>JABXJD010000018.1:282500-1717500 GCA_013375575.1 Percina caprodes | reverse complement strand
TAGAGCACTTTTTTCCCCACTATTTTACAGCAGCCGTTGTTTTCCTAAATACATGTTCAAACTTGCTGTGTGTGCGTGTGAGTATTTCTGCCGACCAGTTGGTTTGTGGTAAACAATCTACATCAATGTCCGGTCAAGAAACTCTCCTCCCACAGCTGATATAATGTGTGGTTGGGGAGGAGGCACACTGGGAAAAGGAGGGAAAGAAATCACATGTGTATTTGGGAAAATTAGACCGAGGATGTGTGGGTTTGAGTACGGATTCCCCTGTGAGCTCAGGGAACAAGACAAAGCTTTTTTGTCCTTCACTCTAAAGCATTTTTAAGTGCTTTTTTTGGTTACATTTGTCATTGTTGGTTGCATAATAATTAGCACTTAAATGGAAGACTGCTAAATATAGGAGCCAGGCAAAGCTTTGACCTCAGGAAGCCAATTCTTTGTGTATTTACATATTCTGATAATTAAATGCACACTCTCTTAACCTTTGGGCAAAAAGTAGGTTCTTGAGGGTTTTTTCTAATTCTCATTGCTGCTTAGTGTAACTTTGTATGTAGTTATACTTTGTATCAAGCCTTAGTGTTTTTTGTTTTGTTTTTTTTAAATAATGTATTAATAAGCTAAACTAAACTCAAGTTCAAGTGCCAGTCACTGTAGAGGCCCATTGCATTTATCCTATGCTTGTCCTCCATAAGAGCAGCAGACAAGTCTGTTTTTAAACATTAGGCTGCAAAAGCAAGTTGATGTATTTTAAAAAGAAATCCTTGTATTTTTTAGTGAACTAGCTCCCCGGATATATTTTTTTATTAAATCTGACAACTGAGAAGAAGCAAACATTACTTTTCCAAGTGAAATCTCTGAGGGATGAAGCAAAAGTGCAGCAGGAGTTGAGAAAGCATGCAGCAAAAGTGGAATTTCTATGGCTGCAAGGAATGTGTGTGTGATGAAAATGACGATGTGTGTGAAGTCTCTGCAGAATTGTAGCACATAGTACATCTATAGTGTCATTCAGGACCATCCTTTTTGTTAATATGATACCTCAGAGCTCATTATTGCCTGTCACAAACACACACACACACACCAACAGAAAAATCACTGATGATTGGCTTTTTTTAGGGCTGCATCCTGTTTGGCAATTTCTCTCCCTCATCCCTTTCCTTCTGTCAAAACGAGCTCAGCCCTGTCTGACTCATATGTGATGTTGCTCTGTTATGCCAGCTGAGACATCCATCTAAACAGACAGACAGACAGACAGACATGAACACACAGGCACACGCAGACGTGGGGCAACACAGATACAGGCAAGGAAAAACTGGAACTAAGTGTTTATACACACACACACACACACACACACACACACAAAATTGAAAAACATATAGCCATAAACTCTGTTTACATCCTTTTATCATGCTTATCAGTCAAGTTTTCTTAAGATTTGATTTAACAAATGTGTTTTCACAGCTCAGAAGAAGGTGTGAATCTCCTAAATAAAACTATAAGTTGACTTTAGAAATGGATATAGGTGAATGACTAGTGCACCAATGTAGTGACGACTGAGGCCCGGATAAGCTAGAGTATGTTTGCAGGTTTCAAAATGCGAGGCGCCCTGAATTTTTTGTTGAAGACACCACCGATCAGGGAAAGACCGGCAGGGGTGCCATTTTCAGCGTGTAGCTTGCTACCTTGAAGTGTTGTATCCCAAAGCAAACAGAGTTTGAGGTGGGCAACACACAGTTAGACAAAGTGAGGGATAGCTGGCTCATGAGACAAGGGAATTATCTTGAAAATGTACTGTAGATCCAGACTATGTGTTGAATAAGCACTGCTAGGATGGATGCATTAGAGGAATGCTGAAGTGGTAAATGGACTGCAGTTATCTAGACTTTATGTGTAACACACACACACACACACACACACACACATTACAGTTCAGGAAATGTGTATTGATAACTTAAATGTTTCAAATAATCTGTGTATGTTTAGAACCTGGAGGTTTATCTACAAAAGATTTAATATTGTTCATACGTTGTGATTGGTTATTTCTCAGTTAAAATCACATTTCTACTTTAGGTTCCTTACATAAATGTTCACCACCTTTGGGTGCCATTGTAATTTGTCAACAGAGCGGTTGGTAGGTAGGATGATTCTAAGAGCAAAAACAGAGAAGATGGTGGGAAGGAGGGACAACAAGGGACAGAAGGGCAGAGGAAGAGAGAAAGGGAAATTGACATTTTGGAAACACCAAGAGATGGTGTACAATATTTCTTAAATGTGCTATGCAGTAGATGGAGAGCTCTTCATTATCATTCCCAAAGATGCACAGTATGAAGTAGCCTGTTGATGAACAATGTGCTTTTTATAATCCTAAATTGCTGTGCACATGCGTGATATATATGGAAGAAGCCATAGAAACTGAAGAGAGAGGCTGTTATCAATCACATATTGTTTTTAGCGTTCCTGTTCAACAACAAAGAAAGATACAAGACATTGTTGTATCCCTGGTATACTAAATGTAGCATTATTCAAGCTGCAGACTGGATGCCAAAACCAATGTGAAAGTGCTCGAAGACCCAACTTATCAAAACACAAATTCAATACAATTTTCTCAGCGTAAATTTGGGTTTCAGTTGCTAATTTCTATAGTGAGTATTTTCTGGTGATTCTAACAATTAAAGATACTTTATTTTATACAGGGAAATATTTGGTTGTTTGATTGACTGGTTTTGCATCACATTTGGCTTTGATGATTGTCACTATCTTGCCCCGACTTAGCACTCACTTGCACCTAATTCTGGCATGGCTACAGTGGCACAACGTCCCTGCAAAAATACATCTGATATTGACAGTAAGACAAATGGGAACTTGAGACATTGTCAGCAGCTTGTATTGTAAACATGATTTTCAGATGTAGTTTATTATCTTTATTTATTGGCTTGATTGTTTACTGAATGTATAGGTATTATACAATTACAAATGAATACAGTATCAATCATTAAATAGAATTTTAGTCAGCAGGTGTCTCTTGAAATAGTGTATGCGAGAGTCAGTGTGGAGAATCTGAGTATGTGGTCTACCCAGGACGGATGTGTGACTCACTTAACAGTGAAGTTGCCCTTGGAGCCAACCTCTAAAGGATTTTAGTATTTTCTCAGGTAGGAATATAGAGCAGCAGAGGAAGACAGAATAAAAGAAGAAATAAAAAGGCCACCAATAAAAACAAAATAAAAAGGGTAAAAACAAAGAGATGCTTCTCCACCCGGGACACAGTGTGTTTAAATTTTTGTGCACTTTTTGAATACTAGTGTGCATGTTTGGTCATGCATGCTTTGCATAAGAGATTGTATTGTTTGCACATGTGTGATTATATCAATTAGCGTATACTGAATGTATGCATGTGTGTGTGTTTATTTCTGAAAGACAACAGTAAAAAAATATAGTTAGACTGTGTGTATGTGTGTGTGTGTGTGTGTGTGTGTGTGTGTGTGTGTGTGTGTGTGTGTGCGCGCTGTGGCCTCCCTAGGGCTAGGGGTACCAGATGCACCGAGCTTCACCATCACGGCTAAAAATATACATGCATACACATGCACACGCACATGCACCAACACACACATAAGAACACACGCACACACACTGTAAACACAGCACACATGAACAACATGCCTCACTGATTAGCACTCTGTCTTCATTTATCTTGCGTGCCTTCATATAGTCTTTTTTAAACTGTTTTATATTAATCTGGCTACACTCAACCTATTTGATTCCGTCTCTCTCCCACTGTCTGTCTTTTGGTCTCTTTTTTCTGTTTTGCTTGGAGATAAGTACTTCAGTGTTTGCATTCACATTTCTACCTCTCTCAGGACCTCATTCCCTTTTCACCCACAATCTTTCCCATAATATCTCACTGAGTTTGTCAGTTAGTGTCTGCGCTCTCTGTAGCTTTCTTTACTCACTGTTCATCTAAATTGCTATTTCACTCTCATGTTTGAAAACAAATTGGGTTTCAACAAATGATAATTTTCATCACCAATTACCATCTGAATTACTTTTCAATTAATGAATTGTACAAACATGTATAGTCAATAAAATGTCAGAAAATAGTGAGGGTGTTTGAATGGGGTGATCTCCATTCAAACACCAAGTGACCCCACGGCACCATTTGAAAAGAGTGTAATCTGTGTGTGCCAAGGTGACATCTTCAAATTGCTCATTTTTAACCAACAGTCAAAAGCCCAAAAATATTACATTTACAAAGGTTGGCAACAAAGTAATACTGAGAAGCTCAATCAAACTAATACATATTTGGCAGTTTTTCTTGAACAATGAGTGAAGATAATTAGCTTATTAAAAATGTTAGAATTAATTTTCTGTTGATTGAATCTGTCATTTCAGCAGGTGTGCATGGACATGTGTAATGTAATATTTAACCATACTCGTACAACAACAAACACACAAGAATAGGGCAGTATAATATTGTAGTGTAAACATCAATGAGGACGGCCAATTAAATCCTAATGATCTTGATCAAATCCTTATATTTGCAACATTACATTAGCTTTTTTTTCCCATGATTTATACACCCAACTGGGTTTATAGTAAAGACGAGGATGATTTCAAATTGATATCTGACACTTTTTATTCAGGGTGGATTTTTTCTTGGAATTATCATCCCATTATCATCCCATCCCAGGCTTGTATGATCCTGGTTGGCTCCCTCCCCTTTCACACTGTGCTTTGTTACCTCTCTAAAAAAAATCATGGCAAAGCTAGCTTTGGCAGAGTAACAGAAACACTACCACATTTAAGATGGAAAACTGCTAAAAATGTTTGACTGAGCCCTGTTCACAGTGTGGACAATTCATTCAGCTGATAGCTTTAACGGGGCACTTATCAAGAATTTCCCATCAACTCCATTTTGGACAGGTGCCATTGTAGTGTCAAGGGCTCAGCGTTGCCCAAGACAACAGTGATTAGTGGCTTGAAATCAAACAGTCCCATCTGGGTTTTTTCTGCACAATGGCCTATACTGGCCAAAAGACCCTAGCTAAGTACCCATCACCGTATGTCAACCTTCACATTATTTCAAGCATTCAAAAGATTTAGAGAAAAAGAAATAGCATCAACAGCAACCCAACATGCTGTGGCACTCACATGCTATGCCTCCACACTTTGTAACTGCTGTTGTTGCTTGAGGGAAAATAATGGAAGAGAGGTAGAATAAAGGAAACAATAGGAGATGAGAAAAAGAAGAGATGAAAGAAAAGCAGGGGACAGGAGGCGACGAGAAAAGAGGAAATGAGACTAAATGAAAAGAGGGACTGTAGGGGAGGAGAGATGAAAGGAAATGAGAAAAGAGGAGATTGAAGGCAACAGAGAAGAGAGGAGAGAAACAAGCTACAGAAGAAAGGAGGAGACAAGAAGGTCAGTTTTAACAACACAGCAGGAGGCCCAGCAGGTAGATACTACCTCCAATGTTGTCATAATCACTTCTTAATCTTTCTCTACCCCCACTTGTTAGCATGCTGAAATTTGGACTGAAAGAAACGGGCAAGAGGAAGAGAGAGAATAAAAGAAGATTTTAGCAAAATTGGGAGAGAAAATGAGACAAAGATGCAAAGTAGACACACATGAGGAGACCAACCAATAGGAGAGAACAAGAGGATGCGTCTGTGTTTGTGTTTCATAAGCATCTGCCAACTAAATAAACAATTACCTCACAGCCAGGTAGGGTATCATGTAATTTTTACTGTAAATGTGTGATTGTCTCCTGAACATGACCGTTCATGGGAGTTATGTGCTAGAGAATGTCATGATCGGGGGCAGTGACTTCTGTCATGACTGACGTTGCCAGGAAACCAACAAATGTTGCTACGCCCGGCAAAGACATAGTCCAGCACACAAACCCCCTTTCCCCCCCCCCAAAAAAAAAAGCCACAACTTGTTTTTACACTTCAGTTTTTGTATGGATTAATCAAACATGAATGGTGCGCTTTACAGGGGCTGGTGGGTATTCGTTACATGTGGACCGAGCCAGACTAGCTGAGTTCCTTGGTTTTTGGCCTTTATACTAAGCTAAGCACCTCCTGACTCTTGCGTCATAGTTAGCATAGAAATATCAGTGGCATCAAGTTGGCCATCTAATTCTCGCAGAAAGGCAAATAAGCACAGTTCCCAAAATGTAATTTTTTTTCCTGTAAGATGGACATCTCATTTTTGGTTTGATAGGGTGCTGACAGTTTGATAGTGTGCTGACTGGGTTTTGTGTGTTCTTGTTTTTCTTCTGGTAAGGACATGCAGTCCTATGGTACCCTCAAACAGAGCGACACGGTTCCAGTACTGCTCCAAAAAATACCAGCACACTGGAAATGAAAACAAACACAGCAGCATCTAAGTGTAGGAGGAAGTGGAGGAAGCCCAGCTGTGTGTGTGTGTGTGTGTGTGTGTGTGTGTGTGTGTGTGTGTGTGTGTGTGCGTGTGTGTGTGTGTGTGTGTCCGTTTTAATTTGGTAAGCTCAATACGTATCTAAAGATATAGTTTGCATGTGTGGTCTGTGTCCACTTTTTGCACTATTTAGATGGCCTGTGTTATTATTATACCATTGTTCTTGTGATGGCATGTATGTTTGTTCAAATATGAGCACTGTTATCTCAATTTCACTAATATTTTGCTGAAGATAAAAATAATCCTCAGTAAATGTCTAAATCCAAAGCCTTAATCCAGCAGTTATTACTTGGCAGTTTTAACGTCTGCCTCTTCAAACACAATTTAATATGCATGGTAAAACTAACAAAAAGACTTTTTCAGTTATCTGAGTCACCATCTTATTTGTATATATGATCAACAGAGCAATGTTAACCTTGATGCCCCTAACTGATCTTTGGATAAACGGAATGTCAACTTTATCAGATTTTCAGTGTTGCATGTATTTTATAATAGTTTCAGAAAACTAACTGAACCTACAGACTGTTTTACAGGAAACATGAGTTAACCACCACTCAACCAGGCTGACAAGAGGACAACATCAGTTTATGTACAGTGCACAAATGATAAATACACAGAGAAAAGACAAGAATACAGAAACTTGTTTTCAAAAGTTTGATTTGCTTTGAGTGTTGAGACTTGAAAATGATCTGCCAGTAGAGAGATAAAATGACTTTGAATATCTGTGAATAATCTGTGTGAATATGAGACATAATCTTACCCTAAGCTTCTTTGCTCTGTCATGTCATGTTGCAGTCACTCACAAATGGACTGGGCAGTAATCCAAGAAGTGATACAACATTGGGGCAATAGGATTTGATGAGCATGTTGGCTTCTCTTTTCAGCAACACAGGTTACAACCATCAGGTTACACATATTCATGTCTGTCCTTATTGCCCACAGAGCAGCTCAAGTGGCTTCTGACAGACTCATGTTGATGGTAGTGCGTGGTCCAAATAGATTCAAACTAGCAACCAGCATATGGCTCACATATTGCCACTGTACACACTTTTTTTTTAAAACACAGCCAATCTAAGTACATTCCCAAATTCCACATTGTTTGAGAAAGTAGAACATATTTTAAGTATGTTTCACATACACAAAACTAACATTTGTCCACATGCATTTAAAATTACTTTTTATTTTGAGCATTATGAAACTTGTACATGTGGTACTGTTGAGTGTTTGAGGGACAGAATGCACCATAGATATTATTATACTGGGAAGGCCTCTAGCTCACCCAGTAAGAGCGTTTGGCCCACGTTGGCTGAGTCCTGCAGTGGCCTGGGTTTGAATCCAACCTGCGGCCCTTTCATGTCTATCTGCTGTCACTTCATAATAAAGGGAAATGTCAAAAGAAAGTTGTTATATCAGTGAGCAATGTTGAGTATTGACTAACAAAAGAAACCGCTCTTTCTAATCAGAGTACCAGACCATTACTCATCATTTTTCACAGCTTAAGAATAAAACTGAAAACAACACAATTATTGTAGTGGTAAACTCAGCCAGCATTCAGTAAAATATGGGGTTTCTGTCAATCCGCTTATTACAACACTGAGCGCAAATAACCACAGGGCAGTCAGATCCAATCTGAAGGAGAACCAAACAAAAATTTGAGGGAGACATTTTTCCACCAGATACCAATGTCCCAGCTCATATTGCATATGTAGTACATGCCAGGTTGGATTGTACTTATTGGCTGTGTGAGTCAGTGGGGATGATTCATTGACATAGTGACAGCCCAGGGAGCATGTTAAGTTAGAAACCAACAGACTGTTAGACATTGTCGCTCTGTGTGTGACTGTAGAAATTCGATTGGGCATGTGAATTAGTGTCTATGTCTCATAGTATGCAAAATGTCTGTTTTAGCATGAGTGTGTGTTCTACAAAGCAGTTACTGTATGTGCGTGTGTGCTTATGTGTGAGTAAATCTGTCTCCTGGTTCTCCCCACAGCCAGTGAAGAGGATGAAAAAGATTTAATACCTCTGCCAAGGTGATGCCCTACAGTTCTGCCTGTCTCGCACACATGCTCACACTTACACACACACAGACACTGCCGGTGGCAGAGTACAACAGTCCACTGGCTTGTCCAGCAGCTCTCCCGGACTCTAGAATACTGCACATGCACACAGCATTGGAATCCCTTGGCATGCCCAGCTACTAACCTCTAACACTTGAAACCCCACACTTGGAAATAAAAAAATAAAAAATAAAAACGTTTTGACAGACATTTTCAGCCCATATCACACACAGACACACACACTCTTTTCAACCTCAGGGCCTGACATTGCCACATTTTCCTCTTCCTGTCCCTTCTGTCACTCTTCTCTTCACTTCACTCCTCTTCCCCTCCTTTGCTCAGATCTCTCCATGTTCACCTTCAGTTATCATGTTCTCCCCTTGCACCATTTCCCTATGCAGGTTCCCACTTTTTCAATGCACATTGTTGTACATATATTTAATCTTAATCCACAATGTGGTATTGAAAAAGAGAGATGAAGAGAAGAGGTTGCCCGGTAAATCCCTCAACAGCTGTAATAATCTGAATAATGTGCACAATGAGAATATTCTCGCTACATTTCTATCTTGTGTCGTTGTTACTGTATGAAAGTGTTGGCTATATCCTCTTAAAGCTGCTTGGGTTACATGTTTGCCGCCCAACATGGTAACACAGCAGTTAATTTCTTTGGTAAAAAACTGCAATGTCCCAGTCTTACTGCATTGTCCATATGCGTCAGTGTTCACAGTTACTATGTCATATTTTTAAGAGCAGAGGCAGACTTCTTAGAGATAAATACCTCAAAATTTGGACAAATAAATCTGATACATCTTAGCAGTAAATATTTGTTCATGTAGATGACTTGACTTGTTATCAAGTCCAATCTTTGATGTATTTGCATTTTCCTTTAGTGATACAACCTGGATAAAAGTGAAAAAACACGTGTAATTATGCTACATTGAGTCGTGGTGTCCGCATTAAACATACTTTCCTGTCTCCACTGTAACTTTGTAATGCTAACAGTGATTAAAACAGACAGGTAGTGTCATTAGTCAGCTGTGCCCAGCAGGTTACCCAGACAGGCCTGTGGATCTTACCACTGTGTAACTCTTCCATAAACCTCTCTGTCTCTCCTGTTCCCTGCCGGGGGATGAGCAACTCCAGTGAGAAAATCCTTTAATCTTGACCAATGGTGTAGGGAGGACCCACTGACATGAACTGGCTATCTGTGGAACTGTGAGATTATGCATGGGTTCCAGTCTGTTAGTGTGTAAGAGACCCATTTTAAGGCAAGAAACTGAATTTGACTTGGATGTGGGAAAAGTGTGAGACTGAGATGCTAAAATGTTATTGTGTTGCTTCTCTCCAAATACCTTTATTAAATATGCTTCCACTAGTGTATCATTATTCAATACACACTGAGAAAACATGCATGCATAAAACCTCATGGAAATGCAAATGAAAATACACAAATAAATACACAAACACATGTGAACAGGCCCCAAAAACACAGATACAAGCAGACATAAACTCACAAACAAAGCAACAGGCCCAAAACAGTACAGGATGAAATCAGTGAAACGGAAAGAGGGAGGGAGGAAGAAAGAGTGAAAGAAACGGGTTAGAAAGTCTTTTTATTCAGTGGGCTGTCAGGCTGCCAACACAGATGAACAAACTCTCTCTCCTTCGGCTGCCTCCCTTTTCTTTCCTCTCCCTCAGTTTTATTATTTTTCTTTGCTTTGGTCTCTGCTTCTCATTCCTCTCTCATCTTTGGGTTCCTATTTTGTACCTGTCTCTGCTTGATTTTCCTCTTTCACTTTTTCTTACTCTTACCTTATTTATTATATCTTCCGCACTCTTTCCTGTGTTTCCTTTCCCTTTTAATTCCCATCCAGTCCTCCATCATCCTCTAAGCCCTTTCCTTCTCATCCATTCTTTTCTCCTGCACTCCATTTTGTTAAATTCTCCTCCCTTTCCTTTCCTTTTTTCTCTTTCCTCCATCCTTGCACCTCCTTTCTCCCTCCCTTCTCATCTTTTTTATGTTCAAAAAGAAAAAGAAACCCACTGAAATTGTATTCATAAATAGTCATTTACATACATAGAGTGTGTTTTAATATAACTCCCTTCAGACCCGTGTGCTGTCTGTCTGATAACTGCTAAGAAACCTGCTAATACCCTACTTTTGTGTGTGTGCAATGGGTGTGTGCGTGCATGCGTTCGTAGCAGGTGAATGATAAATCTGCTTGACTCTGGCCTGCCATCTTTTAACCACAATTAGAAAGCTTTTCTGACAGACTGTCAGACTCAAGGCTAGCAAGCACACACACACAGTACACACACGTCTGGAGGCACCCAGCAGCTTACAGACAGACATGGAAGAATGACGTATGAGCAGAGACAAACACACACAAAGATGCATGGCCATCATTACCCCTGCCCCTCCCTTGACAGCTGTTCACTCAGCAGCGTGCCCTGTGATGGTACGCCACTACATACACATATACACACAAATCTTACCACCCCGTAGGGAGTACAGACACAACGTATTATTCACTAGAGAGGTCAAAAGTACACACACACACACACACACACACACACACACACACACACACACACACAAAGACAAAACTGTATACAACTTCCAAAAGAAGGCTATTGTCCAGCTAAAAAAACACAGGTACGGAGTCTGCAGCCATCATCCTCTACAACTACAGTGTTTGCAGGCAACATTTCACCTTGTGTTACCTCCATGGCTTTGATCACTTAACTTCCAAATGTAATGCAGTGCAAATGGTGTGACATGCAAGTAAATAGATAGCACAACTTTATATACCAGAAAGCAGCCAGGGCAAGAGTCACAGTCATTGTGATTAGCGGTTTTTGGTCCCATCTTTCTTGATTTCCCTTTATGATCTGGAAATCATTATGTTATGTTATGAAATGATTTTGAATGTTCTATGTTCACTCCGAACCATTTTAAGGTAAATTCCGAAAATTAAAGTGAGCACTATTGTTCAATCTAGCATTTTCATTTTATGCATTAAACTGAATTATAACTGAAATGACTACAAACAAAAAAGTAGTTAGACACTATTTATCTTCCAGCTGATACTCAGAGGATGTAATCTATGGGTCAGCTGAACTCATTTTGAACGGTAGCTAACAGCTGACTTCTACAAACTCACAGAAAGTGATATTTATAAAATAAAATAAAAAGTTTCTTCTGGCACTAAACTCTTTCTATGCACAGAAACAGAATGCAACCCTGGTCATACATTTTCACCACTAAGTGCTCGTTTATTTTTCCACATTAACTTGGAGAGAGAGAGAGCGAAAAAGAGAGGGTGAGTACAAAGTGATACTGCCAAACTGAAACAATCAGAGGAGCTGCTCTGCCAAGTAAACGACACAAGGGTAGAAAGAAAAAGTACTTGTCCTTACGTTCACCCAGGCTAATATCACTCACGCTATTCTTGAGTGTATCTTTGGATTTGTTTCTCTCTCACTTAATCTCATTCTCCTTTCCTCTCGTTGCTCACATTCCTTCTTCCATTTGCTCTCTCTTCATTTTATCCTCATCTGTTTGTTTTTGAGTTGCTTCCTCCTGCAGTTTTAGATACCTTAGCAAATAACTATCAAAAACTGACATTCATTAATAGTTTTGCACCTTCATGCCAACTAAATAATAATAATAATGTGGTTTCAAGAAGATATCATTGCAATTCTAACAGAAGACAGCGAGCTTTTTTAAATTGCAGCTCACTAAGAAAGCAAAGCAAGGTCAAATCTACAGAAACTCTTAAGAAAGTCACAAACTGCTTCCAAATGATAAAAACAGAAAGGCAGGTAGAAAACAAAGAAAGGTAAAAAAAAAAAGGTTTAAAGCCTGTTGATTTATCGTTTGCTGTATAAAAAAAGCACAAAAGTAATTGATATAATGAAAAGAAGCAGGCTGTGTCATAGCTTTGAATCAGTGTTATCATTCCCAAGACAGAGCAAGCAGAGAGAGAGAGAGAGAGAGAGAGAGAGAGAGAGAGAGAGAGAGAGAGAGAGAGAATCTAACTGTGTGTCAATCATTGCTCAGGCAAACAGTCATTCTCCCTTGTGGGGGAGGGACTTAGGAGACCATTTGGGCTTTAGCCGAAAGGGGGAGAGGGACTGAGAAGTTGTCAATGTTTAAATTCTTTGGCTAAATCCTGGCTCTTCACAATTCTACCTACATCATCCATAAATGGATATCTTAAAGATGTTGTGTATTATGCAACCAGGAAACAAATTGCATGACACACTTAACCCTAATACACTTTATATTAGCATCAATATGTCTACCATCATAATTGCTCACTTGCATTCCAAAGCATATGCATAGCTTTACAGCCACTACCACAACACAATTGAAAGGAATTCTAGAATGAATTATTGTTTCTGAAACGCAATGAAATAAAATGCATTAATAAACTGTTAATGACTAACTGTCCCGCTATTGCTTAGATTTAAAGTTGTTATGGACCCTTACCTTTCTTATAGTTGATAGTTATCTTTCTGAAGGATTCTGGGTGTCATAAATTGACATTACTGATCTTAAAATACATTAAAGTTGTATTTCGTTTAATTTTGATGAACCTACAGTCTCTAAAACAGCCTCCCCTGCACTCCTGTGCAGCTCAAGTGAATAATGTATAATATTCTACACTAAAGTGCTGATCCTGGGACTGCCAGGGATGCGGGAGCTGTCCGTGGTGCTCACCATTGTTCAAACAGCTGGAACAGGATCCCTGCATGTGTAGTCTGATGGCCAACAGAAAAACAGTTATTTTTCCTGTCATTGTTCCCATCCGTTCCTGTGACCGAGTCTCCAAAACCCCTTGTTAATTAACATCACCTCAGTCAAGTCTGCCTGTCTGTTTAATGTTTTGTTTTTTTACCATCACAGTTTGTGATTGTATAACTCAAAGTCTGGCCAGTTTAAGGTAGCTCACTTTAGCCTGACTGTCAGTTGATTTTTTAAATATTCCATCTGCTGTATTCTGTAATCTGTTTAAATCTAAAGACAACCTTACCTAAAAGGGCCCTGGAAGTGCTGGACCTGCCCGCCTCGTGAGCGGTTGGGATATATTTTAAGTCCCAGTTTGCAACCAATAACAATCGCAATAAAGCAAAAAAAGGACATACCAAATCATAGATTAAATTACTTTGAAACTTTTCACAATTCCATTTCTTTCTCCTCCTCTGTATCTTAACCTCTCCCTCCTTACAATGCCCTTTTTTTCCCTCCACTTTCTATCTGTACTCTTTTTTATTTTTTTTCATTTTTTTTTTTAACCACATCCATTCCTATATCCTATGTCTCCGGTTCTCACTGTCTCTCCAACACTTATATCATGATGTGTACAGTTGGCAGCTTTACCTCCCTTTCTCCTTGTAGATACAAAGTCATTTAATCCTCAAACATTGCCAATAAATACTGGAAGCTCCAATCGATCTTTGCTGTTTGCCTCTCCTCTTTTCTCATCTTCTGCTTTTTCCCTGTCCCTGACATTTACGTATTCAAGCCTGTACTGTCTTTTCTAAATCCAAATATTCATTCCACTCCTTCCTTTTCTTCCTGCCCTCCTCCTTCCTAGCAGCTTTTCTTTTCCTCTATCTATGCATGCCAATTGTTATTTAAAACAGTTTCCAACTGGGCCTCGATAAATTGTGGCTTATGGCTGCCACTATTTTGTGCATCTTTAAAACCTCAACATTTATATACCAAAATTCCACAAGAATATAGTGTTTTAACCTAGAATGGTTCTCTCTGTGGTGAAGAAAAGCCACTAGCAGCATCTTTGTCATCAGGCATATTCAAAGTGCAATCAAAATGTTGCAATACAAGTGTAACCCACACTCTCTCTGCAGGTGCCTTTCCTACACACCCTGGGTCTCTGCCATACACAGTCTCTGGTCACTTCATTGTGTTTTTGTTTGTGTGGTTTCTTGTGCAAGGAATAAAACACTTGGCACTGGGTTCTGTATTGGAGTTGAGACCGAATAGCGCATTGTTGTGGCAAAAAGAAATCCTGGACTCTGCTCTGCTCTATTCCACAGTGGACACTTTAGCATTTTGAAAAAGAATTTCACTTTTTGGAAAGATGAAAACTCCAGTTTTTTGCATTTAATTAGAAAATCATTCTTAGCTTACGGTAAAAGTAAATGGAAGAATACACAAAAACTAATTTCTAGAATTTCAAAACTTACAAGTAGTTCTACCCCCCAAATAACTGAGGCTTGCTTTTACTTAATGATGATTATTACAAAGTGTTTCCAAGAAAACATATCAAATATCAGTTATACTTCTAAAGCCTGGATGTAGAAAGCTGACAATTACCTGTGGATAAGCCTTGAGGAGAGCAATTAACCCCTGTTGCTCCGCTGGAGCTGCTACGTGTTGAATAGTCAAAGGCTGTGGTTGTACTGGGCAGCTCCCAGCTATGAAAATGTGTAATTGGATAAATGAAGTGCAGTGCTACTGAAAATGCTCATTCAAGCAGTGCAGGATAAATCAAAATTAGAGTTAGAGTAGGGTGTGAGACACTCATTTATTAGCTTGTTAACTTGTGTCAACTTGTGGTAAATAATTAAGTAAAATAAATTTTGCATTTCGAGTCCATCGGGCAGCTTTCTGAGGGAAACCCATACTTCACATGATTGTCTGTTTTTCTTCCTCACTCACTCTCATCTACAAGTAAACACAAAACACCCATGAAACAGACAAAACACATAAAACCACAGCACAGACACACATTGTCTCACTATCTTTCTCTCTGACTCAGTATCCCTCTCTCTTACACACACACACACACACACACACAGACACACACACAGACAGAGACAGACAGACAGACAGACAGAACCACACTCAGAAAGAAAAACAGCGCCAGTGATGGATGAGGAGAGAGGCTGTGTGGGTGTGGCTGAAATGAAACTAATGACAGAAAGACAAGCAAGTGAGAAAACAAATGGGAGACAAGAGAGAGCAGCAGTGATGGGGAGATACAGAGAAACAAAGACAAGGAGAGGCAGAGATGAATAGAAACAGGCAGTCATAGAAGAATATATGACAGCAAAACATAAGAAATAGATGCAGCCTCTGATGTTTGTTCCTTAAGTGCGGCCTGAAGCCAATTTACTTAACTACAGCTGAGTTCCTGGAGCTATTCTGCTGCTACACTGTTAGTGTTTTTAGGTGTTTATGCTTGTAGTCCAGTGTAATTAATGTATTACTGAAGAGGCAGTTCTGGGGGAAGCATATTGGCCCAATGTGGGAAACATGGCATTGATCCATAAAATAAAATCCTTAATAGTTAGGTTTCGCAAAAAAACAATGTTACCTAAAAATAACATTGTTTTTTGCAAAATCTAAAGATAAAATCTGGTCTAATTGACTTCATCTTGACTCCACATCTTATTGTTCTCAGAATGAGAGAAGATACAGATTGAGCCCCAATGGCTGATTAACTGGTTAAAAGCTGCTTTCGTAACATCATCTTATATAAACGATTAATATCCTTCCATGCATTTAGAAGTGTGCTGAAATTGGGCGCCCGGATAGCTCAGTTGGTTTGTTGCATGTCATTCCACCTTTCTATCTCTCCCCTGTCATACATTCATCTTTCCTGTCAAATAAAAGCCTAAAATGTCAAAATGTTTAAAAAAAAATATTTATATAAAGAACTGTGCTGAAATTAGCAGACTAAATACGACTCAATTTGAAAGGATAATGAGTAGTTCAGGTATAATATGTCACCTGAAACGCTCTTCATGAAGTGAGTATGTGACGGTAGTGGGGGTTGTCCCACATGTCTTCCAGATAGAATGGAGAAAACTTTTATGAAATTAAAACACACACACACACACACACACACACACACACACACACACACAGGCTTTAATTACCTCTCATAGGAACATCAGATGGCAAACAGTTCTTAAACAGCCAGCTGGGAGAGGAAACAGAGAAAGGGATAGAGCTAGATAATCAGTTGAAAGGGACAAAAAAGGTGGAAAGAAAGAAAAAAGAAAGGTGGAAAGAAAGAAACAAAGAAAGAAAAGCTCTGAAGATATGTATAGGTGATGGGAAAATGGACAGATTGGGTTGGTGTGAGAGATGGTACGTAAATGAGAAGGAATACAAACGAAAAATAGTGAGCAAACTGAGAGGGAATTAAATACAGAATATGTTATGTAGGGCAGGAGACAGAGGAGGGAAGAGGGGAGCTAGATATGGAGGGATCCTCCTCTCCTCCAGCAATGAGCAGAAAAAGAACAGATGTCCAACAGAGGAGAGAGGGGGAAGAATATCACAAGGCAGCAAAGAGAGGCAGGGAACTGAAGATGGTAAACAAGGGAAAAGAGGTGAAAGGTGAAATTTGATCACTGGCAAGAACTTCTATTTTCACAGGCTTTAGCCATTGTTTGTAGTTATTTTCTTGGTTCAACACTTCAAATAAAAAAGAAAGAGTACACAATGACTAAGAGAGAGGAGATTGTACAAAGAGTGAGATCAGACCGTTGAGCCACAGGCGTCTGTTCTCCTGCAGAGCACCACTTACAGGCTAATCCCTCAGCGGTCTATCTATATGTATGTCAGATTTACAGCTATTAACAGGATGGAAGGGCGAGCAGGAAGACCTTCTTTAAAGTGGAGGGCCTTGGTTCAAACCCACCTGCCTGGCTGAGATCTGTCACTAAATCCTTATCAGCTGCTACTACAACTGATCCTAAAGAGAATTATTTTCCTTATGGAGATCAGCAAAGTGTGACAATATTGTAATTACAGCCATGTTCTGTCAACTGCAGAGAAAACCAGATGGTGAAGCACTTTACCATGGCAGGTACTTTTTAAGACAGTTAACACTTACATAGCTCAGTTTATACAACCTGCCTATTCTTTAAATTTACTGTCATACACTATAGCCTAATGTTAGAAGAAACTTTATATTCCCATGTGGCAGATTTGGGGTTAAAGGATTAATATGAAAATACGTGGGAAATAAATTACACAGGTAAAATGTACCACAGGTAGTATATGCAAATGTAAAATAAATATTAGCATGGCTTGCAGAACTGATTTTTTTCTTCTACAGGTGACCAGTCCTCAGGAAGTCACCAAGAAGTTAATTTTGAATACTGGATGAAGTTAATCCTTAACAGCACAGCTGACCAAATAAATATTAAGCACGTTGATTTTTTTTTTTCCACCACTGCTTTCCATTGTTTTTCTGTTTAATAAAGTAAATCAATCCATTGAAAAAAAAGAGCCAGACAAAAAGAGTAAAAGAAGGAGAAAACAGAGAGATACATGTATTATACACTATAACACTCTTGCTCAGTCTGGATGTCATGAAAATGCATTTAGAGTTCTTGTGTTTCATCTCATTTTTAATAAATAAATAATGATGTGGGTATTTATAACAAATATATTCACATCATATACATTTTTGCTATGGTTTTCTGTTTTAAGGTAATTTATCTCTTGTATAACTTATATAAGACATTTTTCTTTCTTGATTAGTCTGTTTCCATTAGCCTATAAATAATGAAGGAATATTTTTCTGAGGGAACGTCCAAAGTGCAGTAAATTGAAGAATACAGACAGGAACAAGGGTAGAGAGAGATTCACAAAGAGAGTTGCTACTGTTACAGATTGAAGGGAAAATGGTAGGATGGTGAGGAGAGAGAGGTAGAACAGTAGAGTGATGGAAAGGTGGTGGTGGGAGTCCTTATCAGAAAAAAGCAGGCACATTTATCTTCCTGCCCCGCAGAACAAACACACACACACACACACACACACACACACACACACACACACACACACACACACTTCTGTCAACAGACATAACATCCACACACTCACGTAATGGTGACTTCATCCAACACTGTGTGTCACAGTAACCTCCCCCTACCTGACAACATACACACACAGGCTCACACTTACAGGTTAGCGACAGGCACCATTTACACACAGATAGCCATACCCGCCTCCCTTCCAGCTGCCATGGCAATGAATACCATTAGCATCCGATAAAATGTCAGGGGGCATGCCCAAGTTACTCATGACACACACACACACACACACACACACACACACACACACAGACACACACACTTGCGTACACACACACAGACACACATAGTCAGAAATGTCAGAGGCCCATGCCCAGTAACGTATCTGATGGAGAGAGACGGCAAATGTCAGCTGTTTCTCAAAATGGCAGCTAACAGCTGTGCAGGCTATAACGCTGTGACGGTGGACTGATACTGCAAGATACGCAGACAGTATATCAGTTTGAGCTGGTGTAGCATTGCATATATATCTCAATAATTCATCAACATATTTAATATGGTACAACAATTTAAATACTATGAGGTTGGTAGCCCCTACATTGCAGAAAATCTGCTTTATTGCCTTACAGCACCAATTATTTTTTGTGTGAGCTCAGCCAAAGCTTTAAAATGACTTCACAATGACATGAGCACTGGATGACAAAATTCAGTCCCTCATTCATACTTTATCAATTAGGCCACTGGGGTTGCAAACAAAGAGGGTTTTGGCAAAAAGAAAAAGAAAAAAAATCAAATAATGTCAAATATGTGCAAGGGCATATTCCATGTACTAACTCTGCAGCCTGTATGGCATAATACTTCTGTTTAGCTATGAATCTTCACAAGGGGAGTGTAAAAGCCTATTAGTGCCCTTGGTATAAATAGGAACCAATCTTTGGTTCCTCCTGTGCAACCCGGAAGCACGTACAGTTTTTCACCACACGCACACCCACACACAAACACTACACAGGCACAGATACAAGCAATGATTTGTTTGGAAACCTAACTAAGACATCATGGAAATAAATGGAACTAATGGTTTTAGCTGCAAATATGACTTGGACTTTCATTGGTGAAAAGGTAAAAAGTGTTTCAATAACTCTACCCGTGTAACAGCACCTCAGGGGCTTAAAGCTTGGGCTTAGCCTCTACAGGGAGGATAAAATAATCGTTGATGTGATACATTTTCAATCCTAAAAAGCAATGCCATGTTATCATAAACCACTTTTCAGTGTTCAATCATCTGCTGTAATTAACCGTACAACTCTGAATTACTCAAACTCTAGCCACACAACACCAAAGCCATTTTTCTTTACATATTTCAGTATGAACACCCACCTACACATTAGTCGAAAAATACCCCACAGGTTGCTACATAGTGTTACAGTCAGTCTAAAGATCCATCACTTTTGATTCGACAATGAGTACACTGATTATGCAGACTACTGCAGAATGACTATGCTTTTGCAGACTTTGTGATTAGTGTTTTTGCAGTACATATAGGCTGGAACTGTTTTACGTTTCATGTTTCAGCTTCTTTCTTTGTACTTCTCACACACAATAATGATGAGTTCTAGTTACCAGACTATTCTTTGTAAAATGAACAGTGAAAAAGTAAGAAGAAAGGTTTTCAATTATTCTTGCGGACAGAGCTTGAACGCAGCAGTAGTTTAGCAGGCATGCGAGAGAGAAAAAATTGAAAGTCTGACAATTGCTTTGTCTGTGATCAGTCATTGTCACCTTTTGAAAACTGCATTTATGCACAATGTGAAAATAAATTATGTTGTTGTCAAGATGCAGTCCAAAGAGGAGCTTCATTATAAATTAACACCTCATCAGTCCCCGAAAACTCCGCAGCCATCTGTCAAGAAGAGGGGGGAAACTTTTCTCTCATTCATCAGCCGGACGAACGGATGGATAGAAGGATGAAAGTTGTGTGATCCCTGGCCAAGCATTTTTCCATCCGCCCTCCAACCCCCTATGCAGAAATCTCAGCAGCAGCCTCTGGCAATACTCACCCAGGGTCACAGGGACAAAGTCAGGGGGAGAGGAGAGAGAGAGCCAGAGCGTGAGTGTGAGAACTGGTAGGAGAGAAACTGCAATGGGGAGGGAAGATTTTGTTAAAGAAATGAGGGGTTTAAGATAAGGTATAAAAAGTTGTGTATGATGACTATTTGTATGCGTGTGTTTACAAAGCACAGGGGAACTTCAACAACTCCTGTAGCTGAGTGCGTGTGTCCGTCTGTGCATGTGTGAGAGTGCTGCTGACTGTGCCACAACTCAGCAGGCTGGGCAACATCAACGATAAATAATCGCCTCTGAACCACTGCACTAATGAGCCAAAGACAGACGCGCACACAGACACACACACACACACACACACACATCATGCTATCTTACACACTATGCTCATCAAATGTGGTTTATTCCTTGATGGGAAGGAAAGACTGATGATAATAAAACGCAGCCATCCGTATCATCGTCTAAAACTTTCCTGCACACAAGCAGAAGACACCACTCACAGAACAGTATAGACAGTATCTATCTATACAGTGTGTTGGCTGTAGCGAGTGATCCATCAGGAACCCCCGATGCCACATAGAGGTCAAACCCATCAACCCTCGGAGAGCGTTGCCAGGACGATACACACTTCAGCCAAGAACCAATCACAACAAGTCTCTCATGCTTCACAGCACACCATAGCTCTTTCCAGTACAGGACAGGACTTGTGTTCAGTTCTATAGAAAAAGTGAAATTTTCAGTCCAACCTCATAAACGACAGTGCTGCAGAGCCGATTGAGTGTCATGCAGCCCATACATGTTGCCTCACAAATCCCAACCATTTTACTGTCATTTAGAATGTGAGGTAACTAAATGATAAGAAGAGGACAAATACAGGGGTGACCTCTAGGACACCCAGTAAGAGTGTGCACCCCATGTAGGCTGAATCTTTTGCAGCAGCCGGGGTTCGAATCCGACCTGCGGCCCTTTGCTGCACGTCATCCCCCATTTGTCTCCCGCCTGTCTATCCACTGTCACTATCAAATAAAAAGGGAAAAGCCCCCCAAAAAAAAAATCTTTAACAAAAAAAATATTAAAAAATCAAAAACAAGGTCACAAAAATCTTTTGTGACCTCTTGGATGAGTCGTCGCTGCGCTCTTGGGGTAATTTTGGGCGGCCGGCCACTCCTGGGAAGGTTCACCACTGTTCCATGTCTTCGCCATTTGTGGATAATGGCTCTCACTGTGGTTCGCTGGATTCCCAAAGCTTTGGAAATGGCTTTATAACCCTTTCCAGACTGATAGATCTCAATTACTTTCTTTCTCAATTGTTCCTGAATTTCTTTGGGTCTCGGCATGATGTGTAGCTTTTAAGGATCTTCTGGTGGACCTTACTGTGTCAAGCAGCTCCTATTTAAGTGATGCCTTGATTGTGAACAGGTGTGGCAATAATCAGGCCTGGGTGTGGCTAGAGAAATTGAACTCAGGTGTGGACAACCACAGTTATAGTATGTTTTAACAAGGGGGGCAATTACTTTTTCACACAGGGCCATGATGGTTTGGATTTTTTTTCACCTTTAATAATAAACACCTTCATTTACAAATTGCATTTTGTTTTTACTTGTGTTGTCCTTGACTATTGTTTAAATTGGTTTGATGTTCCGAAACACTTAAGTGTGACAAACATGCAAAGGAACAGGAAATGAGGAAGGGGGCAAACACTTTTTCACACCACTGTACCTGCAAAAATAATGTCATTTCCGCCAGCCTCAGTGATACTTTGTGTTTAGTGCTACTTAGAAAATGTGACCATGCTAAAGTAAGAGGGTGAACATTGTAATTATTATATCTAAACAAAAGGGGGCATGTTAGCATTGTCATGGTAAGCACGTTGGATTGCATTAGCATTTAGCCTAAAGCATTGCTATGCCTCACAGAGCCGCTAGCATGGCTGCAGGCTGTTAAGTCTTGTTTTAATATAATAACACAAACCACAAGAAATACAGCAGAGAGAACAATGACAAAATCCACAAAAGAAAAGCATTTTAACATAGAAAACAAACAAAAAAATAAAACTGAATGTTTTCACCATTTATCACTTGTTGGGTGCTTGTCTCTGCTCCACCGATATGCATTTCCACAAAGCACAGGATTACAAAAATGTGATCGCAATTTAAAAGTTGTGCAGAACGTCCCCTTTTGGAATCTGGGTAAGCTGTCAACCAGAAACAATTTCTTTGTACAAGGATGATTGTGTGTACCTTTGCACAAACTAACCATCACTCGAGCTGAGATAAGCAGTACATCGGCTGAAATGTAAACACAAAGTACAAAGCATTGACATTTCTTCTCTTCCCCTGACTTCTGTCCCGTTTCCAGCTCCCATCCCTCTCTTTATCATTCATCCCCTCATCCACTGTTTTTCTAAACGGCTGCTCCCAACACATCCTACATTGCTCAGTAATCTTGTTCAACTCTTTGTTGTTGTGCAGTCCCTGTAACCTTCGTCTCTAAACCTCTCTCTTTCTCCTTCTCCTCTCTTCTCCTCTCTTCTGCTCTCCTCTCCCTTTGGATAAACATTTGTCAGTGCAACGGCAGTGTCTCAGGTAAAGATATGCAGATTAACTAACTCGTTTGCATAACGAGCACTTATTTGCCGGTCTAATAGTGGTGGCATGCAGAGGCCCTCCCAGAGCTGTCCTCGGGTTCATTAGTGGGGTTTGTTGGGGGATTTGTTAACGGGCAGCTAATCGCTTCCTCCCTCTTTAACAAATAGTGGAGCCTCAGAGTCCTGAAAAGCTTCCCACTAAGCACACAGTGATGTTGGTTTAAATACACAGAGGCACACGCAGATTTGGTGAACAAACACATTACACACTCACACAAACACTTGCCAACACATTCACAGACGAACATGCACGGTTAGTACTCAAAGTGAAAAAGAGCTGGTCAATGTATTGAAGACATTTCCTTCACACACTGCAACTTTGTTCAAGGAAAAAACAAATATACATGCAAACGCACACATCATAAAGGACTTTGAATTCAAAGACGGTGGTTGATGTATTCAAAAGAGGAAATACAACACAAACATCCACACAGAAGGTCTACAAGGCCTTGATAGTTTAATATGGCTGTCAATTTAAACAGGAAGGCAATCCAGGCACTCCAGTATAAGAAAAGATAATAATGAGGGAGAAAATGTTTGAAAACCTTCATTTTGGTGGCTGAATCATTATGAAAGCCAACATGTTTCGACCACATTAGGTCTTTGTCAGGGCTTTTCAAAGTGGCACTCTTGTACACTTTGTATGGTATTAACATAGCCTATATAGAAAAAGGAAGAAAAAAAATTACAGAAAAACATGTGAAGTCATTGAGACCAGGATACCTTAATGCCATGATGGTTAACTTCGGTTAGGTCTCTGTATTCTGTCTTAAAAGTACCAAACGGTTTTGTCAACTAAATACAATTTCTATCTGCTGGAAGATATGAATGCATTTTGCTAAGTGTGGGGGCGCTTCTAAAAGAAATAAGGGGTTCAGGAAAAACTTTATTCAACAAAGTGTCCCTGTCAATATTGGCCCAGTTACTTTTAACTATCCGTTTGATTTGTTCAGCATGTGTACTATACAGTAAGTGGTGACAAATAATACCCGAGAGAGAGAGATGAAGTTCTTCTTTGAAGAAGAGTATCACACTCAAGTGGCCGCGCTCGATCAAATGTGTGCTTAATCACCCTGGGTTTGTAAGCTCTGTCTGTGTACTTTTTTACATGTCTCTTCATCACAAATAAGTTGTAGGCATTAGAGGTGGTGGGGGTAAAAATAATCCGCTTTGAGCAGCTGGGTAAAGCAAGGTACTTTTCCTAAAGAGAGTGGTATGTAATGGCCATCAATGTATTAAAGAAATTCTTACACACCACCACAAAATACACAAAATCTGGATTTTCTTACCCTGGAGATCAGTCAAGATATTCAATCTTACAAATATTTATTTACTTTCTTTCTAAAAAGGAAGACGTCAGCCCAGACTGAACCGCTAGAGCAAAGTGTGGGACTCTAAGAGGTTACATTTTTAAAAACCCATCACATACAGACACTCTTGAAAAACTAGGCACTATGGTATAAGTAATTTGTATTAAATTAAAGTTTTTTAGTCTGGGTGGGTGAGGGGGTCCCCCAACTTTTGTATTCATGAAAACAGTTAAATTGGTGGCTTGTTTGGTGCATATTTTTCCATGTAGATTTTAGAGTCAGGTACTGGCAGCCTGGAGACCTCCAGTCTTATGCCCTCCTGGCTGGTGCCATCCCCCTGAGCTTCTACTTTTCAAAATAAAAGCTTGCATCTGATTCAATATGTCTTTGTACTTTGGTGTTTTAGATGATTTTGAACTAAACAGTAGAGCAATCATGTTAACGCATGCAATTATTTTTTTCATTAAATTTCTTAGTTACAACACAATGGAACTAGCAAAGCAGTTTTATGTTTATATGAGGGGGCGGTGTTGGTTACATTTCAGTGATGCTTGCAAACCTGAAAAATTAAACACTCACATGTAATATGGCTTAAACAAGGGTTTAACGTTAAACGCTGATGCAGTTTTCAATGTGTTATGATTTCAGAAATGGAGAGGTTAACCAATAATTTATTATAATCCTAATTTTAAAAATTTCATATCTATTTATTCAGAGTCATGATAAATATTGGTTAACCTCCTCTTATCTAAATTTGAGATTATATCAGAGCCCCTTCTAGTGGGAGGCATGAAAACCTTTTTTTATTGTAGCCTACTCTTAGGTCTCTTGAGGTATTTTGACTAAAGATCCCAAAAGTCCTTCAGTAGCCCCTCAAATGAAAAACGAACAGTCCCTTAACAAGACAATTTTTGTCTGAAACAAACAGTTCAAAACCACAATAGACCAAATGTTCAGTGACAATATATTTCATTTGTTTTCTTACAATATCCATTTTTGCTCTTAGCGACTAAAGCCTGATTAAAACTTTGGTATAGTTAGGGTTAGCCACTCAAAGCAATTGGGTTCGGGAAGGATTGTGGTCTTGGGTAAATATTGAAAAAGTAACTTAGGAGTAGTAACATATGAATGTAAATGTTTGATATTGAAGCTCTCCCTTTGAGCCAGTAAGTGTAAATCCAGTGCATCATTTTCAAAAGTTAGTTAAAATCATTGTTATGCAACACATATCAAAACAGTACATACAAGCAAAGCGTCATTTCACTTGAGACAATCTGATTATTAAAAGTTCAATTATCCAATTTTAGTTAAAGTCTGATCACACTGAACAGATGAAGCAAACAAACAAAAGGGATAACAATAGAAAAGGCAAACTTCAAGACTGGGAGAAAAAAGAAACGAGTGAAATGTTTAGCGAATACACTTAGGGTAAAAAAAACAAAAAAACAAAACAAAAGCTAAATATCCAAAAACAAACAAAAGCTAAATATCTAATCCTACAGCATGAAAGATGTTGCTCAAATCATCCTCAATTGTCCAGCGAGGTTTGTTTGTCTAACATGAACATCAATGACGATCATTTCATTAGACCTGAATACATTTATGAGAACTGCGTGTGGATCATGATAACATTCACATTGTTACTGATATTCATGAAAGGCATTGTAGAGGCAGAAATAATAAGACCATTACTCACAATAAATAGGAAAAAGTCTGATTTGTGGTTCAAGTTCTCTCCACAAATGCTGAACAGGACAGTCTATGAGATTGTGAGGTAATCACTGAGCACAGTCTTTCAATGAGTCACTGTCTGTAATCACCAAGCTGCCACAGTGATCTACAACAGATGCAGCTTTAGTTGTCCATTTCTTAAGCGGAGTGTCGCCAAATCTCAATGGTCTCGTCCGTCACTCTAGTACAGTTTCTTTCAGCCACTTCTCAGCCAATTTGTGCATCTCAAAGAACATGTAGTGCATTCGATCAAACAGTTGTTTAATCCACTAAGAAATACTAACAGAAAGTTCAGCTGCTCTATGGATGTTCTAAATACAGTGTGTTTTTGTACAGAAAATCTTATGTACTTCAGGTTGAAAAATCCTTTTTTATAGATTATCTCTCAGCCTCTGAAAGCAGCTATACAATCCTATCCTATCCTATGCTTGTGCACGATCAAGCCTGTAATTAGCTCTGGTCTGCTGCTGTCAAATCATTTGACTGCTTTAAGTGAGAAAGTCTAATCCAAGATGATTATGGTTTCAAAAGGCACAACATTTCAAAAAGGTCCATGTGGACAAGTTATTGCCAGTAATTGAATTCTATTACTTAGTGTCTACTACAGCATCTCGGCCTCCCCCTCCCTGGCCTCCTGGGAGGCCTCAGGGATTGATGCCCAAAATCCTTACACCGTCTTCCTTTGATGGGCAGAGCACAGCCGAGTTCAGCATGCAGATGGAGTCCTGAAGCCACTGGGAGCTTTGTAAATAGTGGAAATCTCTACTGTGATGCTGGCCTACGGGCTAAGAGAAACACAGAATAAAATGTTAAATCTCTCGCTGTCCATAACCTTCGCTCCCCAGCTTTTTCCTTGACCAAATACCCTCATTCTTTTAATTCTTTTGTTTTCTGAATCTGTTCATTTTGTTCTTTTTTCTCGGTTCTGTCTTTTCCTTCTCTTGGCCTATAATGTGTTCTTTGCCTCTCCCTCTTTCCTTTACTACCTTTTTTCTTCTTCTGTTTTGCTCTCTCTCTCTCTCTCTCTCTCTCTTCTCTCTCTCATCTCTTTCCAATCTTCCCCTCTTCCCTCCGCTGCCCAAAAGTCTCATTTCACACTGCTACTTTTTCATCCTCTTTTCATCTCTCTCTCTCACTCTCTCCATCCCATTTTTTCACAGTGCCCAGATCGTGGCCTGGTCTGGCCTTTTAATGTCCTCCTCAGCAACTCTCTCTTAACGGTTTCCAATCTCTCTTGCCTGCTCGCTCTCAGACTGTATCTAATGCCATCAAGTGTTTGCAGCTGTCCTAAACCAAATATCTGAAGCCCATTGGCCCTGAACTACATTCCAACAAGCACAAATTAGGAACTGAATAAAAATTAGATACATAGATATAGAAACATACACCTATGAAAATATTGGTGCATGCACATACTTGAACATAATTGATGTGTTGAACCAGCACATAACATGTTACATTTCCATCCAAAGAACAGTCTGGTGGGCCTCTGATTGTAACGGTGAGCTTCTCTAAGTCTAAAAGGGCTCTACCTATCCAGCAACCTTTTTACTCTATGTTGCCATACTTTAAATTTTATCTTTGATTCACTACCAATTCTTAAACAGGCTTAAAATCTATAGGACACTCAACACCCTTAAAATAACGCATGAAATGCAGTCATTATGTTCATCCAAAAGAAACACAGTATGTTTTGATGCTCTATTTAGCACTGATGCTGACTTGAAGTCTGATATTTCTGCTCTTGTACTTTTTTTTTCACAGCTTTACATTTTATAACTTTGTCTTACAACTATATACATTGTCTGGCGTAACAAACTACAATTGCAGAAGCAGGTCTTGTGTGAACAGCATTGGGACAGAAATTGGTCAAAGAGTCCTTTTTTTCCCCGTGGTCAGATGATTTGATAAGCTCAATACTTTTGCTAATGATGAAAGGCGTCAATGAAAAGACAAATTAGGGTCAGTTAGTCATCAAAAGATTCCTCTGACTTTGGCCTGTGTAATTTTGGCTTTTGTAGACCGCCACATTCAGTTGGCAGTGTTAAGGCCACTGCACAGCAGCGCTCTATGTTAGAGTTTTTTTTTTTTTTACTGATATGTTTATTTACCTCAGTTATGATGAATGCGCCTCATATCAACCCGGATGGAGGTTTATTCTAAATGATTGCTCCTGGCACAATATAAAGGTAACTTATTATATCTCTTTATAGGCCCAAAGCTGACAAGACCGATAAACCAGGCTACAACACAATGTATCCCAAAGAATAAAATGAATCTTTCAATCACTAGATGTAATCAGGAAACCCAATAAATAAAACATTAGTCTTTTTGCTTACTGCGACTATTTACAGACAAAGAAGTCAAAACAGTGTGTTTCCAAATTAAACCTTTATGCACAAGCACAAAAATACAGACATACTCAATATTGGTCAATACATGCACACATGCTTGCATACATGGTCTCACACATACAAGGAGAGGAGTCAAAACATCTCTCTCTCTCTCTTTCTTCGTGTGTGCGCGCACGTGTGTGTGCGCGCGTGCGTGCGTGCGTGCGTGCGTGCGTGCGTGCGTGCGTGCGTGCGTGCGTGCGTGCGTGTGTGCGTGTGTAGTTTCAAGTTTGAAATCAATTTGGCTGAGATGAAAGTTTTCAATTTCATTAGCTTGATCAAATGGAGAGCTGTTAACAGGCGGTAGTAATAGAAAATCATTTAGGCCGAGCAGCTCACACACACTCTCAAAAGGACTGCTTAAGAGCCGCTCAGAGATGGAGAGATGAGGGGAGAAAAAGAAGATGGCAGGTGGGAAAATATTGATGGTAGACGAGAAGAGAAAAAAATGTGGGAGAGAAAAGGGTTCAGAATGGAGGAAGAAAATGACAAGGAGAGGAAAAATTGCATTTTGGAGAAAGGAAAAGAAAGATAGGGTGATGAAGTCTGAGGCATGATGGCAGGGGATAAAGTGATGGAGTAAGGATGGCAAGACGTAGAGAAAAGTAACAGGCACGGAAAATGCTCTTTAAGAGAGAAAGTTAAAAAGAAGAATGTGACAAAGGAGAGAGAAAAGGAAGATTGGTGGGGGACAGAAAGAAATAGAAAGATTAAATGTAAGAATGATTGATAACCGTATGAGACTGATTAAATGAGCAAAAATGTCACAATAAAGGCTGAGGAGAAACAGGATGCAAAGAGGAAAGAAGACTTGTGTGACTGCTAAGCACCGGCCCGTTAAACCCTCTGTTATTGCTCCTCAGATGTCTGTCAGAGATAAATTGTGTTGTGATGAAAGAACATAAGTAAACAATTAGCAATCAAGAGACTCAGCTGGGCAGCAGCTGAGTCTTAAAAAGAGAAGAGACTTTCAGAAAGAATGATGGATTAATTGACTGGATAGTGGAAGGCAATTTCAGTTAAATTAAATTAAATCAATTGGTTTTAAAAAGGGCAGCACCATCCATAATGTGTCCATAGCTGCAAGAATTGAAAACTGTTATCTACATTAACTGCATGATCAGATATCTACTCCGATTATTACTGCTTAGGCTTTGATCCGATGGTTCCCAACTTGACTAAGGTTTACAGATTTTAAACTGCATTTTTTTAACGCTTTTGTACTGCTACTTGAGTTAAGACAACATTTACACTTTTTTTTTTACTAAAATGGGATTTCAACAAAAAAAGAAAAAAGATGTGTATGGTTTCCAGTTAAAAGGTATTATGTGCTCGTCCTAGAATTCATAGCACACTTTGAAACAGTTTGTGCCCATGAACTGTATTGTTTTGCATCTATCACAACTCTTAATAAAGAGTGTTACTGTGCGAGAGAGAATAAATGCTTCCCTATCACACACACAATCTTAAATTACTGATACATAGGCTAACTCACTGTACAGTACATTTTCTCTTTATGGATGAATTAAGAAATATCTTTGTTGGAAAAGTCACCATATAAAATAGCTACAAAAAAGAAACAAAAACAAGGTATATACACTACCGTTCAAAAGTTTGGGGTCACCCAAACAATTTTGTGTTTTCCTGAAAAGTCACACTTATTCACCACCATACGTTGTGAAATGAATAGAAAATAGAGTCAAGACATTGACAAGGTTAGAAATAATGATTTCTATTTGAAATAAGATTTTTTTTACATCAAACTTTGCTTTCGTCAAAGAATCCTCCATTTGCAGCAATTACAGCATTGCAGACCTTTGGCATTCTAGCTGTTAATTTGTTGAGGTAATCTGGAGAAATTGCACCCCACGCTTCCAGAAGCAGCTCCCACAAGTTGGATTGGTTGGATGGGCACTTCTTGCGTACCATACAGTCAAGCTGCTCCCACAACAGCTCAATGGGGTTCAGATCTGGTGACTGCGCTGGCCAGTCCATTACCGATAGAATACCAGCTGCCTGCTTCTGCTCTAAATAGTTCTTGCACAATTTGGAGGTGTGTTTAGGGTCATTGTCCTGTTGTAGGATGAAATTGGCTCCAATCAAGCGCTGTCCACTGGGTATGGCATGGCGTTGCAAAATGGAGTGATAGCCTTCCTTATTCAGAATCCCTTTTACCCTGTACAAATCTCCCACCTTACCAGCACCAAAGCAACCCCAGACCATCATATTACCTCCACCATGCTTAACAGATGGCGTCAGGCATTCTTCCAGCATCTTTTCATTTGTTCTGCGTCTCACAAACATTCTTCTTTGTGATCCAAACACCTCAAACTTGGATTCATCCGTCCACAACACTTTTTTCCAGTCTTCCTCTGTCCAATGTCTGTGTTCTTTTGCCCATCTTAATCTTTTTCTTTTATTGGCCAGTCTCAGATATGGCTTTTCTTTGCCACTCTGCCCTGAAGCCCAGAATCCCGCAGCCGCCTCTTCACTGTACATGTTGACACTGGTGTTTTGCGGGTACTATTTAATGAAGATGCCAGTTGGGGACCGGTGAGGCGTCTGTTTCTCAAACTAGAGACTCTAATGTACTTATCTTCTTGCTCAGTTGTGCAACGCGGCCTCCCACTTCTTTTTCTACTCTGGTTAGAGCCTGTTTGTGCTGTCCTCTGAAGGGAGTAGTACACACCGTTGTAGGAAATCTTCAATTTCTTAGCAATGTCTCGCATGGAATAGCCTTCATTTCTAAGGACAAGAATAGACTGTCGAGTTTCAGATGAAAGTTCTCTTTTTCTGGCCATTTTGAGCGTTTAATTGACCCCACAAATGTGATGCTCCAGAAACTCAATCTGCTCAAAGGAAGGTCAGTTTTGTAGCTTCTGTAACGACCTAAACTGTTTTCAGATGTGTGAACATGATTGCACAAGGGTTTTCTAATCATCAATTAGCCTTCTGAGCCAATGAGCAAACACATTGTACCATTAGAGCACTGGAGTGATAGTTGCTGGAAATGGGCCTCTATACACCTATATACATATTGCACCAAAAACCAGACATTTGCAGCTAGAATAGTCATTTACCACATTAGCAATGTATAGAGTGTATTTCTTCAAAGTTAGGACTAGTTTAAAGTTATCTTCATTGAAAAGTACAGTGCTTTTCCTTCAAAAATAAGGACATTTCAATGTGACCCCAAACTTTTGAACGGTAGTATATATATATATATATATATATATATAAAACTCATAAAAGTAGCTAATTGATTGCAATATTGCTCACAATGGTCTAAAACTTCCAGATATTGTAACAGAAAAAATACCACACAATAAAAGGTATGGTAAAATACAGTCATAGTTTAGCCTTTAGACTCTTTCATAGTGACACACATGTCATACCAATAAATTACATTTAATCAAAAGTCAACACACACACACACACACACACACACACACACACACACACACACACACACACACACACACACACACAGTCTCTGGTTCTGGTCATAGACTATAATATTCAATTTTCGTCAATTCGTCATTTTTTTTTTTGTATCGCGAGATTAACGTTCTTTTGGCCTAGCACATTTTTATTTTTTTCTTTGTAAAAACTACAACTATACACCGGATCTAGCTAGACCGAAACAAAACAGGCACACCGCACACTTGTTTGGGCTTGCGAGCCGGCCAAAGAGTAGTAACGTTACATTTTGAATGAATGGCGGCGCGAGCAGTGCTGGGAGTAATTACAGTAATGTATTCTTTTTGCTGAAACGCAGTAATATAACGCAATAATAATTACATTTCGGTAATATTATACTCGTTACAATCTCAGTAATGTAAGTTACAACGCATTTTAACGCAACATTTACTTTTAGGTGTTTTGTTTTTAAGAATTCACCAACACTGCAAAACATTCTTCACAGGAAAAAAAAGCCGCGAGTATTATTTCATTGCTGTAGTCGATGGTTGAGATGACTGCAGAGACAGATACATTTGCGAGATGGATATTATTTACAGGAGTTATGATGCTGCGTTGAAGTTAGGTGCTGTCCCGTCTCTGTTCCAATGGTCAGAGCCAGAGACAGAACGGACAACATCTGTGTCCCAACAGGTGACAATCAGCACAGACAGCAGTGTGTCCGAGCTGTTGACAGATAGAAACATGTCGCGAATAATGTTGAGGCTTGCTACACATAAAATAATTGCATTTTATCAGCCGTAGTGGGATGGCTTTGAATAACAACCAACGCTTGTCTTTTATTGTGACCATTTCTTCAATATGTTACAGTTTTACTAACTTTAAAGTAAACAGACACGTTTTGCATTTAGCGTCTCACGTTCATCTCAGTAAGCTAGCAAGAGTACACAACAGAAAACGTCCGTGTAGGTTGCTTCAAAATAAAAAGCATTTCCTGTGACGGTTTGCAGTAAAACTAAATTCCTTTTGTCATTGTGAAATGAGCTATTATTGTAGCACGTCCAGTTGAAATGCAACTTGACTGCGTTACAGCAAAAAGGAATACATTACTGTGTTTTGTAACACATTACTCGGCCAGTATACATTTGAATAAAATGGGATAACAGTGCCGCCTGTTAGTGCATCATTTCCATTTCACCCACAGTATTGTAGCAGAGCAGCTGCATTTTTAATTAAATTTTTTTAAGATTCAGGAGCACCAACAATAGTTTTCAAAAAAGAGCACTATATTTCTCTTCTGCTTTCCCAAACAGGCAACCTTGTAGTCACATTGAAATATCCATAACATACAAGATACCGATCAATTACAATCAAAATTCAACGAGAAAAAATAAAGCTAATGTTAATCCATAGGTTATGCTCCTCTGAGACACGCACGTACACACACACGCACGCACGCATGCAAGGGGAAATGTGTTGCCGATTAGCTCAACCTTAAACCCCTAGACATGACTCCTAGACCTACAGTAGCAGTCACACACAAAATTAGTCTGGCTATTCATGCTAATCTGAGGGGAAATGACTTGCTCATTAACAAGACCCTTAAACCTCTCGACAGGCTTTGAATCCCAGCCATGGTCATGGTCACAGAGTATATAGAGAAATGCAGGCTCAGAGACACACACAGGCTTGTGAAGAGGAAGTTAGACTATTCACAAGTATTCAGACTAATCAGTTGAGTTTTAGCAACTGCCTGTAGATTCTATTAATAGCTGAGATGTAAACAGCAGACCAGAATACACTAATGCGGATAAAAAGTCAACAAATCAACATAGAGAACAGATGCCTAACATGTAAAAAGTGCAGATTAATCAATACAATATCTTCATGAAATTAAGTGAAAAATAATATGGAGATGTTACTGTGCCACTCTCCCCCTCAAATCTTAAACCTGTGCACTTTCGTTGAAGCTATAGAGCATAGTTTGTGTCGCCTCCATAAGGAATTTTAAGTAATGACAACAACACTGCTAAGGTCTCTACATAGAGTGACCTGACACTGTCATGATTACATGACACAATCATGACACATGAAGCGTTATGTCATAAACATTTATCACTCGTTTATGATGTTTATGACACATTCATAACAATGTCATGTCACTCTTATGTAGATACCTTCAAGTAAACTGTAACCCCAAACTCTAACCTTAAAGGTCTCAGCATGCGTCAAATGTATCACTGGTCGGATTGTCAAGCGTTCAGACAATCGCAAGGTACACAATAGAAATATGCCATTTGTGTTAGAAAGTAGTCTACCAGGAATGTGCGCTTGCATTTATTTGACTCGCCAGAAAATCACATTGCCATCACGTTGCAGCAAAAGTTGAGCCAGGTTAAACTTTCTTGACGGATGGGTCGTGTTCTTTTGCCTGAGCCTCTGCGTTGGCACCCTCTCTACACCGATAAACTGGATCCATTCAAAAGAATGTAAGAGCGTGTTTTATCATGTTCTTTAAACTACTCTGGTCAAATTATTGTGTGAAACTTCACTAATGCCTTGGAAAAAAGACTGTCCAAAAGTGAGTGTTATTATCACCCATGTGTATAATGCATTGCAAGTACCAAGATACGCAAAACACACAAAAAGGGAATTCTCGGGAGGCAGGCAGTGATACATCCAGGAGGCTTTGATAGCAGGCTTTCCGCTTCACCTTCAAGTGTGGCTGTTTGAAACTGGTATAAACACGATTGCCTTGAGATAAGTTCGGAGGACGGGGCATATGATAGTTCTTTTGAAGCAGACTGAACCCTTAATTCCTATTTTAGTCCCAACACTAAAATAATCCTTTTAAGAATTGACGAGTGGCCAATCTGACCTCAATTTATCAAATGTCCTCTAACTGATCTCTGCCTGTCTAATGTGATACTCACAATGGTATAAAACACAAACACATCTGAATTCACGGTTCCTGACAGTACAATAGGTATCTAGAAACTAATATTCTGTTCATTAAAATGTGTCCATTAAATGATACATGCATTAAACAAGCCTAGACATACATGCCAATAGGAATTATTAACAATATTTTTCACAACAGAGAGCTGAAGAATGATAGTATTGATGCATACATAGATAAAAGCATGACAGAAAAACTGGTTTTGAGTTCATATTGGGGTTTGAGTCAACTTTCTTTACTAATACAATATTACCAAATTCCCTAGAAAATAGGCAATCATTTTTATCTCATAATTTGAGTTGGATTCAGACATTTTACTAACCTTTCACTAACCCTTGGCAAAAAGATTTTGAGTATGATTACACATTGTGGCTCACTAATAATACATTCTTCTGTTGCGTCTGTCATGTGTACATCAGAAAGAGAAAATGTGTGTTTGTGTTTACGCGTGAGTGTGTGCGTCAGTGTAAATATGTCTAGGCTCTGAAGCAAACAGTATCCTTCTAGATGAGATTTACTGATATAGAAGAAGGGACACAGAAAATGAATACACTCTCAAGGGAAGAGAAAATCTCTCTCTTCAATCTCTCCATCTCCGTCGCTTCCTCCGCCTCTATGTGATGACAAGAAGAGTTGGTCTCCTTATGACGATAAGAGACTATTCTTTTCCCATATCATCCAGCTCCTTTGGTCCGTTTGTGCGTGTCGGTGCGTTTTGAGCAGTCTTGTCTATGCAGCTGTGCATACACTTTCTGTAACCATCAAGTGGCATGGGAAACCAATTATTTCTATGGAGAAAGAATTCAGGTTCTTATTGTAAAGTACAGCAATAACAAGGAAAAACATAATGCAGCATATATGCAAATATTTTCCTGGGTTTCCTAAATGGGCTAGTTATCTAAATATATAAAATTAGTAATATATTAAGGTTCAATAGAGGAAAAACAAACAGATTTAAGCTCAAAGGGCATGAAAACAAACTATAACTTATACCAGCATATACACTAAGACTATTGCTTTCTTTTAACACTGGAAAAATGTCAGGATTAAGAACGCTTATAAATGCCAGCTGACAAAAATCTATCTATTTTTTAAACATGGTGTTGGACATTAGTGGCCTACTGTAATCAAAGCTATAGCCGCAGCTGATAGAAGCTGAAGAAATCGTGGATGTATGACGAATGCAAAACAAAACAATTAATTAATAGAACCTTGAAAAAACACATTTACCGGGGGTATGTGTAAACATTTTGGATTTTTAATTTTCTGTTTGATTCCTGTTTTTCCACTACAAATCTGTGAACATGGAAAGGAGGCATTTCATTGGTTCTTTCCATGTGGACCGTGAGGCAGTGATCGTGGGCATTTTTACAGGATTACAGCAGCTACAGATGGCAAATATTTTTATTTATGCTGTTGGGGTGTAAAGACCATTTCAAACCATATATAAAAAAGTGTTTATTGGAAAATGTTACCAACCCTGCCTTTACGTACCTATATACCAACTGCCAAAACAGAGTGATATAGGGAATAATGTAATATACCAGGCCAGTATACATTTATTGAATAAAATGGGATAACATTGCAGCCTGATAGTACATCTATCCATTTCACCCACAGTATTGTAGCAGAGCAGCTGTGTTCTTAATTAATTTTTTTTCAGATTCAGGAGCACCAACAACATTTTTCAAAAGAGAGCAATACATTTCTCTTCTGCTTTCCCAAACAGGCAACCTTGCAGTCACATCGAAATATCATATAAGATACACAAAAGTAAATACTGTAAAAAGCAGAGAATTTCATGACGGCGAAAAAAAGGAGGCAGGGAGTAAAGACTGACTCATGTCTACTTCTTCCAGTAAATAAAATTTGTTTTTCAGTGTCTCTGTAACCCACTCGGGGCTCAGTGGTAGAGCGGTCGCCTGCCAATAGGAAGTTTGGTGGTTCCGTGGTCCGAGTACCATGTCAAGGTGTCCTTGAGCAAGACACTCAACCCTCGGATGCTGTGCCATCGGAGTGTAAATGTGTGTGAGTGTTTATCTGATGAGCAGGTGGCACCATGTACGGTAGCCTCGGCCCCAGTGTATGAATGTGTGTGAATGGTGAATGGTTCCTGTACTATGTAAAAGCGCTTTGAGTAGTCGTTGAGTCTTGAGACTAGAAAAGCACTATATAACAACAGTCCATTTACATTCACTCTGCTGTGTCTCTCTGTGCTCTGACCTCTCCCAGTCACCAGTGACACAGAAAGAAAGACAAAAAAAGGATCACACTGAAGGGGTATTATTTTTTAACACCATGGTGTTTAGCAGCCTCACACGCTCACTTCGTCATTCCCCCCACAACTTCTCCCTTGCACTCAGGAGTAATAAGTAAAAGTTCCCATTTTCCATCTCAGAAATGTCTCTTGTCTGATTCAAAATCCTCTCTATTACTTATTTGTCAGAGAATAAGCTCAGTCTGTCTCTCTGTATGTGTGTGTGTGTGTGTGTGTGTGTGTGTGTGTGTGTGTGTGTGTGTGTGTGTGTGTGTGTGTGTGTGTGTGCCCATACAGAGTGAGTCAGTGAACCAACAAAGAGAAAGAAAATGCAGGGAAAAGCAGTGTATAGAAAGTACAGGGTGAGAGACTACCATTGTGTGTGTGTGTGTGTGTCTCAGTGATTTTACATCAGTAATTATTAATGTTCTGTATTGCATGAGTAATGGTGCATAATGCTGACATTCTGCTACAGGTTAGCAGTGTAGTGCAAAACACGTTCAAGTAGGCAGGCAGAAGACACACACACATACACACACACACACACACGGTTTTCTTCCCAGCTTTTGACACAATCTTTGACATGGCTATTCCACACATTAAAAAAGGCAAACTCAATAAAAGTAAAGGCGTTAAAGTGAGTATCAGAACATCTCATTGTTTAGTAACTCACTTTAAAATCAAGAAAATGCTTGTGCTCCATTTTTTAATGTCAGTGAAAATGTTGAGTGGGACTGTTGGGATTTCCTGATTTTAAATAACACCAGCCAGCCAATCAGAAACTAGTTTTTTTTCTTGGCCATGCTTTAAGAGTATACAGTAGCACTGGGCCTATAGATATTGATATTTGAGAGTATGAAAAGATCCAATAACAACATATTGGTTTTACATTTGTTTGTTTTTGAAGAATTATTACCAAGATTACTAACTATGTAACTAAGTAAAAAGACACACACACACACACACACACACACACACACACACACACACACACACACACGTAAAAAGACACAGATACACATAAAAAGACACACACACACACACACGTAAAAAGACACACACACACAACCATATACACACACACACACACACCATTTAAAAAAAAAATAATGATAACCTGGAGACGACCTGAATGATTAATTAATTGAGGGATGCAATTGCAATGAAATGACATAAAAATAGAATACTGAGACATTAAAACTACTGGGGAGATGAAGGCAAGTCTTTGATCAGAGAGGTGCAGTGACATGGTTGCTAAGAAAAAAAAAACTTGCACATTTCAACTGAACAATAGGTTTTAAAAGGTGGTGTTTTCTGTGGCTGGAGTCAGAAATGGAGTGGAGAATTCAATACACAATGCAAAAGTATTACAGCTGACAGTATGGTAACAGATAGCTGCATACGTACAATCACAGGTGACTATGGCCTGTGTGACTCTACCATATAAACGCAAAAACACTGAAACACCACACAGGCGAGAGAGAGAGAGAGAGAGAGAGAGAGAGAGAGAGAGAGAGAGAGAGAGAGAAAGACACTACTGGCCATCCTAACAACCAAGGGACCTACTAAACAGCAGTCAAAGAACAACATGCCCAGTCAGACAAAAGGTGCAGACAGTCACGGGGCCAGAGCTCTTGTCTTTTGGATCTCATCCCCTGTGAAGAGGAGGAGAGGCGGTGTCAGGAGAAGAGGCGACGGCGACCATAGCGCCTCGGAGCTCACAACGCAGCGACTGTTCAGTGAGCCGTGAGTGACCGGAGCCGATTAAAACACACGCGCATTGAAGAGCGCGCACAGACACAGAATACACTCAGGGGAATGTGATACTAATGCTGAATGATCTGTCATGTGTGTGGAAAACGGAAGCGTTACAGGCGCGCGCTCAGAGGGCTCCTAACACAAAATATTTGCCAGCCTTCTTCAGCTTCTTCTTCTTTTTCGTTTTTTTCTTCTTCCCTGGAATACGTGGGTGGTTGTGTTGCCCAAGCAGAAAATTCAGAATATCTCAACCCCGTTTTAGTGTTTTGACAGTGAATTGCCATCTGCGCAGACTCCAAATAATATTATCTTCTAACAGTTTCAGTTGAGCCTAAAAGACTGGCTGTTTTTCAAAGCCACATTCGTAAGTCCAATTCATATGAAAGCCATTTGAAAAGTTATTAATGAAGTCATTGCTTTACATATAGACCTAGGCGGACATAGGTGGGGTCTTGGCCGCTCTATTCCTGTTTCGGTCTATGATGTGTGCATTTTGTAGAAGTAAGAAATACTCTTTTCACTTCTATTAAGAGACGGGTCGGGCTCCTTATGCTAAGTTTTTATTTCAGTTCACTAATGCTTTAGTGTGTGTGTGGGGGTGAGGAGACAGCCGATCTTCCTTTGATTTAAAAAAAAGACCTCAAATAAGAAAAACCCTTTAGATCACCTCTTCCATGAGACGAGCGCAAAAGCTCGCCGCCAGTCAGTCCGGCGTTCGTTTTCTTTCCCAAATTTGAATACTACAACTTAAAGTTATTTTTTTTTACAGGACACACACTGCCAAGTCGGCTCAGTCCTCTCAGAGGACTCAAAACGGGCACACGGCACCAGTTAGTACGCATCTGACATTTGACGCGTCGGCTCAGTCAATTACTTATTATTCCACACACACGCACGGAAAGGAGGTGTCAAGGTGAATAAGTGCTAATTGATCGTCATTTGGCCAAAAAAGTAAACTTGCTTCATTTAAATTCCCAGAGTGTTAACATGTTGGCAGATATAACCTCCAGTCTGAGATCACTATAAGGAAAACCTCTGATAATTTCGGAAAAGCGTCATGACTCCATGCAACTTGTTTGAGTTAAACACCGTTTAGTGGTGGATGTCTGTTGATCTCTGTGAGGATGGTCATGTGGGTAAACTGAGTTTTGAGTCGAGTTTCCCTTCATCGACATGCCTGTCTAACATCACTCACCTCCAAAGCGCACATTGAAGCACCATTAAAGCCAAGGAAAACATACCAACAATTAGAACAGGCTGCAGATGATGCACTAACCCATGGTGCCTACACAAAGTTAAAACAAAAAATACTGATAGTGGGTGTGAAATTCCCGATTTCCAGCCCCCCCTCCCCCCAAAAAAATAAAACGACAACGTTTCAAACTGGTCTACAAGTTTTCGCGTGTATCAGCATCTCTTACCTTTCCACAGCAAAAGAAGAAGCAGAGTCTTCCAGAGGTGGCATCCCAGCAGCGCGCCTCGCCTTCTCCAGACCGTGTCCATTGCTCCTCGTTATAACTGTTCACAAAACGGACAAAGGACAGGGGATCTCTTTTATGATCGTTTTCCTCTTCCCCCCCAGACAGATCACTACCGCACCGGTGCCATCAATAATCTCAATTTGACCAAACCGCGCTCCCGCTGTGCTTGACGTAAGACACCGCGCACATTAGACTTGAAGTACTATGAACTATAAATCCTTCTGGAGTCAGTGATTAAAAAAAGAAAAAACCCCGATGGGCAGTTCCAGTGTAGGCTAGCTTCTTGTTTAATTCTCCCCACCCCAAAAAAAAAGTCTGCGGTTTGTCTCATTCAAGACAGAGCCGAGGAATGAGTCTGTTTTTCCCCGTGGTGAGCTTTTTCCACCGGTGCGCTCCTTTGCTTCATTTATCCAAACGGGACAGCTAAAGCTGAGCAAACCTCAATGTCTCTCCCTTTATCACACTTTTCTTTCTTCCAAAGTTTAAAAAGGACCAACAGAGTGGACAAAGAAGTCATCCAACGAATTAAAAAGTCCACTCAATAAGCAGTTTTGAAACAACAAACCCGAAGAAAACTCTGTCACTTAAAGGTTCATGAATAAAATCCAAATTCCGCTCGCCCGGCAGCAGCTCCGTCCGCTCTCCCTTTCCTTCCTCCCTCTGTCTATCCTCCTCTTGCTGTGCGTGTTGTGTGTGCGTCTGGGTTCAACTTGAGAGGCTGTATACACTCGTCGGCGGGATGGAGGGAGGAGAGGAGAGGACAGAAGAGGAGGAGGTCTGTCGTTTCCACCAGCCGGCAGAGGAGGAAGAGGAGGAGGGCCAGCGGAGACTGTGGGGCTGAGGGCGGGATTTGGGGATTTTAGTGACAGTGTGCAGCCAATGGTGGATGGTGGATGAATTAATTTAGGCTAATTTAATTTCTTTCAACATTTAAGATGTATTAATATGGTTAAGTCCTTATTATTTTTCTTCTTTTATTCATTCATGTCATTATTTTTCCTTTTATTCATTCATTTAATTTTGGAGGGGCGAACCAAAACATCAGTACCCACAGCAGAGGGACTTTTAAAATGTGTATTTTCAAAATGTATGAACGAGTGAAAAACCAAAAATACAACATAAAAGGTTATGCCATCGACATTCAAAGCCAAACCAAAATACCTGTAAATCCATCTGTGGAGAAACAAGTTAAAAGGGATATCCCTACGCACTGCAGCTTTTTGAGCACGTTTAAAGTAAGATATCCTATAAGAAAGGCCAACTGTATTTGTTCTATGTTGGGGTCAGTATATGTGTGTGTGCGGTTTCTCATTTTAAAGCCCCTCTCTGCATTATTAATATAAAGATACACGCAACACCTGTTCACTCTGTAATCGATAGACGCCACCTTCGCACGAGCTCTCATGTAGGCCTATCCGCAAAAACCGCGCGCGCGCACACCACTTCCACTTCCAGGGATGTGTGACAGCTTGTACAACAGCAAAATGTGATACACCGGACACCTTGTCATAAAACTCATTCACTTTCTATTGATAGTGTGCGTGAGAGTGAGAGTGAGAGTGAGAGAGAGAGAGAGAGAGAGAGAGAGAGAGAGAGAGAGAGAGAGAGAGAGAGAGAGAGAGAGAGAGAGAAAGAGAGAGAGAGAGAGAGCACATTAAGGTCTTATTTGAGTCCGAGACGATATTTCATGAGGCAGCCTGCCAGGTTCCCTTTGTCAGCTAAATGTGTAAAAGCTAAAGAGATGACATTGTGACTTATTGAATTGCAAATCAGTCCGTTGGCGGAGGAATGGGAGGATTTCCGGAGACGGAGATACGTGAGCCTCACTGCCTGTCCGTCTGTCTGTCAGACTCCACGGCCTCTATAAGAGGCTAAGAAGGAGCGACAGCCCCCCCTAGTGTCACATTTACAGAAGAGACAATTCGTTGTGGCAATTACAGAAGACCCTCTATACATTAATTCTTTATAATACATTTGTCCTAGATCGGTCCTTAAATTAGCAGTATATGTGATTGACATTGAAGAAGGCTTGGTACATGGCTTGGAGCATTCATTTTATTCTTCTGCCACTTCAGTTTTATCTTCACTATGATTTCAACGTGTGAACAGTGAGCCTTCATGCACTTTTTTTCCTTGTCCTGTTTATTGTTCACTCACTTTCCCCAAACTTTTGCAGTCAAAAGCTCACTCTTTCTATAACATATCAAACCACGATCCATCCATCTTATGGAGCAGAAACAAAATCAGTGCACTTAAAAATATTCTAAATTCCCACAATGACTTTTCCCTCAGCAAGCCAAGCTGCAGCATTCCCTGTGAAGCTTAAAAGATCGTTTTTTTTTACTGAACTATTTCTCTTGGGGCCACAACTGAGGCAAGGCATTAGTTCAGCAAGCATGCAGTAAAATGTAATATTTATACAAATACAGTGTCTGTATGCCAATGAGGCCCCACTGGCTGTTTGGGGAAATTTGACAAAGAATTTAAAAAAAAAAGAAAAATTGCACATAATTTCCCATATATCTAGGGACAAAAACAAAAATACATCTTGCAAAGTAGTAATTATACATAATTATATGTGCTTGGTCATCTTCATTTGTTCCAAACATTTTCAGCTTATGACCCCAAAAAGAAAAGCTAGTAACACCTGACTCTTTACTCAAGATCAAAAAGAATTGGGCAATTTGATAGCAAACAACTACTTTTCTCTTCCCCTTTAAGAATATGTCGCTTGGCATTATTAAAGGAATTCTGGAGGCAGCAAGCATTCATTATATCACAAAAAGGAAGGCATTCATCACAAAGATTGCATTGTCAGTAACTCTTAAAATACAATCGATGTGTGATAAATGAAGAATAATATGCTATATGGCTGGTTGTTCTGCTTATCCACTGACCGGTTCTACCTTTGCACTTTAGTCAGGAAGCGTCCAATGCAGCTGAATTCCTTAATTATGAAGTTATGGTTTCTGAAAAGTCCTGTTTTCTGTTATTCTCCATGTGTCCTCCCTTGTCACCTAAGTGTACTTCCTGTCTTGTGTCTTCCTGGGAGTGTCTTTTCGGATTCCTGTTTTATTTTGACAGTCTAGGTTTTCTGCTTTGCGTGTTGCTTTACTTCCTGTGTTTTCCTGCCTCAGTGATTGCCTAATGGGCGTTTCTCAATCTGTGTTCTTCTATGGACTTGTGTTCTTGTGTTCTTGTGAAACGTCATGTTCGGTCGCCAAAGTACTGACCCAATACACAAGTTAGCATTTCGCCAAGAACAGTTAAAATTCCCGGATGTGTTCTCGACACGCCCATTTTACCGAGGATACATCGGATGGTAACTTGTGTGAACTTGGCAGGGCCAGTATCCCAGAATTCAATTCGGGTGTAAAGCGCGGATGGTTTCCGGTACACAGATACAACAGAAGTCTATTACGTCTATTATTAAATCAATAATTTCATTTTAAGACGTTTTAAGGCGAGAAACCAACTGTGTAGATTTTGAATATAGGCAGTTTAACGAAAATTGATGGTGAATTAAAAAAGCCTTCGGAGTTGGAAAGCTCCGCAATCCCCGGCGGGCGTAGCAAGCTCGCCAGCCGAGAATGACTCTCGCGAGCCGGTCAGTCAGTCAGCTCACAGACCACTCTTGCCCCACATTTAGACAGACCACTGCAGCAGCGACAATGGCAGAGATAAGCCAGGTTCACAACTGTAAGATATGTAAGATAATTTTTACCGCTGTTATTCTGTATTTCATTCATTACATTCAGCGTTTTGTTCTGTGTATTGTTGTAATTGTTTTTATCGGGGGAAAACTGAGGAAACCAGGGCAAGCTCTCTGTGCAAGTGTATAAACACACTCTTGCCTGCCTGCCTCTTCTCTGCATTTGGGTACTCTACTTCTATAAACTGCAACAAAAGTCCCACTTTTTATTGGATGGTTGCTGGACTTTGCTATACTTTGCATCCATTTCCCTGTGCTGCCTGATGGGACCTTCCACAGCGCCAGCACTTGTTTTCGGACCATATCCACTCAGTGATTTGGGCCTTAGTGAGGGTCTGGATTGCTAAACACAGGTTAAGGTAATGTACATTGTTGTCACAATAAGGACAATATGCCTTGGCTTTAGTGTCCCTCCTTTCTAAAGTAGCGGAGGGTGCAGCTCCTTTTCCGTAGGCATCTTTAGCACCATGGAGAACGGACGTGGTATGCCATCCCTCTGACCATCTCTCTGCCCCTTGGTCAGCAAGTGGCTGTCTAAGTCTTGACAACGAGACTTGTACTGGAGCCAATAGGTGAAGTCCTGGAAGGTGTACGTGACACCTGTGCTGCGAAACATACAGCGGCAAAAGTCCAACGTCATCTCCGGGGGCAGCTCCAGCAGGGAACTCCAAAATTCCCTTTCCCGAGCCACATCAACCAGCTCCGATTGGGGAATCCCAAGGCGTTCCCAGGCCAGGTTGTAGGTATAATCTCTCCATCTAGTCCTGGGTCTTCCCTGAGGCCTCCGCCCAGATGGACGTGCCTGGAACACCTCCCAAGGGAGGCGCCCAGGTAGCCTCCTTACTTGATGCTTGAACTACCTTAACTGGCTCCTTTTGACGCGAAGGAGCAGCAGCTCTACTCCGAGCTCCTCTCGGATGCCTGAGCTTCTCACCCTATCTCTAAGGGAGATGCCAGTCACATTCCTGAGGAAACCCATTTTGGCTGCTTGTACCCTGGATGTCATTCTTTTGGTCGTGACCCAGCCTTCATGACCATAGGTAAGGGTAGGAACGACCACTGAGGCCTGAAACGTGAAGAAGGCACTCCATCAGTTTCCTGCTGAGAACCATGGCATCAGATTTAGAGGTCCAATCCAGTGAGTGCTGAAGGTCACAGGCCGATGATGCCATCAGGACCACATTATCTGCAAAAAGCAGCGATGAGATCCTGAGCCCACCGAACGGCAACCCCTCCCCACCCCAACTACGCCTCGATATCCTGTCCATAAATATTACAAACAGGATTGGTGACAAAGCGCAGCTCTGGCAGAGTCCAATCCTCACCTGGAACGAGTCCGACTTACTGCCGAGAACCCGGACACAGCTCTCTCTTTGGTCATACAGAGATTGGATGGCCCTGAGAAAGGGACCCCCTCACCCCATACTCCCGCATCACCTCCCACAGTATCAGCCGGGGGACCTGGTCATACGCCTTCTCCAGATCCACAAATCAAATGTCGACTGGTTGGGCATACTCCCAGGCTCTCTCCAGGATTCTTGCCAGAGTGAAGATCTGATCTGTTGTTCAACGACCAGGATGGATTCCGCATTGTTCCTCTTCAATCCGAGGTTTGACTATCAGCCGAACTCTCCTTTCCAGCACATTGGAGTAGACTTTACTAGGGAGGCTGAGAAGTGTAATACCCCTGTAATTGGCACGCACCCTCTGGTCCCCCTTTTTGAAGAGGGGAACCACCACCCCAGTCTGCCACTCCTTACGCACTGTCCCAGACTTCCATGCAATGGTAAAGAGGCGTATCAACCAAGAGAGCCCCTCCACACCCAGAGCATTCAGCATTTCTGGACGGCTCTCATCAATCCCTGGGGCTTTGCCACTGTGGAGTTGTTGGACTACCTCAGCAACCTCCACCAGGGAAAATGACAACAATCCCCCCACATCCTCGAGCTCTGCTTCTAGCAAAGAGGATGTGTCAGCTGGATTTTAGGAGTTCCTGAAAGTGCACCTTCCACCACTCTATTACCTTCTCAGTTGAGGTCAACAACATCCCAACCTTACTGTACACAGCTTGGATGATTCCTCGCTTCCCCTTCCTGAGGTGGCGAACGGTTTTCCAGAAGCACCTTGGTGCCGACCGAAAGTCCTTCTCCATGTCTTCTCCAAAAAGCAAAAAGTAAAAAAAACTGCTTGGGTCCCCGTGACCCGATGAACAATGCAAGGGTTAAAAAGGGACGTGATGAATCGTAATCAAACTTCACTTTTTTATTAATTTGCCTTTTACTGCTGATATGAGTTTTCATTCAAGTCCAAGTAAACATCATGAAGTTAATGTGTAGCTTAAAGTCAAACTCCCCTTCAGAAAAGTGAATGTGATGCTTTAGGATAATGTCTGACTGGAGGTCATAGTATTAGCAGTGTTTTGTCATTTATATACCACGGTGTACACAATCATTTCTAAGCACTCTGAAGTTCAAAGTAAAGTGGCCAGACTGAAAGAAGACAAACTGCTTAGATACAGATCTTGGGTCAAAATTGTGTTTGTTTGTGAGCGCATGAAAGAAAGGTTTGTTTGTTGCAGTAGATACGAGTTTCATCCATATATTTAAGTGCAAAGAGAGCGACAGTGATGCAGATATCCAGCTAGTTCAGACGATACACTCCACGTTAGGACTTGTGGAAGATGACCGCCACTGACAAACCTCCCTATTTACATGTAATTCTCTCACTCTCTATCATTTGCTCCCTCTATCTCACTCGTTCTCTGGTCGAAAACCATCGCCATCTCTTTGCCCAGTGGAGCAAACTGAATATATTAGAATCTAATTAAGGTTTGTGAAGGGATCTGCTCAGGCTTAGAGTGTATACATGTGGGGCTATGTGTGTGTAACCGTGTTTGTAATTTTCATGTGTGTACGTGTGTCGATCATATATGATAGCTTATGCCCAGGCAATGTGTGAGGAAGGGTGTCTTTGTGTGGGTTTTTAGGACAACATGTTACTATATAAATAATATTGTGTATGTGTGTGCTCATGTTTGTGTCCGTATGTGTTGCTATCACATGTGTTGTCATAGTGCAATGAGTCAGTGAAATAGAACGCCTTTCTGTCTCACCCCAAGTGGTTTCTACTGCCATATTAAAAACACAGCAAGACCACTGTCAGGCACAGTAAATCAGAGTAATGTGTGTGTGAGAGAGAATCGATAACTCTGTCCTGCATTACATACTACCCTTCACACACGAAAATGCTGTAAACTAAGAACAATATAAATACTGATGTTTATCTTTATCCATTTACAAAATGCAAAGTGAGCGAACAAAAGAAAAATTTAAATCACATCACTATTTGGTGTTACTACTCTTAGCCTTCAAACCAGCAGCAATTCTTATAGGTACACTTGCAAAAAGTCGGGCAACGTTGAAGATCGTAGATGTAGTGGCCGGCCAAGGAAACTTAGTGCAGCAGATGAAAAACATCCATCCATCTTCATCCCCTTATCCAGTATCGGGTTGCGGGGGCATCAGCTTGAGCAGGGAACCCCAAACTTCCCTTTCTCAAGCCACATCAACCAGCTCCAACTGGGGGATCCCAAGGTGTTCCCAGGCCAGGTTGAAGATATAATTTCTCCACCTAGTCCTGGGTCTTCCCTGATGCCTCCTCCTAGCTGGACATGCCTACCTGCACCCTAGGGAGGTGACCAGGAGGCATCCTTAACAGATGTCCGAACCACCTCAACTGGCTCCTTTCGACTGCTTCAACCACAGAGGATGTGTCAGCTGGATGTAGGCGTTCCTCAAAGTGCTCCTTTCACCTCTCTATTACCTCCTCAGTTGAGGTCAACAACGTCCCATCCTTACTGTACACAGCTTGGATGATTCCCCGCTTCCCCCTCCTGAGTTGGCGAAAGGTTTTCCAGAAGCACATTGGTGCCGACCAAAAGTCCTTCTCCATGTCTTCTCCGAACTTCTCCCACACTGCTTTGCCTCTGTCACGGCAGATGCTGCAGCCCTATGGGCCTGTCGGTAAATTTTAACTGCCTCCAGAGTCCTCTGGGATAACATGTCCCGGAAAGACTCCTTCAGTTGGATGGCTTCCCTGACCACCGGTGTACACCAGGGTGTTCATGGGTTACCGCCCCTTGAGGCACCTAAGACCCTAAGACCATAGCTCCCCGCCGCAGCTTCAACAATGAAAACTTTGAACATTGTCCACTCAGGTTCAATGCCCCCAGCCTCCACAGGGATGCACGAAAAGCTCCGGAGGTGTGAGTTGAAAGTCCGTGGGACAGGGGCCTCCTCCTGACGTTCCCAGTTTACCCGTACCATCCGTTTGGGCTTTCCAGGGCTGTCCAGGAATCCTCCCCCATCCCATCTCATCACCAGATGGTGATCAGTTGACAGCTCCTCCCCGCTCTTCACCCGAGTGTCCAAAACATATCAAGCTTATTTTGTTTCAAAATCACAAGATTTCCAGCAGTGACATCAGCTCAGAACTGGCAGAAACCAGTGGGACCCAGGTACACCCATCTACTGTCCGGAGAAGTCTGGCCAGAAGTGGTCTTCATGGAAAAGTTGCAGCCAAAAAGCTATACCTCCAACTACGTTTTTGTGCATAGTTGAGTCGCTTAGCCTTGTCCATGTCGGAGATATGGCTTTTTCGGCTGCAACTATGTAGAGTTCACACATGGCGGTCTTACAAAAATTGATGGCCAATTGCAAATTTAGCGCAACAGTCTGACATGACAGCCGGACGGTGCCGGGTCGCTGGCTTGCCGCCCAGCCTTTCCGCCTTGACAGACCCCGCTGTGAGCTGGCGCTCTATCAGGAGACTCGTGGACAAGAGGCGTTTATTTCCCCAAAAATGTGTTTAAATAACTCAACACACATATCCATTATACAATTAACTGGAACCTGTGTTTTTTTTAAGTTATAAAGCTCCACAAGATATTGCGGGCGCAAGCTTGCTGACCAGGAATACACACACACGCACGCACACACGCACGCACACACGCATGCACGCAGGCAGAGGTGAGGGAGAGCGTCTGACAGGGCAGAAAGATACCCATCTGCCTTTGACAGTCTTGTAAATAAATCATAACATGTATATTAGATCTGTCTGTCTCCCTCTATCATAGGCGCCAATTTATGTTTTCTTACGTGGGTGCTCGGATGTGCAGAGTGATTCGCTCTATGGCTCTGGTATGGGCGCGCGCCCTTCAATGTACGGGGGCGTTGTGCCTTTTATCAAGAAGTATGAGGAATGACATGGTCTTCTGCTGAGGTGGAAGGTAACAAAATACATTTATTAAAGTTACTGTATGGACTAGTTTTGTTACGCATTTTTATTTAAGTAGTTTTTAAAATCTGTATTTTAAAATGTACTTGATCATTTTGAGTGAAATATTGTATTTTACTACATTACAAATCCTATCCGTTACAGAGTAAAAAATTAAAAAAACATGCTCAGTCCCTCGTTTCTCATGTGGCCCCTTAGGAAAATTGCCCACCCCTTCCAAAGGAAAACGTATGTAGGAGACTGGCTAAATTAATTCACATACATTAATGGCCCTCTGGACTAACAATGTATGGTACTTTCACTTTCAATTGATTGTATGAAAAGGTTTTATAGGATGGTCTTAACTAAAGTTGCACATTATACCTTTCTAAGGGTCTTAAATGTCATGTGTGACATGTTATGTTGTTATTACAAGTGTATAAACTTGTATAGATGTTTATACATTTGTGTAGATTCTTTAATTAAAAATAGTTTTGGATTCATGACCCTTGTCCTATTTTCACTACATGGGAGAGCTCCCCTGCCCCGTTATACAGTTTTGTAATGTAACTAAGTAACTTTTACTTAAAGTACATTTTAAATAAACTACTTTCATCTAAACATGTCATGTTGATGTGCATTAAATCAAAATATATGGAAGAACGAACCCACATCTCAAAGCTAAGCAATCTCTCCTAACGTATCTTACTTTTTCTCTCTCTTTCTCTCTCTCATTAGAATCCATTTAACACTAAAAACTTGACAGGCTTCCAAGGTCCCCTGACCCTCCTACCTCCAAGCACAAGTACCCAGCAGCCATTTGTGCAAAAGGTAAGATTAAGAGTTGCAGCCATGATGACAGTATGGCTCTCTTGTATGTCCTATACAGCTTGTCACCAAGAACCCACACCAAGAGCTGCCTGAGATCAATTACAGGGAATCCGCGAGCCCCTCCCCACTTTTCTTCTCCCACTACAGATGCAATTTACTCGCCCACCGTAAATCAATGGAGACAAGTGGGGCTAATTCAGACCATTTCATGTCAATTTGGCCTTGACCCCTCCCCATCTCACACACACACACATTCCACTTAATGACTAGCTGCACTAGAGTTTATTACGCAGAACTGAGAACCACCTCTCAATGGCCATACACACACACTAATCTTTCGGTTTCATGCACGCGCTAACACACACACACACACACACACCATGTTTCATGCCATAACTCGTAGCCCCACTGCCTGAGATTTCCATATTGGTTCTGTCAGAGACAATTTTGTTTACAGGGCCCTTTGGATGAAATAACAGCACTGGGTGCTATCAATAACTGTGGGGGAAGGGGGGAGGAGTAGGATAGCAGAGAAAATGGGGAGAGGAAAGTAGAAGAGGGTATGGAAGATCAAGAAACAATGGCGGAGGCTGGGAAGGGAGGAGAAAGATCGAGAGGTGTGACAGAAAGGAAGGGGAGGGAGGGTAGGAGAGAGAGAAGAACAAAGCCAGAGTGAAAGATGGATTTATTTTCTGTACAGGTTGCCAAAACTGAGTCCAAGTTATCTCTGCCTTGACCAAAGTCAGTGAACCAAGGTCCAGAAACTGCAGCACAAAAGTCACACGTGCGCGGTACATTTGCAGTATTTGATAGATGCTTCTGTCCCTGGAAAATTACAATAATCTGTAGGTGGAAAAGAGACTCTATCAAAGTGCATTCCTCCCAAAGAAACAACTAACATTGTGATGAGTACTACACTATAAGAGGTGGGTTTTAACAGGGACATTTCTGTTCTGACCTAAGTGGGAGTTTATTTCACCACTACGGGCCCAGGGCAGAGAATAACCTTGCATGAGATAACCTCTGGCTTCTCAGAGTGATGGGACAACCAATCATCCGGAGGAGCAATGGCTTTTATTCAAAAGTTATTTTGAATAGATTTATGAATGTTTAAGCCTTAAAATGTACAGATGATAGACCTTGTTTCTTGCATTTGTCATTTAAATAACTTCTAAAGTGTGCTAAAAGTGCAAAAGTGCATCAGCCCACATAGAGCTGTACACAGTTCAGTCCAACCACAGACAAGTGTGTGTGGTTTGAAATAAAGTCATAGTTACTATACCCACAAGAGGGTTTTCATGGGAATTTGTCGTTTGAGAATTTTGCTGTTTTTCTTAAGGACAGTCTCTGGAAATTACATGGGATTGACAAATTGCATATAAAGCGGTGGTCACACCAGATTTTGCTCCCCATGTCATGATGTCAATGAAGAGTGTGGCTAGCCGTATTAACTAAATGGTATTTATTCAACATGGGTGTGTGTACTGCATTCTAAATGTTGTAATTTACTGAAGCAACCCATTACACTACTTGACTAGACACCAAAGCCATGACCTTTTACATGGAAGTCTCAAATCTGGCAACCCCTCTGGTTTGAATGCCAGCACAGTTCACTAGCACCATGCCTTCTTTCTGCATTTGTGCTCAGATTTTGACAGCACTATGGAGAAGCAGATTGGTGTACCACTATGAGAAGATTTTCACCACGTCAATGAATAAACCCTCCAGATTCCTGATATGGTTTTACAGATATTTCTGTATATAAAGATTTAGTGCGCAACTTTTTGTTATTAATGAACGTCCGTTAGATTCAAGCCATTGCAAAATGAGTTGCTACAAAGCTAATCAAGACTCTCAGCTCCATACAATTCTCTGTAGTTCTTAGTAAGGCTATGTTCAGAAGATTGTGTCGTCCTCTAACTTTCCCGCACAGAAACTCAAGTGAAGATAATTACCTCTTCTGAAGAGTCCATTCTCCGTGTCCTCTGTGGCCACTATAGACTGTAAATATTAACAGTCTATGGTAACTACTAGCAACTTCAATTTGCCTACAGGAAGGACAGAGGCGTTGACAGTTATAACGCTACAGCACAATGTCCATATACACCTGGATAAACCAGGGAACTTCACCAGGCTGGTGTTTGACTTCTCAAGTGCATTTAAAATGGTGCAGCTTCACCTCTTGGGCCAAAAGCTCCTGAAATTGGGTATCAACCCACATCTGACTATGTGGGTTCTCTCCTTCCTCAGACAGACAGCAGTTGTTGAGATTTAACAGCCACCACAGCTCAGTCAAAACCATCTCCACAGGTTGCCCTCAAGGCTCTGTGATCTCCCCAGTTTTTTCAGCATATACACTAATGACTGCAGAAGTGAGAGTCCAGACACGGTATACCTGAAGTACTCTTGATCACAGTCATCAAGGACACCACAAGCTCTGGGCAGCAACTGCAGTCTGTGGAGGACAACTTCTCTCTCTGGTTCAGGGATAACCACCTAACCCTGAACATCTCTAAAATAGGAGATGCCCATAGATTTGAGGCGCTCCTCCAACCCACCCCCAGCTCTTTGGGTAGATGGCCAGACAATAAAGAGACTGGAAGAGTGTAAATACCTTGGTCTAATTATTGACCACAATCTGACTTTTAAAAGTAACACCAACCGCATCTTCAAGAAATGTCACCACCTTACTTTCTGAAGCTACGAAGACTGCAGGTCAACAAGTCAATACTCTCAGTCATTTTATAAGTGTTTCATCCAATCCACCCTCAACTTCAGCTTATTGGCATGGTCTGGTTCCCTGACTAAGTTGAACAAATGTCCCCTCAACAAAATCATGAAGATAAGTGGGAAGATCATTTGACAACCTCAGACCACTCACAACCATATTTGAGAAACAGGCCATTAGAAAAAGTAGAATCATATCAGACCCCACCCATAATATCAATAACAGTATTATCAGTTATCTTCCCCTACAATCCAAACAAGCCATGACCACCTTTGTGCCAGCATCCATCAAACAACCACCCCACCATCGAGCGATCAAGACTTTGACCTATTCTACGTAGCAACCCCTCTACTCCTACCCTCAGGGTTTTTAGTTTCTTTAGTATTTAGCATTTATTTATTCTCTGGTATGATTAATAGAGACTGTTTTGTTGTATGTTGTGTTTGAGTGTGCCTGACCACAAACAAAGTTCTTTTGATTTCATTTGATTTGCGTGGGGGAGGGGTGGGGGCGCATGCACAATCACGGAAGGCTTGCATCATGTGGACGCGCCGACAGTGTTCATTACTTAGAATTCCTTCCTTGACCTGCTTTCACCAAATGTTGATATTCACTGTGAACCCTGTTGGAGTTTTAATCTGGGCCTGTCTGTTTTACGGTCTGCCCAGCTGTGTGGTAATGCAAGTGTGCGTTCACTAAATAAAGATTAGATAAGGTTCCTGTTGATTACCCATGCATTCTTTATGCCACCCCTTCCCATAAACACCTGCTCCCTCTTTGTTTCTTACATGTATATGCTCACAGACCATACAGACATGCTAAAACTGACAGGAGGGATATAAAGAGACATTCCCAATGTGTGTCCTTGTTTATTTCATTGGTTAACTAATGAAACCCACATACACAAAAATCCCAGGGGGCAGGAGACACACACACACACACACACACACACACACCATAATTACACTCCTTTCACTGCAATTGTCCCCCACAGGAGCGCAAAAACACACATTCGGCTAAGTCAATTTGGCCCCAACACTCTGAATTAAGGATGTCATATTGGATCATGTCCCCTGTGAGTGTGAGTGACAGAAACCAAAGTCTGCAATTAGAAGCCACAGATACACAACGTCATTCTAATCTATATATTTTCTCTCCGTTAGCATTGATTCACTTTTAAGTTATACTTTCCACGAACAATGACGTACATTGACTCACTGCTACACTGACAATAGATTAGATAATAAATTGAATCACAGAATGATAATTTTCCATTTAATTGACAAGCCTGGGAAAAAAAATTGGAGACTTGTTTAGCAAAACTTGTTGCAGTTCATTTAGAATTTCCAAGGTTTTTTATTAACGGCGTTAGACCAAAATACATACTTGCCAACTCTGACACAAAAATACGGATGATATCAAAACTCAAGTTTCAGATACTTTATTTCCTGCATTTTGGTGACTTTTAAAGAATAAGCTACACAACAGCAATTTTATGTTCAATACTTTAAATTTGGTTTAGTTTTTGGTTCAGACTACATTGTGTAGAGATTTATTTTATTAACGATCTCCAGTAATTGTTACCATAGTAACAACTAATCTTCCTGGGGTCCACACAAAAAAGAAATACTATAGAATTAATTATTCCACATTATCAAAAAAATATAGTTCTGACACCTTCACATTTCATTTCTTTCTCAACGTTTGACACAAGTAACCAATGGACAAGTGCACACTAGTATCACTTGTAATTTGTATTAAATGCAGTGGTAATATGTTCCAATTTGAGATTGCCCTATACATTGCAATTTTCTTTATTGTATTAGTTTTAGGCAAAGGTAGTGTGAACCGTCCCATTAAGGCATATCTGGTGGAGGTGATAGTGCCAGCCATCTTGGTTGCGAATGTAAACGATTTTAGACAAGAGGGAGGGAGGAGCCATTGACTGTTGGGTGGTTGCTGACTGACGTTGACAATGCTGCTGCACTCTGTCACACACTTTCACTGGCAATCTGGATGCAACTGCTGCTGAAAACTAGCCTACATAATTCAAGGTAAGATTTAGCTTGGCTATATATATATATATATATATATATATATATATATATAATATCTTTGTCCCATAGTTATATTACATATAAGACAGGTCTGGTCTGTCAAACCATGCCCTAAAACACCCCTTGCTTTATCGTCAAAATTAAATCAACGAGACCATTATTCAATAAATTAACATTTTTTATTGCAGAAGAGACCATACACTCATTATGAAAATGTTTGCTCAGGTAATAAATAAAGTAAGAAGTGGGTCTCTTTCTCATAGATTTGTACAGATACTGACCTTTGTAACTGCATGTGTCGCCCCCTGTTGGAATTCAGATAAAATGCCAGTCTAAGGCACTTCTACAGAGTTCAAAAGTCCCGCCACTCCTCCGAGAGAATTTGGTTATGGAAGTAAATTTCCCATTTATTTCTACCATTGAAATCACAAAAAAAATCTGTATATAAAAGAGTTTTAGACCATGCCTTAGGCTAACCAGCTATGAGGTGATTCATACACATACAACATATCATTTGAGTGAAAAAACTAACAGAAAATCCAAAAAAGGTCAAGGTACAAGACTGTGTACATATTTTCATTATTGAGCGAAGGAACTTCTCATCCCATTAAACCACTGTGCACAACTGAATAAAGGAAGCTAATGTTTGTTTAGCTAACAGCTAATTCGGCTAACCGCTAGCTGAGACAGCATGTAATAACTTTAAAAAAACCGTCAAAATAAAACCTGAAAATAACCGTTAAAATATATAACAGCTGTAACGGCTTTTCCCAGTGTTTGAGTTATTTTAGACTGAATCAAGCTAGCAGTTAGCCAAATTAGCTGTTACTAACGTCAGCTAACATTAGTTTACTGGTGGATGCTAACTGTAGAAGCGTAGAACAGATCGTGATTCGTGCAGTGTCGTAAATCTTCGTAATACAGGATTATCATTTTATGCATTTGCACAGATCGGGTACCGACAGCTCCCCCTCCTCAAAAGCAGGAGTTCCCCCAATCAGAGGCATCACTGTGGAATTGTGGGTAAGGATGTACTTATCCAAGACACCATGAATAAAAGATAAGATAAAAAGAAAATTCTCAAAACAAGATTGGTGCCCCATTAACTTTTGGCGTCTATATGAGCATATACAATAAAAAAAAAATAAAAAGTCTACCATCGACAGTTACAATTTTATGGCTTTTACTCCAATTGTCAATGGAGAAATTGCATTGTATTTTTATTTTCCGGAACCGGCTGTGGGTTGAGCTCTATTTGCAGTACTTTACCGCACCAAATGCATTGTCCATTATTATTAAGTCTATGCTAGCAAGAGATGGGGATGTCCGAACAAACTTACCATTTTTAAATAGTTTAGCCAGCTGTGTTTTTTTGGAGAGTAATTGAGGTGTGATAAAACAAGTGACCGTATTACTTGTTTACTTATTTTTTCAGCTAAAAAATGTGTCTGTCCCAGCCCAGTCTCATGGCAGTGGGTGAAATGGGGACGTTATTTAATCTATTTATCCGTGTACAGGTACAATGTTCTCCTTTGTGGTGGTGAGCATGAACGTTAAGCTAATGTATTTCAATGGGAAGTATCTTTCGTCATAACAGCACCATTACGGTAGCAAGTATTGAAAAGCCGAAAATCCTCATAAGGAGGTTGGTTGGGGTGGTGAATGGTTCAAACACAGGACTTTCATTTCCCCATTGTTGCGTCCCACAGAGACCGCGGATTGTGTCCCAGCAGCCGTTGTTCACAAAATAAACAAGAATAGTTTGTTCCTGTTGATGAATCAATAGATTAAAATAACGTGACCATTTCACAAACTGCGGTGAGACCGGGTTGTCTGTCCAGTGTGACAGCCAACAGTTTTGCCTCTTAACCTCCTAAATAGCTGTCCCTTGCAGAGCAATGCATAGCTGTGTGTCCTTACTGTACGTTGGAGCAAATTATGAGCTGAGAATGTGTAGAATGCATGCCTGAATGTTGCAGTTTCTGCCATCAGAATTTAAAAATAGTACTTTCATTGAAAGTTCCACATCAGCCCCAGGCATCTTGGTCATTTAAAAAAATGCCTCCACAGTGCTCCTCTTTACTAAGCTAGGTTTATACTTGCAGTAGTATCCCGGTGCGAGAGTGCACCAGCCGAAAATGAGGTCACCATGTAGGGGAGCGCCGGGAGTATGAAACAGTTATTGAAATATCATGCACTGTGGATGTTTTGGCCATTTTTGTAGCTAGCATAGGTTTTTCTATTTAAATCATGTTTCTATTGTGGAAAATGTCGTTTCACCAGGTTTTTACGTGGGTTAGACCACTGAACATCCAAATAACGCCCCACAGCCCGTCAGTCTCCATAGGATAACATGGGAAAACACAACCCCCCCTATCTGGTGGGCCCAAATATATTTTCATCTTTCTAAAACTGCTTTTCCATGTCTCACCTCCATACATTGTATAAACAGATATTTGTGCATTTACTTAAAATACATGGAGTTACAGCCAGGTCGAGGACAGTTGAAACAGCTGTGGAAAACACTAAATGGACCACTGAATAAGCGTGCAGTCAAACCTTTAAATGAGTAACACTCATTAATAATAATAATTTAAAAAAAGTAACTGCTAATGAAGTTTACTTTTGACCATCAAAATGCATTTATCAGCTGTTACAATGCGATAAAAGGAAACGGGAAGATATTTGGCTGATAGGAGGTTAACATGCTCTATGTTTTCACCTAAGGACGTCTGTCTATCATCATTGCACTCAGAGAAAACTGGAATGTTTCATCCGTCCCGCTTTTCAATCGTCCCACTCTCCCCTATTTTGTGTAGTGCAAAGGCTCCACAAGTTGTCATCGTCTCCCTTTATTGGATAAACAGTTGCGGTTAGCCTAACCTGGGCCTGGTCGGCTGGAAATCTGTCTAAATGGGAGAGGGACAAGACGTATCTGCCAGAGCAAATAAAACATGAGCTCACAGATTTGTCTGGTTCCCAGGCTTGCAAAGTGATGAATGTCTGAACAAGCCTGTGCTGTTTGATGTAGAGGGCTAACAAGAAGAAAAAAATTCAGTGATGTTTGAGATAGTATAGGATCTGTTTCATTTTTCTGCCATCAGTTCACTTTGGTGCTAGAAATGCCACTGTAAAATCTCGGTTTGGCAGTTATTCAGACTGCGTGGAGTGTACTGCACCATCACAAGAAATTAAAGGATTGAGCTATTAAGTTTTCTTTAAATGTTTTAGATCAAGTTCTTTGACTTTTGGGACCTAAAGAAAGATAGTAAATCAGACAAGTGAAGTAGACAGATTGAGTTAGAAAGTGAGCAAACAAAAAGGTAGAGACAAGGAGACAGAGGGAGATGTAGGATATATAGAGAGACATAGGCAGGCAGGCAGATGGAGAGAAGAGCAAGCAAATAAGAGTTAGCGATGGATGGATATTGCGATAGCAGTGAAAGTGAGCAGGACAGGCGTTGTTTTGAGCTGGTTGTTTGGACAGATGGCTGTCTGTGTGCTAATTACAGACTGAGTGCATGACACTGTGAACACGATCAGAGAGGAAACTAGCTTCATTTGTTCAGCTTCACCCACACATAGGTGCACATAAAAAAAAATACTCACGCACACACACACACACACACACACACACACACACACACACACACAATGGAAACAATTGCCAATGCCACAAAGAGGCACAAGCAAACAATAACACCCATTTATACCCACAACAGGGCACAAGTCGAGTTCTGCACAGAGGCAACTTGCAGTGTTTGCACACTCTTATCAAAAATGCACAAAGCTAATGAATAGCCATGCTTGGCAAAAATGCTGAAGGCCAACCTGATCACACAGACCTTCTGCATAATTTCTCATGCAAAACTCAATTTTCATCCTTTTAAAAAGAAACATCATTGATGAATGGCCAAATCATGCCTGTTCACTCATCTCATAATTGCCTTCTCTTAACTTCTGTTAATGCAAAGTATATTAATTTCATCTCCATGCTTGTGCAAATATGCAGAGTATTCTATTCATTTTATCTCCATGCTGTAAAAATAAACAACTTGGCAACACTAGCTGACATCCTGGAAGTATCCACTTCTTATTTCACACACACACACACACACACACACACACACACACACACACACACACACAGGGTAAAAAGAACCGTTTGTATAGGCTAAAAGAAACCTATCTAAATCTAAGGAGAATTCCAGTCAATTTCAATACGTAGCTCTGTTGATTGTAAATGTGGAGGTCTGTTACAGAAAGGTGTGGTTCGACTAGTGTGGACATCACTGGAAAACAGGAAATAAACAGATATCTGCACTGGCTAAATTAACATAACTTTTATGCCTTTCACATCTACCGCAGTCAGATTCGTTGTGTTCACTCAGAAAGAATCACTGCACATGGGTAGGCACTTGTAATGACATTTTGAACATGTTTAGGGGCTAAAAGCATGTTTATAAGTTGCCCTGTTTAAACCTGTTGGGTGCTAACTCTAGCAGGAAGATATCTCGTGTAGGCAGCACCGATTGTTTTCATTTGTCTCGCTACTGACAGCACTCCAAATTTCCAAACAACAGAGCTACCTGTTGAAATTGACCGGAATTCTCCTTTGAGGTTAAGATAGGGTTACGCTACGAGGACTTTGGGAAACAAAACTGCATGTATACCTACTGAACTCACACTTTGAGATTTCCTTAAACATTGTGACCGTCACCAGCAAGTTAATAATTTTGCTAATCTACAAATTGTTTCAATTGTCAAGCAAAACAGCAGCTATCTTGTTCACAGCCAACAGATTGTGCAGAAATCCTTCAAAGAAGCCAATATTAAAAAATATCAATGCTCATTGACATTTGAACATAAACATACACCAGCGTTCATTCACTCAAATGGCTGCTGATCTGGCCCAAATGCAGACAGCTAGGCAGACTGATAAGTTCTATTTTAGGATATACTGTACTTACAGGCAGGCAGGCACAGGAATCATGAAACAAGCAAGGGTCAATCTGGGAAGGCTGTCCAACTAAGCAAACAAATCCAAAGGGGATAGCAGGAAATCCAAATTCCATCCATCCATCCATCCATCCATCCATCTTCATCCGCTTATCCGGTATAGGGTCGCGTGGGCAGCAGCTCCAGTAGGGAACCCCAAACTTCCCTTTCCCGAGCCACATCAACCAGCTCCGACTGGGGGATCCAGAGGCGTTCCCAGGCCAGGTTAGAGATATAATCTCTCCACCTGGTCCTGGGTCTTCCCCGAGGCCTCCTCCCAGTTGGACGTGCCTGGAACACCTCCCTAGGGAGGCGCCCAGGAGGCATCCTTACCAGATGCCCGAACCACCTCATCTGGCTCCTTTTGACGCAAAGGAGCAGCGGTTCTACTCCGAGCTCCTCTTGGATGACTGAGCTTCTCACCCTATCTCTAAGGGAGACACCAGCCACCCTCCTGAGGAAACCCATTTTGGCCGCTTGTACCCTTGATCTCGTTCTTTCGGTCATGACCCAGCCTTCATGACCATAGGTGAGGGTAGGAACGAAAATTGCCCGGTAGATCAAAAGGTTTGCCTTTTGACTCAGCTCTCTTTTTGTCGCAACGGTGCGATAAACAGAATGTGATACCGCACCACCTGCTCCGATTCTCCAACCAATCTCATGCTCCATAGTCCCCTCACTTGCAAACAATACCCCAAGGTACTTAAACTCCTTCACTTGGGGTAAGGACTCACTCCCTACCCGAAGAAAGCACTCCATCGGTTTCCTGCTGAGAACCATGGCCTCAGATTTAGAGGTGCTGATCCTCATCCCAGCCGCTTCACACTTGGCTGCGAACCGATCCAGTGAGTGCTGAAGGTCACAGACCGATGACACCATCAGGACCACATCATCTGCAAAAAGCAGCGATGAGATCCTGAGCCCACCGAACTGCAACCCCTCCCGGCCCCGACTACGCCTCGATATCCTGTCCATAAATATTACAAACAGGATTGGTGACAAGGCGCAGCCCTGGTGGAGGCCAACCCTCACCTGGAATGAGTCCAACTTACTGCCGAGAACCCGGACACAGCTCTCGCTTTGGTCATACAGATATTGGATGGCCCTGAGAAGGGACCCCCTCACTCCATCCTCCCGGAAGCACCTCCCACAGTATCTTCCGGGGGACCCGGTCATACGCCTTCTCCGGATCCACAAAACACATGTCGACTGGTTGGGCATACTCCCAGGCCCCATTCAAGATCCTTGGGCATACTCCCAGGCCCCATTCAAGATCCTTGCGAGAGTGAAGATCTGATTCGTTGTTCCACAGTGAGGACGGAATCCGCATTGTTCCTCTTCAATCCGAGGTTCGACTATCGGCCGAACCCTCCTTTCCAGCACCTTGGAGTAGACTTTACCAGGGAGGCTGAGAAGTGTGATACCCCTGTAATTGGCACACACCCTCTGGTCCCCCTTTTGTAAGAGGGGAACCACCACCCCGGTCTGCCACTCCTTAGGCACCGTCCCAGACTTCCACGCAATGTTGAAAAGGCGTGTCAACCAAGACATCCCCTCTACACCCAGAGCTATCAGCATTTCTGGACGGATCTTATCAATCCCTGGGGCTTTGCCGCTGTGGAGTTGTTTTACTACCTCAGCAACCTCCACCAGGGAAATTGACGACAATCCCCCATCATCCTTACTGTATACAGCTTGGATGATTCCTCGCTTCCCCCTCCTGAGGTGGTGAACGGTTTTCCAGAAGCATCTTGGTGCCGACCGAAAGTCCTTCTCCATGTATTCTCCAAACTTCTCCCACACCCGCTGCTTTGCCTCCGTCACGGTAGAGGTTGCAGCCCTTCGGGCCTGTCGGTACCTTGCAACTGCCTCCGGAGTCGTCTGGGATAACATATCCTGAAAAGACTCCTTCTTCAGTCGGACGGCTTCCCTGAACACCGGTGTCCACCAGGGTGTTTGTGGGTTACCGCCCCCTGAGGCACCTAAGACCCTAAGACCACAGCTCGCCGCCGCAGCTTCAGCAGTGGAAACTTTGAACATTGTCCACTCAGGTTCAATGCCCCCAGCCTCCACAGGGATGCCCGAAAAGCTCCGCCGGTGTTTTGAATTGAAAGTCCGTCGGACAGGGGCCTCCTCGAGACGTTCCCAATTTACCCGCACTACGCGTTTGGGCTTACCAGGTCTGTCCAGAGTCCTCCTCCATCCCCTGACCCAACTCACCACCAGATGGTGATCAGTTGACAGCTCTGCCCCTCTCTTCACCCGAGTGACCAAAACATACGGCCTCAGATCAGATGAAACGATTATAAAATCGATCATTGACCTTTCTGGTACCACGTACACTTATGAGCATCCCTATGTTCGAACATGGCGTTTGTGATGGACAATCCATGACTAGCACAGAAGTCCAACAACAGACAACCACTCTGGTTTAGATCAGGGAGGCCGTTCCTCCCAATCATGCCTCTCCACGTATCTCCATCATCACCCACGTGTGCGTTGAAGTCCCCCAGCAGAACTATGGAGTACCCTACTGGAGCCCCATACAGCATTTCATTCAAGGTCTCCAAGAAGGCCGAATACTCCGAACTCCTGTTTGGTGCATATGCACAAACAACAGTCAGAGTTTTCCCCCCATCACCCGCAGGCGTAGGGAGGCGACCCTCTTGTCCACCGGGGTAAACTCCAACGCAGCGGCGCTCAGCCGGGGGCTTCTTCCCCCACAGAGAGGTGACATTCCACGTCCCCAGAGCCAGTCTCTGCCGCCCGGGTCTGGTCTGTCGAAGCCCCTGACCTTCGTTGCCACCCATGTGACAGCGCACAGACACAAGCGGTTCCTCCCACAGGTGGTGGGCCCATGGGATGGAGAGAGAGGAGCCACGTAGCTTCTGGGCCTGGCTCCAGACGGGGGCCCCGGGCTTCCTCCGGTCAGGGTCCCTCGATCTCTTCCTCATAGGAACACATAAACCTCTCCACCACAATAAGGTGATGGTTCCCGGAGATCCAAATTGCACAGGTTAAAAAAGGCAGGTAACTAATTTCAGATTCCAGGGTTCAGCTAACAGATGATTGAAACTAGAAAGCAAAGGCAAGAGGCACATAGCTACTTTGAGAGCTGGAAGTTAATTAGTGGAAAATGGCCAATTAAATACTGTATCTGCAGGGCTGATGTGGCAATCAGGAACAAGTGAGCAGGTGGGCAGGGGAAGGTCAGGTGACTGGAAATGGAGGGAAAGGGCAGGAGGGAGTGGCTGGATGTGGGATTGAGGTGGGTGGGACACGAGAAAAAGTCAGAGGGCATCTGATGGACAGGGAGAGAAGGACAGTGAATGGGTTTGAGGAGGTGGTAATGTGGCAGCAGAGAGAGACAGAGAGGCAGAATGTCGCAAATGGCTTTTTTCCATAAAAATGTTCCAGCAGGTTTGTTTCATAAAAGACAGGAAAAATAACCACAGCAATAAAACAACTATAAAAGGTTATAAAAGGAGCATGTTATACAGGAATAACTGCAACCCAATTGAAAACCCACCACTGATTGTGTCACAGATATATTCACCTTTGGCCAATTACATAAAAAGGAATCATCCAAACACTGTTATGTATTCCCAGGTAAACAACACAAACTTATCATTGCACTGAAATGACAAAGCAGCCTTAAAGACACCCTACAACAAAACACCGATGTAATCATTAGCATTTGACCAACCCTGTCCTTCACCGAGACAAGGCAGACACACCTGGAGCAACCTTAGGACCGATATCCTTGAGCCATGCAAAACATGACAGGACATCACCATTTAACAAGGAGGGCTCCAACTGCATATATTCAAAAGAAGAATGGAGAATTGGATATTTATTCTTTTTGGTAAAGAGTTATAAAAAAAATTAAGTTTTAAAAGACACATCAAAAACACAAACCTTGATAGTGTTAAAATATTGTTCAATGTTTAAACAGACCAAAATCATTTTCTTCTTCTACTTCTCTTTTTCATCCAATATCTTTCTTCTTACTCTTCCCTCTGTCACTATCTTGATCGCTTTCCCCCTCCCTGACTCCCCCTTTCTTATTTTCCTCTCTATCCTTTCAAGGCCATGTGTAAGCTTGTTGCATTTGCAACACATTCCCACATCTTTCCACGGCTCAGTCACCTCCAAGCAGCCTCATTAGCGGAAAACATAACGAGTGTGGCCTTAACGAGCTTAACGAGGGCCTAACGAGGTGTTGGTGTCTGACGTTACCATGGCGTCTGGTCACAGCTCGTAAGGCAGCCATGCAAAGGAAGGTGCCAGACACCAGATGTTTTGTTAGCTTTTGTTTTTGAACTTGAAATTATTATTTTTTTTATAGTGTAATTCATATGGGGAAAGTTAGTTAAAATGTGAATTAAGTACATACATTTTTGTGGCACTAGCCTATTTTCTTGTATTGTAATCGGCAGAATCAAAATGGCTTCATCAGAATGATTCTATCTGACTGGTTAGGTTTTAATGGAAGGTTTTTAATGGAAGTAGGTTACACTTGCTAAGTGAGTTACTCCAATTCAAAAGGACTGTTTGCAAATGAGATTAAATTAGGATGTTAATTGAAAAACAAAGCACAAAAAATATAAATATATATATTATAAATAAAATAAATTTTTCTTGGATGCAACATAATGGGCATCAAGGATTCAAACCTGATTTAAACATTAGATTTTGAAGTATTGAGTTAAGTCAAAAGTTAACACTAATACGTCTCAAGTGAAGTCTAAGTCCTAAATCCTAATCTTAATAATTTAAATAAAATGTTCAAATCCTAAGCAAATGTGGGTATTAAAATGTAGTATTTTCATATGAATTAAACATCTTTAGGCTTGGATTAGGATATCAACTCACAGCAAGGCACAAGTCAGCAGTGTCACAGTCTAGTTGTCTTCTTTGAATTTGCTGATATGTGTGTATTACAACAGAAATAGAGGTTTAAAGAGGACTGACAGATTTATGTGGGTGAGAAGGGGAAACCATGAGTGCAGTGTAAATGATTCTTGATGATTTCGTGAGAATTATAAGGCTTTTATTTTTATTTATTTATGACAAATTTGATATACACTACCAGTCAAAAGTTTGGCGTCACTTACTATGTTCCTCTCTCTGTCTTTCTCTCTATCACTGAAAAAAATCGGCACTTTTGTTTTTTTCTGTAACCTGTATACAATACCCCAACTCACACAAACACGTAAATGAAGATTTATTATTGGGTATTGTAGATTATGTCATCAGGAGTGACTTCATTTATATGCTCAGAACTGATAGATGCAGGCACCTATAGAAAAAAACATTGTTGATGACATTTTGGTGAATGACTCAACAACCTCAACAACCCACAAATGGTTTTGGGCATTTCTGCTGTCTCCAGTTTAGGAAAAGAAAGAATTAGGCTCATTTTTCAAAACAAATCATACTGTATGTTATGGCTGCATTCTACTCTGGCCTTCTGATGTTACTCCGAGTATAGAAAATATCTGTCTCTGTTAAACATTTCTCACTGTTGTGATTGCAATTGTGCTTTACTACATCTGAAGTCTTATTTATGTAGGTGTAGCCATTGCATCGGTTATCACCTTATTACTCAGTATTAATTATCACTCATTACACTAACATTACTTAGCAAAGTAATTATGGAGATCAAGGCGATAAAAGCTCATTGTACAGCAAGAAACACACTATGGCAGGCACGGTAGGTCAAAGTTGAGCACACATATTTATGCAAATAACAAACAAATTAGTTAATCATTTTAAATGTAGCCACATTGGAGACATCTTAACATGAGGTCATGCCTTTTATGTTTGACCAGACAGTGGATATTCCTTCAGAAAGACTTTGAAATATCAATAAAGCAATATACAGTATTTTATAAATACTCCATTTCTGTTTCCTTAATGTCTTTTTGACAAGTCAAAGAAGTTGGTTATGGCGAAACTTGTCTGCCAATGCATAGATGAACTTACTCTTCTTCATTATTTGTTTTTGTCTTTTAGTGAATGTTTGCTGGAGTATGACAGACCATTCTGTCACCGCTGGTGCCACTGACAAGGCCGCGAGCCTGGCTCAGACTGAGCCAGTAATCCTCCAGTAAGAGCCATTAAACCAGCACAGCTGCGCCAGGCAAGCTGCCACCTGAAGCCAACTGGACTGTTTCATGCCACACACAAAGACAAACACTCAGAGTATAAGAATAAAGAGAATAAGGGCTTACCTGTTTATTTATTAATTTGTGTTAAACACACAAACACTCACACACACTTGGATCAAGACCAAGAGTGCACCAGCTTGCCATGAATAATCAGTGAAAAATATTGTGTGTGTAATGTGTGTGTGTGTGTGTGTGTGTGTGTGTGTGTGTGTGTGTGAGAGAGAGAGAGAGAGAGAGAGAGAGAGAGAGAGAGAGAGAGCGAGAGCGAGAGCGAGAGTGAGATTCATATGGAGAGCTGGTTACCGCTTTGTGTAATCCCACTCAGCAGGAAATATACTCTCCTGGGACGGGACATTTTGTCTGGTGTGTGTTCGTATTTGTTAATGTGTGTGTATGTGTGCCCTCCTTCCCAGTGAAGTGCATCGGGGACATAGAGGGTACTTGTGTTTCTGAGTTAAGAAGGATATCAGCACAGCAAAACACAAAAAGTTAGGTTTAACAGAACACACACAAACACATAACCTCAGCTTTTGGCTTCTTTCATTTTTATGTAAGTCCTTGTGAACATTTCTGCAATTTGTGTCTTTTTATTGTGATTACAAATTGTGTTGTGTGCTTTGGTACAAGCCAATTTTCACATTTGGGAACAATATTGGGAACATCTAAGTGTTTTGAACTTTGAATATAAACTGGATGGATCTCCAAGCACACAGCAAGTCGCAAACAAACAAAACTCTGTATGTCTGTGAATGAAATTGTACATTATGATTTGCAAAGCAAAAGCAACTTGTTGACTGGTCATAGTGTAGTACCATATTATTTTGCACCTTTGATTGTCAGTCAGTATATGACCTGTAAATCCTCTTACATTTTCATCTTTCTTCCAAAGTGTCTGATAGTATAGATAAGTAATAGCACAGTATTTCCTCATTTGAAGGAAGGCTTTTTTTGAATAACTGATATTAGAATTTTGATTTTACGTGGTCTAAACAACAGAGGAATACATACAATACAATACATGCAAGTGTGCATTATGAGATGAGGTGTTCATCAGTCTTTGTTAAGAGCCTTCTGGTAGCATTTGTGTCTCTAATTAGATGTGCGTAGATTCAGAGCTTGTTTGGAGCAGATAACAAATTTGTTGATTAATGAGCTGGTGAGACATGATTGGATAAATTGACAGCAGGATAATGTGTGATCATTTTATCAGCCTGCAGTTTAATCAGCTGATCTGTCATTCATTCATTCAGTCCAAGATTCGGTTCTTATTAGCTTGTCAATGAAACAGGCAGTTGATTAGTCAACCAACTAGTCACTCTTCATTTAGTCTGTTTCCCAGAGGTTTGTTGAATATGTTGAAAGGATGCTGTAACCACAGGGTTTCTATAAGCACTTTTTCCCTTGTAGGCACCTGTAGTGAGCATACTAATACAATAAAAGATGTAAAATTATGAAATTGAAGATATAAACCTTAAGATTTTCAATGTATTCAAAGTGCTCTTGCATTTCTGAGATGCTCAAGGTGTATTTTCTATCTCGATCAGTATTGAGCAAGTTCCTTCCAAAATGTAATACATTATAGATTACTAGTTACTGTCATTTGAGATTAATTAGTTATATTACAATATTATCGTCTCGGAATTGTAATGTGTTACTCTACTTTTGCATTACTTTTGAGTTACATTTACCAAAAGAAAATAACAGCAGACGTTTGACTTGGCAGCTAGCGTGTGAATTTCACCACCGGATCAATAAAGTCTCCTCTTTATCCACTTTAATACATAGATTATTCATAATATTTTGTATAATTAATATGAATATCCAAAGTAACTACAGCTATAAAAATAGATAAATAAAACGTACAATAGGCAAGTAGAAGAATGAAATTACTCAATTAAAGTACCTTACAGTTGTATTGAAGTATGGCATTGTTGTAAAATGTTCGTTTAAAGCACTTGAATAAGAAATTCATGTTGTTTAGTTTAAAACAGTCAAAAGAAAATGGTCAATTATAGTGTGATTAAAACACACTATCTACATTATTTACAGTACTGGATTTACAGCAGATATGTGAAAAGGTACACAAATTTAACATTAATTTAGTTTTACTGCGAACCGTCATAGGAAGTGCTTTTATTTTGAAGTAGCCCATGTTAAATTGTCTCTTGCTTGTATTCTTGCTAGCTTACCGAGATCAGAGTAACTGAGATGAACGTGAGACGCTAGATTCAACACGTGTCCATCTGCTCACTTTCTTGTTTGTAAAACTGAAATAAACAACGTATTAAACAGTAAATGGTCAAAGTAAAAGACAAGCGTTTTTGGTCGTCATTCGAAGCCATTCCACTACAGGCATTGTTACTCTCCACTGCTGATAAAATGCAATGATATTACATGTAGCAAGCATAAACATTAATTCCCGACATGTTGTCTGTCAGCAGCTCGGACACAGTGCGGTCCGTACCGGTTCTGGTTCTGGCTCTGACCACGAGAACAGAGACGAGACAGCTCGCTTCAACACGTAATAACTCCAGAAAATAATGTCCATCTCGCAAATGGATTTGCATTCCCCTCAACGATTGAATACTGCAGAAGGAAATAATACAGTTTTTTTTCTGTGAAGAAATGTTTTACGGTGTTGGTGAATTCTTAAGAAAACAAAACACCATTAAATGTTGCTTGAAATGCGTTCTAACTCGCGTTATTTGGATTGTAACGAGTATAATATTACCAAAACTGAATCAGTAATGCATTATATTACTGCGTTACAGCAAAAAGGAATACATTACAACACTGTAATTGCAATACTTTTGTAATGCGTTACTCCCAACACTGGGACCTGTTATCCACACTAGGCCTACACTACTTGGCCGAGTCAGTGAGCCGCTTGGTACGCAGCAATACGACTCAGAAAAGGTTAAATACAGTTGTTTTATTAGCAAGCTATTAAACAAGCAACAGTGTCCAGTATCGGCAGGCTAATGGAAAATCTGGGAAACAGGCAGTGGTCAAAATCCAAGGAATCCGAAACTCAGGAAAACAGGAAAAAATGCTCAAAAGCTGCACACAAGGAAAACAGATGATCTTGCACTGGGAAGAGGGGAAGACAGAACTTAAATACACAAGATAGGGGAGACAATAAGACACAGGGCCAACACATTAGGGCGGGGACAGGTCACACAGGCAGGACAATCTTTAACAGGAAGTAAAACAAGGGGAAACATAAGTACAAAATAAAACAGGAAATGGGAAAACTAAACAAACTAAAAACAGGAACTTGACACAGGGACGAGACGTGACATGGAGTGCAGGTATTTTATGAGGCAGCAGATATTTAGTTGAATGGCTATCAGCTAAAAACAGCAGTTGTAGCCTATTTGAGATGCAGTAGTACATTTAATCTAATCCTTTGGCAGCATTGTGTTGGCAGAGACAATACATTTTCCATTTGGACTGAACTGCAATACAAAACGTGTAGTGTGTATTGGTGTTGGTTCATGCTATTTTGCTTACTTGCTGTACTGAGCCATCAGTTCAAGTCGGCATAAGCGGCATGTGCTGGTCTGTGTGCTGAAATGAAACGGATGGAAACTGCGCTCAACCTAACCAACCGCATATTTCATTCCATTTTGCAAGCATAATTGTACCAAGCAGGCACCTGGAATATTAATCTGTGTATTTGACATGCAGTCCAGATCTATCGTGAAAACAAAACATATTTTAATCAAAACTTAATAAGTGAAAATGACCTTAAACCTGCTTTTTAACTGATCCTTGTTATTAAGAGAATTAATAGTGAAATAATGAAACTGCAAAACAAGGCCAGTTTAATAACTGGATTCTCTCTGCCTGCTGAAGTGCAATTAAATAATATATAATTTATGAGATGAGAGTGCTGTAAAATAAATTAAATATCACTATTCATAGTTTTCCAACAGTGTCAGCAGCACTAATGTATTTGGTGAACTTGATACGGTCATAATATACTAGTATATTAGTAGTGCACATCTACATCCTTAATAGTAATAATACACATTCATGACACCGGAGGGGCGAGATAGACAGAGCCCACTCCCTCCCTCGGGGATGGGAAGATCAGTGTTAAACATTAAAATCCTCGAAAAACCTTATACCCTCCCTGCATGCTCTTCCTAGCCTTTCTCCTCTTTTCCTTGGCCTTCTTGATCTATCCTAGTCTCCTTGGCTATTTCTGGGCCAATTAAAGCTGCTCCTCTGCCCAGTTTTCCAATGGCCGAATGGAGTGGATGGCCTTCAATATAATCCCAGAGAGAGGAGGGAAAGGATACATTCACAGCAGGTCATCAAGGAAAAGAGTGGGAGATGAAATGTGAGGTAGATTGTCTGAGAGGCAGGGAGAGAAATAGACAAATCAAAATCATACCTTTTACAGCAAGGCCAGATTCTTCTAAACATTTTAACATTTTATTAAAAGAAACTGTTTAGAAGTTTTGAATCTGCATGTGCACACAGTTAATATCCCAATAGACAAAAATTCTGACCTTCAAAGATATATTCCAATTCAGTCTGGAAATATTAGGGCTTTGTACAAGAATAAACTGTGCAATCTCAAGTGAATAAAGAATCATTTCTAGGAAGTTATTTTAATTAATAATGCTTCTGAAGCACCACTGAAAACCTTGTAACAGATCTGAGGGAATTTCTTTAGGATTCGATGTGTTTATTGAAACATAGCTGCTGTCATACTCCGCTGTGGTCCATTGCAAAATTGTGGTCAGCACAATCTTGTGTTCTTATGTCCTACCTCTGCCTAAAAGGTAGATAGTATTTTACTTTTTACATTAACATTGTTATTCAAAACAGACTCAGGTATGACGAATTTTGTTGATTTTATATAGTATTTGGTCCATTATAAAAAAAGAATTTGATAGATGTGTCTGTCTAGTAATAATGGACAAAATGCATCTTGGACTGGGCTCAGTTATCTGCAGAGATGGGAAAAGTACTCACTTCCCGTACTCAAGTAGACGTACAGATACTTCAGTATTAAAAAATACTCTGGTAAAAGTAGAAGTACTGATTTAACTTCTTTACTCAAGTAAAAGTAACAAAGTACAAGCTTGGAAATGTACAAAATAAAAGTAGCCCTGCGAATGACAAAGCTACCTGGACCACACACGTTACTAGAGAGCACGCAGAGAAACTTAAGTGGACATGGAAAACAGGCTCTTTATAGGCCAATGACTACATTTTAAATGGATCTCTGCCAATAGGCCTAAAACATATAGCTTAGTTATTGGGACAGAGACTGGGACTCCAGGTTAATAAGATTCTGAGTAGCAAGATATGAATTCAATTGTGATTCTGTGAGACGTCTGTATATTACCATCCAATTAGATTAAATTTGGTATTAAACTATTAAACTTGTTGGTTAGGACTGTATTTAAAGCTTATTCTGGTTTCCAACTTCGCCCCAGGTGTGTCTGTTAAAACACGGACGGAGACAACTTCTCTCTTTTGATGCTTTATTATAATCAAGCAACAGGACAATCATGGGCATGGCTCTGCTATGGCTGTGTGTTTGTGTGTGGTAATAAAATAAATAAATAACATTGTAAAAGCTACATACACAATGCAATGGAATCATATATGCTAGTACATAATAACAACAAACCCTCTATTAATTACATTATCTTAATGCAGTGTAGCCTAACTGTAGCATGTAAATAATGCACCTAAAATACAAACGTCAGGTAAGGGCATTCAACACTCGCCATTAGGAATCAACAGCCAGGTGTAACCTAGCTAACAGGTGAAGATCACAAGCAACAACATCACTAGCTAACTTTAAATTTGCCAATACATTAACAGGCTTAAATGAACTGACAACATCAGTTCTCAAGGACGCACACACACAATCTCAACTGATTATCCTCCGGACAGCCAGTCTCTCTTTCTTTTCTCTCACTTTTTTCACCGACATGCAGTCACAATCACACCTGATAGACGACATTCTGTACAAAACTAAAGTAACGAGCCAGTTTTGTAAAATGTAAGGAGTAGAAAGTACCAATATTCATTTTAAAATGTAAGGAGTAAAAGTAAAAAGTTGCCACAAAAATAAATAGTAAAGTTAAAATATCTGAAAAATCTACTTGAGTACAGTAACAAAGAATTTTTACTTCGTTACTTCCCATCTCTGGTTATCTGGGCCAAGTCTGAAAATGTCTCTCTGGAGCATGCAACCGAATTAAGTAAAATGCAGCTTTTTCTTTCATTTAACTTGACCCTCAGATCCTGAAGGGATCACAGGAATTTTTCATGGTATCCAAATGTTTTTACTTGTGTTATACAGATCTCGTCAAAAGTATAAACAAAATAACTGTCTTTTTCAGAATATGCATGCTTTTGTTGTGCTAGAGAAAGAATGGTCTGCAAAAGGGAATTCTTGCAATAGAGAATTTAGTGGTGACAATGATGCCATCCCACAAACAGCTTCTGAAGCGATACCAGAGCTGTCGTTAGCCAACAATTTGTTGAGCCTTTAATAACTCTCTGTCAGCTGCTCACTTATTGGCATCAGCCAAGATATTAGACATCCATGAAAAGATCCAGTTTCCAGGGAGAGACTGACTGAAACACTCCCAGGTGATGATTCTTTAGCCCTCTTTAATATCTTAGATGGAGATGCAATCGATCCACAATCCCGTTCGGAGTGCTGTGGTGAGGATCTTCCCACAGTGAGACCACGATGTGTTATATAAAGCAGATTAATATTGCTGCCATAGTCAGACTTCCAATAATGATTTCTCAACCTAATTTAGAAGACCCTCTGCTGCTCTAAATATGTTTGGTTGTTACTGTGGCATAATGTGTGTATGTCTGTCTATCTCAGGGATGGTTGTGTGCAGGTGAAGGCGAAGTGTGACAAGAAAAGAGCTTAAGAAAGACAAACAGCCTTACATAGAAAAACAGAAATAGATGTCACACGTGAATGCATGTGGGCCTCTGTGCACAGAGTCAAGGTGTATTTTTGACATTTGATTCCATGTCAAACACATGTGTAGTGAAATAAGTTGAATGATGATGGAAAACCAGACAGACAAGTACAGATAACAAGTTAAGTAAATTCACCACATGTCAATTTTCATAAAAAACACAAAACGCATGTTAATACCAATCCGACGCCTTAGTGGGCAACATGTTTCTTGCCATAGCTGCATTTTGAATGCTGATTCAAGCCTGTGAAAAAAACATGTTTTTCATGCTTTTCTCTCCTCCTTCAATTTCATGCGAATATGCACATCCTGTTCAGCTCAATATGTGACCAAAAGTAGATGCAACTAACATGTACACCATGTGTGTGGACCAGGTACCCTGCAAACCCACATACAATACACTTATAAATGCACATGGCTGGATGTTAGGGCAGTTCTTTTTTGTTTGCAGAAATCAGCTTTTTACTTGCTGAAGTTGTCTGGAATGACAAAATTAGGGAATGGTGTGTGTACTAGCTGATGTTAGGAAACCATAGCTGTGGTAAGCTAATTTGGCACAAGACAACACTTCCTTATAGTTCATTACTTTATCAAACAAGAAGTTAAAAGTAAACATAATCAGAAAGTTTTTTTGTAGTAATGTTAAGCCTTTAAGTAAGGGTTAATGTGGGCGTCTGGATAGCTCAGGTGGTAGAGCAGGTGCCCATTTATAGAGGTTTACTCCTCAATGCAGTGGGCCAGGGTTTGACTGTGGCCCTTTGCTGCATGTCATTCCCCTTTCATGTCTTTATCTGTACTGTTAAATAAAGACCTAAAATACCCAAAAAATAATCTTAAAACAAAATTAGGGTGAATGCCAATTGAAGTGTCTATCCTATTTGAAGCAGTGAACGTTTCCATTGCATAGAGTAAGAACCTTATGGGATGGGAATTATTGTTCCAGATATAAGTCAAACCCTCACGTGTTACCAAAGAAACAGACTCACTGTTTGAAAAAACTTTAAATTTTGATAGCAAAACGCATGAAAATATGAATTAATGGTCTTAAAAAATGTTTTTTGGCAAGTGACCATGGTATATTAAGTTACTGACACAACAAGGAATAGCATGTAGTGACTTTAAACTTTACTAGGCCAGAATAAATTAGAACCACAGCAGTTAAGGAGAGCAAAGGACAGAGGGGATGAGACAAGACCAGAATAGGATAGAACTTGCATGTATGTCTATACTGATATAATAAACTGGCCTGGGTGTGTGGCATAGACACACTCAATTATATATGTGGGTATTAGTTTGTGTATGTACACAGTGTGAGCAATTGTAAAGTGTGTATGTTTGTGTTCAGTCAGTGGGTCAATATCAGTTGAGTCGATTTATCCCTGTGTAATCCAGCAACCTGATAAAGGTGTTCTCCTATGTGTGTGTATGCATGTGAAAGTGTGTATACGCACACACGTTAAGGACACACACTTAATCCCTGTGTAATCCACTGACCCCGATAAACAGAAATGGAAATGAATAACTCAAATAGGTTTGTGTGCATTATGAATTGTTTAATTAATACATTTGTTTTCCCACATACACCTACTAGTGAATGTGATTGCAATCAAGGACACAGATCGATGCCAATGTGGGCCAACACACTGAACCGTGGGAAAAAGAAACATGAGACTCTCCATGCACTGCACTCCTAATAACTAACACATTCTTAGACTACTGAGCAATAAGACTTGGAGGTCATTTTGAACATCTTCAAGGCTGTTTTTTTACATTCATGCACCAGAATGTTCTTGCTTTTGCTTTAGTTTTTTATGTAAATGAAAGCATCACAAATTACTCTCTAACACTGTTGGATGTCACATTACAACATTCTATAAAGATAAAGAAACAAAAACAGACAATGTTTGCTGAAACATTGCTATTTCTTTCCCCTTACAGTCAGCTGTTTTACCATGTAAACCATTTACCTCAAAAGTTTAATTCGATACAATCACAAATTGGCAAAAATATGGTCTCTATTTGAAGATTTAAATTATTGCTACAAAAACCAGGGGCCTGTTGCATGAAACCAGGATAAGGGATTAAGCTGGGATATTCAAGTTACCCTGGATGAATTTAGATTTGACTTAGTTGCACGAAACCAGGTTGAATTAAACCCAGCCAAGTAACCATGGAGGTTTATTCTTTGCGGCTAGCCTGGTACAGAGCAGGCTAAGATTAATCCTGGAGTCTTATGTGTTAAATCAGCTGGCGCCCTGATCCGACATAAACATGTTTAACAGTTATTCCGTTTACTTCTGAAGGTGTTCTGCTTGATTTTTATTAAAATGCATTACTTGTTACTATTGTTGTCACAAGTTTGAATTAAAACCCTACTGTTGTTTAGATGGTTAGAAATGGTTGCACTGGCACCCAGATGCGGAGTGGCAATTGAGAGAGTCGGGACTTTTCCAGGTGGGACGGTAGTGTTTTGAGGCTGCCTGGCGTGCGGCCGCGGCCCAGGGCATTCTTGTTGCTTGTCCTTCTCTAATAAAGGATAGTTTGTGTTACTCCTTAATATGTAGGCCTAATGTTTTTTTATTATAGCTTACTTTGGTTACATAACCTTCTCAATTAGTATCACATTCCTGGACCTATATACGTATAGTGTAGTTTACATTCATCACACCGGGAGCACCACAATGCTTCTTAATCTTTTTATTTTGGTGCTGTCACTTGTCAGAAGAATAAAAAACATGAATATTGTTTTACATACATGCTCACCGCATGTATTGAAGTCATTTACTTTTTTTTCTAGTTTTTGTCCCTTTCTGATTTTTCTGTATGAACATTAATTGTACAAAGAATTAGACATAGCTTATAGAGATTTGTGCATATGGTTGTAAAACATGTTCTCGCGTTGTAAATAAGGCAAGGCAAGGCAAGACAGCTTTATTTGTATAGCACATTTCAGCAACAGGGATATTCAAAGTGCTTTACACAAAAACAGTTAAAAGAATAAAATAAAAACAGATAAAACAGATAAAACACTGAAGAAAGTTAAAAATAAAAATAAAAACAGATAAAACACAGAAACAGTTAAAAAATAAAAACAGATAAAACACAGGAATAAAAGTTACAGTGCAGTATAAGAAATTAAACATTAAAGAAATGAACATAATTTAAAGAAATGCCAACATCAAAAAGAAAGGTCTTCAGCATTGATTTAAAAGAACTGAGAGTAGCAGCGGATCTGCGGTTTTCTGGAAGTTTGTTCCAGATATGAGGAGCATAGAAACTGAACGCTGCTTCCCCCTGTTTAGTTCTGACTCTAGGAACAGAAAGTAGACCTGTCCCAGATGACCTGAGAGGTCTGGGGGGGTCATAGTGTAGTAGCAGATCAGAAATGTATTTTGGCCCTAAACCGTTTAGTGATTTATAAACTAGCAAAAGTACTTTGAAATCAATTCTTTGAGGCACAGGAAGCCAGTGTAAAGACTCCAGAACTGGAGTGATGTGATCCAGTCTCTTGGTCTTAGTGAGGACCCAAGCAGCAGCGTTCTGAATCAGCTGCAGCTGTCTGATTGATTTTTTAGGGAAACCTGTAAAGACCCCGTTACAGTAGTCAAGTCTACTGAAGATAAAAGCATGGACAAGTTTTTCCAAATTCTGTTGACACATAAGTCCTCTAACCCTTGATATATTCTTAAGGTGATCATAGGCTAACTTTGTAATTGTCTTAATGTGGCTGTTAAAATTCAGGTCGGAGTCCATGACTACACCAAGATTTCTGTCTTTGTCTGTTGTTTTTAACATTGTTGTTTGAAGCTGAGCACAGACTTTTAATCGTTCCTCTTTTGCTCCAAAAACAACCACCTCAGTTTTTCCCTCATTTAATTTCAGAAAGTTCTGGCAGATCCAGTCGTTAATTTGTTCAATGCACTTAGTCAGTTTTTGTATTGGACTATAGTCCCCTGGCGATAAGGTTATGTAAATTTGTGTGTCGTCTGCATAACTATGGTAACTTATTTTGTTGTTTTCCATAATCTGAGCCAGTGGAAGCATGCAGATGTTAAACAGAAGAGGCCCCAGAATGGAGCCTTGGGGAACTCCGCACTTCATATTTGTATGCTCAGATGTATAATTACCTATTGACACAAAGTAATCCCTATTCTGTAAGTAGGATTCAAACCAGTTTAGTTCTGAGCCAACCCAGTTTTCCAATCGGTCTAGTAATATGTCGTGGTCAACCGTGTCAAATGCAACACTGAGATCAAGTAATACTAAGACTGAAATTTTGCCATTATCTGTGTTAAGGTGGATGTCATTAAAGACCTTAACGAGAGCCGTCTCAGTGCTGTGGTGTGGTCGGAAACCCAACTGAAAGGTATCAAAACTGAAATGGTTGAGTTGTTGAAAAAACGCTTTTTCAATGATTTTACTTAAAACGTAAGGTTTGATATTGGCCTATAGTTGCTCATTAGTGATGTGTCTAGATTGTTCTTTTTAAGAGTGGCTTGGTTACTGCAGTTTTCAGGGCCTGTGGGAAGATACTTGAAAGAAGAGATGTTTTCACAATCTGTAGAAGATCAGAAGCCAAACAATTCAAACATTTTTGAAAACACCCGTTGGTAGAATATCAAGGCAACAGGAGGAGCTTTTCAGATGTTGTATAATGTCCTCCAGGTTTTTATGGTTGATCGTATGAAATTCTGTCAAATTGGAACTAGTTTTGCTTGAATCACATATCCTGTACTTGATATGGAGGCAATGATTGTTTGTCTAATCTTCTGAATTTTTCTTTGAAGAAGGAGGCAAAGTCATTGCAGGCCTTGGTAGATAAAAGTTCAGATGCTACTGGTACTGGAGGGTTTGTTAACCTATCGACAGTAGCAAACAAAGCACGTGAATTATTATTGTTTCTAGAGATAATATCAGAGAAGAAGGACCGCCTTGCATTCCTCAGTTCCAAATTATAAATGCGAAGTCTCTCTTTATAGGTGTTATAATGGACCAGGAGATTTGTTTTTCGCCACCTTCGTTCAGCTTTTCGACACTCTTTTTCTGTTCTCACCAGTGGGACATTTGTCCATGGAGACCTTTTCTTACCAGAGACAACTTTGACCTTAGTGGGAGCAATGGCATCAATAACATTTGTAATTTTACAGTTGAAATTATCTACAAGCTCAGTCACTGAGAGCCCAGAGAGGGCGGGTGTGGAGGAGAAAAGCTGAATAAATGTTTTACTGGTGTTTTCAGTGATATACTGTTTTCTGACTATCTTTGTTTGGCCACTTTTGGGCACAGAGGAGACACAGGAATGATCAGACAGAGCAACGTCAGTCACCACAACCTTGGAAATGTTCAGACCCTTGGAGACAATCAAGTCCAGAGTGTGCCCCTTATTGTGCATGGGCTCTGTCACATGCTGAGTCAGTCCATAGTTCTCAAAAACACAACACAGTTCTTTTGTCCCCCTGTCCTGGGGGTTGTCAACATGAATGTTAAAACCACCCGCAATGATTACACAATCAAAGTTGCAGATTATAGACAGCAGTTCAGTGAAGTCATCAATGAAGGTTGCACAATATTTAGGTGGCCTGTAGCTATTTAGAAATATCGCTTGAGGGGAGGACCTTAAATGAAGAGCCACATATTCAAAAGAAGCAACATTTCCATAACATTTGCGTACAGTGGAATGAGTCATTAAACAAAATGGCGACTCCACCTTCTTTCTTATTCACTCTATTCTCGCTCATAAAACTGAAGTTAGGGGTAGTTGACTCGATGAGAACAGCAGCGCTGTTAAAAACATAAAATCTAGATTGTGATTAATAATAAAATCATTGATTAAAAATGATTTTCCTGCCAAAGACCTGACGTTTAGTAAAGCTAGTGTTAATGTGTTTTCATTTTTTGGGAAAGGCTGTGGCTGACGAGGAATGGATGCTAAATTTGCTAGGTTTGCAGTTAAGTACTTATTCACCATCCTTTTTCTCTTACCCATTACAACATAAATTGAGGAAGAATCGAACACACAGGGCCCGGGCTTGTCTTGGAAAGAGTCATGAGTGCCACTAGGCCTGCAGCCTGGACCCGGCACATATCAGTTAATGCTTGCTGGATTTTGCACACACAGCTTTACTCCTGGCTTGTTAAGGAAAACTCCATCTGCTTTAAAAAGATGTCTGTGCTCCCAGAAAATGTTAAAATTGTCAATGAACTGCAGAGAATGGACGATACATTCAGTTGAAAGCCATTTGTTTAGTGCCAACAGTCAGCTGAATCTCTCAGCTCCTCTTCTCACTAGCGGTCCACTGATAAACAAATCTGCGTTTAGGGAGCTGACTGTGTTCAGCAGTTCCATAAAGTCCAGTTTCTGCAATTCAGAATGTTGCTTTACAACATCATGTGACCCTATATGCAGTATAATGTTCTTCACAGTTGGGTGTGCTGCCACGATATCCGGGATTCTTTGGGCCAAGTCAGACACTATGTCTTTGGGAAAACAGAGTATTTTGGTGTTTTTACTGCTTTTTAAATCTTTTACAGCAGAGTCACCCACAATCAGGGTTTGAGGCCCAGTTGTTAGCTTTTTACTTTTTGAATTGCTCTCAGTCCTTACCCTGCTGTGTGGCGATGATTCACAATCCCGGTTATCAGATGGCTGTCCAGCGTCCTGCAGCAGTGGAGCAAATCTGTTATCCAGTTGCACACCAAGTTGTTGGGGAGGCATTTTGTTGCTTATTTTCCCTTTTGCAGCTGTCCACGGCTGTGTCCTACTAGGTATAGGGGTTGAAGAGGCGCTCTGCTGGGATGATAATGCAGGCCAGCCGGTTACAAATCTGAGGGCGCTGTGCCCTGCCTGTTAGTCGTCCACCCATTTCCCAGGAAAATGATTTACTCTTAGTAAGTGAGTTCCAGGGAGGACTACCACTTGTTGATTTATTACCTGTTCCACAGCCCTCCTGTTTCTTTGTAGTTTTCTTGGTGCTAATTAGCCGTGTGTTAGGAAAAGCAAGATTATCAGCAAAAATATGCAAGCAGAGGCAGGAGCAAGCAGCAAAAGCGTCTGCGCTGTAAGAAGCAGGAATCAAAAAAACTTTTTTCACTGTCTTCCAGTGAGAAAACACAAGTTGTTGTTGTTGTTGCTTTTGTTGTTGTGAACTTGATATCTCTTACTTGGAGGGAATCTCTTAAAATGTAGCAAATGTCCACTTGAGCTCAAGAATGAACTGCTTACATGTTGGTGGTCAAAAGGTCAAGTTCACTGTGACCTCACAAAACACTTTTGGCCACAACTCAAGAATTCATACAATAATTATGAGAACATTTCACACAGCTGGCGGCTTGATGCCCTGCTCAAGGCACCTTTTCAGCCAACAGGGACTTGAACCGCCCACTCTCCGGTTCCCAAGCCAGGTCCCCAATAAACTGCAACTTGACTGGTTTGCAGAGGCATACAGCCGCGAGGTCAGATATCTAGTTATATTAATTTTATATAACATTGCAAATTTGATTCATTATTAGGAATGTGAACTACTTTTTCCGCGTAACTTTTGTTAACAAAACTATATTTCTCTCCAGGGAACTGTAGCTTTGCTGTGGTTCTTCCATTGTGAAGTAACTGGCGGCATAAAGCTTTGCTTTCAAAGTTTCTTCTTCAGTGCTGCCTTCTCTCCTTCCTCAGCACTCCCATTTTTGTCTTGCCATGTCTCCCTTGCCATCCATCCATCCATCTGTCTGCCAATGATATGAAATCTAAGAAGCCACACACACACACTCTTCAAATTGATTTGAATAAAGTGAAGGTGATGAGGCAACTAAATCGGCCAAAATGCATCCCACTCATTAACTATTTTTCATAGAACTATTCCCAATGTGTGAGAAAACAAACTGTATGACTACCTTCTCCAACACATTTGAATGAATCTGCCTCTCACTTTACGCTCAAACTAGGATTCTGCTGTCACTTAGGAGAGCCAGGATTTTTTCAGGTACAAACTGATGGGCTTAGAAAGCCAATGATGTCTTCAGGAGCCCGGGAGGAGACTCGCTTCAAAGACACACACACAAGGTGCGCTCAGAGAACACAAATCAAGCTGTGACAGTGAGAGAGTGAGCATCGGTTGACTTGACGAAGCAGGGAGCCACTTACAGCTGAACAATTGGCTAGATTGACGGGTGGAATTGGAGAAAAATCAAAAATGTTCATGGCGTTCAGCCCGTATGGTTTATATTTGTGACTTCAAATATGATTCATCTCTTTCTTATTTTTGTGCCTGTCCTTTACGTTTTTCCCGTTTGGTTTGCCTTCATGTATCTCAGCTCTGCCATCTTGTTTCCCCTGTCTCCAAGTGATTATTAGGCTCTTTCTTTCTCTCTCACACTTTTTTGTGGTTGCTATTTTCATTTAATAGTGACTGCCAATTTCAACCAAAGTATTCCTTAAAAAAAACAAAGCAAATGGGACAGTCAAGATTGTATTCTTATTTTCTCAACATTTTTCACCAAGTACTGTTTATTTAAATCAGCACATATTGGGTAAATAAGGAACACTATTTCGACAAATTACTGAAGAATGTTTCAGTTCGGGAAGTGAGACTGACTGCTTTATGTTCTTCTTCTCAGGGAGGTTTTCATACAAGCTAGCAAGCTGGAGTGTGATTTATTTTATATCAGAGCATTCAGTATTGGTAATTTGCACAAAACACAACAGTGAAAGTGTGTGAAATGTGGGTGGTAGTATAAGTGACAGAGGACAAATGGAAAGTCCCCATAATATTAACACTGTTCTACATGCAACTAAAATAACTGAAAGTGATGTAGATTTTCTTCAATCCACGCATTTTAAGAGAGCTGAAGCTCCTGGAAAATGCAGTGAAGCATCATGATGCCTGACTCCTCAAACAGTGTTAGCTTGACAGCCTTTATGGGAATACATTGATGTTTTCAAATACTTTACTCCATCACTGTCAGGTGAGAGAGAGAAAATATTATTGTTTAGATGCCCTAAAAATAGATGTTGAAATTTATTTTGTATTCAAATAGACGCTGCTGGACTCAGGTTAAGATGTATCTTCATATTTATTCAGTTTCAGGAGGATGAAGAACACAAAGAAATTGTACGATAAACCACTTGTAAAGACATAGTGTACAGGAAGTAGAGTACAGGAAATGTATGACTCAGAAGTAAACAGGTAGGATAAAAGCTACATTTATTGTGAAGAGGATCAAGAGTGGGGTTCTGTAAGGGTTCTGGTACACGCCTAATGTGTACCAGCTGATCCGTTTGCCACCAACTATTTCCCACCCCCTCTGCTGTCATGTGTAGAGGTGAAAGTTATCCGTTGCATGCGTCTCAGGGATGTTCGATACGTCACGCAGATTAATCATGACGGCCCGACAAAGCAGACATCACTCCATCAATATTTGGCATTTTCTGTCTGGCATGCCTTCTGTCTTTTTCACCTTTCCTTTTATATTTCACGTTGACCTTCTGAACAAATGGATGTGGTGGAGACAGCAGTGACATCTAAAGAGGGTTAAACCATACTGCATGTGGAATCTGAGCCCTTCATTGCAGCTTGATGTAGAACACTCTCTTTCCACCACTAAACAAACCATTATATCCTCACGTCGGTGAGATCTCTGGTGCTTCAGTAAATAAATCTTGTCCGGATGGCTATTGAACAGTTTGGGGTCAGAGACCTTATCAAAGCCTTGCACAGACTGACCTTAGATCAGAAACCCAAGTTGTAAGTGTACTGTACATCAACTGGAGATTTAGTTTTTAATTTACCCTGCAAAGATTTTTATCTTATTCGAGTCCTACATGTTGATAATGCAATCCTCCAAAGTGCATTGACACTATTTCAATCCAACTCTGCACTAAAATAAAAAAAAAAAAAAAAGCTCCTTGGGTTAGATTGCAAGCAGTTGCAGTGGGCCGCTATATTAGACATGGACTCAACATAACATTCCCAGATAATAATGTTTCAAATTTAAGCCAATTTAAGCCTGTAATTGATACAGAACAGTGTTTTATAAAGTCACAATTGCCATTCCAGAGGACACAAAAACATTGTTTTCCCTCTGCGGAAATAGAGGAATCTGAAAATGGACAGGAGCTATTTGCACATCTGCTCAAAACAATTCGGGCCACTCTACACAGGCACGAGTCTCAGTAGACATTCTTTTCCATTTAGCTGCTTCTCGTGTCAAACTCAGTGGAATGACCACATAACATTTCATTAATCCGCATGAGGGGGATGTGAGTTGGGGTGGGGGAGTTATCTCATATTGTTGACAGTGAATATGAAATAAAAGCCACTGTTGTGTCCCTTTGAGGATAAAATTGTAAAGGGAACACAAGGCAGATTGGTTGTTAGATCAACTTTATTTTAACATTTTATTACTTTTTTGAACACAGTAGAATATCTACTGAACACTTAGACATCAGTTATCTTACCTCTGGTTTTTGTTTTGTATAAATGTATATAATACCACTCATGGTCACACATAAGCACACATTTCCAAATACATTAGTGACTGTATAGTTAGTATAGTATATTATTGGCTAAGCAAATTTTAAAGTATACACAAATCCAATCTAGAGAAAAAACAAAACATGCCATACCCATTTGTGCTTACACTTTCCATTTTTGCTAATGTCAGTGCTAAGCCGATGTTTACTTAAGTTGTAGCCTAATAAAAACATAGATTTGTAACTATTTTGTCTTAAACCAAAGTATTGACAACTACAAAATTTGGGTCTGAAGACGTCGCTATGTGAAAACTCCAATTCCCCAAAGTTATAATTCATCCCTAGATGGAAATAAACTTTAATAGCAACCTATCCAGTAGTTGAGATACTTCACTAAGAGCAACTAAATCAAGAGTTGGCATGAAATGCAGCTTGCTATGTTTCATCCTTTTCGTTGTCAACTTAAATGGACAGAGACCGTTTCATGATTTGGCACCAGTGCTGGAAAGGAAGTAAACATTCTTAATACATCCATGGGAATCCCCAACCATTCAGTGCAATGAGCTACCTCAGACCCAACATGCCGAGACATCAAGAGATAATTCTTCCCTCCATATGTTGACCCACCCCCCTGCACAGCAGATACCTGCTGTATTACAGCAAAAGTAGGCAGAATAAATAAAAAATATTGTCAACTCCCTGAGGTTTCCCTGGTTCCTTTGACAAGACTAAAAACGGAGGCTTCTTTCCATTCCCGAGATTTAAATTTGACAGTGAGTGGGTGACGCGCTTCATTTTCACTTCTGATTCAGATTGCTCTGATACATTCCTGTCAATTTGCACAGAAGAACTGAAGCACATGGGAGCACTTTATTGATGTTGTCATCAGCCTTTCAGGAGAAAGTCTCTTTGGGAACCAATTTAGATTTAACAAATCTCCTATGGGGGTGACAGGAAGGGGGTTTGCTGCAGTGCACGCACTGCCACCTGAGGGTAATTGGAGACATGAAGATAGGAAGGAACAATAACGCATTTCACATGCCTGGGAAGTCGGAAGGATTCCATCTTCTGAGGATGGAACTGAATCCATTAGAGGGTTGGAGTAAGCAAGGTAATTTCTATAGTAAAAGGATTCTTCATCCAACAACCATTGATGAACCGAAGACAGAACCCAATGAAATGTTGAACCAAAAAAGTTATCTCCCTGATAAGTGATTTTGAAGCCATATTTGAAAAACTTAAAATTCTGCCTATACTTTTTTCTTCAAGTAAGGGACTAAATAGAAAATCTTGCATCTTTGTATTCATGAGTAGTCAATTTCAACTTTGTCTACTTAAAGAAATTAGACTTTAGGGGGCTAGATGAGTTAGAGTTAGATGAGTTGTATTGCATTCTCACATCTGTACAGTAAATGTAAAAGGAGCCAGTTAGCTTGGCATTAAGACAGACTTGAAATGCTAGCCCTAGCTGTGTCCCCTAAAGCTAAAAAAATGGTATCTTGTTTGTTCCGTACAGAATCAAAATGTGGAAACCATTAGTAATTTTACCAAATGCACTGGAACTGGAGCTGCTGTGGAGGAAAGATCATTTTATGGACTAATGAAAGTTACTGAAAGGGGAATTCAAATAGAGACTCATTACAAGCTTAAAATGGCCTTAATACAAAATTTAAAACCATAAGTGTGCCCTAGTCCAACATGCCTATACTATGCCAAACTTGTGAAACAGAGCTGAGGCTACTTGTGGAGAGGCAGACACTACACCGACGAGTGCTTCCTCATGTCAAGTGCAGCACAGCAATCCTTATGGCAAAAAGGACGCAATCTACATGTGTCCTAGGGCTTTTACTTGCATGCAGACAGTGTAGAAACCTCCTAGGCTCCCAACAATATGTAACTCTGTTTCACTGAACAAAACGATACTAAAACGAAAAGAATCAAAACACAACTGGCTTGATAATACAGAAAAAAGAACAAAAACTTGGTCCTCGGCTGAACCGGAAGTTGTTTGGTCTCTACTCAGTGAATGCTGTCTCAAAGCTCTTATTCCTGCCCCAAGGAGCGAGGATCGAGGAGGGCTCACCGTGGAGAGAGCAGCCTTCCAGCTGAAAGAGTTGCTTACTCTGCCCACACAGCTGACGATTTCATGTGACGCTTTAGAGGAAAGGTCGTCTCATCCCTTTAAAAGCACATTTCCTCGCGTCTCTCCCCGGCCTCCTCAGTAGTAGGGATTAAGATGCGAGGAAGGGTGGAGGAGTCGAGGAGGCAATTTAAGGGTAATGAGATGCACCTCTGAACTACATACCTGTAACACCAAAACACTACCAGCCACAACAAAGACAGAGGGTATAAGGGCCAAAAGAGTTATTGGCCTGATTAGGGAATTGGTTGGGGGAGGAGTCAGGCCTGGGGCTGCGTTTCCTATACAACAAATGATACTGTATTCACCTGCGCTGGGGAAGCGCTCCCCATCACCTCTGGAAACAAAATGTCCTGCACATATACCATCATATAGATTTATATCATTGTGAACTTAAAATCTTTTGAGCTTGAAGGTTCATCATTGACTTATGCAACAGAACTTCTCAAAGTCATCAGCCAGGAGTCAGTGGACGGCCATTTACATCCAACGCCAGGCAGCAACGGTATCCCCCATATGCAACCACTTGTAATCAAGTGACCAAAATTTCATTATAATGTAATTTGATATCACCTGAACTATCTCCATGATAACAGGGCAACTACATCCACTGATGAAGGCCACAAGAAGTGGCTGAAAGTTCTAACATATGTCTATCATTTCAGATGCTGGTGTCAAACCCATACTTTATAGTATTAACGTTGGTCGGACAAAACACGTCACTTGAAGACGTCACTTTGGGCTTTGGGGAATTGTGATGGCCCTTTTTCACTTCTTACCAATTGAGCTAAATCTAGTTACTCTGCCCCATTAGATAGAGGCTTCAACCACCCCTTCAGAAACATATTGATGAAGAAATAGTCACAGTGTCAAACAGTTATCTACTTCGTGTGTAATCTATCCAAACTAACATGTCTGTACTTGCACTATATCTAATTGCATAATTAAGTCGCTAATGGCACTTATTCTGACTAGTTCCATAATAAATTCACCTGTGGGGAGACGGAGTCAATCACATTCATATCCAGTTTACAGTATGGGAGAAAACACATTTACTTAAGCACCACAGGTCAGTTTATAATATAACTGAGAATAAACAGTTTAGTCACTGCAGTTTCAATTTACATTTTAAATTGATTGCACTGAGGATTAATTAACTGTCAACCCTTGTAAGTACAGAGTGTACAATCAAGCAGTTAACAAAGTCATTTTCTAGTTTGTGATGTGCTCTGTTATTAGACCACTGTGATGAATCATACAACAGACAGCCTCTCTGGGAGACTGCATGGCACTTACAATTCATGCCCATCAGATGGTTATTATTTGTGAATTTGGTAAACACTTTTCACAGCTTTTCATTTGACAACATTCCTACATTCAACCCACTATTTTGCAGCCCTCATATTTCCTCTGCACACAGGATGCCAACAAAGCATTTTCTCATGTCTTGAATGACTGAAGGTGGGAATAAATAAATTCCTAGAACACCAGATTAGTGAGACTTATTACACGGAGATACTTGACTCGAACCAAGTATCAAGTTCTTTCCAACATTATTATACTATTCATTCATACATTTACTTGAAACCTGCATTGTTTACATCCATGTTCGCTTGCTTGCAGTTTTCTACGCTTCTGCATTTGACTGGTGCATTGCTACTTTTCTTAAAACATTACCGCCACCTGTCAATCAGTGGAATAGTGTGAGGAACATTTATTCCGTCACAAACAGAATATCGCCCCCCAGTGCTGCAGGGTTTCAAAATCTCCGCAGGGTACCTTTAAATAGGAAATTGATTCAATCTAAGCAGTGAATATGACGTTAAAGACAACCCACAATATGTTCCAGTCGACTTTCATACATTTAAACTTTTTAAAATAATCTTGAAACAAGTGACAATGACTGAATCAAAAGCAAAAGAAGAAAAAACGCTCCAGTAAGAAATATTCTACCACTGAATCAGTATAAAATCAGAATCAGCTTTATTTGATTCTGATTTTATACTGATACAGTGGTATCAGTGGTATAAAATGCTTCTGACGTTTATATCTGTGACTGTTTTTTTTTCTTTCAACAGGAAATGAAACCCAAGTGACTTTTGTAATTGTAATACCCATGTTGCTCAGTAGTGTTAGTGACCACACCACTGTGGTTCATCTTTGCCGCACAGCGTGACGGAAATTCGGAGTAGATAATTGAGCTTTCCCATGTACAAAGTAAAAAAACGGCTGTACTGTACCTATTTGAAGAGAGCACATTTCTCTTACAGTTATGACAAACACAGAACATAGATATGAAATTAATAAATACAGGCTTTTGTAGTTATCCTGGGCGGTATTAAAACAGACTCAATGGTTACAAAGTCAAATAATTGTTAGGCGTTAAGCATGTAATACACAAGAGATCAATAACTTTTTAGGTTGGTAAAGGTTCAGTAAGTTAAAACTACAACTCCTGACATGTTACGACACTCTAAATCTGAGACTCACTTTGGTTAATATGTTTGGCTCACTCTATTTAAATGCATAATTATAATGTTTACATAATTTCACAATAATCATTCATATACATTTGATTATGTACAATACAAACCACATAACAATGCTATGGTAATATGAGCCAAAGCCAAGGTGTTAATCCCAGGTGTTTGTGTGTTTATCTGCACACTTTCTTGGATTTTCCATCTGGGACCCACTCCAAACCAACACTGGGCTTACAGCAGGAGAAACTGACAGATGTGGTTCTTTACTGGCTGATTGCAATCAGAATGTGAAGCACTTGATGCTAAATCCTCCATTACTGGTGGCTTCAGAGCATGAGCGTATTCACAAGTGTTGCTGTGCACGTCATATTCTATGCAAAGCTGAATCCAGCATCCAACATTTACTTGCACAATATGGTAAACCAAGAGCAGCTGCTTGATCATTTGATTGAAAGCTAGACAATGGCGCAGTACAACTTATGTTTTTAAAGTCTCTCATCTGCCTGATACCATACACGTTATTATAGTTACATATATTTTTGTACCATTTTTGTATTATTTTGACACATTTGTTTTTCCTTTGTATATGCCCTGTGCAAAGCTCAAGGTGCCTTTCTAAACTACCCTTGCAATGCGCTTTCCATACATCCCCTGTTCCCTATAAATTTCCATTTGTCTGTGAAGCCTCATCTCTAATAGTTTTGCAGTTCAGGAATGTTCTTGTAGAGGTCCAGCGAATCAGGGTTGGAGAAAGCTCCTCTTTGTACCACCTCCCGGCCAGCAATCACCTGTTTCACAGCCACCTCCACCTTCTTCCCGCTGATGGTGTACTGCAGAGGGATGAAGAAAGGAGCTGTCATTCACACAAACGGACTTTTACATTGTGACAGGATAACCTCACAGGTTTATTCACATCTGATTGAAATCATTATTTCTCTTACAGGAATGTCTCTAGTCTCCAGCAGCAGAGCAGGGACGTGTCGGGCAGACAGAGCTTTTCGAATGGCTCCTTTAATCTTTGACACCAACTCCGGACAGAAGGGCCTACCAGGTGCCATCTTTAAGAACAAAATAACTCGCTCTTCTCCGTCTGCATTGTACTGAGGAACGCAAAGACTGTCTGTGACTTCCTCGAACGCCTCCACTGCAGAGAGGAGAGGAACGGAGAGGGCAGAGTAGAGGACAAAAGGAGACAAAACAAAAATGAGGAGAGCAGATGAGAGGCAAGGAGAGAAGGGGAGGTGAGAGGTGAAGAGAGTAAGGAAGCAAAGAGGGAGGGAAGAGGATGTGTGGAGTGTTGTAAGATGTTTTTCTTTCACCAATGTATAGAGGACCATTACTAAATTTCAGCTCACCAAAATGCTTTGCTATTTCCTTTCATTATCCCTCATCCTTTCTTACACCCACACCTCCACCTTCACAGGTAATGCTTTACACTCACCAATGTTGTAGATCTCTGAGCTGCCAAATCGGACTCCGTTGGGGTTCAGTGTACCGTCACTGCAGAACAAACACAGGTTCAAGTTCCAAAACTTTATAGTCTGTCATTGAAAAGCTGTCTTGCCACACATCATACATACATACTGCAATGGAGAGAAAGAAATCTACAGCAATACGGAAACAATTTCAGTTTCAGTAAGCTGGTGATTCTTTCTTTCTTCATACATATGCCATATGGAAACTATATCTTTGTCTATTTATTTGTTTCCATACTTCAGTTTACCCTGAATGAACTAAATCCTCTTTTGGCGTTTTCCCCGGGAAACAGCTTTAGAGAGCTGAATAATATAATGCAGCGCTGCGCCAAATCTCATGCAAAAAATAGCCTCTGTTAACCTATCCACTCTTAAAAAAAATGAATCAATTAAAACTACAATGATGAAACAATGTTTATTTCAACGTTCAGTGTCTCTCCCCTGAGTAGAGCGGTTAATGGCTGACCTTCTGCCCAGCATGACAATGCCTCCTGTCTTTGGGTTGATTTTACAGTAGTCTCCGTGGGCCCATACCCCTAGACAAAAAGAATGTGATAATAGAAAAACACACATTAAAAGGAAACCATAAAATCACAATACATGCATGAAATGGCAAAAACAGCTGCCAAGAATTGAATTCAATATAATAAAAGGTGTTAAAGGGGATTTTCAGTATTTTTCAAACTGGACCCTATTTTCCCATGGATTTGTGTCTAAGAGACTAATGTGAACAAGAATCTTTGAAACTGGTCAAGTACTGAGAGAGAACGCTGTAACTGGCAGCCCCAGACTGAGTTGCAATGTACTCCTATACGTCCACTAAAAGAGCTTATTTTTGCCACAGACAGACACAGATTATTATAATAATATTATGCCCGACTACATTATGGAAAGATGACGTGGTGACGTCCTGTTCAAAAATCTCGTGAGGTGATTTGTTGTCAAAAGACAGCGGCATGGAACGCAAGTGAGAGAGCTAGAGAGAGGAGTGCCTGGGAGAGATTTTTGTTTTGGGATACAAGAAACGTAGTTTTGTGTTCTAAAAGATTTACAGTTGCACATTTTTGAGAATTGTGCCTTTGCTCAGCTTTCATAGACATTACCTTTGTATACGTACAGGCTGAAGTTGAGGTTAGTTGTGCTACAGCTCCAATTAGATCCCAACACTCCTGGTCCTTACCCTGCGCCTCAAAGACCATCTTGTATACATTGACCATTTTGACCGAGGATGATTACTACCAGCCAAAGAGGAGAAGAAATCCTACACCAAAGCAAGTTTTCCTTAAGAAAAATGCCGTTCCAAGAGTGGAGAGCTCCAGACAGAGGAGAGGTATGTTACTGTGTTGTGACTGTGACGTACATTGACGATCGCTATTGGCATATAGGATTATATTACAGCCCAATTCGTGGCTGCTGGTTACAGCATTGTCGCTAAGCACCTGACCAATTTAAAATATTCACACAGATCCATGGGAAAATAGGGTCCAGGTTAAAGAATGCCAAAAAATACCATTTAAATGCATAAAATCATTAAATTGTTTCTTTTATCTAGGTTTTTATGCAAATTGATATACTGTATGTAAGTTTGTATTTATATATGATGTTTCTGTACTTACCAGGAAATGTAGAAAAGTAAGCTTTGTGGTATTTTATCCCATTCTCATCATTCCAGAAATGTGTTGGCTGGCAGGGGATTGGATTCAAACAGACCAGCTCCCCACTCTCTCCCCATACAGGCTTACCTGTGTACACACACACACACACACACACACACACACACACAAAACATTCTCAGATAAAGAAAAATATGTCACCTGGTAATGTATCCCATACTCAGAGAACCTGATACACCTTAGGTTGTGGTTTCACACAGACCTTACCTAATCTCTCAGGATGGTGTTATAGGCTTAGTGACAGACTAAAACAATCCCAAACTCTTCCTACAAAACTGCCTTTAAATTATCACTCAATCCACTCTCCTTTGAGTTGGTGGAGATACGGCAGTACAGCCTTCAGCAGGGATCGGGAACTGGGGACCGAGGGACTAAAATCAGTGAGAAAAACAGAGGGGCTTTGAAGACTCCCAGCAAGATAAAAATCTCTCTTTTTAGTTTGGCTTGTTAAAAGGTGCTGTAGGTAGGATTGCAAAGATCCAGGACTTAGCCAAAAAATGTGAACATCGACAACTTCTCAGTCTCTCCCCCCTTTCCGCTAAAGCCCAAAACGGTCTCCTAAGCTAACCTCCGTAAGTAAATTTCCCATTCATTTCTCCCATTGACGGCTGGGAAAATCTGTATATAAAGAGTTTTAGACCATTCCTTAGGGTAACCAGCTACAACGTGACTCATATACATACAACATATAAATGAGAGTGAAAAAAACAAACATTTCAAAAACAAAATTCAAAAAAAAAGTCAAAGGTACAAGACTGTGCACATATTTTTATTTTCCAAGCAAAAGAACTACTCATCCCATAGACCACCGTGCACCACTGAATATAGTCGAAGACAACAGCAAATAACTTCCAATCCGACAACAGCCTTGCACACTTTTTCCTCCAAACATAGTAATTTTTAAATAGTGAATGTACAGTGAAAGCAGTTCTTTCAGCAGTAATTGTGTAAATAATAATAAAATGATTGATATGACTCATACAGTATGAAGGCTACAGTAGCCTAGCTAAAGTGAACGTTCATGTTACCAACCTCCCTGCAAAACTCACCACACCTCTGTAGGTCTTGTTCCACAAGTTGACCCTTGGACACACTACTTTTAATAACGTGACCCGATTTTAAGTGTTTTTCACCTTTTAGGACACTCTTGGTCTCGTCCTTGAAAAAAGACATCATGGTAGCTAAGGAGATCCTGATTGTGAGTCTAATGTGTAGAAACGCAACACAGGTTTTATTTTCTTCTTTTTATTAAAGATCGTACAGTAGACAGTAAGATTACAGTAGCCTACACAGTACAGCAGCAAAGATTCTCAAAGACTTTCGCGGGGTTTAACCAAACAGTTACATGAGTTCCACCAATCAGAGGCATCACTGTGGGATTGTTCAGGATTGTGGGAAATGAAGTACTTATCCAAGACATCGAGAATAAAAGACATTTATCTTAAAAAAAGGTTGATGTCCCATAAACTTTTGGCGTCTATATGAGCATATACAATCGCTTAGTCACGTCGTAGCTGGTTTTAAGTCTACCATTGACGGTTAACATTTTATGGCTTATACTCCAATTGTCAATGGAGAAATTGTATTTTATATAAAATGGCTTGTGATTAATTTTCCATATTAATGTTTTTCCACTCCTACAAGTCATAATACCAACTTTCTTACAACCTCTACGTGAGCTCTAGACTCTGTTGGCAATATAGATTGCTCAATAAATCCCTCAATAGAGTAGTTACTAAATAGAGAGTACAAGCAATGGTATTCCATTTCTATGCAATTCAGCCATTATGAACATGCACACACACTCAGAAACACACTCTTACCATCAAGGCCCCAAGCTTCCACAGCAATGCCGAGGTTTCTTGTTTGGATCTCTCCCCGGTACACTGGAACTGTTGGGTTCTGACCCATGAAACATGACACTATGTCAGTGCCACCTGGGCAGAGAGATGAGAGAATAACAGACACAGAGGGAGAGATTGAGTTTGTTAATGGTCTGAAAATTTAACACATCACTTGAAATAACTGCACGTTTGCTAAGCTTTTAGGTCATATTAGGGATTTAAAGTTTATTGATTTAACTACTCTCATCAAACCTTTTCCAGTAGAAGCTGTTTATAAAAAAGGGTTCACTCCAATAAAATAACTATAAACTACTTTCCCAGCACAGAACTGCAAACAGACAAAGGTAACAATTGGCTGGTGAAAACAGTCAAAATGTTGCAGCTAAAGCTGAAGACATTTCTTTTCAGGAGTCAGTAGAGACCAAACCAGAGCTTAAAGAGGAGTAAACAACACCAGAAGCGTGACTCAAAAGGAATGATAAACTTAGCTTGTGTACAATTGTTTGCTAATACTTTTGCAATAACAATTCTAAGGTGAACAGACTGTATTTATATACTGCTTTGATCCAAGTTCCTTACAATTTGACACACACACACACACACACACACACACACACACACACACACACACACACACACACACACACACACACACACACACACACACACACACACACACACACACACACACACACACACACACACACACACACACACACACACACACACACACACACACACACACACACACACAAGGCCTAACCCTCAGGAGCAATTTAGGGTTCAGGGCCAAGGATCGAACCACTGACCCTGCAATTAATGGATGGCTCTACCAGTGTAGACAAACAATGATTATTGCTGCAAATGTATTCATTTTTCATTTATTTTTCAATTGAATTATTATTAGTCCATAGCATTTTTTTTTTAAATACAAACAAAACCCATAATTTCTCAGACCCTGAGGTAACTTCTTTGAATTCCTTGTTTTGTTTGACCAACAGTCCAAAACTTTATAAATATATAAAATAACACAAAAAGCAGCAAGTTACTTTCTACACATTTTAAAGGCTGTAACCCCCAAGTTCAATGCAGCTTTAAGTGTACCAAATGTGAAGTTATATCAATCTAGTTCCAATGAAATCAAATGGAAAACATACATTTTAGTTTGTTTGATAACCTGTGGAATAAGGTACCTTGAGACAGTGTCCACGATCCTGAGAAATTACTAAACTTAGTATTGGAATCAATCTTTCGTTTCGACAACACAAACTGGCAGTGTTAGTACCCTGCTCCACCTCCATTGACCTATATAGGAGCTCTACACTGTTGCAGCACATTTTTTAAACTGTCATGACACACACACACACACACACACACACACACACACACACACACACACACACACACACGCTACACCATCCATTTGTCTCTTTCTACCTTCCAATCATCTGCTATTTCTGACATGTTCTATTCATCTCCCTTCCCATTGTTTCAGCTCTACCTCCCTGTTTCGTTGCCTCTGTATCATAAGACTCCATCCATCTTGTTTGCCTCCTCTCAACTGCTCCTGCCCTTCTACCACTCCTTCCGTGTCTGTTACTTTTCTTTCTGTTCTCTACAGTGGCACTCTGTCTTTGTCGCTCTCTCTCTGCCAGGCTCTTTATTGAGCTTTAATTGGCTCCCAGGAGGAAGTGGAAACTTTGTCTTCTGATTAAACACACACAATTATAGTGGGAAGACACGCAATTATTTTATTATTGCACTCACTTTAATGGCTGGGTACACACACAACAAACAAACACACACACACACACACACACACACACACACACACACACAGTATAGCTTAAGCCAAAACCCATTCCAGCTTTCTAAGGATGCCTCCCCTCATCAGCCATTTAGTGTGTGTAGAGAGTGTATACACAAGAGGGTAACTTGCCACACTGATCTGATGTTTCTAACAGCACTGTCTATTCTGAACAGTAAAGGAAAATCTTTTTTGAACTTTCCAGTTTGTGTGTACATATTTTGTGTGCAAGTCTGAATTAATTTGTGTAGGTAAGAGTGCTTTGAACATCCTCTGACACAGTTTGAGGTCACACAAAGCCACCAACTAAGACAAAAAAAACCTATGCATGCATTTATATATTCAAAGATGAATTAAAAAAAATAATTCACATAATGAAAGTCATAGGAAGACTTTACAAACACAAATGCAATATTTGAGTGAGAAGAGAAGAGAAGAGAAGAGAAGAGAAGAGAAGAGAAGAGAAGAGAAGAGAAGAGAAGAGAAGAGACAAAAAAGTAGAGGAGTGACATATGGGCAGTCAGACGGAGGTATATTAGGATGGAGGAAATCCAGCAATGAAAGTGTTAAAATCCCCCAATGAGGCACGGCGGGGGTCTGATTTCCCTGCTGACAGGATCACACACACACACACACACACACACACACACACACACACACACACACAAAATGGCAAAGGGGCCCATCACATATGTCACCGTGACCACCAGTCAGTTCCATATGCTCTCATAAATCCTAAGAACACGCGCGCACACGCACACGCGCGCACACACACACACACACACACACACACACACACACACACACACACACACACACACACAGTGAGTGTTGACCTTGGGAGTTAAGGTTAGGTCAGTTGGCAGCCAACGGAGCTGGTGCCTACTGTTGCCCTTGGCGACAAGGAGAAAACTGATGGGGCAGGGCGTGCTGTTCTAAATAATATACGCAGGGACACATATCCATGATCACATGCACAGATCTAATCCCTTAATTTAAAAATACAAATTTTACAATGATAATTCCAATTAATTACAACTTGAGTCAGTCCAGGAACACAAGACATTGCTACAACAAAGTCTGGCAGAAATGAGTGGTGACATTATCAGACAGATTGTAAACAAGCCATCAGGTTGGCCAGAATACCTACAACACTTTATTGGAAGGTAAAATTGAGAATATCCCAAATTTGAGTGGTACGTACAGTCAAATCTAAACCAGGGAGTTGGTCTGTGAACTGTGATCAATGTGTACAACAGACAGGTATAATCAATAACAGATGATCATTTTATGGCTCCCTTTCTCTTCCTCACAAATGGCTAACCTGCGGATATGTATGATCATCAGATGGTTCTTTTTTCTTGCCTCAATTTTTTTCTTGTTTACATTGTCATAATTTTCTCAAATCTCAGCAATCTTGGTGAGTAAAATGTTCTTATGATGACTAGAAATGATAGCCAAAACTATGAATACAACACCCATGTTTACCAGATTTTCCCTTGAACAACCTCCTAGTAGATATTCATAGTTGTGCACATAATAACGTTAACATTAAGGAATGTATATTTCTGTTTGTGTGTAAATATAAAGTTATGTAACACTGTCACTCTCAACTCTCTGATGATAAAAAAATGATGATGATTGTCACAAATCTATTTACTGTTTAATATAGAGTGAAATATTAGTAATTACTACTGACATAACCACTTTGTCCTCTACTGTACAATGGTTGCTAGCATAAAAAAGAGACAGTGCAAAATCTGTGCAGAGACAAGCGGAGACCAATCCTTCTGCCCGCATGTCATAATGCACATTAGGGCTGCACAATTAATCGAATTTTAATCACAATCACGATTTTTACTTCCCATGATCAAATTTGTAAAAATGCGTAATTTCATAGAACGCGCCAGGTTTTTTTGCAAAGCCAATCTAGCGCTCCGTAAACCACTGTCTGATCATGTGCCAGTCAGTTGTTCCCTGCACCGCGCAGCTTAGTTTCTAGATGTAGACAGTCGCAGAGGACAGAGTAACATGAGGAAAATTCAACAGATAGCAGTCGGTTATACAGCGGTCTCAAGGTTTACCAGTTTACTAGTAAACGCAACATTTTGTCCCGTCTGTGTTGTTTTTCAGACAACAGCAGTGACCAGTGCTAGTTGGTGCTAGTTACTGTTTGTTAGCTCACAGGGCTCTAGGGCCCGAGTAATATTTTTCCTCTAGGTCGCACCCATGAACCTAATGTCCTCACATCTGTTGCAATGTTGTTTATGTTGAGCTTTCTCAACGATACACTACATTAAAAAAAAAATATATATATATATATATATATATATATATATATATATATATATATATATATATATATATATATATATATATATATATATATCCTGCACTATTTATTTCAGATAACTAATTTTCATTTACATGTGTTGTAGCTGTATGTCTACATACATACAACTTCAACATAAGAAGAATGTAGCATAATATGGATGTGAAAGCAGTTATAAATAGCCTATGTGACAATAAAATTTGTTTTGGTTAAAATCAACAAATAATTGTGATAATCAATCGGAATCACAATCTTGATCAAAGTAATCGTGATTATCATTTTGGCCATAATCGTGCAGCATGTGCATGTGTGATGCTACAAGCTGCTACTTAATCTGTATTTCCGTGTGTGTGTCCGTAATACGTCAGTCACCCAGGCAGTGCTAAATGGTAAATGTTTCAGGACTCACAGAGAGACAGAAAGCATTTTATTGCCCTGTCAACACCACAATGGGCTGAGAGGGCATGTGTTTGTGTGTGTGGTAGGAAATTGTACAGTTCTATACAATTTATTTTGTTCAAGTTTTCTTTGTATCTTTTCCATTGCAGATGCTTTGTTGCTTTATTTCGTAGCTGCCAGTGGTAACGTAGTACACACCAACAACACTTAGAAAAGCTGCTGCTATTTGTACCTCTAGATGGAAATAAAGTAAAAAGAAAAATGACAAAACGTGACCCGACAGAGTCTGTTTCAGTGAGTTTTACCTGAGATGGAGCCCAGCAGCACGTTGCTCTTGATGCAGCGGTAGACGTAGTCGTAGCTCAAAGGTTTGAGTGGAGATCCTGTAGACAGGATGGTATGGAGAGACTGGAGGTTGTGCGTTTCCGCTGGGGGAGAAAGAGATGAAAGAATTAATCAAGGATAAATCTTGCTTACGTATATGATATGCAGTATATCTCAATAGGTAGCTACTGTATACCAAAACATTTTCAAATTTTAAGTACCAACTAAAATGTCCCTTAGCATCAACTACAGAAAATTAACCACTATAAACAATTGGCATTGAATGTTTGGTAATTTTTTGACTTATTAAGAATCCATACACACAATTTCAACAAAAACCTGCACATCTGTGGCTCTGTAAACCCCTACATGTGTTGTTAATTCATTTTGCCACCCTGATGTGAAAAAGCATACCACCTTGCATATACTGCCACAACCACACACACCTATTGCCTTCGTCCTCAAGGTACATGCATGTGTGCATACACGCACGCACGCACACACGCACGCACGCACGCACGCACGCACGCACAGTGGGATCTCCTGCTTCCCCCCACCATGCCTCCAGGTGTCCGGTCCAAATGTCATCCCAGGGAAAAGGGCCCCTCCGCTGGGGCATCCAGTGAAGAAGCTCCCCCTACCCTTTTCAGCCAACTGGAGGCATGTGCGCGCGCTCGCACACGCAGACACACACGCAGACACACACATGCACACACACACACCTGCCATGCCCTCTTTCTCTAATAAGCATCCAAACACACAGTGCCAAAATAATCAAGTAGCTGGCTGATTAAAGAGGATGGAGAACAAAGACAGACAGACAGACAGACAGACACATTTTTTTCATGCCTTCCTTTTTTGGCCAAAACATTGGGAATGTGTGTAGCTAATTTACAGTAAGTTGCAGACAGTAAGTTGCAGACAGACACACAAAGCAGGCGCCATGAATAAAGATGTATGGTAATTATAACAGCACACTGGGAACTGAGACACACAGCAACTGTTTATGCAATAAACATCAGTTATACGTGCGAATTTATTTCAGGAGAGAAGAAATGGGAAAGACAGTTAAAGTAGAAAGTAACAAAGGTAAGGACATGTAGGAAACAGCTAAGCCCTTTGCATTAGTCATAACTGGTAATTTACATGAAGATGAGGAGAACAGGAGGACATGTGAAAGTTTCACAAAAAGAACTGTACTGCCATTAGTTGGACCAGGTATAAAAGTGGAAATATCATCAGAATAAGCACTACATGATGGATTGAAATTACACCAGACAAAGCTTAAACTTTTTCTTAGTGAGTTTATGGCGTCACTCACTACTTTTAAGTCTTCTTCAATACAGCATGATGCTCATTTTGTAAATTATGGTCCCATTTATTCCAAAATTGTAGCAGGGGATGCTTTAGGATCGGGGCTACACGCCGACCGTTCAATCAGGACAGAGGCTCAGCGATGCATAGCCATTGCACTGTGTACATTAAATAGCCGTGAACTTGTTTTTCGATTTTCTTTACTGCTGTACATGCAGATGAATGTGGCAGTGCCAGTAAATCTCTGCTGGATGACTCGCTTCATAAGGGTTGAAAATCGGCAACGTTCCCCCTTTAGCTTTTAGCTTAGCACAGCGTCCATTGCAACCATAAATAACACTGGCTTGGCCCCGTCATCCTCCCCAGCTCCACCATCTTGATAAAAATCGCAACATCCATTTGAAAAACCAAGATGGCGACGCCTATATCCCCAAACTCAAAGCTTTAAAACATGAGTCCACAAACCAATGGTTGACATCACAGATGCCATTTTAACAATCTATGATTTACATTGAGGACTGGAGCCTATAACAATATAATATGTAACTTTGCAAAAGAGCGCAGCAAAGCAGCAATAATTTTAGCATGCATTTCTAAACTTCTAGACTTTTTTTTTGTCCCAGAAATGGCAAAGAAAGAACGGCATGTATGAAGGTTACTAAGAAGAGTAATAAGTACTGGCAGTACTCTGATTATGAGTAGAGACCTGGTTCTCTCTCTGGAGAGCTGTGACACTAAAAGCAATTAGTTGGGCCTATCCATGACTCATATGAACTATCACAATAGCACTGGTATTCATTCTATTAAGTGTCAAACACCAGAACACAGGGCAAACTGTGGATGTATGCAGTATATGGCATAAAGAACATTTAGAGTCAAACAGCATCAATATTATAAGGATAATTTTGTCCATCTGCTACTATTATTGCGGGTTCCATTTTCATAGAGTAGATTAGATGTGTGTTTTGTGTGTGTGGTGAATGCATTTCTCTCTGGGTTTCTGCTTGTTATCTGTGTGCGTCCATGTGTGTCCCCGGATGTCTGTGTGCATGTTCATGGAAGTCAACCTCTGTACAACCTCGTGTCTGGGACCACAACTCACCAGGTTTTAGGTTCCTCTCCTGCAGCACAGATAGCCACTTGGCCCCGGTCCCAAAGATAGTAATGCTGAAGAAGAGAAAAGATAGACAGAAACAAGACAGAAATTTGTTTTATTTAAGCATACCAATATGTATAATAAGGATAAGTGAACCATTCTTTTCCAACATGAAAAAACATTATTCAATTTCACAAAAAGACGTCCATTATTTTGACAATGACAGCCATTGCAAAAGCCCTCCTACAAAACAAGTACTGTAGCCTGCATTGTGAAAGCATAAACTTTTAACAACAGAACCAAATTAGCAAACATTATGAGTCATCCTGTGTGTGGTATGAATATTGGTGCCAAATTTCTTGGCAATCTGGCTGGTGATTTTTGAGATATCCTACTCAAGACCAAAGAGTTAGACAAATAATTGTATGGACAGACAGCTGATTAACTGTGAAACATCATGATCCTTTATCATCAAAATTAAACAAGTAACACAGCTCTCCTCCAACATACCATGATTTATTTCCCAAATGTTTTTAACTGGCTTGTCTTCATCAGGATGGTGATAAATATTATAGTATATCGTTTCCTACAAAAGCACAAAATGCATTTCCCACCTGTCAACAAAATGTGGGCAAATAAAGCGGTAGAATTTAAAAGTGTCCATTCAGCAGCGACAATGTCACACTCAAGTAACAGTAGATGCTCATACAGTTAAGATTTCGTTAAAAATCAAAATGCGCAATATTTGATAAAAGGCAAAATGTGTGTCAAAATACCATTCTAGTGTGCTGCTGTAGAGATGTCCCGGGCCAAAACAAGTTGTATGACATCCTATTAAATATTCAATCAAATGCAAATACCAGTTTAAAACTATCAAATTCTGATTAGTATGTATTGCTTGACATAACATTATTCATTATGATATTTTGCACAATCATTTCAAAACATGCCTAAGAGGGTGTGAGCTCACCTCCGTCTCTGTCATCTATATATCTAATGTTTGCCAATTTAAGCGATCTCCCTGTTGTGTCCTCACCCAACCCTATCCAAATGGGATCAACCTTTTTTTGTATTGTCATCTTAAGATCTGATCTAAATGTATATTTATTTTTAGGGGGGGATTTGTTCTCTGGGGCCAAATTCACCAAAACGCAGTGCCAATACGGAACAGATTCCGACGTAAACGGTAGTAACGAGACTGAATAAGAACAAAAATGTTGGTGCCTGACTTTTACTTTTTTCCGTCCCCTGGTGTTCCGGCGTCAACTTGCATGACGTCAGTGCTGCTACATGGCATACTTGTTGATCTGATAGCGAGAGGATTAATGAAGGTGCCAAAGGCAAAACACTCCAAGGGTTGCATTTACATGCATTAGACATGTAAGGATACAAACTCTGCAACATGCAACAAATGCCTTAAAGCAATATCATGCAAGGGAGGTAAAACTTTGAATTTAATGAAACATCTGGCGAGACGTGGAGTGTATTTACAAGTCGAACAATGCACCGTGTTTGACAGCCTACATGATGCAGAGCCAAGCACGTTAACAGCTGCGTCCAGTGTTGGCCTTGCCGCCGGACAAATTGAAAAGAGTCCCAACCTTGCAAGTGTGGTGGTGGATGATAACAACCGCAAATCTTGCATATCAAGTAGGCTACCAAACACTTTTGCCATTCAACAGTGTGTGTGACGTGTGCAAAATGTTTTAACAAAGTTCCAACACTCCATTATAGGAGGCTATAGCCTACTGCTCAGTTGTAGATATTCCCCTGCTTAAAGTAAAAGTCATAATATGTAAAGACAAAATGTTGACAAAGTGTGTACGGTTTTATTTTATAAAGTACCGGTTCAAGAACCGTTCAAGCACCAGAACCGTTTAAAAATTACAGAGTAGGTACTGCTATTGGATAAAACCCAACCCTACATTTGGAGGAGTTTGGGTGGTACAGTTAGCTGGAGCAACAATTGGTCTGTATTAGCAGAGTAATAGTGAGAAGTGATGTTTTAAAGACCTTATTAGGGCTACATGATTGTGATATGATTCACAATATTGGAGGGAATGATCATTTTTGTATCATTATTCTCATTTTCATTGAAAAATTTTAAAATAAAAAAATTTAAATGTTTATAGTATGTGATTTTTTAGACGATCTGTACCAAACAGCACCACAATACTTTATTCAGAATGGTTTGACACATATTTTGCCTTTAACAAATTGAATAATTCAATAAAATTGCAATTAATTGTGCAGCCCTAGCGCTTATACACACGTAAGCATATGAGTTGATGTTGCTATTCAGCTGCTGAATGAGCACTGATGGTGAAGCATGAATGAATGAATGACCTGATGAAAGTACTACTTTAATGCTCAGCCTGAACTGACTCCATTTGTGGCGCTGAATCTATGCATGACTAGGTGTAATTTTAATGTCTGTGTGCTGAATGTAAAAATATAAAAGGGCAACAGTTACTGAACAGCCTTTGCCCTTAATCCCATCTGCTCCAGTGGAGCTGCTCAGTAGCTTGGTTGTACTAAGAAGCTCCCAGGAGAGTGTGCCACTGTGTAAATGTAAAGCAAGGTGATGCTAAAACAGAGCTTGTATGTTCAGTCAACCCTTCATGGATAGATAAGAAAAATGAAGAAAAACAACTGATTGGAAATTGACTTTGCTTTCAACTGAACACACAAAAAAAGAGTCAAACACAAAAATGGTCAGTCAAGCATAGCATAATGTTTCCTTTGTAAATGTTCCACAAGGAAAATAGTTCAGAGGAGAATGTATTGAAAGGATGTTTGCACACAACCCTGAAATGAAATGATGTTGGGAAGTGGCTTTCGTCTGTGTGCATGGAAGTCATCTTGACAGCTGACAACAGTTGGACAACATGTGGAAAGCAAGAAAGTGACAAAACGTCACTTCTGTGTTCCCCTGCAGTCTTAATTCTGAAACAAAGAGCCTTTTAAAGTCTGCCTTTGTGAATGGGTGTGTTTGTGTCTCAGTCTGTGTCTTCACGTCTTTTTAAGTTATTTTTGCTGACATCAAATCAATCAAAATGTCTCCTATCACGGTAACCATGTCTGTCAATCAAAAAAAGATCAAAATGAATGTGTCTCTAGGACACAAAACAACTGTTGGATGCTTGATTGATAGATATCCAGGAATTGGTTTGCAGTGAAAAATGTGATTCGCTCTCAGATGTTGGAATCAAGTAGTGGTAGGGTGAGTGGGGTTAGATGGGGTGAAAGGTCCAAAGAAGGAATATCTCAAAAGGGTGGATGAAGGGTTGATGTTGTGAATGATGTGCACACTGGCCTAATGTGCAAACCATGGTACTTTATCAAATTGATGCAAAAAATTTAAAATTGTACCTGGAAACTGTCCCGCATATTTGAATTGCAATATTAGCCTTATACACCAAGAAATATTAAAAGGGATGGACACTACAGTCTAAACAGTATGGCAAAAACAAGTATAAATGTTGTACCCTTTGCATGCTTTATCCAGGAATGCTGGATTAGAGATTAGGCTGCATGCAATAAAGTGAGCATGACATCAATGTTACTGGTGAAAACAGTATGACACCGTATTATAATACATTTTGTGACCTATTTTCGTCATAAGGGTTTGGGCTCTGTTATAAAGATACTTCATTTGAAATTAATATGTAATAAGATTGCACCTGAATAACATTTACAGTGGCTCACATTAGTTAGCAGGTTCTCATTTTTTGATTCTCTATTTTTTTCATTTAAATAATTTTTGGGCAAACAAGCACTGAGCTTAAAATACTAAATTTACATTTATGGCATAAAAAAGCTACTACAAACCAAACAATGTTGTGATCAGTGTTGGGCAAGTTACTTTTAAAAAGTAATTAGTTACTTCTTCCAAAAACTAAATTAGATACTCAGTTCCAAATTATAAATGTAACTAGTTACTTCAGAAAGTAACTAATGCGCTCATTTCAAGTACATTTTTAAATGCTCAAATGTTACCCCACCTACATAAAATACGCGTGCATGTTCAATTATTTATGAAAAATCTGAATATTATAATGAAATGGACATTTAATACAATACATTATTAACAGAAACTGTACACATATCTAAACTCTTTTAATGTTGCTGAGGGACAAAGGGAGACTAGCCTCCAATCAAATTTTTTTATTCTATACAATATGACACTTTTAATTACTGTAATACTAATAAGAGTGTGAATATATGCATGTGTATATTTTGTATTCCTGTGCAGATATGGTCTATACCTGTTCTCCACATTAACTTACAGCACAACAGATATGGGACATGACACCCTGGACAGATTTGTCATCTGTGCCTCCACACCCACACACCATCTCTCCATACTACTCATCATCTCTGACCCCCAATTCGCATCTGGATTTGTTCATACTGGCCCCAATGAAGAGGGTCGGCCTATTCTGATTGGAGGCAGGTGGCCAGGTGTGGCTGCTAATCGGGCGCTTAGGATGGAGGGTGAAGGAGTAGCTGTGACACTCTGCGCGAGTGTGCGTCTGCATGTGTGACTGTACATGTGTGTCTGTTTCAAGGGAGACGTGTTGCTGGAAGCTACTGAACCAATAAGAGACACCAGAAGCTAATCAGACACAAGAGACCCTCCAAGCAGCCATCACATTAATGTGTCTCTATGTGTGTCATGATGTAGCAATTGACGTCCCACTTGTCAGTGCATTACTCTCACACTTATCCTCCACCCCAGGAAAAATGGTTGTTCAAAAATGGACCATCGCTCTCTTCTCCTGTATTAGGGAGCTACCAGTAAAATAGTTTGAAACCACAGCTGGATTAATTTTGTATGAACCCGGTTTCTCTCACAAAAAGGATGCTGATCCTGAGCCCCCCTGCCTGGAATGCAATTGTTATCTCTTATGCATTACAGAAAAAAGACAGACATGTTCAAAATGCTTTTTCCATCAGTCTTTCTAGCATCTACTTCAGTCTTTCTAGCATCTTGCATTGTAAAGCTCTTTCTAGTCTGTTCTATAAAGCATTCTCCTTTTTTGTGCTTCAATCTAACCCGGTGGCAGACAATCAATAAAGCAGAGAAGAGGCCAACATGGGTGTAGTAATGCTTTTTAGGGTTCAAACCGCAAAGCGGTAGAACCCTCGTATGTTTGTCTGTTTTAGTAATTATTAGTATTTGATGTCTGCCCCGTCGGTTCAAATTCCTGTGAGCTGGAATGAGCTAGAAACATGAAACTTGGGGGAATAACTGGAAATGGTGTGCATGTGCTTATGTAGAAATATGAGCCCAATCAGCCACATGGTGGTGCTGTAATTAAGGATTACACACTGTAAGTCCGATTGACTTGAAATTCTCACAGAAGTACAGCTTAATGTGCTCTACAAAAAAGCCTCAAGAATCATTAAGGTCCGCCTAGAAAATCTTTCCACCATTTAGAATTTTTTGAAACACACATTTTTAAGATCTCCTCCTACACCATAGCTCTGATTGCCACCACATTTTCAGTGAATCATCAATGGCTCGAGCTTATTACAAGTTGTATAAAGCATGCCCATACTTCCATTGCTTTTCAAGTTATTGACCAATGAACTTCGAAAGGGGCATTACTCTGGACATAAATTAACACAAATCAGCAACCGTAAGGCCAGTCATCACAAAACTCACAGGGTATGTTCAGATACATGCCCCAGACATACCCAGACAGTTTTATATACATACGCCACTAGGGGGCAGTACAAGCGCAAGATAGGTGAGTGGCATTACACGCATTTTACTATAAATCACATATTCATTATCCAATCAACAAATCTCTCAGGATATGTCCTCATAAGTACCTGAACCACGCCTTGAAGGTTTCATTCAAATTGAAAACTAAGGGGCGCTATAAATGCAAATAAACTGCAGGTGATAGCGTAAATCAGGCTATAAATGACAAAAAAAATAAACACAAATCTTCCAGGAAATGTCTACATAATGACCTCACACATACACTGCAAGTCTCATTTAAATTGACTACTAGGCGGTGCTTTACATGCACAATAACCGGGCGTGGAATGACACAAATCAAGGTTTGCGGCTTCATTAGCAATGGTTTTTGTGTTGGTCATCTGCTTTTCTCAAATTGTCGTGAGCTGGACTGAGCTACATATACATATAAAGCTTGCAGGATATGTTTTATAATGACGTTAGACCACATGTGTGAAATTACTTTGAAGTCGCTATTGAGAAAAAAGGTTTGAACCCGTGAATCGTCGCTTGTGGCTATATTTTGTTTTTTACAGTAATTCAATATGCTGCATATAGCACTTTAAACAAGTAGGGTCATTGTTCAGTCTGTGAGTAAATTATCTGTTTTTAAAGATTTGATCAAGACTTGCATCTCCAGTTTATAACATTTAGACGCTAGAGGACAAGAGGATATTTCAAATAATTATGCCTATGTGTCTAAAACTGTAACTGAGCTGGCAAGATGCAATCTGCTAAACTGTATCTTTAGTAAGATTTTTGCTTTGGCAAAATACAACATTTCTATAGCTGGTGCAAAAGTATAGGAGGGATTTTTTTCTGATATCTCAGCTCAACACATAATGGTCAAAAGATGGACGAGACAAGAAGACCCTCAGAGAAAACAAAGAGACTTCCAAAGTCCCATTCATACATGGAACCTGTCACAAGTATAAATGTTGTAACCTTTTGCATGCTTTATCCAGGAATGCTGTCTCAATAAATCTCCCTTTACTTCATGCCACAGGCAGGGGAAGTTGTCAGAGAATTTAGAGATTAGGCTGCATGCAATAAAGTGAGCATGACATCAATGTTACTGGTAAAAACACATATGACACATTATCATAATACATTTTGTGACCTTTTTTCTTCCTAAGGGTTTGGGCTCTGTTTTAAAGATACTTCATTTGAAATGAATGTGTAATAAACTTGTACCTGAATAATATCTACAGTGGCTCAAATTAGTTAGCAGATTCTCAATCAGTAATAAAGCAAAGAGAACTTCAACAGTATTCTAACCTTGTTCAATCTATTTCTTTCATTTAAATAATATTTGGGCAGACAAGCACGGTGCTTAAAAGACTAAAACATCTATGGCATAAAAAAGCTACTACAAACCAAACAATGTTGTGATTAACCAACCATACAGCATTAGAAGTGGGCACAGTCCCTTCTCTACCAGTTATGTTACCAGGGTATCAATCATCATTATAAGATTCTAATTAGGGCTCGGCATCGATTGGATTTTAACGATTCTGATTCCAAGTCTGATTCTTCATTTTGAGTCTGGTTCTTATCGATTCTTGATTTCAATTCTTTGAGGGGTGGAGTTGAAATGGGTGACATGCTTATGTCACAAATAAGAGAAACATTTTATTTTTTATTCAATTGTGGGTTGCAGTTTTACAGGGCTTTTTCAATGTAAAATAAAGCCACTTAGAGCACCGCTTACGGCGCTCCATGGCTGCAACACAACAAGCGCCTGGCTGCTTATGTAAACCAAAACTTGCGCATATTAAATTGGGAAGCGATGATTGGATTTTAAAACAATTCCAAAAGTACTGAATAAAGAAACAATTCTACTAGAATCATAATTTTTGAAACAAAATTAGGAATCAGTTCTCGATGCCCAACCTTAATCCTAATATATTTGATAATTCATATTACTAGTACAGTTGTGATCATTGGCTTTGGGATCTACAAAGTTTCTGCAGTTGAAGTACTTTTACCTAGCACTTTGGCTGTATAATTCCCACTACTACCCCAAACATTTTTCTCCCCATTACACCCTTCCTTGCTGAAGCCAATATGCTATCCCTGCTGCACTGAATTCCCAGCTCTGGGTGCTGCAGCACTCTCACTCTCCTTGATGGTCCCATCACTCCCATGTCATTTCCCTTCTGAATTACGGTCAAACGTTCTATTTGCAACTACGACCAAGCATGTTGCCAATCCACATAGACTGGGAGCCTTGATCAATCTAAAACGGTCTCTGTCTGTGAGCTTCTCTACTGCTGCTGACTGACGGCTGAGACGGCAAGAGATGTTTAAGAAAGATGGAGTCAGTGTGGATTTGGATGACAAAAGACCAAAGCATTTGGATACTGAATTGGACATTGGCAACGGTCAATGCTTTGAAGCATTAAACGTGATGTTTTAAAGCACGGTTTATAGTGAAATTGGTTAACCGCCGCATCCCTATAAAGCACCCACTATTGATATTCCCATTGACTTTGTATGCAATTGTGCCGCTTCTTAAAATTTGCTGTGTGCTCCGTCAGACCATAGTCAGAGTTGTCTTCTTTTTGGTAATGGAATGTGTGTACAGGAAATAGGTTAGGTAGATATTTTGAGTGAAGTTTTGTTCCAGAATTATACCCAGAATTGAATAAAATTAATGACGGATTAGGGCTAAATATAAACTAAATAATAACCAAGCTCATACACTCACTATTTACTGTTTTCAGACGAATAGAGAAGTAAACAATGGAACACATTACATTTGAACCAATTAATTGCTTGCCAGCACACATCCACTCCACACTATTGTCTTTGACCATTTCCTCTTTTTTTCTTGCTGTCTTCAAAAGACAATAGAAGATCAATACTGGGTTTAGCACCTGCTGTTAATGGATAGTGGTGATGGTGGTGGGGGTGTATCTGGAATGATGAAAAGGAGTTATGGGGTATTTACAGTACAGCAGGTGGGTGTGGGTTTGTACAGTATCTAATCATAGTATTACAGGACCCAACTCTCCTCCAAATCTGTTCTCAACATTGATCAAACCCATTGTTATCCCTGTAATTGTGTAACCTCAAAATACATTTCTAATGCAAATATAGAGTTGCTCAGGGAAAGGGAAAATGTTTTTCAAAGATGGAATCAGACAACATGTAATCCCTTCTCTTAATATGTGATGTCCACATTGTGTCATCTTATAGTATCAACAGTCACTGGACTACATGGTAAACTTTAGGTTTCAGCTGTCTTTGCTGTCTTGTAGTTTGACCTGGGTTTGGGTTTAATCGGAATTTACAACATCCCTGTCAATCTCAATAACCTAAATCTAACGACCCCGCATCAGTGGACTTTCAAAATAACAGTGCTCATCTGTGGTAATCAATAAGAACATTTGGTGTGGCTTTTGTATGTTTGAACTTTGAGAGTGATTTCTTTTAAAGTTTTGTGAAACTCAATTTAAATTATATTTTCTCCAAACATTTTCTCTAGACATTCACTTCTATCTTTTCATTTAGATAAGGAGTAATAAATTATTGTTAACTGTACGATCAGTTGCTGAGGGTCTCCGTTCTCGATGCACATTATAACCGTCAGAAATCTTTATTCATGGGTCTGCTGTTGTGTGTGTGCAAGTTGTCAATTAGGCAAACACATTATCAATTCTGCGGTTGAAAACAAACTCTCCAAGGAAAACCTTACCCTTTGCTTGTGCTCTCTTCCTCACTCTGTCTGTATATCCAAATCCTTCTTGCTCTGCTATTCTCCCCCCAATATATATATATATATATATATATTTTAAAATGAAATGTAATGGTTGTTGTCAGTTGCATCATTTGTATTGAAAATGTGTGGGTAGCGCTGCCCACTCAATTGAAGCTATAGTAGGCATTGGTTAAAATCTGTGGGGAAATTGTGTTCATATGTTTTCCAGATGTTTCATAAGCCTCTTTCCTGCTGGCCCAAAAACCCACTAACACCCACTAACATCTAGCTTTTGTCTTTAGGGGGAAAGTGGGCAATGACTCTGCAGTAGTCCCTGGTGGTTATCAGCTTCAGCTCGGTTTCGGCAGTGATGGAAACATGAAACCTAGATGGACATGCTAATTTAGCCACTTTTACTATGCCACTAGTTGGTAACTTCTGTAACTCTTCAGCCAAACATTTCGACTGTCTCCACCCAAGCAGCACTTGAACATCGTTCCAAATTATTGTTAGCAAGTTTGAAAGAGAGAATGAATAAGTAACAAATATCCAAAAGAAGTAACCACTGTAACATTTCCACTGGCCTCCATGCTGCTTTTTAGTGTTTAATAACCCTGTTTTCCAGCACGTTGTGATGTCAAATGTGACAGACCAGAAAAAAACTTTAAAATTTGTTTTCCCACATTTAACAAATAAACATATACATGCTAATGTTGGTAGAAAATGGGTAACAGAAGAACCTTATCATCTAAATATTAATATAAATGTTGACAAAACCCTCTGTGTGTGTGTGTGTGTGTGTGTGTGTGTGTGTGTGTGTGGCTAACTTACCCCAGCTGGTCTGTCAGGTTCCACAGTACACTGGGTGTGGGCATTAGTGGTGAACCATCGTATAGAACCACTGAGGCTCCCACTGCCAGAGCAGAAACCAGCCAGTTCCACATCATCCAGCCAGTCTAAAAACAGGTAGAACACACACACAGACACAAACACAGCAGTTGGTTATTCTGGAAGAAACACTTGTTTCTCATCAACATGGATAACAGGTAGCAAAATAGACAACTCCTGCACTGTGAGTTATGTATCTGTTTTTTCACCATGCTGAGCTACTGCTTTGGCATTATCCTCAATACATATGCATATTAATGGTAATGTTAGCTCTACAGACAATTGTCAGCGGACAGGACACATGTGTATACTGCATGAAGCACGTACACAATTCCAATTAGCAGTTAAACAATTAGACAGTAAATCAATTAGATGATTCACAGAAAATGAATCAACAATTCTGTTAATCAATTAATCACTGAGGTAATTTATCATGCAGTAATGACAACTATTCCCTGAGTCTAGGTTCTGAAATGTGAGGACTTGCAACCTTTCTCTTGTATCATTGTAAATTTAATACGTTTGGGTTGGACTGTTGGTCAGCCAATAAAAAAGAAATGTGTCGATGCAATTGTGGGCTCTGAAAACCTGTAATAGTCATACTTCAAAAATGGTCTGCCATCATATACAATAAACTCCTGATCAATTTAACAAAATTGACAGATTAATTGATCATTAAAATAATCAGTAGTTTCAGCAGAAATCTCGACAACTCTAAATAGGCAGACATTCAGTTACAGGTTGACTAAACAGATGATTATATTTTCTAAATAGGAGCTACTTAATCACGATTATCTTAAAAGGTCCTAGTATGATACCAATGCTGCCTAACAGAATACATTTTTACATCAAGAAAATATGCACTCATCTCTTTGTTCCCAACAAAATGTGTCAAAAAACCCAAACCACCCTGAATTTCAATTTTGCGTGTAAACACAAATACACACCACACAAAAATTGCAGCTTTAATCAACATAAAATGATGTCCGTCAATGTTTATCATAATGAAAAAAATGAGCTACATTGCACAGATCTCACCTTCAGCACTCAATGCTGCTCATTAGACAATATCTGTTTGTGTGAACATGTGCGTGTGCCTTTGTGACCAAGCTTATGATTAAAAATACCGCACGTAACCTCCCATTCTACCTCTGCTGATAACTAAGACAACCAGAAAGCTATGGAAAGTTTCCCCCAGACATTGTGGTACTATAAGCATGTCATTTCTATTTCTATTTTCTGAAACAATTGTGGACCTACCGTGGTGTAGTAAATGATGACATCACTGCTGGTCATATTGCCATGGAGAATGTGTTCTTTCAAGTGTTGGATGAGCGTGCCCTACAGAGACCGAAAGACAAAGCGAGACAATTCATTTTACAATTAATTTTAAGATTTTGAAACCTGCATATTTACAGGCTGTAAATGAAATACTCCATCTCCCAATTATAACAATATACTGTATGTTCTAAAACCCCATTCTCAGTTGTGCAAAATAAAAATATGCTTCAGACCAGGACTAATAGACAAACATTTCTTTCAACAATCACAGTTGGGTAGGTTATTATTCGTTGGTGGTGAGTATAAACTGTATGAGTGTGTGTGTCTGGGTGTGTTTTTAGGCTATGTGTATGTTCCTGTTCACATAAACAGGACCTGTGTGTGTGTGTGTGTGTGTGTGTGTGTGTGTGTGTGTGTGTGTGTGTGTGTGTGTCTTCTTTGGCAGGACTCAGCTGCCATACCCGTCCTTTGGTGCATGCCATCTTGCTACTGACAGCATGTTAACAGAACCGTAACAAGGCAGAAAGCGCAACAGTGCCGGGGCTAATTGGTAGAGCCAGAGAGGACTGCCAGCGTTGCAATACGAAATATTTTCACCAACCCATTACTGTCTAATTATTGGCAGCATGGGGAGAAGGAAGGTGCACAAAAACAGAGACAGAGAGGAAGATAATTATAGATAGAAAAAAAGTGGGCTAGATGAAAGAAGAAGTAAATCAGGAGGGGAAATTAGATATCCTAATTAGATAACCTGAAAAAGAGTACTAAATAAAAACAAAATGAATACATGCAAGTTAAGGATAGCAAAGCCAATGTGAAAGAAGGTGGGATGATGAAGCAAAAAAAAAAACAGAGAAAAACAGAGAAAGAAAGAGGGAGAATGTTTTGTGAAAATATGTACGGGTAAATGCATTTTTTGAGAGTGTTAACCCATTATGAATGTTGAGTGTTTCAGCCTTCAAAATGCAGTGGTCCTTTGAAAATCAAACATTCATATGACACTCTCCCTCACTCAGACGTGGTATGTAGCAGGAAGAAAATGTCATCCACAAGCTCTCCTGACAGCAAATAACCTTTTAAGGATCTTCTGATGGACGTTTGCTGCCATCTTGTGGTGGGAAATGTAATATAAACCAAAATGACAGACATACACTATGACTGTGATGCCAGTCAAGTTATTTGTATAATTTGATTAAATTGTTTTTAAAAGTACTCTACAATATAAGTGTGATAGAAATTGTATTAAGGCATGAAAAAAAAGTTCAGTTTCAAATATGGAGTAAGAACACTATCAAAAAGATGTATGCATAACTTTATGTATTCATATTCGTATTTTTATATCCATATTCGTATTTTTATACATTTGTGCGTAAATTACATAGGCAAGCAAAATTACGTTTTCATACATGTGTGTTTTTATGTGAGTGAGACTCTAGAAGCTATGACTGTAAACATTCACGAGTACAACTCTGATTTCTACGACTACGAATTCTTGAGTGTGAACACGAATTCAAGTTTACGGGTACGAGTAAAAAAAACTGTTGAAATGACGTCACTGCCGTCACAGGCCGGGGTAATCGAACAGGCCGGGGTAACCGAACCTCGATTCCATTTAATGCGCATGCGTCACAGGTGAAAAATGGCTAACCGACCGGAGGCTTCTAGCCCAGGCTCAGCACAGGTAAAGTAAAAAACGTGGTTATTCAACATTTTTCATACGATTTTACTACTTTGATAGCACTTTATAACGATATACATTTCTGCAACTCATAGACGGTTAGCCATTTTTCACCTGTGACGCATGCGCATTAAATGGAATTGTATGGAGTAAGAACACTATCAAAAAGATGTATGCATAACTTTATGTATTCATATTCGTATTTTTGTATTCATATTCGTATTTTTATACATTTGTGCGTAAATTACATAGGCAAGCATATGGAGTAAGAACACTATCAAAAAGATGTATGCATAACTTTATGTATTCATATTCGTATTTTTATATTCATATTCGTATTTTTATACATGTGCGTAAATTACATAGGCAAGAAATTACGTTTTCATACATGTGTGTTTTTATGTGAGTGTGACTCTAGAAGCTATGACTGTAAACATTCACGAGTACAACTCTGATTTCTACGACTATTCTTGAGTGTGAACACGAATTCAAGTTTAGTACCAGTTGAAATGACGTCACTGCCGTCACAGGTAATGGAAAAGTAATGGAACAGGCCGTAATGGTAATGGAACAGGCCGGGTAATCCAACAGGCCGGGTAATCCAACAGGTAATCGAACAGCGATTCCATTTAATGCGCATCACCGGCTAACCGTCTATGAGTTGCAGAAATGTATATCGTTATAAAGTGCTATCAAAGTAGTAAAATTGTATAATGTTGAATAACCACGTTTTTACTTTACCTGTGCTGAGTCTGGGCTAGAACGGTTAGCCATTTTCACCTGTGACGCGCATTAAATGGAATCGAGGTTCCATTAGCCTGTTTGATTAGATTACCTGTTTGATTACCGGCCTGTTCCATTGCCTGTTCCATTACCCGGCCTGTTGGATTACCCCAGCCTGTTGGATTATGTGCAGTGTTCAACTGTTTACTCTTGAATTCACACTCAAGAATTCGTAGTCGAAATCAGAGTTGTACTTGAATGTTTCCAGTCATAGCTTCTAGAGTCACACTCACATAAAAACACACATGTAAACGTAATTTTGCTTGCCTATGTAATTTACGCACAAATGTATAAAAATACGAATATGAATATAAAAATACGAATATGAATACATAAAGTTATGCATACATCTTTTTGATAGTGTTCTTACTCCATACAAGCAAAATTACGTTTTCATACATGTGTGTTTTTATGTGAGTGTGACTCTAGAAGCTACGACTGTAAACATTCACGAGTACAACTTGATTTCTACGACTACGAATTCTTGAGTGTGAACACGAATTCAAGTTTACGAGTAAAAACAGTTGAAATGACGTCACTGCCGTCACAGGCCAGTCGAACAGGCGTAATCGAACCTCGATTCCATTTAATGCGCATGCGTCACAGGTGAAAAATGGCTAACCGTCTATGAGTTGCAGAAATGTATATCATTATAAAGTGCTATCAAAGTAGTAAAATCGTATGAAATGTTGAATAACCACGTTTTTACTTTACCTGTGGTGAGCCTGGGCTAGAAGCCTCGGTCGGTTAGCCATTTTTCACCTGTGACGCATGCGCATTAAATGGAATCGAGGTTCTATTACCTGTGACGGCAGTGACGTCATTTCAACTGTTTTTACTCGACCGAAACTTGAATTCGTGTTCACACTCAAGAATTCGTAGTCGAGAAATCAGAGTTGTACTCGTGAATGTTTACAGTCGTAGCTTCTAGAGTCACACTCACATAAAAACACACATGTATGAAAACGTAATTTTGCTTGCCTATGTAATTTACACACAAATGTATAAAAATACGAATATGAATACATAAAGTTATGCATACATCTTTTTGATAGTGTTCTTACTCCATAGAATTGAGGTTCGATTACCCCGGCCTGTTCGATTACCCTGGCCTGTGACGGCAGTGACGTCATTTCAACAGTTTTTTTACTCGTACCGTAAACTTGAATTCGTGTTCACACTCAAGAATTTGTAGTCGTAGAAATCAGAGTTGTACTCGTGAATGTTTACAGTCATAGCTTCTAGAGTCTCACTCACATAAAAACACACATGTATGAAAACGTAATTTTGCTTGCCTACGTAATTTACGCACAAATGTATAAAAATACGAATATGAATATAAAAATACGAATATGAACACATAAAGTTATGCATACATCTTTTTGATAGTGTTCTTACTCCATATTCAAAGCCCTTCCAGATTGTTCTCTGGACTAAAGTTATTTGAATGTAACACTCATTTGTCATAGTTTTGTATTGTTGCAAAAATAATAAGCACATGAATAAATCAAGCATATCAGCAACTCCCATATTGATAAGAACAATACAAACTTGCAAAATATACCTTTTAAAGTACATTTAGAACAGACAAACTGTGTGATTAACTTGTGATGAATCGTAAGTTAACTATGGATAATCATGCTATATAACCAGATTAAATATGTAATCGATTGACAACCCTAGTTTTATTATATTTTCAATAAGGTTAAGTACAAATGTTATTTTCTGGCGTTATTATAATTATTAAATTACTGGGTGCTAGAACGGGGGTGGGTAATCTGGAGAATATTAAATATCACAACATTTTTGCCCAAATACCTAAATGTCAATATTGCGACAATATTGTAGGGTTGACTATTGGTGCTTTCACAAAATATTTACACAATGAGATTTTTGATAAATAATCAGCAGTAATATGGACAATGACTAAGTGGGTAAAGGCAAATAATTGAATAGCTAGAGAAGTGTAGTACGTTAAGAAAGTGACATCACTTTACTTTAAAACCAGAAAAGACAACACTTATGTCATTTAATGATATCCAAAAGTCTAAGACTAAAGTTTCATGTTAAGATACCGATATAATATCAATATACTGCTCATCCCTATGCTACAGGGATCATATTTTCGTGATCAAAAAAGAAGGATTGCAAACTCACAAGGTCAATAATTAATTTTTAACCTTAGCTTTAAAAATCCTTAAAGTGTTCAGAACAAAACTAACATTTGACCATTTATAATGTCATAAAAACTAGGCAAACTCTATCTGCTGATCAAGATATATGAGTGAAAGCTTCAGAACAGCTAATAAATGGATCTTGAGGTGAGATTTTCTCAACTTTAGAATTAAGGTTATTACTTCAAATTTCCGCTGCTTTCTCCCCCTCTGCTTTTCTTGTCTTTGCTATTTTTCTTAAAAACTCTGACCTTATTGAGAAGATTCCCTTCTTTCCAAATCGTTCATATGTGTATTATAATAAATGGTGTGCACTGAATGGCAAACTGTACATGTGGGCCAACTCAGAAGAGCTTTGCAAGCAGATGTGACCAGCGTGTGCTAATCTGTGTGTGAGAGACATCTGCGGTCCGTCTAACCCTTGTGGAGCAGTAAGAAAAAATGTCCAACAAAAATGGCAACAGAAGTGTCATTTTGTTTTGAATTGTAAATGTGTCTCTTATTCCAAATGTTTTACAAAACGTAAAAAATTATATGTTATACAAAAGGGCCAACAAGAATACAGGACAACCCAAGGGTCAGCTAGTGAGATGTAACATTTCTCCTATTATTAATAAAATGATCAGCATTGTCACAGCACTCAACAAAGAGAGGGAGAGTGTTCCATATTTATGATGTTATTATATTTTTCTTACCCCAGCAGAGTGGACCATACATTTAGGTGCTCCTGTGGTGCCAGAAGAGTACATGATGAACAGAGGATGACTGAATGGAAGCTGCTCAAACTCCAGCTGCGGAAACTGGTCGGCCTCACCACGCCCAGATGCCAAGAAATCATCTATAAATACACTGCCAAGATAAATGAACAGAGAGAAAAAAAAGAAACAACTGATACAATATTCTGTATAAGCGTGAGAATGTATCTCTGACAGGCTCTTAAGCCCTATTCGCACGGGGTTAGTATCATCTGGGGACCTTGTGTGATTTAGAAATTCCCCCCTCCACATCTGAGTTTCATGTGGTGCATTCGCACGGGATAAGCAAAGCACGCTTTTACACAAATTTAATGACATATCTGTACCCAGAGAGTTGAATACCCAGAGGAGCGCGGAGGACGGCCAGGGCGAGGCCGTATCTTTTTGGGCCAGGCCCAGTAGAGGCTACCAGAGGTTCATACCCTATCATCCCCACCGCGGCAAAAACCACACAGCATCAGCGTCAGGCCTCGGACAAAGCATCAGGGAGAGCGTCAACTCGGGGACGGAGGTCTACGGTCGGCCAGTGGTCCAGACTAGGTTGGTCATAAAAAGGCGGCGTCCACAGCCCCCCGCGATTCCATATCACAGGAAACAAAAACCTTGAAAAAATAATATAAGACCCTGCCAAATCACAGACGTGCCGATTCGCACGGGACCTTGGTGTGCGGGGGAATTTTTACTTGACAAATTACAGACGTGGCCGATTTGCATGTTACTAAAATCACAGACAACCTGTGTAATTATTATAAATGACCAGATGTCACCAGGTAATACTAATCCCGTGTGAATAGGGCTTAAGTCATATAAAAAAAATCTATTTCCGTTTCTCAGTTTTAAAACTTCAGTGTAGTTCCATCCACAGACACCCACCTGTTGGGGATCTTGGAGAGGTCGGTCTCATGTTTTGAGCGAGCGTAGGAAATCACCACTATTTTCTGCAGGTCAGGCAGACCTACAGAGTGAAAAGCAAAGAGATTCAGATGTAGGAGCTGAGCTTAAGTATGCATTTCAGGCCTATGTGTAGTATGTTCTAACAATTGTAATTGTAGTTTACACACTGGGGATCAATTCAAAAGTATAAATTATTTTAATAAATTTATGAACATGTTACACAGTTTGGTTCTTTAAGGAAGAGGTTTTTTTTAGTGAGGGGCCCAAACATGCTTCGTAACTCTCTGGACATTCTTGTGGTAGCAGATGAAGAAATCCTACTTCATACGTTACATCTTCTTCTTTACTCTTAACTCTTTAACTTTAAACACTTTTAAAACCCAGTAGAGTAAAAAGGGAGCTCTACTGGGTTTTAAAAGGGTTTAAAGTTTAAAGCCTTTACCCTTTCTATATGTTAGCAGAATGTCCTTTAATTTTTGTCGTTTTAATTTCTATAAAAGACCAAGTCATCTAGACATGTTGCACAGTATGACTGTGTCTGTACATACTCTGTCACTTCAGCAGGTTTTCCCACACACATTAGTTAGTTAAACCAAAACAAATTACAAATGTATGTTTAGACACATTATGTGGTTGCCGACCTTTGACAACACTGGTCAGCTTCTCCATGTGGTCATGTGTTTTTCCGTTGTAAACCACAGCGGAAACAGAGAAGATCAGCTTGGGCTGGATTTGAGAAAACCTGTCAAGGACACCCTGAGACCAAAAAAAAAAAAAAAGAAAGAGTTAAAACCGAAAAACATTGCAGTAAGTAGACAGGAAAGGCACAGCAAAATAAAAACCATTCTTTACATCAGTAATAACAGTAAATGTATGCCCTGAATTGAACAACTTTAACTCGCCAACATAATTTGTCTTTAAGGACAGATAACACAACTACAAAACAGGAGCATATTAGTGTTGGCAGAGAGTGAAGGAAGCTATGGCAGAGAACAATGTAATTTAGATGGATGAGATGAGCACAAGACCAAATGCATGAGGAATTTAATGAAGAGTCTGCATAATATACCTTTATCTTGTACATTTACATTACTACCATTCCTATTGCTATTTAATGCCTGAACAGGCAAGGCAAGGCAAGGCAGCTATAAACAGGAAAAATATAGTCAAATAACTTCCTACTAAAGAATGAAAAAAATAAAAACGTTTTTATTGTAAGTGTAGTTCTCTTGTCTGCCAGACGGGGCAGTAGCACACCAGAGACAAGAAGCAAAGACCACGATGACAGAAAGACCATTGAGGAAAGAGCTACCGTCGGATGAAGTTGATTAAATGGTCACTCACACAGGCTAGGCTGCCAGACAGACCTCCTACTCCTTTTCCTCTTTGTGTTTATGTTTGTTTGCATATGTGAGTTTGTTTTGCTACAACCATGAGTCCCCTATAAGAATTGATAAAAGACCATTGACCCGGTACAGCTTAGTATTGTAGATGGAGGCATGAGCTCTACCAGGATTAAGAGATAAAGATTTCCACCACAGCACTAGTACTCGGAATAGGGAATAAAAAAGACACATACTATGTCTAAAATTCAATGCGTTTGGTTTAGTTCATTTGTATGTGGAAAATAAACTTGAGATTAAGGCTCTCAAAGCGCCCTGTGCGGGAAACTGTTTCCATTAGAACTTCTAGTTTCAATGACTAAATACAATTAAAAAATAAAGTGTTGATGGTATGAAATAAAAACTCAAATATAAAGAAACACAAGCCACAAACAGTATAGTACAGCCCTTACGTTGACTCCAAAGTCGACAGATGTGGAGCTCCAAATGGCTCCAATGCTGGCTGCTGCTAACATGGCCTCCACTGCATGGATACAATTGGGCAGGTAGCCTAAAGGGGGAGAGTGGAGGTAGAAATCCAAATTAATTATTTAATTAAAAACGGCTATACATGTTAGTAGGGCTGGGTACTTTATGTTGAAATTCAACTGGTGTAATTTCTATAATCAAAACCATTTTTATTTTGTTTGTTACATACTATTTTACGTGATAATGCTGCTTTGTTTTATGTTGCTGACTTGACATTGTTATTACTGAACAGTAAAAGACTGCGGTTGTACAGTGTGTTTTTAATGACACAAAAAAAATATATATATATATATATATATATATATATATATATATATATATATATATATATATATATATATATATATATATATATATATATATATATATATTCCCCAATAGGTGAACAGTGGCCGTAACGGTTAGCAAGCTTCATTACAGGCTGGATGGTGATGTTGAAGATGACAGGACCAAAGGATAGGGCAATGGATCAAAAAGGTGCATGAAGGGAAGAATGCATGCATGCGTGCGTGCATGTGTGTGTGGGCTCTTTTCCTGCTATAAAGCTTGGCTGGCTTCATCAGCTAAGTGCCTATATATCTCCTGGATTACAGACACTGACAGGACATTTACGTTACAACCTGGGTAGGGACAAGGACATCTCCCGGCTTTAACATACAAGTGAGTTCAGGGCACACATTTAAAACCCACACATGCAGATTTGTGTTTAGATATGTGAGGAAAGTAATAGGGAGAGAGAAGAAAGGAGGCGTGAAGTATCTGGTGCTGGTATCTCTCTCTTTCTCTCTCTCTGTAGCTGTCTCCCTTTCTGGTCATCCCTCCAGTCGTTCTAATGAGATTCCCACAGCGCTTAAGTCATTTAGCTAATGGATTTCTCTACCACAATATCCATCGTTCCTCCTGAACGCGCACACACACACACACACACACACACACACACACACACGCTGAATATGAGCTCATCTTTTTGAACATGATGTATAAGACTCAGTGCAGTCACCCATTCACATACACGTCCCCCAAATAACCGAACTAACTGTCACACTGGTGTCACTAAAATGATCTGTTACTAGCTGCGTGGGAGACTTTTTATTACGTTATACTTATTTTGGTTCTTGCAAAAGATTAATATTTAAGATTACTGTCGCGGAAGTACAACCCGTAGAATATATGTATTATAAATGTATGAGAGAGATGTCAACCTAACTATTGTGAATAGTAATCCGACTAGATTTGTGCTCACAATGAAGGTCATAAATTTACAAAACTGCAAAATGTTGAGGTTTCTGACACCCTTTAAAATAGCTAAATGAAACAAACTAATAAAACTACACTTGTATGGTTAACAATTGTATGTATGGGTATGTATTTTATATCAGAAAACCTCTTAAGGCAACCAAACCTATTTTTTTTCTTTCTTCAAGGAGTCTGGTCAATGAATAGCTCAACTTCAAAAGTCTTTTGGCTTTTGTTTGACAACCCTTAAGTAACTAAACCTCAGCTAGCAGAGCAGCGCTAACTGCTCTATATGCTACGGAGGTGGAGCAGATAATCTTTTGGCATTTGACACTTGAATTGTTTTCAAAATTTGTTCTGTTAACAAATTGGGGTGAGGAACTGTACTGTACAATAAAATGCATTGAAGAGCTATGGTTCTACCAAGTTTGTGGTTGTATACATTTGCAGATCTGGATGAATGTACTGTACAGCGGGGCATTGCAGAAAAACATGCATCCTCAGCCATTCCTCCTTGTACAAATATGGACTTTGAAAAAATAAATGGTGACTTTCAGAAAGAGCTGCAGCGGTTGCCAAGACAGCCAGCCCTCCTTACCAGCGAGCACAAACACACAGACAGAGCCCACAACGTGCAACGGAGCCCATGTTCAACTCATGCTGTAACAAGACTTAAAAACGAAATAAGGGAGAAGAAAGGAGAGGATGAAGAAGATTGGAAGACAAAGGGAAAAAAGGAAATAAGTTAGGAGGAGAGCAATTGATCTATCTAGCAACTAAGTTGGTTTAGGGCTGAACGATATTGTGTTTTAGCATAACATTGCAATAGTCACATCACAGGACGTTGCGATGTTGACGCTAATACTTTTTTGCTGCTTGAGAGAACAGTAAACTTTCACCGTTCTCCTTTTACATGATTATTACAGTCCGACCCTACCCCTCTAAGACAGGTAGCCATGTGGGCAGCGTGTGTATGTGGCGTTGATGTGTAGAAAAGTAACATAGGCAGCAGCTGCCGCTGACACAGTGACGCATAGTTTTCGATGAAGCTACAGCAGTCAGTGTTTTATGTTCGCTGCAAATACAAACTAAATCAGATGATCAATGCAACATAATCACAACGCCTCCCAACCATTTCTCCTGCAGAAAGCTGCTACGAGCTAGGCTAAAGCTAATATAGTTAGCCTAAAGAAACAATAGGCCCGTCTGTCCCCACTAACGTTATGGTTTGGAGCTGCAAAACTGGAAACGTAACACTAATCTACAACAGAAGTCTGTGTCTGATCTAACATAATTTACACGGATTGAATTGTTCTTGGATACACAGAGTGTGTTGCTAGTGCGCGTGACATGCAGGTCTGATCAATTTATCAAACAAACAAGCTGGTCCTGTTGGTCGAGCACAACCTGAAATTTAAAGGAAGCAACACGCAGTCGTTGTCATACACATTAGCCTGGATTGATAAATGTATTATATAAATACAATGGTGTCATGCTAGTCAACCAGTGTATTTCTACCTGATTTCCCTACAAAATCACTTCAGAAGAGTAACGTTAGTCACAGCGCTTACTTGATTTGGTGTTTGAAGCATTAAAGTTTAACAAAGAATGGTTCACATTAGAAAAGATCCTTTTTCATTTGTATCTTCTATGTAGATGGTCCCCTACAAAATCACAGCAGTAGTAGAGAATGAGTTATTATTTCCAAATAGAGCTATTTATGTCATCTTTTAAAAATTACTTTTTCTTTTTAGCAATATATATCGCAGGGGGAAAAAATATCGCGATGTCAGTTTTTTTGTTTTATAAAATGTTGATGCCATTTTTCCATACTCTCTTGTTTTCCCCCTCGTAAGACAGAGAGCAATACATCAGAGACTCACCTACAACCCTGTCTCCGGTCTGGATGCCCATCTTTCTCATGGCTGCGGCAAACAACGACACATCGCGCCTCAGCTCCCCAAACGTCACCTTCGCAATCTCATCGTTTGCCTCCGCTGCAAATAGAGACACGGAAACAGAGATAAATATGTACATTTCAAAATATTGTAAAAGCTAAGGAGGCTGATTGTACTACTTACACTTGGTATACTTGCTATAAATGCCAATAAAACCCCTGACATTCAAATCCAAAGATCAGATAAAGAAAAACAGAAACATGGAGACATAATTAGAGAATGATAGTGGGGCAGGACAGAGCCACAGACAGAAACAGGCCTTATTGTCTCTCTAAGTAATAGTTCACTGACATTCACAGAGACTCCACGGCATTGTAACTACTGGGCCGTCTAATAATTACATTACAGCTCCTGCAGAAGGTGGTGTGCATGTGCATGTGTGCGTGTGTGTGTGTGTGTGTGTTTGTATTCTTGTTTAACTATATTTGTGGGGTCCAAAAATCAGGAGTCCAGTATACTTGTGGGGTCCGACAGCTTTGTGGGGCCAAATTGGTGGACCCCACAACTTTAAATGACTTTGAGGGTTAAGACTTGGTTTTAGGATTAGGGTTAGAATTAGGTTATGGTTAAGGTGATGGTAAGGGTTATGGTTAGGCATTTAGTTGTGATGGTTAAGGTTATGGTAAGGGTCCCCACAAAGATAGTGTCACAAACCAGTGTGTGTGTGTGTGTGTGTGTGTGTGTGTGTGTGTGTGTGTGTGTGTGTGTGTGTGTGTGTGTGTGTGTGTGTGTGTGTGTGTGTGTGTGTGTGTGTGTGTGTGTGTGAGTGTGTGTGTGTGAGTGAGAAAGCCCACTCTCCCTCATATACACAGCTAGGCAATAAAGAAGTGCCAATCCATTAGTATGTGACAGGCCTAAGAGATAGACGAGGGAGCAGCAGTTCATCTATTAACAAAGTGATGTATGCAACCTTGCGTTCAGCGCTGCATCGATTCTGTGCTCAAATGCAACCTCCACTCTGCTCTTTCGTGTCTTCCTGACTCTCTCTGTTTAGTTCATTTACAAATAGTAAAGACAATTTTGTGCCACTCAGGAGAGAAAACACCCTAACCCCTAACACAGGTACTGGTAAATTGGGAGGGAGAGACCCATAATTTGTTAAAAGTTACCATGGGAAGAACTGCAAAAACAGCAGACTGAAGAAACAGTAGGTAAGACAAACAAACTGGTATGACCACTCTTAGCCATTTTTGTCTTAGTGCCTAAAATGTCTTTAGTTGACTCTTTTCCAAGAAACGGATGAGCACATTTCTGTTAAACCTAAAATATAAAGTGGTGCTTTTGCATAATTCTTTGTGGAGAAAGTCAGTTTTACAGATCTGTCATAAAAATAAACTGATTAATCGACTAAATCATTTGAGTGTGATTCTACTAAGAATTTGAATGTGTGTTTAGGTGTGAGGTATGTTTAATGAAGGAGAGTTAAACTAAAATGAGCGCTGTGTTATGTTTTTTTTGCTCAATGCAATGCATAGATTTAACACTGCCAGGAATATAGATTTGATTCCTACTGGAGCTCAATAAAGCCAACATTCAAGGTGCAGCACTGTGTTATTGCTTTATATTACATAGTTTTAATCAGCTAACAATACACCTAATATACTTACTTGCAGCATAAAGAGCTACTTTGTCCTGGTCTGCATGTTTGAGTAAGTTCTCAGCGTAGTTGAGCCGAGCTCCTTTAAACCACTGTGGAACATCCGAGATCCGTTTGGATACATCCACCACCTAGGATACACCCAGAACACAAACAGGAGAAACACAGCATTGGTGTTGACCAAGTTGACTATGTAGTTTAAAGGTTTGGCGCTCTTGCTGGCGCAGAATTGGGGATTTAATAGCCTAGTTCTCTGTGCATCACTATTACAAAATGATTGATTGTCTGGTTTATTGTCTCCATGTCTTCCATCCACTGTCTGCAGGGACGGCAAACCTAATAAAGTGAATAAGTGGATAAAGAAACGTATGTAAAAAAACAAAACAAATAGGGCTATAATTCAATATGATAATTTATGTCTTTCAAGGATCCTCCAGTCAGAGCACTTAGGTCCACTGACCAGTTGCTTTTAGACTGTCCAAGATCCAGACTAAAAACCAGAGGGGACAGAGCTTTTTCAGTAGCAGGTCCTAAGCTCTGGAACTCTCTTCCTCTCAACATTAGAGCAGCTACCTCTATTGAGATCTTTAGATCACTTTTAAAAACACATCTTTTTGCAATGGCTTTTAACATAGGCTGAGCTGTGACATTTTATTGTTGTTATTGCTTTAAGTATAGTTTTTATCTGTTGTCCGTTTTTATTGTTTTTGTCATATTCTGTTTTAGAAGGTTTTTTCGGCTATTTATTATGCTTTTTATCTTATGCTGTTCTCTGTATCTGTACAGCACTTTGGGGCAGTAGTGACTGTTTGACCATGACCTTGTTAGCATGAAATACAATTACAGTGACTGTATTAATAAAAAAGAAGCACATACTAACTCAAATTTCTCAGATGTGAAATAAATTGAGGGAATATCTTTTAAAGATTGCCCTTTTGTTTTTACATCACACTATGTGTGTACCCAATGTCAACATTGTCAGTGTATAGCTGGAAAAACATCTTATCTACTGTATGTATTTTCGCCATAATTTCAATTTAAACTGTTATGTTCATTCTGCACTTAAGTTCACTCAGTACTTTTCATTTGTCAAGCATTTAATTCACACAGGAGTATATAAAAAAGGCTTCACAACTTTGATATTTCATATAGACTATTTATTTATGGAATAACACATGCTAAATCATGATATACACTCTACCGTTGTTGAGATGTGAAATGACCTATATCGGGATAGAAGATTTTGGCTGTATCACTCAGCCGTAGTAAAATATTAATGTGTGACGTACAGTATGGGACGTGGAATGTGGACAAATAGGTTATGCAACAACATGACACCAGACACCATTAGTTACCTCATAAACCCACCTGAGTGGCTATATCCTGAAACTGAGCAACATTAAGAGGCTAGAGAGTCAACTTAATTAATTAATTAATAATTAATTAATTAATTAATTAATGACAAATTAAGATAATTCTACATCAGTAAAACTCCCTTTTCCAACTAGCGTTGGGACAATAATAGGTGCAATTCTAATGTTACCAATTGGTTGTGTGCCATAATAAGCCTTAAAGTCTTTGAGTTTCAGACAGGGTGGGAAACGATCACAAACTATCAGCAAAAAGAAATATGCAATATGTACATTTAAGTGCAGATTGAACTTTTCTAGCTGCCACTATATCGAAAATGTCAAAAGGTTAAAGCAGTACATGATTTAACCATGTATCTGCTCATTAAGGATGAATCATATTAGATTACTGCCTTTGCATTGAAAATGACTCCTCACCAACTCATAGCACAACAATTAAGTTATTTAGTAATATTTACAATTCAATGGGCCTCATTCACAATTTTTTATCTCAAATCTCTGTACACATTTTGTCTCTAATCAATAATTATATGCTAATACAGATTGTTTGAGCTACTGGATCCCTGTATTTCCACAGGGGGATGAATAAAGTGTATATCTATCTACATGTGAATGAGAAAATGGAGGCAGTCTGAATTAAAAATAGAAACCAAACATGTGAATTGGCTGGCAAGCCACAGGAGCAAGCCAGTGGGACATAACAACAACATAGGATGGATGCATGCAGTGGCTATGGTTTTTACATACAAGCATTGTGGAGAAAACATGAATCGCACACAAACATTGTTTGTTTGTTTGTTCATACACATAGATTTGATCTTAAATTGTGCGTTTTATGAATGTTGACCAATAATTGCATGTTACGGCCACATGTCCATTCACAACACTCAGAACCATTTTACAGTGTTACAAAAAGGGGTATGTATGAAGTATGACAGTGAGGAAGGTTAAGGTTGTTTGCAATATTCAATATTATATCTATTAGATTTTTCATAGGATTTTGTTCATGGTTTTATGGTCAGATTCCCTGGTAAAGTGCCTGTTAAATGTTGACATTGAAACCATTCTCCTTCTGGATACAAAGTACCACTCACCTCCTCATATGGTTTGGAGCTGACTACTCCACAGAAGCGCCACACTTCTGCCCAGAAATCTGGGTAGCTGTCCACCGACCACTGGTACAGGTCATTGTAGTTAGCTAGAGTATAGAGAATGAGTGATTACTACAGATGTATTACAAAACATATTAACTTACAGGTGTGACTATCAGCTCAAAACATATATGTCAAGTTGCTATAGTTAAGACTGTACAGTCAAGTACCTCTAAAGCAAGACAAACTGAGATTTATAATGCAACCTTTGGGAGATCTGGACTACCAGATTGGAAACCACTGATATAAAGAAAAGGTTGTCCTCTCAGGCAGCTGTTTTGGTAGTTCAGCCAAAAAACATACTGTACACTAAGATTCTTTATGCATTGTAAAAAAAAAAAAAAAAAAAAAAAGGGAGAAGAAGGATTTTAGTTTAGTAAGGACCCAAAGAATTTAAAGCAAACATAGTTTTGAAAATGAACACAGGTGTTCAACTCCATTTATTAATTCGACACAATTTACACACCAGATGATGTCGTCACTCACACCCGCTCCCACCTCTCCTCAATTACGTAAACTCTCTCTCTCTCTCTCTATTCAATAACCGACGCACCAGGTTTTTAAGCATTCTTCCAAAACGGTTGGCTATATCGCCTGCAGCTCCGCAGGCAGTACGTCTTCACTGCGGCGCTGGAAGTAATCCATGACAACCAGCAGAGCTGCGGTGGTGTAACAGCTAATGGCAGCATCATTAATATTAATCGTATTAGTCTAGAATAATACACATATGTAAGCATTTAATACATCGCCAGGTATTGATACCTGCAAAGATTTGCGGATTCACTGTCTCTTCATCCCCTTACGGTTGCACACCAAAGCTAGCTTGAAACATTACACTATAAGCAGCTTCAGACAGTGGGGTAATTGAGAGAATAGCTTGCTGTGTAAAGTAAGTACATATACAGACGTAAAGACAGCTGCGGGGAGACGCTGTTTCTGTATTCAGCTCAGCTATATAGCTTCGCAGGCGCAATAAAACCCGACATGTATTCATTGCAACACAGCTCTTTGTCTGTCTCTCTGTCTGGGTCCTGACTGTCTTCCTTTCTTCTCTCTACTCACCCAGATTAAGACCGTAGTCGGTGTTGACCTGTATCCTAAACTTGTCCATATGTGTGTTCCTCTTGGAGTCCGGGTACCACAACACCTTGCTCTCCATATCCATAATTTTTTCGCTCTTCCCTTCCGTGTCTTTAGACATGTTTGTCGCGTCCATTAGTCGGCTGCCAAACACCGGTTAGAGCGAGCGCCTTTCTGAAGCAAACTGTCCCTGAGGAGAGGGATCTTGTTAAATTAAATCACCGGCTAGCGACTTAGTTTCAATGACTGGGGAATTACAGTGCGCGGCAGCTAGCAAGGCTCTGTCAAAGGCAAGCGTGGGGCTGCCAAGGAAAACTGACAAACCACGCCTTGGCGTCATGACGTTGCAGAGCGAGCTATGTTCAAGAACGCACTTTGTTCAATAAACTACACAAACAACGGATTCAGTTTCCTTGAATGTGTACCATAGACGGTTAATATTACATTAATATTTACTGTCAATGATGTGTACTTATAAAGCTCTGAATAGCTCCCTAACTGAGTTAAATCATATTTAAAGGTTTCTCAAGAATTTTCAAAACATAATGATTTTAGGAATCTGTAAACCTTCTGTCTGTAATCTTTGTTTATTGATCCCCAGTGGGGAATTTACAATTAACATTATGTTTGCACAAATGGAGATATGTCAGAATGAGTGGGCTACCCTGAGTGACTGGGGGTACGAGCATTGCACAAGGCAATGCCCAGGAGGTGAAGTGGCATACTTCTAACCAGCTTCCCCTACTGGGATTTTAAAAGTGATTTAATCTAGTCTATAGGTAAATACATGTCCAGATTGGGATAATTGTTCAGGCCGGGAATGTAACAGAAATACCCACACATAGCCCGATTATACTGTAACTTTTTTCTGTTTACTCTTATACTGCCATTATTATGCTCAAGTATGTCTTGTACTGTACGTTGTTGCAGCAATGTTTGGGTTGATACCATTTGTTACAGAGATTGTGTGCAAAATATAGGCCTAACCACTATTGACCACTCAAAAAGTGATTTTAAAAAATGGTCAAAAAGCCCTTCCAAAATATTACACCAAGACCTTGAGTAACACCACAGACAAGTCCATGCTGATTTGATCAAAAACCTTTGACATGAGCAAATCTTTTGTAAAAATTGCATTTTCCTGCGATTGGCTGTAGAGTAGTTCTGTTACGAAAATTGCTCAGAAATCCCCTTATAATTATACCAAAGCCTTAGATCCTCTGCATGCCCTAGTTCCTCAGTTTGTGGTTGTAAAAAGCTGTAATGTGGTCACAATAGGTAATTTTAAGTCAAGTTTAGAACAAATTAATTCACAAAGAATAAAAATGGCTACTATCACACATTAATAAAATGTGGCTTAACCACAAGAGCCTTAGCTTTCCAGTCAGGCCCAATTTATGCAACTCCAATACTGTTTAGGGACCCCAGTTTGCAGAAATATGTTTAAAGTGGGCATATTTGTAAAGGGGAGATTCGTGGGTACCCATTTAGGACTAACCCATTTTCAATTAGATATCTTGAGGTGAAAGATCAAGGGACCCCTATTAGGCCTTGGCAGTTTTTCTATTGCCAAAATGTAGCCTAACTTTTCCTTCCCGACAAGCTGCGGTTCCATGTGTCTCTAAGGGTTAACACCGGTCTGACACTTTGGGGCAATCAGCTGGCTAGTCCCCCAGAAAATCCCCCTGTGCTGTGCTACATAGGCTACATCCATGGTCCGGTCCTGGGTAAGTATGCAAATCATTCCAAGACCCCAGCCTGTTTTTCAATAATGTGCCTTTGCAATGGATGCAAAAGCATAGTCATCCTATAGCCTACTGGCCATGCTGAAATGAAATTGTTATTACACTGTACATGCTGGCTGTTTAAAATATGAGATTATCCACTTGCCAATGTACTGTACGTGCATTAATCCTATTTAGCAAACCAAATACATGTTGTGTACTTTAGAATTTTTTAACCCAAGCACTGTCGTTGCATTGCGTAGAAGTCTTGAACATCTCTCACACGTGAACGCGCATTAGAATTGTTTGAACAAGTCTCTCGTGCACGCGGGAAACTTGCCTGTCAAAATAAAGGATTTTGATTGGTCCTTTGCAAACTGGTTCCACATCAGCCGACGGATCAGTCTATGCAGGAGGTGTTTAACCACCGTTGTACTGGCGTCTCGTTCGACCAATGACAAACTGTCTTTTGGTGCTTCAAAGGAGCCATATTAGCCAATCAGAGAGCCAGAATGTTAAAGCGTTTTAGGGGTGTGCCCAATCACTCAGACAGAAGAACGGCCCACCTCAATGTCAGGTGGTGCCACCCAAACTTTTTTCATGATGGAAATTTTCGTTTATAGTTAAACCATGTCCTATTTAGCAGTCTACTTTGCATGACTGTGCGCTAATAATTTGAATGGCTAAATAAGTACTTTAGTCTCTCTCCCTCGCTCTCTCTCTCTCTCTCTCTCTCTCTCTCTCTCTCTCTCTCTCTCTCTCTCTCTCTCTCTCTCTCTCAGGTACCATGCCAATCATAGTTCCCTACTACCAAGAAAGAGACAAGGCTAACCAAAATGTTGCAACCTGTCTGACAATATTGTGTAATGTGGTATCAGCATCTGCTTCCTCAGACCCAGAGTGCAGATTGCAAAAATGCATACTGTGAACTTAGACTCTGTCTTCTGAGTTTCGCTGAGTTATTATACCACCCTCTTAACTACCCGTTTTAACTATGCCTTTATCAAAAGGGCTGTGGCAAGACCTTGATAAAAGCATTACCCAAAACCAAAGGATGTTGGTGTAATCCGCATTCATTATGTTGTTGCTATCAAACAGACAACTGACTTGAATTTGGCATGGCTGAAGCATGTGTGGGATTTACCAACAGTGTGCTTTAACCCCCCTGTTGTCTTTGGGTCCAATTTGATCCATTTTCAATAGCTGTTTATATCAGGAATATGGTTTTCTTTCAACCAAATTGCCAGAAATTAACATGGACGGTTCCATATAACCCTCTTCTCTGGTAAAATGAAGAATCTGTAAACTACTTGGATTGTGGGTGTTTTATTCAGTTGTAAAGCATATTTCTGCTTTTTAAACCCAAAGATAAAGTTTATTGACCCTGAAGTCCAAGAATAATTGTAAAACTTGTTGTATCAGGTAGCAGTGTGAAAAAAAGCGTCAAACGTAAAAGTGACACAAAGCCAAAAAAAGGTATAAAAAAAATGTTGAAAAAGCAACACAATGTCAAAAAAGCAACAAAAATATTGAAATAACATAACTTTTATAATAAAATAAAAAAATAAAAAATTTAAACAAAAAGCTTAGGGGAAACTTTTTTGAAAAAAGTGTCAATTTCTTTAGCTGGGAGGACAACACAATGGTTAAACAAGCACAGCATAATTTTTCTGTAAATCTTGAAAAAAAATAACTGCAGAGCCAGTTGTTGTTTTAACAGTGGCTGTTTGATTCAAACTATGTTATAATAAATACATTGTATGCCAAAACCAGTGCCTTAAGCATGCATAGACATAGGTCCCATAATTCTTTTGATTTATTGTAAGACAAAATCCCCCACAAACTAATATTGGTTTGGACTTGTACTCTTCTCCTATGAATTTAATTTTCTTATTGATTGTAAAATAATGTGCCTCTAGAGTGCCTTCTTTGAAAAAGATTGCAAAGCCCTGGACTGGCTTATGCGTGTTAAATCTGGCTAATTATGACTGTAGTCTCACTGACACAAACATTTTTGTGGCTGATTTGACTGATTCTGATAGACATTTAAGTAGATCAATGGACCTTGGCATCACTCCACAGCAAGTTATTGATCCAGGCTCGGCCTCCACATAAGCTCATATCAGCCTAAATTCACATTTTGTAACAAGCAGTAGCTGCATCTGTCATTTTGTTTCATCATGGAATTCTTTGCCAATGACTGCTCTTTGGATCCTGTGATGTTATATTCCCCCAAATTGCACTACTTGATAGTCCGTGTGTCTGTGTGTGGAGCAGGACCTTAACTGCTCTTTTAATGTTTTATGTAAAGCACTGTGAGTTGCCCAGTTGCTGAAATGTGCTACACAAATAAAGCTGCCTTGCCTTAAATTAAATACACGTAATAGTGATGTGTCCAGTAGATGGCGTACTAATACACAACATTGTGTACTTATGTGATACTGTAGATAAGACCTGAGAGCCAAGATTCTCGTTTGTTTTTCAGCAAAGGACCTCTTACAAGATAGAAAATATGGGACCCCCTCATTTATGTCCTTTGGAAAAATGTGACTTTACCCTTTTTTGTACACTTCTGTATGGTCTTAGTTATGTGAAAAACACATAATTGACTGACTGATTATGGTATTTCGAATAATGTAAAAAATTTTGGATTACAGAAAATCGAATGACAATGTATGGCATATTATGTGTTATGTGTAAAAAAATACAAAAATGTTATATCATGATAATTTATATTCATGACAACTTTTCACGGACCCTGGCAGTGCTACGTACCCCTGGGGGTCCCCAGCAGTGCTACATATATTAGATAATGGCTCTTTTCTGTAATTAGAAAAATGCCATATGTTATAACGTTTGTGGAACTTAAACTTTGTGTGTATACGTCCTTTTGACTTCTCTGCAACTGTTATAACCAAGAAAAATATGTAGGCTACCAGAATTGCTAAAATGCTTACAAAATGTTTACTGACTGCCTGATGAATTTAGGTTTTTCAAAGTAGGCTTCATTGCAAAAAACAAAAATGACTTTTCCGTAATATTTTATCCAGTTTAGCCATACATTAATGTTACAATAAGGATTCGAACACGTTGCGACATGCCTACATTTCTTGACTGGAAAAGATCAGTTTGTATTGTTCGTGAGCATCTACAGAGTGTTGTTAATTAAAATCAACAACAGATCGCATGTAGAGCATTTTGACAGCTACAGTCATAATAAAAACAACTGGAGACTGAAGAAGAAGGGAAAAAATCCTGTATTGTTCCCATAGACTGTATATTATTAACAGTCAATGATTGTTCCATAGTTTTTCTCTACATCACATGACCTAATTGTGTCCTGACGTCATCACACTTCACGGAAGTCAGCACTGGCGATGGTGGCGGCCTCGTCAGCCTAGCAGCAGGAAGAGGATGTTTGCGTCCAGTAAAATAATAATATCACCTGAATATATGCTTTTATAACAGAGTACACCGCCGTAGAGTTTTTCCCGCTGAGTCTGCTGGGGTTCAGACAGCACATTCCCTTACCTGGAGCCGGCCTATGTGAGTTTGAAGCAGGACGCTGGATAAAAATGTCTCTTTTCCAATCGGCACTGGATTTCCTAGCCGGGCCCGGGACATCCGGAGCGGCCAGCCGGGACCAGAATGATTTCGTCGGACAAGTCGTTGAGCTCGGTGACTTGAAACTGAGGATCAAGAGGGTGATCGCGGAAGGTGAGATGGTGTGCCAGTACGAGAAATGTTGATAACGTCTTGTGCGGCTAGGCACGCTAACTAGCTTAACTAGCTAACAGGCTAGCATTAGAGACATACTTGGTAGTAGAACTGGTAGTCAATGACAATAGCGTTTGCAACTGCAGAGCTATGAGTCACCAAGTAAACACCAGTTGAATAACTTGGTTTTGTGTGTGTCTAACAAGCAGTAAATCCAATTCCAGATTCTGATTCTTCAAATTTAAGTTGCAGCTTGCACAGTACGTAACCTATTTATTCTCGCTGAGCTGTCATGATAATAGCTGCAGCTACAACAAAGCTGCATTTTACATGTCCACCAACTCCCAGCCCATAGCTTGCTACATACCTAAGACCTTATCATCTTTCTTGGCAGCAAGACATGTTTGACTCAAGAGAAAGATCATAATAGAGGGAGTAGAAATGAAGGCCGGAGCAGAGGGAAAATATCAGTGATGACACTCTTGTCACCAAAGTAATACTTAGCTTGGTACTGTATGTTAAAGACTCGTTTAATTTTAATTTACAAAAACAGATGCATCTAAGCATCTGCAGAGCTGTTCTGGATATCTTTTTTGTGAACTCAAGGTAGAGATTGGTTCAGTGTGAGCACTCCTTTCCTGATCACTTCCTCTTAGATGTATTCATCTGTTTATGGCTAGGGCTCCAAAAGAAACAAATTAACAAAACAAAAGATGAAATGATAAAACCGGATGTTAACATTCTAATTTGGTTCTTGGAAGGTCAGCATCAGCAAACATTATGTCCAGTTGAAACTTTTTTTTTTTTTAAATTTGACTAGTTTGCCAGTTAATTGCCATCTCAAATAAAAAAAGTATTTTTGCTGATTATTTTTTATTCCTTTATATATATATATATATATATATATATATATATATATATATATATATATATATATGTATGTGTATGTGTGTGTGTGAAACTCTTATTAACCAGAAACATACCATACAGCTTGGTCCTTTCATCCTATGATGGAGGAACCACTATTTCAGCAACAATTGATTAAAATAATGTGTCTGAGTTTCAATCTGAAAGAGCAATCTGTATTTGAAGCAGATCTCTGGTTACATGACCCATGCAAACTCAGAGATCAGGTTTCTTCTCTGTGGCAGGGAACAGGGATTCTTGCCCCTGTTGCAAAGTGGCAAGACAATCGTACTATAATGAATGTTTTTAGTTACTTGCAATAGTGTCTGGTATAGCCAGTATAGACAGTAACCTTTAACTACAAATTGTATTTGAGATACATTTAACAAGAAATCGCTTATTAATCTGTTGTTTAACATTTCAGCATGATCAGACCAGTAGGTCAGAGTTGAAGTTTGTCATGGTCCATGGTGTCGCTTTAGTGGTTCGGCAGACAAACTCTCAACTGACTGTTGGTTTTTTAGCTATATGTAGTAACATTAGAGAAGTGGGCAAGTCTCTCTGTTGTGTCTTTGAGAAAGTGTGAGCCATCTCTGTTCACCTTCGAGAATTTGCTGACTGACAGATTGTTTCATCGCCGTATGTGCAACGCAACTGTTTTTGTCTTTTCTTTTGTAATTCAGAGTACCCACTTCCATGTCCACTTTTTGAAACTCTCTGACTCATTGTGACGTGTTCAGTCCCAACTGCATTCTAAATCTGTCTTTCTATTAGATATAGTTATGGATTATAAAACCATAACAGCCGATTGGAGAGAAAAAATGTCACTTGTAAGGCTGCGAAAAATCAGTTAACAAGATGACATTTGAGGTCTTTAAAATGCCAGAAAAAAGTGTAAAAATCTTAAACTGAGAAATGTTCACAATTGAGAAGCACTAGTTAATGGTTTAAATTTCTGTAAGATAAATGATTGCTTAACGTAGAGTGGGCAATAATGATCAATATTGTGATATGAAACTAGACATCGTCTTAGATTTAGGATATCGTAATATTGTGATATGACGTAAGTGTTTTCTTTTACTGGTTTTAAAGGCATTAAGGTAAAGTGACGTACTTTTCTCAACTTAACAAACTGTTCTATTATTTTCCTTTTCCCCACTTAGACATTATGTCCATATTACTGATGATTATTTATCTAAAATCTAAGTGTTAAGATATTTTGTTAAAAGAGAATTCCAGTCGATTTCAAGAACACGTAGCTCTTTTGTTTGTAAATTTGGAGTGCTTTCAGTAGCGAGAAAAATGACAGTCGGTGCTGCTTACACCGAGTTATCCTCCCACTAGAGTTAGCACGCATCAGACTTAACTGTGACTCAACTGTGTAACCTGTGACTGCAGTAGATGTGACAGAAAGGCATAAAAGTTTCAGCCAGTGCACATACCTCTGTTTATTTCCTGTTTTCCGGTGAAGTCCACACTAGTCGAAACACACCTTTCTGTCACATCTACTGCTGTCAAATTCGCTTTGTTCACTTGGAAGAAATGACTGCACATGGGTAGACACTTGTAAAGACATTTCAAGCATATTTCGAGGCTAAAAACAAGTTTAAAACTTGCCCTGCTAACTAGCAGGAGGATAACTTGGTGTAGGCAGCACTGATTTTTCTCACTACTGACCGCACTCCAAATGTACATACAACAGAGCTACGTGTTGAAATTTTCTTTTTTGAAGTTTTCTTCTTTCTATATATATACTATCAACTAATCAGCACTAATTCCACTCTGATCAACAGTATAATCACAGTGTCAGTGCACCTATAGTTACATAGTTGGTTAAAAGGCTTACAGAGAGGGAACACACAATTTAAATTTAAAGACAATGGTAAAACCACTTATAATTTTACACTAAACATTTGCCCTTTTCAAACTCCGGTCCTGCTCTGTGCCTGTTGTTGTGTTTTCCTCAACAACATCATTGGTGAGAGAATACAAGGCCATCTCACTTATTATTTGTTATTTATTCATCATTCTCATTTCCTATTTCAGAACTGTTCATAATGTCCATTCTGTTCATATTGTAATATAATAACATAATACTATTTATCCCAGTACCCTTTGCACTATGCTCCACATTTAAATAATTTTTATTGAACTCTTCATTGCACTCATGCCTCTATATTGTTTCTGTTTAGAGTATATACATATATTAGTGCGTATATATTGTTTGGTTGTTTTGTATGTGTAAGCACATTATGAGCAACTATGCTCCAAAGAAAAACTCCTCGTATGTGTCTTCATACCTGGCAAATAAAGCTGATTCTGATGACTAGTTTGTCAGTCTGCGGTATTAGCCACTTGGGCAGGCAACACTCATTCATGGTTTGTTGCACTTCAAATAATCTATTTGGGTAGCCACATAATGCTGTTGAATAAAATTAGGAAAAAAAAAATCATCACACAGTAGTATTGAACTACGTTTCACAACCACATTCTCTGTATTCTTCAGTTTATTAAGGCTGTTTTTTGGACCAGGGGAACCTGACTAGCCTTTCCTTTGTTTTGGCCCTCCTCTAAGCAGGTGAAACCGCAGATGAGAGACGTCTCTTTATTCAGAGCAAGAGTAGATACGCTTTGTTTCATTCCTTATGTATTCCTGTAATCATTTAACACAACCACAAAGATCATGCTCTAGAAAGATTCAATACGTTTGGGTATAATGGAGTAGGATTATTATTTTTTAAGATTATTTTTTGAGCATTTTTAGGCTTTTATTTGACAGGACAGCTGAAGAAATGAAAGGGGAGAGAGAGGGGGAATAACATGCAGCAAAGGGCTGCAGGTCGGAATCATACCCGGGCCTGCTGCATCAAGGAGTAAACCTCTATAAAAACTGAGCTACCCGGGTGCCCTGGTGTAGGATTTTGACCCCCATTTTTAGTATTTTTCTTGGAATAGATTTTTAATTGGAGCAAAGAAAATGGAGCCTTTTAGTTTTCAGCCCTTCCCTTTGCCAGCACAAGATGGAGAAAGACACGTGATCCCTACAGGGACGGACGGCTGTGCGTTCTCACAGCAAAGTCACTGGCATGGCACGTAAATGTTGCTGTAATGGACAATAAATGATGTTCTGGTTTGATAGCCTGTTGTTGCATTTTGTGTTAAGTGTAGTAAGCTAAAGTGTGCATTAAGTGTAGGGTATGGGCTCAAACACAAAATAAAACCAGCGTTTGCCTTTCATGCTAAAGACATGAGGTTGCTGGCCTTGTTTGGACTGTGGCTTGCTAAATTTATAGACATACACAGATACACACTTGACAAAAATGTCCGGAAACCAAACTTTCTTGTCTTGTCTATGTTTATTTAACAGGGAGAATGCACATTAATAATACATATAAAATGTGCCAGAAAGGCTATTTTACAACTGCTCAACAGGTCTTACAATGTTATACCTAAAAAGATAAAAGAATTATAACAGTACATATAGGTTTAACCCAATATAAGTTGACTATAAATGTAAAAAAAATAAAAATAAAAATACCACATAGCTAGGACAATAACAAAAAACAAGTTTAACCTTTCTAAACAAAAAATGAAATGACGACCACATGAGCACAGCACAAGTGACACAAACAGGCAGGACAGGAAAGACAAGTTAGCAGCAAGATATAGTGTCTACATGTAATGTTGACAGTCCTGATTACTTGTTAGCCACTTCTTTAAGTTAACTTTAAAAGAAGTGTAAATTTTAAAATTCCTAATGTGAATTGGAATCAGGTTCCATTCACTAGCAGCCCTGATTGACCTGAATGCAGTTTTCCTCAACAGGACAATGCAGTCACTTCTTGCTGTACTCCTTGCATATTGTATGTATAGTAATTGTCATAATTTTAACTTTGCACATGCATACAGAATATATTACGACCAATGGCCCATTTTAAATAACTGGGCTGTCAATGGCACCGATATTTTTTTCTACATTAAATACATTGTAAGTAGAACAATGTGGTGCTGTTGTATAAAAACATACAGTATGTCCAATTGAGTGAAGTGAAGGCTCAAAGAACACCGTAGTAAGCAAACCTACTTTGCTAATATGTGTCTGATTATAACCAGTTCAGGTTTAAGCCACACCTTCAGTGAAATTATTATTATTAATATTCAGCAGGGGCTTAGCAGTGGCCCAAACAAAAGTTATAAAAGTAAGCTTGTGACAGGCAGGTTGCTCGTATTGTGTGTTGTTCTATAGCAAGGCATGTAAGCTCAAATGTTTGCAATGTGGCTGCTCAGTAGCTAACAGATAAGAGTGTGGTTATATGTGGCAGCTCCCTGGTTTGTTTGAGTGTAAGAAGCAGGGCGTTGCTGGAGGTTTTAGTGCTCTCTGCAGTCATTGGGGAAAACTAAATTAATTCAGTATCCTATGGAATGGAATGTGCTGTTATTTCTGCCTCCATTGGATCTTTTCTCTTTTTACAACGCTACTACTGACTCAGGTGACATAACAGGACACAATGTGCAATAGTGGGACAACAAGTGCAATATCAGGGACATTATCATTAACATTCTGTATTAACCCTGTACTCTTATACCAATTATACTTCAGATTAAATATATACATATGTACAGTCGGGAGAACAAGTGTTTGATACACTGCCAATTTTGCAGGTTTTCCTACTAACAAAGCATGTAGAGGTCTGTAATTTTTATTTTCAGCTCCCTCCAAAGATTTTCTATTGGGTTCAGGTCTGGAGACTGGCTAGGCCACTCCAGGACCTTGAGATGTTTCTTACGAAACCACTCCTTAGTTGCGCTGGCTGTGTGTTTCGGGTTGTTGTCATGCTGGAAGACCCAGCCACGACCCATCTTCTTTCTAAGAGAAGGAGGTTATTGGCCAAGATCTGGCGATACACGGCCCCATCCATCCTCCCCTCAATACGGTGCAGTCGTCCTGTCCCCTTTGCAGAAAAGCATCCCCAAAGAATGTTTCCACCTCCATGCTTCACGGTTGGGATGGTGTTCTTGGGGTTTTACTCATCCTCCTTCTCCCTCCAAACACAGCGAGTGGAGTTTAGACCAAAAAGCTCTATTTCTGTCTCATCAGACCACATGACCTTCTCCCATTCCTCCTCTGGATCATCCAGATGGTCATTGGCAAACTTCAGGCGGGCCTGGACATGCGCTGGTTTGAGCAGGGGGACCTTGCGTGCGCTGCAGGATTTTAATCCATGACGGCGTAGTGTGTTACTAATGGTTTTCTGTGAGACTGTGGTCCCACCTCTCTTCAGATCATTGACCAGGTCCTGCCTTGTAGTTCCTGGCTGATCCCTCCCCTTCCTCGTGATCATTGATGCCCCTTGAGGTGAGATCTTGCATTGAGCCCCAGACCGAGGGAGATTGACCGTCGTCTTGAACTTCCATTTTCTAATAATTAAGCCAACAGTTGCTGCCTTCTTGCTGTTGTGGAGATGTTGGAGTCTGTATGAGTGTGAGGAGAACAGGAGGGCTTATTAAAGTAGAACTAACAGGTCTGTGAGAGCCGGAATTCTTACTGGTTGATAGGTGATCAAATACTTATGTCATTCACTAAAATGCAAATTAATTATTTAAAAATCATACAATGTGATTTTCTGGATTTTTGTTTTCAATTCCATCTCTTCCAGTTGTTTAAAATTACAAGTGTACCTATGAGAAAAATTACAGACCTCTACATGCTTTGTAAGTAGGAAATCCTGCAAATTGATTAATTAGCATCGTGATTAATAAAGTTTTATACCTACAGTATATGTTCCCTTTATTTTTGGCCCATTTGTTGTTGTTTTTTTAATAACTGCCCTAAGTAATAGAACAAAGCAGTCACATAGAATACATAAAATACCAAGTGTGACTGTTTTTTAGTTTCAGCACTCAGTTGTATGTTGGAACCACACAGCCAGTTATCACTTTAACTCATTGAAGTCCACCCATCAAACAACTAATCAGACATTGAAAACGTGACATTAATTCAAGACAGTAGCTAGATTAAACACACAATTTTTGCAATACATGGAACATTTGCAACTGATGATTATGTATCAATTTAAGAGCTTAAGAGTGCATGCACTATTCATGTGGACGTAATTGCAACTAAACAATGCATATGACATCCTGGTTTCTCTCTGTGTTCTCACAGGTGGCTTTGCCTTTGTGTATGAAGCCCAAGACATGAGCAGTGGTAAAGATTATGCCCTCAAGGTAAGATAAAGGTGTACCCACTGAGGAAATTCTAACTGTTGCTGCATGGTACATGTTGAGCTCACTTTTGGGGCTGTAGTACTCTATATTGTACTTTGATTCTTCTGCTCATTTGTCAGCAGGCATGGTGATGTCTAAAAACGATACACTGAATCAGAAACATTGCTCTGTCCATATTGATTCTGCATTCTACAGTACATAGGTGTAATATGTATTGAATACTATGGATTATTGGTAAATACCAATCAGTACATACAGAATGCTGTATGCACTGCGTTACTACATATCAATGTACTTTAACATCCAAGTGGACGTGACCCTTTACAGTAAAACACTAAACATACATTTAGACATTATGCTCCGCTAACCACTTATGACAAAACCGTTACCGAAAATGTGAATGTGCTATGTTATCGATCAAATTGCTCAGGAAACATTCCTTGAGAATGTTGTTTCTTAGAGCACAACAAGGCTCAAAGAATTATGCCAGAGTTTTGATTATGTGTGGACCATCTGCTGCATACTTTATAATTCTGTCCATGTTGTGTATGTACTCTTGCATTCCTCAACTAAGGAAGTAGCATTTAGTTTGAAGACTTAAAGAAAAACTTGATTCAGTCTACACTTCTTTGTAATACTGCTGAACTGTGTAGTTTACGATGCCTTGTTTCGTTTATAAGTTCAGCAAAAAATGATGGACGCACATGGGAGTAAAAGATAAAGTGCATTTGTTCAGCGCTCTTAGTTATGTTTCGTAAAAAGGCAGCAACGAACCAATCTTCCGATCATCTTCCGACGAAGCACATAGGCACATCACTAAAAACACATCTCTTCTGACTGCACAAATAAAAAATAAAAAAATCTGTGTGTGTGTGTGTGTGTGTGTGTGTGCGCGCGCGCTTTTGTTTCCTTTTGTTTCAGAGGCTGCTGTCGCATGAAGAAGAAAAGAACAAGGAAATCATACAGGAAGTCTGCTTTATGGTATCCTTAATTATTTCCAGGGCATGATGGAAAGGAACTTGTTTTTTATGATTAGCACATAGCAGGGGGTAACATGAGACAAAGGCAAGTTAAACTGTTAACCATGGCTTCACAAGATTGTGGAATGCATCTCCAGCACAGTGTGTAGTCATTACTAGATGATTTGTAGATTACTGGCAACAACATACATTTCAGAAGGTACAATACAGAAACTAATATATATTTACAGTATTTTACCAGAGTGATCTCATGAAATGCCGTATGTATGACACGCCAATTTGTATGGCATTATTGGCATGTTATCAAGAAGCATACTCACTTTTTAGCGTGTTCAACAATGCCGTTTGGCCTTCATTGACTTACGTTACCTTGTGATTGCGTGTGAATTCACCCTGTGGCGAGTAGTATGAAAGAGCAAAGATTCGCATTGGTCGGGGTGGTGGATGGGTAAAACACAGGACTTTCACCCAGGAGACCGAGGCCTGTGTCCTGTGTGTCATGTTTCCTAAACTCAACCGTTGCTTTCTTCTTTTACAAAAGCCAACCCTGTTTTCTTTTCCTAAACTCAACCGTAGCTTTCTTCTCGCGATAATGCGGCACGTATACAGGGTATACATACATGCGGATAGCTCAAAATGCGTATAGATAACACGCCATTTGGCTTAAGAAAGTTGCCGTGTATATTTGCACGAAGTCATGGGGCCATGTTGGTTTTACTTACGTAGACTTTGAATTTGTGAATCTTTCCTAAAGCACTCTACTGTGTTTCTTGTTTGAAAAAAAGTAATGGGCAGGACAGAAGATTTCAAAATCTGAAAATCTATTTGATTGACAGATCTGTTATTTAGTTGTTGCCAGGAGGAATATCATAAGATCATTTAAAAATACCTTTGTGCATCTATGTCAAATGTAAAATCACTGAAGCATCCACCTTATTTCAATGTCTAGGGAGATGTTTATTTAATGGAGTTACAGTTTTTATTGAGGAGATAACTCAGTCAGCGGAGGGAACTAACAAACCTTCTGGCCAGCAGCTTAAAAAATGCTGGGAAATCTCTTCTACTGTTGCGCAAATGTTGTTTCATGCCGTGTAGCATACTGTGGCGGCGCAGGCTCTTGGTAAATGAAGCCCTGTGTTCCTGGTACCATTGCAACATTGTGTTTTTGGAACTTGATTATTTGCATAATGTATAATGCCTCAAATGCTTACAGGGCAGAAAAATAAAGTCTAAAGTCACTGGTGAATCCTTCCTATCACCCAACCACAATCTCTTGCTGCTTTGACTTTTTGACCTGAAAGCTACAGTACAGTTTGTGGATACAATTGCTCCTTTGAGACTTGGCTATGCATCAAAGTGGAAGGCAGGATAGGTTGATTTAAAATCACTGAAGATCAATGGCCACAATGACTAATTACATTCACTGTTTAATTATTCACTTTGATTTTTATCATACAAAACGCCCTCCAAAGTGGTTGGTAGATTTGACAAGCCACAGGTAAATCCTACCAACTCTGTTACCAGAGGATGATTGACGCCACAGTAGTGTTTATGTTATAGCCCGACCGATATATCGGCAGGCCGATATTATCGGCAGGCCGATATTATCGGCAGGCCGATATTATCGGCAGATATTAGGCATTTCCTAAACTATCGGTATCAGCATTTATAATGGCCGATTTGTAATGACAAATAAATGATTCTGATAAATGAATATTAAAAAAATAAAATAACGGTCAACCATGTTATGAGTGTTGGTGTTGCATAGTTTGTCCACCAAAGGGCACTCTACAGCGTCCCCTTTGTTAACACGTTTTTTTATTATGTTTTTGTTCAAAGGACTTTAAGTTTCACATCTTAAGTTTATATTTTTATACATTTTATTTATCGGAACTTTAATATATATTTTGATGTTCCTTGTTCGGTTGTTCCTTTGTTCGGAAAGCAAATTATCATATTATTTTAGTGAGAACTCATAAATAACTACTTATAACTAATGCTAGGGAAATCTGTTTATGTTTTGTTACACGTTTCTGGATTTAAAAAAAAAATACTGTATATATCAGATTTTTAAATAACCAAATATTTGTATCAGCATCAGCCTTAAAAATCCATTATCGGTCTACTGTATGTTCCTTGACCTCCTTGCTCTATAGAAAAAGCTGTCCGGTCATCCCAACGTGGTTCAGTTCTGCTCTGCTGCCTCCATCAGTAAAGAGGAGTCGGACACCGGGCAGGCCGAGTTCCTGATCCTCACTGAGTTGTGTAAAGGTAACTACATGCATTCTGGCACACTTTTTCTACTTATTCTTCTACCTCTATCTTTGTTTACTTTACTACTGAGTCCATACTAATTCATTCAACAAGTCAAATTGCAGTAAGCGTGAGTAGTCAGAACCATTCCCTAGTAACTGTAACTCGTGATGAAATTTGTCCCGTCTGCAGCCATTCTGCTTCCTGCTCTACTTCCTTTCTGTTCAGTCTGTTTGTTTACAACAGGCTTTGTTTTCATTCAGTAGTTGTTTTTTCAGCTTTGTTAGCACCCTTACTTACCCTTGAAAAATAAGTATCAACACTATTCAGTCATTTGTTCGATGTGTGAAGCGTCTTTTTTATTATTTGATTAACTTTTGGACAAGACATTTATCTGCAGTGTCTCGTGTTTTCCCAAATGAATCGTACAACTTAGAATCAACAGACAAAAAACGTTATCTGTGTAGGGACAGGTGTTGTTCTTCACTTTGACTTTCATTCCTCTGTGTTTAGTTTTTATTTTTTTATTTATCTCTTCTCCCTCAGGTCAGCTGGTGGACTTTATAAAGCGAGTAGAGCAGAGGGCTCTCCTGTCCTGTGACACTGTGCTGAAAATCTTCTACCAGACGTGCCGTGGCGTGCAGCACATGCACAAACAAAAGCCTCCGATCACACACAGAGACCTCAAGGTATGTTGTTCTTCGGTCGTTGGATGAGAGTTAGGGTGAGTGGCAATCGCAACATCACAAAATCCTGGAGGGACTGAGTATCCATGATATGCAGCTCCCTGGAATGAATGAATTAAATGCAACACCTCAATTTAACTACATTTTAGTTTCATATGAATTAGGTACTGCAATTTAAAGCCCAACAATTGATCTAACTATAAACTTCTAATTGGTAATTAAATGTGTATTGAGTGACACTGTCCTTACTTGATATGTTGCAGATTGAGAACCTCTTGATTAGTAACCAGGGCACCATCAAGCTGTGTGACTTTGGCAGCGCCACCACAGTGTCCCATTACCCCGACTACAGCTGGTCAGCACAGAAGAGGTCCATGGTGGAGGATGAGGTACACACACACACGCACTCAGTTAATGGTTTACCTCAACATGGCCCTCCTTACACAATACATTGAGGCTTAACATCACCATCTTGTTTCAAATGATATTGAAAACACCTATATAATACAGTTTTTATTAAATGTATAATATTTTCTAATTTCTCTATGAGTCAATTTGTCAAATGAAAGTGGCAAAAAAAAAAAAACATTCAGAAATTACAGTGAATCAGTGACAATACTGGCGTCATGGTGTTTGACAGAAACCAGAAACATTTGATTGAATTAACAGCTAGAGGTCCAGGAAGCATGGATGAATAAGGTTAATTATAATAATACCATAACCACATGGACACACAAACACACACACACACACACACACACACACATACACAAACAGATGACCTCAGTATGCAGAACACAGAGATCCCGGTTTGCTAAATGTAATAAGTTGCGGGTCTATCTGGCACCTGGCTAGTAGCACAAAAGAGATGCTTGAGGGAAGAGCTTTTTATGATGGAAAATCTGAGATGGGTAGATGTTTAGATTTGAATATCTAAATTTGTTTCAAAGCATACGTAGTAGTGTGGGAACACATAAGTGTTTACTTTTAATATAAAACAGTTTTTCCCAAAGGTTATCGAAGCATTTTCTTCATTTTATAAATATTCTTCAGAGAAAAAGATGACTTAGAATCAGTTAGAGCCAAGATTTACCAACATCTGACTGTAGCTGGATGCTTGCCTCTGGATTAATCTACTACAACACCCCCACATGGGTCCAGCAGCTGTGTTTGTGTGCTTTTAGTTTTTTTTTCTGTTTGTGTGTAGATCACAAGGAACACCACTCCAGCGTACCGAACGCCAGAGATGATCGATCTCTATTCCAACTTCCCCATCAATGATAAACAGGACATCTGGGTCAGAGCTTTTACTTTTTTAAATTTTCTGTCCACCACTATCGCAGTTAATCCAAGATAATCAAAGATTGAAACATCCTGTTTAGTGATTGGTAGATGTTAGGAATACTGAGTGTAAATAAACAAAACTAATATCTAAATTATTATGTGGGGTCATTAACATTAGTTAGTCTTTTCTCCGTTGGTTGTTTGGACACAAACAAGATTATCTACTGACAGTGTTTTGTGTCAGTGTCTTTTATTGTTGTGATTTTTGTCTCTCTTTTCTATTCATTAAAAAAGGTGGTTTAAGAGTTCATTGTTGTTTATATTATTTCCGCTCTCCCATGCAGGCCTTAGGATGCATCCTCTACCTGTTGTGTTTTAAGCAGCACCCTTTTGAGGATGGGGCCAAGCTGCAAATCGTCAACGGAAAATACTCTATCCCTCAGAACGATGTCAAGTACACTGTGTATCACAACCTCATACGTATGTACCTTTATCTTATCCCCTTCTATTCTTCTCTATCCTATATTCTGAAATATGTTTTGAATGTGAGCGAGTGAGATGTAGCTCCACCTGGTGTAAATCTGTCAATTTCCTACAAACACAATCTTAAAAAGAATAAACAAAATAGTCAATTTTTACAATTTGTATTATTCACGTTGATTGCTGTGTATGTGATTAATGACAAATTGGTACAAATTAATCCTATACATCCTTGATTTCCATATTTTTGCAAATGATTGGCTGTAGTCTTGTTCAAGGATTACTCCCCCTCCATGTTTTTGTCATCCCTTTCATCATTAACTATCTCGTTACAATTTTAAATTTCCTTCTTTTTCCACTGCACCCATCCTCCTGCTCCTGCTGTCCAGGTTCCATGTTGAAGGTGAACCCAGAGGAGCGTCTGTCTATTACAGAGTTGGTCAACCAGCTCCAGGAGATAGCAGCAGCACGCAACGTCAACCCCAAGTCTCCCATTACAGAGGTAGGTTTGTGCATGATTGTGTTCAGTGCTGTTGTAAAAGAAAAGAAAAAATACTACGGTACTAGATTCAAGAAGTGATACTACAAATAAATTTCTCAAAATCTTATTATTTTTTTTTTTTTTAACCATCAAGTAGTTATCTTTAGCACACAATATTTACCGTGCTGTGCTGTTCTGTTGCTGTTTCTATTTGTCAAGCCTTTATGTTCAAGGAAAGGTCATTGTTTCTTGATTGAGTTTAAAACAACCAAATAGTAGATTTTCAGCGATGATTACCACTGAAATAGGGCAACATATTGGCTGTGGCTGATAGATTAGTCTGTTCTCTTAGACAAGGTACAGGGGGAAAATGCATTTGAAAGTGTTATCCTTATCTGTAACTGTATATTATGGCTTCTGCTTCAGCTATCAGTTTTGAGTAAGTGACAACTTTCACCAAACGCATTTTGGAGTAAACAAGTTGAGACAGTGGCACATCCTCAGTGTCTGCCAGCCTGTGAAGAGGCTATTGACAGTCCGACCACACGGCTCCTTCCGCAGTGTGCGTAAACATGCACGCACGCTCAAATTGCTGCTGTGGTTACACATGCTCAGTCTCAAATGCAACCAATGTGCACCCGCGCACACAGTGGCAGGCTCAAAGGAGTCTGTATTCTCCTTCCCAGGCTCCTCTCTTCCCAGCTGGCATGGTCCTAATGGGTCCAAAGAGACAGAGAGACATAGAGGAAATGGGTGAAACTGAAATTAAAAAACAAGCATGAAGTGATACCAACTCTTCAGGAGTGTTTTGGGTGGCATAGTGTATTTAAAGGAAGAAAAAGGCTACAACACACAGTATCTAATTCAGCATATTTAGATTTAATATTTAAGCCAAGGTTTTGGAATCATACAGCATGTTGCCTTGTATGTTGGCTGGTCTAGACTAACTGGGCAATCACAATCTCTTATGATTCTTAACTCATGGTACTCATGGTAATCCTGGTACTTATCACCAAATCTGCACCCCCAGTAGTGATTTAACACTATCGAAAGCTGATTTTGGGGTGAAAAATCTCCAGGTTTACAGTAATTCTTCTTTCTTCCAACAACCTTCTGGTGTGCAATACACACATTACTGATATAATATAGCTTAGCCAGCGTACGTGTCCTAAATTATATTTCTGTCATCATTACAAGTATGAATACCAAGTATTTCCTTATTCTTCAGTGGAAATCACAAACTTGTTACCACTCTAGGAAAATCCATATCCCCTGTGCTTTAGTACTGCAAACACTTAGATTCTTATTCTGTGCCATTACTCAGAACAAATTGCACGGAGTTCATCTGTATCCCAACCCATTGTTTTACCAAACCGAATCCTGATAAGGCCGAGAAATGTGTGCAGAGCAAAGGCAGGATTTGGCGATCGCTGATCTGATTAGGGTTAAGAAGGGGTTTCCCTGCTGGACAGAAGATTATAATTCTCATTCTTCTCCTCCCCCTTCTTTCTGTGCTGCTTTGTGGCACAGACATATGGAGAGGCAGACTGAGATGGAGCAGAGAGGAGGTTGAGCAGAAAACTTATGAAGGAAGGGAGCCGAGATTGAAGTGAAATACTGAAAAGGGGAATCCGGTAGACATCCTGGCGGGGAAGCGAGGCGCAATATCTGTCTGGCTGACTTAACGCAGACACAGTTCTCATCTCAAAATTATTTTTTGTTTTGTTTTTAATTTGCAATGTTATATGATTGTGCAACGTTTTGGGATTCTGGGGTTTTTACATTTAGAGACAAAGACGATACCTGTTGCTTCACACTAAGAATTTGATTGATGCTCTTTTTCTGGTACCCTATTTGTCGTCCTCTGACCATATCTTTCATCAAGGTCTATTTTTCTTCTTTGCTGGAACATTTGTTTTTTGGGGTATTATTTCCATTTTTCAAGATGACAACTTTTTTGCATTTCTAAAGAAGAGCTGTTTTGAACATCTTAGACAAAATCTTATGTCCTGGCTGCAAGTTTCTTTTAAGTTTTTTGTCAACTAAGTCTTTATTTTGTTGACTTACTTGTTACAATGTTGAGTGCGTACTACTGTTGGCGCCCTGTGTATGACGGCTATGAATGTCTGCAGCTGCTGGAGCAGAACGGAGGTTTTGGCAACAATGGAGCCCAGCCGCCCATGCAGATCCAAAACGTCCACAACAATGCAGGTAATGGTTTGTTTGAATGACAATTGAACATATGCTCAATGTGTCCTTAAGACAGTGTTTGTTAGTTAATTTGCAGGTTAGGGATTGTTTTTTATTGGGTGTCTTTATTTCAAGTGATCACACTCTAGATGTAGAGCTCTCTGAAAAAAGAGCCATAATGTCATGTCAGTGTCCTGTTTCCAAAAGGGATATTTAACAACTCATTGATTTGCTGACAGACAACCTATTACCCAAGAAGGAACCCCTAGCATATTCACAAATTTGTTATGCTGAACTCTAACAAACTAGCAAAATAACTACATTGTATTTCAGCCTTAAATATGTCTTTTTTTTTTTACATTGTGTTTCTGAGGGATGGCTGAGCAACACACTTAATTTCATTAAACTGTTTTTTTAAACCCCTAATTTCTAATCAGCCAGGAACACGTTCTCTCGCACACACAGTAATATCCCGCACATAGATGAACTGAGAGTTACACATGTTAATAAGTAATCCGGTTAGTTCAGCTATGACCACCCTAACTAAAACGTCTACTCCTCCTTTGAGCACGGGTGTGGTGTCAAGTGTCAGGTCAGTTCCAAATCCTCATATATGTTATGAAATTAGGTTGAAGTTTGCCTTGTGATTTATAGAATTGTGATACATAAGGTTGAGATGCACCAACATTTTGAGATGTCTTACTCTCAATCTCAGTTCTCAGATGTGGAGCATCATTCTTTTTTAAATAGTCTCTTCTATACAAGCAAACTACTATACACATGCAGGTTGTATACTGTCTGCACGGCCAGTCAACTATCTGTCAAAAGACTGAATATGTTTGTTGTTTCTCTGAAGGCACTGGCTCCATTCCTCTTGTCCGTCCAAACTGTCTGACCTACAAATACATGATGCCTCTTGTTGTATCTCAACATTTTAACAGCTTCACCACAGCTGAAATCAACTGATTTTATCCAATGCATTTACCGCAAAGTAAAACAGTCCATTTTGACCCTATTTGCTGAACAACTTCTTAATGCCATTCAGTGTTTGTGTGTGTAATACTATTAGCATGAGTGTTATGCACATTGCAGCTAAGAGGGAATGTGCCTTTTTGTCCACATCTACATTCAGAAAATGTATTTTTCAATAACATTACTTTTTAGTCATTTAAGTAATTTATTGTGGCTTGGCAAACAGATATTTTCTAACTTGTCCATTTATTAGATGCTAATTTTAAAAGGCCATTATTACACATTTTGCACAGTTTCATGCAAGGATTGCATTGCTGTGTCTGCTGTCATTGTGGGTTAAACTGTCTCCCTGTCTCGGTCTATCATATTTAGATTTCTCTCTGTTTCCGCACAATACCTATAGGCATATATGATCCTGATCAGTCAGGTAGTGGCCTCTTGGATATCTTAAGGGGAGGAACGGAGCGCTTTCTTACCAACATAAAGGACACTTCCTCTAAGGTCATCCAATCAGTAGCCAGGTAAGGTGCTTAAACATTGTTACTTTTTACATTGTTGTTATCGTTGTATTTATTTATATTTGTTTACTTTTCAGTTCATCTTTATTGCCATTACAGATCAGTTTGCATGCATTGTGCTTTATTTATTTAACCTGACAGTTGTTTTCTTCACTTGGCATAACATGGACATGTACTGCTGAACTAATCTCATGATTCACATTATGTTTGTTTCCCTGGAGATGACTAAACATTCAGTTCAACTTTTTTGTTTTTTTGCACAGGCTACTGTAAGTTCATAAGTACAAACTGGTTACTTATTGAACTCAGATAATTTCACCATCGTGTTTATTTTGGTAATCATGTATTGCAATTTAATGATAGGGTATAAAGTTATCTGACAATAGAATTTAAATTTAGTCTACTGGTATACAATCATGGTCTGGAATTTCTTATATTGGCATCCACCATATGGCATAACGTTTAAAATTTAAATGAATCAATTATCAGTCATCATGTCTCATTGTAGTTGCATCAATCTGAAGTAAACATAGATGATTGTACACCTGCAGATTGACCATGTAAGCCTTCATACTCATACCTACCCTTCCCCCTGATTTACCTTTTTAAAAGGAACATTCTACTGCTTGGCTCTCTAATAGACTTTGCAGTTGTGAACCTCCCAGAAAAAAAGCAAAACCTATTTTTATTTCTCTTTGTAGTTATTTCACCAACCACTTGTATGAGAGTAAGTCAGTGGATAATGGGAGTAATCTAGTCTGCTGCACTTGGTTTCAGCAGTCAGTGACAATGTTAAAGACTGGCGGCTTCTGTGAATGAAGAGTAGAGAATAAGCAAAGTGTTCCTTTTAATAGCCACTCTTTCCATATTTGTTAAAGTTTGAGGTTTCTTTTGGTTATTCTATCATCGATTTGTTCCATTTGTTTGTTTGTTTTGTTTATTTTTTTGTTGTTTCTTTTCTCTGTCCCAATCCCTCATGGTCCCACTATGTGTCCATCACCTAGCAACCCAAGGTAAATATGGGTCAGTGGAGTCCGTCAACTCATGCATTGCTCTGTGTGCTCCTGTAGTTTGTGTTTGATTTTGAGAAAGAAAGACCTTACTAAGCCTATTGCTGTGCCGTGTCCACCATCATAGCTTGCTGATCCTAACATCACACATTCAATAATTCAAATGACTGAATGCAGAGTGTGATGTGAATGCACAGATGAGTATCATGTAAAGAGTGAATGGAAGGGCCAGATGACAAAACAAGTGAAACATATTATCTGTGAATGGGCCTGTCTATAACAAGTTGCAGATTTAAGAGCTGGCGGTGTAGCAATGATGGTCTTTGTTTAAAAGGCACATTATATCACCTGCATCCGACAATTCTTTATAAAATGAAACACCAGTAAACCGTGAAAATGCGACATCCCTCAAAGTTTGGTAAAAAAATTGAAGTGGTCTGTCGAAAAGGTTGACCTTAATTTAGCAGGAATTTATTTACAATGACAGGAGTGTCCAATCTTTTTTTGTCCGATGTACCCCCTACCCTTGTCAGCGACATTCAAGTACCCTTTCCTTGATACCATTCCATTACTTTTAGCTAAGTATATCAACTGTTTTTACGTTACTTTGAGCCATTTCAACATGTATCTATTACTTTAAGCAAACTGTTGTAACTGTTTATCCATTACTTTGTTATCTATTTCAACCATTTATTCATCACTTTGAATGTCTCTGGTCTCTGGCTAACTTGTCATGCACTTGCAACATGGCTTTCATGTGTTAAAGCTGAATCAATGTGGGTCATTTGGGTTTTTTTGTTATTAGGATCATATTTTCTATTTATGTTTTCAAATCAGTCGAGCTACAAAGCTTCCCTGCACCCAAAAGCAACTTCAGATATACAGTACTTCTGTTTGGGAATCACTCTTTATAAATTACTAATTGATTGAATGAATGTGTGAGTGAATGGTAGTTAAATAGTTTTAATATGACTCCACTTACTAAATCACCATTTCAGTAATATCTCTGTCTTAACCAGTCTCACCTGTCTGTCCTGACACCATACAGAAAAAAAAAAATGAATTGTCATCAGCATAAATAGATTAATTTCTTTGCTTGGCCTACAGTTTGTTTGTGCATACTCAATTTTAATATTCAGTGGGAATCATATTGCATTGTTTTGCATATCTAACACCAAGGAGCCATTGGCACATTGGCAGTAGTGATCCTCCTGAGCGTATTCCTAGACAACGAGTATCTGCCAGATGTGTGGGCTACATTAAAGACTAAGGAAAGATAAACTGTGTATTATTCTAATTTGCATAATTGTGGGACAGTCTTCATTAAACGGCAACAATTGGGAACATTTCCACCCTACAATGTGGTGGTTTCAAACGCAGAATCCTATTAGTGTGTGTATCATAATAAAAAGCTTTCTGGTTTTTTAACCAGTCTGCATTACCAAGCTGTTTGTTAATACCTATATGTGTGCCTTTTTTTTTTGTTGTTGCTTGTAATAATTAGTTTTCCTCCCTACCATGTTGTTTACCTACATCTTTCATAAGTGATTTGTGATTTCTCTTACAGCTATGCCAAAGGGGACCTAGATATTTCATACATCACCTCCAGAATAGCAGGTAGGCTACATACTTATGCAGTGTGTCAACCTGCTCTTACGGCATTATTTTGTCAATCAATTATGACTCCATGTTACATTATATAAACCAGAGATAATTCTATTCAGACATGTCCTAAATGAAAGTGATTTGACATTTCTTAGCTACTATGTATAAAACCTTTTGATGTAATAGTTATGTTTGTCTGTATTTGTGTGTGTAGTCATGTCCTTCCCAGCAGAGGGGGTGGAGTCAGCGATAAAGAACAACATTGAGGACGTCCGTCTGTTTCTAGATTCACGTCATGCTGGCCACTATGCTGTCTACAACCTCTCCAAACGATCATACAGGCCCTCTCGATTCCACAACAGGGTGTGTGTGTGTGTCTGTCTGTCTGTCTGTCTGTCTGTCTGTCTGTCTGTCTGTGTCTCTCTCTCTCTCTCTCTCTCTCTCTCTCTCTCTCTCTCTCTCTCTACCTTTTTGGTGGGTGGATGCTTGTGAGCGTGTGACATTACTAAATGTCCCTGTCTCAATATTGGTATGTTGCTGTGAGTGGATAGTTTGTTTACACATAGCGTTACGTACATTACATACGTGTAATATGACCACAGTATATACTATTGTGAGAGTAGGGTTATCCTTCACTTCTGTGTGTTATAAGATTCCTGTTGTATTCAGGTGTGTGTCTATTTGTGTGTGTGTAGGTTTCAGAGTGTAACTGGCAAGTGCGCCGAGCCCCCAACCTCCGCAGTCTCTACAGTGTGTGTAAGAACATGCATCTATGGCTCAAACAAGACCAGAGGAACATCTGTATAGTACACTGTCTGGTAAGTAACCTCTTTCCACCTTCTAGATGACTCATGACTAATGGTAAGTGTCCATTGTAAACATAATTTCCTCGCTTCCCAGTTATTGTCTATGCGAGCAGCCATGCATTGCATTCTGGAAGTGTCGCTGGGACTTTGGGAATTTGCATTAAGTTGAATCCAGGCTACTTTATGCAAAAGAGGAGCATGCAGCTTGACCTGCTGCCTTACAGAAACTCACAAAAATTGTTTAAGCTGACCTTTGACAATCTCTAGTCTATTTCTCACATAAAATGTTACCAGAAACACGTTTTGGTAAACTATTTCCGTAAAAATACGAGAATGGTCTGTTTTGAAATCAAAGAGCAGACAGCCCCGTGTAAAGTGTTCATTCAATCAGGTGCTGCCATCGGTCTTGTAGAAGGATGTAGCCTGTTTTCTTTGCTTGTCAGTTGTCATTGAAGAAAAACTGATAGCTGCTTGTGGCAAGCCCACTAAATCATCTATATGGACACGTACCATTAGTCCTTGATGCATGATCAGAGAGGGAGTAGAAGAAAGTCAAGGCCATGACGTAAGTAGATGAGGAGGAGAAAAATAAGGAGGATGCCGACACCAGCAATACCTTTTTAATTGTTAACCTCACCTTTTGTCTCTGTAGGATGGCAGGGCAGTATCTGCGGTGGCAGTTTGCTCCTTCCTGTGTTTCTGTCGCCTTTTCACCACAGCTGAGGCAGCTGTCTACATGTTTTCAATGAAACGTTGCCCGCCTGGTATCGCACCTTCACACAAGAGGTATAAAAACACACTTTGGTGTTTTGTCATATTTGCATATGACACTAGAATTCAAGCTTTTACCTCCTCCTACACCAACATATTTCTTTAACAAAAGCTTAGAATATAAGATCCTCATTTAGTTTTGGATTGTTGCAGGTATATAGAGTATATGTGTGACATGATGGCAGAGGAGCCCATCGTTCCCCACAGCAAACCCATAATAATTCGCTCCATCGTCATGACACCCATGCCGCTGTTTAACAAGCAGCGTAATGGTTGCAGACCATTTTGCGAAGTTTATGTTGGAGACGAGAGAGTCCTCAGCACATCACAGGAGTATGACAAGATGAAGTAAGTTTATACACACAAGAATGCCTTTCAGCTTTCCCTACATAAGAGAAGTAACATTTATTCATTCTCTCTCACTATTTTGCTCTTTCCAGGGATTTTAAGATGGAGGATGGGAGAGCGGAGATTCCCCTCAATGTGACAGTCCAAGGAGATGTACTGGTGGTGATCTACCATGCAAGATCTACACTGGGAGGACGTCTACAGGCCAAGGTACACACACCCACAAGCTTAAGTGCAACACAGATCAATTGTTAGCACATTCTGTACAGAAAAGCTCATTTTAACTATATCATGTTGTGTTTCAGATGGCATCCATGAAGATGTTTCAGATCCAGTTCCACACAGGCTTTGTCCCCAGAAATGCGACCACTGTCAAGTTTGCCAAGTATGTACACAATTTTGTCATATGCAGTACTTTGGACTAAACAAGATCATTATCACTCCAAGCTTTCATTTTTTTTATTTCCTGTACATCAATATAAACACCAAAATATTTCTTATTTTCTAATCAACTCTTGCAGTTTCTCTATAACTTCCTGTTTCCCATCTATCTATTCTTCTCTCAGGTATGACTTGGATGCCTGTGACATCCAGGAGAAGTACCCAGACTTGTTCCAGGTCAACTTGGACATCGAGGTGGAATCCAGAGACAGACCCAGCGCCAAGACCCCTCCCTGGGAGGGCTTCCAAACCAAGGGCCTTAATCCCAAAATCCTTTTCTCCTCTCGTGATGAACAGCAGGAAATCCTCAGCAAATTTGGTGGGTGGCATTGCTTTACAAAAGCCATTCTCAGAGCCTAGGAGTTTGATTTGGTTTGCTGTGTCTCCATACATCTGTTTCTCAGTTCACTGATATATCACTCATCTTTCTTCTTTTCTGCCCTCAAACCCATTGAAAGCATGCTTCTCTACACTTCTTTTCCAATTCAATTCTACATGGGAACTAAATAATATACCTTAATCCCTACAGGTAAGCCTGAGCTGCCTCGTCAGCCAGGTTCCTCAGCATTTTATGACTCAGAGTCGCCCCAGCCGGCTCTGACCCCAGAAGCCTCTAATGCAGCCGAACTGGAATCTCCTGTGAGCACCGATAGCAACGCCAACAACTTCTTCCAGACACTGGATTGGGAAGGTAATGTTCTTGTGATAATAGTTTGGCTTTTGAAATTTGGCAAAATCTCTTCCACTGACCAGCTTCTTACATTTGTAGATGTGAGTGGCGCTCAGGATGCCTCAGACAGTCAAGGAGGGGGATCCATGAATGACCAAGAGGACCTGAGTGATCAATCAGATGGAGAGTCATACTCATATTCTGCCCCGGGCGGGGAGCCGCCGTCACGTGACCTCAGCGAACCACTGTTTGATGCAGACTTCCAGGTGGGGAAAGTCTTGGGTGACTGGGATATCTCTGTCTGTCTGTGTGTGTGTGTCTGCGTATATATACAGTTGTGGTCAAAAGTGTACATACACTTGTAGAAAATCACAATGTTATGGCTGTCTTGAGTCTTCAATAAGTTCTACAACTCTTATTTTTCTGTGATAGTGATCGGAACACATACATGTTTGTCACAAAAAACAGTCATAAAGTTTGGTTCTTTCATAAATTTATTATGGGTCTGCTGAAAATGTCACCAAATCTGCTGGGTCAAAAATATACATACAGCAACATTAGTATTTGGTTACATGTCCCTTGGCCATTTTCACGGCAACTAGGCGCTTTTGGTAGCCATCCACAAGGTCCTGGCAAGCTTCAGGTCGAATGTTTGACCACTCTTCTTGACAGAATTGGTGCAGTTCAGCTAAATTTGATGGTTTTCTTGCATGAACCTGTTTCTTTAGCACTGTCCACATGTTCTCAATGGGGTTTAAGTCAGGACTTTGGGAAGGCCATTCTAAAACCTTAATTCTAGCCTGGTTTAGCCATTCCTTTACCACTTTTGATGTGTGTTTTGGGTCATTGTCTTGTTGGAACACCCAACTGCGCCCAAGACCCAACCTTCGGCCTGATGGTTTTAAGTTTTCCTGCAGAATTTGGAGGTAATCCTCCTTCTTCATTATCCCATTTACTTTCTGCAAAGAACCAGTTCCACTGGCAGCAAAACATCCCCAGAGCATAATACTACCACCACCATGCTTGACAGTAGGCATGGTGTTCCTGGGATTAAAGGCCTCACCTTTTCTCCTCCAAACATATTGCTGGGTGCTGTGGCCAAACAGCTCAATTTTTGTTTCGTCTGACCAGAGAACTTTCCTCCAGAAGGTTTTATCTTTGTCCATGTGATCAGCAGCAAACTTCAGCCGAGTCTTAAGGTGCCTTTTCTGGAGCAAGGGCTTCTTTCTTGCACGGCAGCCTCTCAGTCCATGGCGATGTAAAACACGCTTGACTGTGGAGACTGACACCTGTGTTCCATCAGCTTCCAAATCCTTGCAGACCTGCTTCTTGGTGATTCTTGGTTGACTCTTGACCATCCTGACCAATCTCCTCTCGGCAGCATGTGATAGCTTGCGTTTTCTTCCTGGTCGTGGCAGTGACACAACTGTTCCATGCACTTTATACTTGCGTATAAGTGTCTGCACAGTTGCTCTTGGGACCTGTAGCTGCTTTGAAATGGCTCCAAGTGACTTCCCTGACTTGTTCAAGTCAATAATTCGCTTTTTCAGATCCACACTGAGTTCCTTTGACTTTCCCATTGTAGCTTTTGTAGCTGAGTCTAATCACTGGGTCAAATGAGCCCTATTTAAATGGGCTCATGAGAAGTCAACAGCTGTAGTCAATCAGAATCACTTAGAAGAAGTGAAGAGGCCATGACATGAAGCTAATTTGATTGACACAACTCGCTACATCACCAAAATTGACATATTTTGTTGCTGTATGTATATTTTTGACCCAGCAGATTTGGTGACATTTTCAGCAGACCCATAATAAATTTATGAAAGAACCAAACTTTATGACTGTTTTTTGTGACAAACATGTATGTGTTCCGATCACTCTATCACAGAAAAATAAGAGTTGTAGAACTTATTGAAGACTCAAGACAGCCATAACATTGTGATTTTCTACAAGTGTATGTACACTTTTGACCACAACTGTATATATATATATATATATATATATATATATATATAGTGGTGCTCAAAAGTTTACATACACATGCTTAAGTTGACTAAAAAGAGGAATAAAAAAATCATGTTTTGGAAATTTATTTTAATACCTAAATTAAAAATGAGGTAAAATCCAACCTTTAAGGACACCAATTTTCTTTGTGAATGAATAACGTATTGTAAATAAATAAATGTTCTTATTTAAAATACAGGGTCATAAGTATACATACCCTATGTTAAATTCCCATAGAGGCAGGCAGATTTTTATTATTAAAGGCCAGTTATTTCCTGGATTCAGGATATTATGCATCCTGATAAAGTTCCCTTGGCCTTTAGAATTAAAATAGCCCCACATCATCACATACTCTTCACCATGCTTAGAGATAGGCATGGGATACTTTCTATAAAATCATCTCTCAATGCAAATCAAACCAGGTATTAGTCTAACTGAAATAAAACCATGCCTATCTCTAAGCATGGTGAAGAGTATGTGATGATGTGGGGCTATTTTAATTCTAAAGGCCAAGGGAACTTTATCAGGATGCATAATATCCTGAATCCAGGAAATAACTGGCCTTTAATAATAAAATCTGCCTGCCTCTATGGGAATTTAACATAGGGGTATGTATACTTATGACCCCTGTATTTTAAATAAGAACATTTATTTATTTACAATACGTTATTCATTCACAAAGAAAATTGGTGTCCTTAAAGGTTGGATTTTACCTCATTTTTTAATTTAGGTATTAAAATAAATTTCCAAAACATGATTTTTTTATTCCTCTTTTTAGTCAACTTAAGCATGTGTATGTAAACTTTTGAGCACCACTGTATATATATATATATATATATATATATATATATACACACACACATACACATATATACACACACACACACACTCACCTAAAGGATTATTAGGAACACCTGTTAAATTTCACATTAATGCAATTATCTAATCAACCAATCACATGGCACTTGCTTCAATGCATTTAGGGGTGTGGTCCTGATCAAGACAATCTCCTGAACTCCAAACTGAATGTCAGAATGGGAAAGAAAGGTGATTTAAGCAATTTTGAGCGTGGCATGGTTGTTGGTGCCAGACGGGCCGGTCTGTGTATTTCACAATCTGCTCAGTTACTGGGATTTTCACACACAACCATTTCTAGGGTTTACAAAGAATGGTGTGAAAAGGGAAAAACATCCAGTATGCGGTAGTCCGGTAGGCGAAAATGCCTTGTTGATGCTAGAGGTCAGAGGAGAATGGGCCGACTGATTCAAGCTGATAGAAGAGCAACTTTGACTGAAATAACCACTATGCAGGCTGGTGGTGATGGTGTAATGGTGTGGGGGATGTTTTCTTGGCACACTTTAGGCCCCTTAGTGCCAATTGGGCATCGTTTAAATGCCACGGCCTACCTGAGCATTGTTTCTGACCATGTCCATCCCTTTATGGCCACCATGTACCCATCCTCTGATGGCTACTTCCAGCAGGATATTGCACCATGTCACAAAGCTTGAATCATTTTGAAATTGGTTTCTTGAACATGACAATGAGTTCACTGTACTAAAATGGCCCCGACAGTCAACAGATCTCAACCCAATAGAGCATCTTTGGGATGTGGTGGAACGGGAGCTTTGTGCCCTGGATGTGCATCCCACAAATCTCCATCAACTGCAAGATGCTATCCTATCAATATGGGCCAACATTTCTAAAGAATGCTTTCGGCACCTTGTTTAATCAATGCCACGTAGAATTAAGGCAGTTCTGAAGGCGAAAGGGGGTCAAACACAGTATTAGTATGGTGTTCCTAATAATACTATATGTGTGTGTGTGTGTGTGTGTGTGTGTGTGTGTGTGTGTGTGTGTGTGTGTGTGTGTGTGTGTGTGTGTGTGTGTGTGTGTGTGTGTGTGTGTGTGTGTGTGTGTGTGTGTGTGTGTGTGTGTGTGTAAAAAAACAGTATGACTGATCTTGTACCCTGAAAGCTATATTTTCTTCCTCCACAACTTCACTAATTTCTTTGCGTCCCTATCTCCCCACAGACCCCCCTCCCTGCAGCCCAGGAATCTCCTATTGATGACACAGCAGACCTCCTAGGGTTGAACGCTGACCCTTCCATGTCCTCGTCCTCTGCTCCACATCAAGGAGTCCAGGGCGGAATGAAAGCTGCATCCAGCAACAGCGACCTCCTCAACGACCTGTTTGCACCCCCTGCTGGTCAAGCAGGAGGAGTGCAGGAAGACTTGTTCTTCAGTGGGCCAGCTGGGGGTGGCACAGACTCAAAATGTAAGGGCTGAGGCTCAAAACATGCTGACTGCATTCTTGTAAAAAACTTTCCAGTTATCCTTAATGTATGATTTCCTCTCTCGCTTCAGCCATGGATGACCTGTTCGATCCGTTTGGGATGGTGTCTGGCTCGGGTGTTGGCCCTACTGTGGGTTCGTCTCTGCAGGCCGCTGGTCCAGACCTTTTTGGAGTCTTGTTAGGCTCTGAAAGTTCAACTCACATTAACCCCACTCCTGCTTCAAACACAAGCCTCTTCAACCTTAGTAAGTACATTATCTACTGTGACATCACCCAGCGTTATGTCTCAAATGTTCCTCTGCTCCCTTATTATATCAGTCAGTATATTCTACTACTTTAAGATAGATATTATGTTTGATCATGCACACTTTACTCTGACTCTGCATCAACAAATTGTCCTACAGTATCTTAAAATCTTCTCAAGTGGACAAACCATATTCGTGTTTTCTACAAACACTAATGTGGGTGTCACAGTCCTCCCTTTTGGCATTGGCAAAATAAACTGAATTGGTAATGTCTTAACAGATAAACCAGTGAATGATGCCCCTAAAATGACATCATCAGCCAGCCAACCAGACCTGCTGGGTGGGTGGGACAGCTGGTCAGCTAGCACCACCACTAGCATGAGCACCACCACCACCAGCAAACCCAACTATACCAACACAGGTGGGTGACGGAATAATCTGGCTTGTGGCTGAATAAAAATTAACAGAGCACTATGAATTTGTGTAGACGATCTTGAAAGTTCTAAAACCAAAGAATAATCAAACTCACATATTAATACTGTGTCTGTAGCTTCTGGTGGGGCATCTATGTCGAAGGCCAAGTCTCAGACTTTTGATCCTTTTGCCGACCTAGGAAACCTGGGCTCCAATTTACCAGGTAAGAGACTTGGTCAGATATCCTGTTCTGTAATGGTGATAGTGCACTGACTGTGATCAGTAGTCCCAAAAAGGGAACATGTTCATTTGTGAATGTATAAACTATGTAAATTATTTCAAGTAACTAACTTTCCTTCCTTTCTTTTCCTTTCTTGCAGTTCCCTCCAGCAGTAATCATTCCGGGCCTGCTTTGAGTGCAAAGGCTTCTTCCTCCTCCACTTCCACTTCTGCTAAGCCTCAAGCCCAGCCCTGGCAGTCTGGAAGACCCACCTCAGCCCAGAATAAACCTTGGATGTCTGGATCAGGACCTGGTTCCAAAGCATCCTCAGCCTCTCAGCCTGCAGGCACACAGTCCACCAAACCCAACTACAACCTCAACTTCTCTAGTGTCATTGGTGGGCGAGAGGACAGAGGAGTTCGTGGACCTGGATTTGGTAAGTAACACTGAGTAGAGGTAAAAGGATTTGTTTTAGGAGTTAGGGATCATTTTTATGTTCCATGTTATCTTCCATAGTTCACCCAAATAGTTTTTTTTCTCAGCTTATAGAAACAAATGTAATTAGTAATAAGCTACTGAAAATGGACTTGAAAATGAAAAGGTTACCAGAAATGTGTAATATATGCACAGTATTTTGTTAGTTCTCTGTTCTGTATTGGCGTAAATTCTTCTTGGGAATTGAGCTAATGTTTTTCATGAAGACCTCATTTGTATGACAAAATCTGATTGCAATTTCCATGTCAGACCTTCGTTTTTCTGTGCTGTGTTGTAACGCAGGACCCAAACCAAAGGTAAAGGAGGATGATTTTGAGGACCTGCTGTCAACTCAGGGTTTTGCCTCTAGGCCTGATAGAAAGGGACCACGGACCATTGCTGAAATGAGGAGACAGGAGCTCACAAAAGACATTGATCCACTTAAATTACAGGTAACAAACTAAATACATGTGTGAAGGACATGTAACACAATGAAAAGCATCTATTAATCAACAAATTCTTCAATGCATAAAATCCCAAAATGAATATGATTTGTTTGTAACTGGAGGGTCCCCGGTTCGATCTTTGGATTAGCAGGATAAATCTGGTTGGGAGAAGTGAAAGAGCAGTGCTTGCCTGTCTGGCATTTCCCCCTACTGAGGGCTGGTTGGCACCTTTGGCATGGGATGCTAAGAGCTTTTCCTCACAAAATAGCCTCCATATGCTGATCAGTGTCACAGTGTAACAATGTTTTTTTTTATTACCATGCTGCAGATCTTGGACTGGATTGAGGGGAAGGAGCGAAACATCCGAGCGCTGCTGTCAACTTTAAACACTGTGCTATGGGAGGGTGAAACCCGCTGGAGGCCTGTGGGCATGGCTGACTTGGTGACGCCTGACCAGGTGAAGAAGTACTACAGGAAGGCTGTCCTGATTGTCCATCCTGACAAGGTACAGTATAGCATGCTGCATCTACCAACACAATGACAAGGCTTTTCAGCATTATTTAAATATTTCAACCCTCATCTTAGCTGTTCTTTATTCATTTGCAAATGTATGTATGTCTCCCCCTGCAGACAACTGGCCAGCCTTATGAACATTACGCTAAGATGATCTTCATTGAATTGAACGATGCCTGGTCAGAGTTTGAGAACCAGGGATCCAAAGCACTCTTCTAAAGCCCTGGATCCCAGCTAGACCAGACCAGACCGGACTAGCTGGATTTGGCCTAACAAGGTTTAGACTGGGCCAGGTTGGACAGGACTGAGCCCACATTGGGCCTTAAGTGGGCGCAGAGCCTCTGAGAGGTGTCTCTCTACCATTCCCTTCACTCCCTTCTACCTTCTTTACTTTCTTCTGTTTCTACAGTCAAGGAAAAAGACCTTTTTTCTCGTGCCGGCCCTGTATGGAAAATGTCCTCACTTGTTCAACAGCCAGTAAAAGAAACATTGTGATAGTTCTTAAACTCACTGCCTACCTGCACGACTGCCTCAGTGGTGCTGCAAACATCTGGAGGGAAGAATGGGTGACAATCACATGAAGAAGACAAAATGGAAAAGAAAATCCGAAGATCCAAAGACTTTTAAAACGACCAAGCTGATTATCATGAAAGTGGTATTCGGATAAAAGATTGAATCACCCCACACTAATTAAATGCTCGTTAGCTGGTAAGGCTGGCTGGTAAATTTGTCATTTGTGCCTGGCACCTTTGGAAACAACCCGTCATTTCGCTGACTGGTACACACAAAAAAACATGGCTGCACATTTCCAGCACGCCAGCCGACGTTAAAGTGTTGTCTTTAAGCTTTGTTACCTCAGAAAAATAGTGAATGTTGCTGATGAATCTTGGAACAAAACCAGCCACAGCCACCAATGGACAAAATAAAAAAGTGTTATCCTGTCCCTAATGCAGAAGCAGGATTAAAGTCTCCCCCTTGATTTTTGAAACAAGATAGATCTGTTGATAGTACCCATTAATACTTTGAAGTGTTCCTTCTGCATCTTTTGGGATCAGAACAGTTGGTTGGGTTTGTTGTTTAGCTGTTTTCTCTCCAGAAAGACAATACTTTTGCCTGCTGAACACTACTAGTGCTGTTTCTACCATTAAAGTTACTGCTACACACACACACTCCTCAGATAGATGTTAAAACCTGCATCCTAAACTTCTGACAGAGGAGCTGAACTTGTTTTGGAGCCCCATATAAACCTAAGCGGGCAGTCGTGTTGTTTTTGAAGTGCTCTTTTAACTCCACCCACTCAGGCTATACTGTGTAGGTAACTGCATGCTCATCCACACCAAACTTTCAAACAAGAGATGTGTGTGTGTGTGTGTTTGATTAAAACCAGGGTAGTCCTAAGAGGCGGATGCTCTTTCATTGAAGTGCTATTTTTCTTGTAGCAGAAACGGAGAAGAGTCTACCTGCCTGATAACGCTGAGTGGCAGACTACTTGCCTTCCCAGCACTCACACTGCTCAATGCATTTGAGCATCTCCATCATCACTGTCATTATTAACCCCTCTCTTTGTCTCTTTAAGCCCCACCCACCTCCAGCGCCTAGTTAGGGGGACTTTTTTTTTTTTTGTCAGTGAATAGGAAGAGATCAAAAAGTGAAGGAGTGAAAAGAGAATCTGGAGATTTAATCTGGTTGCTCTTGGTTTATACGCTTTCTTGTATTTCTTGGGGGTTCATTCTGAGCTGTTGTCAGTTAATCATCACTTCAGTGTAAATATTAACATAGTATCATCCATCAAGTGACTTGGTTACGATTACAGCCTGGAAAATTGATCTGTTTGTGCTTCATGCTTGACTGCGTGTGTGTGCGTGTGTGCGTGTGTGAGTGTGTGAGTCAGTATGCGTGTGTGTTTCATTCTGGTGGAAGATAATGACACCTTGTTGGACATCATGCTTTCTTGTCTGCAATCACAATCTTTTTTTTCAGCCTCTTCCACACTTTTGTTTTTGTAAATGTTTGTCTTTTCTAAAAAAAGAAATCTTTCCAACTTTTGCTTGCCCCCCCACCCCTTTATTTTACATTTTACCTCATGGACCAATCAAATCAACTGTTTTCTTATTTATTATTGTTTTTTTGTGAGGGTTTGGGGGTTATAATGACACATATTCATACATATTGATGACACAAGTGAACATTTCAGATAATATATAAGTGGAATGTGCTGAGTGCAAATGGGGCAGTTGTTGGTTGATAACAGTGAGCCTCTTTGCTACCTTTTTCATTCCAAAGCATTTACTATTAATACGAATGTGTTTTTTATATATATATATATATATATATATATATATATATATATATATATATATATATATATATATATATATATATATATATATATATATATATATATATATATATATATATATATATATATATAAAATATTCTCTGTGTTGTTAAGCGTGTTTATTTGTTGGTTCAGTCTCTTTTTGTCATTATGTTTTCTTATTTCTTCTTGCTCCTGTTTTGCATTTTGTTAAAATTCCAATACAAGGGGCCAATAATCCTAAGTAAGAAAAAAAATAAATGGGCTGATGCTTGAAATTCAATTCTCTTTGACAATATCATAGCATAAAGAGAAGGAATAGCAGAACCACACACCGGCAGTGTTTACTGTACCAAATTACATTATACTAATATGAATGTAAATTTCAATGCAAAAGCAAATAATTAAAAGAACCTTTTGATTTTGAGGCAAATTTTTTGGTGGTGTTTTTTTTTTGTCTTTATTTTGAAGATTCACAGTAGCTTCACATTTACTACCTACAATAAATTTGACAAGGTTTGTCATTAGAATGTATGTAAAACATAACTAAGTAACTCTTATCTGAAAGATGCTACTTTTTCAATGGTCTCCATGATACATTGTTTGTGATCTGTAAGTATTTTAATGATTAACTACTCATTAAATATTGATTCTATTTAAAAAGAGCCAAGCCAAGTACCACTAATGTTGGAGGTGTAGCACGTAGGCTCATGGTATTCCGGACACTTGGTCTCACTACATTTGTTTTACAGTAGATTTCTTTTAAATGATTTGCCCAAAATATGTCAATCAAACGTTAAATTGCGTGTAAGACCGGCCCCCAGAGACAGGTAAACAAATAAGGCTTATCTTATACTGCTAGCATGGTCCATATATGCGTCCCTCCGCAGCACTGTGGAGTTAGGTCTGGCAATGCGGCGGCGACGCGCATTGAGCTCAGGCTTTCACACGGACGGGCGGGTAGAGTAGGCCTACATGCAGCAGAGCAAGGAGGGCTTTCATTGGTTCTTTCCAAGCGGACCGCAAAGCTGTGATTGGTGGGCAATTTTTACAGGAGTACAGCAGCTACAGATGACCGATCTTTTTCACTCCTTTTTCAGAGCCCATAAGTTATTTAGTTCTGTCAGGTGTAAAGACCTTTTCAAACAATATATAAAAATTATATATATTGGAATGGTTACCAACCGTGCCTTTAATTGGTTTAGTTAGCTATAAGTTGAGACACAAATGCATTACTTTGTGTGATCCAGCGATTGTTGTGATCTTGTGATATCGCAATCGTGTAATTTTAACATAAGATATCGCACAATTTTTTCAAAAATAACTCTAGGCTTTGTTATGGTCAAACCTTGTATGTTATGCACTTTTGTGGGGTTTATTTTGTAACCCATTTTACCTCAGAGGCAATCTTTAATGCCATTTTATTCTCTGGCCCCTTAATCTACAAATGTTAGTGATCAAAATTGTGTTTTATATATTTAATTTCACATGGGCCAGAAAACAGTTGTTATGCAACACAATACAGTTTTTTACAGAGGTTGTATCTTCAAAAGTTATAAACAGATTTAGTTATTGCCGGTACAGAACTGACCTGGAAAATGAACTATACACCAATTTTATATATTTAAGTTTCTCTTTAGCCACACTCCTATGTAGTTCATGTAAGTGAAATAGTGTATAGAAAGTAAAACAAGTACTCCTGCATCATGAGGAAATACAGCTTTATTTCAAAGTCAGCTCATGAGTGATCCTTATCACCAGATCACATTACGTTTTCCCCTCCAGAGCACAGAATTTGAACACAAAACTGTAGCACATCATATGGTCTATACAAAAGTAATTAAAAAATAAAAAATTACCCCTCAGCTCGTCCCCTCAGACTCTGTCATTTTCCAGTGGCCATGAAACCTAAACCTATAGCTTTAGGATGTGTTTTAGGATTACACTAACCTTAACTTTGGCACTTAGTTGAGGCAGAAGGGAGAACTGGAATACAGAGAAGGAGATCGAAATGGAGGGAGACCTTTGTAGATGTGTTGTTTTTAATGGTAAAAAGAGCCTATGTAATGTGAAACAAAAAAACAACAGAACAAGTTGTCTCTCCCACCCATATGAACATAGGCCCAGGTACAAACTGTAGCAACATTCATCGACGCTATAGTTTTCACATGCATTGATTGTATGCAGTATGGAGTCAGATGTGCTGGAGAGATGAACATGCTAAAAAAATTAAAAAAAAATAACAGTCTGTTCTGCCGCCTTGAATGCTGCAGGTTATCGGCATATTGGCATCTGGTTTGGTGTTTTGACAGGAACCAGGCCCAGAAAGGCACTTCAAAGAGTGGATGTCCCTTCAATTTCCTGGCGTAAGCCCTTTTAAAGTAAACAAGGTCACTGAGTCCTCCATATGGCTGAAGGGGAATCTGAAAGACACAAAGAAAAGACAGGGGTCTAGTTAGTGGCTGCTGGAAGTGGTGTAAACTGGGCCATATAAAAAGGTTAACAGTCAGAGTAAAAAAAAAACAACTAAGAAATGAGATCCAATCTTTCAGAAAAAGGACTGATTCAATATTTTATTAAACTTACAAAGAGAAAAAAAGGTCTTCCAAGCTGTGAGATGTGTATCTAGCCCTCAATGGAAACCTCTGGAACAATGTGTCCATTCAGTGATGGCTCCACTGACATCTCCTGAGCCGAAAACAAGACAACATCTGGTGAGTGCACAGGGAATTCACAATATTAATAACAAACGTTGGAAAAATGTCAGCATTGCTTCTTACCATTGAGCTGAGCTGCGTAGACTCCACAGCGATCTGCATCTGACATGGCATGTCACAGGTTTCTGGCTTTGGCTCTTCTGACAGCACATCCATACATGTCTGCTCAGCAGTGGTGTTCTGTAAAGGAAAGGAGGAAGAGAGGCGGTTAGAAGTTGCTAGAACCCCAGAGAAAAAAAAGCCCTGTATGCTCTTTGAATTAGCAAAATAAATGAGGGAAGTAACACAGTAAGATTTGCACAATATTTTCATATGGGGGTTTAATACTATATATGTTTTAATGCCATGTCTGTTAGGGGTGTGCGAAAAAAAATCAATTCACATTCGTACTGTGAGTCAAGCTCTACAGATTCAAAATAGATTCATAGAATTCCAAAAATCCATTCTTTTTTTTTTTTTTCGTTTTGTAATGGCTAGGAAAAGTAACATTTACATACTGTGAATTTTTTTTTTTTTATTGAGAATTGTCTTTGAATTGACAATAGATCAAATCAGTATTGAATTGTGACCTTTTCTGAATCGTGCACCCCTAATGTCCGTTATATACTAAATATTTGTCTACAGTGATTAAAGCCTGAGAGTAACTCACAATGATCATTTCCTCTGCAGGGGCAGGGGCAGTAGCAGACGTCACATCCATTGATTCTGATTGGGTGTTGAAGGTGTCACTCACTTCCACAATTTCCTAAATACAGCATATAGTTAAAAAAAAAAAAATGAGCGTAGCATTTGCACAAATGAATTATATGCAATAAATATGGCAAAAAAACATTTTCTTGGTCTTCAAATCTAAAGGTCTAAAGCAACATTTCAGTCAGACTTATGTCAAAATTAAATGATAAATATTACACTGAACTGACTGAATGAGTCACCACCACTCAGGTCAGCTTAGCTGTTTTAACTGGAACTATTCTGATCACAGAGGCAGGATGCCAAAGAAATGCCAATTATCTTTGTTGCTTAATAATAGTGACACTTGCAGTGTCTTATGATGGATTTCTCTTTGTGCAGTTCTTACCGGCTGGAGAGCAGCAGACTCAGCAATGGCAACCTCGACTGCTGAGACAGATTCTGTGACAACAAAGTCATCAACCAGGCTGTCAGCAATGACCTGGGTGTCAGAAGTCTGGAGAAAAAAAGTAACAAGATGAGGGGAATTAATTAGTAAGCGTCCCAGGAGAACATGTCAACTGAAGCTTTTGATCAATGCACATCACATCTTCAGAGAGGGATGTTGAATTTTGTATCAAATTAAATATGGACGGAAATATCCTAATAGTGACATGATACAGTTTACTGATGCATTAACTGCATAACTTCTGATTTCAGGGTAATCTATTTTTGTAGAATGCAGTCTCAAATCAAACTGTTTCGGAGTTCCGGTTTTACCTCTTGGACTTCAGTTACGGGGCCTTCAGCCTCTTCTACTGGAGCTTCAGGGACGGTCTCTGGCACCTGGTGGGACAACAGATACTACCAGGTTAATGGTCAGTACAACACATGGCAACATGGCCAAAGTCAAATTTCTACATTTGTATTATCACTGTAGAGTAGTATTACAACTATTACTATTTATACAAAAAATTTTGTTAATCAAGATCTGCAAAACAAAGGTTCTAGCAAGAGCCCCTCTAAGGAAGCTAATACATAAATCGTGTAATGTGTGTCTTTATGGGGTAAAAGAACATACACTCACCACTGGGATTTCCATAGATTGGACAGGAGCATCCTTATGTGTACAAAAGAATATGTCATTAGTCTTTGCTGCTAAGTAACATTTTAAAAGAAGTTATGTAAATGAAGAACCATGTCAGAAAACAGATGTAGCCAAAGACGAAGTTCTACTTTTGAATACAAAAATAAATGTAAATCTTTGGTTTAATATTCATTTACAGCAACACTAAAGACAATCAATAATGCGGGACTTCCACAAAAACCACAACTGTTCAAACCACAAGCTGCACACAAGGAACACACAATCACAAAATAAAAATGTAAACACTACATAAAAGTCAAAAATGCACTTCTGTATAATTTTGTGTTGATGTAAGCAGATGAAAAAAGAGAGAGAAAAGTATTTTCTTATCAACGTGGCACCTCTGTGAATGTAACAGGCTCAGCAGGGATTTCAGGTGCATCTTCTTCAGCCAATACTTCTATTTCAGCTTCAACGTCTTCACCCTCAGCTTGGACTACAGGACTGACAACAGCTTCAGTCACCTGTTCTGGCTCAGTTTTCTCTGCAATGACCTCCTCCACTGACGCCACCACTGTTTCTGTAACCACCTCCTCTGCAGCGGGTTCTGCTTCAGCACAAACTTGGTCAATTGTAAGCGCTTCTACCACTGGTTCTTCAGCGGCTTTGGCTACAGGCTCTGGTGCGGTGATATCGTCTGTGACGGCCACTTCCACCTCTGCCTCGATGACTGCTTCTTCCTCTGCCAAGGCCTCAGCCTTCATTTCAGTTTCTGGCTCGCAGACATCATGCGTCTGCACATGCAAAACCAACACGGCACACATTAAGAAACCATGCAACATGATGCAACAGAGGAACAAGCGCGCATATAACACTATAATGATCCAACTATAATGTCAAGCCTCGCTGTCATACAGAAGATCAGTTGTACCTGTGCAGTCTCTGTGGTTACGATTACAGTCTCCTCTGTCTGAATCTGGAGAATGAGAAATAAAAATACACTTTAGCAAAAGATAAATGGATCAGTAGATGGATGGATAGATGAATAGAAGAGCAACAAGGCAACAGCTTAAACAGACTTATCAGCAAACAGAACGGCCTAAAGTAATCATACAATGGACAAATCTAATTGATTGTACTAACTGTGTTTTTGAGGAACGTTGGCCTAATTGCATCTCAACAATTCCAGCATGTACTGTATGGTCCATTTTTTTCCCTTGAAAACACTGGGAGTAGGTGAGCCAGATTGTGATCAGAGTACTGCGATTTATACGAGAATTAGACCTGAGGAAATGCACGTTTATAAGGTGTGAAGCTTAAGTAACATGTTAAAGGGGCGTCTCTTGGGCAGTTACTGCTGCTAGAAACTGAGTGGAAACTCTGAGTTACTCTGATTTTATGTATGGCGTCTTTTGCTGTTTTGGTGTCACATGTGTGCAAAACAGCCACCTATACTGAAATGTTTTACCTTAAAGCCACAGCAGTTGCCTTTTCTGTACTCAATGACTGTTCTGTATCATGCTTCATATAGGGGCTGTGTGCGTGCTTGTGTGTGTGAGAGAAAAAGAAATGTAGGTCTGTTCTTACCTCAGTCTCAACAGGGGCTGCAACTGGAGCGTCGGCTTGGGGTATGACCTATGATGGAAAAGATTTATTAACAAGTCAGCAAAACAGTCATAAAGATATACTTGTGTTCTGATCTAATGCTTTTTAAAAGGCACCACGTTAACATGCTTTTACAGCCAATTTAAAATATTTGCCCTTATGTAACAGTTACGGTGCTGCCATTATCCTGTTGTTTTATTTTTTATTTTTTATTTTATTTTTTTTTGGGGGTTCTTAACAGTTAAAGGTCACACTGCGGAAGGGGAACACACATCGGTCCTAAAAACGTGCCAAGAGCAAATCAAATCTGATCTAGTACAGAACTGTTTGTCATCAAAACTTTATGTCTCAAGGCTTTTAACAGAAGAAAAAACAGTGAGTCTTCCTAGTCTCCAAAAAACGAAATCTTTGCCAAAATTAGAGTGTTTTCAGATCATAAAGTTTCACTGCTGGTCTACAAACACACATACAAATAATAAATGCACACACTCTTAGAGTATGCTTTGGGTTTGAGTGTAGCTGTCGTTCAGAAGAGGGGGAGGAACACTATACATCCTACAGGAATGTTACAACCAATTGCATAGTGGGAAGCTGATACGCCCTTTTCTCGGCCCCTTTCTACAACCCAGTTCAGTTCAGATTCATGTTATGTATTTAGCACTTGCATTCCTATTGTATTACTATTCATAGAATTATTGGTATTACTCAAACTTATTTTCTAGACACATGCACAGACAATGCTCAGATAAAGGCAGTCATCCATATTTTCCTTATTTTCTGTGCTATTGTGCCACTGATTTACTGGAATGGTTGGCAATAACTGAAATAGCCACTGGCGGCACCCACTGTGCATGTACAAGTGTGTTGAACCATAGTGGCAGTAACAGGGAGCAGCACATACATAATTTAAATCTTCATAGTCCAACGGTAAATTATTCAAATTGTTTTGTACCAGCCTGTCTTCAATGTAGGACAAATCTGGTGCATCCAGGATGCTACAGCTAGTCAGGAACAGCCACAACTTTCCACTTCTGGGATTACTCCAGTGCCGCAGAAAATTCCGTCAGATGCATGTATTTTCGCTGATGCCCTTTACCTTCTGTTTTCTTTGTGTTGGAGTTTTAAACTCTGGCCAGCAGTTTTCTGTTGCATGACTAAAACAACTTTTGAACATACACGTTCCACCAAAACAAGTTCCTTCCCAAGGCTATTTTGCAGCAGCTCCAAGCGGAGCTTAGCAGCGCCCGAGACGATTGTGATTGGTTTGAAGAAATTCCAACGAATCAGAGCACGTTTTTCTCCCGTTCCTGAATGCTGTGTGGACTAGCTAGACCCTCCTCCGCAGCACTTTAGAGGAGGGTCTGGCAAAGCGATACTAAGAACAGCCTAATTGGCCAAATTCCTTAAGTCCATCTATCTACAGTAGTTTAAACAGAGTGGAAACTCTTATGGAAGACAGCGTAAAGGATCATGGTTAAGCTCAAGTTACTTGACCATCTCCACCTCTTTCTCTGCGCCGTGCAGTGGTGAGGAATCCTGTTCTTCAGGATTTGGCAACTTATGAACAAAAGCCAAGAGAAAAATGCACCTATAGTTGAGAAGAGTTAATATGAGCGGCACCTATAGCCTTGGATGGACAGTACAGGGGAAAGAAAGGAGGAGGGTGGGAAAGGGGGATGGGGTGGACTAGGCCGTTCTTAGCTTGGCAGGAAAACACGCACACATGCACACACGTACACGTACACATACATACAGTATACACACCACCTCCTGTCTGCCCCAGCAGCAGAACACTTTGTACCAAAGTGATCTGCAGACAGATCCTGGCTCACCAGAGACAAATCCAGCAAAAACTAAAGCTGGCCAAGAAACAGACTTTTATAGAGACCATTTAACCTATAAAGGACATAATGTACCTGGATGCAATGATCTCTGTTCCAACCGATCTCCAAGCTCTCTCTCACACACAAACATGCACGCAGCCATGCACACACGCACACACACACACCCTTTTGACTTTTGAGCCTTTTGACTATTATGTAGTGTATGGTTCAGCTAACAAAGCCCTATAGGGCCCCAGAAAACAAACTCATAAAAGTTGCCAGGAAATGGGGGGAGGGCTCCATGTGCAATGTGTGGAGGCAGGCTGGACACTTGTGGGAGGAGGGTTGGTATCTCCACGTGCTTTGCCACAAAGTGATCATTTTTCCAACCAAGTCTAAAAGTATCCCTTCACACATCTTTGTCACCCATCATTATCTCTCATTTTGGCTATGATGTCAAATTTGATAAAAGAAAATTTGCTTTCCAATTATTATTGTAAGCATGCTGCAATTAGCATTTTTAATGTGAGCAAACTGAAGCAAATATTCTCCAAGTATTCCCTTCACTAAACATTTGCCACATACTTTAAAAGGTTGGGACAGCTGTCTGAAAGCTCCTTGTCACACACCAAATACCAAAGGCTAACCAAAGTGAAGGATGGTGAAAGGAGAGACAGAGAGGAACAAGTGGTGGGAGGGAAGGAAGGGTGATGAGTGAGAGGGAATTAAGAAGGGAAAGAGGATGAGGGACTAAAGGGGGGAGGAGTACATGGCTGCAGGAGCACAGAAGGAGCAAACTGGTACAAAATGTTCAGTCTCAGCAGGAGCCGCACCCGTCGCCTCAGGCACAGAAAAACCCAACACATTCAGCAGCTCTGTAGATTGGGTGCAAGCTGGGTTTAAACTCACCTGGGTCTCCGTAGTGACAACCAGAAGCGGAGGGGCCACCTCTCTTTGGTTCCAAAGCCAGCTGAATACAAGTCCCATTTATGCCTGCGCTGATTCTATCTATCTATTGACCAACTAACAGAGTGGCGACCAACTCTTGCCTGACACAAGTTGTTCCAGAAAGAACACTTTCTTGCAGTACTGTGGCCAAAAGTGTATGTATTTGAGCAAAGTTTTACAAAGTCAAGATTGAGAAAAGTTCATAAAACAAAGCAAATTAAATACATCTAACCTGCTTCTGTATGTTTGCAGTTTGCCAATTTTCAGTTTTGCTACAGTGCATGTGTGTCTCAATGTGTTTGTGAGCATCTGAACTGAATCTGGGACATCTGCAAGCAGGGAAGGAACGGAGAAGAAGCAAGGCAAGAGGGGAGGCAAAAGAGAGACGGGTGGTGTGATGGAGGGAGGGAGGGAGGGAGGGAGGGACAAAAGGAGGGAGGGGTGGATAATGCCATGGCTCAACATCTATGATAGGCTGTCCATCTGAAATCAAAACGTCTTAATTGGTTCTGTAAACCTTAGTGGGAAGGACAAAAAATGTAGGGCTTAAAGGTGATAGCCATTACTTCCAACTTAAAGTTAACAGGATGACCCAGGCATTACTAGAGAAGTGTAGCACCCACTGAAAGCAAATGGCCATGCCACTGATAACACATCAGCATCAGCACATGCATGTGCATGCATGAGGGGGTGTATGTGCAGTGTGCAGCTTGTGTGTGTCGTTAGCCTCCAGTCTGCTGGCTGAACATTCTGTTCCCAAAATGTATGCATGTTGTCTGTATGAAGCAACAAAGACTTAATGATCATCATTTTTTTCTTGCAAATGGAAATGGATAGATTTGGACCAGGAAAAAGTGTTGGGAAACTTTAGTGGTATTCTTTTTTGGTACAAAGTTCTGTGTACAGTAAAAATGCAGTATACATACAGAGTTTGTGCAATTCTATATTCTATATCTTTAAATACAACAGAGGACTGACAAGCTTTTTCATCTTACTCACTGACTTCATTAACTCAATTCAAGACAATTCCACTATTTACCGCCGGTATGACTACATTTTAGAGAACAAGCTACCCATCAATCTTATCCAATAATTTAAAAAGCAGTTACATTTCAAAGAAAGACACACGCTTAGTGACACAGGCATGTTTTAATGTAGGTGATAATGTATAAAGACTGCTGTAATGGATCTGCCAAGTCTCCCAGTCATGTAGCCTGCAATCTCTCCCCTACTTCCCACCTCTTTGCTAAATGGAACATGTTGTTCTCTCTGCCTCTCACCCCCCACCAACTCCACCTCTTTACTCCCATAGGAACCCAGCCACAGCATATCCATAGGAACCCAGCCACAGCACATCCTATTTGAGCAAACAGCCTTGAAACTGGTCGTCCACATAACTCAAACAAACACTGACATACTATTTAAAGAAACAACCCATGCAAAGAAGATAATCTAAAGTTCCCGTTAAAATCTACAGCCATGCAGTTAATGGCTTTTCAGGAGCGTTCAAACCAGACCTAGAGAGAAACCTCGAAACATTCCTTAAATAATCACTTCATATATAGCTCTGACATGGTTATTTTCTTTAAAAAAACAAAAAAAACATTAGGGATCATGTCTTATGAGAGTGCTTTAGGTACTCACTGGTTAACTTTGGACGTTTTACTTCTATAGGACTTCACTGGTTTAGAAAGTCCAATTTTACTGACTCTGGGAGAACAAAATGGTCAAATGTATGCATGTGTATTAAACAAAGCAGTTCTTACCTCTGTTACTGGTTCTGTTTCAGGAATGATTGGTTCCGTCTCTTGTACTATCGTAGCTTCTACTATAGAGGGCTCCCCTGGTAGAGTCTCAATGACTGGTTCTTCTTCAGAGACCGGGTCTGCGACTTCAACCTTAACGTCTGCTGGAGTATGCTCCAACACCACAGCCTCAGGCTCTGTTGCTGCTACTTCAACTGGGACGGGCTCTGCAATAGGTTCTTGTACAACTGGTTCTGGTTCTACAATGGGGGTCTCAACGATGGGGGTCTTCACGATGGGGGTTTCTACGATAGGCGTCTCCACGATGGGAGTCTTCACAATAGAGGTTTCCACAATGGGGGTTTCCACAATGGGGGTCTTCACGATGGGGGTTTCTCCAACATGGGGGTCTTCACCATAGGGGTTTCCACGATAGGGGTTTCCACGATAGGCGTCTCCACGATGGGCGTCTCCACGATGGGCGTCTCCACGATGGGGGTTTCCACGATAGGCGTCTCCACGATGGGGGTCTTCACGATGGGTTTCTCCACGATGGGGGTTTCCACAGTGGGGGTTTCCACGATGGGTGTCTTCACAATAGGGGTTTCCACGATGGGGGTCTCCACAATGGGAACAGACTCTGGGATCTTTACTGGAACTGGTGCTGGGATCTTTACTTGAGCCGGAGCTGGGATCTTTACTGGAGTTGGAGCTTGGATCTTCACTGGAGCTGGAGCTTGGATCTTTACTGGAGCTGGTGCTGAAACTAGTGCTGGGATCTTTACTTGAGCCGGTGCTGGGATCTTTACTGGAGCTGGTGCTCGAGCTTTAGCTGCTTTCTTTGGAGTTGCTGCAGGTGGCGCATTCACTGCGATCCCGGGACTTGCTTTGACTTGAGGATTGGCTGCATGCTGTTCTTCAAGGGCTCTCCTCTGGGCCTGCTGTAAGGAGGGAAAAACACCAAAAACGCTTGGGTTAATGATTGTTGTCTTGTCATTACAGTGAGAACCACTTTTAAGTTTCTTGTCATGCACTCATCTTGCAGCTATGACTTTGTCTGCTGCAGAAAATTGTACTTTACATGTTCGTTAGTACAATTAAATATGTTTAGGGGAACTTGACTAGATATGTTCTCTCAATAGACTAATCCTGCTAAAGTTTGACATCTAAAAAAGAGTTTGAAACCCTATCACACTTAATTTACAATGGCTTTAATGGGTCTAAATGCTACTGATGCCCTCATAGTGTTCAGATACTGATGTTGTTGTCAGTCTGCAGGAATACCAGGCATGCCATTCCACATGTTTTTTTCTGCTCAGGACAAAACCCCCTCAGGCTTTAATGGAGATTTTAGGAGTGCAAACCACTAAAGGGAGGGGCTGGACAACTGGGAATGGGCCTAGCTTGTTAGATAATGGGAGCTAATTAGTTGAATCAAAGCAGTACTGACAGGTCTGGTGAAGCGGGAATGGAAAAACCGTGCGAGTCAGCAGCACTGATGGGTGTCCCGCAGGCCAGACAGTGGGCCTAATCACATCATAATCAGGTTATAATCAGGTTACAATCACTCCCCAAAAATGCTTTTGTTAGGCTGACAGCCAGTTAGTGCAAAATGCCTATGCCTGTCCAGCTAGCCAATGTCAAAACAACCCCTCCCTTACCTTTGCCCACAAATAGCTTGCTCCAAACATTACTACCACAGAGTAATATATACATTTCAAAAAAACAAAGTTGTTAATTTTGTTTCTTAGGCTGTAGGCCCAGCTACTTTATAATAGGTGCTTCCAGAACGGCATGTGTGAGGCACATTCAGCTTTACATCTTTAAGCAGCTCCTTTCCTTCCTGTGCTCTGATACTGTATCTCAAGCGGGAATTGGTGATAACATCCAGCTGTAAGTGACTTCAGAGGCCATTTTTAAGTGTGAGTGTCACGGGCAGTCTCTGAGAGAATCAGAGAGATTGTGCAGACTCCAATCTGGCAAAACAAATGCAAGACATTCCTTTAGCCAACACACTACCAAATACAGTGCTGTGAAGAGCTGAGAGTCAGGGAATAGCCAGAGAGAGGTTTGGGAGGGCGGGGGAGAAGTCTTTTCTTGCTAGAGAACTGGACTTCATGTAAATGGTGAGGCAAGTGGTCATTTGAAGTTGTATTTAGATAATGGAATATTGTTTGAAACTATTAAGTATTATGATTGGAAGAAATGATAGAGAACCATGTTTCATGTAGTAACCTTTGCCCTCTTAGAAAATAGAGCCTCCTTGTTACCTTCACACTCGTTATACAACCCTCCCCCCTCTGACAACTCCCACTCCTCTTTGGGCACTGAATGTTCAGAAGTAGAATGCATGGATGTACAAAATTGTAAAATGTCTCCCAGTTCTCTAAGAAGAGGTTAGGGGTCATATTTGTCAAATAATGTGTCATTGGATTGCTGCTACTGTATGTTAAATAATTACAATTATTAAATAATGAAATATAGCAGTGTATCATAAGTGAAGACAGTGAGTACTGTATGTTCTGTACAGTGTGTACCTGTGTGCATGAGAAATGGGGGGCAATATATATTTTGTAGATTTTTTTTTAATGTTGCACTTTTTACGCTCAATATAATTAAACCAGAGAAATAAACAAACCTGCAATATCCATCCTAGCATGCTTACCGTTTTATCCAGAGCGCGCTGAGAACGCAAGTAGCAAACGGTAGTTAGGTTAACAATTTTCTTTGTCTCTGGTCCCTTCGAGTCCATTTTTTAGTAGACACTTCTATCTTGGTGACATTTTACGCACGGAGTTTGGAGCGCTCCTCGGAGTTGAGAGCGTCACAAAAGAACAACAGCAACGAATTGAAAACATTTTTGTCACTTTTCTGTTGATATGGCTATTAGGAAACTTAATTTGATCAGCAATCACTATGGAAAAAGGTCACAAAAACAAGGTTTTGTCTTATGGGGGTAAACGATAAAAAAGACTATACTATAGCCTATATTTAAAACAACCACCGCAAATCAAAAACTGTCGGCTACAAAATTTAATTTTCCTCGACATTTTCCAAAAGATTAACTGAACTGATTTGAGATCATATTCCCATTAAGTCCAATAGACTTTGGATATGATCATGTTGAAAATAAAAACCTAGTGGGGAAAAAGTGCGCCTGCCACCACTTACCACCCTCCTCATGCGACGCTTGTTCTTCTTCCTCTTGCTGGGCATTTTGATGTGTGCTGATGGAAACAAGAAAAACCGAAGAAATGAAACGAGCAGAGAAAGACCGAGTGAAAAAAGTGGATCTTTATAGAGCCCCCAGTCCTTCTGTTACCTTTGCATCGAACCTATGGGGGGACTGGGATGAAAGATGGGGGCGTGGAGAGACAGAGAGAAAGCAAACACACCCCTACGTAACACACATGCACGTGCACTACAGCGCAGTGAGATGACTGAACTTGAGCTACCTACTGGCTGTATGTTATGCAACCAACCACTCCATCAGCGTACATCGGAGAAAGGGAGAAAGAGAGTGGTCCGTGGGCTTGCTGAGTGCCACACCCCATTTTCTGGATCATTTAGAAATACTTTTTGACTCGTGCACATGCCAACAACGACGCACATATTTTTTTCTGTCTTGTCTTCTCTACTTTTCTCACTACTACAGTCAGTTTTGTAACACAGAGACCATAAAGCATGCTACCATTCAATTCAAATTTTATTTTTGAGAGAAAACCAACAAGAAGAAAACAGCCCCTCTTTCATACAAAACAATGTGTGCTTCTGACTTTTTTTTAATTCATTACAATCATGAAGCCAGAGAATCGTTGTTATTGTATATGTCTCCTCCATCGAATAAAGAGAAAGAAAGCTTGTACATGTGTTAACGCCCACCGCCCCCCTGCACTGCATGAGTTGTGTGAGCATCCATTGTTTCCCACTCCTTGGGTACAGCCATAGCTATTCATGCATAATTACAGAAAGGAAGAAATACATGTTTTATTGTGTCACTTATTTTCTTAATGTAAAGGAAACATTGGACTTACCTAAACATGCAGGAATGCAAAGTTTGTATTTGCATGCCTGGTCTAGTGTGTGTGAGGCTTCAGTTACAGAATGGCAGTCAGTCTGTATCACTGTTATACACAGTCAGAGGCTACTTATTCCAATTATCTCTGTCTATTTGATTTACAATCTGAATTTTGCAGTCATATGTAGGTTTACTTTTTTTGTATAAAGAGCTTCATTAGCGTTTTTACAATATACAAGTTATAAACAGTAGGCTACATACATTATTAGAAAACAAAACAGAAAAAGCACACAAAAAAAGCAAATATAGTTAACAATTACAAGCTTACTAATGAAATGTATCAGTGTGAATGGGCTAGTAAAGTGCATAAAGTGCATATCATAAAGTGCATATAAAAAAGTGCAAAGAGTCAATAGTCAATAAGTGCAATAGATCACAAGGTCAGAATGTTCCAAGGAAGGAGCTGATTTTTTGTCCAGAGATCTTCTTCTCCTTAGTTCAGTGAGCACTTGTTTGCACGTTATCGCGGTTAATAACAGTCTGTTGAATAATCATACAGCATCTGGACTTCCATAATTTGAAGCATACAACACATACAACACATATAACACATATGATTATTTGTTCAGTTCCTCGTGTTTCTCTAGTACACTATCACCAATAATACAATACATTACAGATTTATACAAAAGATCAAACATTACACCATACACTTTTTACTTGTCCCAGACTTCTTTTGCACTATAACAGTCCATTAAGAGATAGAGTTGTGCATGTACATTTACCACACACTGGCTCAACCACACACTAATCTTGTTACTTTTACTTTCAAATTGGTTCAGGTGTAAACTATCAGAAGTGCAACGTTTTGAAACATATTTGTTTCACCATCTTTCTTTGATATGACTTGCTTTGTTTTTTCTGTTATTATTTTCAAATATTCTACTGTATGCTTAGATAGCAATACAGGCATGATCTTCTAGCCTAAAGTGCAACAGGGTTGTGTCTGTAACATTGTAATTAAATATATAAATGAAAATAGGTTGAGTATAACTCATATATACTGTATATACTGTATATATAAGTTTGACTATATGTGTGTGTATATATATATATATATATATATATATATATATATATATATATATATATATATATATATATATATATATATAGTACATTTCAAGAACTCTGGAGAGGAAAATAGTCAGAGATGTTGTTCAACAATTTGCAATGGAAGAATGGGCCAAAATCCCTCAGGAGACCTGTGCCAACCTAGTAATGAACTACTCTAAGAGGTTGTTGTCAGTTATGGCTCAGAAAGGGTACACTATTGACCATTAATGGCCTGGGGGCTAATAATTTTGGATGTCTAATTTTTGCCCTTTCTTGTTTTTAACTCAGTGCATCAATAAAATATCCCAATCATTTTGTCTTTGTTATGTTGAAAACAAATATACCATAAACACTTGATGTTAATGGTCATTTCTGTGGAGAAATCAAGAGTTTTGTATAATTTTATAAGGGGGGCTAATCATTTTGGCCTCAACTGTACTCACCAGTGTGGGATTTTTTGAACTGCTATAATTCTTCAGATGTAATTGGTTGGGTCAATGTAAAGTTCAGTGATACTGAAATGAAGTTAGTTATTAATCTCATTATTGTGAGTTTTTAATGAACACATTCAGGATGTTTCAGCACATTTTCACTTTAAGAGGGCAATGATTTTGTTTTTACCTTAACCAATGTGTGTTTGTTTCTCAAGAGGTTTCATCAAGCTAAAGCTCAAAGATATTTCCTGAATATTTAAAGAGTTGAATTATGCTTATGAAAATACCAAATACTGGTGTTCTATGTTTTCAGTGTTTTGTTCAGGTCTAACTTGTTTTTCTGTTCATCAATCTTTTCTACACCTTCTTTACACAAGTGTGTACTTGTGTCACAGAAGAATTTGCTGCAGAGTTGGTTAAGCAGGTTTGTCAGGTGTCCCCCCCCCCCACCACACACACACACATATTTGAAGGGTACCCTACAAGTCAGTGCAGTCAAGAGTTATAAAGTGTTGGTGACTGAGCTAATTGTTGTTTAGAAAAGTGTTCCACTGGTGCCAGAATTAAATACAATCAACAATCTTCTCGTCTGGGCGTGATACTGATCTTATCGGCTTCCTGTCCAAAATTTTAATTGCTCAATTGTATATATCATCATAAGAGGCTTTGTTATTGTAGTGCTGCTTGTGACCAAGAGGTTACACAACTTAGAAGTGAAAAGATCATAGCCAACATAAAACTATTTACAGCATGAAAGTGGAGGCAGTCTCAAAAGTCTACATGTGTGTGTTTTTCAAATTTTAAATGGGAGTTTATTATTAGGCCGGGGTATTTTACCTCCAAGACCTGTTGGTTATGTTGCCCATTAATCTTCAAATTTAACTCAATAATTTCTATTGTGGATCAAGCTCTGGAAGATAAGCAAACCAACACAGTTTTTTTAACATTGACTAAAAGACATGAATTATCAAACCATGCTGCTCTTGACTGTACATGATCTGACAGCTGGGAGCATTGGGAAAAACAAAATAGTTTTTCAAAAATTAGCAAATCTACCGGTCCACTGGCACTTTCTATGTAGTATCCAGGCAGAATAACACTGAAGCCTCTCCGAGTTTCTCCTGAAGACTGTAGGCAAAACAGCAAGTGCTTAAAATCTTTCTGCTATCAGCTGGTCAGAGGAGAATCATTGTCTTTAAATAGTTGTATGATGTTTACCTGTGCTCAACAGGGTTACACACACACACACACACACACACACACACACACACACTGGAATGGTGTTCCAACAACAAACCCCCCTCTCCATGGTTACCTATCCTGTCCCATCAGTGCAAACACAGTAACACACACACAACAAGTCATACAAATATTGCTTAAATAATTATTTTCAGGTTTGGGGTTTTCAGAATTGTTTTCCTTGGAGATACATTTTGGTCCCTATTAGGCAGCGTGTTTTTGATTCCTTAATGTTATTTCCAAAGAGGACTACATATTGTCTCAAAGTACAGCAAGCAAACCTTATTTGTAGATCTTTTGGAAACCGGATTTAGAAAATACTAAGAACACACATAACATTCACTTCAGTACTTCAAGTTCCTGCTATTTGCAGAATTCCAATATGCCACAGATATATAGGCATACTGTAAACATTTGATACAACGTCTGTATAAAGAAACAAAATGGAATCCCTTTATCAGGCGCCTATTTTTAAAGCAAAACTCTTGTACTGTAATTTCACTTGGTCAAGTTATCCAGCAAACATAACTACTTAACTACTACTTTTGTGACAGTGCTCCAACGACCCTTGTAATACCTCTTTCACACCAATGACCAGGGTCGGACTAGGGTTATCTAACCCATGTTAAACCCTTCAATCCAAGCCAGTCAACACGGGTTGATCCCTGCATGACAATTCAGATACGACCTGGGTTACAACCCGAGAGCGATGAATATCAATTAAGCTACCTCACGTGCTGGATTGGGGTTTACATGTCATATTCAGTGATCAGCTAACGTTGTTGCATACTCCAATCCAGCTTCACACCACCAGAACTAGTGATTTGTACTTAAATTCCTCATTCTTCAGTAGGTCCTGACCTCTGCAAAGGTTGACTCTGAGTCAACTTTGGAGGATGGGCAGAGTGGTGAACATCTGGGCACTTTTGCCACTGTGAACAGACTTCACTCATACCACTTTTCTCATAGGGGATGAATGAACCACTCCGCTCTGCCATTATTGAAGTGATCTGTGAAAACCCAGCATAAAGTATAGTGAGACAAAATCTAAGCCGAGTCGATCAATGGCAGTTAAACACTTCAAACACAAAGTCAACCCTAGTTGAGCACTCGGAGTGAAAGCGGTATGTGATGATTTCTTTTGACCTACCCCTTTCTGTCCCTCTCCATTCCTGTTTACTTAGGACCCCAGACATTCCTGAGTCTCACCGACTGCAGCCTAATATGGTAATTTAGTTTAAAAAAGGATTCCTGGTGAAGGTTGTTCAGATATCAGCAATTGCTAAGATGAACAACATTTTTGAGGTTTTATAAGGAGCTTTTGCCTGAATCAGGTATTTTAGATGTGTTGCTGTGAGCGAAGGGTACTATTATCTCTTATCATGCAAATCAAATTCTTGAGACAACTAAAAATCCCACATGCATGAGATTGTCTTCAAAATACTTGTGCATTGGTTTCCCCAATTTTGTTGAGCATATTGCCTGGATCAGCCATGATTCCACCTTAACCAGCATGGTTCAGCTCTTTGCCTCATTATCATTTAATAATCATAAATTAGTTAACAACTAGCTTGGCCAGCTCATACTAGAACAACCATTACCGTACTAACCTGGATGGCTCATAGCGTACCTTCCCAGAGATGACAAAATATGGACATTAGCCAATCTTATGTGTTCATGTCTTTCCTTTTTTTTTCTTCTTTTTTTTCTCAAGGGACAATACATTTCAGTTAACCTAAGTCTAATTTAGCATGAATTAGCCGTGCTAATTTTCTTCTGTTGTTGGTGACCAGATATTAAAAGACACACACAAAACGAAAGAAATGATCCGGTTGACCACTTTAAGCTGTAGAATATTTGGCTAGAAATGAGATTAAAATCACTGCGTAGTAGATGAATGTGGCTGAACACATGTGGCTGAACACAAGCTTTAGCAGTTGAATTGAGAAAACTAAAATAAAGATAAAGAAAACCTTGTGTATGGTTCATTTAAAAGGAAATGTTATGAAAAGCTGTTAAAGGCCAATCACATCCTGTCACTCGGCATGTATGTTAGAATGTATCCGTGTGAATAATTTTTCCTGACACATTAATACTTTTGCCAAAAAAATACAGACGGAAAGTCTACACTGTTAAGCGTTTGTTAATAAAGACTCCAAGCACCAGTTGTGATGAAAGCCAGGCGAAAAGCAATGCAGGGAAAGACCAAGAACGTCATCAGACAGTGTAACGCCAGAGGCTCTCCAGTGTGTATTCATATCACAGAGCCATGGGGGAGGTGGGTTAAAGAGAATGGGTGGAAGGAGAGAGATTGGTCATCCTGGTAATAATAGCAACTGTGATCAGCTATCATCCAACAGAGAACAGACATACATACACAAACACATACCTTTAGCAGCTCTGTGGCTCTGACACTCTTTTCTTTGACCGGCATGCTCACATGCACAGACACAAAAACATCCCATTCCTTTTTATATTATCTGTGCTTCTCTCTGCCTGTGCTGCCCTCAGGGGGTTTTCTTACTCTCAATCTATTCCAGGATCCCACTTGTCTCTTCCAGAGCAGCAGTATTCAAATGTACTCCACCAGAACTCACTCAGAAAATGTGCTACTTTTTCTCAATAACGCCACACTTTTAATTGTGCATTCAACTTTTAATGGTCTTTCTGTGTCTCCAGCCTCTGATAGATTGTTTGTTTGTCTGCCAGCAGGATTACAAAAAATATTAAAGACCAGATTTTTTTGTAGTTTAATAGAAAGACTGACCTCTTAGACGATGTTTACACGTGGGTGGCTATTTTCATAAACAGACATTTCAACCTCTCCGTTTTCAAAAATAACATGACAGAAAAGTGTTTGTTTACACGTACCTGTGTATATATACCGTCAGTGCCGTCAAGAGAATGCCAAACCTGTAAGTGGCAGTGTAATCAGAATCCACAAAATAGCAAAATAGCAACAACAACAAAAAATCACTTCCTTTCTCTCCTCTTCTTCACTTCCTTGGTTGCCTAAACCTCTGTTTGTCTCGGCTTACATGGGAACCTGCAAATAAAGTTTTATATCACTCTCCACTCTGGCTGGAAATTCTCCATTTGCATGTAAACGAAGGGCAAAATTTTTTTTTTAAATTACCATGTACGGTCCTTTAAATTGCCAACATGTGGGTCATTAATACACATGATTTTTTTTGTGTGCATGTTTTGTTTTAGATGCGTTTTTCCGGTTATTTATTATGCTTTTATCTTGTGTTGTTGTCTATAATTGTACAGCACTTTGGGGCAGTAGTGACTGTTTGTAAGTGTGCTATAGAAATAAACTTTGACCTTTGACCTTTGATTGAGGAGAGGTTATGTATTCTTAAAACCCACAAAACAAGGTTTTAAATTGTAATCCAGGATCACAAAGACTTTGAACATAACACATCCTGCTAAGTGACGGAGACAAGTAAAAAAAAAGCAATATGGATAGAACATCTAGGTACATCTACATTTCCCTTTGATGTAATAGTACATGCTTGTAATTAAAAGTGATCCATTGGGTTTGAGTGTTTAACTCAAAAGTACTGTGAGAATGCATCAGAATTCAGAAGAGTTCTTAGAGCAAGCAAATCACTTTTCAAGGAAACAGCCATAAAGAAGTTTTGTAATATCACCAGTTTTAGAAAAGGATTTTGCTATATTTGCTTTCTCTTGAGATACAGTAATCAAAATGAGTACTGAATAATCATTATAAAGCAACTTTCCTTTGATGAATTCAATTGTGCCAACACATTTAAAAGATTTTTGCAATCACCAATGCACACAAATGGACCAAACCCAGAACCACAATCAGACAAAGCAGTTTTATCTGTGTGTGTGTGTATGTATGTGTGATATGTTGACAACAACTTCTTGTTGATACATTTTACAATACATTCAGCATAATACACTTGACTGAGATTGTAAAGACTGTCTTTTGATTTTCTGTAAAATACACAGACGTTTTAATAAAAAATCACTGCCCCTAAACACCCACACAGGTGTTTTCAGTTAATCTTGTGTCTTTTTGTGCGTTAAAGGGAATCAGAAAAACATTTTTCCCAGTAAAAACGTCGGCATTCACTTCACTTCATGTGGGAATCAGAGGTGGGGAACTGGGGCTAGATTTTGCTAACAGAGTTTTCCAGTTGGTGACGCATTGTTAACAACTGACTTACAGAAACTCGGCCAACGATCATTCAAATGTGTTGAACCTTTCCTAAATATAGAAAATTCATGAATGCATGTAATATATTTTGCCAACGTTTACAATGTGCTATCGATTTAGGCTGTAGTCGTCCATTGATGTCAACAGAGTTACTTAAATTAAGTATAAACGTTGTGTGCTATTGCCAGTAACAAGTAAACCAAATCAAGTCTAGTAGGCCTATGTTTTGAGCTCTTGTACAAACTGTAATGTGGAAAGTAATGTGTAATTGAAGAGCTTTGGGTGTCCTTTGTTATTGTGGTCTCCATGTTTTCACACACCTGGGGCCTGTTGCACAAAACCAGGATAAGGGATTAAGCTGGGATATTCAAGTTATCCTGGATGAATTTAGCTTTGACTCGGTTGCACGAAACCAGGTTGAATTAAACCCAGCCAAGTAACCATGGAGATTTATTCTTTGCAGCTAGCCTGGTCCAGAACAGGCTAACAGCCAGGCTAAGATTAATCCTGGAGTGTCTTGTGTTAAATCAGCTGCCGCTCTGAACCAAAATAAACGTGTTTAACAGTTATTCCGTTGTCTTCTGCTTTATTTTTATTAACATGCATTATTTGTCACTATTGTTGTCACGAGTTTGATTTAAACCCTACTATAGCAGTTGTTTAGATGGTTAGAAATGGGTGCACTGGCACCCAGATGCGGAGTGGAAATCAAGAGAGTCCGGACTTTCCCGGCGAGATGGTAGTGTGTCGAGGCTGCCTGGCGTGCGGTCGCTGCCCGCTACGGTGGCCGCTGCCCGGTGGCCGCAACCCGGTGGCTGCTGCCCGTTGACCGCTGCCCGTTGACCGCTGCCCGGTGGCCGCTGCCCGGTGACCGCTGCCGTTGCCTGCCGGCAGACCTGTGCATCACATCAGTGTCTACCCTCTCTGTAAAAGTAAAGATGAGCAGCGCGGCGTCCGTGGTCTGTGCAGCTTCAGGTTTATACAGGACGCGCTCCGGAGATTAAGTGGGACAATGCAGCTATATTCCCAGATATGATATTAATGGTAGACTGGTCAGGGACCAATACATTCATGATTTTATTTTCTTGTTGCTTGTCCTTCTCTAATAAAGGACCGTTTGTATTAGGCTACTCCTTAATATGTAGGCTGATGTTTTTTTTTATTGTAACTTACTTTGGTTTCATAACCTTCTCATAAGTTTTACATCCCTGGACCAATAACGTGGTCTATATACAGTACGTATATAGTGTAGTTTACATTCAGCACACAGGGAACAACACAATGCTTCTTAATATATTTATTTTGATGCTGTTACTTGTCAAAGTAGGCTAAATAATACATTTTATTTATATTGTGCTTCACATGGTAGGTTACTCAAAGACACTTTACGGTAAAACCAGCACATTTATCACCTAAAAACGAAACTAGCATATTTAGAGCAATTAAAACACTGTGTAGCCTACAACTTTGTAAAATAAAAAAAGTAGCGTGACTAGTCGGCTAAGTAGATATTTTTAGATCCTTAAGCATTCAGTCAGTCCACTATAGTCTGTTGGGCTTTTTCTCTCCGTTTGATAAGAGCCGTATTTCCCTTTCTGCATATTATATGCTTCACCTCCTCGTTAGTTGCCACTAGAAGCTGCTGCTCATTGGGTGAAAGATATGCCGCATGCGTCGTCTCCATTTCTGCATCAGTAAATCTGTTATCGATACTGTGGTCTATTTCAGAAAGCCGTGAACGTGCACTTATGCCAGCTATCTGCACCTGGCTGGACATAGCTTCACCTGTTCATCCGGGCTCGGCAAACGTGCAACCGATTAAGCCGCAATGAGCGGATCACACTAAGTCAAGCGGCGCTTTTTCACTTATCCTGGATATCTTTATTCTACTTTCGTGCAACAGGCCCCTGATGCTCTGGGCTATGCCCAACAGTTGGTAGCAGTAATGCAACAAGTTCTTATGCCAAACGCCAATATAACAGAAAAGAACAACACGCAATGCTGGCAGTCGGAAAAAACGTAATCATGGGGCCGGTCCCTGATATTCCCAGGTGGCATGAATGGACCATTAGACCTTTTCCCAGGACTGTGGGGGTGTACAGACCGATTGATTGACATCTTGCTGAGTCTCCACTTAGCTTTGTTGCACCTGATTGGGCAGGCCAAATGACACCTTTCTCATTTTTATTGGTAGAAAAGATTTGTGACCTTGTGAATTACCACCAAAGCTCCGGCCCACCTTCACCCTGAGCAGAGGTCTAATCAGCCAGAATAAGTAACTGCTGCGGGATGTTTTGGGCCTTTTATTTACTGAACAACAAGATGGTACTAACAAGAACACAAATGAAGAAAGGTGAACCACAGGTGATACAGATGATAGCTTGATGATACAATTATCCAATGGGATGCTTACATGCTGCATTATGTCACTCCTATTTGCTCTTTTAGAAGGCATGGGATTAAATACTGGGCTTTGATTCAGTACAGTTTGAGTTAATAAAAGAGAACAAATCTATGTGCAGCCCTCCTTCTTTATTCTGTATCTTAAGCAGGGGCCATAACATATGGTGAAGGAAGCTCTTAGGTTTGTATTCTTTAACTTGCTCAGATCTAAAAGACAAAAAAGTACAATTAACATGCCACTTACTCAGGAAAATGGTAAAAAAGGTTTTCAAACAGCTGAAGGATTAGCAGGTCTGCTGATTCACTTGAACCTTGAACCTCCACTCCCTTAGGCATGTATTATTTACTTGCACCATCAACTTTCTGAATCATATTTTCCCACTGATAACCTCTTAAATATTTCCAAAGTCAATACTTTTTTTGGATTCAAATCTTCACACATTAATGCTACACCAAGTGTGGTTTGGGAAAATTTGTGTTTTTTTTTCTAAAAAGCTACTATCAAGCTGTTCTGGTGCAAGACACGTATCTACTAGCTGCAGTGTGGTTGTGCTTAAGGTAAAAAATAAAATTAAAGGAAAGAGCAAAATATCCACTTGCCATGAGTCTGCACACTTCCACTGCCCTCTAGTGTCTAATTTGCACTCTGCAATAATACCCTATACTTCTATAGTCCTGCTAGCTAAGTGATAGTATAGCATAGTATATACAGTATACTGTGTATATATATATATATATATATATGTATATATGTGTGTGTGTGTGTGTGTGTATGTATGTATAAGAGAAGAGGATTGTCCCTCATAGAGATCACACAACATCCAGTTGCCATTAAACAGAGAGAAATTGACACGGTCAAGCCACTTGACATATATAGGATTACAGATCATGTGTAAATGCCTTGGACACACATGGGAATGTGTGTCTGTATGTCAGCCCGTTAACACTAGTGTTATTAATTGTAGACACCTGCCTGTCATATGTGACCTGGCTTTCACTGAACCATTGCAGTATTTTGGCTCTGTTGGAGAAAAAGATATGAGTTTATGAGAGGTGATGAATGTATTTCTAGAATTAGATGCTAATCAATATTTAGCCATAACTTTAAAAATTATATGAAATTAAATCAAAAAATCAAATATGCCTACCATTTCGGTGGCATTAAGAATATCTTTGAATGCAACAGTAAGTTAAGTTTGAAAATTGTCCGTTCAATATGGCTCTGATTTATGAATCTCCACCAACTGGAAGGCCTCTTCTTGTTATGTTTAGCAGTTTTAAAAGTTAAAGAAAATTGTGAAGCATAATGAAGACAAAAAATGCACATACTAGATGTTAGAATCTTGAGAATTCAGGGTTGACTAAACTTCACTGGGTGGTTGGAGAAGTACCTGGCTAACATGTGTGTAAGTCGTACCTTTAGCGCAATAGTGAAATCTGTTGGACTAAAGATAAATAATAAAAATGTAAATGTATGTGCCTAAATGTTAATTTACAACATATAGTTCAGTTACAGTGCAGTATTTATTGTTTGTTGAAAAACATAAATGTTATGCACATATGATAATAGCGTCACTATGAACTTGTATACATAGAAATATGATACAAAATTAAATATGTGACATAAAGGTAGATTTCTATATTCAACCTCTAATTTAAACTATACTACAGACATATGTTTGGAGTGACACAAAGGTGTTGTCATTCTATTCAGGGATCTTTTTGTAGACCAGCTACTATATGCTGTTAGTATAAATTGTCTACTATATAACTCTGTATCTTCTAACTGTATATACATTATACTAAACACAATAGATAAACTGGTTAAAAAAAGTGGTGAGAAAACTTTTAATGGCAATTCTGCACCCACTCCTCATGATTCAGTGCAAAGTGCTTTATAAATGGCCACATAGTGGCACCATTGGATTTACCTTCACATTTAATATTCACATTAATTTCATTAATAGGCTTACCTTTAACGTGATTTTACTAATGAAACATCAGACAGACATGTAAACAAACCAAAAAAAACAACCTTTTGGAGATTATATCTGGTAGGAAAATGATGCGCATATATCCCATTTTAACAATCCCCATATAGAACCAAATAAAATATATTTCTATTTCTTAGTGTTTTCGTGGCTCAGAGAATGTGTTGTATACTGTAGCTTTAAACCTGGTGCCATTTCGGCAGCTTTAATCCCCTCTGGGCCATCGTCGCATTCATTACCACAATGAAATAAACAAGCTTGATAATAAAATAAAAATAATCTTTGAAACATTATAAACAACAGTGCCAGTTCACTCAAGTCCATGAGGCAGTTCAATAGTCAAGAGTGTCCATAGTTTCCACACAGGCAGTGTGATGGTCCTGGCTTATTGCTGGCTTATTGCTGTGTGTGTGGATGAACCGTGTCTGTGTGAGGTTGAGGATAAACAGGAACATTATACTCTGTGTACGCGGGTGGAAGATCCTCGGGCTTCAATTCCAGCTGAAATACAAAGGAAGAAACGCAAGGTCAAAATCTAAATACCCAGAAATAGCCTACACATTATGGTTGACATTATAGTTTTCAAAATGGCGGTGCGCTAGGCGCAATGGCTTGGATGCCTCCTGCCACAGTGCTATATTTTCCCTACATTTCCTTGCATAATGTGCCTGCACATTGTGTCAATGATAATAAAGTTGAATTGAATTGTTTAGCATTATCTTTGTATTATATTTGAGGATTCTGACTAGTAATTTTCTTCACCTCATTATAGGAAGGTGGTGGCCCACAGTAGACAGCATTGCCATATTGGGGCAGTGTGGTGAGCTCCTGGCTGTATCGAGGCACCCTGGGGTGGTCTTCGCTGTCCTGGCGTGACAAACTTCCATGGAAAGGGATGAAAAATATGGGAGGAGGGCGCGCCTCCTGGTCAGTGCGTCGCCACACCTCCCTCTCTATCTGGTCTTCTCTAAAGCGAAAGCATGCCCTGCAGAATGTTGTGCAGAACATGATGGAGAGGCCGAAGCCCATAATGCCCAGGAAGATTCTTAAAGAGGAGGTGGAGATAGGTGAGAGGAGGATGAGGAAGATGGAGAAGGGTGCAAAATGGTAAGATGGAGAGAGGGAAGAGAAGTGGAAATGAAGAAAGTGTCAATGGGAATGTTTAGCTGTAAAATATGATGAAATTTAAGACTTGGGACTTTTTTGATTTTTTTTATATCTGTAATGCATTGCTCATGTAACATATCAAACATGAAATATGTCTTTACTTGGTGTAAAAAAAGCCTTCATGGTCAATTTCATATTTTGCCACCTTCATCAATTGTGCTCAGTTTGTGGTAAAGAGAAGAGTGAGGACTTTAAATACTTTTATGTTTTGATGAGATTAAAAAAGATTGTTTGAAGAAATGGTTGATTTTTCAATTGTTACACATCTCATTTAATCTCCGGGTTCACCCAATGAGGAAGTAAAGCAAATGTCAACAAAAACAGGTTGAATTAATCACCACAGAAACTTACAGACAAAAGAAATGTGCCTTACTCTAGAATGGGAATATATTCACTTGGCATTCTTAAAGCTCTGTGGATTAACTCCTGATGGACCAAAATGGAAGTGGAGTCGGAAAAAGAGTACGGACCTGAAGGGGAAACAGGCAAACATTTAGATTTTGCTATCAATTACACATTTTCTAAACAACATGTTATCTCTTATTGCTACTTAACTTTATAAACATTTTTATTATTTACTTTATTTGCCTTGTAGGACTACTTTATGGTGGGTCATGCCTTGCAACATTTTCCATGTTTTCCTCTTCCTTGAACAACAGGAAAATATACTTTGAACTTAAGACCCATAAATGTATTGTCCAAGAAACCATGGTCCAAGAATATTTTATTGCCTGTCACTACTTGTAGGCAGGGCCATAAGATAAGATAAGATAAGCCTTTGTTGTCTCCTATAGGTAAAATTCATCTTGGGCAGTTGAGAGAACAAAAGTGGCAACGCATCACACAAAAAAACACAATAAACATACAGTAAACATGCATAAAACATAAGCATACATTATCCATCAATGTGTTCAATAAACATTGGATAAACCTCACAAAAGACAGCCATACCTTCCCCCACACTCATAGGAGAAAGAGAACCCACTGCACATCCTCCCCCTCATAATGCACTTAATTCTACACAAATTTCCCATTGAATCACTGTGTGATCAATAACATATGTGTTGCACAAAACCCAATGCACAATTGCACCATGCCCTTCCAGATATTGCACATCCTTCAACCATAATGGTGAGTACCACAGATAAATAGACTCATATAAGTACATCTCTCACTGGAAGTTTGTCCTGCCGTAACCTCATAAGGTTTTCAGTCATTTAGCCTACTTACACTGGTTGGTGTTCCGTATTATGCAAAGTTTTTATGATTACAATGTGCTTGTCAGGTGATCAACAGGATTATTATAGCGTGTAAGGAGATCAGAGTCATTGGTATCAAAGTATAAGATGTGGTCTGAATTTGTTTTAGCTTCAAACTCAATTCAAAGTTTTGGTTGCCTCAATAGCTCTCTTGGTAGAGCAGGTGCCCATATATAGAAGTTTACTTCTTAACGCAGTGGCCGCAGGTTTGACTCCACCCTGCGGCCTTTTGCTGCATGTCATTCCTCCTCTCTCTCACCTTTCATGTCTTCAGCTGTCCTATACAAATAGAGGCCTAAAATGCCCACAAAATGTATATATACTGTTTATTTTAAACAGCAAGGCATTATCTCTACCTTGATTATTTTGTTTTCAGATGAAGTGGTTTGAAAAATATTCTCCTGTCCCTACTTAAACCATTTAAAATGCATTATCACAAGCTGAAAACAGGGCTGTTCTTAGTTCATGAAATGTTGATGTTTCGGAGATCTTTTGTTTTCAAAGGACAGCAAAATATTACACGTATCGGGTCAGGCAATCAGTGGCATACAGTCCCCTCATGCCACCACCCTTGAAAGTATATCACTGCTCATATCATTTATATCAAATAGAGGTTCGCTAAGATTCAGATTAACACCCCAAAAAGTGTTCCAAAAACAGTTATTATGTGTCCCATGCCTCAGGTACCACTAAACTACAGTGCAACCAAGTCACTGTTAACAAGTACACAATTGCTTAATGTCCTGTCTTCCTGTCAAGGAACCTTGTGGCTGTGTTAACTAAGTTTATCACAGATTTTGATCAGAGATATATGGTAACATCAGCTAAACAAAGAAGAAGACAAATGTTTATCAAAATTGACTGAACTTTCTCCTTCCGTCACGTGAATTTTCATAGTCATGTGGAGCAAGTCCTCAACATGATGTTGAATCTACACACAGGGGAACAAACGCTACATATTTAGAGGTGGTCTAACATTGCCATGTTTTATATGCTGAATAGATTATTAAACCAAAGCAAGATGAGGTCAAAATTCCCAACACATGATCTGAACAGGGGCAAAGTCTGTAAATACTGACTAAACAAATAAACGACTCCTGCTTTGAGATACTACCTAATGGGGTTACATTTTATCAGCTTTAGTAATCAAGAAGAAAAATGGAAGCAGAAACACAAACTTTAGGCTCTTACCTTCAGTCCAGAGACGGCTCCCCTCAGGTGTACAACTGGGAGGGTAAACTCACTGGAGCAGAGTGCCGTTTCTATTGTGGGTGCGTCCATGAGGGCGCAGTGTGTGTGTGTGTGTGTGTGTGTGTGTGTGTGTGTGTGTGTGTGTGTGTGTGCGCACAGTTGAATGAATCTGTGCTCACATATATAAATGTATGTTTTATCAGTTGGACTATGTGTTTTATTAGTTTGTGCTAAAAGTCCACCAATAGAATTTATGGCAGCATTAGAAGATTTAAAGTAACAGCTAACACAGCTGTCCACAAGGCCTCAGGTGAGAGGTAAGTTACAACCCTTTGACATCTGGGTCTTAACCAGGATTGACTTTGTGTTTGAAAGGGTTAACCCGCGTTGATCGACTAGATTAAAACTACTGGAGGAAGAGCAGAACACTTCTATAGAGATTAACCAGAAAGAATAAAAACAATGATCTGCATGAGAGAGAAGAGAGACTTTACTTCTTTTTCCCAAAGAAAGCGCACCTATATCTTGAGGTTACTCTGTGTTTACATGAGTCAATACTGGTCCCCCAGAGTCAAAGTCATCTTTATCTCAGACAGCTACCAAACAACTTTGCCCTGTTGTATTTTTAATTTTTTTCATTTGTATTTATTTTTATTTTTGCTTGCTAATTTACTGTACTGTATTTTAACAAATGTTTGTCATGTGAAGCACTTTGCAACTTTGTCTGTAAAAGATGCTTCATCAAATAAACATTCCTCTTAAAATCACATGTGATAAAACAGGAGGCAGAATTGAAACGTGTACGTGACACCACGTGATTTTCTTTGACTGAATTTGAGTGTTTTCTTTCATTTGAAGGTGCTGTAAGTACTATTGTGAAGATCCAGGATTTAGCCAAGGAATTTGAACATTGACAACTTCTCAGTTCTTCCCTTCCATAAAGTTGGGACACTTGCAAAAGACTGAGATGAAATATTATTGTCAGAACTGACATATCCGGAGTTTTTGACCTCGGTGTGCATCCTATATTTATCATAATGCAACTCAACACCCATGTCTTACAAACGCCACCTGTTTGTCATGGAGACTTTCTGTTATACATGTGTAGTCTTTAAACCCAAGCCGAGATGACCACCTGATGACATCAGTATGACATCATCAGGGATTATTTTCAGACTCACGCAAATGTTGTCACATGTCGTATAGTAACCTACTCCCCTTGACAAATAAAGGGATGTAAAAGCATTAAAAATTGGTGTTTCATTTTAAAGACAAAAGCGTGTGCTTTTTTGACTGAATAGAAACACAGGTAAACCAAATGATTTTAAAATGACCCCACAAATGTGGAAACCTAATCTTTACTGCTGGCAAAGTGTATGACATGCTGATCAGAGTGAAAAGGTACAAAGGTAACATCCACATAACTCCCAACATACAGGTATCACCAATATTAATAAGATAAAATAATAGAATACAATTATAGAAATACAAATTAAAATTAAGTCAAAGTAACTTTATTGGTTCAATATTTAATTCACCACATATTGTCCTCTCAAAATAGAATTGCTATGAATCCTGTCCTACAGACGATTTTACAGTTGCATTAAAGTAAGACATACACTTAGCAACACATTACTAATCATGAACTTTATTTTGTCATTTATATGAGAATTTTAATAATTAAAAGTTAAAAATGCTACCAAGAAGGACCAGTGGTGTCAGAAATCCTATTCATGTTCCCAGTAATGGAAAATCATCAAACTGTATCTGATCTGATCTCACAGCAGTGTGATCTGAAGTTATTAACTTAAGTAAATTTAGGTTCAACAACCCTTAAAAATTTTAAAAATATTCTAGCAAGTGCATTAGGGTAACTTTTGTTACCAACAATTGTTTCAGAATTTCATTCAGATGTAGGCATTAAATATCTAATGTGCAGTATATTCTTTAGTGCCACATTCACTATTTGTACACTGTACAGTATGTTGTAGCCTTCTGCCGCGATAATGCAGCACGAATAAAAAATTAACTTCACAAAAACAGAGATTTCACACAAATTCTCATAAAAAAACTCACCCACCCCTACGTCTAAAAAAAAAAATAAAACACACAGACAGCTCTGAGCACAAACGTTCGTGTCATGACTCCTGTAGAGAGCTTTCATTGTGTTTCCTACAGAGTTACCTCTTTAAATCTTATTTACTTAAATCTTAAATACCATTTGAGGGTTCTTAAAATGCAACTCTCTGCAAAATGTAATCAAGGATCTTTTTGTAAATAGTCAAACTTTTGTTTTAAAGTATAATTAGGACAGAAGCGTCACTTTTAAGCTTGACCGTATTTTCATTTTCGGTCCAATGGCCTTTTGAAAGAGAGTGCTAGGCACTTCTATGATAGCATCAAAATCACTATTTTTAAAACACTAAGAAGGTTCGACACAACATGAAACTTTGATATACTAGTCATAGTATCATAGTACCAGGGGCTCTACACATGAAGCATTGAGAACATTATTTGTTTACACAGTTTGAACTGCAAGGCTGTTCAAATTTGTTTTTTTGAATATTAAGTCATCAAATTTGTAGTCCAGTCTGACTTAAGGAGAAGCTTCAAGCTTTTTGACTTGCATCCACATCTCTTGGAGTTTGTGCCTTAAGCAACATGATTTTTTTTGGGGCTTTTCCTTTTATTGACAATGGATGGACATCAAAAGGGGAGAGAGATAGGGGGGATGACACGCAGCAAAGTGCCGCAGGTCGGATTCAAACCCAGGCCGCTGCAGGACTTAGCCAACCTGGGGCGAACGCTTTTACTGGGTGAGCTAGAGGCCGCCTTTAGCAACACGATTGTACATTCCAAACATTTTTCTTTCCTCTGGAGCTACAAATCTTCATGCACAGCTCTGTGTCTGCGTTTGTCGAGCCAGGTCTGCAGGAGAGGAAGGTTGGTGTCCATCCAGCGGATGTTTTCCTCGATGGTCTCATACGTCTGCCGGATACATCTCATCTCTGAGCCCGATTCCTCAGTCAGTGAGCCGAAGAAGCTTCTCACCTAGGACAGAGTAGGAAGGCTTAAAAACATATCCCACATTTTACATGACCTTGAATAATCTGCATGTATCTAATAAACAAGCCTATAACTCAAAGCAGCCACGTTTTTGTAGTCAGACTGTAAGCAAAATTAAGTTTCTACAATTACTAAGTGACAAATCCAGATAAACAAACTGTATTTATTAGTGCTGTCAAACGATTCAAATATATAATCGCGATTAATCGCATTAATGTCATAGTTAACTTGCAATTAATCACACATTTTTTATCTTTTCTAAAGGTCACTTGATTTCTTTTTGTCCCATTATTTTTTTCTCATTTTAATGCTCACAACATGGAAAAGTGGATCGGCTTGCTTTGTGCAAATGTTTTTGTTATTGAAAACAACATTAGCATATAGCCTACTGTAGTGTTCAATTTCACACATAATATTCTCACTTGGAGCAAATAATCTCTGTCCATCAATAAAAGGGTCAAAAAAATACTTTGACAAGGGGGCGGAGAATTTGCATCAGCTGTGTGCTTGCCCATCAAGTATTTCAGTATTTCAGTCTGGATGTGCTGCAATGATCGCTCAGTTCACAACAACAAAACACACAGATCACTTTGGTCTTGTCAATGGAACCATTTGGCAACTTTTAAAAAGTAAACTTTTCTTTCAGAATCTTATTGGCATCCATTTTGGCGTCTTGCGCTCGTCATCTACTCAAAACGTAACGTCACTACTCTTTGTCCGGCTCGCCAGCCCAAACAAGTGTGTGCGGCATGCCTGTTGTTTTGTTTCCGGTCTAGCTAGATCCGGTGTGGTGTTGTAGTTTTTCCTAACATTACTAGTTGCTGCAACAGCATGTGAAAAGTTTGCTAGGCTAAAAAGAACGTTAATGTCACGATAAAAAAATGTATACTGTTAAAATAAAAGAGTTTTTTTATTTTTCTTGAATTAACAACACAACTACAGCAAACAAGTACGGATAGGGAAAAAGGAAAACAAATGGGACAAAGGCCCAGGAGTGGATGCATGAAAAAATAAAAAGCCATGTTCAGCACACACAATCTATAGACGGACAGAAGAAATGGAATCCCAAAAGTATTGACACAGCCTTTCTTACCTCATCTAACATCTCCCTGGTAGAATACTGGTTGGTCACCCCAGTCACCAAGTATGATATGGTGCTAGAGCCCAAGTCAAATCTACGAAGCAAACAGAGACAAAGTTCACAATACACAACTCTTCATGGCAAAACACAAGCATGCTAAGGCTATACATATTTACACTACAGTACTAACAAAAGCCAACATATGGAGTTTAAAAAAAAGAAATTAAGCTATGTCATTGATTCTTTTTACATCTTGAAGGTCTAGTAAATCGACAAACTCCCAAAACACCCAACTGTCGGCTTAAATACTGAAATTTAGATGTACTTTAAATATCTACAGGACTTGTCTGACACAAAGTTATTTTAAACTGCAGCTTTGAGTGTATCTTGATTTAAGAAGTGTTTTGTTAAGATGAAGCATTCTTGGATTAAACAAAATTGCAAAGCTTTGGTAAAAATGAACAAGAAATATATGCATGATAAGAAATATATGCATGATGGGCTGACTTCTTGATCAGGGTGTGCCAGTTGGCTCGTAAGAAGTCCCAGGCCAGTTTGTAGCCACGGGGGTTCTTGCTGACAGAGACGATTACATCTGGGAGGTCCTGAGTCTTCATCACCTCACCGTGGAGGCTCTGCTCCATCATCCTGCAGACAGAAAGATAAAAAAAATAATGGCAAGCAGAAAGATATGGAAGTTTTGGTAGAAGTTGGAGAATATAAAAAGAAAGGGAAACTAAATTATTGGGCTGCTGTGCTATAATGTACACACCACTGTAGCTTGTCCTGTAGTGGGCTGATGGCCATTGCAGTCTTCATGCGGCTCTTTACAGACATTTGCATCGAATGGCGGTACTTCTCAAACAGGAAGTCCCACCCTTCAGGTGTTCGAGCTCCAATCACAAACACAGCCATGGTGATGTCAACAGGGAGGCTTAAAACAGAGAAGGCTTGCAGTTCAGTATCAACTATCTGAAAACATAAGTGGTTATGAATACTAAAAACTTAGCTCTGAATATTTTCGAGAAAGAATAGCAAACAGCTATGTAAAAGAAAATGTTGGTGTGCTATTTTATGACAACTGACCTCATGGTGCCATCAGAGTCCCTCCAGCTGTTAAAGAGCTGGGTGGCTTTGGTCACACAGGGAGCATAGTTCCTGACGCATCCAAACAGCAGCAGATAGCTCCTCAACATTCGCTCAGACACTGATCCAGAGTCAGTCCACTCCTGCCGATCAATCAGCCCCCGGAACAGATCCACAATGTAGTCCTGAGAAACACATGTAGTCAGTATAGAAAGGAGTTTTTAATCCATCTATTTTAAATATGGGTTATTCAATTAGGACATTTTGTTTGAGTGTGGGTTAGAACAAACAAATAGGAAGACATGGCTTTAGAATCTGTTAACTTGTGATTGTCATTTGACATTTTACACACAAAACAATCAATAAGTTAATCAAATAAATGTCTAAATAATTGACAGTTTCAGTCCTAAATCTATCCTTAAACATGATATCTTTAAATCTAAACATCATTCACAATAGAAAATAACCAATGCTTCAACTATATGCTTCCTGAACTTCCTGAAATATTCTGGTTCTATGCATGAGAGCAACGCTTTGTTTGAATTGCCAGAAGTCACAAGGAGCACTCTGCTTTTACAACATGTACACAGTCCATTGTTCTTCAGGTTTTTTTAGTACTTACTGTATGCAAGGAACCATGACTCAGTGTATATGTTTCTTGCTATGCAGAAGTGCTTGCAGTTTTAATGGTTCCTTGTGGATTTTTTTTACCTTGAATGGCACTATTTTTGGGGTCCCGCTTTTTTTTTGGACACACATGCACATTCCTGCCAATGTTCCTCCTCACAATATTTCACTCAACCACATGTAGCGGTAATGGAACAAAAACAGCAATGTGGTAGCAAAAGCTCATACTACCTTGCATCAACAGGGGTGTTTAAACATACATTTTGGATTTATCACATTCACAGACAAGTTTGAATGTCCCAAAAACCATTTGAAGCAGTTTGACAACAGGTACCAAGAGTTCAAGCAGTTTCAACTTTTAAGACAGAATGGTATGCAAGATTGTCTATGAATTTCCTGACATATACAGTACATGGAATATATTTTGTTACCTTCCATGAATGCTGCCTTCACTAACCTTCATCTGGTTCTCCAGAGCAGCCATGTCTCTCTTCTCCATCAGTTTGTAGAGAGGTACGAGTTCTCCAAAGCCCTGAGTCACAGCCATGATCTCAGTCTCTCTGGACAGGTACAGAGACAGCTCCAGAGCCGTGTCCAGCCTTACCTTATCTGTACTGTAACACACATGACAGGCTTCAAATCAACACCATGCCACATTTTGGCCAAAATTTAATTGTAGGGTATTTTAAATAATCAAATACACAAACCACCCTGAGCAAGAAAGAATCCCCTTTCTTCCACAAAGTTAGTATTATGCTACTTGTATTTCTGGTAATTGTCGATCAGATTCCTTTAATAAGGCTGAATCTCATTTCTCTGTCTTAAATGCAATTTATGTTATGCAATGTAGGGGTGGGAATCACCAATACGATAGCATCACAATACTTATGTCATGATACAATATTATTGCGATTTTAAACATATTGCAATATTGTGTGGTGTATTGCAATGTATTACCTTTTTTTCCAACTTCAAATTTTTCCCAATTTCAAATTATATCCCCAAGGACAAATACATATAACAATAGGTTGATGCTTGGCATCTGTGTATCAATACAGTATTGCCACGGAAAATATCAGGATACTATCCTTTATTGATTCCCCCAATGCAATGCAGGATAAACAGCAGAATCAACTGTTATTTTCAGATCTTTAAACAGACCTGACCAGCTGGAAGACGTTGTGGATGAGGCTGGCGCGGTCGTTGCTGCTCAGGGCTGTGTGATTGTGTTGCAGCAGTTTGGTAATGGAGTTCCAACCCTCGCCAGCGTAGTGGACCATGTAGTAGCCGCTCATGTCCACATTGAACTTCACCCAGTCCACCTCCTCCGGCAGGTACAGGACATCTGCATGGAGGAAGAGTAAAGACAAGCTTTGCAGTGAAGAGGAATTGTAGAACATTATGTGGATGAATGATAATAAATACTGCAATATAAAAAACACCTCATCACACTGAGCAACACACTCACCAGTCTTTGTCTTAAGCAGGAAGCGGTGGATGGTGTTGGAGGTGCTGGTCATGTAGGTCAGTGGGATCTGCCATAGGAACCTAACGCACAATGATCATTTAAAAAATACAAATTATAAATACAATGTAACAGTTATAACAATATAGCAAGTGAAGTTGAAACACTTCAATTCACTGCATGCTTTAAATGCAGCTGCACTTTTACACCCCAAAAAGGAGCTGTTTAGAAAACAGCAGTTTTGCTTTTTTAGTAGACAGAAGTTGCAACCAATGATGTAGCAATTTGGCAACAAATTGATATATTTTTGTAGCTTGGCGTCGTCAGATTGTACTCAGAATATGAGTCTGATACTGCTCCATTGGGCTGTGATTATGGGGCGTGATTCAACCAAACCAGGAAAGAAAATGCCTCGGCACTCAATTGTATAGACCTACAACCAATCAGAGCAACGGAGTATGTGATGCATATTGAAGTTTTGCTGAATCACGTAGGAAATACAGCAAAAACATCTTTCCGTTCAACAAATGCCTTGACTCTGTTACTTTTTTTAAATTAATGCGGTGTTAAGATCTTCTGTAAAAGACACAATAATGGAATCTACACATCTCAATTCTTGGCTGTCATCTTTGTTGTAAACAAATTCAACCGAAGCACTCTTTGGTGGTTGATTAGGTTACCGTTGATTATCTGTCCATCATTGTATAAAGCCCGAGCTGACAATTTGAACAGTCCGAACAGACCTGGTTCAAGCATAGCTGCTCCACAATGGATCAAGTCCAGACCAAACTTCCCGGCCTTAAATGTTGTGGGCGGGGCTAAGTTTGACTGCCATCCAGGCTAATATTTTTGCACAGTGTGTGCAGTATTTAGAAATTCCTTCCTTTGTTATCTGGTGGTTGTATAGAGAATGACACCGTGGCTTTAAAGTATGACTGATGGTGCACACTCGCATTATCTGCCATTACTCTGTTAATCTTGAATAATCTGGATTCATTTGACATGGTACCCTTCAGTGAGGGAGTAGTCATCTGTCTTCAGGTAACGCTCTTGACTGAGCCTGACCTCCCGACCTCTGACCTCCACAGTGACCAGTGGGAAGCCCTCCTGCAGCGTCCAGGTGTCCATGATGGCCCTGACATCCAGCTCATCACCAGAGTACCATTTCTGTGTATGCACACACACATCACACGTGTAGATGCACAATAAATGACTTAACTACATGAGTACTATAGAAACATTTGAGAAGAGCGCCCAGATAGCTCAGTTGGCCGGATTTGACTCCGACCTGCGGAACTTTGCTGCATGCCATTCCCCTTTCTCTGCCCTTTTATTTCTTCAACTGTCAATAAAGGCCTAAAAATGCCTAAAAATAATCTTCAAAAAAAAAAAAGTATCAAAAGCAAAATATATATCAAAGCAGCAAAGTATCAAGTATGTAAAATTAAAAACAGTAACAGCAAAACAAACTTTATGCTGGGAACCGTAAAATTAGAATGCATGAAATTCCACTCTTTTTCATCAATTTAATTTAAAAAAGAATAATAAACTGGCTGACTTTAATGTTATTATATTCACTGGAGGGTGTTTGCTCAGTCAAGTGAACCTGGCACCTACAAAGCCTGAACACTTACAGAGGCTCCAGACTGGAGGTTGCGCTTGAAGCAGAATTCTTTGTGTTTCATTCGGCCTTCGTCGAGATCGTCTGAGCTGCAGATCTGGTAGGGAGACACACAAAAAGTTAGCAGAGAATAATAACCGTGCCAACATGGACACATTTAACCTTCAATCCCAAACACAATGGGTCCCATATGATGCGTAATTCGCTCCAAAACCTTTTATATGGCGAACAATAACAAGACTTGTTTTAAGTTCTAATGTTAATGTTACATCAACCATTGTGATGTATCCCTTAGCCACTTTACTCACATTAGTTAGGCTCTCCCACAGGTGGCTGTTGACAGTGTTTTGGTAGCTGTAGCGCTTGAGGTATCGGATGATGCCAATCTCAAAGGCTTCAGGAGTTAGGAAATCCCGCAGCATATTCAGAATACATGCTCCCTTTAAAAGAAGAAAATGCTGTAAATGAGCAATCTAAATACTTTCTGTTGGGTGATTAATTGATTAAGTTACCTGTATTTTAATATTAATATTTTGTTTTGATTGCACAGTTTGGGTTCAGCTTTGGGAATAACTCATTTATGCAAATTATGATTTATGCCCAGATAATCGTTTGCACAGTTCCACTATACAGTACAAGTGCATCGACACCACATGGTTGATCCTCTGACAGAACGAGGCTGACCTTGTCATATGAAACGTCGTCAAACATCTCCTGGATCTGCGTGGGGTTTTCCACAGGTGTGGAGACAGGGTGAGAGGAGCTGAGGGAGTCTACCTCCATGGCCTCAAAACATTTCCCCAAGAAGAAGTCGTCCTGGGAGAAAGAGAGAGGAGGGAGAAAATGTGAGATTGGAAAGAGGAGATAAGCGATGGAGAAAAATAAGTTTAGGTCAGACTTAGCAAAAACAATCCACAAATACTGTAGTCATATCTAATAAAAAAGCTGGTGACATAAGAATTGATTAGCTAATGTGCAGTACTTTACTTTTATGATAAACTGTACCATTTATTTTCTAAGTTTAACTTGGACAGACAAAAAATAGAGAGTATGAATAAAAGAAACTTTACTGTTTGGCAGACAGGCAAATTAGAGGATCAGATGGATGTGTATGCTCTGAACGGCGACCGCTAAATCACAAGTTCCCTAAGTAGATACATGTCAGGCCGCTGGACTAGGCTCTCACCACTTGCAGCTCTGGGTAGGTGATGTCGAGAGAAATAAACTCCATGAACTTGGCGAAACCCTCATTGAGCCACAGGTCATTCCACCACTCCATCGTCACCAGGTTCCCAAACCACTGGACAGGAATAAGTACAGATTTATGTGCAAGAATAGTATTTAGCATACAAATGTATCTTCAGAAGTTCAGATCTATACTACTACTATAATACTACTACTACTACTGCACATGCTGACATTTAGTCTCAGCTTGTAGCACGAGACAGTGGATTCCAACTTCAGTCATCTCCTGATAAAAGTAAATTTTCACCAATGAATTCTATCTTTCAAAAAAAGTTGCAAGCCAGCTACCTGGTGGGCAAGCTCATGGGCAATGACTTTGGTGATACCCAGTTTGTCTGAAGCTGAGGACTTGTCAGGGTCAAAGAGGAGACCCGTCTCTCTGTAGGTGGTCAGACCCCAGTTCTCCATCGCCCCTGACTGGAAATCAGGGATAGCAGCCAGGTCTGCAAGTATATAAATACAATTACATATGGTACATTCACTTCACCAGCAGGTCCAACTAGTTAGTTCAATGATGCTTAGAAACTACTTCTAAACGCAAATACTTTTTTAGGATGTTTTATACATATTGCTGTTTTAATGTCTTAAACAAAACATTACTGTGTACTTTCCTACAACTCCTCTGTTCATTTAAGAGTGGACACATGTTTTATCTATTCAGGGCAAAGAGCACTTTTGAATTAACATACATGTAAATAAGCTGTTTGGTCAAAGTGATCTTAAAACAAGCAGTAGAACATGAGATAAGATGGGATCCTGGATGTCTGCACAAACATTGTCATTGTCCATGCAAACCACACAATTTCCACAAAACAATTGAGAGATCACAAACAGACACAGAATCGTGACTTTGACACACTTTTTCAATGGTTTACAGAGGCAGACAGATGGTTATTTATGCTGATTCTATGGCAAGTCCTTTCTTAAACTGAGTCCAGTAAAAATGTGTACATTACAACCTAAAGCTCTGACTCCCTCAGTCAGCTCTTTGAAAGTTTGAACAGCAAACTTAATTTTTAGAAAATAAATACTGCATAACTGGAAATATTGCTACTCCATTTGTTTAATAACATGGTAATAACAAGCATTGCCACTGACCCTGTTTGGGGAGCGGGTAAGGAATATCAAAATAGTCCTCATAAAAGTCCAACAGCTCAACGGCAGCATCCAGCGCAAAAGCTGTCTGGTTGATCTTCTCAGCTACAGCGTAGATTGAAATCTGATGGTAATCACAGAAAAGAAAAAACTCCTCAGTATTAATGTTACAGCAATAATATGGTAAGTTTCATCAATGGATGTATGGCTGTTTCATGGCCATTCAAAATGTATACTGTATATACAGTATATTATACTGTTGAACATGTCTCTCAAAGTATTGTAAATTAAAAAAGGTTACAAATATTTTTCTGTTTGCAGTTTCTGAGTGAGAGGTCTAAATGACAGCGTGGCCGGCGTCTGTTTTCCTCCTCACCTGGACACCATGCCGGGTGGTCTTGCTCACAGACAGGAAGTCAGACACAATGTAGGCCACCAGGTACGTGCTCATTTTTACAGTGGTGTCAAAGTGATCCTCAAGCAAGCCGCCTGGCAACTCCACTGTTTTTACCTGAGAAACACAAGTGTGTAGTTATAAAAATGGAGAAAAGAAAGGAGAGGTTAACAGGTCAATAGCAATGTATGGTGAATGAAATTAAGCTTAGCGTTATTTTATGCAAGACACTGAAGTCATACTGATTGACTTATCATTCCTATCAGACACAAACCAATCACAGCAATTCTCACATCAAGGCGGCCCTTTAAAATGGCATTTCCTCCTCACTGATCCCTGCTACACTGACACTGCTTCACTTACTGCTGGTGCTAGCAACGTTGTGCTTCCACCTTCTTAGTTCAGAGTCCTAACATGACTCAACATTTTAAATGGTTTTCAATGCCTTACTTTTGGCTCACTCTTTTTTACCCAGGGCGGTTTCTGCATGGTGCTCCCTGTTTCAGCTTGCATGCTGCTTGGCTGGTCCAGGGAGAATTATAAAGAGCGGAGCCATCAGCGCCATGCATAACTATATTTACATTTGTTGCAATAAATGGTTAAATCTAAAGTTTTCTTGAGTGAAGTAGCTTTTTAAAAATGATGAATGGCTCTTGACTGTCTAGTGAGTTTTGTTATTAAAAGGTCCCATGACATGGTGCTCTTTGGATGCTTTTAAATAGGCGTTAGTGGTCCCCCAATACCATATCTCAAGTCTCTTTTCCAAAATTCAGCCTTGTTGCAGAAATACAGCCACTAGGGCCACTGGACCTGCTATTTCTGTGTCTGTAGCTTTTGAGGAGGAGAGAAGGGGGAGAGTGGGGGTGGGGTGGAGGCTGGGGGTGTGGCCTTGACCAACTGCCACTTTTCTCGTTTGAAAGCCATGATGTCTCTCTCTCATTGGTGGGCCAAATTCTCTGGGCGGACAAAGCAGAGAAAGGGGAGGTAACTTAGCCCCTTATGACCTCATAAGGGGCAGGATACCCAGTGCTTGGTTTACACCTATCGCCATTTCTAGCCACTGGGGGACCATAGGCAGGCTAGGGGAACTCATTAATGGTAAAAAAAAACTCATAAAAGTGACATTTTCATGCCATGGGACCTTTAAAGCACCAATATTATAGTCATTTTCAGGTTTATAATTGTATTTTGAGGTTGTACCAGAATAGGTTTACATGGTTTAATTTTCAAAAAACACCATATTTTTGTGGTACCGCACATTGCTGCAGATCCTCTTTGTTTCCCTGTGTGTTTAGGTTGCTGTTTTAGCTACAGAGTGCAACATTTCACTTGTTTTAGTTACAAAGTGAGACATCTCACTTCTTTATCATCTTTGTTGGGAGTCGCACATGCGCTAGGTAAGATCACATCAGCTAGATATCTTTCTCCAACTTTGGTCAGTACAAGGCAGGATTAGCTGGGAGACTTCTTCTAAACAAGGGTGCACTTGTGGAATACCTACAGAACAGGGACATGGAAGTAGTTCTTTGGTAGATTATGGTGAACTAGTGGGTGTTGTAGTAACAGTGTTTTGCCATTGAGAATGAGATAGCATGGTAGCAATAGCATGTGCTATGGTTAGCCACCTTATCTCGGCTAGTGAAGTAAAAAGCCGTAAAGATTCTGAACAGCTCACCCATAGACTGAAGGCAGAGCACATTCACAAACCTGTATCTCACTCAAAACAGCATAGATAGTTTTTTTTTCCAAGTTTGTATGCGTGTGGAAGCACCAGAGACACAAAATAACACCCCAAATCCCAGAAAAAGTGATTTTTACATAATATGGGCATTTTAAAGGTTGAAAGCAAACTCAATTTTGTCTACCACTTCTTACAATTCCTCACTTGAACTTCACAACCTGATATTGCTATGTTCAAGTGTACCTTGGGCATGTTGGATATGGTTATGTGGCGTGGCTCTCGTATAATCCGTATGGTGAACTTGGCTTTGAAGGCGGGCTCATCAAAACAGGGGAAGGCTCCACGAGCAAAGGTGGCTTCAAACTGCGTGGATGCCATAACCCTAATAATGTAAATAAATAAAAGTTTAAAAAAAGTTAGATTTTGTTGAACACAACATGCTGTAGCAAGATTTCAGTCTCATATTTGTCTGGAAAGACAGCATCATCACATCAGCAATATCCTATGATATCCAATCAAAAGCAGTTTGAAAATGGCGTCAATATTATGGTCTTATTTTAATGCTTGGACATATAAATCTCAAATGAAGTGCTACTAATTCAGTGATGTTAAAATGCTACATACAACCCACTTTAAAAAAAACAAACAAATAAGTATTTGTGCTCTTACCGGACTTCCCCACTGCTGGTGCGGTAGCTGCTCTTGTAGAAACCGTGAAAGCTATCAGATAAGTTGGCAGCAAACCCCAGCTGAACTTCATACCTCCTACCTTTGGTCAGCACCGAGTCTGACAGCAGGGCGAGCTGATGGAAACGGGGATACTCCAACACTTGGAGAGGCCTCACACCCTCAGGGGCAAGGAGCCACACATTGGATATCTGCATCTTCTTGGCATGGAGAACAATGATGCTGGTGTCTTCATGCACGTCCAGCTGGATACGAACAACGCCAGTGAAGTGGAGGGTAGTTAGGTTGGGGTGGATGGTCAAATCATAGTGGAAGGGGGAAATGGTTTTAGGAAGTCTCATGCGGTCCCAGGGGAATGGCTGGCCGTTGATGGCTATGGGGACATCCTTGGCCGGAGCATGACCTGGCAGCTGTGCTGCTGTTGAGGGATGAAAGGCAACCAACAGCAGCAGCAGCAGGCCGGGTACTGGTAACATGGTGACAATGAAAGCAGGAAATCCTCCCACCTGTAATCATACCAATATCACACAAATTCATGAATGTGTTCAGAAAAAGCTTTATTGTGTATTTTCTTTTCAAATGTTATTTGAAGAACAACACGTACTTTCTAAGGAACTGTTGATACAGATATCTTAGCGAACAGCCATCACTGACTTTATTGTCCATAAAAGACTTTAGCATCAAATTTTAGGTGTCACATTTTAATATGTATCTCTCTTTTCTAAACACTCAGTGACAGCTGCAAATTTTATCAAACTACTGACACGCAAACGCACAGTGAATAAGATAATGTCAACGCACACACAAGGTGGAAGTGCAACACTTTCGATTTCACACAAATGTCCATTCATTTATGGCCAGGATTTTCGAATCCCTATCGTAAATAAATGTAATCAAAAATGAGGCGTTATATTGTCTATGACCTTCCATTCTCAACAGTAACTATTTGCATAATGCAGCTCTTATAAAATATGGTTAACTTACCGTGTCGTCGCGCGCCGTATAATTACCACAAATAATTCAAGAGTGAAAGTGAAACAGATGAAGGAAGAGTTGCATGCTGGGAGAAAGCACATTAACTATATATCAGTTTCATGCATAGACAGTTAAAGAAGAGTTTTATGGTCATTTAGTGACCTGCAGCTGTGGTAACAGTTACCGTAAATTCGACATATTTTTTTTCAGAACGTATTTTCATGTCTGTAGTTTACAGACAGTCCAGGGAGTATTAAAGACATCCGGCTCGCAATACCTACACCAACCCATTTTCTAAACGTTACCGTAGGCTATTAGTCCAACATGGTTGCCAAAGCGTGCCAAAACAAGAGCAACAATAGGCTATAGGCCTATTACAGTATGAAATAGAAGGAAACTACGTTGAACAGGAAGTTCCGTGTTGTTGTGGTCTGTAATGATACATGTCACCACACTAGAGTGTGCCATTGCTTTCATAAACGGTCATTTCTGATTCTTTTTGCTTCCTGCAATTTTATTGCCTGGGAGACGAACTTCAAGCAAATTTGAGATTTGCTCTGCAAGTCCACTCAGTTACAACTGAAAAGGGTCTGGTGTCAACCAGGCTAGCAATTATACATCTGATGAAGGTCAAAGGTTGTATACATTTTACGGTACTAACTAAAATTAGTTGAGTTGAGGTGAATAAACTGAACAGGATTTATTGCAAAATTAGTCAAAAGTTTTCTTCTTAATTCAACTGTCCCATAATCATGCCTATGCACAGTGAGCATCAGCAAAACAATGTGATGATGTGATTGATAGCCTACTAAATACTCTGTATCCAAAGCATACTGTCTGACTGATTAAAAACAATCAGTTGTTGTGTACAATTAAAAGATTTCGACAAGATAAAAACTTTTTTTTTTTAATAAAAACTTTTACTGAAGATTTACTGTAAAAGTACAGACACAGAGGAATGAAAGTTTAAATATAAACATAAACATTATTAAATATAGCATACTATTAACATTGTCTTACACTTAATTAACAACTAAAAGGACTGATTTTGCATAGTGCTGTAACATTTAAAGTAACGATCAAATAAAATGTCTTGGAGTTTGACTATTTTAATTAATGTATATTACTCGTGTAAAAAACAACAACAACTGAATAACAAATGCAACTCTTGCCATGATGTTGTTCTCAAAAGAAAACGGTTTCAAAAAGGTTTACAGCCCCAAACCATTTTCTAAATTAGTCCAAAACATGATTCTTTCAAGATTAAGAATTAGATTAAAGATTAGGAAGTCATATGCAACTCTAACAAAGATTGTGTACATGTGGCAGTGGTATAATGAAAGATGTACCAATATGTCCTTAGACTCACAAGATCCATGAACACTTCAGCAACTCAAATGATCTTAGTGCTTTATTTATGGGTCTTAGTTGGTTTGCACACTGTACATTGCCTAAAAGAGTTTAAACTAAACCATGTTACGTATTTTTACTTATGTGCTGACAAAATTGTAGTTAATGTACATAAAATATTGTTGGAACATGATGGTATGAAGTTATTTCATATGTTCATTTTGTTATAATTAAGTCAATAAACAAACTTACTATTAATACAATAAGGAACCCTCTTTATTATGTCAAGCCCCATTGCCACATCTTTAAGTGCTAAGACATCACTTTTAGTTCTGTTCAAAGTGTTATGAAGCTAATAAGAGGACTTTTTAATGTTGCTTTTCAGCAATTTATTTAGTTTAATCTAATCCATTTAGCTTTGTTAAAACATGCCAAGTCTTTGATCCTTAATCCTTTTTTGAGGAAACGTGTGAGGATATTAGGAAGGTTGGAATTAAATGAATGAGGCACTGCTAAATATTACCTCACACATTACACAAACACACACACACACACACACACACACACACGCACGCACACACACAGGCACGCACACAGACAGACAGACAAAAGGATAAAGTCCATCCTATCTGCAAACATTGATGAGTAGACTTTACAATGAGTGTGTATCTTTCTTATGGGAGATCACTTCAGCAGCTGCAGTGATCATTTGGGAGTCAGATGCGAGGATTTCCTTTTACACCAGCCTGGATTCATAAGCAACACTACAACATTCCTGACCTTTGAAAAAAGCTCACTGTGTGGTACCATATTCAGGTCCTAAAGAGAAGGAGAACTATTTTTTAAAGTCCTTATCCAGGAAGGAGAATGATAAAGCAGGTGTTGATTGGCATTCTGTGTGGTGCTGCCGTACTGACCGCAGGTATCCTAATCGGCCACTTTGGTATCACAAAGAGCTCGACACCGTCCTGGGTGAAGGATGTGGCAAAGGATGTGGACGAGAGCCTCATTGAGAGGTTCTTGTCTGAGGTAGACAACATCCAGATTCAGGAAAACCTCTGGTGAGTTGCTAAATGATACCATTTTGATTATGTTGGTTATAAAAAACAGAAGCAGCTAGCAAATAGGGGTATACCATGTCATTATGATACTTACTGTATGTCACAATACAATATTATTGTGATTTTAACCACATTGTGATATTCTGCAATATATTGCAATTTATTACCTTTTTTCCAACTTCAAATATTTCCCAATTTTAAATGATGTCCCCAAAAGGAAAAGATACATTTCTCTGTTTGTTCATCTTATTTCAATTTTGTTGCTGCAAAATGGGATTGTCAAGCAACACTAGACCAACAATTCAATTCAATTCAATTTTATTTGTAGTATCAATTTATAACAAGTGTTATCTCTAGACACTTTACAGATGAGTAGGTCTAGACCACACTCCATAATTTACAAGGACCCAACAGTTCTAGTAGTTTCCTCCATAGCAAGCAACAGTGCAACAGTGGCGAGGAAAAACTTCCTTTTAGGCAGAAATCTCGGACAGACCCAGGCTCTTGGTAGGCGGTGCTGATGACCGGTTGGGGTTAGAATGAAGAGTGGAAATAACAGTCACAAAAAAATAAATAAAAAAATAATAATAGTTTGTAGTAGTTCATGGCATAGCAGGGCATTGTGCGGCATTACAAGGCACAGCAGGACATAGCAGGGCACAGCAGAGCGTAGCAGGATGAACACGGCATCGCAGGACGTGTAGCGGGACCCCCGTTCTACTTTTAGAGACTCTAGGAACCACAAGTAACCCTGCATTCTGGGAGTGCAGTTCTCTTGTAGGGTTGTAAGGTACAATGAGCTCTTTAAGATAAGATGGTGCCTGACCATGAAGAGCTGTGTAGGTGAGAAGAAGGATTTTAAATTCTATTCTGGATTTTACAGGGAGCCAATGCAGAGAACCATAACAGGAGAGATGTGATCTCTTTTCCTGGTTCCTGTCAGAACACGTGCTGCAGCATTCTGGACCAGCTGAAGAGTCTTTATGGACTTTTTTGAGCAGCCTGATAATAAAGAATTGCATTAATCCAGCCTAGAAGTAACAAATGCATGAACTAGTTTTTCTGCATCATTTTTAGACAGGATATTCCTGATTTTTGCAATATTACGTAGGTGAAAAAAGGCGATCCTTGAAATTTGCATCATGTGGGAATTTAAGGACATGTCCTGATCAAAGATACTCCAAGATTCCTCACAGTGGTGCTGGAGGCCAGGGTGATGCCATCCAGAGTAACTATCTCTTTGGATAATGCGTCACGGAGGTGCTTGGGTTCCAGAGCAATAACTTCAGTTTTATCTGAGTTTAACATTAGAAAATTACAGCTCATCCAGGTTTTAATATCCTGAAGGCACATTTGAAGTTTAGCTAACTGATTAGTTTCATCCAGCTTGATGGGATTGCCTAAAGGAAGCATATATAAAGCGAACAGGATTGGACCGAGCACAGATCCTTGTGGGACTCCATGGCTTTGGCGTGTGCAGAGGATTCATTGTTAACATGAACAAACTGAGATCGATCTGATAAATAAGACTTAAACCAGCTTAGAGCAGTTCCTTAAATGCCAATTAAATGTTTCAATCTCTGTAATAAGATATGATGGTCAATGGTATCAAATGCAGCACTAAGATCTAATAACACCAGTACAGAGATAAGTCCTTTGTCTGATGCAATTAGGAGGTCATTAGTAATTTTCACAAGTGCTGTCTCTGTGCTATGATGAACTCTAAATCCTGACTGCAAATCCTCAAATAAGCTGTTGCAACACATATATAATAATAGATTGATGCTTGGCATCTGTGTGTCAATACAGTATTAATATAAAATATTGCAATACTATGCTGTATCATTTTTTTCCCCACCCCTACCAGTAATTGTATTTGGTTTCCCTTTTTCTAAGTGGCTATGTCACTTGTCAGGCCGCCATTGTAAATAAGAATCTGTTCTTACTTGCCTGTAAAAATAAAGGTGAAAAAATAAACAAAATAAAACACATTTAAATGACCCAGTCAAAAAAACTGAAGGCTCATAAACATTCTTATGAGATCATGGGATTTATTTTGCATCATTTGGATAGACCTAGATACAGTAGTATTCCTGAAGGTTTCTTGAAAAACAACATGTCACATGATCCTTTTGGGGTTTCACTAAGACACCATTTTAAATTCATTAGGCCTTTGAGGTTTTGGACAGCAAATTATCCCAAAAATTACTGGATCAAACTGGATCTTTTTTTTCCTGATATTTCTCCACAGGGAGTTGACCAAAGTGCCCCATATGGCCACCACAGATGGAGACGAGCAGACAGTGCAGTTAATGCTAAAGAGATGGCAGGACCCTGAAACCGGTCTGGACCAGGCCTGGAGAGAGGAGTACATGGTCTACCTCTCCTTCCCTGACCCCAAGAAGCCCAACAAGGTCACTGTAGGTGAGTCAACAGGTTGTTAAATGTGTTGGAATGAAAGTGGGGACAGTTACCTCATCCATCTCCATACAGCATTTTAAGTTTCAGTTTTTTAAATGTTGGAATTCACTGGTTTTAATCAACATCACAGTTTAAAAAAGTTCAGGAATAAACTGTAATTAACCGGTCTAACACAGTGAATTCACAGAAACTCCAAATACCACATTATATTATTAGATGGAGCGAGTCAATAGGCTTTACTTATGTGTTGTGGTTGATGATTTACTGCAGTGATAGCTGGCACTAGTCACCATGAGTTGTTAATTTCAGTGAGCCCATCTGATACTGTGCTGTACACTGCCAGAGGAAAAGAAAAGACTTATACTTCAGACCAAGATGATCCTGAGGTCGTTCAGCCATACGCAGCATACTCCCCTGCTGGACACCCAAAGGTAAAAAGCTCAAATTCTGTTTAAAGATCCCTTAAATATCCTTGATCCTTCAGAATGTCTTAGGCAGCTGCTTTATCAATATTACCTGACCCTTGTTGGCAGCAAGCAGAGCTGAATAAGGCCTGCCATGTAGGCCTGTCATGTCAACACATTCTCACTTCCATCAGGTAAACACGGACACTTGGTCAGGTATCTTTGATGTTGTCATTGACGTTTAAAGTTTCTTTTGACGTCATATCTAAACACTCTTTATCTAAACGCGCTGGGTCGGGACTGTTGTCAGCACTTTTGACGCAATAAGGTTTAGGGAACGATTGTGGGTGGGCTTATAAAAAGGTGTGTTTACGTGACACACAGGACAAGAATGGGACAGTTTGGTTTAGGAAAACAATGTGACAGTTGGGTTTAGCATGCATTATTTCAGGGAAATAACTCACTGACTATAAAAAGCACATGTTGTCACATTCCTGTCTCAAACAACTTAACAAAATGATAACTTTTTAGGCCCCTTAACTTCTTACGTATTCTGAGAGAGGTCATATACTGTAAGTGATATTTTACTGCTTTAAAGCCTTAGTGCAAAACGTTTTGATATTAATGAACGTCTGTTACATTCAAGCCATTGCCAAATGAGTTGATACAAAGCTAATTAAGACTATCAGCTCCCCACAACTATCTCTGTATTTCTCTGTATGGCTATGTTCAGAAGATTGTGGTGTCCAGTGACTTATGCGCGCAGAAACTCAAGTGAAGATAATTACCTCTTCTGAAGAGTCCATGTTTTTTAATCCGCTGTGTCCTCCTTGGCTACTAGAAACTGTGTGGAGGAGGGGTGGGGGCTGTGCGCAATCACAAAAGGCTTGTATCATGTGGACGCACCAACAATTTTGTTGTAATTACTTAGAATTTGTCATGGCGATGACAGAAACTATGCACTATTACTTTAAACTATGGTCAAGTGGAGTAGATCTGGAGCTTGGGGGAATGTTTAGTTTATGTGCAAACCTGAAAAAGGAAAGAGGTGAAAGCATAACAGAAAATTAAATTGTAAAACAGTTTTTTAGCTGCTTCATTGTTTCGTCAAAGTCAGATAGGTGGTGAATTACTGGTGTCACAAAACTACATATGGCATCCTCAATGCTAAAACCATTTTGTCTTATCAGGTACTGATAACATTACACTGTAAACTGAGTTGAAAAAAAGAACCCATCTGTTGAGTGTCAAAGACTGGTCAATGATCTGTAATGTTGTAATCTGTAATCTGTAATCTGTCACTATCTATATCACCGGAGCCATAATAAGGCTTGTAATAAAGGATCAAAGCATTTTGTTAGTCAGTTATACAGTAAATCTCAGGGATATGTTTTAGATTAGATTTGTAAGAAGATTTAGAATAAATATGTATAGTATGTATACAGTATTTCCTAGACACATATTGTCCTTTCTTTATGTAGATTAACTTCCCTCTGCCCAATCTGGGTTCAGCTGCGAGGATCTGAACTTGTGATCACGAATAGATCACCATAATCCTGGCATCACTTCACCATAACTTGTGTTGCTTCTATCGGCCAACTGTTGATTTGTCTGATGGTTTAAGGGGAAACTGGTTTACGCCAACCAGGGGAAACCAAGCGACTACCAGCTATTGAACAACACAGTAGACCTTAGAGGAACTATCGCGATCACCAGATATGGCGGAGCAGGAAGAGGTGCTAAAGTAAGTGACTTATTATTCCTTTGTGTTTGGTTGTGTTTAATACAGTTTAGCAGAGACAGTTAGTCTAGGAGAGGCAAAACATCTGTGCCAGAAGTAGCAGTTAATGAGCTTTGAGTGTTTTGGCAAGTGCCATACAGTCAACATCTCTAACATAACACATTATTACTTATTATTACAACATAACACATTTTATTGAGATAGTAAAGGGTGTGGAGGACAGAAGTTTACAGTCTAACCAATTTAAACGAACGTAGCCTTGTTTGGCAAGATTTGTCTTTACAGCAATGAGAACTAACAACTTTTGTGGTGCGAAATAGGCCTGGAAACCCCAGTTTTTAATAATTTCTTTATAATTTCTTTAATGCCATGTGTGTCTCATCCAGGCCATCAATGCAGCACCCTACGGAGTCATTGGTGTGCTCGTCTACACAGACCCTTTGGACATCAACGATGGTCTCATGTCAGACATCAATGAGACGTATCCTCACTCCTGGTACATGCCGCCCTCTGGTGTGGAGAGAGGTTCTTTTAACGATAAATTTGGAGACATGCTCACACCCTACCTGGCTGCTAAAGGTAATAAAATGGTACTCTAACATTTTTCTTTTTATTGTATGCACTACTGCTGCACTTTGGCTCCAATACAATCTGAGGAGGGGCATTTACAACAGCTAAATACAGCTTCAAACATACATAAAGATTTTTTTTTAAATCAGGTCAGTTTTGCTTTAATGTTTAACTTTAATTATTTATTCATAAATTCTTTACAATTTTACTTTATACTTGCAGAGGAAACCTATAGAATACCAGTCGAGAACATCACAGGGATCCCTCCAGTTCCAATTCAACCAATTGGATTTGAGGATGCCTATGCACTGATCTGGTATGTGATGAGACAAATCTGCTCGTGGGATTAAAACAGGCCAAAATGACTGGTTGTAAACTAATTCTAATTTGTTTTTCAATTGGTCATTTCAGTAAGCTTGATGGAAAAGCAGCTCCAGAACAATGGCAGGGAGCATTCAACTGTACCTACAACTTTGGTGGTCCGGGGTTCCAAAATTCATCTGCTTTCAGCAACAGGTAGTCAAGTGCCAGTCACATTCATACATTAGCTGCATTTAAAGTTGATCTAGTATGACTTTGTATTGAGAAATGCACTTGATTAAATTAATTTAAATAAACAGCATCAAACATCATCTTTTTTATTTAATTTGTTTTTATTTTAAAGCAGTAGCCTAGCAGTAGGAAATCTGTTTGTCTCCATTCCTTGTTGAGTCATACATCTGAATTTCAACCTCTTTTCCAGTGATGTGAAACTCGACATCTTCAACTATGAAGAGAAAAAGAACTCGTCCAATGTGATGGGAGTTATAAAAGGGAGTGTTGAGCCAGGTGAGACAAGTCCTAATCAGGCATTCTACATCATCTGTTTTCAGCTTTTAATTGTTCTGGTTTGTAGTCTGTGTATATTTATGTCCGCAGACAGGTATGTGATCTATGGAAACCACAGGGACAGTTGGGTTCATGGTGCCATTGACCCTAGCAGTGGGACATCGGTCATGCTGGAATTGACCAGAGTGCTGGGCAAAATGGTCAAGCAGGGTGAGGACCGTTTGAGCTGAATTAGTAACTAATTGTTTTGGTTTATATTGCTGGAGAAAAAGAGTTAATCTCTGTTCCTCTCTATGGCAGGCAAATGGAGGCCTCGCAGGTCCATTATCTTTGGAAGCTGGGGAGCAGAGGAATTTGGCCTTATTGGGTCTGCAGAATACACAGAGGTGATTTGCAATTACAAGATTAGACATAACACCAAGCCATATGGTCATGCGTTCGTAAGCAATAAAACACACATATCTTATGGTGGCTAATGTTAGCAAACTTTAGATGGTTATAATTGTATATGTCATTTTGCTTAGTTAATCAGTCTTAAACTGTACTACTGTTACACTAAATTCACCATTATTTGATAATTTGTAACCACAGTGGCAAGTTACACAGTCTCGCTCTAAGTACTTCTTGTAAACTTACTTGACTTACAAATATAATTTTGATCTTGTCTTTACTCCAGCAATACCTCACCAAGCTCAGTCAACGAACCGTTGCTTACATTAATGTGGATATAGCTGTATTTGGTAAGAAGCTCTTGCTGCACTACATCTCAGAAGTAAATAAAAAAATCTAATGCCTTGTGATAGTCACAGTCTTTGTTTTTTTAACCTGGACAGATGAAGGCATACAGCCATTGTAGTTGAACAAATGATCACACATTTTCTCACAGAAAATTTATAAATGTACATTTTTGCTTTATTGATGACTGATTTTTCAGCCTTCAGATATCTGTAGGAATGTTCTTGAATAGTGTTACTGATCTAAAACCCTCCTTTATCTTCCACTCCTCAGCCAATGCCACACTCAGGGCTTCTGGGATGCCATCACTACAGAACATCATCTTCAAAGCTGCAAAACAGGTGAGCTGTTGTGTCAGTTTAAGTGTTTTGTGTTATTTCTCTCCAGATTTCTTTTTAGCAAAACTATTGTCCACACACCACCAGGAACCTATCACATGACGTGTGTTTGTTCTCCAGGTCGATGCACCTGGACTGGACTCCACATCTGTGTACGACAACTGGATTCAATATTCCAACAGGACAAGCCAAGCCCATGGATCCATTCCCAAGTGAGAATTACAGTTACAACTTACATTTTCTCACATCTTGCATTGCCCCCAAAAAAAAAAGTATAGTTTGCAAAACTATATATGAAAGGTATTTCACCCATTGTTGATCTAGACCAAGAAGCCTCAATCATAATATGTGGTGGATATGTTTTGGCTTGTGATTGGACATTTGAAACTAAAGGGTTAGCTGGTTGACTGGATCAGACGGATTGAGAAATGTTAACCCACTGCAATTGTTAAATTGCTCTTAAGCAGAGAGGTAGACGTTCATGCATATAAATGTGTGGATCTAACTGTTGCAGCTGAAAAGGGGCGTGCATTTTCTCAGCAACAACAGAATGCATGGAATATTATATGAACATTTTGTTGCATTTTGTCTGTATTATGTGGTCATGACTTGTTAAATAACCCCACATTGTTTTTTTTTTGTTTTTTTTTAAAGATTCAACAAATCATGGCATTGAAACTGCAGAGTTGTACCTGTATACATTATGTAGTTTACCATCTGTGCTGTGAAGGGATTAGCATCGTGAACATGTTTATACTTAAGTGTACTGCATGTGTCTCAATGGAAATCTCAGGTCTGTTCTGCAGTCAGTAAAAGATGCTTCTTGTTTTCTTGTTGTCCTCTGAAAGTGTGGGATACCTGTCAGGAGCAGGGAGTGATTATGCTGCCTTTGTCCATTACCTGGGAATCACTTCCATGGACATTTCATACACATACGACCGGGTATGAAAGACTTGCCTCCTTTGACTTACTGTAATAGATTTTAGTCGGATGACAATGGGGGTGCTGTATGCAGATTGTAGAAAAGTATGGTAACAATTGTAATTTCAAAGGTTATTCAACTGTAATACAGTTTGATTTTCCCACCTAAATATACTGTCCAAGAAAGGCCTCAATCTGTGGTGCAATGCTGTGGCCACAAATGAAAGCCACAAATTTTGCTGACATTTATTTAACTCTGAATTTTCTGGCACGTTGCTATCTTGCTGCGCTGTTTACTTGCAAGCCCTCTCATTTTTCATCCAAGACAAAAAAAATAATAATTTCCGTGTGCGTGTGTTTAAGGAGTAGTCATATTTGGGCTGAACTAATTTACTCAGTCGTGTTATGTTACTCCAATTATATGGATATTTTTCTTCATACAGAGTAAAACAAATGCTAGGATTTACCCTGCGTACCACACAGCGTACGACACCTTTGAATACGCTTCAAAGTTCATTGATCCTGGTGAGAAGTGATTTCTCTCATTATCACATATTGGATTGTTTTGTACAGAACCTACTGTACCGCTTGGACAGCCAGTTAGTACATTTGTTTCTGTAATTGTACTGTGGAGTGTGCCTATTTTATGTTCACAAATGTGGTATATTTTTACAACAAAAAATTCTCAGCCGAACAGTTTCTATTAAATTTGTCCATCTTCCATTGTCAAGTTTGACACAAAACAAACTGTAAAACATCCCCCTACAATCCCTCTTGTGTATAACATCTAATTTTACCACTTCCTCTGCCTTAGGGTTCGTCAGTCACCAGGCCATTGCCAGGACAGCAGGAAACGTCCTGATCCGATTGGCTGACAGCCTGCTAGTGCCATTAAACTGCAGTGACTACGCTGAGACTCTGGAGGACTACCTCAACACAGCAGTGACTCTATATCAGCATCAACTGCAAGAAAGGAATATCTCCATGGGTAAGCACAGGACTATTCAGGGATGCAGGGAAACATTGCAATACACAACACAACACACACCAATAGAAATATTATGCAGGTAAATGAATTGCGTCTGGATTTCTCAACAATGAAAAGGGAACAATGTGTCGGTTTAAACAAGGCAGTGAATGTTTTTATGGTTTGGCCAAGGCAGCTCAAATAATCACTTGACTTACTACATTACATCTAATTGTTGGACCTAAGATCGACAATGTCTCTGACTGGAACCTGCATTAACCAAACTGCTCTCTGTAGGAGTAAAACCTGTAGACATAACTGCAAACTAAATTATTTGAGGCTGTGCTAAAGAACAGAGCAAACAACAGGAGCTACATCAGCAGTCACAGAGGATTACAGAGGGTGAAGTCTTTCCTGGGAGGCTGCATTGCTAATCTGTGTCTTGTTTCAGAACCACTAAAACGTGCCGTGGCCAGCTTCCGCAGTGCAGCTACTCATTTGGACCAGGTGATACGCAGTTCAGACCTGGCAAATGAAACGTAAGAGCACAAACACACAGACATATTATGTCCTTGGCCATCCACATAAAAATGAATGCCAGTTAACCGCCCTCCTTTCTCTCTCCGTCTCTCTCTTCTCTGAAGGCCTCTGACAGTCAGAAGGATCAACGACCAGCTCATGCTGCTGGACCGAGCTTTCTTGGACCCTCTGGCCTTCCCAGATAAATATGCATACAGGTAAGATAAATATGTAGCCATGGGGGGTGCATGTTCGTTTCTCGGGCTGTAAAATCTAAAGAAGCTGACATTAGTAGTTTGCTGTACTTGAACATACAAAGAATATAGAAGAGAATGAGTGCCCAGTTAAGGCCCACTGTTTTTTTTAATTAGTTAAAACCTTCTGACTCCAAAAGGTAAATAGAAAATGTGGAGTGAAATGAGGTTAAGATTTGTGGTTTTCAATTAAATGGATAGATCTGTTGAACATTTGCATGTATATCATTGTCATTATAGACAAGCCACTTTACCTAAAGAAAGTCTGACAGAGCTGCTAGCATAGCTGAGTCTACTCTTGTTTCAAAGATACCTGTAAAGCATTCATTCTATACAAAAACTCATTCATTGTGCATGCTGCGTTATTGAGGGTCCCCAGAGCTCAGTTTCTATAAGAAAATCTTTTCTGTCCTTCTCCTTCTTACACTCCTCTCCACATGCAATGTAAGGAATAATGTCAGTGACTGTATGCATCCTTGTTACTTAGCACAACTCTGTTAATTGTTTAGCTGCCTATCATTGTTATATCACTCTTTCTTAACCTCCCTGTATGCCACGCAGGCATGTTATCTGGGCCTCAAGCAGTGCCGGCAAGCCAACCTTCCCAGGTCTGGCTGATGCCTTTGCCAACACTGAGTCACAGTCCAGCGCCTGGGAAAAAGTGCACTACCACCTGTCAGTGCTGAGCCAGGCCATCGAGGGCGCTGCCCACACATTGGGTGACGTCATATAGATGAAGAGGAAGGAGGGAGGTACTGCTCTCACTCAGGGATTAAAAGAAAAAAAAACTGCAGCCGATGAGCACTGATCAGCTCAGCCATGATGAGTTTATGGATGATATTAAGTGAGGGGATTTAGGAAGCAATGTACAAAGCTCATCACCAAACAGCAACAATGATTTCTTCTATCTTTGTTCAAATGCTTAAAATATGATGATTTTTTTAAATAAAGCAAATCATTAGAGATTAACTACTGTGAATACAGTTGTAGTTTTTTAAGTGAACACCAAATGTTTGCTTACACAATAAATTTAAAGTACCTTATTGCAGATTACTAAAACCAGTCTTTTCACATTGACTGCAACAATAAGTACAATAAGAACAAGCAAGAAAAAAGGGCAAATGCAATTAAAACCGTGGTCACTCATAACATAAGAGACACAAATATCCACCTCAGTAAAGCAAAATACAATACATTATCTTATCTATTTTATTCCAAGAAAGAGTTTCTGTTCTCATAGCAAAGATTACAATTTTCCGTAATTAACATTTTAGGGTCTTGACATATGATGGCTTGTTTTAAGTTTCAAAGATCAAACACAGACTGGTAATTATTCAGATTATGCATGGTTCTACATACATCATGTGTGCCAAAACTATTTCATCTGACAGAAGTGGTAAAAGGTCTTACCCCTGAGTCACCAGACTGTCTGGGCATTAGAAAAGCAGACAGATAGTAGAATATAGATTATAGATTTACTGGGTTTGTGATCCAGAACTTACTGGACCAAGACTGCCCTCTGCACGTATTTGGTGGTGTAATGGCATACAGGGAATTCAGCTCTTTAATATGTAAGGATTCACAGCAACACAAGATTACAAACAGAGCTCCAAGGAAGCTAAATGATCTATTTGCAAACTACAAAAAAAATTAAAAATAAAAATGCAAATTTTGTAATGCCAAATTGCATTTCATCCAAAATCTACATTTAGCTTGCTGCCCTATTGCAGGCCTAGATGCGCAGCCACAATACTGGCTCATGCCACCAGGGGTCAGAAGTTCCTTTGACAATGGGCCAAATCCGAATTTGGATGGGTGTTACAGATGTTACTGTCACAAAAGTTGAGTGACTGTAGTGGGCAGCTACAAATCCAGTCAAATCCGCCGTCAGGAAAAGGTAAATAATTTTACAAAAGCATCTCATTATAATGCTGCCAATAAGGCTGTTAAGCCTAGATATTATTCCTGTGTAATGAAGAAGGAAGTGTAAAGAAAAAAGGGAGGACAAAAGCTACGGAGAGAGATGGGGAAGAAAAGAAGCAATAAAAGCTGTTCATCCATGAGCACATGGGTTCTTCTCCTTTACTTCCTTTCCGGTTCAGGCTCTTCTGTAAACACAGGTCTCTCAGGGACTGCTGGTTTTATCCAGCGCCCTCCCTTCTGGTTAACGTTTACAGTGTCAGTCACACCCATGTGAGTCCTATGAGCCACCGCGGAAACACCACACTGGTGTGTAATAAATAATCATGTGCATTTGTGTGGGTTGGTGGTTGAGAGAGCCCACCTCTCTGGGTTTATTTATTTTTCGTCTTTATTCTCTTAAAAAAAGTCTTTAATTATTGACAGGACAGCTAGGTGAGAAGGGGGGGAGACATGCAGGAAATTGTCACAGGTCAAAATTAAACCCTGGACCTCTGCGTCGTGCATAAACCTCTCAGGACATGTGCACCTTCTCTACCACTGATCCAACCTGGCCACAGTCTTTGGTTGTTTTTAAATGATTTACAAAGGCTATAATCCCTTTTTTTTAATCATGACATTTGTGAACATTGATTTTCAGCATGACAGGCTATTTTGTTGGGAGGAGGATGAGGATGGATTCTATTTTCAGCAATGCTGTACTTGACATTAACACAGTTTGACAATAATATTTTGCAGAACTACACATGAACAATCCAGGTCTGTCTGTAGAGCCACTGAGTAGTTTCAGTGGTGCAGTAGACGGCAGGGGAGGAAGCGCTTTATAGCTTAAAAGGTTCCTCTTATGCTGAATTATGAACAATCTGCAAGAATTACAATCAAGCTGAAGCTCTGTTCGCAAGCTTCCTTTTTGGATCAGCTGCTTCCTTTCAAGGGTGTTATATTACGTGTTGTAGTGATGAACATTGGCCTGATGTTATGTCGCTAATTTGCTTTTGTCAAAACATATGCACACACAATTTGAAAAGCTCATGCTAGAGGTACTGTAAATAAGCAACTTGTGTATGCTTGATAGAATATTTCTTTTTTGTGAACTGATCTTGTAATTGATAATGCTTTTCATTGCAGATCATTTTAAAATGTTTGCATGATGGAACAAAAATATTGAATAAGAACAGGTAATTCGGTTTTGTCTAAAGTTCGGGTGGAAATAGAATATATATATATATATATATATATATATATATATATATATATATATATATATATATATGTTCTTAAGAAAAATTAGTTAGTTTCAAAGGGACACTTCAATTTGACATGTGAAGTTCAGTTTACTTATAATGGTTAGTACCACAGCATGTGAAAACAGTTCTATAATGTTAAGATAATGTTTTGGGCATTTTAGCCTTTAATAGACAGGACAGCTGTAGACAGGGAAAGTGGGAGAGAGATGCAAGAAATGGCGGCAGGTCATACGCCCAGTTTATTTTCAAATTCAAAGGAAAGCTTGCATTGCAAACTAGGGGTATTGAGTTTGATAGACATGGATGTCTATAAGGCAGGGAAAGTCTCATGAAAGAAGAAATCAAATTGCATTATGGGAAGTGTAGGTAAATAGTTTTCACAATGTTTGTTAATCAAAAACCACAACAAAGACAGGTGCTACTCGCCAGTCGCAGAGTTTATTCTTTTAAATATACATAGACATTTTCCCCATATTAAATACCCCACCACCCTTCCCTCCCTCCTCCTATTTGTTCCCTCACTCTGAATTTTTTGCTTTCTGTCTCTGTCCCCCTCCCTCCAGAGAGAAAGCTCGTCCGGCTGAAAAACACACTCTACTTTGTGCAGCATATTGCTTATTAAGACATTTGCGAAACATAAATTAAAAATACTACAGCTTGTTTATTTTTTCATTTTCTGCTCCAACATCAGACTGCTCTGAAGATAATCTTAAAAAAGAAAAAAAATTAAAAAGAAAACAGCACAGTGTCCCTCAGTCTGGCTACATAAAATTAACTGGATTCCCCTGTTTTTCATTAACATGGTATGACCCACCTGGCTTTAAGTGTGCACAGCGGTCTGTACCTTGGTAGGTGAAATGTTAAGAAGAGAAATGTATTCCTCAACACTTGTCCTGAGTTTGGTCAAACCATGAGGGTGTGTTTTTTTTTTTAAAAAGCCTTGGCTTCACTAGTGTTTATGTCTCAGCTTATATCTTCTCTGCTGGTCAAAAAGTGTATTATTGTGTGAAAAGTGGGGGGAGGGGTTACAATTTTCTTAACCCTGCAATCAGGGCTGTGCTTATTGTTTGTGGCCTTTTGTCAAATCAGAAGTTTTGGAAACAATTGGTCCGATGAGGCGGTTGGAACTGCAGGCAGAGTGAAGGACAGTGTGATACGGCACTAGAGGAAAATTCAGGTGTTTAAGTCACAAGGCATGCATGTTAACACTGAACTTAGAGAGTCACCACCAGAAGTGTTTCAGCTGTGATGTGTGTAGTATGTGCTCTGAGTAAATCTGTGTGTGTGTGTGTGTGTGTGTGTGTGTGTGTGTGTGTGTGTGTGTGTGTTTGTGTTTCTTTCTTTGTACAGATGAAGATGTTGTAAAAGTCCTGCTTTTGACTGCATACAGGCAGCATTTTTAATATTGTTTTATATTTTCAATAAATGGAAGATACAAGGACTGCCATGTTTGCTTGGTCCGAATTTTCTATCACCAATTTGTTTTGACTGTCTGAATTTTCAGTGGTGAATAAATGTATAAAAGGGGGACTTTTACTATCACCAACACTGTCTCATATGTGCATGTGTGTCTTGTGTGCATGCGGTGTGTCTCATCAAGTCTTATCAAGTTTTGTGTCCATCATTCTAGCAGTCTGTTTGTTTCCCTCCCTCCGTAAAGCACAGGGGGCTGTGTTGGCTTTGGGGAGGGTCAAAGGGTGAAGCTGGGGTCACACGCGGGGGGAGTATTTAGGGTTTCTTGGCACCTCGGTGAAAGATTTCAGCTCATAAGGGATCCCTGTGTCCACTTCGATGGATTTGCGGGAGAATAGCAGCCGGATATCATTGTGCAAGTAGATCTTCCCAGATTTGGAGCTCTGGAATCTAAGAAAATCAGAACAAAAATAATAAATTAGAAATCTTTTTACCTGGAACATTACTGCGAGCACACAGAAATTGTTTGCTATTATTCAATGAAACATTTACAAAGAGCATTATGTGTACTTATGTGTACACACTTAAGTGTGTAACAACATATTATTATCTACAATAGTTCCCTTGTGTTTCTTTGTTTGTTTTCAGTTTATTATTGTAATTTTAAGATATTTTTTCCAGATATCATGTCACATGCTTGTATAACAGAATATAATCATTCAAGTGTTAATAAAACAGCAGGTGTAAAAATGTAATGCAGACAGCTGAAATCTCAGTCATACCTGAGATGTATCAGGTAGCAGAGAATCTTCTTCCTGTCTAGCATTCCGCCCCCTGGAGACGTCTCGCCTTTCCCCTCAACCCCCTCCTCTACAGGCACCAAGAAGATACGGTGGCGCAGGAAGGTCATGTGATTAACGGGCATGTCGCCGAAGTTGTAGGTCACCAGAAACATCTTCACCACAGTTTTGTTGGGATTAAATAAGGTCTGAGAACAGATGTCAGACCAAAGTCAGCATTCCAAAACAGCAAAAATACGACCAGCAGGTATTTTTTAATTTAATCCACCAATAAACTATTGCTGTTAGTTTCATCCTTGCAATGACAAGCACCTTTATAGCATGTATATGATGACACCAACATATCCCATGGCATCACGACCAATATTAAAACATTGTGACATATATCTGTGTTAGATATCTCTGAAAGGTTCATAGGCAACATGGTCTTTTCCTGAGCAAAGAATAAGAAAAGACAAACTTACCACTTGAATGGTCCCTGCTTTGGGTATGCTGTATCCTTTCTTTCCAAGAGGCTCGAGGGATATCACCCCCTGTGAGGGAGAGAGACACAACACTCATTACATTTCCTCAATCACTGTAAAAGCAAAATAACTCATTCTTTGGTACATTTGAATAGCTGTGAACTTCTACATCCTGATCCTGATGTATTCAACAGGGCAATCCATAGTGCTTTACACAAAAACAGTTAAAAAAAAACAGTTAAAAATTAAAAACAGATAAAACATAGAAGAAACAGTTAAAAATAAAAAATAAAAACAGATAAAACACAAGAATAAAAGTTACAGTGCAGTATAAGAAATTAAACATTAAAGAAATGAACAACCATTTAGAGAAAGGCAACATCAAAAAGAAAGGTCTTCAGCCTTGATTTAAAAGAACTGAGAGTAGCAGCGGATCTGCAGGTTTCTGGGAGTTTGTTCCAGATATGAGGAGCATAGAAACTGAACGCTGCTTCTCCCTGTTTAGTTCGGACTCTGGGGACAGAAAGCAGACCTGTCCCAGATGACCTGAGAGGTCTGGGTGGTTCATAGTGTTGTAGCAGATCAGAAATGTATTTTGGCCCTAAACCGTAGTAGTGATTTATAGACTAGCAAAAGTACTTTGAAATAAATTCTTTGAGGTATAGGAAGCCAGTGTAAAGACTTCAGAACTGGAGTGATGTGATCCAGTCTCTTGGTCTTAGTGAGGACCCAAGCAGCAGCGTTCTGAATCAGCTGCAGCTGTCTGATTGATTTTTTAGGGAGACCTGTAAAGACCCCGTTACAGTAGTCAAGTCTACTGAAGATGAAAGCATGGACAAGGTTTTCCAAATCCTGTTGACACATAAGTCCTTTAACCCTTGATATATTCTTAAGGTCTTAATGTGGCTGTTAAAATTCAGGTCAGAGTCCATGACTACACCAAGATTTCTGGCTTTGTCTGTTGTTTTTAACATTGTTGTTTGAAGCTGAGCGCAGACTTTTAATCGTTCCTCTTTTGCTCCAAAAACAACCACCTCAGTTTTTCCTTCATTTAATTTCAGAAAGTTTTGCCACATCCAGCCGTTAATTTGTTCAATGCACTTAGTCAGTTTTTGTATTGGACTATAGTCCCCTGGCAATAAGGTAATGTAAATTTGTGTGTTGTCCGCATAACTATGGTAACTTATTTTGTTGTTTTCCATAATCTGAGCCAGTGGAAGCATGTAGATGTTAAACAGAAGAGGCCCCAGAATGGAGCCTTGGGGAACTCTGCACTTCATATTTGTATGCTCAGATGTATAATTACCTATTGACACAAAGTAATCCCTATTCTGTAAGTAGGATTCAAACCAGTTCAGTACTGAGCCAGAAAGGTCAACCCAGTTTTCCCACTCGGTCTATGCAGCACTGAGATCAAGTAATACTAAGACTGAAATTTTGCCACTATATGTGTTAAGGTGGATGTTATTAAAGACTTTGACAAGAGCCGTCTCAGTGCTGTGGTCGGAAACCAGACTGAAACGTAGGTGTTTTAATGACAAAAAATGGTTGAGTTGTTGAAAAACTGCTTTTTAATGATTTTACTTAAAATGGAAGGTTTGATATTGGCCTATAGTTGCTCATTAGTGATGTGTCTAGATTGTTCTTTTTTAAGAGTGGCTTGATTACTGCAGTTTTCAGGGCCTGTGGAAAGATACCTGAAAGAAGAGATGTGTTCACAATCTGTAGAAGATCAGAAGCCAAACAATTTGAAACACTTTTGAAAACACCCGTTGGTAGAATATCAAGGCAACAGGAGGAGGTTTTCAGATGTTGTATAATGTCCTCCAGGTTTACTGTATATGGTTGATCGTATGAAATTCTGTCATATTAGAACTAGTTTTGCTTGAACACTGTGACAAAACATATCTTGTACTTGATACTGAGGCACTGACTGTTTGTCTAATCTTCTGAATTTTGTCTTTGAAGAAGGAGGCAAAGTCATTGCAGGCCTTGGTAGATAAAAGTTCAGATGCTACTGGTACTGGAGGGTTTGTTAACCTATCGACAGTAGCAAACAAAGCACGTGAATTATTATTGTTTCTAGAGATAATATCTGAGAAGAAGGACCTCCTTGCATTCCTCAGTTCCAAATTATAAATGCAAAGTCTCTCTTTATAGGTGTTATAATGGACCAGGAGATTTGTTTTACAATAGTAATTTCAATTTCTGGTTTGATCCACTTAAACATACAGTATCTGTATAGGTTATGCATGTAAAACTAATTCCTCATCAGAACAGCTAAACACACATGAAGAAATCTAAAATAACTACATCATTCCGTAGTTACAAAGGCAGCTACACAGGGAGGCATGTAATGTTGAATACCAATTAACAGTTCAAGAACTGAATCAAAAGAGGCCTCACATTCACCACTTTTATACACAGCAATGTAAAATCAACATGAGGCATAAAGCTGAGAAAGTGAAAAACAGCTGGTTTCCAAATGGTTGAGTGTAACAGCAGACACAGCAGATGCAGTTTAAGACTTCTTATGAGCAGGACTCAAGTTGTTTACATATTAATGCTGGTCCTACCTTGTTTTGTTCTTGGTGATCTTATGTCATAAGATTATATGTGTGATTAATAAATATAGTATTCAATATGTGCAGGAAAGAAAAAACACGCAACATATTTTTTTCCATCTAGTTCTAAAGAAGCAAGCCAACATGAACCTATATTCTATATCTGTTATTTTTTTCGGGAGCTGTTCTGATCTCAAATTTTGCATAGTTTTTCTTTCAACGAGTGTATTATTGTCATATTGTCACAGCAAACAGCCTACCTGCCATGTGCAATAAACAGTGTTGGCCTATTGTTTGTGATTGACTAAGCACACACACAGACACTGACACTGACACTAACACTGACACTGACCAGGAAGGGTGAGGGTGCACTGTGCTCTGAGATGTCGTAGTACGTAACCTGCACCGGCAGGGTGACGTGCTGTGGGCAATAGGAGCCACTGGCACCGATCTCCGCTGTGAAGCCTTCGATCCAGCCTGACGGGGAGAATCGTCCCTTCAGCATGGACTCCTAAAACACAAGAGAAAAGTAAAAAAAATATATAGTCGTGAACATTTTTATTTTTTATTTAGGCTTAAAAAGGTCAAATGTGTAGGAATTTCTGTCATCTATCATTGAGATCATATATTGCAATCAACTCTCTTGCACCCATAGACAGTTAAAGAAGTGGACCAACAGATCCCGTTGTTCTTGACGGAGACCAGTGAAGGAAAATAGAAGCACTAAGTCTTCTGGTAGATGTGCCAAGAGAAATCTCAATCATTCCCAATCAGCAGAGACGGAGAGTGTAGGTATATGTTAGGAGATAACATAGACACAGGCTAATTACTGCTAACCAACATGCTAGTTAACATTAGTAATTAAACCTAAACAGCTGATGTAAGTCGAAACTGTCTGCGAGATTCTCCTGGCAATACGATGATTTGTCGACTATGCGACGATAAGTTGCGTGGTTATGACGCAATTGTTAGCCTATTTTTACAAAAATGTCTGCTACGGAGCCATACCGTGAAGTACAAGGTAAAGGAGCCTTTTATACATTCTCATGTTTCTTTAGAAATAAACAACGGACAAATAGACTTTTGAAATGCTTCAGATGTAGTTATTCACTGTCAAAGTGGCACTAAAATGAATGGCAGTCAATAGGATACTAACTGCAGGTGATGGCTTTGTAGGATTAAAATGGCGCCATGGGAGCTGTGCTTAGAGAGGAAAGGCTTACCCCCTTGCTTGCAACACGCAGTTCAAATTACGTATTACAGCTACGGTAGCCTTCACGCTTCAAAAAGCCAATCTTTTGCTTTTTTCAATCTCCTTTTTTCTTTTTCTGGGCAAAGAAGAAGTATTCTGTTCCCAAAACTTGGATTTTGAATACGTGCATGAGGTAGAGTGGCAATCGGGAGAATTGAGAATTTTCCTGGTGGGCCGGTAGTATTTTTGAGGCCGCTCTGGCCGCTGGTCAATCTAACTTGCACAGCGGGCCGCAGCAGCCTCTTATTTCCGAACATTCATCTCTCCCCCGCCCCCCGAGGGCCGGTGGTCCACGAAATTTCCCGGTAGATTTTTTTTTGTCCCACTCCGCCGCTGAATATATTAAGATAACGTGTGGTACTCCATGTTTCCTTCTTCAAATTTGGTAGGGCCATTAGCAGCACATGTGAGTTTATTAATGACAGCAAAAACGCAAAAGGCGGAATAGTACATCCTGTATGTCCCTTACCAGCTAACGTAACAACTAAGGACAGTCTACTACAGTTTATGGAAGCGCAATTGTAAAATTTCAAGCCAATAGGAATATTTGAAATTGATGGACGTGGCAGTACAGATTTTGATAATGAACAACTACAAAAGTTACACACTGGACCTTTAAGCATTGACTGCTGCACACCGAGTCAAGTTAGGCCAAAGAATCAGAAAAACAACACTGGACTGTAAAATCCATAGAAATACCCAAGTTGTGTATGTTGTTTTAATTAAAAACAAAATATGCAATATGCAACAATGTGAGCCAAGAGGAGGATATTTTGAAAGCCTTAAATAGTGAGTTAACATTATTAGCATTACATTGTTACCTGTTTTACCGTATACTAATGCTGATATATTATGATCCTGTCTTAAAATAAGCTATGCTTTATGAGTAAACCAAATATCATATCTTAACCATGTAATTTTGGCACTAACTTATTTTCCGCATTTACTGTTAGTTCTTATAATCCCCGGCAAGGCTCTGCAACCATTCGAAAAACAGCTACTGTAGGCCTGTTTACACACAGAGGAGGACCCCAAAATAAGATTTCAGCACCGCAAAGATCTCCAATAATTGTGTTCTTTTCACAGATATTCAGATATGCAGGGCATAGTCAAAAATAACAACTGTCCAATATTTTGCAATGTATTATGAAAATTGTTGAAATTTCATCCATAAATACGATGTTTAATAAATAATTGAACATGTTTTATAATTGATTTTTTCAAAGGGTAGTGAATAAATACTGTTTTGTGCTTTTTGCCCTCTCCCTGCACATCAGTTTCCATTATCATTTAAATATAATTTCTAAATTTGCAAATAAATAAACTTGAACTCGGACTCGCCCAGTGCATCTTGACAGTCAGAATGTCTATGCATTTCATTAATGTCCCAATAACAAGACTGAATCAAGACTTTTGTTGACACTGACGTCTGCTGTACGTAAGGGATAATGTAGAGCGAGGCGGTCGGTATAGTGAATACAACCCCAACAGGGTGATCAGGACCCTGATGCAAAGCTGTGTAATATTGCATTATATTAAAAGGTCTTTCTTATATTCCTTCCCCACATGTATGTAAATGGGAAGGAAAATAAATGAGGAACACCTCTAAACCATGGACACCAGCGCCATCTTTGACTTGCAGTTACATTTGTCTCCTGAAGTTATTACAATGTTTAAAATGTGTACCTCAAAGTTGCCAAGTAGTGATCTGCTGATGGAAGATGAGGGCCAACTGGAACGTGTGGAGCGGCTGATCCCTGTGTGTCTGCCGCTGCGCAGCTGCCGACTGAATATGACCACAAACACAAAGACCGGTGGTTAGTGGTTAAGAGTACACCAATTTTATCTTAACAAACATGTAACATGCCTCTGAGTGTGTCTGAGTATTCAAGCCTACGCAAAAAAAAAATAACTAACTCACACTCAAAACTTCCGCCTTCTTTATTAGATGTTGACTTGATGTGTATGGATGCATCCATTAGCTTAATCCTTTTTTTAGAAGCCCTAGTCTTTTTTATATTGATATTTATAATTAAATTATATAACTTTGTCAGAAATAAGATGGAGCACTCACCTTTTCAGCCGCAGACCACTTTTTAGCCGTCTTCCTGATCTTGTGCAATCTGTGGTGGTCTGAACAAAGAGAGGGAAGAAAAAGAAGGTAATTATGACGTGTCTTTCGCTATAAATGTCCTGATTTATGTCAGTCAATACCTATTCACAAAAGGAGAAACTTGCTTGAAATGCTAAATAAATAAATTACAATTCTCAATACACAGAAAAAATAAAGATACTCAAATAAAGATTAAATGGACATGTGTTCCTGTGAGAGTAATTTATATGTGTAATTGTATATTTCAGGTGTCCTCTTACTTACTGAGCACTGACTTTTGGATGTTGCATCACACGCATAAACATTTCCCATTTCCAGGCTGCCGTTCATCGTAAAGGCCACCCAACTCTCAGATGACTCGTCACTTGCCAAACCTATACTACCAGTTAGCCATTTGCTCACAGAACACCTTTTACTCATGGTAAGCCTATTGGTATTGGCTAACACTTGGTTACATTGGCTCTCTACAGAGCTTGGAGCTCTTTGTCAGCTTGTCATCTCATTGTCACACTCGACCAAAACCACAGACGGCATTTTGAAATATCCTTGTCTCCCCTTTCTCTGTCTCTTAAATATCTTTTTCTAAACTTTATTTACTGAAATATCACCTGTTACAGTTTAGCCTGGCTCCTTTTCTTTAACCCTTTCTGTTACTCTCCCCTCGGTCCCTAATTTGTGTCCTTCAGTCTTTCTGTTTCTCCCTGTGCTTCCCTCACACATACTCTAAACACCTCTAGTCACAATGAGCCCACCACTGTATGAAACCTAACTAGTGAACCCTATTGTCATCACACACACACACACACACACACACACACACACACACACACACACACACACACACACACACACACACACACACACACACACACACACACACACACACACACACACACACACACACACACACACACACACACACACACACACACACACACACACACAGAGGTCTTTCTGGCCTTCCAATGTTCAAAATAGTCCAATTCACTTCCAGAACCATTTTTTTAAGCGGGGTATGTGTGGTTGTGTGGGTGTGTTTGTGTTTATGTGTGTGCATGTGTATGAGAGACACAGCACACTCATGTCTGGGAACAATGGATCCTCCCTCAATGGGCTTTTTTCTGGAGCTACTCAGCCTGTTCCAGTGTGGCGTGATAATGAGCTGGCCATCACTTACTTCTTTCACATTTACTTGTTCTTTTAGTTTCTCTATATTTATGCCTCAGCCTCTTTTCCAGGACTGTCAAGGTTCACAGATGTTTTCCATCAACCACTGACTTTGAATGGCTATTCCTTATTCTGCATTCAAGGTTTTACAAACTTCAGCATACTGTATGTTGTTCTCTATGTTTGTTTGGTCTAAAAGCCTGGTTTTTGCATACAAATGTGCACATGCGGTTTTCTAATGTATTCTGCAATAAAATCACCTAGAGCGTCTTTCTTGTGGTAGTTAATTAGGGTTGGAAAATCATCTGGTCATGAAAAAAGAAAAGTCTCAACTCTAAGTTGATTTCTTCAAGTACCATGATATGAATAATATCAGGATTCTTGATATTTTTTTAGACCTAGGCTATATATTTCAAACTCTTGCAGTTAAACTTTGCTACTAGGGAACACTTGTTTAGAGCAGCTAAATGCATTTCTGTCACCAAAATGCTGAGCAAGGTTAAATTCTGTCTGACTGCAACTCATCAGTGTGCCACTGTACATAGTGTGCCAAGGTAACTTGTAAAGTAGCTACTCTGGTGTTACTGTCTTGTAATTACAACATAACATCATAACAGCTAACATTAGCTATTAGCTAGTACAGTTGCTGGAACTGATTAACTTGTTTTGGTAACTTCAGGTACTTAAGAACATTTCCAAAAACAAAGTATGGGAGTGAGCTGACCTTAGGCCGGTCCCATGCAGACGGAAGAAGGTGGTTCCAGTAAGGGGCAGCTTTAGCATCAGTGCTGCGACATGAGGCCGGGCCAAGTCCTGGAGCCAGCAATGACAGCCTGCTTTTCTTAGATGTGGAGGGTCCCTCATCTTCTGAACATGACTCGCCTGTGTCGCTCGGGGGCAGCAGCCTCTTTTTGGCCGGCCAATGGCCTCCAGAGGATAGACGGTGGCCATTACTGCTGGGTGTTTTCTCCCAGGAAGCCAGGCCATTTGAGGATGAGGAGGCAGTCTGGGTGGCACTTCGCTCAGGTGGGGAGGATTCAAGTCCAACTTCCCATTCAGTGGCCTCCCCTGGCTCCTGCAGCTCTGTGTGGTGTGGTGGGGAGAAAGGGCCAGGAGGGCTGGTGGGACTGGCGGGGTTGGGAGTCTCATATGTGGACATTTCATATACGTGGGGGCTGGGCTGACCTCCAGATGAGCCATTACTACAGCTCTCATTTGCAGGGCTACCTAGTGAGAAGGTGGGTGTGTGGCCCCCGTTAGGTGGCTCAGTCCTGGATGAGCTATGTGAGTCACACATAGGGGGTGATTTAGGTGAGAGTGGAGAAAATACATCAGGAATGGGCCTGTCATGATTGTGCTGAGTTGGGCGTCGGGAAGGGTTGTGGCTTGGGGAGAGGGGTGGAGACCTGGGTGACAGTCCCCCCTCAGATTCTCTGTGCTCCATCTGTGTGCAAGAGTACACAGAACCAGGCCCACAAGGGCCCATCGCTAACCCCATCCCAACACCTTGAGCTGGGGCTGGCCCACACAGCACCCCCCCCTCCAACGCCTCCTGATCTGTGGAGTCACCCAGGTGGGGGCGCTTATGAGTCAATTGGGGATCCTCTAGCCCCCTTTTCACACCCAATCGGACAGCCCTCTGTTGGGCATCAGCGTGGGATTCTGTGGAGGTAGAAAATCCCCCCAACTGGGAGAATATGGAGAGCTGGTAGACCTTTTGGAGCCGCAACTGCTCCTGGCCAAAGTGCCTGGGCGTCCCCGATCTGACACCAGGGTCAAGGCCCTGTGTTGGGGCTTCAGGTGGAGGCAGGTCCCCCTCCTGGGCTGAAAGCTCTAATGTAGCCTTTTTGTGGGCTAACTCCACATGAATGTGCCGCATGGTTTCTAAGCTGGAGGATAAGATTCCTGACTAATCTGCAACAGGGTCAAGTAGGTCCTCACAAGTGCCAGGACGTGGAGTAAAATGTTCCACAGGAAAAGGAAGTTCTATACTTCCTGCTGTGATGTTGTCAAACAGTGAGAATTAGGAAGCTGAGCCGCACAGCACCTGAGAGACAAAACAAAATACGGCATTACTATTCAGGAGAGATTTCAACAATAATAGACTGCATGAGGAATGGAAAACATAAAAAAGCATGGTAACATTAAAAAAGGACAAGAAGGCACTGAGCCTTTCCCAAGCTGTCAACAATGATGTGAGAATGTGTAATGATAAGTTTAATTTAGGATCCGTTTTTGGGTTCTAAAAATATGTTCGTTGCATTACACGCTGCACATTTTGCAACATATTTGAATATAATTAACATATCATATATGGTATGCAGATTGTCCTGTCTGTCACAGTTCTCCACATAAGTACTGACTGAATGCCATAGACAAACAGCATAAATCGCATCAAGCAATATCCGTTGTAAACACCCCTCTAGTCTGGTACATGCTAAATAATGACATTCATTTCAGCTAGGTATTACCGAACACTCAGAAAAAATAAAGGACTATAAAATAATAAAAAAAAAAAAGATACCAGCTTTAAGAAAAAAATAGTTAAAGTTGGGAGGCTAAATCCCCTTTTGCTACTTTCTTTTCTGTCTGCAAAGGAAATTTATGCCTCTCATTCTTGGTTTTGACACACTGCCTTAACACATACATGACTATGATGCAATGATTTCACTGTCATTGTGTTAAACCTGTTCTGCCCTGAGAAATTAGTCTTGCCACAAAAGCGAACGGAAGTCAGGTACTTATATTTTATAATATAGTTGGATCAAACATAAAATCTAAACACCAGTCACAACGTTTCATCTTTAAAACCATATGAAAATACAACACTTTATTTGCATAAATGGGCCGCTCTATAAAGGCAATTTAGGCAAGGCATCAGTCCAATTTTTCTCTTGCCAAATTGATTATTATACTGAAGACAATGCACAAAATCAGCATCTCACCTCTGTGGCTGTCCTTGTCTAATTCTGCCCGTGTGGACAACTTGCATCTGGCACAACATCTGGAGGTTGTGTCTAAAATGGTCTACTAAAGGAATCCGTTTATCTCCATGGCAGCTGCCACAAAGCGACGCCAACATCCCAAGATAGTTAATCATGAAACAGTAAGGACTCCAGAGGAAGCAGGAGTGGGCACAGAAGATACGACTTGAGGAGAAATAAAAAAGGTTTGTTGGTTAAACATTAAAATACATTCAACTAAGACCATAATAGGTACTATAGTTTATGATTTGATGTTATTGCAGTGTGTATATATGTAACATTGCAATAAAGCTGAAGATATATCTTTTAACTGCATGCTTGTCGAACAATTTTTCCAAGAATAAAACAAGTTCTGATTTCTTTTAACCATTAGAAATTTCAATTAACTTGGTAAGGCAACCAGTTGGTCTGTACACATCAATTGTATTATCTGTTTGTAGAGAGAAAGACATTTAATAAAAAATATTCTGCGATAAGTGCCTTAGTTAAAATCCTCATCCTGAAGGCTAAAACTTACCAGAAGGGCAGAGTGTCAGTGATGCAGGAGGCTCTTGAGAGGAGATGTCTCTGAACTGGAATCGGAAATAATACTATTGGGGCTCCTTCTGTGATTGGCTGATAGCCGGACACGCCCTCCTTGGTCACCTGGGCGTGGGGTGTTGCACGGCTGTGACATCATTATTGGGTCATTCCACCCAGAATCCCTGAAGAGAAAGAAATACACAGAAACTAATCAAATAAGTCATCATCCAGTTGATTTTACCTTACCACTAACAGTGGAACAATTCCACACACACACACACACACACACACACACACACACACACACACACACAAAAGAGAGCCACAGAGGCACATACCTCATACCTGCGCATTAAACAGACATTTACTGTAGACAAATGCACACTTATTGTGCAAACACAGCACGTTCGGAAATCAATATTTTAGTCTGTTACTGAACTTATGAACAACAGCACAACATACAAAATCAATCAAATAATCAGTCCACAGGGAGAAATATTTATCTAATTTTCTTTTCATTTTGAGTACAAAGTCCAATTTAGGTTGAGAATCAACCCTGGAGTAGCACCTTGTGGAGCAGAGAGTTAATATTTTCAGTTCAAAGTTATTGGCACTTAAGAGTATTGGGTGTTTCCCGACCCACTTGGACCAGAACTTGGGAATCCGAAGGGGGTGGGGGTTTTGGGGTGGGGGGGTGTCACAGTGAGCTGTTGCCATGCCAACCAGTAGCCCAAGGATAACGGCTTCTTTGTGTTTTGCCACAAAGAAAGAAGCAGAGCTACAGAGGGGGGTGCTGGGGGGCAGGGGGAGACCGGCAAAGATGCTCCTCCAAGAAAATGTTTCTCAAAATGGCTGTGATCCATGAGGTACATACAGCCAGCCAGAAATGTCAACACACTGTGATGAAGGTTTATGTTCTGTTTGCCTAAAGCAGGACAAAAAACATTTGATTAACATGCTTGTGTAGTGAATGTGACAATCATAATTCACCATGTTGCTAAGTGTTGTTCCACACACATTTTGATTAGACACATTTGATGTAATTTACTGCCCTCGAGTCACCGCAGGTAATAACCGTTCGGGGAACACGGCTCCTTTAAATGTTGTGATGCGTGATGACGTGAGACGTTATGGGGTTGGCATTAGGCTCAGCGCCTTGTTTTGTATTATATGGTTTTTCTGGTTGAATAAACGAGCCACGCACCGTGTGCTCAACGTGAGAAATTGTCTCTTGCATCTTGCCGCAATTTCCACACTGGTGACCCCGACTTTAGTCTGCTGGACGGATCCAGAGACACGACACGATCATGACCGCAAACGCTGTCACCCTCAAACTCCCCGAATTCTGGGAATCATCGGCATCTGCATGGTTTGCCCAGACAGAAGCGCAGTTCGCGTTGCGGGAGATCACCGCGGATACAACGAAGTACTACTACGTTGTGTCTGCCCTCGGAAATTCAACAGCGTCCAGAGTGGTGAGCTTGCTAAAAAACCCTCCAGCAACTGGGAAGTACAGGTAAAAGCCAGTAAATTAGAATATTTTGAAAAACTTGATTTATTTCAGTAATTGCATTCAAAAGGTGTAACTTGTACATTATATTTATTCATTGCACACAGACTGATGCATTCAAATGTTTATTTCATTTAATTTTGATGATTTGAAGTGGCAACAAATGAAAATCCAAAATTCCGTGTGTCACAAAATTAGAATATTGTGTAAGGGTTACATTTTGAAGACACCTGGTGCCACAAAGTAATCAGCTGATTAACTCAAAACACCTGCAAAGAACTTTAAATGGTCTCTCAGTCCAGTTCTGAAGCCTACACAAACATGGGGAAGACTTCAGATTTGACAGCTGTCCAAAAGGCGACCATCGACACATTGCACAAGGAGGGAAAGACACAAAGGTTATTGCTGAAGAGGCTGGCTGTTCTCAGAGCTCTGTGTCCAAACACATTAATAGAGAGGCAAAGGGAAGGAAAAACTGTGGTCAGAAAAAGTGTACAAGCGATAGGGATCACCGCGCCTAGTCAAGATTGTGAAAAAGGGTGTGGACAGCTGCTGGAGTCAGTGCTTCAAGATCCACCACCAAGAGACGCTTGAAAGACATGGGTTTCAACTGCCGCATACCTCGTGTCAAGCCACTGTTGACCAAGAAACAGCGAAAAGCGTCTCACCTGGGCTAAGGAAAAAGAGCTGGACTGCTGCTGAGTGGTCCAAAGACATGTTTTCTGACGAAAGCAAATTTTGCATTTCCTTTGGAAATCGAGGTCCCAGAGTCTGGAGGAAGACAGGAGAGGCACAGGATCCACGTTGCCTGAAGTCTAGTGTAAAGTTTCCACCATCAGTGATGGTTTGGGGTGCCATGTCATCTGCTGGTGTCGGTCCACTCTGTTTCCTGAGATCCAGGGTCAACGCAGCCGTCTACCAGCAAGTTTTAGAGCACTTCATGCTTCCTGCTGCTGACCTGCTCTATGGAGATGGAGATTTCAGGTTCCAACAGGACTTGGCGCCTGCACACAGCGCAAAATCTACCTGTGCCTGGTTTACGGACCATGGTATTTCTGTTCTAAATTGGCCAGCCAACTCCCTGACCTTAGCCCCATAGAAAATCTGTGGGGTATTGTGAAAAGGAAGATGCAGAATGCCAGACCCAAAACGCAGAAGAGTTGAAGGCCACTATCAGAGCAACCTGGGCTCTCATAACACCTGAGCAGTGCCAGAAACTCATCGACTCCATGCCACGCCGCATTAATGCAGTAATTGAGGCAAAAGGAGCTCCAACCAAGTATTGAGTATTGTACATGCTCATATTTTTCATTTTCATACTTTTCAGTTGGCCAACATTTCTAAAAACTCCCTTTTTTGTATTAGCCTTAAGTAATATTCTAATTTTGTGACACACGGAATTTTGGATTTTCATTTGTTGCCACTTCAAATCATCAAAATTAAATGAAATAAACATTTGAATGCATCAGTCTGTGTGCAATGAATAAATATAATGTACAAGTTACACCTTTTGAATGCAATTACTGAAATAAATCAAGTTTTTCAAAATATTCTAATTTACTGGCTTTTACCTGTATGCAGCACTCAAGGCCCACCTGTTGAAAACATTTGAACTGTCGGACGCTGAGAGAGCCAGTAGGCTTTTCTCTCTCCAAGGACTGGGTGACAGCAAACCGTCTGAGCTCATGGACCGCATGCTGGAGCTTTTGGGTGAGCACAGACCCGATTTTCTGTTCGTTCAGCTTTTCCTGCGTCAGCTGCCTCCCCAAGTTAGAGCTGCACTAGCTAACACCACAATCGTTGACTGTCGGAGACTGGCCGAGGAGGCTGATAAGTTTTCCTGGCGAGCCAGGGAAATTGTGTGGCCGCGACTTTTCCCGCGCATCACTCCTGTGACACTGGACGACTCCACACTCATCGCTGCAACCACTTCCGCCAGCGCAGTCTTCAGGTCCCCAACGGTCTTTAGGCTTGTGTTTTACCATGCAAAGTTTGGACCCAAGGCTAACAAATGCCGTTCGCCATGCAGTTTTGGCGGGTCGGGAAGCCGGGCCGGCGCTCAGTAGTGGCCATGAGCGTCGGCAGTTTGGGCAGGCTGCTTTTCATCTGTGACAGCATCTCCGGACGACGTTTTCTGTGCGACACGGGGCACAGAGGAGCGTCCTGCCTGCGTCCCGTTTGGACATGGTGACCGGCGGCCACGGGCCACCACTGGAAGCTGCAAATGGTAGCCCCATCCGCACATATGGAACGAGGTACGTGGAATTGTGTTTCAAGGACAGCGGTTTGGCTGGGATTTTGTTACAGCCAAGGTCGCCATTCCCTCCTCGGCGCCGATTTTTGTGTGCACATGGACTGTTGGTGGATGTAAAGAACCGCCTTTTGATTGATGCTGTCACGTTTTGCTCTTATACGTGCACACTCGGCGGGGGGGATTCCGTAAGACTGTCTAGCATGCTCTCAGTTTTGGATGACTTCCACCGTCTGCTTGCCGGTTTCCCAGCCCTCACGCAGCCCACTTTCTCTGCCTCTGATGTGAAGCATGGTGTGGAGCACCATATCGCCCTCGGGTCCGCCCGTCTACGCCGCGGCGCCTCAACCCGACCAAGCTTGCCGTTGCAAAGGCTGAGTTTGCAAATATGGAACGCCTGGGTATAGTCCGCCGTTCCAACAGTCCGTGGGCGTCGCCCCTCCACATCGCCCCTAAACCTGGCGGCGGCTGGCGCCCGTGCGGCGACTACCGTCGGCTTAATGAGGCTACAACACCTGACCGCTACCCAGTCCCGAACATACAGGATTTCTCAGCACACCTGGCGGGAAAGGTGATCTTTTCCAAAGTGGACCTTGTACGGGGATATCATCAGGTGCCAGTACACCCACTGGACATTCCCAAAACAGCAGTGATCACGCCGTTTGGTCTGTTCGAGTTCCTGCGTATGCCATTCGGACTTAAAAACGCAGCTCAGTCTTTTCAACGCCTCATGGACTCAGTTTTGCGGGACCTGCCTTTTCTTTTTGTGTACTTGGATGACATCCTGGTGGCCAGCACATCCAAAGCTCAACATCTGGCACACCTCCGCACCCTGTTTGAGCGGCTTAGCCAACATGGACTAATTATCAACCCTGCCAAGTGCCAGTTTGGTCTCTCCACCATTGACTTCCTGGGACACAGAGTCACTGAGAACGGGGCAGTCCCCCTCCCATCAAAAGTGGAGGCGGTCGCACAGTTTCCACGCCCCCTCACTGTCAAATCCCTGCAGGAGTTCTTGGGCATGGTGAATTTTTACCATCGCTTCATTCCTCACGCCGCTCAGCTCATGCAGCCCTTGCATGAGGCTTTGAAAGGTAAACCCAAGCAGGCTGTGGACTGGACTGAGAGCAGGGACAAGGCGTTCGCTGCCACTAAGAAAGCCCTAGCGAACGCCACCCTGCTGGCTCACCCTTCTCCTACAGCCCCCATCGCCATCACCTCAGATGCCTCAGACTACGCTGTTGGGGCGGTCTACGAGCAGTGGGTGGGTGGGGCCTGGCAGCCGCTGGCTTTCTTCAGCCGTCAGTTACGCCCCAGTGAGCGGAAGTACAGCACTTTCGGCCGAGAGCTGTTGGGTCTCTACCTTGCCGTCAGGCATTTTCGTTCCCTGCTGGAAGGCCGACACTTCACTGCTTTTGTGGACCACAAGCCATTGACTTTTGCCATGGCCAAGGTGGCTGAGCCGTGGTCCGCCCGCCAGCAACGCCATCTGTCCTACATTTCGGAGTTCACTACGGACTTGCAGCACGTTGCTGGTAAGAGCAACCACGTGGCGGACTGCCTGTCACGGGCCGTAGCAGGGGCAGTCCATCTCTGTTTGGATTACAATCACATGGCAATGGATCAGACCACAGACCCGGACGTGGAACTCCTGAGGACCTCGACTACAGGGCTGCAAGTCGAGGATGTGGTTTTTGGCGAGGCTGGCACCACACTCCTGTGTGACGTCTCCACAGGCCGTCCTCGGCCGCTTGTCCCCACAGGATGGAGGCGTAAAGTTTTTGATGCCATTCATGGTCTCTCCCACCCAGGTTCGAAAGCGTCACAAAAACTGGTTGCAGCAAAGTTTGTTTGGCACGGCCTCAAGAAGGACGTTAGGGACTGGGCCCGCACCTGTGTTGACTGCCAACGGGCCAAAGTAAACCGCCACACTAAAGCCCCGTTAGAGTTGTTCCCCGTTCCAGAGAGACGTTTTGATCATGTGAACGTTGATCTGGTCGGTCCCCTGCCCTCCTCTAACGGTTTCACATACCTGTTTACCATGGTTGACAGGACCACCCGCTGGCCTGAGGCTGTGCCACTGACGTCCGTGACGGCTGTTGAGATGACACGGGCATTTATCGGCACTTGGGTTGCCCGTTTTGGCACTCCATCGGACATTTCCTCTGACCGGGGCGCACAATTCACGTCTGAGCTGTGGAATGCTGTCGCACAGAGCCTTGGGGTGAAGCTCCACCGCACGACTGCATATCACCCGCAGGCTAACGGACTCTGTGAACGCTTTCATAGGTCAATGAAGGCTGCCCTGCGTGCCAGCCTTAAAGACAGCAACTGGGTCGACAAGCTCCCATGGGTGATGCTGGGCATCAGGACTGCACCAAAGGAGGACCTTCAGTCCTCTTCGGCAGAGCTGGTTTATGGACAGCCGTTGCAGGTTCCAGGGGATTTTGTCCCTAGCGCCACGGTTCCCTGGTCTGCTACTCTCCAGCGATCTACTCTACTGGACAATGCCAGGCTTTTTGCGCCTGTCCCCACTTCCTGTCACGGACTTCCTCAGTCACACGTCCCCGCTGGGCTTCAGACAGCTGACTATGTTTTCATTCGTCAGGAGGCCCACAAGGGACCGCTATGCCCGCCCTACGAGGGCCCATTTCGTGTTTTGGAGTCGGGTGACAAATATTTTGTGGTGGACAGGGGCGGCAAACCAGAGCGCCTTTCCATTGACCGCCTCAAACCAGCTCACTTGGACATGGCCGGGCCTGTTGACCTGGCCAGACCCCCACGACGTGGTCGGCCACCGGCTCTGCCCCCACCCCAAAACCCGCCCCCTCAACCTCCGCAGCGGCGCAGCCGTTGTGGTCGGTTACTACGCCCACCTACCCGTTGACTGTTTAATTCTTCTTCTGATATGGTGAATTCTGGGGGGACGTGTGTAGTGAATGTGACAATCATAATTCACCATGTTGCTAAGTGTTGTTCCACACACATTTTGATTAGACACATTTGATGTAATTTACTGCCCTCGAGTCACCGCAGGTAATAACCGTTCGGGGAACACGGCTCCTTTAAATGTTGTGATGCGTGATGACGTGAGACGTTATGGGGTTGGCATTAGGCTCAGCGCCTTGTTTTGTATTATATGGTTTTTCTGGTTGAATAAACGAGCCACGCTTTTCGTGTGCTCAACGTGAGAAATTGTCTCTTGCATCTTGCCGCAATTTCCACACTTACACATTTCATCCAAAGCTTGAAATGTAACAGTTGGAGGAGTTTTGAAGTAGCCAAGAATGCTAATCTGACTAACACCATGCTGGCACTCATTTAAATCAGTAAAGAAGAGAAATACAGTTCTGATCAGTTACTTCACTTTATAGTATTTGCTTTTGAATCAATATGACGTGATCCATTTTGAAACACACCTGAAAAGTATCCACTGGTACGTAAGGTAACTGTAAGGGATGTTGACTACAATCCCCAAATTGCTAGACAATTATGTATTGATCAAAATACCCATACTTATCTAGCTGCGCTCCATGTGACCTGTAGCAGATCTTTAAATTACTTGACTGAAAAAAGAAAAGAAAAAATGCCCCCTCAGGACATTTGGAAGACCAGACTGTAAACCAGATTATTTTACTGATATCTCTAGGGGCAGGGGAAGGCCTTGGGCCAAACCAGAACTGCCCCAGTTAACAGGCATGTCATTACCGAGTCAATTAACAAAAGATAAATAAGAGTAGCAAAGATTAATTGATTAATAATGATCAATAGTTGACCTATTGATTTAGTGAATTGTCAACTATTCTGATAATCAATTAATTCCAGCTTCTTAAATGACAATATGTTGTGGTTTCTTCACTGTGACAGTAAACTGAATATCTTTGAGTTGTGAACAAAACAAGACATTTTCTGATTTTACTGTTTTTAATGTTCATTCTTACTATAGTATGATGTTTTTTTGTATGTGTTTTACTCTTGGTTTCTGATGTTAAGCACTTTTCATACTTGCTGTAACGTGCTATATAAATACATTTTGATTGATTGATTGATTGATTGAGGATGTCATTAGCTTTGGGAAACACAGATTGACATTTTTCACAATTTTTATAGACCAAACATCGAAGAAGACAGGTGGAGTCTCCACGGTGAGTACCCCGGGCAGACAAGGAGTGGGGGATGGGAAATAATGGGACAGGAGTCAGCAATGAGTATTTATAGTCATTGCCTATGTCATAGCTCACTGGGAGAGCCCAAAGGCTCTGTGCTAGTTCCCATTTGATTTCTGACCTTGTGTTAAACTAACTGAACAGGAGGCTGGCAGAGGCTACCCAACACTTTTCAGACTTCATCCAGGAGCTAACAGAGGAGGGGGGGAAACTCTGGCTTAATCCTAATAAAAACACTTCAAGTTGCTGGGCAAGTATGCCAGCTCAGACCTGAAAACTTAAAAGCTCTATTACTGCATTGCTGAACATACCGCTCCCATATATTTCTATTTTCTACAATCAGATTTTTTGTTAAAATGCACATGACCTGTGCACACTTACTGTGTGCCACTCACAAACTACAAACCTACTTTTCGCCACTTCAGTGAACCAATTTTGCCAATATGGGTAAATGAAACATTTTCCTGTTAAAAGCTATCATTGTCTTCAAAAAGGTCATGACCCTCAAAACTTACCAACATTCAACATTTACTTGATTTAACGCTGCAGACCTGTTCTCTGGAAGTCGCCCGGCAATTATTCAGAAAGAGACAGTAAAGAATAGAAATGGTGATATGACAAAAGGAATGAGAAACGCCTGACAGAGGGTAACACCCAGACAGAGAGAGACTGCGGCCCAGCCAAAGATTTTGAGGAAGGTATAAATCATACTATATAAAACAATCAGCAGGAGCAGGAAGATCGTAATTTCCCCACTGGGGATTAATAAACAAATTCAATCTTAAAATCTCCCCAGTGTCAGGGTACAAGTCTGTGTGTTCATGGCTATTAGAACATAAGCCAGCAAATCTGACACGTTTTAGGACACAGCCTAAAAATTAAAATGTGCTAAATCGCATAACAGTGAGTCTTTTCAGCTAAAAGAAACTATAATTTCTTAAAAATGGTCTTGTGGAAAAATAGCAAAATATCAACAAAGACATTAGGGCTACACAATGGAATGTAGCCTATGTGACTGATTAAATTAAAAGGCTCAACAATGTTTTTGGTCGAGAAGAAACCCACACAAACTACACACAACTAATTATTTAACTCAAGCTAGTCACACTTTAGGTGTGTTTTATTTGCATGCACAAAAGAGGAGGAAATACAATGTGTGTGGGTGAAAAGACAAATAAGGAAAAGGGTGAAAAACAATAAAAGAGGCTGCTTGGGCATAGAAACCCAATGATATGAAGATTCAGTAAAGTGGTGAATGGGACCAAGACTAAATACATTTAAACTGGTACCATTTGCATGGGCATGGGTCTAGATTGGGATCAAAAAGAGAAGAGACTGAGTCATGTTTACAAAGACATTGAAATGGGAAATTATTTTCCAAAAGAAGTAAGCTAAGGACAACAATAAGCATGTATTAAAAACCTGTATCCACTGAACTGCCAATTAAGAGAATTAGAATGAGCCCCCAATCAATTATTGGAGTGGCAACTGGAACATCTGCAAAACAGAAAATACTTTTTTGGCCATTTGTACTTTCTTTACAACACGCAAATGCTTCATGCATGCATGCATATAACGTTACGTTATACAGGTATGTAGTAATGTAGATCCACAACATTCAAAAGCCAAATTCACCCAGTCTCAACATATGTTTTTGTCTCCACCTGGAAGTGGCAAGAGGCGTGGCTATGAGGAACTAGGTCAAGGGGCGTGGCTGCTCATTCCTGCACAGTTACCTGCACAGCTGCAGCGCATTCCATGATTCACCTCAGCAGTACATATACCTGGGCTGATCACCTCATTGGCATTACATTGTTATAACTACCCATGTGGTAACTTGGCTCAGTGTCCTTTGCTAAAGCCCTAGTGATATTATTGTTCCTAGTGCTCCTTTTAACTTTTTGTTCCTCTTTCTAGATCCCTCTAGACCTGCTGTTATCTCTACTGTGAGCTGCTGTGCTGCTTACTCTGTTCCCTGCTGTGCTGTCAGCTCTACGCCGCTCAGTCCTTGTCTTCCACTATTGGATTCCTCCGTGAGTAAGAGTGGACTCCACCCTGCCTGCCCTGGATTCTCTGCTGCCAGCCTGCCTTGAGCTTTCGTCCTGTCCTGTACCTATCCTCCCCTAGCTCTGCCTTTTATTGTTCCTCTAAGTACAAACTGTTCATTAAAACTTTTTTTTTTTTTAAAGTGAAATCTGTGTTCCGTGTGGTTGTATCTATGTTCTAGATTGGAATTGCAAGCTTAACGCACTGTGCACTAACGCAATGCCACAGTAATCAAAGAGCAAGTGTTTTTTTGGGTTTTTTTGTCTGTGATTGCGTTTATTTGATTTCATCCTAAACACAAAAGCATACCTATTCATTAAGAAGGGTAACTTTCTGTAAATTTCTGTCTTGCTAGATGTGGATCGACTATTAGTTTATGACAAAATCACCCACAAAAAGCATGCAGTAATGCTTTTTTTTTTTTTTACACAAACTACCCCTAACAAGCAAGAAGGGGGGCAATTTGGCTTTTGGATGTGGTTAATTCTCCACCTTGTAAGACTTTTTTTTTTTTGCGTCCACATTACTGCAAGTACCTACAAACTGAGATATTTAGAAATGCTGCTGACCCCGTTTAAAGTTGGCATTGTTGTGGTATGGATGGGCAGACGGACTGTGGTTGGCTTGCATATCTTTTGGCAATGATTCCAACTCATCAATCCAGGCAAGTACATTCCTGGTCTTCCATTATGACTTACCATTGTTCTTTCTCAACAGTATTTTCAACTCCATGATTTTCAATCGCAGAGTCACTTTAAACAATCTGCTTCCTGTTTCCACCAACACAAGCATACCCAATATACTTGAATGGTCATGTAATATGCGTTTTCAGTCGTTAATATGGATGTAGATCATTTCTGATACAAAGCCTTAACCAGGCCCCTAGAAAGTGCGCCAGGCTTCGAGGCAAATTGAACATAGTGGCCAAAAAGGGAAATTGCAACTCCCAGCCCATCACGTGACAAAAAGTCTTTACCCCATCGACTTGCATGGCAAAAGAGACTTCTGTAACTCTGAGAATAATTTGTTTTGTTTTTTTATAACCCCAGCAAAAAAACTCTTTACTATCAGAGTTTATTCCATTTGGTCTGATAACATTTAAGTCTAAAATTGAGACCATTTAAATTTTTCCCCACTCAAGCTAGCAGACCACTAAACCAGAAGTACAGGCCGCACAGTTGAAGCAGTGCTGATCATCTGGGTCCATTTTGGCTCAATGATGGGTTCAAGCGCCACTGAGTAAATCTCAAAGACATGAATGGGGCGGGGCTTGCGTGGACAAAGACCATTTTTGTTTTAAAACACTGTTGATTACGGTGGCCGACAGAGGCAAATGCCCTGCAACTTAAGAAAACACATGCAAATAGGCAAAACACAAGCAAATTAAGAAAACAACTTCATTAATTTGACAACACATGCGCAACATTCAGCAAACGCGCTGCATATACACACAACACAACCTAATACACAAACGCGCTGCATATACACAAAACAACCAAATACACAAACGCGATGCAAATAAAAACCGATGCAAACAGAAAAGCACACAAACCACGAAAACAAATGCAAGTACAAAACGCGCTGCATAAAGAATCCACAACGGAAGTGCTCCAGGCCTGTAGAGGGAGCAGCTGAGCGGAACAGCTGATTTTAGACCCCACGGAACGAGAGAGAGAGAGAGCAAGCGAGCTGATGAGCGGTTTGTTTTGAAACGGGACCAAAAGTGAAGATAGCGACGACATAACAAGGTTAGTATTCATTTTAACATTTGGCCCTCCTCTTTTACAGTATTTAACAGAGCAACAGGTTTACGTAGCTAGCTGCTGTGTTGAGACTGACTTCTACAATAGTTTGCTAGTGACAACATTGTGTGTCTGATCTTTCATCGCTAACGTTAGTCCGCAGTGGTGAGGATAACTAACTACTTAACTGGGCACCTGAGTGTTTGGATTGCATTAACGTTAGTTTCCTCTTCTCTGAATCGTCTCTACATATGATAGAATATGTGTTGATCTGCGAGGTAACTTTGCATAAGAGGAAGGTGGAGAGAGGAAAACTGGAAAAAGAAAAAGGGGGGAAAGGAGAGTAGAAAAGGTATGTAAAAATAAATGTAAATTAATCTACGTTTAAGGGGCAAAAAGAGAAGCAGAGAGTAGATAAACAGAGCGAGCACAGCGAGATGAGGATGAGAGAGAAGGGTTGAAGAAAACGGATAAAATGTGAAGATTAAGGACGAAATTAAGGAAGCAGAGAAAGGACCTTAAGACAAAATAGGAAGATGGTTAGGAGAGAGGAAGAGAGCATAAGATCATTATTTTGCTCAAGGCGTAATAAATAGCAGGGAAAGGTGACAAGGAAAGAAAGAGGTGACAGAATTAAACTGAACACAGGGTAAACATCCATATACAGAAGATCAGCAGACACTTTTTACTATAAACAAAATATCCACTCTCTGATATTAACTTGTCGACCTTGCAAGCATTTGTCTTTTTGTTGTTTTTCCCCCCACAGATGTACTGTCCATATTGTGGATCTGCCTTGACAGCTTTCCTGGGTTTTGTTGTGCGTGTGGCAAAAACATCAGATTTCTAAAAGATGTGGCAAACAACGTCCCTGAGGAGATGCCTACAACCAGTACACATGCTAATGCACAGCCTAGTGCTGGCAAATGGATTTTTAGTTGTATTACAGAAAAATCAGTAGTTAGAAGACTTTTACAGAAAATTTACATTGTGTTCTTTTATTGAAATACCGTACACCTCTGCACTATGTGGCTTGTCTACTTCAATAACTAGCATATTAAATGTGTTCTAAAATGCTCTGCAGGAAATATTAATGATGAAGAAACAGAAATTAGCAAAGGTATGCTCTTTTTAACATTGTTTCTATTATAATTAAATATATCGCTCACATCTAGTGCCATTTTCCATTTCCTTTACTTTCTGCAGATTTATGTTGGAGTTATGAAGATGACAGGTGATTCCCTTAAACCTGTGAGAGGAAAGTCACTTCCCTTGATATTCAACCTGAATGGTCATCTAATCAACTGCTGGCTGCTGTAAAGAAGCTGAAAGATTTTAACCAGGATATGGAAGATGGTTTACATGTTTTATTGTACCCTGATGCTCAGGAAGTAAGATACATCCCAGGAACAGACCCCCCTTTTACAGTGCAGAAATACAAGGAGGAAATTGGAAAGGCCTACCAAAGAATAACAATGTACATTTCCACTGTTGAAGACTTTGCAAACAGCTTTATGTTCTTCTTATTTTAACATTGTGAGTTGTTGCCACTGCTGACCCTGACAAACATAATTCAATTCAATTTCATTTATAGTATCAATTCATAACAAGCGTTATCTCAAGACACTTTACAGATAGAGCAGGTCTAGACCACACTCCATAATTTATAAGGACCCAACAGTTCTAGTAGTTTCCTCCAGAGCAAGCAACAGTGTGACAGTGGCGAGGAAAAACTTCCTTTTAGTCAGAAACCTAGGACAGACCCAGACCCAGACCCAGGCTCTTGGTAGGCGGTGTCTGACGACCGGTTGGGGTTAGAATGAAGAGTGGCAATAACGGTCACAAAAAATAGTAGTTTGTAGTAGTTCTTTGTAGTAGTTGATGGCATAGCAGGGCACTGTGCGGCGTTACAAGGCACAGCAGGACGTAGCAGGGCACAGCAGAGCGTAGCAGGATGAACACGGCATTGCAGGATGTGTAGCGGGACCATGGTGACAGCTGCTACCATGATTTTGGAGCCTCCCTGATCCAAGGAAACTTGCTGGGCGAAAAAGAACATAAGGACTCCGGGGAATGACTCCCCAGAGCTAGGTTAGTAACAAGCATTTCGGGAGAAAAATATTAAAAAGCAACATGTTTGACAAGGACAGGAACATCATCCGGTCTACAGAGAAGATATTCAGCTGCAGTCTGCCATCTCCTCAAGACTTATCCAGAACCAGGAGTGCAGAAGATTCAGATTTAATATTTAATTCTATGTACCAAGAACTACTACATTATTATAGAAGCTGTTAAAATGTTGAAATAAATCAGTCAAATCTAATCATGACCTCTTCATATTTTAAACTATATATGAGCTATTGTGTGTTGCTACTAATTAGTATTCAAAATAGTGTGGTGAACCCTTTTATTTTGCGTCTACTTGTGTTGTCTTCAGCTTGTGCCAAAAACTGTAAATTTTTCCACATGAGCACTTGAACAGTGCTCTGGTGTTGGCCACAGAAGGGACAAAACATGGAAGTCTGAAATATTGACATTGATATGATGAATCAACTAAAAAACAAACATTACGTATAGCATACATATCATCACTAAATAAAGAGAAAGGTTACATCAGAGGAATGAAATGTCTGCTGATCTTATATCTCTCTGTATATTACTGTTTACCCTGTGTTTTGTTTAATTATTTCACCTCTCTTTCCTTGTCACCTTTCCCTGATCTTTATTTCTTCTTGAGCATATCTAATGCTCCTTCCTCTTATGCAAAGTTACCTCGCAGATCAACACATATTCTATCATATGTAGAGACGATTCAGAGAAGAGGAAACTAACGTTAATGCAATCCAAACACTCAGGTGCCCAGTTAAGTAGTTAGTTATCCTCACCACTGCGGACTAACGTTAGCGATGAAAGATCAGACACACAATGTTGTCACTAGCAAACTATTGTAGAAGTCAGTCTCAACACAGCAGCTAGCTACGTAAACCTGTTGCTCTGTTAAATACTGTAAAAGAGGAGGGCCAAATGTTAAAATGAATACTAACCTTGTTATGTCGTCGCTATCTTCACTTTTGGTCCCGTTTCAAAACAAACCGCTCATCAGCTCGCTTGCTCTCTCTCTCTCTCTCGTTCCGTGGGGTCTAAAATCAGCTGTTCCGCTCAGCTGCTCCCTCTACAGGCCTGGAGCACTTCCGTTGTGGATTCTTTATGCAGCGCGTTTTGTACTTGCATTTGTTTTCGTGGTTTGTGTGCTTTTCTGTTTGCATCGGTTTTTATTTGCATCGCGTTTGTGTATTTGGTTGTTTTGTGTATATGCAGCGCGTTTGTGTATTAGGTTGTGTTGTGTGTATATGCAGCGCGTTTGCTGAATGTTGCGCATGTGTTGTCAAATTAATGAAGTTGTTTTCTTAATTTGCTTGTGTTTTGCCTATTTGCATGTGTTTTCTGAAGTTGCAGGGCATTTGCCCCTGTCGGCCACCGTAGTTGATAAATGAAAATGTACTAGTGACATGAGGTCATCATCTCTAGCTGCACTCTGCCCTCCTTGTGTCCTCAGTGCTCTCTTCACACCCAGCCTATAACAGAGGTGTGATAGCATCAGCATGTACTTAGAAGCCTCCCAAAAGTCCCGATTGTCTCATCAACTTTGAGCAGAACCCCGCCCAAGTGCTACTCCTAGGCCTGTGCTGTGCCTGGTGGCTGATAACATAAAGACACACACACACACATTCTGTAATATATGAGAGAGAGAGAGAGAGAGAGAGAGAGAGAGAGAGAGAGAGAGAGAGAGAGAGAGAGAGAGAGAGAGAGAGAGAGAGAGAACAAGATAGGAAGCAACAAAGAACGAACAGAAAGTGACAGGAGAAGAGTACTCAGGCAGGGTAGTCAGGCCAGTCTAAACTAAGCTGGCTCAGTGACATAGTTGCTGAGAATGCTGTTTGACACAGGGTCCCTTTCTGTCTCTCCCTCCCTCCCTCCCTCCCTCCGTCTGTATTTCTGCCTGCCTTTCATGTGTCCATTTTAGGAGACGTTGAGTCACCCAAACTCAGCTGACAATATGACAGGAGCCACATTATTACACTTGGCTTGACAGGAGGAGAACCTGTGACACTCACCCTCTGAATGATGGGGTTTATCTCGCTGTCTCACTCGCTGTCTCTCTCCTTCGTTCCTCTGTGAGTTTGGTGGCTGGGTGGGTAACTTTGCTCCCTTTTCTTTCTGTCCTCTGTGTTTCTATTTCCTGTGGGTCAGGTTGCTCTCCCTCGACTCTCCGGTTTGTTGTATCTTGGCTTTTTTCCTCCTGAATAGGTGATGTTGAAAAAGGCAAAGATAAGTTGTTTTGCCTCCCTCTGCTTGTTTTGTGAGGTATGAAAGACTGCACTGGCTCTCTCTCTCGCTCTCTCTCTGTATTTTGTTTTCTTCCTGTCTACCTCCCTCCACCCTCAGTCACACACAAATCGAAAAAACTCATCGACAACTCTCACCCCTCACCCATCTCACTTTCCCACTCTTCTTTTCTCTCTCTCTCAAGCCCCCCCCCTGCACTCTTAATCTCTCATTTGCACCCCTCCAAAAAACATGAATACAAAAGCCACTTAGTGTAACCCCTTTCCTCTCCTCCCATTTTTCCTCTTCCTCACCCTCTACTCTCTTCCTCTATCTACTCACAAGCCCCTCCTTTTAACCATTTTTTCGCTATCCCACCCTCTCTCTCTCGCTCTGTCTCTGTGTTTTCTTTCTGTCGTTTCCTCTCAGCTGATAGAGCCAGGCATGCTTTGCTCACTCAGCAGTGAAGGCATACAAGGGAAAGAAAGGGGGGGAGGGTGACGCTGACAGCTTATTGGCTAGAGAAAAGGGGGGTCAGCTGTAGTGTCTGAGGTCCTGATTGGCTGGGGGGAGGGAGTGAAAGGGGGGAAGGAGGCGTGGGGAAGCAAAAATACGCCCACATGCTCCTGCTTGGCCTGTTCTGCTGCAGTAGAAAACAGACCAAAGAGCACTTTCCTCAAAGTGTGTGTGAAAATATGTTTGCTTGATAGCTTCAAGTATGTTTTGTGTACAGTGTTTAACTTGTATTATATATTCCCATAATGTGTCAGTTATTTGAAAAACAGTTAATAAAAGGAGGTTAATGCAATGCAAACATCTATGCAATTCATCCCCCTTTTATTTGGCGTCTTATTCACTCATACACACTCACATACAAAAGCACTCGATGTGTAGCATGAAAGGTAGGCTACACAGCGCCAACACAAGCACAAAAGCAGAACGCTTATCTACTGCTAGACTACAGATAGAAAAGGAAGTGCATGTGAAAAAGTTTATCAGCTAAGTACCAGTAGCAGCCCTCAGCTGTGTGCGTGTGTGTGTTTTGCCAACTGTGAGCTAATAAAGAACAGCATGTTGACTAGGCATGAACTATTTCGAACAGTGATGTGGTTAAAGTACACACTGTGCATGCCTGATCTCACCTCACACTCATACATTGTGCGTGAAGATTACACAACTTAAAACGTTGTGCACAAAACAAACTTGAAGCAGTCAAAAAAAAAAAAAAACATATTTAGCACACTAACAACTTCACCTGGCTCTCTTCTTACAGACCCAAGCACACACCTACCAAGTTATGATTTGCCTTTATCCATATTTAGGGAACCAGGGTTGACTTGTTCTCAAATGTGTGCTGGTTGAGACATGAGACAAACCGATCGATAGCTTTCTGTCTTTCTGTCTGCCACTGTTTTTCTCTGACTCCTCATATACATATATCTCCTACTCAGTTTCAATCTGTGACATCCTGAGTCTGTATCCACAACCAGTTGCTGCTGCTTTTCTAGGTTATCTCTATCATACAGAAGGATAAATGGGACATGTGTATAGTTTTTGTGGAGATTTTCCTAACCCAAACAAGGTTCTAAGAATATAGGATGTCGCAGGGGCGATTCTAGGATCAGACCTTTAGGGGGGGCTCAGCCCTTCATATAATGAGAATGTAACACGGATACAGTGCTTTGCAAAAGTGTTACTAAACAACAACGTCAATTTACATTTTTTGACACAACACTATGATGAAGCTAAAACTGACACTTCATAAATCACAGTAAACAACCACTTTGACACAATGTTCTAACATTCTAACGTTTCAATTTAGGTTCTAATCTGCAATCATGAAATTACCAACTCTCTTTCTATGGGGATTACCAACATTCAACCTCACAAGTGCACTCCTGCTCTTCCTCTGACAGGTTAGATAGAGCGAGACTCAGCCAAAGGCGGTAGTCTGGCCCCATGGCCTCCGATTGGCCAAAACTATGTTTCAAACTCTTCAAATGATTTGGAGTTACTCAAATTGATGTGACTTGAGTTATGTCATTGTACCACTAACAACAACAACAACAGGTTGTTATCACACAATAGTAGAAAGTAGAAATACAAAGAAAAACTACCTTGCTATATCCAAATATTTCAAATACATACTCATACAAATAAGTAACATACAGTATTTATAGAGACAGAGCACATTTAAGTCCCGCCCCCATCAGAAGGGAAAACAACTCTCCACTCTCCATTAACTTGTATTGCGTGAAGGTGCCACCTCAGCAATTCCGTCTGTTAGCAAAGAACAGAAAAATGCCTAAAAGCTGGTGTGTGACGGGATGCACTACCAACATAGTAAATAACCCATTACTATTTTTTTATAAGCTGGCAAACAGAAAAACTGAGCTTTTAGGAAGACAGAAGTGTATACAAAAATAAGCTAACATTATTATGCCTGTTACGTTTGCATCAAGCATTTCGTTACCAAGACAAATATCCAATTCATCCAATCCAGTTTTAGGCTAACTATTTCTAACTATTACTATTTCTGTAAATTAAGCTAAAGCTTTTTGACAGTATGCAACTTGTGTTATAGTGGAATGTGGACAAATCATAAAGGTATGCAGCATTATGTCTGCAATTGCCTTAGCTTGCTAAAAAATAGATAATATTAGATTGCTAAAAAGGAACTTGTCTTCTTTGGCTGACAAATGGTGCTAAAATAAACCTTTGACATGTTTTAGCTAGCTACAGGCACTTTGTTAGCATTTCAACCCTCAGTTGCATATTTTGTCACTAATCTTTTTCACCATCCTGGTGGATGTGGTTTTCAGAGTATGACGAAATGTGTCCCATCTCTATTGGGAGGATGTGAAGTAATTGAGCATTTAGTCATTGCACCTTTTTTAACAAGCCAAACTACAGTCTTACCACCATTTTACCATGATACAATTTTTAATATTACAGTACAATATATTACCGTTTTGTGTACCTGTTTTCATTCACAGGTACAGTTGGAACTGTATGAGAGATGGACATTAAATTTGGCTTTTAACAGCCACGGCTGTTAATGGACAAAAAGGGAATTTCCTGCTTTGATTATTTTCATTATTGCTTAATCTGCCGATAATTTCCTTGATTAAATGATTAATTATATTGCCAAAAAAATGATGAAAATTAGAGAAAAATGTTTAATTAAATTTCCCAGAGCCCATTGTGACGTGTTTAAAATAATATTTTTATAAAGTCAACAGTTCAAAAACCCCAACATATGCAGTTTACTATCAAATAAGACAAAAACATTTGAGAAGGGAATGCTTGCTTGAAAATGGAGTGAAATATAAAAATAGTTGTTGCTGATAATTGACTAACTGTTTCAGCTTCACATGCATGTACTCATAGATACAGTGTGTGAAGATATGTGTTGAAGTGAGCAGAGAAAAGGTTTGAAAAATCAGTCAGCTTCAACTACGTACCTCCAAATATAGTGATGTGGGGATAGGGAAGAGAGAGGGAAGTGGGAGGTGTAAGGCATAATAGACATACAGCAAGATACACAAGAGAAATTTAAGGAAGGAAGATAAACAGAGAGAGATAGGGGCAGATTTAATGGTTGCAAGGTTTCTGTCGTAAAACGGGCTTGACTGCTGCTTTTAATGGAAAAACCTGTGAAACTGTTATGAGGACTTACTGCTCGCAAGCAGCACTGTTATCCAGGATCTTGTGTTTTAACATGCACAAACTTGCACACTTCTGTCTCTTTAAGATGCCATGTTGCTTTCCATACTTTGGAAAAAGGGTGTGTCTTCTCTATGAGGACCCTCCTCAATTCAAAGGCACTCTGAGGGCAGCTGGGCAGAAAAAAAAACAACTATAGAAAACACACACACACACACACACACACACACACACACACACACACACACACACACACACACACACACACACACACACAGTAATTGTTACATCAAATTGTACAAGGTACAACTCCAGTAAAGTGCAATCCGATCAGCTCTTTAAAGATGTGCATGATTCTTCATGAAGCCATATGTGGCCATCATACGGGCACATAGAAAAAAAAAATAGGGCTGATATTTGTTATCAAGATTGTCGATTAATTATCACGATTATTTGTTGATTTTAACCAAAACATATTTTGTCACATAGGCTATTTAAAACTGCTTTCACATCCATCTTATGCTACATTCTTCTTACGTTGAAGTTGTATAGACATACAGCTGCAACACATGTAAATGAAAATTAGCTATCTGAAATAAATAGCATAGGATTTTTTTTTTTTATGTATCTCTGAGAAAGCTCCTACACTTGTTTTCAACAATAACTGATTAAAAGAGCTAGGGAGAGAGAGGGAGTGTGATGAAGCTACTCACAGAGTGACGGCTGACTAATTATGAATGGGTCCAGCCCGGGTCAAATGGCGGTTCAGTGGAGTTGCACACGTCGTGTGTATGAAATGTCTGTATCGTCACTGCGCTGCATTTTTATGACCTATGATATTCTGGCCATGGGTCACATCTCTCGCCCAGGTCCAGCAGGTGGCGTTCCGGAGTGTGTTATTAAAAAAATAAATAAAACTAAAAAAATCTAGCCAGACACCGAAAGATTATCTACTCTCTGCACTATTCTCACTTTTCAACTATTCAATATTAAGGGCTATTAGGGGCTTTTGCATGTCGTTTCCAATATTGCAGACTGTTAATTAAAAAGAACAAAAACAAGACAATATATTAAAGAAAAGACTTTATTTAGCTATTCAAGTAGCGCATCAAAACCTCCCGTACATCCCGGTCTTCTTCCTCTGCACCCTGTGACAGTGTCACCCCCGGCTCTGCTGTCCCAGATGCATCCCAGTCATTGTCATAAGCCTCTCCATGACTCTCATAAACATTTTAGAAAGCACAGCAGGTCAGAACCAGAGATTTCACCAGTTGTACATCAAACGCCCGAACAGACGGTCTGCGGCGGCGATTTTGCAAAGCGTGAAGGATCTGAAACACACACAGTACACAGCATCAATATTTCGGTGTGTAATCATGGTTGCTAAAGTTCATGTACTTTATATAGCGTATAGTAAATACTGACTGTGACCCTGAACACATGCAAATGTTAGCTAACGTTACCAAGAAACTTAACTTACCCTTTTGTGTCGGCGAACAATGGTCATGTTGACGTCTGAACTCCGTCGGAATTCCCAAACTCCTGTTTTTTTTCCAGAAGTGATTTTTGTTGCTTCCTTCAGCTTCTTTTGAAACAAAAATTTTCTTCTGGCAGTGGCAAGGAGCCATATGCCGAGAATCCAAAACAAACAATTCTGACTTGCTGTTGTGAGTCGCGTTGAAAATTATGTTACATCATGGCAGTTACCGGCTGCATAGCTATGGTGACCAGCCACGCTGAGGCGTTACTCAATCTGCAATGGAAAACGGACGCAGAGTCGTCGAGTCGAGTAGAGACGAGGCGAGTTGAGCTGTTACCAGCAGTGAAAAAAAGCCTTAAGTATCACACTCAACTAAACATGTTTAAAGTGGCATGGACCCTTGTTTGTGCTGGTGTCTTATTTATATTGGCATCTACGAAAGTGTGTATGTAACACACATGGAGATGTGTTAAGGAGGTTTTCAACTCTTAAAAAGGTTCTATGTCTTGACAGTTCCCCCAGCCTGACTATGGTCCCCCAGTGGCTAGAAATGGCGATAGGTGTTAACAGAGCCCTGGGTATCCTGCTCTGCCTTTGAGAAAATGAAAGCTCAGATGAGCGATCTGGAACCTTGCCCCTTATGACTTCATAAGGGAAAGGTTACCTCCCCTTTCTCTGCTTTGCCTGCCCAGAGAATTAGGCCCACCCATGAGAGAGACAAATCATGGCTTTCAAACGAGCAAAGAGGCCAAGGCCACTCACCCCCCTCCACCTTGCCACCATTCTCTCCTTAAAAGCTACAGACTCAGGTAATGCACATACTGAGTGTTGTGGGTAGATGCAGCAAGTATTCGTGAGCAGATGAAAACACACAAGGTGAGTCCAAGATGATGTTGGTAAGAGGGGATATTCATTGTTAACCCCAAGTAAGGCTGACAATGCAAAATAGTGATACAGAAATTAACTGAATCAAGGCAAACAAAACACTTTAATAAAATAAAAGAAATTGACGTAAGAGTAAAAAAGAACACATTATAAAAAATAAAAACACACAGTTTCCTATTGACCTATAGACAAGTCATTACTGAGGGCATCCGACGGACTTGCACCTTACTCCCTCAGGTTTTCCTTATGCTCCCTGTTACGAGCAAACGCAACTACCAGACTATATAGGCCTGAAGCCTGCCCCTCAAATTGGAACATACCAACTCTACAATGCAGGGGTGGCTCAGGTGACTAGACAGTTTAAAAGCTCCATACAGCCAAAAAGAATTTATCTATTAAATTAAACATTTACACATATATACGATTCACATTAACAATTTGAGGAATGGCTTAATAGGTGATTTGAATATTGTAATCATTAACATATGACTTAATAAATAAACATATATACAGAAATAGGTAGCGTATAGCTACTGTGACGGTAGTAATGCGCTCCGTCACACTAAGGAAAGCTCATTGTGGGACTGGCTCTAGTGCACAAAAGCTGAATTTTGGGAAAGAGACGTGGTTTTACTGTAACATTTAAGTGAATTAGTATGCTGTAATAAGGTAGACATATTGTAAGAATGCCAAGGTTTACAATAACAACAAATTAACTTGTTGGCCCCTTCCAACTTTCTGACAGCACATGCTTTTTGTCTTAGTCTTGACTTTCTATTTTTAGCAGACTCAGTATGTGTCCACCACAAGGTAATAACATTAGCAGCTTTCTATTTTTAACATTTTAGCCGTTATTTGATTCTGCAGGCAACTGGATTTTTAAGTAGAACAGGACCTCTAAATAAATTGCTAACCTGGCAGTTTGACTGCTGTAACCCCACCCAAGATCCCACAACCAAAAACTCTACCATTATCAGATAGCCAGTTCTTGCAAATTGTTTCTCCATACAAAGTGGATGCTTTATTTACATTTCTAGAGATGATGAACTCTTTCTTGATGGGGAATGTTTGACCAGCTGCCTGTTGATAAATCTTGGGGTTAGGTTTAAATCAGGCAGATGGAGCAAATAGACATGGGACATAGGACTGTGTAAATAAAGCATTCCTGAAATTTGTTTTTCCATTACCAAATATGCCTCTCCATCCACTTCTGCAATTATTTTCACCATTCATGACACAAATCTGCAAGTGTGGAAACTTTTCTGATGTGTATTCTGTAATTGATTGCTTTAATTGTTAAAGTTAGATGAAATCAAGTTCAATCCAGTTTTCCTTTCAACACGAATCCATCAGGAATAATCAAATATTAATTTCTAATATTTGATCGCCACCTAGCACACATGGAATATCTAATCCTCCCACTCACAGTAGAGGTTTACTCTGTGATGCATTTCAGTGTCTGGTAAGAAAAGGTTGGATAAAAAGGATTTTATAGTTAGCTCACTTTAGCTGGGGGAAGACGGTAATGAAAGGCAAGAGAAGGACACAATCAAGTAATGGTTGATATGTACGAGAAGAAAGAAAAGAGACAGAGTGCAATCAGAAGAAATGCAAAGATGGGGAGGAGTGTGGCACCCTGAGTCTTGGTGACAGGCCGAGCCAGCGCAAGGAAGGAATGTTCCAGAAAATATATTGCCTATTCATGGAGGACAGGAAATAAAGCCTTCTCCCTTTCTCCACCTTAAATTCAGCTGCCTGTCTTTTTACCTCTTTCTCTGTCTCTTCACCTCACTATGTGTGTTTCTTCATCTCCCCAATTATCATGGCCTTTGGGTATTCTTTTCATCTTTCTTCAGTTTAAATCAATACATTTTTTTTTTTTAACTTTCATGCTTGGGGAACTCGCACAGCATGGTGGTGTCACTCAGACTGGTAGTGGCTGAATGTAGTCCAGCCTGCCATCTGGGCATTGAAATGGAAATAAAGAACATCACTTGCTTTAATATGTAGCTCACTAATTTCTAACCAGGGCATATTTTTACTATTTAACCAACTGACCTGAAGAATGTTTACTAGGCATAGTGCATGGTGGAGAATATTACGGTCGAACAAGCTGTTAGAGATTGGTTTATTTGTAGGCGTGTGATCATTTTACAACAGCAGAATAAGTGGAAAAAACAAAGCACAACTCTACCATGACCTAAAGGACAAGTGTTAAAATACCACTGAATCTTGCACACATGCATGCTTATTGACACACACATACACAAAGAGCAGCTCATTCATTTTGGTCTGCGGGGCGTTACGGGGTGAAGGGCAGAGAGAGGTCTGGCTAGGTTTAATCCTTAAATCAGTCAAACATAAACACACATAAATGTGTGTGCTTGTTAAGCACCGGTTAATACTGACAAGCTCTGGTACCACAAGAGTTGCTACTCTGTGGTTGAGCCCTATGGCAAGACAGGACGCTCATATAAATATTATTTAAATAGACAACTATAAATAAAACAGAAGCACCTAAAAAACACAAGCAACCTAAATAAGTTGGACATGGTCTAGACCTGCTCTTTCTGAAAAGTTTCTTGACAATATTTATTTGTAGAAAGTCACAAATGTATCAAATTACATGCAAAAACCTTTCAGTTAAATGTAGACATGCATCTCTGCAATAAGAAAAAAAGAAAGAATGATACCGACTCTTTGAATTAGCACACACCAAAGCAGCACATAAAACTACTATTCATTGGCAATAACTGGCTCCCTAATATACAAGCTTATTCACACTGTAAGACCAATCTTCTGAGATAGCTTGCCACTGTACACTCTACCATACATACAGTATATTGATTATAATTTGACATTACATAGGGTAATTTTCTTTAGCCAATCTGTTGACTGCTCCCCAACTGTGTCATAACACTGATGGTGTCCTCTGCTTACTACACTGGGCCACAGACAAAAAGAGATCATGCCAAGGACTTAGACCAGTACAGTTAGGATAAAAAATGCTCCGGCTCAACCGTTACCTGGCTCTGACACGAGGCACAAAAGTGGCCAGGCACACACAAAAACATTTACAGCACACTAATGCACCATAACCGTAAGTATACAAATAAAAACACAGATATGCCCAATGATAAACAAAAGTCTTTAGAGCTCCACTGTTTTCTGTAGGCATACTGTGTGATTAGCCCTCACTTCTCTAAGGCTTCTCTGTGGAAAACATGCATGCAGACACGCACAGCTCTGTACGCCTTGTAGGTGGACACCCCAGCTTTCAACTCTTTGGGAGGACATGAAACATTCTAATGCTTTAAGGCCTGCAGGAAATACACAATTATATGTGTTTTGTGTGTTAGAAAAAACATGACTGGGTGACAGACATCAGTTCAAGTGTACACACTGCAAGCATCAATGCGAATAAGCTCTCTATACAGTTTGGACCATTACCTGAAGGTCATTATGGTTGTTTTTTGTAAATCAAATCATACAAATATAGTATGTTAACTAATATTATTAATTTCCGAGAGTGGGTATCACAGCTATCCAAAAGGAAAACGTTTTTTGTTAATTCTTTATAAAAGTCACTTTTTGTGACACATGATGCATGCAAACGCCCAAGCCTGTCATACATACTCAGCATCTGCAAGATAGAGAGATAGAGAGATTGAGATAAAAGCAAAAAGACAGACGAGAGGGCTTTGATACGAGGGGAACAGGACAAATGGCAACATACTGGAGAGTAATGGACAGAGAGAACAAGACAAGGACGAGAGGGAGAGGGGCAGAGAGTGAACAGGTCTTAGCTTGATAAGCTCTGAGTTGACCTATATAATGCAAAGAGAGACATCTGCCTTCCAACATCTACTCATTTATTCTAGGGCTCATATGAAAGCTACATTAACAGAATAGCTCACATATTATACTTATATGTAGCCTTTGTATGTGTATACTAATTCATTCATTAGGATTAAGTATGGAACTCAACGCACTTACTTACAAGCACTGGACTTTAGACATCTTTCACATTTGTTGCAATAACTTACATACCCGAACAGTACAGGACTGGATTTTACAGCGCTCTGTCTCTCAGGGTGTAATGTCAAACCATGTTGATTTATTCAGCGGCTGGTACTGTCGTCATCTCTCTCTCTCTCTCAATAAAGTTGAGCAGGCTGCTGCAGCACTTGACAGAAGACAAAGTTCCGAAGTGGCTCTCAAAAGGTGTGGTGCTGCTTTTCGACCATTAATGAAGCATTGTACATTAAATAGTACTGGATATTAACCAGTTTTTAGCAAATTCTCAATATTTGCATTCTGCAGGTATTGTACTTGTCCCCACGGATCCTCAATGGGGTGATATGTGCTGAAACATGTGGGCATGAAACATTTCTAAATAAATACTTCATCAAATAATGAGTTTGTGACTCTCTTTCTACTTTTTCATCCATTGTTTTCTGTCCCAATATTTAGGCACTCCAGCATGTAAAAAGCTGTATTACCCTTTGCAAGGTTGCTCAGACGTATCATTAAAATGGCATTCAATCAATGGCTGAAGTGGGCGAGTTGAGCCACTTAGATTGGACTTTTAGAAGTACCACACTAAATTCTTCAAATGAATCAATCCTTAAAAATACTAATTAGGTGACTACTTCATTATTTTGAGTTTTCATTCCATTATTGCATTGCTGTATTGGGTCTAATTGTCATTACACTTAGACCCTCCACCACATTTAACTGTCTCCCGATGCTTACTTATTCCAAGCATTCTTGAATTTGACATTCCCTTCAGTGCCCTATAAATTAAGAAATGTACTAACCACAGTAAGCCAGGAGCTAGAACACAGTTGCAAATATATGACACCTGTAGGTTTGTAAGACGACTAACCAGTTCCTCTTATTGACAGGCTGTTAAGTGGACTAACTGAACTTCAATGGTAAGCCTGAAGCTAGGTTTAGCTGGTGTGAATGTGTAAAGACCCGAGGTGAGGGTTTCAAGGTTACCATTCAAAGCTGCACAGGTGCTATTTTGGGAAAAAGGATGTTATTAGGAAATATGACTTTATTTACTTACTTTTATTTACTTACACTAGTATTGTGCAAAAGTGACAGCTGGAAAAATGTCTTACTCATTAGGGGGAAAATACAAGCAAACACAGTTTATTTACAGTTAATTGTTAATCTTAACCTGCTTGTCCCTGGGCTGAACAAGGCATTTCATAAAATTGTATTATTTATTATTTTATTTTAGAGAAAAGAGACATTGTTCTGTGTTAGTCTACCAGTCAGCACAAGTTCTTGGTGATGGCTTATGGATGTATTGAAACATGTATTCACAGCGACAAACACTACCAATTGGATTTGTTGTATTTAATGTGTTTTCTTACCTTTAAAGCTTACACTTAATTAATGAATAGCTCTTTAGTTAGGGAACACAACACAAGGGAAGTGTTGAGAACTGGACCAAACCCACATAATCATCTGTAATCTCTGAAATCAAATCCTGCAGTGACACATTGGAGGACTGACAACAAGCCTTGATCAGCTCAAAGCATTTAATAGCCACACACACACACACACACACACACACACACACACACACACACACACACACACACACACACACACACACAGTTAAACTGCAGGCAAGGTAAGACGAGCCACTTGCATGCCAATGTTTGACAGAGGCTGTAACATTGTTAGTCTGGGCCTAATCTATTCAGACAGAATAAACTGGCTCTTTCAGTAGTATAAGCCTTAAGTTAGCGTCATGTTGAACATAATGTACTCTTCTAAATAGCATAACAAGGTACTGATGGCTCCATATTTTACCATGAGAAAATACATGACTACTTATGACCACATTGCTTAACTCAAGGTACTTGGCTGGACAGTAAGCTTATAAGCATACACTAGGTTTTAGTCAGTCATCACTTGGGATTCCTGGCGCTGTTGGTTTTTTAACATGCTAAAAATGTCCTCCACTCATTCTTGCTGAGTTTTTAAATTGCTCCCTCCCTTCCTTTTCATGCAAGATGATTTTCTATGTTTCTTTATCTCACCTAAATAGACTGAATTAATGTATTCTCTTTTATTATTCCCAGTGTGATTTTCCCTTTGGGAACTTAAGCCAAAGAGTGACTGTACACAGGACAAGCCCAGACCTCGCCTTCAGGGTTGGTTACAGCAAAGATCTGCACATGACGTCACACTCAGCTGAGGACAAAGCCTACTGGTTTCTTCCAGACAGAGGTGGGGGGTGGCTGTGCAGATGGATTTGCTGCAGCAGTGTGTGTGTGTGTGTGTACAAATCTATTTACATACATGTGAGGCAGCTGATATGCACGTGTTGTAAGGGTGATGTGGAGTCAGTGTGACCTCACACACTGGTGCCTAATGTGTACGTCAATGTCATCCTGCCCTGCTTGTCAGGACAATGGGAGGCAATGCATTGCAGCTCAACATAATAACCCTGTAATAACTGACTCTACTCTAAAACTTTATAGATTGTATATTTACTGCAACAAGGCTTTATTTTAACATCAATGCTCCATTCACTGCATGATGCAATGCGACTCCCACATGCAATCCAAGGGATTTATTATTGGCCCAATAATACGCCCACAGGACTCAGTGATATCCACTAATCATCATCACTCCATCCGCTGAGTTATAGTCATAAACTCACAGATATATACAGTATGTATACACTAGTGCAGGTTGACCCCTCCTTCCTGCACAGGCCATTTGCACAATACCAGGAGGGCATGAGTGTGCAGCTATCTAGCTAACAAAATCAAATATTTAAACATGCATTATGATTACACACACACACACACACACACGATGGTGATTAATACATTGGGATTTCTATCACTTTGTCCTTAACCACCGCAGACTGTATGTACGTACGTACGCACACTCGCATAAAGAAAGAAGGCAGACAAAGCAGGGGAACGCCCCCTACAAGCTACTGTCAGGTCATCGGATGGTTTAGGTTGAATTCCAATCATTCTTTGCTCAGATTATTATTGAGAAAATGATGACTGTAACGACCTGCATGTTCAGAGTGCAAACCTTTAACTGCAAGCATTCAGGAATTACAAAAGAACCAGTACCTTTGTTCAATCTTTCATCAAAGTTCACACAATTCATCAGATTAAGAGGTAGTCAGCTAGCAAAATTTCAAGATTTCGGAGCCGTTACTTACCTGACAAAAAGAGGTGGACTCAGGAGGAAACACACAGACTGGCAGCTGAATTGAACGTCCCTGTCGTCTGATAGTTTGGCCTGTTTGTTATCTCTCTGCCGCGTTGTCGCATTCCAGGTAGCTAACGTTGTAGTGCGAAAATCGACTTCGAAGCTAAAAGCCGTTAGCAACCTTAGCTGGATGTCAAATGGGTAAAATGATCGGACAGATTCAGTCGCGTCCTCCCACTCTGACTTGCCACATAGCTCGGCTGTTGGCTGAGTACGTCCCCTCCGTGCCAGTCCTTTCTGTGTTCGCAGCTGTTTTCGTTGTTTCAACCTTAGCCTGAAATTCCTCCTCGGTCCCTTTAAGGGACGTTTCCGGGGTTTGCAAGGAGGTGGTGCTTCACGGCCAGCTGAGCTCCTGTCATTTAAGCGATTGGCCGCTTCTATTCCTTTGAACAAATCAGCACTCAGGGATTACGCCTTCTTTGAAACATGAAGATTTATTGACAACTCCCACTCCGTGATTGGACTATGGGTCATTTTAAGAAACGCCCAGTACACGTGCTTTTTCTCCCCTCCCATTCTTTAGTGCAAACTATGGTTGTTGTGCTGGAGCTCTGCAAGCTCGTCTCATTATTTAACAGAAACCTATAGCAAATCGTGATTTGATAGCTGAAAGCAAAAACGTTATTGTTATACAACACTATTATCAACATGTAGTAAAAATACTGTTTATGGCAACGTTTAAATTCGTTGTCAAATGTTCAAGGCAACCCCATTTTCTTCACTTTGTAGGGAATCAGCCATAGTCGTGCTGTCACTCAGCTAAGAATAGATCAGCTACACGTTTTATTCCCATATTGCATTGCAGCTGCACTGAGCTCCACGCCTATCTACCCAGTACACACTGGGGCCTGATTATAGCTTGTCACAGAGAGGAGGCCTGTACAGATGATAAAAAAGGCAGACTGTGAACTCAAAGTGGAATATAGGATATTGTAAGGCTCTTGGCCCTTAATCCATCTTTATGCTAATGCTCCCCTTTGTCATAACCACTGAATATTTCATATAGTAATGGTCATTGCAAAATCACCTCTCTGTATTTGTTCTTATCCTAGATGCGACATTGTAGGAAAATAGAACCAAATCGTTATACCTACCACAAAACCAGTTAACAAGTGATATATCATTTTATGCACCACAAAATTCTGCATTATCAAAACAATCACTTATGGATGTACTTTAGAGAGCAGCAGTATACAAAAGTTGGATTTTAAGGCTTTTTAGGGCCCCAGTCCTATATGTGCAAAATATACCTTTTCAAGTGGCACATCAAGTTTTCATTCATCTCTACAAGTTATGCTTAAGTGCACAACAGCTGTCATTTGTTACTGACTCATGGTTGTGATCATCCCACCCGGTGTACATTTGTTTGAGACATCCCGCTACCAGATTACTTTTAAGTTGTTACCCAACCATGTTTAATTTAGCTTCTGAAAACAAAAATCACTGAAAACTTTACTTATAGAAACTAAATTCCTTCTTTCTATAATAAAGGATAATAAAACAGGTGGAGCATTCTAGTTTTAGAAAACACTACATTTAAAATGTTGATTCGATTTAAACAAAAGATACAGTATATGATATACTTTTTTCAATACTTATAATTGTTTTCACATATATTATCACATCTAATCTCAAAGCAAAAAAACAAAACATTTGCATAGACAGCCTTTAAGCCTTTTCCAGTAATTCATCACTTAACATTATCTGAAAAAGGAAATGAAAGCTCATTTGGTTGTACAGGTTCACAGCAAAAAAAGAGATGGTCTTAGAAACACTGAGAACTGCTGCTTTCATTCGTGTATTGCCATTAAGGGTTGCTTGCAAAATATATAAAATGATCAAAATTTTAGACAGAGACAAATCACTTAGCTCTAGTAAAAAATAACAATATTCAATTGGGCTGTCTTTTTGCCACATAAGGGAATAAATGAATATACATCCTTAAAACTGGTAATACCGTTTAGATTTTTTTTACCATGTTGTTATCTTAATGTTGGTTTAGCAACTTGGCTTAATGTAAAATCTTCTGAATCACACAGCAGGGGCCTTTGTTAGTTAAATGGCCAGCGCCCCCTGCTGTTTACTTGCCAAAGCTGTCCTCTCAAAGAGCTATAGTCTAAACAGCATTTTGCTCATCAGAACTTGCTGTGAGAATCTGGGCAGGAAAGAAATACTTAATAAAGGCGTATCTCTCGGTTGCCTTTGATTGAAGTCACTTATTTCAACTGATTAAACCAAATTATCAAAGATAACTTTTCTAATAGTAATCCAAGAGGAACTACCTATACTTTTTACAATTTTGTCTCTCTCACACACACACACACACACGCACGCACGCACGGTAGGGTGCCACAGTAGGGTGTCAAATCAGCCATGCATAACTCAGATATATACTGTAGTATAACGCCATTCACATCCTGCAAACTATATACATCCCTTCACTCATAAATTCTCACACACCATGCGCCGTTTTAAGTGTTGTCAGAATTTGTCAGCTGTACAGTTGTTTTTGCTTTCTTTGACCCGTCTGCACCGTGCTCCCTCTTCCTCTTCTGTCTGTTGGTCTGCCCTTCCTCTTGTCTGAATTGGTGCCTGTCAAAAAGAAGTCACATTCACATTCAGAGACCAATAAAGTTAATCTACTGAGCTAATAATAAAATATGATATGTCTTTTTAATGTTTGGTCAGGGACATAATATAAAACTCTAGCTCATATACTAATGAAATATGATAAAATGTATTTAATGAAAAGTGTTGCAGTATTAAAATCTTGGCAGCTCTCATTAGCAACTGTTAAAATATTCTTAAAATACAAAAAAAGCTAATTAGTGTGCTGCTGCCATGATGACCTGTCATAAATCACACTAGTATGAGAGTCGTCTCTAGCCCTTAAAATAAAAGGTAGGATATTATCCATTTGTAGTCACATATTCCTTAATCGGCAGATGACTGTCATGCACAGATCATTTTGCTTTCAAAAGGTCTCAGGTAGTTGGAATATAACTCAAGGCCATCAGCGCCTTGTAGATAAAAAGTCTGTATCTAGTATGCTTACAGTCTTACTTCTATACTATCTAAATCTAAATATTTAGTTTTCCCATAAACACATTACTCTAGGCCTAGGGTAACCAAATGTTGTTATGTCAACAGGACAGTCCCGAAATCCAAGCAGTTGTCCCAAATCCTGCCCTAACTGTCCTGAAAATTAGAGCAAAGTCTCAAGAGCATACTCTCGAGTAGTTATAGTCTGATAGAACATTAAAAACTGTACATGGTGATTGAGTCGTCCTGCAACCAGCTCCCGTCGGCTGCTCATTGGCTGCAAGAGTATGTATAGGCCCTACGTAGGTGGCTAGGCAAGAATTTTGATAACACGTATTTGTTGCGCAGCCCAACTGTACAGATCAACACTTTGTTTGTTTTATAGGTTTCATAATGACACTTGAGATCATGTTTTTAATGATTTTTTATTTGTATTTTCAGGTTTACATGACAGAAAGTTGAATTCCTGAATAAAAATAATAATGGATGAATAAAGAGTTTTGAAAATCATGGCTGCCGCCGCCATCCCCTCATCCCAAATTTTACCCACTCATCTGGTCACCCTACATTACTCACAGAATGCAGCTATATGAATGAATAATGTGATGTTGCATATCTATTCAAATATTTTCCAGTTATAAAGTAGGGAAACTGGAGTGTCACTTAAGGTAAACAAATCCGAAAGACTACATCTCTTAAAAAGAAATCATGTACAAAAATTGTTTTGCTGCTGCAACAGGTATCTATGCACACTCATGTTAGTTACCAGACAAAGATATTTTACATTCTGAGAAATGCAGGTTTTTCTCAGCACATACACAAACACAGGATATCAAACCATATTGTATGTGTGTATAATGCATAGGATGGAGTGAGAAGAGTTTTGGGTGTAGTAACTGCATATTGGTCTCAGGTGTAGTGAAGAGTGTTGGGATTTTACCTGGACTGCCAGCGTCGGCCACTGTTCCACACTCTTCCAAAGGAGGGAAGCCAGTTGGCGTCAGTATGCGAGCTGTGATCAAAGTTGGCGCCCACTCTGTTTGGTGGCAGCTTCCTCAGCTTCTCTTGCTCCTCTGGCAAAAGTCATATAAGGCCATTTCAATTATACTATAACATTTGTGAGATTGTTATAGATTTTTCCTGAAGTGTACATGGATATCATTAAGCCTGAATAAAATTAAGATCAGAGACCTATACTGCCCTACGAAGGCAAAAGACCATAACTCGCTAGAGTGTGGAACTGAGAAAAAATGTTTTTTAGCTGTCCAGCCAAATGAATAATAGGTAGCACAGTGGAAATCTGGCAATTAGATGTTTTAGTAAATACATTTTTAGACAAAAAAAATTGAGCTAAAACTTGACTTTTGACCTGTATTTGGAAGTTACTGTACTCTATACTGTCTTTGTATTATCAAAAAGTGGGAGGTCAAGCCAAGGAAAAAGGCAGGAACGTCCACATTATCAACACTTGGTTGCTGATCACCATTTACAAAATCATTATAGTGCCACCTATTTAAAATCTAATGTATGACAGTTAACAGGCTACACTGTTATTTAAACGGGGAAACTTTAATGGACAATAAAAAAGGCAGAGTACCGTAACAACAGACCGACACACAGTAACTTCATGTTGATGCACGGTTAAACAAAGGCAGAGCACCTTAACTCAATTTGAGCGATCCAAAACAAAGACAAAGAGCAGCAACTGGTGTAACAGTGTTCTGCTTTGGTTTCTCCTGGGCTTATGGAAGTAACTGTTAAGAAAACCCATTATTTTCTCTAAAAAAAAACAACAGAATTATCTCAAGATACTTATCCACATGATAATGGATGTTTTGAATGTTGCAAAAATATCAATAACTTATTTTCCACAAAAAAAAGGAAGTTAAGGTCTTTTGCCTTTGTAGGGCCGTATATGTTGATACTCATTAAGTGCTATGATGTTATTTTTATATATATATATATATATATATATATATATATATATATAAAAAGGCACAGCTGTTGTACCTAAATTTAAATGTTGCTGTGAAGGCAGCATATGAAAGCAGAAAAACAGCAGAAAAACAATACATATAAACTAACTACTAACAACTAATAAAACATACATTGCTTGTGGAAATTATCATAAATGCTGGAACATTTTTTAAGCAAACAAACTGTTCAACTGACAACAAATGTACATAACACACAGCTTAAAAATATGTGTGTGATTCCTACTCTGTTTGAGGAACTCTTGGAGCGATGGACCGATCTCCAGATGAGCTGCAGCTCCAGAGGTCCCCTCCAGAGGATCGTCCAGGAGCCAAGGAGGGACGGCACCTACGACACACAGAGAGGCTAAATGCTTCTTCAAATCACATGCAAGAGGTGAACCGAGTTCAAACTATCAGAGTTTGTGCACAATTTAAAAAAGCATTGAAACATGAAATTAGTATGCGTTTTTATTAAGTGAAACAAAACCAATGTGTGTCCTTTAATACACATCCAAAAATTAAAACAGAGTGGAATTTAGCAAGGATTTCTTTAGACATAGTTACAATTTAACTCAAACATAAAATGTCACCACACTTCACCTGAAATCATCACACAAAACAAATTAAAAATGGAACAATCCCATCCTGTTGATCACTGAATAAAGAGTTGAAATTAATATAAAATAAAACTAATACTTACTTATAAATAGAGATAGTGTGTCTATTAATTTATACATAATAGTATGTTTATTTAAACAAATTACATAATATTTAACTCCATTTCCTTAAAGCAGTGCTTACTGTAAAGCTGTTTTCATTGGATTGGCATACATTGCAAGGTCATTTTCTACCCCTCCATGTATATTTATTTTCTTACACTATACAGGTTTTTATACATCAAATAGTTTTAATTGTTGTTTTAAAAACCTGATGTAATAATAACTGGTTTGTTTTATTTGTTTTGTGAAGCATTTTGAAACATAGAGTTTGACATTTGCTCTATAAATAAAGATTATAATTATTCTTGTTGTTATATTTCCAATGTACTCTTGGTATTTCTTTACCATTACATACAATTATTTTACTGTACCTGTATGAACATTCCCACTGTTTGATGAATCCTGTAACAGAAGAAAAACAAGTGATCAAATGATCAAATGCAAACAACATAAAAACAGGCCATTATTACACTTCAACACTTTTCTTAATAAGAGCGGTCCATCTACCTGATAGCCTATGAAAGTCAGGCCTTGTCCTGTTGCAGCTCGCGGTGCTTGGACCATTGACTCGACAAAGCTGCTCCCTGCCTGCTGCTCTGATCCTTGAGATGCAAATTGAGAGCTGTTCCCCCGACAACAAGAAGAGCCGAAAACAACAAAAGTATGTTCAAGTGCTGTTGTTGACAATGCAAAAAGGCTCAAATGTTGTAGGTAGACACAGTGTTACCTGACAGCATCCTCAGCAGACATTTCCGTGCCGTTGGGTCCATTGAACAACTCCGGCTCTGCTTCACGCTGACATTGATTCAGGAAAAGCCAACAGTGGTTCATAGAGGAAGTCTGAGCACTAATCATGCTTCAGCTCACGTTTTGATTATCACAATCCCCACACACTGCTTTGCCCCAAGTGTTAATATAAATATCTTTCTAATCGTGGCTTTGTTTTTCACTTATAACTTCAATCAATTTCCCCCCCATCTTGGTTTGGAACTAAAAGCTTTCTTTCATTTTTGACCATAACCCTGATAAGGAAAATTACTTTCTCTCTAAACCACCAAATACAAGATTTCACCAGCCACAATCGTTAGAGGTAAACGGAATCTCCAGAAGATCATTGATTACCTCCTTTGGCAGTCATTTAGTTGGAGAATCGTGGCATTTCCCATCTCACATGCAACTCAAAATCATATCACTATACAGGTAGAAACAACAGTCAAGGCCACAGTGATGGATACTGCCACTGCATCCTTGGGAAACAAACCTCTAAAAGAGACTGAAGGACCTCTTGACGATGCTTCTCCTGCGCCCGGATGTGATCAGCTTGCTGCAGTCAAATAAAGAAAAACAAGAAGAAAAAAAAACAGATTACTATCAGCAATGATACCCACACAATAGAGCAGATTTTGCTTTGCGTGCCACCGTTCTGAATTCAAAATGCTTGGCTTTAGCAGCCGCCGCTACATGTACATGTTTTTGCAACATGATACAGGCCCATAGCATGGCTTATAGACTCTTAGTTTTGTTAAGGTGTTATCAAAGTCAATGTGAACTTCATTAACAGTGATTTTGCATTACCTGTGTTAGGAATTCATCCTCCTTCTCCACAAATGATTCCAATGCTTTTTCCACCTCAGCTTTAAATCTAAAAAAGTAATAAAAAAAGGCATTGAAAAGAATCTTTTCACTCTCCAAACAAACTTACATAGTATATATTTTTGGCTCACCAGGCCTACCTTTCAGTTTCCTCCTCTGTGATGATTACCTTGTCTCTAAACTTGGCATCGGCCTTATTGTCCCACCAGAACTTGTGAGTATTCTTCCTGTGTTCTGAGCTGAAACCAGACCCATTTTAAAAATGTCAAAACAAAAGCAGTTATTAACCACAATTCAAAATGGACAAGATCATAGGTATGAGAATGGTTGACCCCTGGATAAATGTATGTGCTGTGAGGGATTTGCAAACGATACATTTCTACTGCCAATTACATGGTGGATTGTGTTGTTTGACAAATAATTAAGCAATTTTAAAAGCTGAGTTTTTTCTGTTTACTGGATACGGTTTAAACCCTAGGGTGCTCTGTGTCGAGCACCCTCTGGTTCTACTGGATGTGACGTGGGGCGTCAGGGAAAACAAAACAAGTTAAATAAAAGTGAATCAAATAAAACTCACGTGGCCATGTGTTCTAACAAGCCTCCGTACAGCACAGTCATGTTGCCGTCTGTAACATTTCTTTCGATTTCAAGCCCACAGCAGTAGCACCAGAATGTCTGCTTGTGCTGGGTGCAATCAAACTTTTCTACTTGGGGTTTTTTAAGTGTTCGGCGAGCTTCTTTTACCTAGAGAAAAGTGGATAAAACAAACACAGGGACATAATAGTTACACTAATTAAAACAGATGATATCTTAAAACGTGTTAAGAAGCACACGCTATTAAACATAAAGCGCTGAAATCAGTGACATTGACACAATATAAACATGTTGATCGTGACGTCGTTTCGCAGCTAACGTTAGCATCCAGGCTAACGTTAGTAAGTCAAATTCAGCAAGGTGGAAGAAAATCTTAGCAGAAACACTCAACATATTATAAATGTGTAACAGTCAATTGACATTAGCCTACTTACCTTTTCTAAAAATTTAAGGAGGACCACTCTAAGTCTGCTTTGGTGATTTTTTCCGAAGATGTGTCCCTTTCCAGTGAATGTTGTTTGCCTACATATAGCACAGTAATATGCTCCCATTTTACAGTGTGTGAAAACACTAAAATATGCTAAAGCTGAATTGACACAAGCTCTTAGCTAAAACTAATCATTTCTTTTTTTTATTTTTATTTTTCTTATCCATCTACTTTGGCAAAACACAAGACGTTAATAATCTACTACAGGAAGCAATGCCGTACTTGATATGTCTCCCCCCCCGAATCTGTTGTAAAACTGTTCCGACCATAGAGCTATGGTTCCGACTCTCATGCCAATAGATAAGTGTTGCTTTTATATATATATATATATATATATATATATATATAAATATATATATATATATATATATATATATATATATATATATATATAATAAAATAAAAAAAACATAGTTAGTGGTGAACAGTCTGGACCAAGAGGAGTCAAAGACAGCAGAGAATATATATATATATATATATATATATATATATATATATATATATATATATATATATATATATAAACAAAACATAGTTAGTGGTGAACAGTCTGGACCAAGAGGAGCCAAAGACAGCAGAGAATATGGAGGAACAGGAGGAATTCTACACCAATCAGGAGGGAGAGCAACTTGTAGCTTGTGCTGAAGCAGGAGACTGACGCATTTATGTTGACTCCTACTTGGAAAGTAAGTGAAGATCAGACTTTGTACTTGAATCATGATTTAACTGAGAATGCGGATGAGAAGGAGTGTATTGTTATTTTACCATTTATAAATTCTGTGGCATCAGAACCAAACAGTGACCACCAGCTCCTCTCTCACAGCTCTCATGTACTGTAGCTGAGAGTCAAAATAAGAAAGGAGGCAAGCATGAAGACTCAGGATCAACTAAATGCAGAGCCAAAACTAAAAAAGACATCACAAAAACAGAAGTCACCGTGACAATGTAAACAGCCGTAACATGTCAGAAATTCACAGTAATATGCACACAGCTAAACATTATTTCAAATGTGACACACTGAACATATTTTAGGTATAAGTCAGATTTGAAAAGGCACCTGTTGATACACTAATGAAGCCATTTTCTTGCAGCACATGGGAAAAAATTTAGTGGAATGTCAGCATTCAATTCACATCAATACATCCATCCACAGGTGAGAAGCCATATTCTTGCAAAGCATGTAGGAAAGGTTTTACAGGGAGTAGTTGCTTGACACTCCACATGGGAACTCACTCAGTTGAGAAGCTATTCCTTTGCAAAATCTGTGGCAAAAGATTCAGTCAGAATTTATCATTGTCAACACTTTTGTAGTAGCAACATCTTTGCAATTGTATATAAAGTTTTTTTATTATAAAGAAGAGGTCACCATATCTTATTGAAATGAAGTACTTCATCAACAATGCCATCACGTTTTGTTAAATTAACCTGCTTTTCTTCCTTTTATGTTACTGTAGCACTAATTTCTGTTAGTCATAGTATATTTTTTAAAACAATTGTAATCTCCCAAATCTTTGTTGTAGTGTAAGTTCATAGTTCCTACAAATATATGACCAGTTCAATAATTTATTTTTTACTATTTTGTTGTGCAGAATATTTGATATAAATCAAAATGAGGGGGGCAACCTCCCCTCCAATGTTGCAATGTGAGAATATTGGAAACCTAACTCAACAGTATTTAAACAGCCTACATAAAATGCATTCATGCATTCATTGCTATTTATTTATAAGCCACAAATGATAGTAAGACTACTCGATACAGCCTTTACCTTGTTACAGCCCTGACGCTGGTGTTAAAAGCATGTTCTGTAAAAATGCCAATAATTGTAAGCGGAACAAAAAACAAACGCGTTCCACTGTCGGAACTTAACATTGTAACATCGAGCGGAAGTAAACAGAAGACAGGCGCCATTCGCGTTGCAACCGCATCCATGGTTAGCGTATGGATTCGAGTTAGGAGATTAGTCCATCAGTAAAACTTCGAGTCACTTCGATTAATTAAGCAACAATGTCCTCGGTTGACTATTTGAGAGAGTTTGTCAACGAGCGACTTACTGCTGCTGCTGAAGAAATATTCGGAGTTTTTAAAAAAACGATCATTGAGTACGAGGAAGAGATCGATCGTCAGCGCAGACTGTTGGATGTAGTTCGGAAACCTGAATTAAAGTCACAGATAATAGGTTTGTAAAACATTAATGGACTTACAAAATACTATCTGACTCATATCACCCAATGGTTTAAATACATACTTGATATATTTATTTTCTCAGATGTCCGTTTTTCTATCATCACAGTGTTATCCTATTCCTTCTGTTTTCTGTGCCTCCAGAGCTCCCACAGCAACATGTCTCTAAGGAGGAGGCGGAGGAGGTTCCCGCTGAGCAGCAGCTCTGTATTCAGGAGAGGAACTTCAGTCTGGACCAAGAGGAACCAGAGCCTCCACAAATTAAAGAGGAACAGGAGGAACTCTGCACCAGTCAGGAGGGTGAGTAGATAGTACTGAAGCAGGATAATGGTCACTTTTAGCAAAACCTTTAGCACTTTTAGGATACTTTTAGGAAAACACCATTTAGGATATAATAGTGGCTTGTTGACCCACATGAGAACACACACAGGTGAGCCATTTATTTGCAAAACATGTAGGAGAGTTTTCAGGCTCTGACTTGAAGAACATCCACTAATGAGCAGCCTTACTTTTGCTGGATGTACAGGATAATATTCTTTGATGTGTCTTAATTGGCACAACATAAGAGATTACATCCAGGCAAGTTGCCTTACGCTGTTAACAATCCCCAGGTTTTAATTCTCACAATTCTCTACTTGCACAATCTAGTGTGAGTAGGGCTGGGTAATATATCAATATTATTTCAATATCAATATAAGAGGCTAGAGATTGTCTTACGTGAATGCGCAGGCCACAAAAAGTAATTAGGTTTTGTTGATGTTCGCTAAGCTGTGCTGCCAGACTAAGACAATGCATGCACTGAGACAAAAATCTTTTGCCCACCTATATAAATATCTTGCTTTGTTTATTGGTTATTTAGGTGAGAGTTAGGTTTTTTCCTCTGTGTTAAAAGACACTATAGGGTTACTATTAGCTGCTGTCAATTTCTAAATTACCAAAGCAGTTTGTTCTGCATTATATTTTGTAAATAAAAAGTTTTCATAGCTTTCATTGGACAAAATATACGCAATGTCAAGATATACGTAATGTGCAAAAATTAGATGAATCGCTCAGGCGCTTGTAATAAAGAATCAGAAATCCCATACTAAATGGGAACGAAAGTAAAATTGTGATGCATCAAGATTAGTTTGATAATAATTGAAAGGTGCTATAGAAATAAATGAAAATAGAAAAGTTAAATCAATAAAAAAAAGATTGAATTGTTGCTGAAATGATCATATTTGAATCGTGAGGTCCCTAGTGATTCCCACCCCCAGTATTTAGTCTGCTCTTGTCTCTGTACTTGTATTTACTCAAATACAGGAGCTGTTGCCTCCCATGTCTTCTCGCTGAACTCTTGGAGCAGCCTGGACATCCCATCCCAGAGTACTCAAAGCATCCCAGAAATGTCTGTAACCGCTCTCCCCAGCAGACCATGGTATACCAACTTCAGAGTCGACTGGGATAGAATGCCAACAGGGATCAGAACTGCAGCACTCAGTCTCACAAGACCATCACCAACTGACAGAAGAGAGATGGTGAAGGCTGTGGTGGATCAGATGCGTGAGCATGATCTTAATCCATCAAGAGCTGTTTGCCACAACATTGTTCGAAATATCATTAGAGAGCATCCAAGAAGTTTTGCTGATGTTGATCGAAATGGAGAGTTTGTGGGAGATGGCTGTAGCTCACTCCTCTTGCAAATAAAAACAAGAGTGGAATATAAGAACCGCAACAACCCACTTTCACGGCGCAGACGAAAGAGAAGGTCCAACTCTGATGGAAGAACCCTGTCAAGAGGCCCAGTAGACCAGTACGGCTGTGTCAGATGGGAACCCTCAAACCTCCCGTCAGGGGAAACGGAGGTGACACTTGAGGATGTAAGGAGGAAAATGGTAACCATGCATTCAGAGGAGGGAATGGCCGGGGCAGAAAGAGCAGTGAAGTTGCTTGAAAAAACATACACAATACAACGGCGATACCTTAACATGACACCGCCACCCGCCATATCGGATGTAAAAAAGCAATGGCCTTTTCTGTTTGCTCAGAGAGGCATGTTCTCCCACTTCCTTCACCTGACAGACATCTCCATTGTTGCCAAACTAACAGAGGCTATGGAACGAAAAGGCGATACAGTCCTAAAGCTCTGCCATAAACTCAACAAGAACCCAGGGGTTGAAGAGGTCCTTGCCAACTATGATCCTAACACGGCCGAAGACAAGGCTGTCTGCGTAGTACTTCTCCTGCTGGCTTACTTTAAAGAAGCAAGGGATGCGATTATTCTTCAGGCTGACGTAAGTGCACTCACAAACACTTGCCCTCTTGTGGTCTAATCTGATCCCTGTTGCTCAACTAAGTTGTTTTTCGCACAACATGTCAAATTTATGATAGCATTGTTATACTTTAAAGTGCTGTTTGTACGATTTCTAACAAGCTGTCGGTGTCAATTATTTAGACTCATTATATGTTCATTAAAGGACAGTTCCAGCGCAAAATGAACCTAGGGGTTAATAACACAACCGTTGCTGGGATTTGTTTTCACGAACGCTGTGCTTGAGCTATGTTGCTGGTTACACGGTGTTCGTCATTCAACTGGTCATGACTGTTTTCCCAAGATGGCGCCTACCTGTATACATCAACGGTACTTTTTGATAAATTGTCTGTATACTTACGTAGTTTGCAATGGTTTACATGTAGCGACCCTCATCATGCTACCGTGGAAGCGTGGTGCTATTTTGAGCCTTGTTAGTGTTATAGAAATGGCGATTTCTTTTTACGGTCATGTGCCCTGACTACTAGAGTTATAAGCTAATTAGGGGTTTGTGCTAAAACTGGTCACATTTGATTAACATGAAAACATATCCCAGAGAGCGGTCGACTCGTTTCCCTTTGTGTTATTAACCCCTAGGTTCATTTTGAGCCGGAATTGTCCTTGATATAGAATATTTGGCAAAACATTTTTTGAGTCGGCACATTGCTCAGTTACAAACATTAGTTTGTCTGGGAAAACTCAGGAGCTCTGTTGTGAATGAGAAATGGGGCTTGATTGAAAAATCGTTAACTTACACTTTAACTCTTATTTCCAGCCGTTTTCCACAGCTGCCGATGTCCACAGGACCCTCACCTTACCCAGCACCCCTCGCTTGATCATATCAGGTATTGTAAAGACATCCCTTTCAATTAGGGCTGGGTCTCTTCAAAAAAATTCAATACCAATACCGGGACTTCCATACCAGTTCCTAAACAAAGAATTTGCAACTTTAATCAACATAATCACACAATTTATTTTTAAATTTATTTATGAGCTCCCACTACGTGAGCCCAGTCTCTGAGTTTTCCCAGCATGTCTCTATGACGTGTAACATTAGATAGCATATCACAAACATTAGATCTTGGTAGAAGCACTCTGTATGCTTATTGGCTCATTGAGGATGATGAGATACACGCCAAAGGTATTTAATGACATGGCATTTTTCGGTACTCTATACTTTAGAGGCAGGGGAATGTCATTGCCTAAAAAGTATTGAATCCGATACCCAGCCCTACTTTAATTTTTTTCTCACAATATTTGATTTACATTTTGTTGCCCAGTCATTACAGTTCATACTTAGAAAACTGTTGAAATCCTAATAAAAAGTAAGCTAATAGGCTTGAACAGTACCACAATACAGTATAGCAAAGGATTAAAAAAAAAGTAATGTCAGTACCGTCAAAAAAAACAAATGTACCCTTTTTATATTAACTTAATATAAATGCTGTGTTGCTACTGTATATTGGGTTACCAGTAAAACCACTTGGAGCCAAGTTTATTTCCTGTCACCTATTTATTAGCAAACACTGCAACAGGAAATCCTATGAGATTAATCTTCCTTATGTCTATCTCAGGGGAGGTAATGAAGCCGAGAGCCTGGATGCTTTCAATCGAAGGACAAGTGGTAATGGGACCCCATGCTAAGTTTATCAATGGGATTGCTGCTGTCTTTGCAAGTTACTACAACTTCAATTTACAGTATCCTGAGGAGGCCGCATGCACCCTAGAGTTTATCCAAAGGTAATGTAAAACACAAACCAACACAACCAAGTGCTATGTTATTGACAGTATTCCCTAAATGTTTTAGAACAGTGGGTTTGTGGTGTCCAGGGACCCTCAGGGGTCCTTGAGGGGGGGGTTCCAGGGTGTCCCCAGCACAAAAGGGAAATCAGTTATTTTCACTATAATTCCAACCATACGTAACACAATAACCGAATGTTTGACTATTTTCATCATGGGTTACTTGAATGGTAAATCCCTATCACTCTACACACATGCACACACATTAAACTGCTCAGGACCTTAACGGCTGTGTTGGTTTTATTTTCAGATGTTTTTTGGGCATAAATCCGGCGAATGGCTCTAAAGCGGAGAAGGCACGTGGAGGTATCAATCCACACGTGTGCACCCTCCTGAGGAAATTAATGGACCTTGAGTGGATGTCCATGTAGACTTTTTTTAAAACCTTTGACACAAAGGCCTCTTCTTAGGTGGTTGTGGGGCATGGGTTGTAACGGCATGGGACTACTATAACTACCTTATTTGTAAAGGTAAGACTCTTGGTTTCAATGATCCCAACGACATTTGGATATGGTGAGATGCAAAAGTACTGGGACAGTGATGTAGAATTGATAGTGTTCTTTCTAGAGCTGAATGATCTGTAAAAAATACTGATATAGACTGATACTGTATGCCTATCATGGTGGTATCTGTACCGAACAAAGGTTTTCCTACGGTGTAAATTCAAAATTAAATTTCCAAGAAAGATGATCAATTACAATATTTGTATGCATTTAAATGTACATGAAAATAAGAGTCAGTGTATTAAAACCTAAATTACAATTTATGTAAAATGACAGTATTTTAATGTAGTATACCTGCTGTAAATTACAGGATTTTATTGGCTATGTTTGTAGTAAAAATACAGTAAACAAAATTGTAAATTACAATAAATTCTTGTGATTTAGGGTACAGTACCAATAAAATATTTTACTTTTATAGTAATAGAATGGCTGGGTTACTGTGAAAACATAGTACATTGCTGTAATTTACTGTAAATTGTTGTGAATTAAATTAATTAGAAAGGGTTAGGATAATGTAATTTGATATTTCTTTGCTAATGTACCCAAAGTTATTTGAATAGTCAGACTCACAACGTGGCTAGGCTGAAAAAGCAATGTTAGCTAAGGCTAGCTCTAAAATTAAGTTTGGATACATTAGCAAGGATTTATAAAATTGCCTTACTGTTTGTCACTGACAGTGTCCTATCACTTTCAAGCATCACCTCCCATTAGGAACACAAGCAGCATGCCACTCAAAGGATTGGTGCCATTGTAACCAGTGGCATACTATAAGCAACTTTTTAAACTCTGCATCACTATGACTAACTGCAGTTTTTTATTCAGTTGATGAATAGGATGAGACTGATCATGTGCACAGATTTGTTTGATATTTGGAAATTTGAAATAAAGTTACACATAATAGCTGTGTAAAAGCAGCCCTGTAATCAGGAGAGGAGCCAGATCCTCCACAGATTAAAGAGCAACAGGAGGAACTCTGCACCAGTCAGGAGGGAGAGCAGCTTGAACTGAAGCAGGAGACCGATGCCCTCATGTTGACTCCTACTTACGAAGAAAGTGACCACAGTGAAGATCAGACTCTGTCAAGATTCACTGGAATACTCATACATGCTTTTTATGTTTTTTTCTAAGTGTATTAACATTGTGATTTTTTTTTTTTATTGTTTGGGCCTTTTGAGATGACACAAAACACATTTAATTAAAAAAACCACCAATCAAGGTGTTTGATTACTTTCTTTTTTATGCTACATATAGTTCTTCTTACTACATTGTACGTTTAAATGTCAATTGTCAGGCCACTACATTAACTTGACATGACATTGCAATTTTTACAAACAAAATTTGTAGTGAGTTTATGATGGCTTGTTACTCTCCATCAGTATGTGATTTAGTACTTTCCCTTTCATATAAAATTACATTTTCTGATAGTAATTCGGTATGTTTATTCATTAACATTTTGTATACTGGTATTACTACTTTTACTTACCTTAGTTAACTTCTACCACCAAGGCTAATATTTGTTTTATTTTTTAAGTTATTGTTCCGAAAAGACGTCAGTTAAATATAGTAGTAAATAGGTTAATCGGTGAAATTATACAAGAGAGATGTGCAACCCAAAGTGAACCCGGAACGACAGGCTAACGTCAGCTCACTTGCGTTGTCGGAACTTAACAGTGTAACATCCAGCGGAAGTACACAAGCGCTAGCAGGGTCAACTCGATGGATGTGTGCCATTTCGCAGATGATTGGTCATTTGTAAATAAGCAAAAATGTCTTCAGTTGAGTATTTGAGAGAGTTTGTCATCGAGCGACTAACTGCTGCTGCTGAAGAAATATTCGGAGTTTTCGAACACACTATCGTTGAGTACGAGGAAGAGATCGACCGTCAGCGCAGACTGTTGGATGTCGTTTGGAAACCTGAAATAAAGTTACAGAGGATAGGTGTGTAAAACAATGGTCTTACAAAAAAACTAAAGGAAATATATAAATCCTATCGGATGCTAATGGTTTATATTATACTATATAACGTTACTATTTTTTCATCATCTCAGTGTTATCCTATTCCTATTATTCTTAGTCTGTCCAGATCTCCCACAGCAACATGTCTCTAAGGAGGAGGAGTTTCCCGCCGATCAGCAGAGTATTCAGGCGAGGAACTCCAGTCTGGACCAAGAGGAGCCAGAGCCTCCACAGATTAAAGAAGAACCGGAGGAACTCTACACCAGTCAGGAAGGAGAGCAGCTTGAACTGAAGCAGGAGACTGATGCCTTTATGTTGACTCCTACTAATGTGAAAAGTGACCACAGTGAACTAGAACCAAACACTGACCACCAGTTCTTCTCTTACACCTCTTGTGTAGCTGAGAGCCAAGATCAGAAACAGGGTGAGCATGGAGACTCTGGGTCAACTATAAATGCAGAACACAGTGACAGTGTAAACACCTGTAACTTGTCAACGATTCACTGTAACACTCATACAAGGGCTTTCGAATGTAACACGTGTGGGAAAGCTTTTAAATATAAGTCAGATTTTCAAAGACACCAGATGATACACACAGATAAGAAGCCATACTCATGCAACACCTGTGGGAAAACATTTATCCGGGCATCATCCTTGAATGCTCATGTGAGAATTCATACAGGTGAGAAGCCATATGCATGCAATGTGTGCAGCAAAAAATTTAGTCAGACATCAACATTGAACGCTCATAAAAGAATCCATACTGGTGAGAAGGCATATTCATGCAACACATGTGGGAAAAGATTCGGTCACATATCAATATTGAATACACATAAAAGAATCCACACAGGTGAGAAGCCCTATCCGTGCAACACCTGTGGGAAAAGATTCAGTCGGACATCAACATTGAACACTCACTTAATAGTCCATACAGGTGAGAAGCCATATTCATGCAACATGTGTGGGAAGAGATTCAGTCGGACAAAACTATTGAACTCTCATTTAAGAGTCCATACCGGTGAGAAGCCATATTCTTGCAAAATGTGTGGGGAAAGATTCAGTTGGACATCACAATTGAAGAGACATATAGTAACCCATACAAGTGAAAAGCCATAACAGCAACACCTGCAGGAAAATATTCTAAGCCAGGGGGTCTTCTAGGACCACTTAGCTGAAAAAGAGAATAAATAGGGATCCCCTACTGCTGTATATATTGTATAAAATGAAGTTGCATGTTAAACTGGGCCGGATGGATAAAAATAAATGGATATTAATATATTATTTACACGTTTTAATTCTAAATGTACTGTGTACTGTATGTGGCTACCGTACCTGTAGTAAGATTATCTTTATGTGTAAATTAATTAAATGTATATAAATACATATTGTATATTTTATTTTTTGAAAAGAGAATTTTTTTAACAAATTGGTGGCCCCCCTGCACTTACTCTGAAGACCCCCTATGGTTCACGGACCCCCTGTTGAATATCTGTTCTAAGCAATGTTTGAATTGGAAAAGCATAAATGAGTGCATAGGCAAATTTCCTTCTTTCTGAACCCAAATGAGGAACCACAGGAATGCAGAACTTCTGTGCAAGACATGTGAAGATGAAAAGGAATTTCTGTTTGTTATTGTATGTAAAGAATTTCTTATAAAAAAGAGTTCACTATATCTTATTGTAATGAGCAGACATGTTGCTGTGTGAGCTCAGGATAGAAAAGACAAGAAGGGAACTTCAATTGTTCCAAAACAAAAAGAAATATGATTTTTTTTTTTTAAATGACAGTATACTGACAAAATAGGAATGGAACATTTATATAAATCCAATTTATCTGTTCTGTAATTGTAATTTTTTAAATAATTACATTTTCCCAGCCTAACCTGTGTAACTTGATTTTTCGTTCCCAAACAATATCCAACAGTCTGCGATACAAAAAAATCGATTAAAAAAATTGGCAATAAGGAAGAACATGGCTCATGCGCTCAACATGTTACCGTGCCAACGGCGGACCAATGAGAATGGGTTTGAATACACCAGGTAAAAAGGAACCGCCCCCAGGTGCAGGCAATACGTGTGTGATTTAGTAATATTCGGCACTGGTCTCATGTGACTCCATCAGGGAGAAGCGTGGATCAAGTCCGCTGTCAGTTGCAGTGTTTTCATGTTTTGTGTCGTATTGTCTTTGTCTTATCCTCTTAATCATGCTGTTGTCATTAAACCTTTTCCTAATTCTCAATTGGACCCCCAGCCTCTCTTCGTCCTCATCAAATCAAAGAACGCGTCGTTAGTTTTTACTAACAATACTGAACCGACAGCAGAACCTAAAACATCTTTGATTAATATACATTACCTAACGTTTTACTGATGGACCAACCTCCTTAAATTAACTCAAAATGAATCCATGCCATCAGGTGCTATCATAGACTGTATATTTAATATTAACGGTATATGGGTGCTATCCATGTAGGTAATAAAGCCATGATGTAGCTATGCAAACCATGCAAACTTACTGTTAATGCCACTTCCATGTTACTTCTCTTCGTCTGTTGTGTTTTTGTCGGATTGCAATACAAACTTGGTGCATGCTGCCACCTAGCGTATATATACAGGTTCTACATGGCTTTTGGTTTTTTACCATACACCAGCGTCAGGGCTTTTGGTTTTTACAAGTTGCCTCAGTATAAGGTTTATAAATAGGAACTTAACAGTGGCGTTGCACTCCGGTCCAGTTGGTGGCGGTAATGCGCCTTCAGTTGGTTTGCCAACCGCCATTAAACCTTGAAGAAAAATAACTTAACGGCCTAACACTTCCAGCGGAAGTAAACAACACGATTGCTGGTTGCGTTAGTTAACTATCGTTGCGCAAATATTTTTTTTTTATTTATCAATTAACAACAATGTTTTCAGTTCAGTATTTGAGAGATTTTGTCAACGAGCGACTAACTGTTGCTGCTGAAGAAATATTCGGAGTTTTTGAGAAAACTATCGTTGAGTACGAGGAAGAGATCGACCGTCAGCGCAGGCTGTTGGATATTGTTTGGAAACCTGAAATAAAGTTACTCCGGATAGGTGTGTAAAACTTCTTATTTAAATAACACTAAATAGAGAAACTCGATACATAATCACATTTGTGTACATATATGACATTATTGGTACAAACCTGTTCACATGTCTGCATTTCTTTTCGTTATCGTCTTTAGTATAATGTATAACGTCTCTGTCCCTTAAGAGCTCCAACAGCAACATGTCTCTAAGGAGGAGGAGGATGAGGAAGAGGATGAGGAGGAGGTTACCGCTGATCAGCTGCTCTGTATTCAGGAGAGGAACTCCAGTCTGGACCAAGAGGAGCCAGATCCTCCACAGATTAAAGAGGAACAGGAGGAACTCTACACCAGTCAGGAGGGAGAGCAGCTTGAACTGAAGCAGGAGACTGATGCCCTCATGTTGACTCCTACTTATGTGGAAAGTGACCACAGTGAAGATCAGACTCTGTACCTGAGTACTGCCAAAACACTGTGTGTGATGGAAAAAAAGCCTTTAAGTTATATTTGGGATATAAAAGGTGACCACAGTGAACCAGAACCAAACACTGACCACCAGCTCCCCTCTCACATCTCTCATGAAGCTGAGAGCCAAGATCAGAAAGGAGGCGAGCATGGAGACTCTAGAAATGCAGAGCCAGAAGAACAGAATCAACATCACAAAAGCAACTTGTTAGAGAGTCATTGTAATACTCACACAGGCAAAAAGTATTTCAAATGTGACACATGTGAAAAAGATTTTAAGTATAGGTCACTATTGCAGAGACACCTGAGCGTCCACACAGGTGAAAAACCATATTCTTGTGAAACATGTGGGAAAGATTTCAAACTTAGCAGTGCCTTGACAGTCCACATGAGAATGCACACAGGTGAAAAGCCATACTTTTGCAAAACCTGCGGGATAAGATTCTGTGCCATGCCAGCATTGAGAAGGCACATGACAATCCACACAGGTGAGAAGCGATATACGTGTGAAACATGTGGGAAAGATTTTCGACTTGGCAGTGTCTTGAAAGTCCACATGAGAACCCACACAGGTGAGAAGCCGTACCTTTGCAAGACCTGCGGAAAAGGATTCTGTGACGTTTCAACATTGATAAAACACATGAGAATCCACACAGGTGAGAAGCCGTATACCTGTGAAACATGTGGAAAAGATTTCAGACGTAACAACGAATTGGTGGTCCACATGAGAACCCACACAGGGGAGAAGCCGTACCTTTGCAAGACCTGCAGGAAAACATTCTGTGACATTAAAGCATTGAAAAGGCATATGGGAATCCACACAGGTGAGAAGCCATATGCCTGTGAAACATGTGGGAAAGATTTCAGACGTAGCGATGAATTGATAGTCCACATGAGAATCCACACAGGTGAGAAGCCATATGTCTGTAAGACATGTGGTAAAGCTTTTAGACAGAGTGGGGATTTAACAGTGCACATAAGAACCCACACAGGTGAGAAGCCTTATACTTGTAAAACATGCGGAAAGGGTTACAGATGCAAAAGTGGCTTGTTGGTCCACATGAGAAGAGCACACACTGGTGAGAAGCCGTATCTTTGCTAAAGCTTTGAGCAAAAATCTTTGCAATGTTTCAATTGGAAAGGCAGGTAGGAGAGCATACAGCCAAGTAGTGTTCTATTTCAACCCACTATTTGAGGAGCCGCATGACTGCAGCATTAGTGTAAATATTTTTTTGTCAAATCATGCTCTCGAAATTCAATGTACACAGGAGAAACCATCAAGCTAATACTCCTGTGGAGATGTGTTCAAGAAATTAATGTAATACACTTTTGCAGTAGCTACATTTTTATAATTAAATGTGAAACATATTACCGATGAGATGTAATTATCATAGTGTAAACTTTCCCTTTCTATGACTGTATTATGTATACAATATATATATATATATATATATATATATTCTGTTAGCAACAGTATTTCTTTGAAACAATCATAATCTTCCAAATCATAGAAAAATGTTTCACAGTGAATGCACAGTAGTGACTGATAAAGTAATGATGTGATTCTGTTTGGTTGCTTTTGCCAAATATCTGTTAACGAAGCTTGTCACTAGCACTTTTAGTAAGGACTTAAAATCCATACTTCAAGTAGTATGGATAGTTCTTCATGAAGCCTCCTACACGTCTTTGAAAGAAGTCAGTTGATTGATTTTATTTGACCACTTACATATAAAAATATGAAAACGGTACTCTGTGTCATACATTAAAATACATTAATAGTCAGGGATGACACAATAAAGCCAAAGACTTATTTCCATTGTGGTCCCTTGTTTTTTACATTTGAGAGTGACTAATATCTAGGGTGATGCAAAAAATCGATTCAAATTTGAATCACAATTCAAGTTCCACCGATTCAAAATCGATTCATAGAATTCCAAAAATTGAATCATATTATTTATTTATTTTATTTTAATTGTTATTGTATGTCTACTGCAATCACACGATAGATACTTTATTGATCCTTAAGGGGAAGTCAAGGTCCCAGTAACTTACAGACATCACACACAACATACACATATGTACAGTACATCATAACATCATAACAAGATGTTAAAATAACATATAACAAACATATACACACACACACGGGAAGAGTAACTACATTTATATACATGTTGACTCCTACTTATGAGGAAAGTGACCACAGTGAAGATCAGACTCTGTACCTGAGTACTGCCAAAACTTTTGAGTGTGATGGAGAAAAGCCTTTAAGCTACATTTGGGATATAAGCTTTGTGGTATCAGAAGAGGAAAATTGCCATGAGCTGCTCTCTCCTATTTCTCATGAAGCTGAGACCAAACACAGCCAGGAGGTGAACATGTAGACTCAGGATCAACTAGAACTACAGCAGAACAAAAGAAAAGCCATCACAACAGCAACAGTCACACTAACAATGCATGAAAGATTCACCTGAACACTCGCAGAGGTAAAAACTCTTTAAAGTGTTATGCATGTGGGAAAGTTTTTAAGTCTACATGAGCGTCCACACAGGTGAGAAGCTGTCCCTTTGCACAACCTGCAGGAAAAGATTCTGTGTTTAGCATTGATAAGGCATTGGAGAACCTATAGAAGTGGGAAGCCTAATACCTGTAAAACGTGGGAATGATTTTGGACGTAGCGATGAAATGTTTTAATAATTAATAATTTTTTAAAGGAAAAGTAAAGATCAATATGCACATACAAAACCATCCAGCTAAAACTCCTGTGGAGACATTTTCAGCCACTGAATAATGAAATACACTCCTGTAGTTGCTACAGCTCTGTTACTGAATTTAAAATATTTTTTTCACATGACTAAGATGAGGGGAAGTTTCACCGTCTTCTTTACATTTCTGTTAGCAACAGTATTTCAAATTACACTAGGGTTTCAGTGGTGTACCGGTTTTATGGTATACAGTTGTATGTTAATTGATATTTATCATACTGTGGACTGTGGACTGTGGTTACTTATGGCATGGAAAATAATGTTACATTTATTTGGAAAAGAGAGACTTTTTACACATGCTTCCAAGTTAAAATCATATTAAATTGTTTTTCTGTCAAAAACACCTTTCGTTTTCATTCCTTAAAGGGTTATTGTAACTTATAAGAAGGCTAACGTACAGCTTCATCCCACAGGCCATGTTAAAGTCTTTTTTTTTTTTTTTAAGTTCTCATTATGCATATTACATTATTATTACATTTACAAATACTGTCTTCAGACATTTATATATTACTTCATTTTTAATGTTAATATTATATTTAGCCCTATAATTCTTTGATTGTTATTTTGCTTTTTTAATACATATTTAATGAGAATTGTTGGAAGGACTCCGAGATTCAAGATTTTCATTGCCAGGGATGTTTTTTGATATCGTTCTAGTCTACACATGAAAATAAATGAACAACCTGAAACTTTTGTTATACTTGGAAAATAAACATTTTTCAAGAATCGGGTAAAGTCGGTTTTTCTTTGAAGACTGCATACTCCATCTTTTTTTCCTAGGATGGCGAAAGCGCCTGTTGAAGGCATGACCCACTGTACTCTTTTTCTAATTAGCTAGTACACTGTTGCCTTCTTTGGTAAGGCAAGGCAGTTTTATTTATATGGCACATTTCAGCAGCAGTGCAATTCAAAGTGCTTTACATAAAACATTAAAATACAGTTTGAAATGAATACAAAATGAAAAACAATACAACATTTAAAACACATTACAGGAATAAAATTCGCAATGCAGTACATTGGGTTGGTTAGGTTTAGGCAAAAGGAGTAGGAAAAGACTATTATGTCTATGCGGTTTAGGTAAAGGCAATGAGTAATAGCCAATCACAGGCATAGTAGGGCGGGACATTTCTTTGCCCACATAGGAACAGTCGGGCTTGTTTGCGGAAGTAAATAGAAAACTGAAGCGCACGTTCAGTTCAGCTCAAAAAGGTTTTATGAAGTTTTATTGAGGAAAAAGTACCTCAGTTTTAATCTTACAATGTATTCAGTCCAAAGTATGAGACGGTTTGTCTGTGATCGGCTCACTGCGGCTGCTCAAGAAATATTGGGAGCCTTTGAAAATAAAATAGAAGGTTACGAGGCAGAAATCGCTCGTCAACGCAGACTGTTGGATGCCGTTTTGACACCCGAGTTAAAGTTACACCGGACAGGTTTGGAAAAATATGTTCAAATGGAGCAGTTTTGTGTAAAACAGCCGAAGGTATCGGTCTAATCACAGTGTATGTTTGGCTAGGTAGTTATGTCAAGTCCCAGTTTGGCGTGCGGATACTACAGGACTTCGAAATAATAACTAAATGTTACTGAAGCACGTCGTTGATCTACTACATGTGTCTAAATTGTAATGTGTCTATCCTTAACCAAATACGATCACAATACACGTAACCCTAAGTCATGATACCATATTAACAGTTAAATGCGGAAGTCGCCTCTTGATATCAACTACTGTATTTAAATAAAGTTTTGACGTGTAGGCCTACTATACTCTTTAACGTTACTTAAGTCATTGTTATTGCTAGGTCTAGCCAACTTATACTTACCTACTTCACAGTTCACCCCAAAGTTGGGATTTATTAACTACCAAACTGTATTTAGCTCCACCTCAACCAGCTCCAACAGTAAAATGGTAACTATGCATTGATTCATCAGTATTACAATCTAATAATGTCATATTATATATTACTCACAGGGGGCATTTTTCTACAACAGAACAAATAACGTTACGTTTACTTTTGATACTTAAAGTAAGCTACATTTTACTGATAATACTTCTCTATATTTAGCTAGATGGATTTTGAATGCAGGACCCTTGGTGTGTTACTTGGTGATCCGAGTACTTATTTCACATACCGATAAAGACTTAGTCTAAGTAGACGGAAAAAAGGAGCTAGAGACTGTGTACCTTTTACTAAAACTAATAATTTGTTATTTGTATGAATGAAAACAATAGGTCTGCAATAATATTTTTTATTATTGACTATTTTGCCCACGATTTTCTCCATTAAACAGTTAATTAGTCTATTTATAATCAGATGATAGGAATTGTCACATCTTCGGGTAAACTCAGGAAGAATCGCTGTGGCTATGGCCCCACCTAATGGAGATCAAAATAAATCAAATTCCAATTGCTTGTTTTGACAAGTTTAGAAAAAAGGTGTATCAAATATTTTTACTCAATATTTTATTTTTATTTTTCTGTACTTATTTTTGTGGGGTCTTAGAGTTATTTCACATCGAATGGCAACCAGGGAGAGTATGCAAGAAACAGACATGCCTAAGAACATTTACCTTATTACGAGACAAACAAGACAGGGATCATTGGAGCATGCCTTAAAAATAAAAAAGGAAGTGAAAACCTCTGCTATTTATAAGTTGGAGGTTACTGTTGCTCTGTAAGCTCTGTACATACAAGAGATTTTCTTTTATTTAAACTAAAGATTTATAACCTTATGAAACAAAAGGTATGAAAACATTGTTCTTGTTAGGGGAACTGCTGTTTTTCCAGTTTGAACTGTTCATTATAGACTTTCCTAATCACAACTGTTAGATATGACATACATATGTACAACATTTCATCATTGTCCATTTCTTTGTTCTTCAGAGCTTTCACTGACACCTGTCCATAAGGTGGAGCAGGAGGAGGTTCAGCATCAGCAAAGTTCCAGTTTGGTCCCACAAGATCCTCCACGGATTAAAGAAGAACACAAGGAAATGTGCATAAGTCGGGAACAACCACAGCTTGCACAACAGGAGACTGAAGCCTCTAAGTTAACTCCAACTTGTGAGGGAAGTGTCCACAGTGGCCAGTCTCAGCTTTTGGACCCTGACCAAACGGAGAGGACATTGAATAACGATTCTCAATCCAGCACCTCAAGCAACAATGTATTATCTGGATTTGACAGGGAGAGCCCTCCAGCACCAGGCACTGACCACCATCTCCTCTCTCACAACTCTTTTGTGAGAGCTGAGAACCAAGATCACATAACTTGTAACCATGGAAGTGAAACACCAACTAGACTTAATAACAAAAGCAATGAAGAGAACACACCATTAGCTACAAGTGCTGAGGAAGCATCAATTAAAAAACATAACAATGAGATGTCAACATCAAGTGGAAAAAGGGAGCCAATGCTAAATAAGAAACATAATCATGAGAACACAACATTTATCACAAGTACTGAGACAACACCAGAAAAGATTGGAGATGGGAACACAAAATCCAATGAAGGTTCTGAGCCAACACCAAATAAGAAACCAGATAGTAGAAAAACAACATCAGCAAAAAGTACTGAGCTAACACCCCATAATAAAGGCAACAATGAGAGCACAACATCAAGTGAGAAACCAACATCAAAAGGAAATAGTAAGCTGACACCAAACAAGAAAAGCCAAGGTGGGAGACCACCCTCAACTGGAAGTGTTGAACCAATACCCAAAAAGAAGACAACATCACCTACAAATGTTACACCAACACCCCATAAGAAATGTAATGATAATAGAGGCACTAGAGGCACAGAGCTAACACCAAATGAGAAATGTAATGATGACGACCCATCATCAAAGGGAAACAGTGAGCCAACACTAACTACAAAAAGCAAAGATGGAAGAGCAACCTCACCTGGAAGTGTTGAGCCAACATTAAGTAAGAAAAGTAACAATGGGAAGACAACATTAAGTACATATACTGAACCAAAACCAAATAGGAAATGTAATGATACAAATACAACATTAACTACAGGCACAGAGTTAACACCAAATGAACAACGTAATGATGAAGACATGACCTTAAATGAAGATACTGAGCTAATTCCAAATGAGGACTGTGATGATGATGACGCAACATCAAAGGGAAACCGTGAACCAGCACCAAATAAGAGAAGCCAAGATGGGAGACCAACCTCACCTGGAATGGTTGAGCCTTCACCAATTAAGAAATCTAACAATGAGAAGACAACATCAGCTAAAAGAACTGATCCAACAGCAAATAAGAAACCCAATGATGGGAAAGCAACATCAACTTCAAGTACTAAACCAGCACCAAATAAGAGAAGCAAAGATGGGAAACCAACCTCACCTGGAAGTGTTGAGCCATCACCAAGTAAGAAATCTAACAAGACAACATCAGCTAAAAGTACTAATCCAACACCAAGTAAGAAATGTAATGACAAGACCAGAGACACCGAGTTAATACCAAATAAGAAACCTACCAATGGAAAAACAATGTCTACAAGAAGCATGGAGTCCTCACCACGTAAGAGACAGAACGATGGGAGCACAGCATCGGCTGCAAGTGCTGAAACTACACCAATTAAAAAACCTAACAAGGGTAGCACAACGTCAAATGGAAGTACTGACCAAACATCCAAAAAAAGACACAAGAATGAAAAGCAAACATCAACCAGAAGCACAGAGCGAACACAAAGTGAGAAAAGTAACATTGAGAGCACAGCATCAAGTGCAGGTACTGTCCCGCCACCAAATATGAAATATAGGAAGACATCAGGCGGTACCGAGGATGACGAAAACCCTTTCAAATGTGACAGGTGCGGTAAAGTGACGACTAATTTCAAAAACTACAAATTCCATATGAAATCCCACACTGTTGAGAAGAAATACAAATGCAACACTTGTGGGTTAATGTTCAGGGAGAGTTGGGATTTGAATAAACATATGATTGTCCACTCTGTGGAGAAGCCTTTCAAATGCAAGGTTTGCGGAAATGGATTTAACCGGCGTTATAATCTCGACCTGCATCTTCGGGTTCACTCTGGGGAAAAACCGTACAAATGCAACACCTGTGACAAAAGCTTCAGTGCATTAGTAAATATGAAGAAGCACATGAGAATTCACACAGGTGAAAAGCCGTACACCTGCAGCGACTGCGGGAAGGAGTTTGCAGATTCGTCGTCTTTCAAAAATCATCAGCGAGTTCACACGGGGGAAAAGCCCTTCAAGTGTTCCTTTTGCAAGAGAAGATTTGCTACCAGAACGACATTGAGAAGGCACACCAGAACACACACAGGTGAAAAGCCATACACGTGCGATGTGTGTAACAAGGCGTTTAGTTATAGAACAGACCTGAAAGGACACATGAGGACACATACTGGGGAAAAGCCTTACAAATGCAATACTTGTGAAGAACAGTTCTCCACTTGGACAAAACTCAACAAACACAAGAATGTACACACAAGTGATGCACAAAGCTCCACTGCTTAAAAACCTCGATATACCATGCTTATGATAAAAGTATAATGAATTGCACTTCAACTGGTAGTGCACTAAGTTGAATTGCTACTGCTGTTTAATGTTAAAGACTACTCGAACAAGTTGTGTGTGTGTATATATATATTTTTTTAGTCTCGAAAGCTTTCCGATGCTGAGGCAATTGATCAGACTTTACGCATCTCCTTTTGGAGCCACAGAAGGCTTTGCCACGCCTCCTGCATTCAGTAGGTGTTGCAGGTTCATCCTGTCATCCTTATGTCTAAATAGAATATTTCTTTTTTCACATGTGCATTTGTATTACCCAATACCTGTATACAGACAATTCAATTCAATGGAGTTCCCATTTTATTTTATTTAAATTTAAAAAAATTTTTAACTCATGGCCTTTATTGTAAATAAACCCATAATGCCTTGTATTTGCTGCAGGAACTGAGTTTAGTATTTTAGCTTGGTTTTGACTGATGAGATCCAATCCCATCCAGAAAGGTTGTTGAATAATTTATTTATAAGTTTAAAGTCTTATCAGGTGCCAAAACACTGTACAATCATTTTTTTGACCATCACGACTTTTTAAAAAAAAAATTGTTTTTGTTGATCCTGCATGTATTTGACTGGCCAATATGGTTCTTTGCAGGATAACGTTGCAGTGTGTTATGAGATTGTAAGTGTTATAATCTTTTCATAAGTGCTCTCATTGAAATGAATGTGTGGGCTGCACTTTTGCTGGAAGTGCTAACGTCCGTCTGAACACAGCCTTATATCTGGTGGTCTCATGATAGTGAAAATGAATACTGAATGTTACTGCGGTAACTTCGTAAGGCTTCAATTTAAGCAATTGCATGTTGTTGATTATGTTTTTTGGGGTCTGGTATTTAACAAAAGTCTGAATGGTGGGAATCTTGTTCAGTCTTAATCCAATTTTTCATTGTAACTGATTGTACTGGGAAAAATAAGGAAAAGAAACATTGTGTCAAAATGACTGGACTTTTATGTATTTATGCCTTTAATTTTTAAACTGCAGCCTACTTGTCTAATCTACAGTCCATCACAATTGTTCTGGAAAAAGTTAATTGTATTTTAAATGTTTTACTTTTTTATACATTTAAATAAATTGTAATTATTTTATTTAAATGGTGTGTTTGCAAATGTTATGCTTGTAATTTACATTTGATGCAGCTTATCTATCAGACATGATCTGTAAGTGACACATGAGGTTTTTTCCTGAAGTTTCCTCTATCGTGCAACACTATCGGCTTTAAGACTTGCTCTCTTTCAATTTTGGTTAAGTTATCTCTGATGTGGCCTAAAGATAAAGGAGAAACAGCAGTGGCAGGAAATGAAGCATCTCTGTTCAGATCCAAATCACTAACTGAAAACCGTTTGTCTGAGTTGCAGCCAAATAAGTCAAATTGTAATTTATTGAAAATATCTGCAGTTGAGAGTTTGAGAACTTCAATAAATGATCGACTACATGCTGCTGTGGAAGAAATATTGGGAGTTTGTGAGCAGACTATAGTTGTGTACGAGGAGAAGATTGACCGTCAACGCAGACTGCTGGATATCCTTTTGAAGCCTCGGATAAAGCTACGGAGGACAGGTCTGTAAGATCATTTAGCTACAGAACATTTATTCAAGTATTAAGGTGTACAAGAACAAGTAACACTTCAGTTTAAACTTTGTGAGACAGATGAGCCCCGTCTCCCAGATACTGCTGTTCTTGCTCCTGGTCTTATTGTTATAGCACTACTGTCTAAATAAAATATTACTTTTTACATTGTTTTTAACCTTTAAGGCTACTTGCATCCAGACTTGCCATACAATTTAAAATTTTAAATTAATGTTTCATAAGGCAAAATGTTGCACAATTAAAGAATGAAAGAATTGTTTAAAAAAAGTAGTGGTGGAAGAAGCCTAGTCATCTGTAACTTAGGATATACCTTAGCAATACCCTTCTGTTAACATTAGTCTACAACAGATAAAAGTCCTACAAGATTTTACTTAAGAACAAAGGTAACAGCAAAGCCTAGTAGGCTCATTTTGGCCAGAATGTCCTTTGAGAGAGTTAGATTACCATAGGCTAAATTACATTAGTGGAAAATTATTTAATATTACTGCAGGAAGAAGTCAGCATGTTTTAACTAGCCTATTCTATATAAATATAGATATATATATATATATATATATATATATATATATATATATATATATATATATATATATATATATATATATATATATATATATATACAGTATATAGGTTACTACTGCAGGGCATCTTAAAGTCCTGACCAAGGTCTCCATCTGGACCAAACAGCAAGTCAATCCGGACTCAAACCATAGGCTTACCTTCTGTTATGAATACCTTATATCAGGGATCTTCAGCAGGGGGTCCTCAGAGTCTATGCAGAGGGAAGGGTCCACATAATTGGTAATTTTTTAAAGCTTTTTTCAAAAAATTAAAAAGTCTTAAGATTATTCCAAAAAATAATTGCAAATATGTATCCCAACTGATGACAAGCTTACTGGCCTATAGGTAGTCACTAAGATAGCCATCCACGGATACAGTTGATCCTAAGGATTCAATGTGCCACATGTATATGTTTTAACATTAAAGCATGTTTTATAAAATCATGCCAACAATGATTAGGCTATTTTAATAGCTTAGTATGCCATGCCAAAAGGTATTTTTAAAGGCTTTAGGCCTACACATTGTTGTAGGACCACATTAATATGCAAGTTCATTTTCTACAGTAGAAGGCCTAGAGGGTCCCTGCAACATCTCTCTTTCAGTTAAGGGATACTTAAAAAACATTGAAGATATAAGCACTGAGATAAAATTAAAGAAAAATAAGGATGAGGATGCAAGATCAGCAACAAGTATTGAGCCAAAACCAAAGAATAAATGTAACAATGGCCTTGCCACATTAACTACCAATTGTACACAAAAAACACATGAGAAACATCATAATGGGAACACAATATCAGCTAATATTACTGAGCCCAAGCCAAACCCAAAAAACAAACCTTACAAGTGCAATGACTGCAGTAAACCCTTTTCTTACTTGAAAAACCTGAAAGTTCACATGAGAATCCACACTGGTGAAAGGCCTTTTGAATGCAGCTACTGTGAAAGGACCTTCATTCAGAATTCTACCTTGAAACGACACACAAAAACTCACACTGGAGAAAAGCCCTTCAAATGCAACTCATGTGGGAAAAGGTTCGCCCAAGGGAATGCTGTAATTAAACACATGAGAACTCACACAGGTGAGAAGCCATTTCTTTGCAAAATCTGTGGAAAGAAATTCAGCTGCGGGACTAATAGAATTAAGCACATGAGGATTCACACAGGTGATAAGCCTTACACCTGCAATGAATGCAAGAAGGCGTTTGCAGATTCCTCGGCGTTCAAAAATCACCTTCGAGTGCACACAGGAGAGAAGCCTTACAAATGCTCTTGGTGTAAGAATGCATTCACACACAGAGCAACTTTGAAAAAGCATATTAGAACCCATACAGGACAAAAGCCATATAAGTGTAACACAACAAAAAACTGTAGTACTGTAGTCTCAGTGAGCAGCAGTTCTTAAAAGATGTAACTGTACTTGACATGAAAAAGTAATTAAAAGTAAAAAGCAACTTTTATTTTTTTATATTTTGATCTTGTAAAAGATTGTTTCCCTCATGGCCTTGTTTCTAAACATAACCACAAGGAACTTTGACCTTAAACATAGTCTTGGAGTTTTTTGCCTTGGCTTTCTTGGACACATAACTTTTGAAATGGCTATCTGACCCCCTTGCACTCGCTTTAAAGGCCCGTGGACAACACATATCTGATACTGACGCCTGAGAGTCAACTGGAAAGTGATGACATCACAACCCTTGTGGAAATGGATCTAGACACTGTGAGACCCAGAGTTAGCTGTTGTGGAACTGCATTCTAAAACCCCCTCTATGATCAACAGGTTACAACAAATGTCTTAGTTTGTGTTTAAGAAAAAAACACTCTTGGTCCCATTCTGCCATCATGTGGTCTTGTATATGCTTGCACCATTAAATTGTAATATTTTTGAGTGGGTGATATTATATGTCGTGGTTGTATCTTAATGCTATCAGCCACCCCTGTGCAGTATTTTCATTGGTATCTATTGTTAATTAGTGTGTAGTGAGTGGGCCTTTTTTATGTTTGTTTCGCATTTGTGTTACAATGTTTTTGTGCAGCTGATGTATTTGTCTCTACCTCACTGAAAATGTAATGTGTGACCTTTAAGCTTTTCCCTGATGTAAAGCTTGTTAGATAATAAAATCTCATGTTGTTACAGAGAAACCGTCTAGCAGCATTAAATCAATTATAACCATATTCTTCCATCTACTGGGCACTTATTTACTTGCACCGTCAAATTCATCATCAAATTTTAGAGGCTACATATGGATATTTAAAAACATGGTTTTTACTTTTGGTTTGTACATTTCCTTCAAATGAAAAAAAAAAGCTGAAATTTTAATTGTTGACTTATGTAATTCTGTAAGTTTTTACATTTTATGGGCTAATTTGCACATTCTTCCACTGAAATAACCACAATATGTTTTGGTTAGGGTGAGACTAGTAACAGTGGCTGCCCTTAAAGCTGCTGTGATACAGACACAAATATTGCTTAACCTTGTCATGTGAGGGAGCTCAAGCACTTAACCAAATATGGTATGTTTCCATTATGTTACGTTATGTTGCAGTCCCTCTGTTTACTATTTCCTTTGCACACACACACACACACACGCGCACGCGCACACGCACACGCACACGCACATGCACACGCACACGCACACACACACCTATCTTTTAATATTTCCTTCTTTTCTCTGTAATATATACATACACTATCAAAGGCAAATATTATTTTAGTGCAGTGATGGCTGTCAGAAATATTTTCAAAAAGTGTATAAGCATGTATATAGTTGTAGTTTCAGGGGGAATACAAAGTGATACAAATTGATAATAAGAATGGAATGGAAGAACATTGCAGAAACTGTCTCTGTCTGTCCATCAGACCACCCACCTGCGTCTGTGTACTGTATATTTCTTGGTCTATGATGCAGTGGTTAATCAGTGGGTCGTGGTTCCAGAGCTACAGTGGCTCCAGTGTCATTTGGTACCATTAGTAGCTCACAAGTGTTATCATAAATCATATAGAATGTGTTTGGACAGCTGGTTGCAACCCTCCACTCTCCTAACCCTAAGGTCTGCCATTGTATCAATTTCAAACAGGCAAATATTTGTCATCATCTTGTATGACTTGTGTTACTTTGTTTCATTATGCGATTGATCGAGTAAGTGTGTGTAGGCCTTTGGGGAGCTACTGAAACAGTCCCAAACTACACTATATTTAAATGCATGTTTTTTTTTTTTTATATTGTATAACTACACTCACCGGCCACTTTATTAGGTACCCCATGCTAGTAACGGGTTGGACCCCCTTTTGCCTTCAGAACTGCCTCAATTCTTCGTGGCATAGATTCAACAAGGTGCTGGAAGCATTCCTCAGGGAGTTTGGTCCATATTGACATGATGGCATCACACAGTTGCCGCAGATTTGTCGGCTGCACATCCATGATGCGAATCTCCCGTTCCACCACATCCCAAAGATGCTCTATTGGATTGAGATCTGGTGACTGTGGAGGCCATTTGAGTACAGCGAACTCATTGTCATGTTCAAGAAACCAGTCTGTGATGATTCCAGCTTTATGACATGGCGCATTATCCTGCTGAAAGTAGCCATCAGAAGTTGGGTACATTATGGTCATAAAGGGATGGACATGGTCAGCAACAATACTCAGGTAGGCTGTGGCGTTGCAACGATGCTCAATTGGTACCAAGGGGCCCAAAGAGTGCCAAGAAAATATTCCCCACACCATGACACCACCACCACCAGCCTGAACCGTTGATACAAGGCAGGATGGATCCATGCTTTCATGTTGTAGACGCCAAATTCTGACCCTACCATCCGACTGTCGCAGCAGAAATCGAGACTCATCAGACCAGGCAACGTTTTCCAATCTTCTATTGTCCAATTTCGATGAGCTTGTGCAAATTGTAGTCTCAGTTTCCTGTTCTTAGCTGAAAGGAGTGGCACCCGATGTGGTCTTCTGCTGCTGTAGCCCATCTGCCTCAAAGTTCGACGTACTGTGCGTTCAGAGATGCTCTTCTGCCCACCTTGGTTGTAACGGGTGGTTATTTGAGTCACTGTTGCCCTTCTATCAGCTCGAACCAGTCTGGCCATTCTCCTCTGACCTCTGGCATCAACAAGGCATTTCCGCCCACAGAACTGCCGCTCACTGGATGTTTTTTCTTTTTTGGACCATTCTCTGTAAACCCTAGAGATGGTTGTGCGTGAAAATCCCAGTAGATTAGCAGTTTCTGAAATACTCAGACCAGCCCTTCTGGCACCAACAATCATGCCACGTTCAAAGTCACTCAAATCACCTTTCTTCCCCATACTGATGCTCGGTTTGAACTGCAGGAGATTCTCTTGACCATGTCTACATGCCTAAATGCACTGAGTTGCCGCCATGTGATTGGCTGCTTAGAAATTAAGTGTTAACGAGCAGTTGGACAGGTGTACCTAATAAAGTGGCCGGTGAGTGTAGACACCATTCATTTATGAAAACTGTCCATAATTATTTTCATCCTCCATCCAGAACATAATGATGATACATTATCAAATGACTCTTCCCACCCCTCTGTTTGACCCCTTCCTTAGATAACACACTATAAAGTGTCAGATTGCAGAAAGACCAACATCTTCTTCCCCAAGGCTGTCAGACTGCTGAATATATTACAGACACATGCATACAAAGTTTGCATTATATACAAGTCACTTTACATAATTGTATTGCTATTTAATGTATCGCTATGTACATGTGTCAGTGGTGGAAGAAGTACAGGCTACTCATATCTTTTACTTAAATAAAACTACAAATGTATTACAGTGACAGCAAAATATAGTTACATTATTAAAGTAAATGACTTGTTGGGTAGTATGGTCCATTTCAGAAAGTTACATTTTATATATTATTTAAATATGATTAGGCCTACTTCCTTTGACATTTATTAGCAACAATGTTACATCTGGTGGAGGTCGAGCATATTTTAACTTTATATGTTGCCTATGGTTTAATCTACAACACACTATCATTGTTTATAAACGTTTTGTTTGTAAAATCTTAGTCTGAAAATGAACTAGTAACTCCAGCTGTCAGATAAATGTAGTGCAGTAATAAGTACAATAATTCCTGCTGATGTAGTGAAGACGTATAGTACCCTTAACTTAAAATACTCAAGTTAAAGCACCTCAAAATCATACCTAAATACAGTAGCCTACTTGAGCAGCCTAAATTATGCTCACATTCTGTCTATAGTAATAGCCATCTGTATATATATTCATAGTACATATTCACCTGTAAACTCTGTTATAGTAACAACCATCTATATATTATGTTCATTGTACATATCTGTAAAAGTTCTATTTATAGTAATATCCACCTGTATATTATATTCAGTACATATCCAGCTGTAAATTTTGTTTACTAGTTATCTATATATTATATTCATAGGACAAATCTATCCGTAAAATTCTGTTTATAATAATATTCATCTATATTTATTCAGTACATATCCATGTCCTGCACTATGGAACCATTGTATATCCTGCACTTGCTGCTATTGCACTTGTGGTTAGACCTAAACTGCATTTTGTTGCCTTGTACCTGTACCTGTGTAATGACAATAAAGTTGAATCTAATCTAATCTAATCTAATCTAATCTAATCTAATCTAATCTAATCTAATCTAATCTAATCTAATCTAATCTAAATGTAATTAGTTACTTTCCACCAGTCCAGGGCTGTAGCCTAGTCAAGTCCACCTTTGTCAAGTCCAAGACCGGGTCCAAGTCAAGACCAAGTCCAAATGAGAGACAGTCAATACTGAGACAGAAAAAAAAGAATCATCTTCAAGACCATTTACCTGTTTATAATTTATGTGAGTGAGAGACAGTATGTCTTTGATTTTAAGATGATAATTTTGCTTTAATATTGGTAATCATCAAAAAGCAAGTACAGTGTAACACACTATAGAATCAAATTAGGGCATATTATTTACTTAAAGTATAAAATGTTACCATTCTTGAACTTATCATTTGTCCTGAAGACATCATTGTAGCCTAAAGTGCTTGCATTGTCTGTAGCCAAAATGAACATGATTGATTGGCTACCCAATGATTGATAGCCTACTGTATAATGCAGCCAGATGTATACCAGGCGATCAATCTCGATGCCTGTTCTATATGTATCTTGAATTAATTAATTAAATTAAAAAAATCAGTGGTTTTGGTATACAGTGCAGACATATTGCACTCATATCTCTAAGCCAGACTAACATGTGCTTTAGATTGATGATTTTAGGTTGTATTAGTTTGTTGCCTGGTTTTGAGAAAAAAAAATTACAAAATAAATTTTAATTGATGATGGTTATAACATTTAGCTTTTATTCAAATGTAGCCTACAGGACACCAACAGTTGTTAGAACACGTGCTAGCAGCACAGATAATTCCCATGTGTTACTTCCCATGGTTAGCATACTACATGTAGGCCTATGATAAACTCAATACACTGCAACATATTCAGCACGCCCTTTCACCTTTGAATGGCGGCCCTTTGCATTGCTGCATTACACGTTTGCAAACTTTGTTGTGGTAGAAAGAAGAGGAACTTAGCAGCATTTTATTAACAGGTCATCTTGGCAAGAGTCTTTTGTTGATTATGGAATGATTTGTGGACAAATAACATATTGGCACAATGTTTCCTGCTTCCTCCTGCTGTTTGTTAGCTTAGCATGAGTTGAACTCAATCAGAAACCCCTGCAACAGCTCTTGGACCACACTCTTCCCTTCCTGTTGAGAAGCGAAATATCTGCTTTAACATTACTTCTCCAATGTAAGAATTTGCTGATTGTGTATCAATATGCAGACTGCGGGTCCATGTCTTGGTTTTGCTCAGTGGCATGACAATAATTGTAAGCCATTTGGCTGCTGATGCTGTGCAAATCTGCTTGTCTTCAATTTTTTTTGGCATCTCCTGACGGCTATTTTCTGCTTTTCTGCTGCCGACTGTGTGCTGCGTTTTAATTGGCCATGTCTTTATTTATGCTAAATTATTCTTGGGGCTAATATTGTTTTTACTTTGGCAACTGTTTGATGCTTTCCTGCTATTGATATGCATACTGGTGAATCCACATGCCAGAGTTTGTAGGGCTATAAACTGTAATTAGGATAAGTTGTGTGCTGTTTGATGGATGTTTGAGTTGGGCTTGGTGTTGTGGCATGTTTCCTCCCAAGTTGTTTTTACCCCACTGTCTGTCACCGCAAACCTGTGTCTCTATAGTCCTTTGGGTCTCTAATTTTGGTTTTATGAATGAGAATATAATTGTTGTTGCAAACAATCCATTCAAATAATTATTTACCAGTAATATTGTCTTCAAATGAAACTGAACATGGCATTTAGCACACACTGGATGGGTAGATACACATTACGTCAAGTCAACACACTTCATATATTCAGCTAAGAACTCATGACGGTGCGTTTATGTGTCAGCTTGCTTTACTTTTGTTGATAACATCTAAACTGTTGATCTTCTGCTGAATGGTTTACGCATTCAACCATGCTCATCTCCATATTCATGCTCTGATGATCATTTGCTGCTTACCATGCTACAAGTCTCTAAAGTAGCTACATGCCATGATTCAATGCAATATTAAATGTGCATGTTCATAATTATTTGTTGCATACAGGATATATTTGGGCCTGCTGCTGCGCCTTCACCTTAAATGAATTGAAGTGCTCATATTATCATTTATCAGTTCAGAATTGTATTTAGAGGTTGTACCAGAATAGGCTTAAAGGGTTTAATTTTCAAAAAACACCATATTTTTGTTGTACTGCACATTGCTGCAGCTCCTCTTTTTACCCGGTGTGTTGAACTCTCTATTTTAGCTACCGAGTGAGGCATTGCACTTCTGTTCCATCTTTGTTGGGAGTCACACATGTACAGTAGCTAAAGACTACTAGCCATTAAGAAGCAGCGTATGAGGGAGTGCCACGCTAGCACCTAGACAAGCATTATAATGTGTTACAAAGTGATGCACGTTTGTCACAGAAGTAAAGTCTGGACTACAATAGAGCTGTTTGGAGCAGTTTGTGAACAGGATTTTCTGTTGGAGATGTTAAGTCCCTTTGGGGTGGACTTTGGGCTTTTTCACTTTATTATATCACTTTACTAACAGTGATAGGTTGGACTATTTTAGCATTAAGACCATTTTGGATGAACTGAAATTAGGTATGAAAAAATATAACATAAATATGAATTGGATGACAAGAGTCATCCAATTCATATTTTACAATAGAGTAAGAGGAGTTTTGGAGCCAGCATCTAGTCGTCGTTTTGCATCTTTGCTTTTTGTCATGTGATAGTGTGCACCACTTTACTTGAGTAATTTAAAGAGTATATTTGAGGGGCAGGAAAAGATGAAATTTTAATATTTTTTGGGAGTAATATAAATTTTTTATATACTGTATATATTCTGCTGACTATTATTGATTTGCAATGCAAATGCTAGAAAGCAAGGTAATGCTAGAAAGCTGCAAATGTTTTACAGTGAAGTACATAATCAAATTAACAATGTAACCAGTCTGGCTGGCAGTTCCTGATAAACATGATTCACTGTGATGGCTGATATGAAAGGCTGAGATTATATTCCCAGCAGAAAGCTGATCATTTCAATCCTAAAAGGCGGATGGATGGTGGTAATGTTATTTGCAGTACAGAGGAAATGCTTCAGTTTAGTCAGTACACAATCTCTGGTTACTGAGATCTGTTTGAAAAAAGCAAAACTAATACAAAACTGAATTATTCCGGGATTAGACTCCATATACTCAGAAATCATCCCAGGCCAAGAAACTGACACATTTGTCTTGTTAACAACATCAGTCTCTCCGTCTTTTATCTCATTAATGTCTGCAGATTGGCGCAGCCTGTCACTGCCTAGTGTCTATATTTTTATATATTATTAACATTTAGTTTTTCAGCAAATCCTTTTATCTAGTTTCCACCGTAAAAACTGGATTGGACAGTGCTCAATACTGGAAGCAGAGTTGCTCTGGTGCCAGCTGAGCTCCTTAAACCAAACACACCACAGCGCTAAACTCAGACATTGTCAGGCTTTACCTTCTGGCACACACACACGCACACGCACACGCACACGCACACGCACACGCACACACACACACACACACACACACTGCTGAGTTGGTTTCATAAAAGAAGTCAGTTTGAAGGGGAATTTCCTCCCTCTACATCATACTTTCCAACAAAGCTATGGGTAAAAAATGAACGCATAAAAAGATAAAAAGGATTCTGTATATTTAACTAAATTACATAAAAGCTTAAATGGATTTGTGATGAAACCCCAAGCTCAAAAACCATGTCTGCGGAATCCATTCTGGTTTTCACAAGCTTTCCCTGGCGATTAGCATTGGCTGAAGTGTTGCCGTGCACTGCAAATCAAATCCATATTCAGTCTGGCCGGACACACTTGTGTGCTCGCAGAAAGTATCTCAGTTGCTAACCCCGTGATTTTTAAACGTTTATCTCACCACAGTGGCCAAATAAAAGGCCTGGGAAAAGGGAACAAATTAACAGAAAGGTATTTAGCTTTTCTAAGAGACCTAATTTTGAAAACCGCAGTATTCATAAAGCCACAGTGCATAATTATGTTTTTATAGCTATAAAAACCATAATGTTGCCTTGTAATTTCAGGGTTACAAACGTAGCAATTTTAAGACCCCAGATTTGCTTTGGGTTTGTTTGTTTGCGTTTTTGTGTCAGAAGTCATGCATGTTTAAAAAACAAAACTGAGCTCTAATTTTCATAGGATGTGGTATTTTTTTGTAGATGTGTGTAGACGCATGAATCTGGAGCGACAGGTGTGCAGTGGATGTTGCCAGGAGGTTTGATGACTCAGAAGCCTGAAACTATGTAATACACTGCTGGCTGTAGGTTACTATGATCTAACATTGTATTTAGTTTGACCAAAGCAAAAGTACCATATATGCGTGCCCTATTGTTGAGGGTAGAAAATGTGCTCTACTCAATCTTTAAAAAAAAAAAAGATAATAGACAGGACAGTTGTAGACAGGAAAGGGGGGGAGAGAGGGGAAAGACATGCAGCAAATAGCTGCAGGTCGGACATAAAAACCCTGAGCCGATGCATCGAGGACTGAGCGTCCATCTACTCTACCAGGTGAGCTACCCAGGCGCCCGCTATACATGATCTTGAGTCACAAGCAACATTTGTGCCATAATATAACAGCTCTTCATGCTCTGACTATGGCTTGCTGTGGATGAATGGTTATTTAGTTATTGAGTTATTATTGGGCAGTATAATGATATACACTTAGTGGCCACTATATTAGGTACACATTTACAATCTAATGCAGTTTGTGGATGTAGGACAAGGAAAAACATTTCACATTTGACAAGCAGGAACTATCCAATATACACTTTTTGCATGAAAAAAGACTTAAATAATGAATCAATTATCAGAATAACTGCCATGTGTTTTATTTTCAATGTTAACTGAATATGTTTGGACTGTTTAAAGACATCTTGAACTCGGAATAGGCCTGCACAATTCGGGGAAAAATGTGAATCACAATTTTTTTAAGCTTAGAATTGATATCACGATTCTCTGCCACGATTTTTTTTCTCAAGAAGTATGTTTATTGCATACATGAACCATGACAAAACAAAACAAATTGGCAGTACCAAATGGCACCTATAGCACATTGAGCATCACCACAAGCCTGTAAACATAGAGCCTTCCATGTAGGCTCGTAAAATTAAATGAGACTTAAAGTCATTAAAAAAAAAATTAAATCGTGAACAGGGTGAATCGAGATCGCAATTTTATAACGATTAATTGTGCAGGCCTAACTCAAAAACTGAAATCTTTTACCATTTTCTAATGTTTTTATAGACTAAACGATTTAATTATCAAATCGCTGACAGGTTGATTGATAATAAAAATAAACATTGGTTGCAGCCTGAGTGTAATTTCATGATAGTGTATATGTCTGTAGTCTGCTATGTTATATGGTGTTATTATGAGTAAATGTCAAACTGAGATGTTCTAAAGAAACTTTGAATATGTTTAACCTTCTGTAAAAGTTAGTTTTTGTTTTTTGTTTTTGTTTGGATGCAATTTCTCCCAAACTGCTTACTGAAGTTTGAATTCAATCTATTCCTTGGTCTACTTTACAGAGACTTCCAGTGCTTTTACACTTTAGGCTTTAAACTGATGCCGTTATCCAAAGCACCACACAATCAGCACAAGTGTTTCTTCCTACTTTCCAAAATGTACAGCCAAACGATTAAAAGGACAATATTTCTCTTACGATATTCCCCTTGACCCTAGAATGATTTTAAGAGAATTTGTATGGAAACCTTTGAGTGAAAAGCACTAAAGCTTTAAAGTGGCATGAGGTAATAGTTGAACAGATTATTATTTTTTTTTTAGGAAGGAAGCTCATACTGTTCTGATCCTCAGTAGGTTAGTTAGGGAGCCAAGAAACAGCACACATTATAGAGTTGTGTAATGGTGGCATCTCTTTGGGCTAAGATGCCACCAGTTCACTTTCAGCCATGGGAGACAAATGCTCTAGTTTCAGCCTGAGCACAGCCTGGCACAGTTTGAGATAAGCAATGTTTGTAGCCATACATGTTAATGCACATCATGTCAGAAAGGGTGCATGTCTTGTAGTATGTGTACACAGTAGAGCTGCAAAGATTAGTCGATAAATTGATTTGTCCATTGAAAAAAAAATAATAATCTGCAAAATTTTTGATAATCAATCAATACTAAATTTCTCTGGTTCCATGAAATTAATATCTAAGAGTTTTGTACTGTTGCTCTGACAAAACAAGACATCTGAAGCAGTTACATTTGGCTTAAGGAAATTGTGATGGCCATTTTTTTTTTTACTATTTGTTTTAAATTTTATAGAACAAACAATTCTGATCAATTAATAAAGAAAATATAATAACCCAATTCTCAAGACATTTCTAGCTACTGATAATGAGAACCTAACATTGGCCAGCAGGGGGCGCCAGTTCATTGGCTGATTGGGCTGTGACTGCCTCACCCTGAATCTAAATCCCAAGTTTCCTTCCACCACCTGATGAGAAGTGGTCATAGCATAGGTCTATCAACAAGATCAGGATTGAAAATAAGACACAAATTTAAATATATATTTTTATTCGAACCACAATTGCTTTAAAAAAAGAAAAAATTAATGATTGTAATTTTGCTACATGCAAACCAAAACCAAGCTTGAGTCAGTAATTGTATGTATTATTTGTAATGATAGAATAATGCATCACACTTACTAAATGCACATTTAAGGTAAAAAGTGGTATTCTTTAGTGTGTTATGTGAGTTGTTATCAGTTGCCTGGCTGCGATGTCACCAGCAGATAGTGTTAAAGCAGCTGTGGGAAGGCAGCCTAGAGCTGGAGAGGTCGTAAATCTTCCTCAACTCACAATAGTGTTGGCTCACTGACCAAGTGACGTGACTTCAAAGAGAAGAACCCCTGTCTTCAAATGAACTTGTTGCCTTTACTGATACAGGTTTAGCTTGGCCAGCTGTTTCAACAGCACGTGCGTGCGTGCGTGTGTGTGTGTTCGAGATTGAGATTGACATCAGTGGGACACCACCTTTTGGAGTGAGGTTTTGGTGTGTGTATGTGTCATTCTTTGTTAGTTTTAATGGAACACACCAGTAGTTTTACACATTGTAGTTAATTTGCTGCAACTCATGTATATTTTACATTACTTTTTGTCATTTCCCAAAGACTACTAGTATTTTAGATTTGTAAATGAGATGTTTTACCTTCCAGGAAGACACACTTTCCTTTCATGTCCTTTTACAATTTGAAAATCAACTTATTTCAGAGTAGAGCTGCAATGAGTCGATGAGCAAAAATGCCAAACACTTGCTTGTTCCAGCTTCTCAAATATGGTAGTGTACTGATTTTCATTGTGATATATGATATGAAACAGAATATCTTTAGTCAGATGCCACTCTGGACTGTGGGAAAATGTCATAGATGTACTAGTTTGGTACATTTTATAGACTAAACAATTGATTAATTGAGATAACAATCAGCAGATTGTTTGCTAATGAAAATAATCGTTAGTCATAGCCCTACTTGAGAGGTAATTATCACTGCTATCATTTGTGCATTTATTGCTAGTTTATCTGTGTTGTTGGTGCAATTTTAAAAGCTGATGTTTTCAAAGAAAGCATCCCTAAAATATTACAGCGTACTTTGGCAAAAGGTCACCAGCAATGTAAAAAGTATATTGGATTTACAGTAAATGAGTAAAGCAGGCAAAACACTGCTTGAATCTTGCAGTTCTTAGACAGCAACCAAGTTTGGAATGGCAGAACACAGAACAGTAAAATCTATAAAATACAATGTCTTTTTACCATTTCATCTCCAAATGAGTTACACCCATTGAAAAAAACACAAAATAGCATTTTCAAAAGGCTGCAGCATGAGGTCTGACATCTCTTGAAAGAAGAAAAGCTTTAGTAAAACAGACTGGAGTTTGGTCTAATTTGAGAATCTAAGCTGAGGCATTTTTTTGAAGACAATTTATGGGAAAAAGCTACTTTGCAAAAGATTATGGGCAGCTTTGCCAAAGGATACAGTTTCTGAATAAAATGGGCTGCTTTTGATTTTAAATAATGACAATAATTTTGGATTTTTCTTTTAAAAATGCATGATATTGCAATGTTTGAATATGACTGCCCTGCATTCTTTTAAGAAACATATGCAGTTATTTGCAATCACAAGAAAAAAAGCCCTACACCCCTGTGGCCACAGATGAGAATGAATAAAAGCATCTGACGTTTGTGTTGGTTAATGTTTCCTTAAAGGGACATATCCCTTTAACAAATGTACAGTCTGACTCCCTCTTGTTGTGAAAGCAGTCCTGGATGATCATGTGTTGGGGGGCCTGCAGGGTGTTTGCGCATTCCAGTAACAGCAATGTCCTTCCAATACCTTTCTGGTATTATGGGATCTGTGCTAACTTTGATCTCTACTTTACCATCAGTCTTTCACCCACCCACTCGTCTGGCCCCTCTCCTCCCTTTTCTTTTCTCCTTCCCTTGTCTCTCTCTCTTCCCATCTCTTGTGTTGGTTGTCTTTCCGTGTCAGAGACTAAGCAAACAGAGTCGTGTGTGAGAGGCCTCATAACTCCACGTTCCTGAGAGACTGGGAGCTCTCAGGGTAGTGCAGCTGTGTCTTCATTTGTCGGCCATGTTTGGCATTCTCCAGATATCCCAAAGAGGCTCCTGGGCTTTTCTTTTAAATATTCTTTCTTGGGCATTTTAGGTCTTTATTTGACAGGACAGCTGAAGACATGAACAGGGAGAGAGAGGGAGAATGACATGCAGCAAAGGGCAGAGGTCGGAGTCAAACCCAGCACTGCGTTGAGGACTAAACCTCTATATATATATATATATATATATATATGTGCGCCCACTCTACCAACTGATCTATCTGGGGACACTCCTGGGCTTTTTCTGTGTTCTGGTTTGACCCTGTGAAAGGCTGGGTGGAAGAGAGGCAATGTGGGACACATTTTTAGGTACAGTTTCCAGGTAGAAAGACACATGCCACCCAAAACGTTTGTTAGGGCTGAGTAATATGGTTGAAATTAAACATATTGTTCCAATATGAACTTGTGACAGCTGTGTCAAAATAGGGTAAAAATCTGCAAAATCACATGTACCCTAATTAGGGCCCGAGCGCCGACAGCGGCGAAGGCCCTATTGAAACTGAAGGAATTATTATTATTCTTTCTTTCTTTCTTTTTCCGTCAAATGAATTGCCTTTTTGAGGGACTTATCATATTCAAAAACTCACCATATTTGGCGGTCGCATCAAGTCTGGTGAAAATTTACGTATTTTAATGGTTTCGGGAATGGGCGCAAAAAAATGGCTCGCTAGCGCCCCCTACAATAATTTGAAAATTCGTAGCCCCCCCCTAAACCAAACAGGAAGTCCGCCATTTTGGATTGAATGTTCGAAATTAGTGCGATTTTGGCCATTTCCACGTGTCGTACTTTAACGAACTCCTCCTAGAGCTTTCATCCAATCAGCTTCAAACTTGGTGTGTGTCATCTTAAGATGTTAACGATGAAAAGTTATTGAAAGAAAAACTTTTCGTCATAGGGCGGCCGTGGGGGCGGCCATTTTGTGCGATTCGCCACCAAAACAGGAAGTGGGTGTAACTCGAGCGTACAGTGTCCGATTGGTTCGAAACTTGTCAGGATTCATCAGAGTCCGCCCCTGACGACATATACGCACCGCTATTGGCTCAAAGTCATAGCGCCCCTAGTGGCAACAGGAAGTAGGCCTAAAGACAAGGTGCTATACTTTAACGAACTCCTCCTAGAGCTTTCATCCGATCAACTTCAAACTTGGTGTGTGTCATCTTAAGAGTTGACGATGAAAGTTATTAAAAGAAAAACTTTTCGTCATACGGTGTGGGCGTGGCATGGCGGCCATTTTGAGTGTTTAGCGATGAAGGAGAAAGTGGCTGTAACTACAGCGTACGTTGTCGTATCTGCTTGAAATTTCCAATCACCAAGACTCCGGCCTGAGGACACCTACAGGCCAATATGGACTTTTGGAAACAGCGCCACCATCTGGCAACAGGAAATATGCCTTATATGACAAACATCCTCCGATTTACATGAAACTTAGAATGTGTGGTCTACATGTGATGCTGAGGCGCCCTATAATTTCACCACGCCCAGTCATCCAGGCCACGCCCTTTCATAACATTTGAACCGTTTAAGGTATAGCTTTGTGTGAGGTGTCAATTAACTCAGCAGAGACTTCCTTCTTTATTGGTGATGGTTTGGCCCGCCCCCTATGCGTAAGCCACGCCCACTTTCATAACTGGTGACCCATTTAAGGTACAGTCTTGTGTGAGGTATCATTGAACTCAGCAGAGACTTCCTTTTTCATTGGTGATGTTAGACCCGCCCCCATGATGCGGCCACGCCCTTTCACAGATAATGAACCGTGACGTAGAATCTTGTGTGAGGTATCGTTGAACTCAGCAGAGAGTTCCTTTATCATTGGTGATGTTTGACCCGCCCCCCCATGATGCGGCCACGCCCCCTTTCACAGATAATGAACCGTATGACGTAGAGTCTTGTGTGAGGTGTCATTGAACTCAGCAGGGAGTTCACTTTTCATTTGCGACGATGTTCAGTGTCTGAGTGACGCGCAAATGCACGGCCGCAAGGAGAGGCTTCCGCCAGTATCCCCGACTCGCGCAGGTTAGCGAGGGCCCGTTCATCGCTGCTTGCAGCTTTAATTAGAATTGCAACTAACCAACAATTAATCTGTTGCTGTTTATTATTTGGTCAATAAAATGCCAGAAAATGGTAAGAAATGCCCTTCAGTTTCACCGAAGCCAAGGGAACATCTTCAGATGTTTTGTTTGACCAACAGTCCAAAACCTAAAGAGAGATTTATATTTAACACCACAGCAGAATTAAAAAGCCCATGAAATCTTCATATTTGAAGTACATTTTTTGGCTTGAAAATGAGAAATAATCAAGTATCAAAATAGTGTTAAAACTGATTCAATTATTGTTAGATGCAGTGAAAGGTATTCTACTGCATTACACTGGATGTAACTCATTTGGTTAGTCTTTGGTCTAAATTTGGTTTAAATAGTTTAAGTGACCAGGGCCTCCTTTGGAATCTGCCACCAAATTGTCTAAAGTGAGGTCCATTCGCACAAGCAGAAATCACCTTTGAGAATGAAGTTACCTGTAAGAGCGTGTATGCCCTGTAGCACTCACCAAACTGACAGCTCTGTACACTTGCTGCTTAGTTTTGTACATGCAGATGCCATTCTTTGCCTCGTAAAATAAAATATATATATATATATATATATATATATATATATATATATATATATATATATATATATATATATATATATATATATATATATATATATATATAGGCCAAAAGTTTGAACGTACCTTCTCATTCAATGAGTTTCCTTCATTTTCATGACTATTTGCATTGTAGATTATCACTAAAGGCATCAAATCTATGAATGAACACATGTGGAATTACGTACTTAACAAAAAAGTGTGAAATAACAGGACCCCCGCCCCCGTCAAGGACGGCTTCCAGACGTCAAAAAGGAAGCACAAAACCACCCAGAAGGGCGGCACAAAAAACTGGAGAAAGAGGGAACAAGGGCACTGGGAACTAGGGAAAAATGGCAAAAGGGGACTGAGGAACTGGGGACAAGGGACCAAGGGTGCTAGGGAGCTAGGGAACTAGGGGCCGAGGAGAGCAGGGGACCTGGGGAAGCGGAACTGGAGACCGGGGGCACAAGGAAAGGGCACGAGGGAAACTAGAGAGAAACTCAATACAGGGAACAAGATGGCGCACAAGATGGCGCACAAGAGGACGCAGAAAAGAGCGCACCAGAGAGTGCACAAGAGGGGGAAGAGAGAGCGCACGAGAAGGGGAACAAGAGAGCACACAAGAGGGGGAACGAGAGGGGGCACGAGAGGGGCCACAAGATAGGGAACCAGGAACAGAGGACACGTGGGGCTGGACAGACTCGGACGGGACAGGCTTAAACACAGACGGAGCGGATGGGACAGGCTTGAACACAGACAGGGCAGGCTTAGGGACAGACTTAGACGGGATGGACTTAGAGACAGATGGGACAGACTCAGACACAGACGGGATAGACTTAGATGGGATGGACGTAGAGACAGATGGGACAGACTCAAATGGGACAGACTTTGACGGGACGGACATAGAGACAGATGGGACAGGCTTGGATGCAGATCAGACAGGTTTAGGGACAGACGGGACAGGCTTAGACAGGACTGACACTGGGGTAGGGAAGAAGACAAGGACGGAGATGGTGACAGGGACTGAGAAAAACACCGGGACAGAGACAAACACGGGGACAAAGACAAATATAGGGACAGAAAAGGGCACGGGGACAGGCACGTAGACGGGAATGGAAACGGGCATGGTGATGGGAACGGAAACGGAGACAGGCACGGAGATGGGAAAAGGAAGATGCATGGGGAAACCGGGACCAAGGGAACCTAGGGGATTAGGGCCAGGGAAACCTAAAAAACTGGGGCCCGGGATCCCTGAGGAACACCGAAGGGAACTCCGGGAACCCGGACCATAGGGACCCCGGGAACCCAGACCAGGGGGAACAAGGGAGCTAGAGCCAGGGATACCTCTGGAGCCGGGGCCAGAGGAACCCAGAGGGGAACCACAGGAACCAGGGTCAGAGGAACCCTGGAAATCAGCGTCAGAGTCAGTACATATACATACATATACATATATATTTAAAGTATATATACATATATAAATATATATATATATATATATATATATATATACACACATATACAGTATATATATACATATATAGAAAGTACATAGACATATATATATAGACATATATGTATACATACATATACAGTATATACACACAATCATACTGTATATATAAACATACATATTTATATGCTGTATATGTGTGTATATATGTATATATATATGTGTGTACATGTATATATATATAGTATATACAGTATGTATATGTATATATGTGTTTATATATGAGTTTATATGTATATGTGAGTGTGTATATATATGTACAGTATATGTATACACATATATACATGTGTGTACGTATATATATATATATATATATATACACTATATATATATATATATATATACATATGTGTATATACATAAGTAAACAAATATATACATGTGTGTATATATATATATATATATATATATATATATATATATATATATATATATATATATATATATATATATATATATACACTACCGTTCAAAAGTTTGGGGTCACCCAAACAATTTTTGTGTTTTCCTTGAAAGTCACACTTATTCACCACCATACGTTGTGAAATGAATAGAAAATAGAGTCAAGACATTGACAAGGTTAGAAATAATGATTTGTATTTGAAATAAGATTTTTTTTACATCAAACTTTGCTTTCGTCAAAGAATCCTCCATTTGCAGCAATTACAGCATTGCAGACCTTTGGCATTCTAGCTGTTAATTTGTTGAGGTAATCTGGAGAAATTGCACCCCACGCTTCCAGAAGCAGCTCCCACAAGTTGGATTGGTTGGATGGGCACTTCTTGCATACCATACGGTCAAGCTGCTCCCACAACAGCTCAATGGGGTTCAGATCTGGTGACTGCGCTGGCCACTCCATTACCGATAGAATACCAGCTGCCTGCTTCTGCTCTAAATAGTTCTTGCACAATTTGGAGGTGTGTTTAGGGTCATTGTCCTGTTGTAGGATGAAATTGGCTCCAATCAAGCGCTGTCCACTGGGTATGGCATGGCGTTGCAAAATGGAGTGATAGCCTTCCTTATTCAGAATCCCTTTTACCCTGTACAAATCTCCCACCTTACCAGCACCAAAGCAACCCCAGACCATCATATTACCTCCACCATGCTTAACAGATGGTATCAGGCATTCTTCCAGCATCTTTTCATTTGTTCTGCATCTCACAAACGTTCTTCTTTGTGATCCAAACACCTCAAACTTGTATTCATCCGTCCACAACACTTTTTTCCAGTCTTCCTCTGTCCAATATCTGTGTTCTTTTGCCCATCTTAATCTTTTTCTTTTATTGGCCAGTCTCAGATATGGCTTTTTCTTTGCCACTCTGCCCTGAAGCCCAGAATCCCGCAGCCGCCTCTTCACTGTACATGTTGACACTGGTGTTTTGCGGGTACTATTTAATGAAGATGCCAGTTGGGGACCTGTGAGGCGTCTGATTCTCAAACTAGAGACTCTAATGTACTTATCTTCTTGCTCAGTTGTGCAATGCGGCCTCCCACTTCTTTTTCTACTCTGGTTAGAGCCTGTTTGTGCTGTCCTCTGAAGGGAGTAGTACACACCGTTGTAGGAAATCTTCAATTTCTTAGCAATGTCTCGCATGGAATAGCCTTCATTTCTAAGGACAAGAATAGACTGTCAAGGTTTCAGATGAAAGTTCTCTTTTTCTGGCCATTTTGAGCGTTTAATTGACCCCACAAATGTGATGCTCCAGAAACTCAATCTGCTCAAAGGAAGGTCAGTTTTGTAGCTTCTGTAACGACCTAAACTGTTTTCAGATGTGTGAACATGATTGCACAAGGGTTTTCTAATCATCAATTAGCCTTCTGAGCCAATGAGCAAACACATTGTACCATTAGAACACTGGAGTGATAGTTGCTGGAAATGGGCCTCTATACACCTATGTACATATTGCACCAAAAACCAGACATTTGCAGCTAGAATAGTCATTATCACCACATTAGCAATGTATAGAGTGTATTTCTTCAAAGTTAAGACTAGTTTAAAGTTATCTTCATTGAAAAGTACAGTGCTTTTCCTTCAAAAATAAGGACATTTCAATGTGACCCCAAACTTTTGAACGGTAGTGTATATATATATATTTATATGTATATAGAAAGAGAGGAGAGAAGATAGAAAGGCTGAGTGGTTGCAACAGTTTGGAGCTCACAAAAAAGGAAAAATAAAGCAAATGCAAGACGATAGGGCAGAGGGCAAATGTTGTGTGTGAGTGTGAAATGGCCTCATGGCTAACATAGATATCAGCGGGAGGCTAGAATGTGTTTTCTTCAGCTTGGTCAAAGGACGTTTTCCCTCCCCCTTCTCTTTCCTCCTCTCCCTTCCTTCCCCTCCCCTACTTGCAGTCCCCTTGACCCCTCTACTCCTCCACCTTGCAGGCGTGAATCATCAGACACACACACAGACACACACACACACACACACACACACACACACACACACGCACACACACACACACACACACACACACACACACACCTCTCCCTTACTCACTAGTCTCCCGTCTCATCCTTTCTCGCTCTATCTTCTTTTACTTTTTCAAACGCCTCCTCAGTTGTTCAGAATCCGTTTCAGTCTCTCTCTCTCTCTCTCTCTCTCTCTCTCTCTCTCTCTCTCTCTCTCTCTCTCTGTGTGTGTCTCTGTCTCTCTGTCTTTATCACTCTCTCTCATCTGTTTCTTGCTGAATCTGGCAAACATGAGCTGTGGAAAGACAACAGACAAGTAATGGGAGAAGTGTGTGGGCGGATCTGTGTGTGTCTGTGTGTGTCTTTGTGTGTGTGTGTGTGCGCACACACACACATATGCATAGATGACAAAGACAACTGTGCATCTTTGTCAATTAAATCCCATCCGCAAGTATTTCCATACGAGCTCTTGGTTCTGTACTGCCACCCACAACACCACTGATTTGCTAAGCTATCCAACAAGGAAACTCAAACTCAAAACTCTACTCCATTTTAAAACCCTGACAACTCATATGGCTAAATTACCTCTTGTATTGATCATTATGTGTAAATAGATGATTTGTTGTGACCCCATGACTGATGATCAAGTTTTTTAGGTCAATCAAGTTTGGGGTCATGAAACCCCTATCATTAATTATCAGGGAGTATGTTAACTAAAGTATTATAAGATGACATTTGGAAAGCAAACGTGTTTCTAAAGGGACCAATTGAAAGAAATTCCTTCTTGTGTAGTAGTGTGAGTGTGTGGAATTGATATTGTGTGATTTAATGGACACTTTTTTTGTAGAACTCTTGACAGTTTTCAGCTGAAGCATATGAAGTGCTATGTTGCAAAAGAAAACATATGTACTTTACACATTAACCTTCCACGGCCATGTGCTGCTAATGAATTGTGGGTTTGTGGTTCAGACCAGGCAGATGCCAAGTTCTGAATGTGCAGAGCCTGCCAGTGACCATTGGTTACACATTTGAACTGCCCTAGGAGTAATATGACAACTTGCTGGTCTAATTCAAAGTAACATCTATCAAGCTAAAACATAGTCTGAAGTGTAAACAGATGAAGGTTGTATTGGTTTCTTTTGGAGGCTGTTTGGTGGTTTGTACTTTCAGCACACCTACAAAACAGCACAAGCCACCAACCACATCTCTTCCATCTCTGGCCTCACTTTGCCTGAGGTTTCCCCTTGAAGTACCTTTGCTAGCACCTTGCAAGCCGCAAAACACTAACTGACTTAGGGAAGTGACAAATTGAGGGGTTTTGGCATTCTGCTGGTGGTGAAACATGCTTGTTTACATGGGAGGATCCCACAGTACCACAGACATGTCTTCCACAGCCAATAAGAGAGGAGAGGAGGGCATGAAAGGAGCGCTGCAGAGAGAATGAAGAAGGGACAAAGTACAAGGAGAGGGAGAGGGGAAGTTGCAATGGGCAGCATTTCTGCCAAGATCTTAATGTGCATGTCAATCCCAGAAGCACACACTTACATGTGCACATGCGTTAAAAATATACAGTGTTCTAGGAACTCATAAATTGTAGACATTCATTCTTACTCTCATCTTTAGCCATGCTAGTGGAATGCCTCAACATATAACAAACTAACATGGTATATATGCTAAACCTCATCATGTTAGCATTGCCATTAATGTGAACATGTGAGCATGAATATAGCATTAAGCCAAAGCAACGCCGTCCCTAAGTAGAGTCTTACAGGGTTGCTAGCAGGGATGACTTTTTTAGTCTTGTTAATTTTGGTTGAAGCCATGTTGGATGCTGACCAGCCAAAATGTGCCAAATTCAAAAATAAAATGCTGCCTGTTCCTCTTCCATCAGACTTCAAGTTTTTACAGCTTTTACCCCAGACCTCTTTAAACTAATATATTACTGAAGACCATTGTCTTCAGTAAGTGTGTTGTGCTACCCATGAAGGGGGGCTCAGATTTCGTAGCCAAGACTAAACTTTAAGACGCTCTGACAGAAACGTCAGAGAGAGGAGAAATCCTATCCTGCACATGTCGTTGCAATTCAGTAATATTATATGATTTAGAGGGTGGAGAGCACAGGGCTATGGAAACACAGGACTCAGTGGCAGGGCACACAAAGGATGTCTATTCTTTCACAATGGAAACCTTGTTGGAATTTTCTTAGTGCCCTGGAGAAAAAACTAAAGAATATACAAGAGTTTGCTGTCCCTCGTCTCTGACGTGATTGTATCTCTGACAGCCCTTCCCAAATGTAAATAGGATGGATTTAAAGTAATCCGAGACAAATCTCAGCTTGATGCGTTATACAATTCATTTGGTCAACAACTCTGAATGGCTGCATTGTGAAACTGAGGGGTAAAATCCCTAAAAAATCACTACAAGTGTTGACTAAAGCTGGATTGCAGCTATTATAAACAACAGTGTGGTTGAAGCTCAAATTTGTTAATGTGACATCTAAATGTAATTTTCAGAGGGCCACTGTTCTGTCTCCTCCTCCCCATCCTTCTTCTTTCAGTAACAGAAATCCCTTTGCCCTACAGTTAGGTGTTCAAGTCTGCTAGAATAATAATAGCCCCTTTGTATCTCCTCAAAAATTAAAGGTTGCATCCAAGTTAATGAGCTGCACTGTCCATTTAATTCCCGGGCAATGAAATGTGGACCTTTTAGGTTCAAAACAGATCAAAAGGAGAGTGAATATTGGACTTATTGAATTATTTCATTTGATATATTTTTATCCTCACTTGTATGTGCCATGGTTTTGTGATTTATATGTAGAAACGCAACACTTGTGGGGGGATGTCATGAACGTGTCAATGTTGTCTTTAAAGCTTGGTTTACTATGAAAACAATACTTAAATGCATGTTTAATTACACAAATGGAATTGGCAAGATATCCTTTGGCATCTTATGAGCCATTTTGAAGAGCTTTGTAAATTCTTGTATTTGCTCATATTCTATTGCTTTTCCTCTCACTGTTTCCATTAGTGCATGTATAGTTACTGAGTATGTGTGTGTAATTCAGGCCTCTGTCTAATGTGTATAATAATAACAATAATAATAATAATAATAATAATAATAATAATAATAACAATAATAATAATAATGACATTGTAATTTCCCCTTGCGGGATTAATAACATCTAAATTATTATTATTATTATTATTATTATTATTATTATTATTATCATTAAATGTTTCAGATTTCATCAATTTCTCATTCAAATAAATGAAATCAAAAACTAATTGCTGTTGTAAGAGGCAAGTGAAAAGTTTCATTTGAGCAAAGCGCCATAGAAAATAAAGTCGATGAGATGGAAAATGTAGTAAAGATGCACATGACATTTTCCAGTGTGATTTTCTGGGGATCAGATCTGTTTCAGGAGTTGATAGAGTCCACATGTATCATCTTTTGAGCAGAACAAAAGATTAATATAAGAGTAATCCTTAACCTTAAAGGAGAATTCTGGTCAATTTCAACATGTAGGTCTGTTGTTTGTAAATGCGGAGTGCTGTCAGTAGAGAGAAAAACGAAACCAATCAGTGCTGCCTACACTGAGTTATCCTCCTGCTAGCGTTAGCACCCAAAACAGGGCAATTTTTAAAATTGTTTTTAGCTTCTAAACATGTTCAAAATGTCATTAAAAGTGCCTACCCATGTGGAGGGATTCCTTCCGAGGGAACAGTAAATCTGACTGCTGTAGATGTGAAAGAAATGCATGAAAGTTTTGCTAATTCAGCTGTTTAGTTCCTGTGTTGAGACGGCAGTTAGAGAGCTTAGGGACCGTGTCAGGTTCATAACACTTTACCTTATTAAATCAAAGACGGTCAAGCAAGAAAACGAGACTCAGACGGTAGTTAGCAGTTAAGACAATTGCAAGAGGGAAGAACGCACGTGAGCAACCTATCTCCAGCATCGCTCTTAGGGAACTTCAAATGTTTCTCTGCAAGAGAGTCGTATTTATTCAAAACACACACACAGATTCACACTTGTTGATACATAGGAATGCTTTTGTGTTGTCTATTCTAGGGGAACCAGGGCAAAGTCCAGGCGCCTGGAGGACATGTACTTTGAGTGACCTCGGCCCTAAAGATGTTTACAACTCATGATTTTCTGCAGTGAGACACTTACTGTCTCCGAGAAAAGCAGCTGACACTCAGAGAAACATATATCGTATTGTGCGTATAATAAGCATAGAAAAGCAGTTTGTTAAATGTGCATATATAGAGCATAGAGGTTAAACTATTGTAAGACATTACTACAAGCATAAATATAAATAATAATAAATAATAATAAATAAATAAATAAATAAACATAAATAAAAGGAAATAACATTACTAAAAGGAAATAGAGAAGAATAAAAGACTTAATAAAAATGAATTCTCTATCATTTCCCTCCTGTTGTACATTTATCAAACATCAATAATTATCACTCCAGAATATGGTTTTAATAATTACATCATCACATGTACTCACAGGAAGGTTGTACTCTTATCAGGAGAAGGCGAAAACCTGTCTGTTGACAGGGGAAATTCCTTCTCGACCCTCCAATAGGAGCGATCGCTCTTTGGCCAAGATAAGGTTAAATGGCATTCTCTAAAGGTGGTTTAACACATCATCATTTTGCATTGGGCCACATTTATCCTGGTCAGTAGTGGCGGACAGCTGCTGGTATTGAACATTTGCATAGTTGGTCAATGCTTTAGACATGGTACGTTGTATCAGAGTATGTACACAAGGCACAACACATCCTAGCACTATGAAGATTATTACCAGAACTGCTACAATGGGAGTAACACATTTAAGCAATAATCTATACCATGGTCCTGAAGTCAACCAGGAGAGGAAATCTCCTTTCTCCACATTATCTGCCTCAGCAGCATCTCTAAGGGCAGTCAAATTGAGGATGGCTTGCTGAATAATTCCTGCATCTTTGTCATTATCTGGGATAAAAGTGCAACAAGTAGCACCAATCAGTATGCATACACCGCCCTGTGACGCCGTCAATTGGTCCAGCACTAGCCTATTTTGTAGGGCAACTAAACGTAAGGCGGTGAGCTCTTGGCGTATTTTTGACAGGGTCTTTACGGTAGAATCCATGAACAGCCCCACCCGGTAACTGATTGTTTCCATTCTTAGCTCAATTTTACCCACCCCTACCCACGGGAAAAGCGCATGTATGACCTTCTGGCCATCGGTCCACAGTTTATGATCATTGGGGACGTCCGTTCCCCATATGCTATCTAATGTTCATAAACACTGCGTTTGGCGCGTGAGAGGTGGTGAATCGGGTTATTGGCGGCTATTGGCATGTGGGAGCACACATAACAATTGGTGTTGTTTTTGGATCTGGCTACGTATTTAGCATAACGATACCATAAGTTCAAATCGAAAGAAGAATTGTAAATCACTTTGTAGTCCCACACAGCTTCATCATTGAGCACATTATGAGGCACCGAATGTTGGTGTCCATCCATGTGTTGTGGCCACTGGGCCGCTGTCGGCGACAGGCAGAGGGCCAGCAGGACGGAAAAGGCCCATCCCTTATTGGTACCCATAGCTGGAGTATAGAGTCTATAGTCACAGTTGGTTTCTTCAGCAGACAAAGGTTTTGGTACCGTCTGATATCCAGCCTAGTCAGGGTGTGGGAATGGAATAACCTTTTTGCAGTGACTTTGGTGTATCCACGTGGATCGTTCTGCAATCTTTACTGCTGTGGGCGTGGTGATGAGCACAGTGTATGGCCCCTCCCACTTTGGTGATGACCAGCACTTTCTCTTTATCACTTTTGTCAGCACCTGGTCACCTGGTTGGAGTCTCCGCACCTGGGGAGACAGAGAGGGAGAGATAGGCAGATTACATGCACTTTGAACGCTCCTATCTCTAAACACCTTGCACATCCACTCTGCCAGGAGGGCCCCTGGGTCACCACTTTTCTCTGCCCAGGGGACCCCCTCCCACAACGGTAACACAAATGGCCTGCCATGAACCATTTCAAAAGGCGTCAGCCCTGTCGAGTTTGGTGTTATTCTCATGTACAACTCTACCAGGGAAGACACTCTGGCCATGGCTTTCCTGTCTGTTCCATAGTTTTCTTTAGTCTATTTTTTACTGTTCCGTTTGTTCGTTCAACCAACCCTGCGCTTTGGGGGTGGTAGGAGCAATGGTGTCTTAGTGCTATGCCTAGGTGCTGTCGTAGCAATGTCACTGTCTCATTTACAAAATGTGGACCATTATCACTCCAAATGACTCTCGGGATGCCATACTGTGGAATTACTGCTTTAGCGAGTGTTTTGGCTACAGTGATGGCATCTGCTTTTCGTGAGGGTGCTATTATTACCCATTTAGAGAAGGAATCTACCAGGACTAAACAGTACCTGTAAGTACCACTTCGGTTTAGCTCTATGAAATCCATGTGTAGGATTTCGAACGGATGTGACCCTTGTGGGCATTTCCCTCTCTTTGGTCTCACATTTCCCTGTGGATTATGTCTGCAGCAGACAATACAACCCCTACAAAAATTCTTCAAGTAAGAATTGAATCCCTTGAAGGTGTGAAACACCTTCTGTACCATTGACATCATACCCGCTGTTGAGACATGGGTCTCCCCATGGCTCATCTTAGCTACCATATGATACAAATTTTTTTTTTTTTTTGCATGCAGGGCTTGCCATCTCTCTGACATAGGCCATCAACACAAGTGGCACCATCTGACAGCCATATATCTTTCTCAGTCTGGGTGGAGTTGCCCTGCATGTTTTTCAGTACCTCTGTAGGGACCGGATTCGGAGGCTCCTCTTGAACCGCTAAGTGTTGCGACCCCATAGCTGCTCTCTTAGCTTCCTCATCTGCCTTTGCATTTCCTAAGCTGACCAGATCTTTCCGCTTAGTATGTGCTGCACATTTGCAAATGGCTAGTCTGTGAGGTAACTGGATAGCTTGAAGTAGCTTCACTAGCAAGTCTGCATGCTCTACTGTCTTTCCTGTAGACGTCATCATTCCCCGTCTACTCCACTGAGCTGCAAAACAATGTACTGTGAACACATGAATGGGGGTCCCCACCATCCTCTGCGGGTCTTTATCTTTTAGCACTGTCTTATCTGCCCCTGAGTCACATAAAAACTTCACTCTTTCTCCTCCAATGCTGAGGGTGTAATAAGGTTTTTTGTCTTCTTTCAGGGAGAGGGAGAATATTTGGGTCAAATCTAATATTTCTACGGGGTCTCCTTGGCTTGAGACATCGTCCTCTGTGATAGGTTGGCTTGATTTTTCGGCTTGGCGTCAATCCTCATAGTCATCCCTATCTCGGTGCTCTGGATTATGAGGTGGGGGCCGAGAGAAGCACCGCTTCCCTCTTTTTTCCTTTGGATCTGGGCATTCTCGGGCAAAATGGCCTGGTTTATTGCAGTTGTAGCAGTGGTTATGTTTCGGCTTTTGACCTTTCTCAGCTGTTTTATTTGCCATTCCGCGCATTATTAATTCTATTTGTGTTTTCCATGGCCTATAGGGTCCGCAACCTATGCCGATAATTATATGATCTCTTTGGGCCTCCATCATTCCAAATTTATTTTTATTATTTTATTTTTGAGACTACTGTCACACTAATTAGTCAATGTTAGTGCTACCCTTTTTTGATCACCCTCAGTGTCACTACCATTCACAACTCTATTTTTAGAGATTACCTTTCGTCTCTGACTCTTACTGAATGGAGCATCCTCCTGTCTGTCTGTCTGCTGCTCTGAGTGAGCGCGTTCCTGTTCTACAGAGGGAGAGGAGCAGAGAGGGGAGGGGCTCGGGGCCGCGCTTAGCGCTGGCTGTGGAAGCTGGTACTTTTTTAATTTATGAATTTTCAGACCCTTTTCTTGAGTTCTCATCGCGGTACCAGAGCCTTTAAGTTGGCTAATTGTTTCTTACACTCTATTTCTTTTACAGTACATTCTGTATCTGGACTTCTGTCTCTCATAGGACGTTCTGTAACTGGTCCCTTTTTTAATTCTTTCTCCTTGACTGTCACTCTCTCCTCAACAGACAGTCTTTCTAGTAACCCATTCACAGAAGCTAATCTGAGCTTTCCACCAAAGCCATACTTATTCACCCATTCATTCACAAATTCTACGCTTCCCGGGAAGGCTCCTTTCATGAATGACACATCGTCAGGAATGGCGATACTGTGATTCTGACCCATATCTCTTCCTTATTCACAACTCACAACTTCCACAAAAAACAAGATAAAACCAACATAAAACAAACAGAAAACTGCGCTTGCAACCACCCGTGTTTCTGGGTCTTATCAAAATCCCTCAATAACCACAATTAACCTACGCTGCAACAACCTTATTGTTTCAGACTACTAACAAATACAATACCCGCTTTGCAGCCACAACTTTATAGTTTTCGGACAAATAATCAAACAACCACAAACCATACAATAACCTGCTTTGCAGCAACAGTTTTATTGTTTCAGACAAATAACAAATAACCACAAACCATACAATAACCTGCTTTGCCGCAACAGCTTTATTGTTTCAGACAAATAACAAATGGCCACAAACCATACACTAACCCGCTATCCAACAACACAAAATACACACAATAACAAAGACTCAGCAAAACAGCAAAAACACACAACAGCAAACTCAGTAACCACAAACCAAACCAGCAATTTTATCATGATAGCATGCAAACACTCAGCCGGACTTCTGAAAACATTCAGAACGGCGTCAAAACACATACACTCCTTAGTGAAAGCCAGAAACTGCCGGACTTCTGAAAATATTCAGAACGGCTCCAAACCACATACACTCTTTAATAAAAGCCAGAAACTGCCAGACTTCTGAAAATATTCAGAACGGCTCCAAGACACCGTCTCCTCGCTTGAAGATAATTGTGTCGCTCGGTTCTGTCCCAGACAGATGGAAAATATCAACTGATATTTCCCCGTTATTTGCTTAGCTGTGTCCCAGACGGAAAATAAACATCAAATCATAGTCATACTTTGAGCTTTTTATCTGGCCCCAGGCAAACAGAAATATTACTCAATTATTGTCCCAGACAGTAAGAATACTCATTAATGATACTTTCACTTTAGCTTGCAATAACTGGCCCCAGGCCACTGTGCACTTTTTCTGCAGTAGACCCTGTGCCCACTCAGAAACTCAAAATAACTGCGTCACTCACCCGTGTCTGTTCGCTCCTTGACCGTGGGAATCGTCACCGAGGGGCGCAGGGCAGCACCGGACCAACCTAGGGCCCCGTCCCGCGAAAGGGTGGACGGCTGTGCACAGATTCACAGGCCTTGATCGAGCGCGGTCCTGGACTCCTCAGCTGTTGATTCCCGGGTTTCGGCACCAGAAAATGTCAGGTTCATAACACTTTACCTTATTAAATCAAAGACGGTCAAGCAAGAAAACGAGACTCAGACGGTAGTTAGCAGTTAAGACAATTGCAAGAGGGAAGAACGCACGTGAGCAACCTATCTCCAGCATCGCTCTTAGGGAACTTCAAATGTTTCTCTGCAAGAGAGTCGTATTTATTCAAAACACACACACAGATTCACACTTGTTGATACATAGGAATGCTTTTGTGTTGTCTATTCTAGGGGAACCAGGGCAAAGTCCAGGCGCCTGGAGGACATGTACTTTGAGTGACCTCGGCCCTAAAGATGTTTACAACTCATGATTTTCTGCAGTGAGACACTTACTGTCTCCGAGAAAAGCAGCTGACACTCAGAGAAACATATATCGTATTGTGCGTATAATAAGCATAGAAAAGCAGTTTGTTAAATGTGCATATATAGAGCATAGAGGTTAAACTATTGTAAGACATTACTACAAGCATAAATATAAATAATAATAAATAATAATAAATAAATAAATAAATAAACATAAATAAAAGGAAATAACATTACTAAAAGGAAATAGAGAAGAATAAAAGACTTAATAAAAATGAATTCTCTATCAGACCGTTTAGAAACTACAATACAGAAAAGAGATAAAATAAAAAATATGTAGGCTATCAATTTTATGATTAAATAAGGTTGTGTCTCCAAATTTACCTCAATTATAACTTCTCTCCTACTAGTTGTACTACAGGACTTACTTTTCAAAAATAAGCATATTTTCGTTCGTTCCAGTGTTGTAGTTTGTAGACGGTCCCGAAGCACTCCTTGCAGTATCAACACAGGAACTAAACACAGCTGAATTAGCGCAACTTTCATGCAATTCTTTATAGGGCTGTAACAATACACCAAACCCACGATTTGGTTTGTAACGGCAGTTTATTGAACTGGCGGGTAACAGATCCAGGCCCCCGAGTCAGAACAGCGGCCTCTCGTAATGTTAACTACACCTCCGTTAGCATTACCGGAGCCCCCCCTTTTGCTTTTAGTTGTCTTTACAGATAAATTTACCAGACAAAACAGGAATAAGGCACTAGTAGCAATTTAAAGATGTGGTAGCACTGGATCTGGGCCGGGAAGGATAAATCTGGGAGATGGAAGGGGTGTGTCGCGATTCTCCCTTCTCCCACCGCGACAGGTTCGTGGAGCTGAGTGTCGATTTTGGTTTTATTTTCCATATCGTTACAGCCCTATTTCTTTCACATCCACTGCCGTCAGATTCCCTGTGTTCTCTTGGGAGGAATCACTTCACATGGGTAGGCACTTTTAATGACATTTTGAACATGTGTAGAGACTAAAAACACATTTAAAACTGGCCCTGTTTAAGCCTGTTGGGTACTAACTCTAGCAGGAGGACAACCCTGTGTAGGCAGCACCGAGTGGTTTCATTTTTTTTGCTACTGACAGCACTCCAAATTTACAAACAAAAGAGCTACGTGTTGGAATCGGCCAGAATTCTCCTTTAAAACTTAACAGCTGGACAAGCCAAACCTGAGTTAGTGAAGGCAACAAGTTAATTTGAAGAAGGGTTCTCCTTGAAGAAGTGTTGCTAGGCAAACAACACGTGAGCTGGGGAAAATTTATCACTTCTGCCGCTCACCTCTGCTTCCCCACAGCTGCCTTTAAACACTCGGCTGGTGACAGCCCAGCAGGAAAGCCAGGAAGAGCTGCCACACATAAACCAAACATTTAGCATCTTTAAAGGTTATAGTATGCAACTTTGTGGCATCGAGGATGCATGAAGTAACTGAATAATGCAACTTTCTTGTTGAGGGACTGTAGCCATGTTTTCAAGTGCGTTTTGTTTATTCAAAGCTGATCACGCTTTTAAGATCTTTCTTATTTCTTATCGCACAACATAGGATGACATAACAATTCTTCCGTCTTCTTTTGTTAAACCTATAGTGCGTGGTTTCTGTCGCCCTCATGACGAATTCTAAGTAATGACAACAAAACTGTCGGCACATCCACATGATACAAACCTTCCATGATCGTGCATAGCCCCCACCTCTCTTCCACGCAGTTGCTAGTAGGCAAGGAGGACACAGGGGATTAATAAAACATGATGGAAAGTAAAGTCGCCGGACAACACAATCTTCTGAAAATAGTCATACTGAGATACATAGAAAGTTGTGTGGAACTGATAGTCTTAATTAGCTTTGTAGCAACTCATTTGGCAATGACTTGAACGTAACAGACGTTCATTAATATCAAAAAGATACGCACTAAAGCTTCAACTCTTGCCCCTTTTTGTCTTGTTAACTTGTTAATTCTCTTCATATACAACCAACGAGTTTCCTTGTAACAAGGATATCTTGACACAAATTTATTTTTAAATAATTAGATGTTGTTCATTAGATGTTATTCAACCTCTGCTCCACAATGACCACTATATATTTGTGTTCCCATGGGGCAGCGGTCTTGCAGCACACAAGGCCATTATTTTAACACACAGACACAATAAGCACATTATTAAACACATAATCAAACTTGAGAGACTTTGGTCTGCTATAGAGCAATTAGAAGGATAGACCAGTGGGTTTCACAAAACTTTTTCTCATGACTGCTTTAAGGACAAAGAATTCATACCCTCCAAAAAAGTTATGCATTTCATGTAAACATACTGTAGCATTTAGTACTAAAAGCTAAGAATTCTGTAGGATTACACGTAAATAGTTATAAGCTAATCAAAAAGGTACCATTACTTTTCTGCTAATAATTCACTTGAATCCTAGTTTATAACACTTAAACTAACACTGATATGTAAAGTAGGAAATGTTTGTTATGTAGTGCAACTTATCAAAACAACATAAATTTGCTTTAATATTTTCTTGAGTTTGTTTAAAAATGTGTCTTTTTATATGTTCTCATATCACAAAACAGACCAAAACAATGAATGAATATGTACAGTATATGAAACTTTTTTCTCACAAAACAATCGTGTTTCATTCCTGATTGCTGATTTTTTCCTTTTTCAGTCATTTAAGGAACAGGCCGTTATTCAAAGTACTGGCCAGGGTTTAATCAATTTGCTGCTATCTTGATTAGTCAACGATCCACCAATCTGTCCAGCAATCAACAGCAATTAGACTGGCCTGGAATAAAATCTCCGATGTGCATTTTTTCCAACTTATCAGTCTGGTCCATGCACCAATGGCAGGGGCTCATTCAAGTTCCTGTGATTACCTTTGGCGTCATTGGAGCCGCTATCTCCTCTCCTGTGTAGGGAAGCCAAAAATGTGCAGGCATTGAAGGGGGACTAATGGCCCAAATTGTGAATGGTCCAGATGGCTGCGGAAGAAATTGGTCTACGCTGACCAGTTTATCCAGGCATCTGACAATTACAGCCTCCTACTGAAATAAAAGGCAACATTTGGATAGTTCATAAAGATCTTAACAATAGAGAGGAAATGTCAAGACCCATTCTCCCACACAAATGGAACCATATGGCAGCCATCTTACCTTGGTCTGGTTCAAAACATGCTATTTAGATGTGTGGAAAAAGTAGCATTAGTAGTTAAGTGAAGAAATTTATTACACTGGAAAAAAAGGTTTGGCGAATCATTGCTCCTAGATTGCAAGTTAATGCACGCTTTATTCCAATTGGTTAAGTGTTTGTTGCCAAGCAAAAAAACAAAAACCAAACATAGACTAAAACTAAAGAAGAAGAGGAAGCATAATGATTGATTGTGTCAGGGAAGCACCTGGTGCAGGCTCTGGCTCTGGCGCCAACGTAACAGACGATGATCACCCCAGCGTCAGTGGTGATCATCGGTAAGTGTTAACGTTACACACCTTTGGCCATAATCAAAAGGTTTTTTTACTATTACTTCTAATACTTAAGTACATTTAATAGTAGAAAATTACTTTTGATACTTAAACACCGTAAACATCAGATACTTTAAGACTTATCAAGTAATATTCTAAAAAGTGACTTTAACTTCTGCCAAAGTTATTTTCTGGTAAGATAATTCTACTTTTACTCCAGAAATGCATTTAAGTAATTCCTACAAGACTGGGTGTACATAGCATTATTATGCAACTGTGGCCTGGGCGATGAGCCAAGCACATCCAACATTTTGTAACAACACGGACATCGCGTTGCAATAATTCACTACAGAAAAATGGAGATCTTCTTTGCTCTGTTGGCTGCTCTGACCGCAGTCAGTATGAATAACCAGACGGTTTGCGGTGACCATGAGCACCGTCCATACCCCTCCCAATCTTGCTGACCACACGAAGCATAAATCCCATTATAGTCCTTTCTGTATAATGGACACACACACACACACACACACACACACACACACACACACACACACACACACACACACAGATAAAAACATAAAGCTTTCATATCCCTCATTAGTTTAGTCCACTGGCAAGTGATAAAAGATTCTAAACATTCATTTTGAGTGTGTTCAATTCATAGAAAACAAAACAAATAAAGAGCGAATGAATAACAGATGGTTTGGTGTTTAATACAGAATCAATTTTCAAACATCTGCTGCAAATAAGCCAGGGAGGCATGGAGAGAAATAATTATGCGTGTAACTGAAATATAGACTTGACTACAGCTTGATCAAAGCTTTGTTTTTCCTAGGCAACATAATGATCCAATAATGTAATCTAAAAAGGACGAAAAACGCATTACTGCATAGTAATGAAGGAATGACAGACTCCCATATTTTAACACAAAAATGAGGGCGTGGTTGTGTGTCCAGAGAAATGACTGGTGTCTTAAACAATGCAAAAAACATTAGTGTTAGTGTAATTCTTATGATAACTAGCTCCTGTAGGTATGGCAGCAAGTGCACTCATAATTCGTAGCCAAGAACATTTTGGGATATAATTCTGGGATCTAACACACAAGGTGGTACTTGCTAGAAGTTTTCACTTCAAACTATGAAGGGGTATGAGTCACCGCTATATGAGTCAACACTGAATCAATTGTGAATTTTTGCAGATCAGTGGAAAACAAAGCCCTTGTTGTGAGCCAAAATAATCTTTGGAAACAAATGTAAGTATTTAAGTAATTAAATTCATGGACAATTTGATTCCAAGTACATGCTGATCCATAGCCAAAAAGTGATTTTCATGGATGAACGATACAACAACTGCGTGAGATAATCCCCTCCAAAAGTGGTCCTGTTATCTGCACTGTGGGCTGATCAAATCCTGGTAAACGGGACCCAGAGCGAGATGAGCCCAAAGATAGAACAACAGATTTATTGCACCCCAGATGTGCCTGATTTACAACCATTGTTTAATCTCCAGATTCCATCCACATGAAGGTCTTATATTTGGAGATTTAATTTATAGAGCTCAGAGAATGCAGGCTTAATGTTTTCTCTCTCTGTAGAAGATGAGCTGGCACTGTGACTCTGGCAGATAAACAGATGCTTGGATTAACATTGATCTTATAAACAGATGTGGAGAAACGTTATCTCTCTAACCGGCTACATAAGTTTTAGTCAAATACAGAAATCTTGGATTTAAACTCCACTGAATCCAATATGAAAACTGTTTTTAGTTCTTCTGTATTGCAGTTTAAGATCAAAATATAGCTACAGTGCACAGTATAACCATAGGCTTGCTTCATCTTCAAAAGTCGGCTTTTTGCTCGAAATCGTTAGTTGAGTTTTTAAGTTAAAAGTTCTATTTTGAGAAGAAATTTAGGAATGCAAGGGAAGCCCACTCCAAAGCTTTCACTCCAAAGCTTGATTTTAGAGCTGGTAGGAGGCAGGACTGTCACACAAGTAATTATACATCATAATATGGCTCCTATTTTCTTATTCCCACCCCTTGGCGTCATCGGCAAGTTCTCATTACCAGATCGACTGAGCCGAGAGCCCCAGGCGGCTGGTTTTCCCAGCAAACTGGGGTTCCTGTGTTGTGGTGGGAGGGTCGGCAGAGGCGACATGGGCAAATGTTGCTGTTTATTTCCATTCTGTCATGTGTGTGAATCTGATTACAGGTCGCTAAGTCAATATTTAGCTTCTGCGGACGGCATCATCGTCGGCCAGTTTATTTTTTCAGGGCCCCGCCACATCTGTTGCCAATGTCATGCGCGGTAGCCGACGTGTGCCGCTACCAGGAAAAAAAGCAAACAATGAGTCTGCAGTTCTAGTTGAGTAAGTCGGGCAAAAGCGCGATGAGCAGGAAACAATGATTTGCAGCTAAAAGTCTGATTGGTTCGAGGACAGTGGCACTTAGAGAGGTTTGAGGGATGCCTTAAGGGATCTGATGTGGGGTCAGGAAATTCATGGTAAAACACTTATTTCTCACATCAGCCTAATTCACATTTGAAAGAAACCCAACCACAAGTAGCTAAAAGCAAAAGCATGCTTACAGAATATTTAAAAGTATGTCATGTTCAAGTTCACACTTCTAGTTCAGTTGTTTGCAAGAGTAGAAACATCTTACCAATATGCTTTACTTTTAGATCTTTCATACAGTATAGACTTTATAGAAAACAGCAGGGATAATAATAGCATTTCATGAATTTTTTGTTTGATTCCCTTGTCTAAGAAGCTTGCATGGGAGTTGCCACTTTATTACGAGCCAAGAGGAACACTAGGTTGAGGCTTCTTTTTATCTTGCCTTCAGGCAAGACGGATTTGATATTTATTAAAAATAGAGAACAGAATATTTCTTCCAGTCATGACTGCATTACCCCAGGTTATTCCAATGAGGTGGACCACACACAGTCACTAGATTTGAAACACCCCCTCTGCTTGTTTGCCTGACCTACTATTTGAATTTTAGGGTTTACAGAATTGAAGTGTCTGTGCCAAAGATGTGCAAGTTAGGACTTCATTAGACTAGTTTCTGTGCTGGCTGTTACTTGAACTGAGTTGGCAAAATTGTATAGTATGTGTGGACTTTCTCTTTTCTACAACTATTTCAGTTATATCAACCATAGGCTATAGTCTGCATCTGCATGTATTGTAAATAATGTATCTGGTCTTACAGCTGAATTGTCGGTTTCACTACTTGTTTAAGACATTAAGGACAAAATGTTTCTGCAGGACCTTGGAGTTGTGTCCTGTGTAACGGGCCCATACTGCTTTTCATGCAACATACATTATACATACTGTGCATAAAAAGAACTACCCCCAACTGCCAGCACCCCTCCTCCTTTTAAAAGTCACTTTCGTCTGCAAAACATCTGGAATTCATTTAGAGGATGAGGTTTTGGGGGAAATGAACTCTGACAAGAGTCTGTAGATTTGGGTTCAGCCCCCTGCTTTAAGTTCCCTCAGATGGTAAGATAGGCGTGCAGACAAAAACCTACTGGTTTGTCTCAAACAGACTTACCTGTTCCACCCTGAGAACTAAATAATACTTTTTTCTGATACTGGTATAACCAATTTTAGAATAACATATGCTTTTATAGCACTGCAGTAACTATAGACATCAGAATAGAACCCTTCATTTAATTCTGTTAAAACATTAAAAACATCTAGAATGATTAAATATAACGATGCTGTTTCTTTGGTTTGTGCCACATACTGTAAAATCGTCTTGATACATGTAATGACCCTATACTGGAGAATTTGTTTCAGTAACTCATGGTTTTACAGCAGTTTTTCCATTAAAAAAATAATAAACTTCAAAGAGACCTGTTGCATTTTCCTGTTAAAGAGTGAGTCATCATGTACTCAGAGTTACCAAAAACAAAAAGATGGAAAGCTGGCATGCTCGAACTCTTGCAGAAAGTGGTAATTTTGAGTTTGGGAAATGCAGAGCAAATTTGATGTAGCAGCGTACTGTTGCATAGAAAGACACAATCTATGAAACGGAGAGAAATCTGATCAAATGATTTGTTAATCTGGTAGAAAAAGTCTTAGATTATGCTAATCACAGCTGATTGAACAGCTAACATATGCAGGTACCTATGTAATATGTTGGCAAAACATGTTGGTATTTTTGTGTCTGCATCCACAATGAAATCTTTTTACTCCTACTTTACTAACCTTTACTTACCTACTACCTTTTAATAGACAGTTGGATATTAATGAGCTCCTAACATATTGTGTCATCACTCTTTGTTTGATAAACTACTCATGCACAAGTTGAAGTTAAAACTGAAGACCCAGAGGAGGAACTCACTTGCAGCACATGTTCATTTGTTTTGCCTAAGAAACGTGCCAGCTCCAAATGCAGCAAAATGATCAGGATTTTCCTGCCTGTAGTGTCCCAGAATTATAGTAAATATCACCTTTCTTCATGGCTGGTCTAGTCTTCTGCTCTTTGTGTTTCACTTCTTAAATAGGAGAGAATCCAACATGAGGCTAGAAAACCTTGTTAAAAGAAATAAGCATGTAGCAGTGCCTGAAGCAAATAGTTCCACAGTAAAACATTGGTAGAGGCTACATGTTGGCCTGTTTATGGACAGAATTACATCTGTTTTTGTTGGTCTGAGACATTAATTATATCCCTCTGGAGTTGTCTACACAGTGTGCTTGTGTAATTGATAGTAAGACAAAACAGTGCATACAATAACCACTTTTTCTTCTAAGCTCTCTTTGTCATGTTCTTCTTGAAGATTTATGTTGCATTTCTGTGTAGTTCTCATCTCATGTTTGATTGGCTATAGGTTGGCAATTAGTGAACATCTGTGGTGTGAGACCAGTTAGTGGCTAACTTTACCAGGTACACTAGGTTTGTAGGTGTAGTACAGTAAGTTTATCAGAGCCTTCTCCAAATCTAGAAAAGCGAATCTCACTTTAACTTATTTAAAAAAAAGAAGAAAAAAAAAAAGGTTCAAGTTAGTTTTTTGTCTGGGACTTTCTCAAAAGTTTTTATGTTGTTGTAATGATATACTTTCTAATTTTAGTCCTGCTCCAACCAACTTACCTTAAAACGTCAAAGGAACTTCTTATAACTAATTTTTATTTGGCATGCAAAACACAAAAAAACTGGGTGAAACCACCCTGCTCACATTTAAGAAGAGCAAAAACTATTATATTAATGATAGAAGTGAAAAGACCTTTACTTTGTTTTTGTAATACGTTAATATGCTAGCTTTGGTTTTAAGTGTTCCCAGCTGGTCTTTTCTTTTGACTTTAGGCTGCTCTCAGCGGGTCTGCAGCAGTAACAAGGGTGCCGCGCTGTCCCGGGTCCTAAAACTTTATCATACACAGAACTGAGGATCAGTTTGCCAGCATAGGCCACTAAGCCCCTCCTTTATTAACCTCAAATATGCGGCAATTCATATGGATGTGTTTCACCCCATTTTCTGATGGAAAACTACACCCTGACGCAGTAACTAAAACACTGATTCCATCAGCACGTTTCAGGGCGTTCTGCCAAAAGACTGCGCTGATTTGAGGCTTGCTCCTGGTCACTGGTGAGCCACCAGGTCCTGCTGCCATCTACTGAACGGGTCTTTCAGAGGGGATTTGTGAAGTCATTTTCACGTTTGGTCAAACTGTGCAATGCTGTCGCTTTGAGTTAATTTATTTCTTTAAAAACTGAAGGTTTCAAGGAAGGCTTCATCAGCAGAGATTAACTGTGTTTGGAAAGCACAGGTGAGACCATTTAGGCCAAAATTTACACTAACTGTCATGCATGATGCTAAAACACAAATGCCTTGATAAGACTTTTTTCTCACTTGATCATCTGTTCTTTCCCTCTTGTCTTAATCTTCAGCAGCAAGTGGAATCTAGACATACTATGTTCTACTTAAAAGAACAGACAGAGACAGCATTTGCAGGCTGAAGTCATGTTGTTCAATTGGTTCATCTGTTGTTCCAGCCAGGTTGTAACTTTTAAACACTTTTCTGTGTTCACTGCTGTTTCTAAAAGCAGCTGCTGTAAGAAGTTGGGAAGCGTACTTGTCAGTGTTCAGTAGCTCAGAGGGCGGAACTCTTCAGATTATCATCTAAACCCTCAAACAAAGCTGATAGCTGTGTAAACAAACTTGCCTATTTTCACACTTGTTCCGTCTGTTTGCTCTACTTTTGGCTTCAATACAAAAATAAACAGTTCGGCGACTGCAGATGTTCTGCTAAGGATTTGTGATTTATATGTCCATAAACTTTTGGCCCCACTCAAAAATAGTAAACAAGGAGCAATTTTAGTCTGGTTGTCAGCCAAGGCAAATGGTTGTATTATGATAACAGCCCTATTTCCTGTAGTTAAGATTTTTGTTCAACATTAGGCCCTATTCTCAGCCTGCAACTGGCAGAGAGCGGTGGCCCAATTTCGACACTCTTAACCTCTGCCTCAGCCATCCGACCAGATGTGTGCTCCTTAAGCAAATTATTAGTGGTTCCTAGTACACACAGGTTCCCTACTAAGTGTTTCCAGCTCAGATTTGGCAGGACATGGAGGAGACATTCCAATGGAGCAACATCATATTTTCCTTTCACTATAGCCATAACAACTAATTATTTATTATGAAAAGTCAGATTCTAAACCCAACTAATCACTTATTTTCTGGACTAGAATAAAAATAGAATAAAATAGTTTTTTTCAAACTAAAACAGTTTGGGAAGAAAATTAGTTCACAGTCTCCAATTGTGTGGAAAAAGAAAATGATAGAAGTTAAACTGCCCTGTGATTAGTCATACTTGTGTTTGGTTTTGTGAAATAAAAAGCCAACCATGAAACGTTTGATTCTGAGGGAAACTCACCCACCCCATTGTGGTACATTGGTACATTAAACTAATTTACACAGTAAACCAGCTCTTGTAATGAATATCATGTATGTATTTGTTCTATACTTTTCCAGTACATTTTTCTATCTTTCTCCCTCAAGTCCACATAATCATGTTATGTGTTTTTCATATTCTTTATCACACATGTTGATCAAATTACTGTAAATGAGGCTAAGAGGCAAACACCTTTTGTAGTATTTGGAACATTTACAAAACAGAAGTAAAGTATCTAAGGCTGGAACTAATGCTTATTTGAGTTTGATTAATCTACGGGTTATTGTCCTGATTGATTGTTTGCTCTATAGAATGCCAGCTAATAGCATAAAACTATATCAAAAGTTCCCAGGTGATGTCTCAGAATGTTTTTTCCAAGACCAAAATGTATTCAGTTTACGTTTGAGAATTTCTCACCCCTCATTAATGAACTTGGTGAATAAAAGCACATTTCTTTACCAGACCAACTAAAGACGTCATGTAGAAAGACATATTTTTGCTGAGAGAACACTTATTCTTTAACTGACAAGTAATCTCAACAGCCCCTGATGTACTGTAGCATGTAAACCTGCATTGTCGAAATCTGTCTGAGCCCACACCTTTTTAAAATGTGAGTGCTGGCAGGAAGGGCAGCCGACAGCTAAGGAAATATTTACAGTAAGAATACACTCACACATGGTGGTTGTGTCTCTCTTGCCTGAATTCATGTCGGTCGAAGGTGGTTGGTCTCTAAAATGAACATAAACAATCAGCTGGAGCAGGAGCCCGCCTGGTGCTAACACCAAACTCCTCAACACGTAAACACACATCATTCAGCCTTGTGAGTAAGCGGTCACGCAGAAGTCATCACAGTTGGAAACATTAACAAGCAGAGACTTAGAAAGTTATGTTCTAAAGTTGTGATCTGTTTCAGAATAGTGTTTAGCAGCTTCATTGTGTAACTGTGAAACCTAAGGTAATAGATTGCTGTAATTTGATCAAATGAGATGATTCTTTTCAGATGTTGTTGCATTGCTTGACCTGCACTATCAGTAATAACCAAATAACACAACATAAAACTGTTTCATTTTAGCAATATTTAAATTGATAGTATGAATTTGGGATATTAATGATTAACTGTAAAATCTTTAGTGTGTAACTTTTTTATATTAAAGGACGTCTGTTACATTCAAGCCATTGCCAAATGAGTTGACACAAACCTAATTAAGATTATTAGCTCCACACAACTCTCTCTGTATTTCTCATTATGGCTATGTTCAGAAGATTGTATCGTTTCTTTAAAAGTGAAAAACGTGTCGTTTTTTCTGGACTAACAGCGGCCAAGAGAATGATTGCAACCTTTTGGAAACCACGTCATGATTTGTCTATTAGTACTTGGACCCTTCCCTTTTTGGATGTCGTATATATGGAGCTCTCCACAGCTCGCATAAATGGCGGAACAGGAAAGACTTTGGACACTTGGCTCAGTATTGCTGAATCCTTGAAGTCCATGCTGTAGACTTGTGCTATAGCTTATTGCATCTATCTGTGTGTGTGTGTTTGCTCCCTTTTATCTTATGCCGGTCTCCCTGTCAATACCTCTTGTTTGTTTGTGTGTTTGTGTGTGTCTGTTTCTGGGTGTCTTGTTTGTGAGCTGCAAACATCGTTCTTGCTGTTGTGTTTTTGTTGTGTCTCCCTCGTTCCTGTATTTCCTCTCTTTGTTTTGGTGTGGAAACATTTGTTCGCAAAGAAGGATTGTGGAAAAGGTGCACTGTGCCTTCTTTAGGATGTTTAGTGTATTTTTCTACGTATTGTCATCTAGACCAATGTTTTGCACTTTTGCTCATTTGTTTAAATAAAAAAATTGTGTCGCCCGACGACTTTCACATGCAGAAAATCGAGTAAAGAAAATTACCTCTTCTGAAGAGTCCATCATGTTTTTTAATCCTCTGTGTCCTCCTTAGCTTCTAGCAACTGCGTGGAGCAGGGGTGGAGGTGGTGCGCGATCACAGAAGGCTTGTGTTATGTGGACGCCAGTGTCATTACTTAGAATTCCTCATGAGGGAGACAGAAACTACGCACTATAGCTTTAACTGACAATAAGAATTTTGACCAATTAATCATTCAGTTGAACAGAAAAAAACAATATTAATTAAACAAAAATAAAAGGTATTAAAACACATTTTTGCATGATAAAAGAAAAGTAGGCTACACAATCAAATGCTAGTTAACTTCCTAGTGCTAACTTTGCACTAGCAAGTTGTGTTTTAAGCTGCTTAACGCAACACATTTCACTACATTAATGAGGGATGGCTGGTTAAATCGGCCTTCCTACACACAGAGTATGCCAGGCTTGAACAGCTCATAACCTTGGAGGTGGATGCGGTCTCCTTGCATACGAGTCTGCAGAATGCTGAAAGTGTGTCTGAGCCTTCTGAACGGGTGACCAGGGACTCCGTCGCCAGTTAACAGTTAATGATCACCGACACTGATCAGGAAAAAAACTCTAACTTAGTATGAATACTATTTTAGAAACACTTTCCCTTAAAACCTGTGAACGATTCAGAATTTCAGAGGCGATTTATCATATTTTTAACTGTACTCAAAACATTTTGTAAAATGTGTTTAATCTGTTTTCATCTATTCCCAACCAAGGATGGGAACCAAACTTAAATACCAACCAAAATGTGTCTTAAGCTACAAAAATTAAAAATAGTTTTGAGTGAAGGAAGTGGTGTTTTTGTAATCCTAGTTTTGTTTTACAGGTAAACCATAGTTAATTCATCCTTTCTAGTGAAGTTTACATCCAAATGTAGCACAAATTTTAACAGTATTTCCAGAAAATCTGCATAAGGAAATTCACAAGATTTATGTAGGTTCATGTGCGTTTACATCCACTATGAATATTAGGAGTTGAGTGTATCCAGCCAGGTGCTATAAATCATTGCAAAATGATAGCATATAGCAATATCAATATGTTGATGAAACAATTTATCAAAAACGTATTTGCTGTCTTAAGTTAGTGACATAAACAACCAGACCTCGTTTAGACCCAAGATAGAGATGCTAATGCTATCTTTTGTGCTGGAAGACTCCGGGCAAAAACTGGGGCTTCCTCTCTCTAATTGCACTCTTAGCGATGACTTCCTGTGGGGACTCCTAGTGGGATGTTTGGTCTTGACTCTTCAGATGACCCCAAACCAGAAACCTCAGCACTCATTCTTCTGGCTCATGAAATATGTTCTGGACTCCAACCACTCCCCAGTTGATCATTAATACAGCACTATGTCAGTGCTGCCAGCATTAGCTTTCAACCCTTGTATCTTAAGAAAATAGGCTGAGGTTAATGCAATATAATAATGGTACAGGATAATTTGTTTGTTGTTCTTTGACTCAATGTTAGACCAAATGTTTGTTCCACTTTTTATGTTGTTATTGATTACATACAGTAGATGTGTGTCAAACAAAAGACATTGTGTTATTCGCACAATTTCCTGGTTTCTAGCCTAGGTATTCAGGCATACCTTTTTCAAATACCTATCTGTTTTTCACTAGCTTCGGGAAGACTCCCTCGCAGTCAATCATCTGACTTCTGCTCCCTGCCTTCATTTGCTCTGAATACACAATGAAGCCCCAAAGCTTAAACATAGATTTCCATAGTCATAGTTGTATTTACATTTGAAATTGTTCAGAGTGCAGCTTGTCTCTGATGCTGCCAGCATTATACACTGTTTAATCTAGAGACACCAGATAAATCACAGGCAGTCTAGACAACCACGCCTGGGCAGTAGCAGGATCAAAATCAAATCTATCAAATAGATGGCTCAGAACTGAAGTCTGCTTATGCTCCCGTAAAAAGAAAAGTCACATAACTGTTGCAAGAAAAGGTTTGATCACTGAAAGGTCAAAAAATGAGAGAAGGTAAGTTAAGCTGTTTTCTGTTGAACTATACTTTCTATCTAAGGGCACTTTCACAGCTGTAATTTGATTAATTTGGTCCAGATGAAGGAAACAAATTATACCATGATGCTGGTCTTGTTCACATTGCGATTCATCTTGCAGAAAACCAGTCTGATAACCCAAGTCAAACTCTTCCTTTATATAAATACCATCCTACATCCCTCTTTCACTTGCCAAAGAGAGGGCTCAAGTAATGGATGCATGGAAAACCATCATAATATATCAGTAACAGCTTTTACTAACAGATCAGACCACATATTAGTTTTCAGTATAACCACGGACTGCAAACTAACTCATGTGCTGCTTGGCAATCCAACAATTCATCCAACAAAACAACAAAGCTTTATTTAGACTGTTGCAGGTGGATTTGATGATAAGGTTTCTAAATCCAGTGTGTTGTTTGAGTTACTGCACAGATGTGCAGATGTTGTCTGTGAATTTGAGTGGTCTGATTTTGGAATAGCTTCAAGGTCCATTGCCTGTATACTTATCTACAGTACAGTGCTATTATTGCCTGTGAAAACAATGTATAACTTGCATTACTTTACATAGTAGTGGGTGGTGCAGGATTTTTGATATTGAAACAAGTTTTGTTTATCTGGCAAGTTTCTGACTAAATTTATTATCTCACATACTCTGTTGCAGAGTGTGTGTCTGTGTACTGTCCCTGCAGTTAAGTAGATTGTGTATGCAAATTAAAAAAAGGATAATAGTATTATTATTTTATCAAGCTGGCTTTAACATCATCAACAGATTATGCTTATTTTCAACTAGTCTGACAGTCATTTTAATTTAAGCCAGTGATATATAGTGTTCATGATGCTTTTCTTTTCTTGAATTTCATTTCTGGCTTCAAGATTAAAACTGTGCAGACACGAAATAATCTGCACTAACTGAGCAATACCCTAAAATGGATCGACATCTAAAACGATTACTTGACTTTTCCCATTTCCTAATGTTCCATCTGTGTCATCATCATCAAAGAACACAGTTAATCTCTCATATTTTCCATGACTGCATCCGTCATCTCCAGGGATCATTTATTTTCATGTGCTCCCATGACCTACAAGCAAAAGAATAACATTGTACTGTATCTCACATTGAAATTTAAAAATGGGAATGTTGATTAAATGTACTAATCCATGACCCTTTGTGTGTGTTGTCCATAGTTTTTTGATTCTCTGCATGCGTCAAGGTGTAAATAGCATCAAGACTTCAAAAAAGGCTTCTTATTTATTTAGTCTCTCTCTCTCTCTCTCTCTCTCTCTCTCTCTCTCTCTCTCTCTCTCTCTCTCTCTCTGACATTGTGGAGATACTGAATGGCCTAGGACCACCCGAGTACTAACTCCCACTCGCAGGTGGGAATCTAGTGTTTCAACTTAAGTTAAAAGTGATTATTGTGTCTCGAAACAACCCTGTCTACACACTAGCATGTCAAATAAAGCTCTGAAGAGGGTGAAAATAGCCAGTGATGTAGCGTTGCAGCAGATCCTGAGGCCACAGCCGCCTGGCTGCCAGCCTGCCGCTTGATGTTTAACAAGCCGGTCATTTAAACACCACTAATAAAACATCTCCTGCTGGGTAGATAGGCTCTTCATAAACCTTCACTTCACAATGTTGAGTGTACGTTTCCCTCTGCTGCTTTGCTCGCTATCCTACTTTTCCCCTGACCACAGAAAATACAAGCAGGCACTTATGCAGGCATCATGTTCTTAACTATAATTACAGTGATAAAAGTGAAATAGCCACCACATTACAGCTGCTGTAACTCATGTCCAGACTTAACATACAGGTAACATATAGGATGGATTACTGCTCTGCAAGAGATTTGTTGAGGTAAAGTCAGCATTTATTAGCTTATTGTCTTAATGAAAGTCTAATTTTTATATTGTAAATAAGATGTTTCATTATTTGATATAAAGGAATAGTTGAACATTTTGGAAATTAGACTTATTAGATTGATATATTCATATATATATATATATATATATATATATATATATATATATATATATATATATATGTATATATCTATATATAAATATAGATATATATAGATCGATATTCACATAGATATATACTGTATATATACATATAGATACATCCCAGCTCTACTGTTACATATAAAGCATAAGGACTTGAAACAGGGAAACAGCTAGCCTGACTGTGTTGTCTATGTGTGATATAGCTTGTCTATTTCATCTGTATGAATATGAAATAGAGAAACAACAACCTTTTTTGTCTTTACCAGGAACATGTGTGGACTATTTCTTGACCAGGTGCAGTAACTTGTTTGTCTTTACTGTGAATAAAGTAGCTGTCAAAATGCTCTACATGCGATCTGCTGCTGATGTTAATAAACAACACTCTGTAGATGATCCCTAATCTGAACAGATTTAGACTCTCTGACTTCTATACATCACTATCAGCCAGAGTATAAGCCTTTAAGTCAGACAAATAGCAAGGTTTAAAACAAAACGTTTATATAAAACGTCATCATTTTGAGTCAATTCTGAACCAATCAGCTGAGGCCGGTGTTTCTCAGCATGCCCTGGGTCTGCTTGGGTCTTGCAGTCATTGAAAAGCAACTGTGCTGCCTGCGTCTCAAACATGTGGCTGCCTTGATCTCATGAGGTTATCTTTACCCCCGTGTGCATGACGTCAGAGCAAGTCTGGATCAAGTCAGAAACAAATCTAAGCGGCATGCGGGTCGACGATCGCTGGTGATCAATTCTGCGCAGACCTGGCTCATCTTGAAGGAGCCTATTATGTTAGCATCCTTGCTACAGACTTCATGGAAATTGCTTAAATGGAGCAAGGGATTTAAGTTTGGATTTGTGGTATTACTAAGTAATCCACACTCTTGGACCTCTTTGTGTGTCACCTAGAAAACAGTAAAGTAAAATTAATATATCAAAAATTAATGTTACACATACAGTAAATATATAATTGAAGATTTAGTATACATACTTATTGTGTTTCTACATTATAGCAAATAGCAAAAATGTGATCAATATAAATAAACAGCGTAATCCAGCCCATAGTTGACTTCCAATCAAATTGTCTTTTGCTTACTCAAGTTCTACTCTACAGCAGATATTAGTAGGAACAAATTCTTGAATTTATTTCTACTGAGGCTCTAGGAGCAAAGCTCTGAGGCTGAGAAAGGGGCGGGAGGGCGATATACTTTATGGAGGGGCATTCCTAATATTAGGTTTCCTTCAGTTCAGATACCAAAGTTCTTCAGTCATTTCATACCTTAACTCTTTGGAAAAAGGCTGGATTCCAGTCCTGGACTGCAAGACCCCATAATCATCTAATGCCTTTAGTCATGGGAAGCTTTACATAAGAAAAAAACTGCATCTATATGAATGAAATTTTGTGTAAATAATCTTTTCAAATGGCATAACACAATTAAGTCCTAAAGCTAAAAGTGTTTACTTTTCCTTGTCCTTTTTAAAGGACAAGAAAATGTAATCCGGATGTACAGTATGTCCTTAAAAACATAAGATAACCTATTAGATAAATAAGGATTTGGGAAAATGCAGAGTTTTCTTCGGTTCTTAAGTTCAAGAACCTGGGTACAGAAAGTGATTTTTATGTATTTATTTTAAATATGTGGGTATTTCAAAATGGCTATCATGTTGCAGTGCAGTCTGAAACTTCCATATGTTCTGGACCCCTACCATCGTGAAACCAGGCTGCAGCTGCATTCTCTCATTCTCTCATTCTCTCTCTCTCTCTCTCTCTCTCTCTCTCTCTCTCTCTCTCTTTGTCGATCTCTCTCTGACCATCTGTCACCACCAGAAGTGAAGGTATCCAATTTCCTTTTAAGTATTTGGCTCTTACTTAGAAATCATTAATGTAAAATGATAATAGATCCATCAAATTCTTCCATCTTCTTACCTCTGCTAAAGGCATACCAGCATCAGATAAAGATTCAACCAATAGTTTTAGACAAAAAAATACATTCTATGTTTTAAGTTTTGTTATAAAAAACTTCAGTTAGCCACACTGTTGCACTAGGTAACATGTTTCTTCATCATGACGAACATGGACACTGTAGTTTATTTTTAGTCAACCCCATATACACCATCCTGGCGCTTGTAATACTAGGTATGTCACATTACACTCCTGTCTATTGAATACTCGCTTTGTTTGCCATTCACTTCTATTAACATTTGTACAATGGACAAATTCAATCACGCTTTTTCTATTTTGCTGCAATCTCCGGCCTGTTAAGGGTTTGCGATTACTTTATTCAATATATTGCCCACATTCAAAACGTGACATTGCATCTCTTTTCACGGGCCGAGTACGAGGCAGATTTGTAGGATGGAATGTAACGTGACCGTACCTCAAATGTGTATAAATTGATCGCTCAAAATAGTCCTTAACAAATGCACGATTTACTCCTCTTCAAGTAATGTTTGGTAAAAACTACAATTACTTGGCCATTTAAATCTTTAGTGCCACAGACAGAGCATGGAAGTCAGAAAGTATTAAGAGACAGCCTTACACATAGTTGGTTTTGGTCTTTTCATTGGATTTGTTAAATAGAGAAAAAAAACAGCCTTAGCCTTAAAAAGAATAGTACTGCATGTGTTAAATTGGGTGTCTCAGTCTGTGTAAGTGATCCTCTATATCTCTTCGTATCAATGTGTGAATGTGAAACCTAACCTGCGGTGCCTGTCACCCTGACCTCATCCTCAATCTCTCTCTGTCTGTCTGCTGGATGCAGGCAGTGGATCTCTCATAGAGGTGACTCCATGCGGGCGAGCAGCTGCTGCTAGACTGAAGTTACAGGTTGAAAAAGTCCCTGCCTGCAGAATAAGAAGCTTCAGCAAGCTTCTGTACTGTTCAAAGAAGAGGCCTCGCTCGTGGCGTATTAAGGTTGTATAAAAAGAAAAAAAGGCAGAGGCTCCATGCAGACACTTTGATTTAAGTCTGTCAAATTCACCCGAGGTGAAGACATTCCAGTAGGATTTTCAATTGCCCTGAATAAGTAGTAATACCTGCATTTGTGTCCTGCTGCAAAGCCAACTTGTTGACTTATTTCTAACATGGGGTTGTAAGTCATTCAGTGATCAATTACTGCTGTTGGGTCAAACCCCGTAATTTACTGTATATGTATCTCAGTAAGTAGTTTTACAAGAATTTATTAGATTAGATTTGAATTCATGTAGGACAACACTTATTTTGGTATCAGTGGCCAAAAGAGATGATTCATGTAAATGTACAGTTAAAGCAGCTGGGTGGCATTTAACTAGCAGTGTGTGCTATGATTTAAAGGATGTAGCCTTCACAGTGTTTTAATCTACATAACTATATTACTGCATGAACAATTACATTCTTGACCCAAGTCCAAAGTCTGAGCGAGCTAACCACATGACAACAGTCTTGGAGGATTTCACTGGAAGTAATTGAGAAACAATGAAAACAACATTGGAAAACAAATTGTGTGATTTCCAAGAAAATAGTTAAAAGTGCCGATCAAAATTCCGACATTCATTTAGCTTTAAAGGAGCAAGAAGTTGGCCAGTGGAAATTTGAGACAATTTAGCGCAATTCTTAATCTAGTTTTCCTCTCCAGTGTGCCAGTGTGTTCGCAAGGACAGTATGGTAGTGTCAAAAGTGCTGGAGGTGGGAGCTATATAATGGTGCAACATTTGGTATGTTGGTGCCACAGTGTCTGCATGTTACTCTGTGTGTGTATAGGTTTTGTTTTTCATGTAATTTACCACACATCTAAAGCAAATGGCGTTCTCAAAGCTGCTCAGATTGTAATCACAGCATGGCTAACATGCTGAGGACATTACTGTGAAACACTCAAGTACAACGTACTAGATTGAGATGAGTTGTTGTTGTCAAAGAACAGCATTATATGAATGATTACCGCAATCAGCAGCAATTTCACATACTTTAGGTACTACAATTTGTTTTGTATGCATTTATATCTGTAAGACTTGGTTTGGAAAACCATTAACTTTAGCAGCTGTAGGGACCCATAATCAACATAGCACTTTTGTTTTCATCATGAGAACATTGTTAAAAACCTCATTTAAGCAATCCTAAACAACGAATGCCAGTTAAATATCATAATTTCATTTATTAATTAATGTTTCAAGTATTAAGAGCTGGGAGGGACAAACAGCCTCCCCTTGCCCATTGCCACTGATGTTTTAAGTTGTGTGATGTATGTAGAATCCTTTAAAGATGCTACCAGTCAAATAGTTGAACTGTTACTTATGACAAAAACTGTAATCAGTAAAGCTCTCATAAATGTACTTCTGACTCCCTGTCTTAGATGTCACATGTTAGTTCACACAGTCATCACAAGGTTCATGTTTTGGGAAGCTTCTTGCCCTGTGGCCTATTGTGTTTTTCAAGAGTTGATGCAACTGTATGAGAAGCTGATGCAACAGGAGAGTTTTGGAGTTGAACCTTGTATTGGTCCCTGCTGTAGCCTTAGTTCTCCCTAAACAGGCCCCTACACTTAATTTGATCCAAGCAGGAGAGAAAAGCAGACACAAATCTGCCTGTTAAACTGAGAAACATTCACTATAACTTTATAGACAAAATTGTTTTTACACTTTTTTTTAAATGGAATCCAATTACTGGAATGTCACTCCATGAAAATCTGTGGTCAACTTTCTTAACAAGAAATATTAAAACTGACATCTTTTTTTATGTACATAGCATGGAGTTTAAAGAAGATATGGAACAAGTTAACTCCATACATTTCTGTTGAAGTGTGGAAAAAAGAAATAAAAGTAATTTAAATGTGTGAATGGTTTAGGTTTGGAATTTTACTCACTATTACAGTGACAGCAACACATTTATCTTGGAATAGTTTCATGTTGACCGAAATGTGTACCGTGCCTATCTGAACATCAAAACCAGGCACTGCAATCAATGCCAGAAGTTCCTCGCAAATGAGTCCCATATGGTTTCAACCAAAACAACTCGTTGGCCTTGTCTAAATTCATACGAAACTGCTGTATCGTTGTGGACTACACAGTAGTTTGACTGCATTCTTGTTTAAATGTGTTTGTTTTAGAGTTAACACTTCTTAGCAAAGTCATCTTTTCTAAATATCAAAACATTTTCCCTAGTAATTATTTGTCATATTCTCTATGGAGTCTGTTTTACATTTGTTTCCCATCAGAGTTACATAATGTATACTGATGTCACATTGAGGCAAAGGAAGGCAGTAATAATCCACATACTTTGGTGTATTAAGTTGTTATCTAGTTTACCAAACACTATTAGACATTCTGTTTCAGCAACGTCCAATTTCCTCAGTTGTGTTAACTTTCTCAGGCTCATGTTTTATGCATCAGTGCTTGCTGCCTGTCTGCTTTTGTCATTGATATGGAGCATGGCATGCTGTGCTCTGCCTGGAATGGCAAGAAGGCTTGAATTTCCTTCCAGCACATCCCCTGTCCATTACCCAGAGGGCTGTGCAGCTCATTCCATAGCCTTAACAAGACCTTGAAGGCCCAGCATTGGTTTGTGTATGTTGTGCACTGGATGTTGTGTATGAGCTATTGTAACTTCAGAGTGTAAGTTCTTAACAGGGATGTTATGACACCAGTTTCTCACCAAAATATATTTTCTAACACACCACCATTTTTTTTTTTTTGTAATTGTATCAGATTATCCTTGAATTACTGTTTGTCTATAATTGGCTGTGGAAGAACAAATATTTAGATTCTTAACTTAAGTAAAAGTAGCAATACCACCGTGTAAAAATACTCAATTACAAGTCCTGCATTTAATATCTTGCTCAAATAGAAATATGTTTCAAATGAGTGTTTTCAGCACAATGTACTGAAAGTATCACCATTAAAAGGGCTCATTAGGGAAAATGGCCCTAGTCACTTTTATATTTTACATTTTTGCTGACGCATTAACATTTAAGCAGCATTTTAATGTTGTAGCGGTCAAAGTGTTGGTTGAGATGATTACTTCCTTATATACTGGGTATGTAAAGTAGTACATCATATTAAAAATATTAAATATTTATCTGTATAGTAACTAGTAACTGTACCAAAGTTAGTAGTTAGTCACTAAATTAAAAATATAAAAAACATGGCACTGTGAAATGTAGTGCAGTTGAAGAATAAAGTAGAAGAAAAAACACTTGCTCAAATACTACCTCAGAATTGCACTTCATTACAGTGTACTGCTTAGTTAATTTCTACCACTAGTGCATGTTACCAACGAGCTAATCACACTAAGGGTGCACAGGCATGCCAGCCTTGGTAAAATTAGAACGTCATATTGAGTGATGACAGAAATGCTGAGAGCAGGGCAGCCCTGCAGGAATTTTGGAGATGACATGGCCTATTTGTCATGAGGAGCAGCTGCTCCTGTCAGGTAGGGTAGGGGTGGGTGGTGGGGAAACTAGAGGATGTGTAAATCCGATCTTGCTTGTCCCCAAACTCCAACTAGAGACATGAGTAAAGTCTGATGGAAAAATCAGGCCACTTAGAACTTTGAACACTAACTTGTACAACTAGAAAAACTAAAATTGAATGAATTTGAGGTTTAAGGAACCATTACAGTCAAGATAAATGGCACTACAATGTGGCAAATTGTTTGTTTCTTTTGTAGATTTTTAGTTATATGTGCTGATGTCTGACATCTGTGGGTGAACGATTTGAAACATGCCCAGTTGGATTCTCTTCAAAACAGAAATACCCTTCTTTATTTTCCAAACATTTAAAAAAATTCTACTTGCCAAATGTTCCTTATGCCTAATTTTACTTTGACATGAAAATGATCATGCATGCACACACAAACAAAAGCACTTCCTTAACATACACCATGTGGAGACCATGTTATCTCAAGTTCAAAGCATAGCCTGCGTGTCTATCTTCCTTTGTGAAAAGGCTTACTCAAGCCTAGAAAATGCTTTAATGATAAGACCTGAGTGTGCTGGATAGTTTGGTATCAAAGTTTAAAGACCAGACGTGCTGACCTCTTTTTCTATGTGAGGGGAAAACGCCTGTACTGTTTCTCCAAATGTAAAACGACAATCATGTTAAACTTATTGCCATAGCAAGTAAAAAAAAAAAGCATGCAGCTAAAACATGCTGGAAACCAATTTTGTGGAATTTTGCCCTCTTGCAAGCTGGTGCACCAAAATGTTAATGTCATGCCCTGGAAGCATGCATTCATCACTTCATATAAAAGCCAAACACAATGAACTATATCTAAATATGTTGTACAGACTGTTTTCTCTCCTGCCCTCCGGCAGGCGGTTCAGGTGCCTCAGGACCAGGACCAACAGACTAAAGAACAGTTTTTTCCCCAGAGCTATCTCTTTATTGAACTCTAATCCTCATTGATCCCACTCCCCTCATATACTGATAGACTCTTCTCTCCCTCCTCACACCTGCCTCCATTTTGTTATCTGCAATACTATAATGTTTACTTGCACTGCTGACTGTTATTATAGTGACAACTGTTCATGTCTGCATCTTGCACTACTTACCTTGACTGATATTTCAATTTGCACTGCTGACTGTTTATTCACAGTACCAATTGTTTACATATACATCTGCAATACCATACTTTAACTGTAATATGCAATTACTTTCCACTTCACTTTAATTTGGATAGTTTCTGCCCAAACTTTATTTCTACTACCTTTAAATCCATTGTTGTACTGCTCATTTTAGCCTAACTTATTATATACATCTATCTGTAAAAATTCTGTTTATAGTAATAGCCATCTGTGTATATATTCATAGTACATATTCACCTGTAAATCTTATTCACAATACTTGTTATCTATATATTATATTCATAGGATAATCTAGCTGTAAAATTCAGTTTATAACAGTATTCATTTCTACATTTATTCAGTACATATCCATTATGCACTTATGAAACCATTATATATCCTGCACTTACTGCTAATGCACTTCTGGTTAGACCTAAACTGCATTTCATTGCCTTGTACATCTACATGTGTAATGACAATAAAGTTGAATCTAATCTAAAAATCGAATCTGCTGTTTGTGGACAGAGAATTGTCACTACTTCAGCAAGTGAGAAAGACACGACAAGAAAAGCAACATTTTACCACTATTAACCTATTGTTTTTGTTTAAAGTCTCTTTCATCAGAAAGATTACGCTGATTGGATTATCAGAGTCTGCATACTTTTTAAAAAACTAAACAAAAACTGTTGCTACATGCCAAATTTGTCAAAACACGTATGAAGTTGAAGGGAATTGAGACGTCACATTACAACACCTCTAGATATAACATTTGATGTCAGTACTATCACATTAGATTTTTTATTGTTTGTTTGTAGGTTAAGAAGTGCTGACAGACAAAAGAATTTATGCTTCATGTGATCAGCAGATCATTTAACTTGACAGGAGAGTAGAGGAGTCGGAAAGACAATGAGAACTAGCACAGAAGGATAGATGTTGTTTCTTGCAATGCTATGTTACCGTTACCGTTGATCTTAGACCATACATAAATGCCATTAGGTCTCTCTGTACATTGTCAAGCCACCAAGACACATTTCTGTAGGCCTGCATTTATTGTCCTTGACAAGTTCATGGATTTATCAAACTAAAATATATCAAATAGGTTTACATCTTCAAAATCCTAATCTCAGAGTAGAGATTGGAATTTAAATGAGTTTATTTCTGGTCAAAATTACAGATTTGTTGCCCTAATACATGTTTGTTTATGAACAAAGAATCAAATGACATTATCTAATGTCAAATCATGAAATTATAAGAATTATTGTTTTGGTTTTAAGGTGTGGAATTTAACTGTTTTGGTTGAGTGTCAATGCTCTCATCAATTTTCTTTCAGCAGTAGGCTAGTTTTTGTAAAAAAGCTCCAACAAACCCAGCATTAAACAGTAAAAAGTCAAAGTTAACCACTAGCTGGTAAACAAAGACTAAAATAGTGCCAAAAGTAAAATTGACTCTAAATAAATGAAAATGCTTGTCCAAAGTGGAAAACTATCTGCTTCGAGCTTGTTCGCTTTAAATTTCAACTTGAATTACTGTCTAAGAAAAAAGTTACACAACTAATAAATAACACATTCAAGTTTATAAGGCTATTGTTATTAGCTTTTGTAATGGTAAAACAGCATTAAATTAACAGAGGTGTTACTTATTGCATGAAAGACTATAACTGATGTCAATGCCTTTTGTCAAGGTGTCTTTGACAAAACACTAACAAATGCCAGATTTGTTTGAAACATTGGTAATAACTGTCTTAGCTGAGAGAACAGCTGTGCTTCCATCCTTTTCTAATTTTACCGGGTTGGCTTTGGAGTACCTGATATTTTTGACCCCATAGGTCAACTTAGGCCTCTATGGATAAATATGAACCTGCCTTCTTAGTTGTTAGTTATAACCACACTTTCTACTACAAGCCACATGTGCATGGTCAGCCTTGCTGCTTCGATAACAAGAGACACAGAAACACACTTTTTTGTATTCCTTGAGTTCTAACTTTGAAACTGCAAGTTTATTAATAGTGCTCATGAGTATTCTCAGGAGTATGTCTGGAAGAGGTAGATAAAAGAAATCAACAGGGGCAGAGAAAGGTCTTTGAGTTGACATTATCCAGCTATCTGTGCAAAGGACATTCAGATAGTTCAATGTTGACTGATAAATCAGGCTCTGGTTTTCTCCTTTATCTTCATTCAGGGCGGACAGATTGCGACAGACAGTATGTCTGGACAGAGAAGGACAGAAGAAGGAGCAGATTGTTTGGCTGCTGTCGCAGATAGATCAGAGGTCTGCTGTGTGGTGGATGGATGAGTGTGTTTGCTGTGTGTTTGCACTGTCTATGTGGGCCCAGACTGCCAGACTCCATACGTGGACAGCCTGGGTTCACGGCTGGGTCCAGGAAATGACCGTGATTATGCCAAATGTCCCCTTTGCCTCAGTGTCCTTTGTGGTGATGGATATGGTATGTAATAGAGTGAAGATGTGGCCTCACTGTTAAGAGTCTGCTTTAGCGCATCAGTCTTTGCTGTCCCATGAGTCTCTATGTAAAATCTCTGAAATTAGACATACAGTACATTTCTTTGTCATAAAAACATTTCTAGTTAGGTTTGGAAAGACGATTGAGTTAGCAGGCACCCAAGGGTCATAAAGGCGTCTCGAGCAAGCCACTGCACATCCACGCCGACATTCCTATCAGCTTGCAGGATGACCAGAGGCTAACAGTGTGGAGTGACAGGTTATGGAAGGTCATAAACTTTTGGCCACCACAGCGGCACACACCTGCCCTTTAACACACAGAGACAACAGGGACGAATCATAGGTGCACACCTGGATTGGAAATGTAAGTGCAGTAACAAAACCAAGCAGCCAAAAGGTAGAACTTTAGAGATATGATTGAACTGAAACACATCACGCCTTCATTAAATTGAACTTATCTGCTTAGATTTTGTCATTTATGAAGCACAAGTGATGTGTGCTTATTTTTACTCACACCATTGTATCCAGTTAAAAATGTATTATAAATGTATGTGCTTTTATGAGGCTTAAAGTCACAATCCTGTGATGTAATATAACACTTAACTGTGTTTGAATGCATTGGGCAAAAAGTAGTAACACCAGTAAAAGTCACTTGTTTATCACATATAAATAGAAAGAAATAACAATTTAAAGCCTATATTCTTCAAGTTGGCAGAGCTTTGGCTTTTGGAAACTAAAGCTCTGAAATCCTCACCATCCTGATATGTGTGCAGCTCTCTCTTTAGCCCTCTCTTCTCCTGTTTCAGTTAACAAGCCAGAACAGTTCTTCTTCACTGTTTCCAACTTTTTGAGGAAGACTAAACACATTCCAGTGAATCTTATTACTTCTAATTTAACTTTTATGTGGTGTTTGGTTTAGTTTTAAAAGTCCTAATGGTGATTTTAATGGTTCACTGATTTAAATTTTTTACCCCCCAGACATGGGCAACGGTTCACTTTTTGTACATAAAGGGTACTGACTCCTTAATCAAACAAGCCTGGATTTTACTGAGGTTAAATAATCAAATCATTAGCAAATAAGAAACACTCAAACATCCACTAAGGCTGAACAATTCTCTAAATATATTTTATTAATAGAAAACATTTATTCAAATGACATGTTAAACAACCACAATGGTGCCCAGAAGTTTTGGAGAATACAGCATTGGATACTTCCTAGTTATATTCATAATAATATATAATAATAGTAGAACGTATATGGAATTGTGCAAAACATATCAGAGTTAGTCAGATTGCTCAGAGCTGACATATTTTTGTGTAATGGAAATTCGGTTGCAATGAGTTATGGTGGTTTATATCAGGCCACACCTAGAAGATATCTGCAATTACAGGAAAATGGTTTGAGTTATTAAAAACAAACACAAACAAAATGAATTTCTTAAAGCTTTTCCAAATATGTAATGTGTCATATGCAGTAATGTAATTACATTTGAATTATTAAAGAAGAATTTGTAAAAGTATTGAAAAATATATTGGCTAAAAGTCTGTTTTGTGTCTCAAATGGACATAAATCAAGGAATCTACATGTTATGATGCAGGAGCTATGAGCCCAAACTTCCATGGCCCCTGGTTGAAGTTTCCACTAGGGCTGCACAATTATGGCCGAAATTATAATCACGATTATTTTGATCAATATTGAGACGTCACGATTCACGATCACGATTATTTGTTGATTTTAACCAAAACTAATTTTATTGTCACATAGGCTATTTATATTTGCTTTCACATCCATATTGTGCTACATTCTTTTTTTGTTGAAGTTGTATGTTGTACATACATACAGCTGCAACACATGTAAATGAAAAGTATGTGAAATAAAAAGCCTAGGATATATTTAAAAAATATTTAAAAATCTCTGAGAAAGCTCCTTCACTTGTTTTCAACAATAACTGATTAATAGCGCTAGGGAGAGAGGGGGAGTGCGATGGCCTGAAGCGTATGCTACTCACAGAGACGGCTGACTCATTGTGAATGGGTCCAGCCCGGTCAAATGGCGGGTCAGCGGAGTTACACGTGTGTATGAAATGTCTGTATCGTCATTGCGCTGCATTTTTATGAACTATAATATTCTGGCCATGGGTCACATCTCTCGCCCAGGTCCAGCAGGCTCCGTAACTGAAGTTAGTTGCATTCAGTAACTTCTTCTGTGTTTTGCCGTGGCTGCCACAATAACAGAGTTACCAGTGGAAATACTGGTACAAATACAGGTCTGCCTCTCATGCTTAACAATATACAGCTGTGTTAATAACAATTAGAACTGTGGTCAGAAGTGTTGATTGGCGCTATCGTCGCTGTGTCTCTCCATGAATGGGGCCGGGCTGCGTGGAGAGTAAGAGGAGAGATCCAAACACAGGCACACAGCTTTACAGAAGAAATGAGTCATGTAACGCAAAATTAAACCACATCAATAAAACAATATTGCTTTGTTTGTCGAGAGGCAGCGGATGCGAGGATGTTAGGTTATGTGACCTAGGAAAATGTTAGTTGCCCCCAGAGCCCTGTGAACTAACAGACACTAACTAGCACCCTGGAGCCCTGTGAGCTAACAGACACACACTAGCATCGACTAGCACTGGTCACTGCTGTTGTCTGAAAAACAACAACATGTGACCGATGTATGACCGACTGCTACCTTTTGTGGAATTTTCCTCATGTTACTCTGTCCTCTGTGACTGTCTACATCTAGAAACTAAGCTGCGCAGTGCAGGGAACAACTCTGACTGGCACATGATCAGACAGTGGTTTATGGAGAAGTAGCTTGGCTTTGCAAAAAACTCGCAGCGTTCTATCAACGGAATGATGCATTTAAAATATCAATCACGTAAATTGAAACGTGGGAAGACAAAATTGTGGTCGTGATTAAAATTTGGTTAATTGTGCAACCCTAGCTTCTACTTAATTGAATTGCAATATGTTAAGTTGTATTTACTTTGTCCTGCTAACTAACAAACAGACAAGCAAAGAAACAAACCGAAAACCCATAACCTCCTTTATTAAAGGACAGCAACAGCCGAGACTGTAGGAAGCTTGAGAAGTGGTGACTGAAACTAAATAACTATGATGTTTGGATGACTTGTCCAATAAATATTTGTAATAACTAAGCTTGAAGCATCACTATATTGAGCTTCCCCATCCTGCTTATCAATGTTAAATTAGATGTAAATTCAGTTTGACTTACTTGTTTAAACAGCATAAACCAAACAAACACAAACCATCGTGGCAACGATTCTAATGAGAATCTCTGTTCCAGTGTGGGATTGTCAGACCTTGGCCTACAGATGTTTTGCAGAACATGCATAATGAGCCACGTTATGTTTATGTTACCAATATTCTGTGGTTGGACCAAAACTCTGGAATGCTCTGCCCCTCCATGTCCGAACATCCCCAACAGTTGAGTGTTTTAAGTCTCGTCTAAAGACACATTTTTATTCTTTGGCTTTTAACTCCACGTGAGTTGTGTGGTCCTCTGATGTCTCTTATTGTTTTACTGTATTTTATACTATACTTTTACTTAATTGTTTTCTTTTTTTTTGTGCAGCACTTTGGTAACTTTGTGTTTGTAAAATGTGCTATAGAAATAAAGTGGATTGGATTGGATTGGAATATATTTGTAATGCAGCGTTACAGTCAAATTCTTAGACAATCAAAAAAGGACTTTTTAGTTGACATAATGAGCTTTTAGCAATGGCACACATTTTCTGAATTGGACAGATGACTTTTTTTTCCTAGTAATTATTGTATGCTGTGTGACTTGTTTCTTAGGAGGTTCCCAGGTTTCTGAGTAATGAGGCCATTGACTGGGTTACTTTTGTCAGTTGCTCCTGGGATTTGAGTCAAAAATCACATCATACAGCATGGTCATAGAGTGAGAGCATTTCCTCCAGAGAGTTAATGGATGGAGTCTAACGATGCACACATTGATCCACACACATGGAAGAAGCCATACATTGTGTCAATGGAGTCATCTCATTTTGCTCCTGCCCGACACTGCTGAAATAGCCCAGTGCCCTGATGAATTACCTGAAGCTGACCTGGTGTGTTAGTTGTGATGAATCTGTCCAAACCATCTGGGGCCCCACTAGAGTAATTGCCCGGCTGTTATCAGTTGAAATCAGACACTGATGGGGTATGTTGTGGCAAAACAATAGCACCAGGATGTCTTTTTTGTATGCAAGTTTGGATTCTTACTCAGGAGAAAAAGGTTGGAAAGTATGTCTTGTGCATGGAAAGATAAAACCATGAGTGAATCCTTAGAGCATAAAAATGTCCTGTAAAAAGTCAGAGTCATCGTGATGTATCTTTTCTTGGCAAATTTTTGTCCTGATTACACAACGATTACACCAAACTTATCTTTGTGGAATGATTAAATGAAGTAATTTCTGACAATGGAAATCTTTGACCGTTACACATGTGAGCAGACCAAATGCATTAACATAAAAACCTCTGGTTGCCAAGGACATTACATTTTGTGGAAGGCATTTTACATGATCAATTCTTTAAAAACAAAGGAAAAAAGCAACAATATCAGAATACGCTGCCCTCAAAGTATGTATAAGTTGTTTTAGAATAAATAATATGGCCCCAAAGTAAACACAAATTTTTATTTATGATTTGTGGCTCAGATCGACTTTGCAAGGAAGAGTATTTTTAATCCTACTCTCCTCCTTGCCATCTAGTATAAGGCAAAGGTGATAGGCATCCATAAACCAAAAGAAGCTAAAGGTAAAGGCAAGGACTCTGCTAAGCAGAACAACTGTCCTTAAGGAATGGACTCAATCTTCAAAAGTAAATACAACCAACATTAAAACACTACATTTTTCAAATGCAGGTATTTGAAAAATCTTTTCTGAAAGCTGAATCCAAAATGGCATCTGTGTTTCTTCAAAGTACCCAACATGTGGATTGGTCGCATCATTCTTATCCACAGTAATCCCATAGGAGTCAAGAGTTCACAGAAGATTGATGCATCTCTGATGCTATGTCAGACATGTGCTTTTTATTTGGTCACCAGGCAGCCGCACTGCCTTATCAGCATTGCAGAACCAGCTGGGAATGCACCCCTGCCCTATTTTGTTGGGGACATTGGCAAGTAGTAGTTGAAATGTTCTGACTTTTAAAACATACTTCCACCTTAAGTTTCATATTATGTACATTTACTTACTGTACCTTGATCATATTTTCAGTAGTTTCAGTAGCTCACAATATGTTTTTCCTTGCATAGCCAAAGTTTCACCCAGACTTCCAAAATAATACAACCCCAGAAACATTTTTGTCTTTTTCCATTTGAGGAAACAGGTTCTTATTTGAAGTTTCTTTAGCTTAGTTCAAACCCCCCAAACATGGCCCTTATACAGAGGCGATCGTTTTAAAAGGCCATATGCTACCAGTACTGGATATTGCTATTTATTCAAATGCAAGCTTTGTGTGAATGTTACACATCCACTGTTTTTAAATGTTGGAAACATGTTGATTGAAAGGAGCAGCAGAAAGTCAAAATGATTTATATTGATCCAATTCCCAATCACAAACTTGCCTCAAAGAGTTACAATCTCTACAGAATATGACACCCTCTATACATAGACTCTCCTCCCAAAACGAGGAACTAGAAGAACAAAAGAAAAATATGTAACTAAATGGACAAAACATGGACCAAGTCTAAGAGTTTCTTTAAACATGCAAAATCAATAGTTTTTTTTACCACCTTTCATAAAGAATAAAGACATTAAGACTCAGAATCTGGATCTAGATTTCAGTGTGAATTATGATTTTTTTTTAATTTAATTTAAAATATATATATATCTCTAGTACATACATATCTATCTATCTATCTATCTATCTATCTATCTATCTATCTATCTATCTATCTATCTATCTATCTCTATGTATATATATATAGATAGATAGATGATAGATAGATAGATAGATAGATAGATAGATAGATAGATAGATAGATAGATAGATAGATAGATAGATAGATAGATAGATAGATAGATAGATAGATAGATAGATATGTATGTACTAGAGATGCAATTACAGGTATTTAAAAAAATATTGAAGGTTTATTACCCAGCAAGTACCTTCTCTTTGTTTTCTCTGTGGTAGTCTTGACACAGGTTGATTTTAGCTCCTAAGTCCCGATCTTCTGGTGGCAATGGAACTTATTACAGTAGATGCTTTTTCTAAATAACATTCAGTATCAACAGTTTTCACCTTATCTTGGTAGTATTTTAATGCCAAATATACCACATATTATTATTCTAATTGTGTTAAGGAAGCTGCTTTTCATTAGTTAACCACAGGGCTTACGAATTATTATTATTATTATTTGGACCGGCCTAAGTTTTTTTTGAAATCCCACAGTAATCTTTCATTTAGAAGTAGATTTGATAGGAGTCCAGTGCCAGAAGGATTGTGGTGAGTTCATTTCCTCCATGTGCAGCGTGGGAGAAGGAGGAGGAGTGGGAGACAAGCGGGAGTTCTTTCAGTAGGGCTGCAAATGGGCAGTGGTCTTGGAGAAGTTATGAATGACACACAATTAATCAGCCAAGGCAGACGACCAATATCACTTCACTGTGGAGGCTGGAATAGAGGCCCGTCTGTACTGAACAGCTGCAAGAGGAAACCGGCCCTTTGCCTTTCTTAGACATGTGGACGAAGGGAGAGAGAGAGAAACAGTGACAGTGAGTTAAAGAGAGAGAGAGAGCAGAGTGTGTGTGTGTGTGTGTGTGTGTGTGTGTGTGTGTGCGATGCCACTTACACATGGGATGGAGGAGGGGAGTAGGAGACCAAGAGGAAGAGAAAAAATGAAGGTTTTAATAGCCTACCCACATCTGTTTATTTAGAAAAGAAACCATTGTGTCATTCAGTTATTCTAACAACCTACACCAGGGCCAATGTTAGTCCCACAGTGACGGCTTTTTAAATACACAGTTTACACTCCTATGAAGTGGCCTCATAACTGTGTTGGAGCCTCAGGAACGTGCCAAATGGGGGAACATGCTAGGGTTTCACATTCCCTCCTCCACTACTTGACGTCTCTATAGCAGACTGTGATGCCAGAGGTTGGCCGGGAACATCTTGTGGGGCCATTTGTCTTGGTCTTGTGTGCTTTTTCTCAGTCTAATCTCTTAAATTGGTACTCGAGGTTTAGAGGTCTTCCAAAAAAACTGCAGGGGTTTCTGGGATACATGTTTGAAAGCCATGATGCAAGATAATGAGGTGGTATTCCACTGAGTGTTCAGATGTTTAAATGTCCTTTGTACTGTGTATTCGAAGACTGAAAAATAAATGGTACAGAGGAGTTCGGTGGAGTGTATTTTTTTTTTGTTTTTTTATGTCCAACCTAGTATCCGTAATTACAAAAACAAAATGTTCATAAACCCCAAGTAATATTAAGTGCCAAGATGTTTTACTTTCTATCAGGGCAGGACAATTACAATATGGTTACAGTTAGGGACTGATTGTAGTTATGGCAAATGTACTATGGTCAAGGTTCGGTTAGAGAGAGGCCACTGAAGGACTTGGTTAAAGCTGCTACATTTAATGATAATAATGTATCAAATGAAATGGGAAAATGTGACAATGTGAAAAGGGTTGCTCTTAGGACCTACAGCGAATTCTCACCAGAATCTGCTGCTCCGCTCAAGTTTACAGAACTTCATTGTAAGTTTCAACTCTAATAGCTGTCCGGTTTTCATTTTCACGGTTTTGGTTCACTCTCACCTTTCTCCATAGTGTTGTTGATGGTCATAGCAGGTAGTTTTTTTAATAAAAACTCACTGTACACTACCTGCTTAGCACAAAACAGCAGACAGATACATTTAGAAACTAACTGGTGAACATAGTAGAGTATTAACGGCTAAAGAGACAGACATTTCCCTGAATTGATAGAGACCAAAAACAGCTAACACATAGTAAATATTGGCCTTAGCTTGATGACTTTAGCTAATTTGCATTAAACACAAAGTACAGTTGAGGATGTTAGAACTGTATCTTTACACCAATTTAATCATGAACCAGGGTATTAATTATGGGTCTGTGATGGGATGCAAACAAAATATGACAAAACAAAAATGATACCTAGCCCTAAACATTGTTATACCATCAGTCACCTCTCCATCACCTTAACTTTCTTTAAATTGTCTGACAAAATATCCAAAAGAAACTTTCCATTTTGAATACTTTACATTAATAAAGCATGTTGTCTCTATCATTCTCTGTAATGACACTCATCCTTTCATCAGTAGCAGATAAGGAATGTTTAGCATGTGTGGTCAAGGTGATCATGTGTATATTTGCTTTGTTGTGTTTTTATATTGTTAAATTCTTACTTGCTGCATTCCATGTTTGGGAGATTAAGGTTGTGTGTATGTCAGAGGTTAGGTCTTTATTGGTTGGTCCATATGTGCTTATGTTTGTCTGTAGTGATATGAAAGGCCTTCAGGCTTATTTAAACAGCCGCCCATACAGGATAATGGCTGAGTAGCATGTGTTGCAACAGCTGTTTGTGTGATAAAATGTCTAGAGATTCATTGAGGTCTGTTGAGGTAAATACTCTTAAGAGCTACCTGGTTGTAATTACAGATTTAAAAGCACATGCTCCACCACTAATGGACGTGACTGTTTACTAATAGAGATATAAGGGCCAAGATGAGTGTTGTCTTCAGGTCAGGATGTCTGTCAGTTTTAGTGGCTGAAAGGATGGGCCTGATGCCCCCAAGCTTGTTTGCTTATTCCACTTGGGAGCCTAGCAGGAAGAGGAGGGCCTCATTCTCTGGATGCCCCCAATTAAATGTCTTTACCACTTATGCCACATTTCCAATACAACTCAGCATTAATGAACTTCCTTTATTTATTTTCTGTACAGAGCCTACGTACACCGTTGTGAGGATTTTTACTGTGCGCTGGTGCGTCATTCTCTTTAAGAGAAAAATAGAGTTGGTTCGTGTGAGGAGTGGGTGGTAGAGTGATGGAGAGAGTGACAGGGATTAGCTCTGGAGCGAGTACTGATTCCGGAGACAGAGAAACAACGTGTCTCCCCTGTGCTTTCTGACCACATTTGGAAAGCTGTAAAAGGAAAAGTTAACCCTCTCAATCACAGTCGTTGTGGCCTGCTTTGCTGTGACATGTAGTTACATTTTTGGGGAGGTGCACATGAGGCTACGGAGTACGGTACGTTGTCGGGTCTGTACCTACGTACATACCTACAGCATTGATTTAACCTATTTAAAAAAAAGTTGGTAAGTTCAAAGTTGGTCGGATAAATAGTAACAAAACAGTTTAAGTTCATAAATTGTTAAATTGATCAGTACATAAGACATTTAAGATACATAAACTTTGACTGCTATGACCTGATGAATTATTTTATCAGTGTTGTTTCCTCTTTTGGTGGTAGACCAGTTGTGCAGATCAGATCATGTTGAATCTTGTAGAAATTATAGTGCAGTGGACTGAGCTAAAAGGGTCAGCAGGATTGGTGCCTATTTGACATGATGGATGACTTTAATCTCACTGATTAAAGGAACACGCCCCCATAACACTTTCATTTAACATTTTAACCATTTAGCAAGATTTTGAAGAAGGGATCCATCACCCTGCCATTACTTTAAAGCACAGGAAAGGAAGTTTGTTTATTTCCTGAAAACATTTAGGAAATAATGAATGAATGAATGAATTAATGTTTTTCATTGTTGTGAAAATGGATAGTATGTTGTTGTTTAGTGCTGCAGGGGATTTTTCCCTTATCAACAAACCCATTTCCAGGAGTTCTTGACATGAACACACTCTAGAAATGGTAAAAACAGGTGGTTTATTTTTGGCTTCCTACCATTATCTGCCAACTTGTACAGTTGTAATCACTCGTGCATCACTGTAGTTCCAAACCACAAATCCCTGGAAGAGGACGGATGAAACAGAGGCAAATAAATAGGCCGATATGAAGAAGGAAATGAATCCTTAATCATGTTGGGTTCTGTTCCAAATAACTTATCATTTGCATTATCGCTCTCTGAAATCCCAAAGAGGAAGCAATTTGAATGGATGGTTCCTGCCAACTCATTTCCTGTAGCCTGATATTTCCTTTTTCAGACAGCACAGTGCAGGCCCACAGCCTCTGACCCGATCTGTTGGGATTCAGCTTTCTAATGAAATCCTCACAACCCAGCTCTCTTTACACAATAATGTTGTTTATTGTAGAGAAACTATTAGTACAAATAGAAACCATACTCTAGTGATCAGTTATTTCTTCAAAAATACATATACATTTCAAATATAAATTTTTTTTTTAAGAATTTGTTTTGTTTTATTTTAGTGTTTAAGCCTTTATTTTGACAGGACAACCAGCCCCCGCCAGGGTAAAATGATGGGAACAGGTAAAAATTGCAAAGAGGTCAATTTTTTTTCACAAAGTAAGATGAAATTAATTCATTTATCCAGGCTTTACCCGAGCTGCCGCAACAGGGTCAGCACTTGCATATGGCATTTGTTGAAGCAGTAATTTGTCAATTTTTTTTTTTTGTGATCAAATTTAAATTTTTATAATCAGAAAAAATAATAATGTAAACATAACATTCACGGACAGTTACAAACAACACACTGGGACATAGGAACGCGGCAAGTTGTCCATTTTTATCTATCTTTAAAATGATAAGTACGATTTGACAAAGTAACTATTTAAAAGTCATTTTATGAGCTTTAGGCTTTCTTTAACGTTAAAGATCGAACACACAAACACACAGCTGTGACTGCGCACTCCCAGTGCAGACTGATCTCATGAAATGGCGTATTTGTATGCCATTATTGTCACGTTATCAAGACTAAAGCCAAGCCCGTTCTCTTTTTCCTAAACCTCAAACGGTTCATCTTTTCCTTTTTTAATCATTTTTTTATAAAGAATGGCACAAGATTCAAAACATTACACATCACAGTTTTAGCTCAATCTTTTATTTTTTTCCAGCCCCCTTACCACTTAACACACAAACATACAATTTATTAAGACAATCCAAAAATAAAACCAGAAAGTGTACCCCACTTAATGCTGGCGCCGTATATTCGGGCCACAAACCACTCCATCACAACAATTTCAAGAAGTGAGTTGGCCCATTTGTGCCAGGGTAGAGCAATGTGGCATCTTAAGGCCAGTATTCCCATAGCGGCCAGCCCATAAGATGAGTCCCTGCTGTACAGACAAATCAGGATTCATCATCATCATTTAGTGGGAGCAAAATCAAAAAGACTATAATCCCAACTTTAAGCATGTCACTTAAAGTGGGAAATATCATCTTCCAGAACCTAACCACATTGGGGCATTCTCAGTACATATGCATATACGACCCCAGGACATTTAGTGGATACAGGTAAAAATTGGAAGGCAAGGCAAGGCAAGGCAAGGCAAGGCAAGGCAGCTTTATTTATAGAGCACATTTAAGCAACAGGGCAATTCAAAGTGCTTTACACAAAATCAGTTAAAAACAATAAAAACAGTTAAAAGAAAATAAAACCCATAAAAAAAACAGAAGAAACATTTCAAAAATAAAAACAGATAAAATACAGGAATAAAAGTTACAGTGCAGTATAAAAGAATAAACAGTAAAGAAATGAGCATCATTTAAAGGAAGGCAACATCAAAAAGAAAGGTCTTCAGCATTGATTTAAAAGAACTGAGAGTAGCAGCGGACCTGCAGGTTTCTGGGAGTTTATTCCAGATATGAGGAGCATAGAAACTGAAAGCTGCTTCCCCCTGTTTAGTTCTGACTCTAGGAACAGACAGTAGACCTGTCCCAGATGACCTGAGAGGTCTGGGGGGGTCATAGTGTACTAGCAGATCAGAAATGTATTTTGGCCCTAAACCGTTTAGTGATTTATAAACTAGCAAAAGAACTTTGAAATCAATTCTTTGGGGCACAGGAAGCCAGTGTAAGGACTTCAGAACTGGAGTGATGTGATCCAGTCTCTTGGTCTTAGTGAGGACCCGAGCAGCAGCGTTCTGAATCAGCTGCAGCTGTCTGATTGATTTTTTTAGGGAGATCTGTAAAGACACCGTTACAGTAGTCAAGTCTACTGAAGATGAAAGCATGGACTAGTTTTTCCAAATCCTGTTGACACATAAGTCCTTTAACCCTTGATATATTCTTAAGGTGATAATAGGCTGACTTTGTAATTGTCTTAATGTGGCTGTTAAAGTTCAGGTCAGAGTCCATGACTACACCAAGATTTCTGGCTTTGTCTGTTGTTTTTAACATTGTTGTTTGAAGCTGAGCGCAGACTTTTAATCGTTCCGCTTTTGCTCCAAAAACAACCACCTCAGTTTTTCCCTCATTTAATTTCAGAAAGTTCTGGCACATCCAGCCGTTAATTTGTTCAATACACTTAGTCAGTTTTTGTATTGGACTATAGTCCCCTGGCGATAAGGTTATGTAAATTTGTGTGTCGTCCGCATAACTATGGTAACTTATTTTGTTGTTTTCCATAATCTGAGCCAGTGGAAGCATGTAGATGTTAAACAGAAAAGGCCCCAGAATGGAGCCTTGGGGAACTCCGCACGTCATATTTGTACGTTCAGATGTATAATTACCTATTGACACAAAGTAATCCCTATTCTGTAAGTAGGATTCAAACCAGTTTAGTACTGAGCCAGAAAGGCCAACCCAGTTTTCCAATCGGTCTAGTAATATTTCGTGGTCAACCGTGTCAAATGCAGCACTGAGATCAAGTAATACTAAGACTGAAATTTTGCCATTATCTGTGTTAAGGTGGATGTCATTAAAGACCTTAACGAGAACTGTGGTGTGGTCGGAAACCCGACTGAAAGGTATCAAAACTGTTGTTTAGTGACAAGAAATGGTTGAGTTGTTGAAAAACTGCTTTTTCAATGATTTTACTTAAAAACGGAAGGTTTGATATTGGCCTATAGTTGCTCATTAGTGATGTGTCTAGATTGTTCTTTTTTAAGAGTGGCTTGATTACTGCAGTTTTCAGGGTCTGTGGAAAGATTCCTGAAAGAAGAGACATGTTCACAATATGTAGAAGATCAGAAGCCAAACAATTCGAGACATTTTTGAAAACACCCGTTGGTAGAATATCAAGGCAACAGGAGGAGGTTTTCAGATGTTGTATAATGTCCTCCAGGTTTTTATGGTTGATTGTATGAAATTCTGTCATATTGGAGCTAGTTTTGCTTGAACACTGTGACAACACATATCCTGTACTTGATATGGAGGCACTGACTGTTTGTCTAATCTTTTGAATTTTGTCTTTGAAGAAGGAGGCAAAGTCATTGCAGGCCTTGGTAGATAAAAGTTCAGATGCTACTGGTACTGGAGGGTTTGTTAACCTATCGACAGTAGCAAACAAAGCACGTGAATTATTATTGTTTCTAGAGATAATATCAGAGAAGAAGGACCGCCTTGCATTCCTCAGTTCCAAATTATAAATGCGAAGTCTCTCTTTATAGGTGTTATAATGGACCAGGAGATTTGTTTTTCGCCACCTTCGTTCAGCTTTTCGACACTCTTTTTTCTGTTCTCACCAGTGGGACATTTCTCCATGGAGACTTTTTCTTACCAGAGACAACTTTGACCTTAGTGGGAGCAATGGCATCAATAACATTTGTAATTTTACAGTTGCAATTATCTACAAGCTCAGTCACTGAGAGCCCTGAGAGAGCGGGTGTAGAGGAGTAAAGCTGAGTAAATGTTTCACTGGTGTTTTCAGTGATAAACCGTTTTCTGATTATCTTTGTTCGGACACTTTTGGGCACAGAGATAGAGCCGTTAAAGAAAACACAGGAATGATCAGACAGAGCAACATTAGACATGATGTAGTAATTTTCATTGAATGGCGCCTTCTAGGGGTAAGGTACATCCTATGGGCACATTTGTAATGTATTAGTTGATGATCTGGATTCAAATTTAGGTACATGCAAAATAAACAAAATAGAAAAATAGAAAAAAACATGGAAGGTTTATTGGCATGGCTTGGGTCCCCCTATATAAAATATAAGTATGTTTTTCATTTCAATCAACTTACCTTCATGTCCTGGTATGATGTTCTTCACAAAACATTACTGAACATTTCTAGCTCTGTGTTTTGAACATCAGCAGGGGATGGTTTTAATACCATTATGTTTGTCCCTTAATTGGACTGTTGCGGCAAGAACTTGGGTTTAATTGAGCCCTTAAAGTAACGACACTCAGCTCTCTGTGCAGCACATCTGGTTTGAACGTCCAGCTGTTGGCAAAGACAAAAGTGGATGGTTGGATGATTGAATCAGATTTTTCTTTTTTTCCATCTTTAAGTGTTTAGGATCAAAGATGTTTTTGTTTTAATGTGGTTTATGAATTTTTAAAAAGGCCTTTTCTCCTTAAAATCTTGACTTAATCCATTTTCAAAATATGCTAATTATTACGTACTCCGGAAGCAAAAATAGCTGCTTCATTTACACTAATATAAAAAGATGAATGAACCTTGCTTGAATGATGTTGCTGCTGTTTCATATTACAGTTGTGCTAAAAGCACTTGAAACAATGAAGACGTTGGTGTTTGGGAACCTTTTGTCGAAGCACACAGTGTTTCCATTCTTTGTGCTGGAGGGAAAAGCAGGAGAGCAACTCCTGAGGTATTGAGTTCCCTGTATCCATCATTTTCGACGAGTTGGGACCTTGGAGTAGCGCCAGCAGCGTCTGTGCTAGCCAGCCGTAACTGACATTGAGTGCATTGTTTGCAGTGGGAAGCTCACGGCTGTGGCCTAAAGGTACATTCCTGAGATCAGAATGCTGTTTGAAACACAAACAGCCTTTGTACCCTCGCTGCTCTCTTTCCCTGACTCCCTCATCCACATCAAGCCTCAAGAACTAAACTGCCTCCTCTTGCTCATGTGTCAACATGTGGGCTATCATTTTCTTCACAAACACACACACACACACACACACACACACACACACACACACACACACGTGTCATTTTGATGATGAGGTCCAGGCAGATATCTGAGGGCGACTATCTAAAGTCTTGGAAAGAGGCAAAACTTTTTAAACAAACAAAGTATTCAGCGGAAAATATCAGAATTGAAAAAATGCACATGCGGGGCTTCTTTTAAGAAAAAGTACAGCTCTTAAGATATGCACTTTCTTCTACAGAAACCTGGTCTATGATTTACTTTTTGTTACATTTAAAGTATATTTTAGTGGCAGATTAATGTTGGCAGTATTGATTACAATCTGCAAATGTCTGCAAACCTATAAGCTTAACGTGTCCCCCATGGAAAGACATTTACATGAGAAACAGAGTGGAAATGATTAGTCGATTAACTGTAGATCAACAGATGGAATTAGCTTGAATCATTTTTATACTTATTTAAGATATTTTTAAGGAAAATGTTTACTGGTTTCAACTCAGCAGATTTGCCGTGTTTCTTAGTTTTCCATAACAAATAAACTCTTAACTCCAGAAACACCTCCCGAATCCAGTCAAGTACAATCTATATTAAATCGCTTTTTGTACATTGATTTATGTTGTTTTACAGTGATGTCTAAGATATTTCTAGAGGATAGCCTAGTTTGACAGCAGAAATACTTAAACTCTATGACACATCCTAAAGCCTATCCCTTTTGGTGTCTAGCCATTATATTCACAAATACTCCTTAGTCATTAGTTTTTCTTTTTTGCAGTTATTCAAAAAGTATAGAGTGAGAAATCCATCATAGAGGCTCTGTCAAGAAATTGTGATTTACATGGAGGGGTAAACACTTCCTGGAAAAACTGTGCTTAACACAAAACACCTTGACACTTCAAACTGACATACTTCAAACTGACCTAAACATGGCAGGTTGATGAAAGGTTGGTAAAGCGATAAAAAAGTGATCACTTAATCACAGAAAGGCTCATGGAGTCCACTGAAATTAACAGGTTGACAATACTTTAAAGGAGGTTAGGGTCCATCAGGTTTAACAGATATTAATCTGACTGGAGTAGATCACATGTTAAGGCAAGACTCTGCAAATGAAAAGGCAGTGATTCACCAGCTTAACATTTGACAGCGTATGATGTAGTGCAATAACATGAGGGGAGTTAGCCTTAATGAGTGATTATATTAAACAATATTCACTCAGTGCCCTGTTATACGACAATTAATTTGTACTCAACTACTCTTCTGAGGAAGAGTTAATAGGATGCGGATGATTACATTATCAGTGATTATGCTGCACAGATCATTAGCACTGCAGGCATGGAGTTCAATTTACTATTATACAGTGGTGCAGTCATGGTGACATTATTAATTATCAGCAGGATATTGCAGTAGAGTAAGTTGTGTTTCATTGGGGTGTCATGGTGGTCCGGGGGTTGAAACTCATAGCATATAGCCTTCTGTAATTGTGAATTACATGTAATTCATACCTTTGTCTCCTCTCAGTTTATGTTTGCTTGTCCACTTTTAGATAAAGAAAAATGCCTCCAAACAATATTCACACTATAGATGTTGTGTATATACCATACATGTACCGCAAAGTGCATATTCTAATCACCGCTTTAATAGGTACACTCTCAGATCATTTTCAAATAAATATATTTAGGGGTGTAACATGTCAGAAGCCATTTCAATAGAACTGTATGGCTTTTATTATTGTCTGTGTAATGCAAAAGAAGGCACAGGTTAGAATGGAGTATTGTAAATTAAACATTATGAATCAGAGCTGGTGATTATAACTAAAATGGTTAAATATCAATTAATTTTTTAATCTTTTTCCCCATAAACCCCTATTATCATAGTGTGTATATTAAGAACATTAATTAGGCCTACATTAAGAAACTCTGATAAAAACATGGATACAATCAATTTCTCAGATTGTAAACCGGGACGGCTGTTCTCTGTATCAAATCTACTCTCCATCACACGTCTATGCGAATGGAAAGACAACACTTTATCCATTAGACTACACCACATTAAAGTATGTGTACACCTTAAAAACATCAGCGGTATGTACATGTTGCAAGCCGTTTAAAAAGAATCCCTAAGGTTTTTATTATCCTACATCCTCCAACACTCAATCATACTAATAGTAATTGGATTGTATTTAGTAATATTGTGAATTAAAATTATGAACCAAAACTGGTGATCATAATATACACATCAACAATATTTTCATGTTTATTTTCTTGAAAACATACCATCACATTGGGTGTATAATGTAATGTTCTGTGAGCATAAAAATGCTCTCTCCACTAAAACTACTCTCTCCAACACATGCATCCCACCTCACCTTGTATTTCTCAAGCCCATCTTTCTCCTACCCTAAACTCCCGCCCATAACTACGTAGAACCCACAACAAGCAGCCAACCAATCAGAAGCACCTCGCTAATGTGTAGAGAGGGGGCTGGGGAACAGAAAGACAAATGCTCAAAGGGAAGAGAGTAGAGGACCACTTTGCGATTCACAAGGGTTGTTGTTTTCCCCATGCATTTGTTCGCACTCCCTTGCGCACAAGAAACCGCTAAATGATCCAGCGCAGCCCTCTAAAGAGCTCTTGGTACTTGTCTGGCTTCGCTTTTTTGGTTGAGATCCGCTAGGAGACAGGACGCAAGAGGGAATCGCAGAGGTGGAGGCAGTTTGTTGCATGAACTCAGAATCACTGCGATAGAATTAACTGCTAGAGAAACTACTAAACTTTTGGAAACTTTTATTTTTGGCGACTATTTTTACTCCTGTGAGATTCCATTTTAGTTTTCACCCCAATCATGTATGGATAACGGGAGGTGTGCTCAAGAATCCGGCTCAAATGGATCAGCGCTGACGGGTTTATGGAGCCGGGATTACACAGCGCAGTGCCAGCCTGTTGAACGCCCACACACACACACCATCTGCCTCGGAATAAATAACACTTTCCAGTGAAGACTATACATGGAAGTAGTGTAGAAGTTTTGCATATGACACTGCTGTGAGTTTTACCGTTTCCTGCAGCCAGAACGATGGCAAGCTCTGGCGCATTGGCACAGAGCGTCTGCAGATCTGTTTGGCCTCTTGGTTGTGTGCTTTTGTTTTTTGGCTACTTATCAGTGGCCTCGCCGTCCCACGGTCGGCGGCTGATATGCTGGCAAGCCATCATGAACTGCCAAGCCGAGCCGGAGTGCAATTACGCATACGAACACTACACGCGCGCATGTGGTCCCGTGCTGAACGGGGAGAGGAGGAAGTGCCCCAGCCACTGCATCTCCTCGCTTGTCCAACTCAATCTGACCAAAAACGGGCCGGCTCTGGAGGATTGTAGCTGCGCCCACGATCCGGTCTGTACGGGCACCAAACGGGCCATCGAGCCCTGCCTGCCCAGGACTACCAGCACCGGCTGCACGGAAGCTCGGCGCCAGTGCGAGAGAGACGGACAGTGCAGCTCTGCTATGCACGATTATTTGAAGCACTGCGGGAAACTTTTCAGCGGAGCAATCTGCACGAACGCTTGTCGGAATGTGATCGCGAACATGCGTAAAATACCCAAGGGTCAGCAGCTGGACACATGTATGTGTGACGGGACGGAGAGAGCCATCTGTGAGTTTGTCAAGAGCAGCATGAAGGCGCTGTGCTTCGACACTCCCGTGAGAGAAGAAGGCAGCGGGTCAGACGACGGCCAAGATTCAGATGATGATTACGACCCCTCAGATCCGGACTATCCTGAGGACCCCGAGAGCGGAGCGTCTCTTCCAGCGTCCCACTTTGTTTTGACCCTGCTGGCATCCATGTTGGCTCTTTTGCCCCTCATTTAATCCCCGAGTTCATAATCTGCCCCGATTTTTGTCCGGATAAAAGGCAATCTAAACAGCTGTCCCTCTTTGACTTGCTACTAATGTGAAAGGTTAGAGCATCACAGACTAAACGTCAGCGTGTTTTGGCGCAAGCCTTGTTTAAATAAAGAGTTTTAGATGCTGAAGTATATCAAATCAGGATATTTTCTATGCAAACAAGACCTGAAAGATATTTTAAAGAGCCTGAGCTCCAGGCTGCTTACTCTTATCAAACCACACCACTCCACGGCTCTCCAGATGCTTTGCTTATGTGATAAGCTAAATTAGATTGTCTGACTCTGATTGTAAAGTTGTCATGATAAAGACACAGCTGGCTTGTTTTAGTAACGATGCAACGTTTAATCAGTATATGCTGAGCACTGGCAATCTTTTTTTTAAGATATGAACTATTTTTATATGACACTACTGCCATTTGGCACCAGGTTTTATGATTTACAAGTATTTAATGCTGGAATCTATAAACTGTATGAAACTGTAAATAGATGAGGAGTTAAAGTGAAACAGTAATTTATTACATGCCACCTAGATACATCCAAATGTTCATCATGTGAATAAAAGACAAAAGATAAAAGTATTCCAGCTTTAAAGGGAAGTTATTTTGACTGTATTCTCTTCAAAGATCATGTGCATTGTATATATGTGTATAGCCTATATCGATTTTTTCAAAGAATCCTCTATGTTTTAGGCTATGAGATGATTTATTTACTGTGTATAGCCTAGAGAAAGAAATGTCTAAATCCACTGTATGATTGCCTTAATGATATACTTCTATAGAAGGCATAAAGGAAACTTGAAGATATAATTTGTGACTGTGAGTTATTTGTTCATTTTGAACCCCTTGTTAGTGTTGTCATATCAACAAAGTTATTTTGTTATAATAATCATGGTGTAAATTATATGTTGGATTAGTTATCACCAGCCAAGCCACTGGCAAAATGAGCACCATTAGTTCTATTGGCAGAAAGTAGTTTATGAGCTTTTATTTATTTGTGTTTATTTGTTAAATGTTCTTACATGGCCTTTCATTCTAGACCAGTTACACCAGTTTGAATTTGTTATACAAACTTATTACTTATTTTATACAAACAATTCAGTTAGGTAACAAAAAAGTGTTTTTCTTTTACTTATTAACGTACTTACACACACACACAAACACACATTTTTAGGATCCCATTCATTTTTGCATAATGATTAAGGTTATTATTAATGCTCATGAAATAATAAATGTAAGGGAAAAAGCAACATATTTTGATCCATAATTGACTGATTTAAAGTCTCATATGTTGGCTGTGCTTCATAGTTAGCTTTTACAGTATATTCTCAGTTGATAATAAACTGTATATGAATCCTGTTTTATTTAAAAAAAAATTGTATTATACTTTATTAATTCCACAAGGGGAAACTACACTTTACACTCTGTTGTTATTACACACAGGCCTGAATTACACACACATGCTCAGGTCCTATACATGCACTAATGGAGAGATGTCAGAGTGAGGGGGCTGCCCATGGAAAGGCGCCCCGAGCAGTTGGGGGTTCCGTGCCTTGCTCAAGAGCACCTTGGCAGTGACCAGGAGGTGAACTGGCACCTCTCCAGCTACCAGTCTATCACCATACAACGGTCCGTACGGGGACTTGAACCGGCGACCCTCCCGTCCCAGCCCAACTCCCTACAGACTGAGCTTACTGTTGCCTGTGAAGATAAAACCGAGATACCAAATTCTTTAATTTAAAGGAACATTATTTTTTATATACAATGGTGAGTTATTAACTCATGTTTCTATAACTACAATGTAGTAAATACAGGCTCATTTAAAATGCAGGCCAGCTTCCTCTGTTGACTGACCTAATGACCTGCTATGTCTTGATTTAGCTGGCTGTTGTCAAAAGCAACTGGCACCATAAATCATCAAATCACCCTCTTTTGAATTTGAATAATAATGGAGTATGGTGTACTTTGAGTATGTGTGTATTGCTTTTATTTTTATTTTTTTGCAGAATTGTTATTAATATAATTTTCACGAGATATTGTTGCTCATGTAACCTCTGTCTTTGGTCAGCTTCTGGAGCAGTGATTTGCTGCAAAATGTTTCATTAGAGAGGTAGACAAGGGCCCTCCAGCTGAATGGATGGAGGAGAAGTCGAGTGGCATCTTTGTCATGGAAATGTTAAGCACATAATAGTTGGGTCGCACAATAGGGAGGCACTTCATTCTTTCAGGCTGGCTTGACACCTCTGGAGAGCTGAGCGGCGGGGAAGCATGTGGGAACGATCTGCTGCTGCTTGGGACTCAACCCTCCACTGCAAGAAAAGAAGACGAAAACACAAGACAGGCCTGGCAAGGGATGATCTATCTTGAATCCACACTTAATATCCCCTGTGCTTTTTATACCTGCATTTGTTTTTTTTAGTGGTTTATACTTTTTTGCTTCAAGAAATACCCCAAAAAAGAAATTCAACCTTGATACAAAAAGTCACTTCAAGACATCTCTTTCTTCATGTTTTTACATTTTAAACATTACAGTAAACCTAAAACTCTATACTAGTGTGTATGCAAAAAATATCCCCAGTTTCTCTTCATAAGCATGCAGGGCTCATAAATAAAATACCATGTCAGTTTCTTGCAGTGTCGGTATGCAGTCCGCCGTGCATGAAGCTCTCCAGCAAGCTCTGCAGCCCAGTCGGTCCTCCCTTCCTCCTCCTCCTCCTTCTCCTTGTCTTTCTATTGCCTCTCGCATTTGTCCAGGCAGTTTCAGCACATAAAAAGGCGCAGCATGCGTTGATTAGGCCATAATAATGCACGGTGTGTGAATGGATGAATGAGGTGAAAGAAATCTCACAAAACTGGCCTGCTTGTCATAAAATGGACATGGTGCACAATGGGTGCTTGAATACATTTGTTGGTGTAGTGCTCTCAAGCAAAATGCTAGCATTTTTTGTAGAGTTTTAAAGGATAAAAGACATTTTTCTTCTGTTATAGTATGATTTTATTTCAATTGTTTAAATGAAGAAGCCATTAAAAGTGCGTCAGAAATGTGAAAAGTTACGTGTGTGTGTGTGTGTGTGTGTGTGTGTGTGTGTGTGTGCGAGTGCGTGTTGGGGGTGGCTCTGGGTTTAATTTACAAACTGTGGCTGTTTGTGTTCCAGCTCTTTGAGCTTGTGTAAGGTATCTCTGCCATCAACTTTGCTTCAGTGAGCTCAGTTCACTTCAAGCTCTGTTTCTTTGGCCTCCTGAACAAAACGGCACACACTCCACCCCATGCAGATCACTTCACCCCTTCACCCCATGCATATCACTTCACCCCTTCACTCCATGCATATCAAAGCACAATGTTTACAAAGGTGCAGCTCTCTCAACCACTGACACTGGAGGTTTGAAACTTTGTGTAGGCTGAGCTCTATAATAATCCTTACTGTAGTTTTTGTTGCAAAATTGCTTATTATCTTTCCTTCCTCCAAATTTATTCAACAATGTGAATTTATTAAGTTAAGCTGCCATATATAATTACACAACTTCTTTATTACTCTTAGGAATATTTGACAAAATGAAATATTTGACCTTAGCCCTACTTTTCCTTGCAGTGTTTTAGTTAGGTCCTGGCACCAGCTAGTGTGCCATTTTTTTCATGCATAAGTAAATGGAAAACATATATGGAACCCGTTCAGTTGGAACTTGTTTTACTTTTTTCTTTAAATCCTAGAATCAAAACAAAAACTCCGAAAGGCCTCAGGGTTTCAGTATTTTGTCTAAGGATATAATAAATATATATTTAACATATATGATGCTGTGACTTTGGTCTTTATAAACAATGTAAGTTATGTAAGTTTAATGTTTGCATATTTGACTGTTTAATGCTTTTCTATAATTGTTAATACGCATAATGTGCTGTACGTGCATCACTCCCACATATAAGCTTCTTTTGTTAGATTTTCACATTACTGAAACTAAACTGCAATCCTAATATATGATATTCTCAGGCCTTGAAGTGAACTCCCTATTCCTGATGTGTGCTGACCATATTTCTCACAGGCATTTGTTTTGGCCTTAGCTCCATGCGAGGTTGTGCAGAAAGTGATGTAGAAATGGTTGGACAGTTGGAATGGCTGAGACGGAGGAGGTACTGAGATGGAAAGTTCATTTGAAAGGATTTGAAAATAATCCCCTAAAGTTACCACAGGGTATTCGATGGAATGGGCTCCACCTTGGCTCCCCTCTGTGCTCCTGCAATAGTTTCAACGTACATTTCTTAAAAAGGTAGTTATGAAAGAGTTTTCTTTCACTTAGTTGTTTCCTTGTGATTTCACTTGGAATGTGTTTTCGAATTGTAAGTTATTTCAGCTCTTCAGATGATGCTCTCCTCCTCCCCCTGCGATGGGACAGCTCTCTGAATTCACTTGAAGGAGACATTGCGAAGCAAAGATCATTGATTTTGCATCTCCCTCGTTAGCTGCTTGGTCGATTCCAGGAGACTTTTCGAGAAACTCTTGTTTTTCCCTCCCTTCTATTTCAGCTGCCACTTTGATTTCATCATGCAAGACCTCTGCTGAGTTCACAACCCTTTGAAATGAGAAAAAGGCCTGTAATCCAGTTACTCAAGCTGCAGCCCGACTCCTTAGGTTCTGAGAGAAAACCTGCGGCACTAATCCCACTGTCACCAGGAGAACGCTTTGCTACCTGACTGTTTGTGGCAGCCATTTGATATATTCGCTGTTTAAAATGTTGCTGTTGAGAATTTTACAAAGGGGTTCACAAATTGTTGCACACTGGTTTTTGTTAGCTGTACTTCAGTGCTTAGCCTATATAGCCCGTGTAGTGTTGGAAAAATCAAAAAGACGATGCTTAGGAAAAAGGCTGCAAATACAATGTTTTTTAAAGAATTAAAGAGCTTTTCTCTTCCAGAATAGTCTTTAGTTAATCGGATGCAGTGAGAAACAACAGAAAAGAAATAAAAAAGAGGTGATAATATACAGTAGGTATAAGAATCAAGGTGAAATAGAAATGTCCCTATTTAGGCTACAAAATATCTAACAATGAGAAAACACAGTATCACTCTGAGGGAATGCAAAATAATAGCAGTTTAGATGCTTAACTATTAGTCAATTTTGAGCCTCTGAAAATGTAATTAAAATAAAAACCCTCACTATTAGCCCAGAGCCATATCAATAATAGAGACTGTCCTCCCAGGAAGAACAGAATCAATCATTTTAGCAAGTGCAATTTGTTTACATTCAATTAGTCTTGCATTGCCAGACCTTCCTCCACAGCACTGCTGAGGAGCGTCTGGCGAGTCCACCCAGCATTCCGGGATGGGAGAAAAACATGCTCTGGTTTGTTGGAATTTCTTTCAGCCAATCACAACGTCTTGATTGGTGCTGAGCACCAAGCGGAGCCACGTTGCCGCTGCAAAATAGCTTTGGGAAGGAACTTGTTTTGGTGGACCATGTGTACGTTGAAAAGTTGTTTTAGTTGTGCAACAGAAAACTCAGATTGGATAGATAGTCCTCATAAAGCCATTGTAGTTTAGAATTACAACACACAGAAAGCGGAAGGTAATGGGGCATCTGAAAACGGATATCCGACAAGACATTTGGCTGAAATTCTGGCAGAATTTAGAAATTTAGTCTATAGTGGCTGTAGGCAACATCGTTATATAGTCTACAGTGCAGTCAAACAAAAATCCCTTTGTAGGTAAGCGTAGGTAATTCACGTCTAACTAGCATTGGTCTATATATCTTTGACGTTCCACTTCTGAGATTGCTCCATTACCGACAGAAATTCCGCCGGATTTTACTCATTTAGACCAGATATCCATTGCCTTGGGCTAGTTTGTGTATGCATTTTAAACTCTGGTCGATTTATGAGGGCTATGGTTAACTTTTTCTTAGATCTCTGCAGGGTAAATCCAGACAGCTAGCCAGACTGCCTGTCCAATCTGAGTTTTCTGCTGCACGACTAAAACAAATTTTGAACCTACACACTTTTCACCAAAACAAGTTCCTTGCTGAAGCTATTTTGCAGCAGCACCGCAAGGCTTTACCCGGTGCTCAGCACCGGCCAAGTCAATTGTGACTGGTTTAAAGCAATGCCATTAAACCAGACCACATTTTTCTCCCATTCCAGAATGCTGTGGGTACTAGCCAGCTGCAGTGGAGGACAGTCTGGCAAAGCGCGACTAGCCTAGCCTGAATGGCCACAATAAAAGATATTACAAATATGCAAATATATTGAAAGTGTACTGCTTAATAAAACGATTTTTGATTTCATGAAAATGATCGTAACAAAAATGCTTCTGTGTGTTTTTCTAGAGGTCACGAACAAACAACTTATTCTGTTGTTTAATTTGGAGGACCAGTTGCAATTGGAAGTTATCCTTAATAAAGTACCGTATTTTTGTCTGACATTGTTGGCTAGATGATCATACAAAACATAAATTAAATATAAAGGAAATGCTTGTGCACAACAGCTGAAGGGATAATGGGATAAAATGACACGGATAGATGTCTGAGCACTTGGCAATGGTGTGTTTTGTGTAAAAGGTATTGATCCGGCCTTTCATCTCTCCAAAGGTATATTATGGTCATTGTGTGCAGTAAATCCTACTTTATAGCTCTTTAATTGAAGTGTTTCAACAGTTTATCATGCTCTGTCTGCCCAGATGGAGTGAAGCTGCACCCTCTGTCAACCTGTAACAGCCAGTGGGTCCAGTTGCTCTGCGGGCTCAGGGGGACATTCCCAGTATGTTCACACATCACTGGAGGTGCTGGATTGTTCGCCTTTTACTTTGACCACAACACAAACAACTTCAGCCACACATAAACAAAACACGAGGCAGGGGTGCAGCAGGACGCTGTCCAAGAGGCGTTTACACAATGAGTCAGGGCTGCCTCTGTTTGTTTGTTTGTTTGTTTGTTTGTTTGTGTTTACGTGTGTGTGAGTGCCTGTGTGTATGCAAATGGATGCACATGCAACTGGAAGCATGTGTCTGTTTGTGGAGGATGGCAGGGTACCAAAGCTGTTTTGATCTCATCTCTTTTTCCCAGCATGATTACCCATAGCCAACCTCTACCTCCAAAAGCCTCCCCTAGCTGTGCACTTCTGAGAGGCCTCCACAATTCAAGGAATTAGAAGAGAGGGGCAAAGGAAAGGGGGGAGGGGCAGGGACGAGACACAGAGAGAGGAAAACACAAAACTTGCTGACACGGGGCATAACTTAATTTCCACGGTAGGGGGACAGCTGTGCAGTGTAATCTGCCATGGCAGCCCATTCAGTCTTCAATGGCAGGCTTGACCTGCCAAGAAAAACTCAAACTGCAGCAATCCCCTTCTCAGTGAAGGAGGTGGTGACCAGGCCACCATTTATGGGCTTGTCTTAAAGAAACATACCCCTCTTGCTTGTTATTGATAACACCCTCAGAGACACACACACACACACACACACACACACACACACACACACACACACACACACACACACACACACACACAGAAAGAGATATATGGTCTCTGTGGAAGATTGTCTTTGCATCATTGCCTAACCACTTTGCTGCAAGCTTGTAGTCAGCATTGAAGTATTCCCATCCAGCAGAACTATCTTTAGTTGTGTGACGTCATGCAACAACAAATTGTATTGGTATATATCTGCAGATCTAAATTTCTAACAGATTACTTTGTATGAATATTCTCATAAACGGGGCAATTTTACTGTTACCTGGTGAAAATCACAACGGAGGTTTGAATCCTTTCTGCCATGGTAACTTTCCAGAGGTGTACAATCCTGTCTCCTAGCTTCAAACTCATAAATATTATAAGGCCTACATAAAGGTGCCCTGTGGAATGTCTGTAAACAAACAAAATGTATGTTTACATTCAGTGTTTCTTAAACAAATTACATTGTATGTGTCCTTGAGGTTCCTAATTAAACAGTTGTAAAGCTGATTTTTGAATATGTTAAATCCTGCATTGTTTACATCTATTTTTGAGTATGTAGAAAACAAAAGCATAGGCCCACATGTAAAAACAATGCTCCCTAGCACTCTATTGGTCAAAAACGTCACAGGGTACGATTTAACTTGACTTCTTGGATTGACCAGTCCTTGGTTTGACCAGTACCTGAAGCAACACGTGCAACACAACCTCTTTTAAATGCAGTGCTATTTCTTAGTTTTAAAAGAAGAAGATTGCAAGCCGATGCAAATAATGAAGATCTCAAAAAGTTTCAACAAATGTGTTCTGTGATGTAGGAAAGGCATTACAAGATCTTTGTTAGGGCAAATTTCAATGTATTGATAACCTTTCCACAGATTTTTACACATTTGTGTTAAGGTATCATTGATTATTTAGCAGTCTCTGAGTAATCAACTAACAAAAGTAAACACAGTAAAACTAAATTATTAACAGGAAATGTGCTTTCACCCCAACATGAATAATGAGGCTGTAGCTTGGAAGTTGTGGGGAGTTAATAGTTTGGCAGTGGAAGTCAATAGGGGCCGGGGTCTCACTCCATTAAGCTGACCCCCAGGGCCACGTATTCCTCCTTCACACATTCATTTCCTCTTTTATGCTCCCTCTCTTTTCACAGCAGAGGGCAGGCAGCAGTGCAGGCTCATGCAGAACAGCCTCTGTACAGACTCCAGGTCATAAATATGTTGGGTGAGTTGGTGTAGCTTTGTTAACCCAAACACAAATGGCAGCCTTTTAGAAATGAATGAAAAGGCAGGCGTGGGATAGAGGAAGCTGTGAAAGGTACTGATGATCACAACACTGGCTCCCTAGTTTTCTCTCTCAACACATAGCTGAGTTAAGTTTCAGTGAGGCACTCTCTATGTGTGTGTGTGTGTGTGTGTGTGTCTGTGTGTGTGTTATTTTGACAGTTATTCCATCTCCTTAAATGTATATTCATACGTTTTAAAGATATCGTTATTACAATTGCATGACTATGATCTATTTTTCCAATTATTTCCCCAATTAGTCTATATAAAGTAGATTTATCAATGATTCTAATTCATTTATGTACTCAACAGACTAGTAAATGATTCGCATAAGCTTAGTGTGTCATTCAAAACACTGGTGTAAACGTCCTTTCTTTGTGTTGCGCTCCCTGCAGTGGCATTTGTAAACATCTTCAAGTGAAATCCCCAGAGCAAACACAGCCAAGCCTTCAGCAGGCTGCGGTTCAGAGCGGAAGACGTCTCTGTTTGAGGTCCAACAAGTGGCAGAAAAGAAGTGCTGAGTTTATCTTGGAACAGGAAGCAATTATTTGATTTAAAGGCACATCTCCAGAGTAAACACACATATGTTTACTGTTGATGTAGGTAATACTTACCTTTCAAAGAAATTAAATTTCTTCTGTTAAACAATAAATAATCCTTAAAGTAAGAGTAAAACATTTGTGCTGTGACATTTCTTTCCAGAATAATTCAAACTCTTTAGTCTTTTAAGACAAATTACGATCTTTTCTTGAATTTGCAAAGTATACAAAGGCACAGAACATGCCAAATCTGTAATAAACTCGACTGAAATGAGCTAAACCCATAATGAATAATCCCACTTGGGCTGCAAAGGCGCAACACACAATGGTCCAGTTTACCAAAGCAACTGAGAGCAGGGCTGGTGATTCAGGGTCATTAATAAAGCCCTCTTTGTGCTTCAGTTCATGATGGAGTAGGAAGGTTTTCAGATGTCTCTGCATTGTTTTAGGATGACACACTTAACCCACAAAAAAAAAAACTAAAGTAGGGAGATTTTCTGACATTTCTCGTGGTCGTTTGGGGCAGACATACTTCACTGACAACATGCAGTTTGTAAGTTTGTTAGTTGTAAGCAGTAGAAGTAATAGCTACTACTGATCAGATGAATGTCATATTAAAACACTAAAATCATCAAATTCTTTGTCATTAAGATTTACATGAGAGGGGTGATACAAACCTGAATGTATGCTCTTATTTACAACCATGTTTTATAGTTCATTACTGCCTGAAAACAATGTTATGTTATGAAATGCAAGCCAAGATGAACATTCAAAATATGCAAAGAAAAACTTGATGAAAATGACAAACAGGAGAAGGGGGATAATGATCATAGGCAAACAATAACACCGCAAAAATCCAGAAGAATTCTCACTGCTCTTTTCCTGAATCATATTTAGGCCCCTTTCCCCCTCACATGGAAATCCAGCAGCTCTCTGGTAAAGACGGAAAGCTAAGCGAGTCTCTTCCTGAGCTCATATGTCATGTTAAAGACATTGCAGGAACAGCAGAGGAAGGTGGGGCGTACAACAGGGAGTTGGTAATGTCTGCAGCAAGAAACAGCTAAGTTGTGTGTGCGTGGTTTGTGTGTGTTTTTTGGTGGGGGGAGGGTTCTGCAGGAGTGGCAGGAATGAGTGAAAGTGAACAGGCCAAAATTTTGTTGTGGAATTGGGAGTGTTTATGTCAGAAAAAGTAGGACTGAAAGTTACACAGAATAAGGGTTAGATGTTGAGACTTCAAGAAGGAAAATGGCTGTACGCATATGCTGTACTATAGTGCTGCACTAAGTATAAAGCAAATGGCAGTAAGACAACATTTATATTTATTCATGTGAAAATTACTTCCACCTCTTTCCAGGATGTCTGTTACAGTTACAGTTTAGTTATACCTGAATAATCAAAAAAAAAAAAAAAATCTCTACGTCCTAAACTGTGCTTCATCAAAGCCAACATCTGGAGGAGTGAGACAGACCAAGTCATTATTTGACGCACCATCAACATTCAAATAAACGCTAATAAAATTAATGAACGTGGTCTTAAGAGTGATTTATGCCTCTGCCTTAAATCGACGCCGTGGCTACGTAGGTAGGTACGCGGAGACACAGACAGTACTCCGTACCCGATGCCGTAGCCTGACGTGCTCAGCTGTGGCTTGGTAGCATTGCATTTCCCCCCTACTCATCTTCTGCTTCTCCTTCTCCATAAACAACATGAAGTCAAGGAGACGGTTAACTTTTCCTGCTACAGATTTCCCACTGTGGTAAGAAAGCACAAGGGAGACACTTTGTTTCTCTCACTAGGAATCTGGAATCGCTACTCGTGCCGAAACTAATCGCTGCCACTCTCTTACTCGTTCTACCACACACTCACCACACACATGCCGGCCCTGCTATTCTCTTAAAGAGATTGATGCACACACCAAAGTACAAGTATAAACTTCAGGCTACTTGTAGGCTATAGCAAAAGCTCTGTGTGGAGCCTCTGCAGGACCATAAATCACACTTTAGTCTGGAGGGATGGTAAAAAAAAGATTGGTACACATAAAACCAGCTCAGTATGGACATAGACTAGGGCACACTGTATAGTTTTACTTTAGTGGTTACTATGGAATATGGAATAGTTTGACATTTTGGAAAATAAGCTCATTTGCCTTCTTGCTAACAGTTAGGCGACAAGATTGTTACCAGTCATGTATCTATACGCTAAATATAAAGCTGTAGCCAGCGGACAGTTAGCTTAGCTTACATGGCAACAATTCAGCATTCACTACTCCCGCACATAACATTTAATCTTTGCAGGACTGCAGCTGGTGGTCAGACTGCAGCAGACAGTTCAGAGCTGGCGGCAATCAGACAGGTAAACTTCTCTGGAGCCAACTGCTTCCACTCAGCCCTCAATCCTTCTCCTGACACGCACACACACAAATATACCCACACACACACACACACACACACACACACACACACACACACACACACACACACACACACACACACACACACACACACACACACGTTAGATAACTTCAACTCTAAAGGCACAGAAAAACAAACATTGAGTGACGGTGTTTAAAGGAAAAGTTAGAGAGTTTTGGGAAATATTGGCAATAAATGAGACTTCATACCACTCTGTCTATGAGAGCGGTATTGATCTGTTCATTGATCTTTAGGCAAGAAAGTAAATCATTTCCCAGAATGTTGAACTATTCCTTTAGCTGTGTCAAATGGATCAGATCTGCAGCAGTCATGCCATGCACTCATGTTTTTGTGCACTGCCAACCTATTCTGTTTGAGATAAGATGATAAGATGTCCCTGAAGTACTCCAGAGAAACATAAACATTTCTGTCCTCTTCTCTCATATCACATAGAGCAAGTGGCCATCAACAACCACACCAATTGCAACACTTGTGTTGAGTTTGTGGTCAGCTCCAGAAATTAATTTAGCTGTGGTCTCAAATGCCAACGCAGCAGAGAATTATGGACTGCTGTCCAATTTTGAGCCATGAGATTATTTACTGACAGTCAAACATAAAACCCTAATCATGGATTTGTAGCGAGGAAAACATAAATATTTGGATTAGTGTCTGACCTACAGCTGCACCTCAGCAAAGTTGGCAATGGGATAACATCATTAATGCTGTAAAGATAGATTTCCCACTATTTGAAGTGAACAATTAGTATAAAGTCAAGACAGTGTTGTGGATATGTAGTACAATGTCTTGCTCAATACACCATTTACGACAAGGGCTACAGTGGGATTTATGAACCAGGCAATCAGTTCCAGATTTGCAAAACCAAATACTTAAAATGATGCTTGTTTGCAAAATGAAAATGGCACAGTCTGGTGTGGAGATATACAACTCCCCTCTCTTCAAATTATTAGCAGTGAAGTGCAAGCAAAACACAAGCCTTGTTGTTTGTGTGTCTCACTCTCTGTGCTTTTCTCCACTCATTTGTTTGGCACCTCCCAGCTGGCAGCTGAGCTGAATAAATTAATCATCCCGTGTCTGATGATACATGCAGGTTTCTTCGTTTTGCCCGTTTAAAAAGGGGGTGCTATTCTCTTCTCGTTGAAATATCTTTGCCTGAGGCGACAAATTGTCATGGCTTAGAGAAGAACTGACTCATTGCTCCACGCCCGTTCCATTTTACAGCCACCCTTGAATGGCGTATCAGCTTCCAGTGGGTCCTTGGGCTTTGTTTGGAGAAAAGGAAACAACAGCTGTTGCTTTCACAGGATTTTCTAACCCGGGGTCCTTGGAAAGAAGAAAAAGAAATCTCCTTTTTTTTTTTTTAAAAAGCAGAAAAGTCCCATTGCCAAGGAAACAGTTCAATACCACCAGTAGACTTTTATCTCTGTTTCTGACACCAACACACTTTCTATATTTTTCTTTCTCTCTCTTTATTTCTCATACAAACACACACAACAGCCTCTCTTTGTCAAAGTGAGGAGGGGGGTGGAATTGGAGGAACAGTGAAACTCACAGGTTCAGCTCCATCTTTCACCTGTCTCATTATTAGTAGTGATGAAGGACAAAGTCAGAATTCCCTCCAATAATTCTGCCTGTGAGCCGCCTGCCTCCATCTGTTGACAGAGCTGCTAAATGAGTCCTGGGCAGGAATGTTAATCAAAGAATCTGACATGTTGCTGGAGATTTGGCCTTCAGCCTCTCTGAGGGCCTCTTGGACAGGTGGCTTTGTCTCTGTGGAGCAGATCTGATATCAGGACTGAGATACATTTCAAAACTCCTGGTTGTGTCTTAGACTCTAGCTGATGTCATGTTCTTTTGTAGAGTATTTTTTACTGCAAGGGTTGTCTGTTTTCTAGGGGATGAGTCAAAATAACTTTAAAGATTTACATGAAGGCCTTTCTCTTCTTTTTGTGTACAGTTAATCCTTTTCTGGTTCTATAAAAAACACAATCTTTCAGAGAGAGAGTTTACAGTTAAGCCCATGCCTCAAAATATCATTAAGTGTTATTAAACCTAATAGATTCTGCTTACTTTATAGTAATGTGTAACATTCGTACTGGAAATATGATCTTCTGATTCATTTGTTTGTGGTTTGGCAAGAAGAGTGATGAGCTGATAGCTCATTTTTTAGTACCTGCAGTAGATTTAATTACAGTATGTAAGAAACAGAATAACAGTGTTTCCTCTGTGCCTGTTGATCAGACATTGTGGCACGAGGAACTGAGAGCTGTAGCTGGAGGATGGGATTGTATGATGAGGTTAGTGGGACAAATGTATCATGTAGCTGAAGGAGCCTTGGGGCAGAAGAGATCATCATCAAACAAAACACAAACTAATTGCAGCTCATTACAGTGCAGGTTCAGCAGCTAAGCTGTTTGATGTTTGTTGTGTGTGTGTGTGTGTGTGTGTGTGTGTGTGTGTGTGTGTGTGTGTGTACGTGCTCTGGCCTCATTTTGGGGGAGAAACCACAATGTTTAATCTTGACATTAGTACTTCTTTAGTGGGCGTGAAGCCAAGCTGTGTATGTTTGGTAGTGGTTAACCAGCCACAGAGAAGATCATAATGAGATACCTGTGTACACTCATGGGCTGGGCGTAGCCAAAACATTTCTTCAGCCTGAGGAACAAAACAACTTAACATATTGTAAAAATGTACTTGCTGCTGCATTAATAATATTTGTAGAGAATGGTCTTAAAATTTATAGGGGAAATTTTCCTATACAAATAGCATCATATTCATTAATGCCATATGTATTTTTATTGAGTGATTTTCAAGTTCAATTGGCGACATGTCTTGCCTTGCAAAACCTTTGCAAATTGAATTTCCATTCCTGCAGTTTTATTTTATCTTTGCCATTTGTGTGGCATTGCAAAATCACAATTTCCCTTTTCTTCTAACACTAGAGCTGAGACGATAAGTCAATGCGTTAATTACTTGATTGAACTATTATGTTGTTTCTTCAAGCAACAATGCCAAATATTTTGTTTCCATACTCTGGTTCCAGGTTTTCTAATATGGGGATTTGCTACTTTTCTCTGTTATTTAATAACAAATTGATTATCTTTTTTTTTTTTATGGACTGCTGTGGACATAAACAATTTAAAGACATCACCTCACCTTGGGGACTGTGAAATTGTGATGGAGATCACATTTCTGACATTATATAGACCCAGCGATTAGTCAATTAATCAAAAAAATAATTGGATCAGATTAAACGTTAATCAAAATGATCATCATTTGCGGCCCTAATATAATAACATATTTGATTTCTTTAGTTGCATGCTGCTTATCGGGGAACAAAGTGCAGGAGTCGCTCATACGTCTTGGAAACCCCCTCCGTGTATGGATCCAGACTATTTAGCACCAGATGATGCTAAACCTGCACTAATGAGGGTAATATTTCTCTCTAATTTAGTGTTTCTTCACTCTAATAGATAAATGGCATTTTTAAATTCTAAATTTGTGTGTAAATGGGCCAGCTGGCTGCTCTCAGCTGTTCCTCTCAGTTCTTCTCTCTGTTGGTTGTCGTAAAGTGGAGACATGCTGCGTTTGTTGAGAGATGAGGTGTGCAGCCAGCTTTTGGCTCCGGCAAAACTCATGTTGATCTTTGTCTGTCAGGGCTCAGTTTGTATTATGAGATGGAGAAGAAGTGGAACAGAGTTTGACAGAACTGCCCTCAGTTTGTCACAGAACTCCTCCTTTGTAAACCTCACTTTACCACCACTGGTTTGTCCAACCTCAGTGTTTACCAAAAGTGAAATTACCAAGCTTTTTCGCGTGGGTTTGTTATTTTGTCATCACATCTTCCCACTAACCACGAAAAAGCAATCTCTACATGGAGAAATTTGTGTCATGATCAGACAGTTTTCTGGCATCTGGAAGATTTGTTTTCTTTTCCTCATGAAAATGTTCAATACAATGCACAAACTTCCAAAACAAAACTATTCTTATCTTATAAATGTGTTTGGCTTTCTTGTGTCTGCAGCTGAAGAATAATTGAATAGTCAAGTTTCATATTATTTAATTCACAGAAAATGAATAAATAAGTATTTTCATTATTGGTTTCCATTTCGAACAGTCCAATGAGATGTCTTCAAATAACTTGTTTTATTAGACAAGCAGTCCAAAGATATTCAATGTACACGGTTCTAAACAAAAAAAAAACATTGTTTCTTACCTGAATCTTTAACATTTTTGCTTGATAAATGACTTAAAGGATTACCTGATTATAAAAAAGTGCCAGGTATTAATATTCTGTTGATTCTTTTAGGAATAAATAAAACTCCATCTTCCAGCTCTTCTTGGTGTTGTAAACCAAAACCTTCGCAACAAATGCCTCCTTTTGGTTGTAGGACGAGGTACATCCTCTAAACACCCGGCATGCCCTCCCTCTTTAGCACCTAGAAGAGCTTCCAGGATGTAATGCTGTTAAACAAACAAAACCTCAAGGAAAAGAGCGAAGGGCACAGAGACACATTTAACTTTCTAACCCTTTGCTTGTGTAATCTTAACCCCTGTTAGATAACACCTTTTGTCGCTTTATTTAGCTTTTCATTCATGCAGTAATGTTTTTGTATGTGTGGGTTTTGCAGCCGTTCAGAAGCTGGTGATAATTTGGAGCATGTGTATTTTAGTGAAGCCTCAAGTTTAAGCCAACATAAGCAGCCTGATGTGGATTCAAATCATGTAAATGCCTTCACTCAGTAGTCACTATTATCCAACAAGCAGCTTTTGTGTGCTCTTTGTCATTCACAGTTAATCAACAAAGGAAAGCGTGTTAGTGGCACTTGGAGGAATTAAGCCTAATCAAACAAAGTGACCACAACCTTCTCATCTCCTTTCAAATCCCTGCTTGACTGAGCTCTGCTCAACACCAGCCAAAGCAAACTACCTCTCTTTATGCACCTTGAATATAAGCAACACTGAAGAGGCGTAGCAGTGCTCTAGATCCCCGTAAAGCTCTTTGTTTGTGAAGCACTCTTAACTGGAAACTATACTCTAAAAGATAGGTAATTATCGCTGGCTCATAAAGGGAGAAAAGGCTTTGCTGCAGGTCACCCTGGAGGTTTGTGAGAGAAAAAAAACATCAAGAAACATTTTTAAACATGTGCAACTGGCTACCTATTGCAGTGCAACACTTAATCATTTTGTTCCTAAGGGTGTGTGGGTGCTCTCTCTTTCATACACACACAATCCACAGTAAGAAGGCGAAAGTTTAACCTTTATTTATCCAGGTAAGTCGATTGAGAACAAATTCTCATTTGCAACGATGACCTGTCACATTCACACAGTTACACATTCACCTGGTAACTGCCCAGTACAACCACAGTCTGATCTGCTGGCCACTGACCAGCTCCACTGGAGCGGTTGGGGTTTGGGGCCTTGCTCAAGGGCACCTCAGTGGTGGTAATGAGCAGACAAACACTGCTCTTTCACCACCCAGATTTTATCAGAATCAGAATCAGAATCAGCTTTATTTGCCAGGTATGAAGACACACACGAGGAATTCTTCTTAGCATAGTTGCTCACAATGTGCTTAAACATACAAAACAAACAAACAATATATACACACTAATATATACACACTAATATATACATACTCTAAACAGAAACAATATAGAGGCATGAGTAAAAGAAGAGTTCAATAAAAATTATTTAAATGTGGAGCATAGTGCAAAGGGTACTGGGATAAATAGTATTATGTTATTATATTACAATATGAACAGTATGAACATTATGAACAGTTCTGAAATAGGAAATGAGAATGATGAATAAATAACAACGCTTGCACACGCTTGCTTGCCATCACTGCCCCTGTTTGAGGGCAAACACCAAATTATGACAACAGTTTCCGTCAGCAGATTATTACGTGGATGTGCTTAAATCAGACAGAATTAGAAATAGTAGGTATTTCCGCATTAAAATAATGTAAAAACAAAGTTTGTTTGTTGACTGTTGGTTGGATACAGCGATCTGATGCTACTCTATACTGTCACCTGACTTCTTCCTTTGCAGCCATCGTAATTAATACTGATGCTAGAAGGATTATTTAGGAGGACAGTCTTATACAATCCTGTGTTTTTTCTTTTACTTCTGTTTTTTACTTCTGGATTTAGGATCCTCCTGATCTGCGCTTTAGTGATGGACACTGCTCAACCATGGCAAATCCCTTATGGTGTTCAATGTTGGTAACGTTTGAACAATATTTGGAAAAGTTTACATACTACCCAACTGGTCTTACAAGAAGACTGACAAAGAGACATAAAGGCAACAGAAACATATTTTGGGTCATATATTCCTGTGTGTTGTGGTTTAGCAGTCATGTGTGACAGTGACACCCACGAGTTGTGACTGCAGTCTTGTAGAAATAGAGATCGATACAGGTGGAACAGTTCAGTTAAGTGTGTCATGTGAATCGTCCGTGTGAAAGCTGTTTTTGAACTGCATTTTTTGGATCTCAGCTTGTGCCTTAAACTTCTGGTCAGAAACCCACATAGGTCACAGTCCTTCTTCTGGTGGTGTCCCCACATAACCAGAGCAGACATATGTTTTCTTCATTCCGGTTTGGATTTCTTTTTTTGGTTTCTTTGGCTGAAAAAGTATCAGAACCTTGCCGGTCTTAATATTTTTTTTTTTTTATAAATGGACCTTGCTGTGGTTTAGATTTCCCCACAAAATTAACACTGGTTACAGAAACGATAAACTGCTGATTAACCGCAGCTTCAATTCCACTTAGAATTCATATTATGAAGCAGAAATATTTGAGTCATCTCAGACAGGCAGAGTAAGACAGGAAATTAGACAGGCAGCAGGCAGGGAAGAGATAAAACTGCACAGAGAAAAGAGCAAATTTAATTGAAAACAGTGGAAATATCTACACCATCCTGCTTCAAGTAAAGCCTGATGCAACACAGAAAAAGATTCTCATACTGAAGGGTGGAGTGGAGGCCAGTCCCATCGTTCTGTGCCGTGCCACAGGAAATAGTCGGACCCATTAGTCTGACTGTTGCATGACTCTATATTCCATCTCTGTGTTGGCCAAAGCGCCTCGACACTGACAGAGACTGGAAACATCGAAACGATTGTGCACCGCAAAGTCATTGCATGTATGTTGGCATGGAGCACTGCTAAAGGCTACACACAGATTTACAACACACCAGGCAGAAAAGATTTACACTCCCATTGAAGAGAGAGACAGCAACATGCTTTAGCCAAGGCAGACACACATTTGTGTTTATGGACATTTTTTCTCTTGAAGACCACAAGCTTTCCGGCGGTGGCTTAGGATGGGTCCATGAGAGTGTGTGTGTGTGTGTGTGTGTGTGTGTGTGTGTGTGTGTGTGTGTGTGTGTGTGTGTGTGTGTCTGATTTCTTTGCACACATTTCTTCACACAAAATCTCACTCTAATCAGTATTTTAATTCTAATTGCATGTTTAGATTTTGTGGAGGGCTTTGATGTGTAACTATAGCACGCTTTGGGAGAACAAGCTAATTACAAAGTTACGATTAATAAGTAATCAGGGTAGATCTATTCTTGTGTTGCTCCCACGAGTCAGAAAGTCACCTGCCTTCATATACCGTGGTGCATGGATGGATTAAAATAGTATGTTGTTCGCTTGCAAAACGTTTTCCTTTTACTTTGTATCACACAAGCTCTATTGATTATTATCAGGGTTAAAAAGAAACTACTAATTAACTCAAACCTCAACAGAAATATTGTAACAAACAATGCTACATGCTGTTCTGTGCAGCCCAATGCCATAATTTCAAAACAATGCAAAAAGTTAAATTGTGAATCTGATCTTAATGATGGCCGTAGCTTGTTGGGAATATCATGTTTTCGTGCTTTGTAGTGTTTTTGCAGATGGCCAGCTGCTAGTGGTTTGGCCAGCCATGGGAAATCTCCCTGCTATTAGCTTGCCTCCTCCCCTTAGTCATCTCTCTTATCTTCTGGCTCAGCCCACTGAGAGCGCAGTCCTCCGCCAAATGGACAGAAATATTTCACCATGAATGGAGCTATAGATAAAATCTTCCCCCATGATACCCTAGAGCATAGTCCTTCTTCCTGGGTGCTACCCTAAACTATCAAGAGAAACATTCAGGCCTTCAAGCTGCTAAAACTGTTTTAATGAATACACAAGCAACGATGGGTCAACTAAGGCCTAAGGGTCCAAATGCCATCCCAGTAAGACATGCACTTGTTTGCACTTTTGTTACAATTAGATGTGCAAGATATAACATCTGAATCATGGCAGCTATGGAGAAAAAGGTACAGCGAGGTCATCATCATCATTCTCATCGATAAAATTTGGAGAAAGATCAGAAAGCAAGTTGTGTGACGGCTGGTGTTTCTGAGCATGTGCAGACTGGCTCTCTGTGAGCAGGGCAAAGCCCATTTAGTCTTCTGTTCAACTTCACTCTGCAGACAAGTCTTCAGTATGCTTTACATAACCATGCTTTATAGGGCCATGCAACTTTGTCAACTGTGTGCTCTACCTTAAGATTCCAAAATCACACCATACTGGTCGGACTATCCGATTTCAGTTTGTAATGTGGACCTAAGATACGATCTTTTTTAAAGAATCGTGTATTAGACGTACTGTGGAGCCTCAGTAGTTTAGATGAGATGACCCCCCAACCCCATCATGTTTCTGAAAAAAAATTTTTATGAAATTATGAAATTAGCTGATTTTCCATTTGTAAACCCAAGAATAATCTGAGACCTGAGGCGGTTGGAAGTCATCTCTGTTTCATGTCAGCTCATTTTTCTGATGTTTGCTCGCTCATGCAGCCTCCGCCTGCACACCCTGACACAGCAGCAGACATTCTTTGCCAGAAGTGGAAGATAGCACCAGCAAGAGATGGAAAGATAAGGAAAGACTGTTATGACATGCATGCTGTCTTTTGAGTGAAAATTAGAGGCACAAAATCACTGAAGGAATTTCTGCTTTCAGCATTTATAGAACTGAGTTCAGAACAAAGACTGAACTGCACTCTCCTGTGGCGTTTGAATCTAAGACAGTTTTTTATACATCTAGAAATATGGTACATATTGTTTATCAAAACCATGACAAAAGTTATACAAACAGCAGAATGATTTGCCACATATATTGCATTGTACAAAGAAAACTGAGCCTGTTGAAAAGCCAAAATGTGGTCAAAAAACAAAACGGTAACTTAAAGGGTTGTCGTGGTCCATTTCAAACATGTTTTGCCTCAGGGATTGTTTGCCAGCTGCACTTCATAAGCGTCCCTCTGACAAAGATGCAGGTTAATAAAAAAGTCTCAGACCAAACTCCTTGAGGTTTGGAATCTGAAAGCTTGACTTCATTATTTTAATTTCCGCCGCACCGACTGTTGCGAGTATATTTTCAATTTCCTACTGTGAGCATTCCTGTGCACTCAGCAGACTGCAGGGGACGTGGCATGTTGATGACGTTATCAATGCTGAATGACTTTCTTACACTAAATGCTTCAAAAATCTTGAAATTGAGTTCTATTATCTAGAACTATATCTATATCTATATATGTATTAGCATGAGCAGTAATGCATAACTGTATAGATAAAAAAGACGTATAGTAATTAGAAAAGAAAATCATATTATGGCGGCAGATTTCCAGTAAATGCAATGCAAAAACTAATTACCACTTATTCAGGTCAGAGATTAAAGGTAGCTTGCAAGACTCCTTTATTTCAAGAATTGTAAGCATTAGACCAACCTTGTCATCTTTTCTCTAATACACAGTAGGCTGAACTACTAATTTAAGTTAAATAATTTTAGAGGATGGTGTGTTTTTGCACAATATTTCTGTATTTGATAGGTGAGAAAATTAAATTCCTAGCTGTTACCTTGTTGAGATGGATGTTGACATGAACAGTATTTTAAATCAAGGTAACACTTTACTTGGAGGTATCTGCATAAGAGTGACATGAAACAGGAACCCTAACCCTAACTTGTCATGACAAAACCAAATGACACTTACTAAAAGAAGCGTTTCGTCATAAACGTTTATGACTTGTTTATAATGTTTATGACACGATCATGACAGTGTCATGTCACTCTTATGTAGATACCTGTAACCCAAGTCAGAAAGTGGCAATTATGATAACTCACGTAAATGTAGCATTTGCACAAGACATGTTGCCAAAAATGAAAGGAAATGATAATCATGTGGATTATCACTGTGATGCAGTATCAAAGTCTGTAGTCTCAGCATGTACACTGCATATTATTGCTGCTTATTGTTGTCAATGCCATGCCTCTGGCATACTCAGTGATGTCATGTAAATGCATTTCAGGATTTAATGGTGTCAGCTCTTATAATTCAGTAGAGGTAACCCGCCTTATATCACAAGTGACAACCTGTTGATGTGTTTTTGCTGTGCAGTGAGGGAGTTGCTAGGTGCTTTTTTTAGTCAGCAATTAATTTCAGATCTGGCCAAGGGTGGGTGTAACGGCCCAAATGGCTCGGGGGGGGGGGTTTGACAGCCAGCCAAGAGAATGTGTGAGAGCGAGAGAAAATAAAGTGAGAGAGAGAACCCGAGCAAGAGAGATTCCTTCAGCTGACTTTATTTTTATGACTGGCAAACCACAGTAAACAAACAAAAGTGCACATATTCATGGCCTACCCTCTAAAACCCAAAACCCTAGAAGCAGCACGGTAGAAATGAGTCTCTTGCATGGTAAGCATGAAATGTGTGAGTGTTTTTAGTTTAATCTTTCTATTAAACCACTGGGGATTTGTCGATTATGCAATGAGAGAATTTATAAACTCTGCACCCTGAGTACATCTCTTGCTTGTGTCTTGACTATCTCCAGACACCCTGCATTACACAACGTACTGTGTCAATGTGAAATTACTCTCTATGTGCCATTCCAAATGATGACTAAAATGTCAACTGTATAGCCCAGAATTAATGTGTCTGCAGCAGGGTCTCCTTTTCAATGTTAAAATATACAAACTTGAAACTGTAATGTTTGTTTAGACAGGAACAAGACAAGCTATGCTGTGTTCTCATTTGTCTTCCTGTTAAGCTGGAAAGAAGGTGTTTTGACTGAGTGAAGTATACTCCCACCAAACTCTTGCACCCATCAACCTACAACAACCCACCATGTACATTAAAAAAGTCTCCCTTTTACACAGGGGTGGCATACCGGATTCTTTTTAAAGGATGGGTTCATAATTTTGTAATCAAAATCTGTTTTGAAACAATACTCACATGTAAAGCTGCACTAATCAATATTTTAGAAAGGGGTCATTCGTAACAACAATCCTACAAACAGCTCTCACCAGGCTCTGCAGTTCCCTTCAGCTCTACAGGGTGTTTTTGTTGCATCTTTCAGATCATTGTTCTGGTTTTCCGGCCAAATGCTTTTGGTTCACACTCCGCTCTCGTCAGACCCGTTTCCAGCCACAGCAGCCAGTTTTCAGTTAAAAAGCTTTAATCACCGTACTCTACCTGCCTAGCACCAAACTGTATAGACATTGTTAGTGACTAGACGGTGAACAGAGTGTTTAGTAGCTAAACAGTCAAATATTACCCACTGGAGTTGGTGAAGACCAAAAAAAATTAATATTGGATTTACAAAAAAGTAATACTGTAGTTTCAAGAGACAGATGACTGTAATCATTTCTCTATTCTGACCATGAATCAATCTCCATTTGTGTTAGAAGGAAAGTCCAAAGTCCACATTCTGTGAAAAGATTCATTCAAAATGATTAGAGACCTTGAACATTTTTAATTTACATATTGTATGTAAGTATCATATGTAGATTGAGTTCAAACAATCCAAACCAAATGGTCACTTTAAAGTGGAAACTGGGCTGAAATATTGACATGACAGAATACTCACCAAAGCCAGAAACACTGATTTAATAAAATCATGTGTAATTTAAAGCTGCTTTAACAACATTGCATTTCAAAGTATGTAAGAAACTAATTTAAAACCAGTAGATGAAATATGATATAATGCTCCAGCCAGACAATGTTTTTCTTGGTGTTCACTGACTGACTGTGTTCCAGTTTGTTGTGGCCATTAACTGCAGTGAGTTTAACTAATGGAGGCTAACAACATCTGGACTCACTAAAGCACTATTCGCAGCTTGCTTATAATTGGCCCTGACCCCTTTTTCTGAGAGGTCATTGGTCAAAACAGGTTGGGTAGTTTAGGAACAGCAAAATTAACTTCCTGTTATTCAATGATAATGACGGCATTAGGTGCAAAGTTAACTAAGGGTCATTAGAAAGAACGTCACACACAAACAGCTGCTCAGATTTGAAGTAAGATGTTTATTAGATCTACTAAAATGGAAATCAGCTCTAAGCAAAGAAAAATGTTGATTAAGGATTTGATCAAGTGGACAAAGCCATCTAAAACAAAGGGCGTGAATGCAGTTTTGTCAATATGAATGTCCATTCTTTAAACTTAATAAAAACAACATGCTTAGAAATGATAAACAGCCACCAAATTAAAAAACGAAATATTACCTTTCATTCCAGTTTCATTTCAATTAATACTTTTGTAGGTAAAGGTACTTTATTGTCACATACACATACATGAACTTCATTCTCTGCATTTAACCTATCCCTCAAGGCAGTAGTGGGCAGCCATTTACAGCAACCAACTTCAGATCTGAGCCATTGCCATGATCAAGTAGTCTGGCCATCACCAGACCAAGACAAACTCAAGAGATTTAACACTGAGCATTGGTCTTGGGAGTGAATTTTCTCTGCACAAGAGGCTTGACCAAAGGAGCATGGTTCAAATGATTCTGTACGCAATAGGATAGCCGGTTGATGCGCTTCGGTGGTGTTCGGTGGCCGCTATGTTGAATGTAAACAAGAAGCTTCTTGGTCGCTTCTCTATTGTTATCATATTAAACCCGCCAATAGCTTGCCATGTAGATGAGCCAGTTTGTGATTAGTTCCCGCAAAATTGTGAAGGAGAATTAAACGTGCAGGTTTCCAGACCGAGCTGCTGGGTGAAATCAAATCGCTGGCAGAGTGGGCGGGGTTTACCCAGTCTATTGATCAAGGGCACTGATTGGAGAACCTAATACATGTTTTTTGATGGTAGGGGAAACTGGAGCACACCCACGCAAACATGGGGAGAACATACAATCTCCACACAAAAAGAATTGATTTGATTTGATTCAAACCCAGAACCTTCTTGTTGTAAGGACACAGTGCTAACCATTGGGCCAACATTCCGTCTAGCTGGTAAAGCGCTTTCTCAGGAATCCTTTCATCATTATTAGATGCCAGCTTTTTGTTCCCACGTCTAAGAAACATAAACTTTGACTGTAATCTTTAAAGCTTTATGCTGCCTGCAGCTATTGGAAAATGTCTCACTGAGGCGACCGCTCACTGTTGGTCCTGTAGAGAGACAGAAAGGGCCCGAGGCTTGTTGCTCTGCCTCTAACTAGCTCCATATGGTACGGGTCTGGACATCCAACTGACTTCTAAGACTGTTGTAGACTGGTGCAACGTAAACTTCGCATCTAATCTGAGTGGGGGCCATGAGCAAACCCCCTCCCATTCTCTAAGGAGAAGCATCTGTCCCCCATTGAATATCCACATCACCCATCGCCAAAGGCTCTGACAGTGGTGTGGCTTACATTTGAAATCTTAGAAGGTTTGAAGAAAACAGTTTCTCTATTTATTTAACTTTATACTGATCAAATAATCCTAATAAAAACAGAAATGCCGTAAGTTTTAATAACGTTTGCTTTAAAAAAGCAGCAGAGAAAGGCTCCCTTTTCTAGTTTTTGTCAAAATCCAAGACACTTGGATCCACATTCTTTGAGAATTTTTCTTTGAGAACTCTTTACTTAACGAGATGGTGAAAAGGACTGCTGGCACTGAGATTGGATTGGTGAATGAGCTGGGTAAGAAAGAGTACAACAGGTAACAAGGACCTACTGCTGAGAGACAGATGGCTGAGCTGCACAATAAGAGGCCTGTACACTAACGGGAAGCTCTGTGTAATGTGTGTGTGTAAGACTTTCTTTTATTCGCTGCATATCAATTTGTCCAATGAAGAATTAAAGAATGTCTCATGAATGACTGTTTCACAGAACAGATACTGACATTTTTTGGGGGGGCCACTCCCCTCTTAATGAGCAGAGTAAATGTGGCTGCTTGTACAAAAATGGCTGCAGGATTTCACATTATCACAATGAAGTAAATCACAGATGTTAAAAAAAAAAAAAGTAGAAGTTGTATAGGAATTGGAAAATACACCCAGAGAAATGTCAACACATAATCTTATACAACTACAACATGATTATCATTATTTTAGTTATTTGTTGTTGCTTATCTTGAAATGATGAAAAAGAAGTGAAAAAACAAAAGCAGCCAACACAGAAATCAGCATTCAATATGCATTATAGTATATATAATTAGTTCATGAAATTCATGAATGATGAATAGTAGTTGATGAAAGCACTTTTTTTTTTGAGGTAGGTCCATTGATAATATATATATATATATATATATATATATATATATATATATATATATATATATATATATATATATATATATATATACACACATGTTTTATTGCATAACAATATAGACAAAATGTTATCCAATATAACTCATCCTTCAAATAAGAAGGTGCTTAGCCAATATGAGCTGTAAAGAGTTGTTCAGCTCAAATGTGATATACATACTGTATTGTATGTCCATTCCTGCGCTTATGTTAAGCTTCATATCATAAACTCAACATTTTGTAAAAATGTATTGAAAACAGAAAACGTTTTTACTGAGTTTGGATGCAGGTCAGCTCAGTACTGTAATGATGATCCTATACTGTTAGGTATACATTATATGATGCTCATTATAGTTAGTTTTTGAACATGTTTTAATGTGCAGTACTTTTTGCGTATCAAACTATGTTCAGTCATTTCCTACATTTCTCAGTTATTTAATTTCCACTCAGCTGTGAAGGTTCTCTTCGTTCAGCTCAAAGAGTCATAGTCTCTGACTATGTAGTTCATTAACTTTTCCCCTATGAGTGGTTGCATCACCACTTCAGTAAGAACACATGGCCTTATGTTCAGCACTGATTCTGTCTTCAGTTCAGTGGTACATTTAGTCTGTTGCTGGTCTAAGCTGTTACGTTCAGATTAGTTCAAACCCAGCCTATACAAGTGCTGTTTATAAGATAAATAGCTCAGCAACCTCTTATTCACAACAGAGTTGTCAGATTATGATTGTATCTGCAACTTTAACTGTGTTTTAATTGGTTTATCAAGAATTTAACATACTGTGTGTCACAACTGAGATGACAACAGTGCTCTCTGTCAACAGGGAGCGGAGCTCTTCTGCTAAAAGCTAGTGATACATTACATCCTAGATTTGTTGTTAAAGATTTGTTTGTGCATGGGTACTGAACACCTCTTACTCTCTTTTGGGTCCTCCTAGAAGTCCATCACTCAAATTGCAGTATGTCTCGTGGCTGCCGTTGCATTTGAGGCTAATGTTGGTGGAAACATGGCGTCTCTACCTGTTTAACGATGGTTTTCTTACTCTATGTTTATTGAGCATCACTTCAAAATAGTGAGAATGTACAAACCATTTCTGCTTGGTTGTGAAGGATAAATCTGATAGTGCAGATGTTTTAGGTTGCTAGAAATTGCATTGGAAATATGTTCACATGCCAGAACGTCATCTGCATGAAATGTAAAGTACATACATACAGTTAGAAAAGTCTCCAATCTCGTTGCACAGATACTTCACTTGTGTATAATGACAATAAAGGCTTTCTATTCTTACAGAGCAAATGTATCTTTTACAATGTGTAAGAAACTGGCCTTGCTTTCATTTAAATTCTGCACTCTTCATGTCTGTTATTCTTAAAATTTTGCAGCTGATCATAGATGCCATTAACAATATGAAACAACTAATGGCAGCCAGCAAAATGATAATAGCAGATATGCAGAGGTATTTTTTCATCGTTATGGTGATTGTTGCTAGAGAACATAATATCAGTCAAGCATGCAGGCATACCATGGATGAATCAGAGAGGATCTCAGATTGCAGGGTTCCTGCCACTGTAACTGATAGTCAAACCACCATCCCCAATCCCCCCCATTTGGGAGACAATCTAAAGCAAAGAGTCAAACCACATCCAGTTTGGTTCTCTGCCAGAAAATTATTCATTGCTTCAGCTTTCTGGGCCAAGTCAGAATTATGAGGATACACACACACACACACACACACACACACACACACACACACACAGTGGTGCCCTATGAGGGGCGGACTGAGCTATTTTTTGGAAGAGAACTTGTTGGCTGCGGTGGCTATCCACACTAAATAGCGAGGCTAACCAGTGTTTGCTTTGTGGAAATCCCTTTGGCGTTTTTCAGATTGAGATGGGATGGATGGCTCACACAAGCCTGTTGCCCTCCTTTCTGCAGTCACATGTTGCGTGTCATGTGTTAGAGGCTGGGATTCTTTTGTGTAAATATGGAATAACTGTGCTTGTGGGACCAAATACACATGCTGCAGAAAATCAGTTCCCTATTTATGGTAAAATAGGGCTAAGCAATGTTAAAAATAATCACATTCCGTGATGGCCTTGATATGTTGTAGTGCTCGAGAAAAAGATTTGAACCCAAGCTTGAGCTGTATGGTTTGAAGGTGTTAGACTAAGACTAATACACTTAGAGCATTGTGGAGTAGCTAACTAAAAAAAACTAAAAAACTAAAAAAAAGTCTTTGATCATAGAAAAAATAAACATAATATATATTTGTGTTAAGTAAAAAAATAAATAAACATCTATATAGAATTACAAGTTGGTGTAATGCTGATCTTTACTAAATTTACTGTCTCAATAATCAGCAGGTTCCACAAAACCGTCCAGTTTAAGTTGTTACACATAAGTTGCCACATTTTCCAACTGAAAGCATGAAAACTAGTTAGCAAGTGAGCGGAGAAGTCACAATGTTTAGCCAACAGTAATGGATATATTGTTTAAATAGTGAGATAAAACTTTATAAAATGTCTATGCTTTTAACTAGTTACTGTAGCTAAAAGTATTTGGGTTGAAGCATCCAGCTTCTGTCACTCCAAACACTGAAGGTTTACTTGAGCTCATGTGATTGCGATGTGGGGGCACGTCAGACAGAAAAAGGTTGGGAAGCACTGGTCTAGAGGTTGGTGGGTTGTTGTTTTTTTCCCTATGTCCCCATGGCCCAGGGAGGATTGGGCTCTCCCCCATCAGGATTCGACCCGGCAACCTGCAGGCCTAAAGTGAAAACTCAGCCAGAGCTGGGGCCCAGGCCTTGTATCATCTGGTTTTTATTCTCCCTGCCCTGTCCAATGAAATCTGACCTGCTTTAGAGGAGAACTGAATTACTGGCACGTCAATAAATACCATATTTCTCCCTTTGAAGTTGCATACGTGATGGAAAGTGGTAAGATGTCATGTGTTAAAGTTATTACCCAATTCCTATGCACTAATCTACTGTTCTTGATGTTCCTCACTTTTGAAGACTGTTGTGGCTTCATCTATTCTGACAGCAGCCAGACTGAACACTCTTTTCCCTTTGCCTGAATGTCAAAACTATTTTAAATCTCCCCTCGACTTTATGTAACCCCCGCAGAGGTAACCTAGAGGGAGAGGGTGTATACATTACAGCAAAAAGATTGTCTACGAATGTTTCGTGACAATGGTGGATCATTTTACCAGCTGGTGAATAGTCTGCTCTTGAGTCATTTGGAGGTGCCTATAAATGCCTGTGTGTAATCTTCCTGCCTCCCACTCTTTAATTGTGCCTCTCACGGAACAAGTTTCTTTTGTTAAAAGAAGAGGTAGCCTAAGGTCCTTCTGTTCCAACCAGCAAAAAAGACAAGACGTGAGGATAAGATGTGCATTCCCAGAATTTATCATTGCATTATGTGTGTTTTTCTTTGTTTGACAAGGAAAGATGGGAAAGATCCAAATTGATGACAGGCATTGAACGTCCCACACCAGATTTGAATCACATTATGTACCTAAAGGCCGGGTTAGCTTGAAACATAATTTATTCAACATGTAGTGTATGTAGTCTAGAAAGAATAATGAGTCGGGTACCATCACATACGGTCGACATCATAAAGGAGTATGGGGAGGAGGTTTTAGGCGCTGTGAGAACATCCATCAATCACTTTATTTTAAGTATACTCACGACTTTACTCAGCGTAGCCACCAGTAAGTAGGCTACAACAAGTCCTTCAAACCATACAACGATATAGGTTGTTTATATTTACCCTCTAATACGACACATAGGAGTGTTTCATAAATTAGTGCCCCTAGAGGTGGCAGAAAATATGACCCACTGGAGAATTTAGAAAAAGTTTGGGTTTAAATCAGTAGACCTGTTACGTCACTTCACTTCTGGTTACACGCTGAATATTACGTAGTTCCATTTGTTCTGTCCACCACTCCAACCTACCTCCTCACAAGGAATTTCACACTTTTAGACTTTGTCACCTTACTTCCTGCTTTGCTCCCGTCATAATTACTGTGGCTACTATAATATAGTGCCGCCACTATAAACTTAAATATAAGTTGTAAGGGTTGCTTGAACAAATTACTTATGGGGGCATTTTTCGGGCGAAGGACAGTCTCAGGAAGTATTACAGTGCTTCTTGTAATACATTTTTAACAATTTGGTCAGTATTCTAATGTATTGCTTCATTGAATGTTGAAATACAGATGCGTGAAATCCTAATTTTTACTTGTGAAGGACAATATCTGCTATATCTAGAAAAAAATAAAGGTAGTGGCTAACAGAAAAGAGCAGAAAGACAATGTCCACAGTGGCATCCACAGTGACCTTATGAGCTTTGTAAAGGCCCTATAAGAGCCACAAGTGTTGGTGGAGGAGGGTGACCTGGCTGTTGTCTGCACATGCTCAGTGTCAATAAAGATCTCAAGCTAAGAATCTGCCCTCTCTGACAGGTCACTGAGATCTGAGGTTATCCGTGCAGTAACAGCTGCCTGGGATAATGAGTAGCAGCACTCGTGCTGATGGTTGAAAAATACCACGACCATTAAGAAGCCTCACGTGAGCAGAAAAGGAAGCAAAGGGAGGATGATTGCATCTAAGTACAAAGTGAGGTGAATTAATGCAACATCTGCAATTACAGCAAGACATGCTGGCAGCAAGGCAGGCAGCGTCAACATATTTCAACTAAAGAAATCTGGTTTAAAATGCTTTGGGGTTCAGAGCAGCACATGGAGGCTTGTGTATCTATGAGAGTGCTCATGTCCCAAGTATGTGTGAAGAACGACACACTTAGTTCAGGCTTTCCTTTTAACAACAGAGCATCTGTTGACATAGTCATTGTGTCATTTCAGCGGTGTGTAAGAGGTGTGAAGATGTTTTGGTGATATTCATTACAAGCTGACGCATCAGCCCATCAAAGCTCTCCTTTGTGGAGGGGATCAAGCCATAGACAGGTTAAGGCTTTCCACAGAGACGCCTGTGGTTTGCTCTTCCTCTTTCCTCTTTTCTTCTGCTGGTGTGTTCTTGAGCATCTCATCAGGAGGGCTTTGCAACCTGAGCCCAAACTTTTGCCAAACGTAACCATTTCTTTGCAAATGCCCAGCCAGGGATATTCAGCCGAGTAAAAATCTACCCAGTTTAGACTAATATTAGAGGGGTTTGTCAGATGATCATTTCACTCCAGTACTTGAATGTGTGCAATTGACCCCAATTTATCAATACTAATGCATCTAAAACTTTGACAAATTTTTGAATAATTTGTTTTACTCATCATGGTCCTTACTGATCTGTGGATTTATAAATGTTATCAACTTAAACATATTAAATATATGTGGAATATACAAAACTCCAGATGAGTTAAGTAATAAATAAACCCTAAAACCTTAAGCATTGTGTGTTTGGATTGTTAGTTGGGAAAAAATGTAATTTATGTATATCACCTTATGATCTAAAATATTGTGAAGGGCATTTTTCAATATTTTCAATGACCTACTGCTTAATATTTCAAATATAATTAATGTCAGACATCCTTAGCAAAGAAGGTGTTTGTAGACAGAAATGGACGTGCCACACGAACCAGCATTTAAATTCACATGAAATCAGAGAGAAAATGTTCAGTCAGATCCAGAAGGTCTTTGTCTCTAAGTTACTAAGAGCCTGCAGGGTCTGTCCTGTCCAGTGCAGGTTGTGACCCAGCTACTGCTGCTGCAGAATGATCTGTCTGTTGAGAGAAACTGCTGAAGACCACAAAAAGCTGACTTAAGACCTTTGACAGGCTCAGATCACTCAGCCAACACCAGCACAGCCTCAAGGGCCATCGGCACTGAGATCATCCCACCTCGACCAGCAAAGGTCACGGATTCAATTTGAGTTTTCCTCATTAAATTGAATGCCTTGTCTATCATACAGAGAGGAATTGGTTGGAAAAGTTGAATCCCACGTGGCTGTTTGACTAATGACCTTTTACTCCTTTGGGTAAAATGACTGGGATCCAGAAGACTTTTCTGGCCATGCTGGATTACTTTGATGTATTGGACTTGACTTTAACACAGGCAAATTAAACCACTATTGCTATAATACATTTTTAAATACACTTCAAAACTCTTCTCTGTTCTGTATAGAGTCTTCATTACAGTCTAGATGTGAAACTATACACAGCCAAGAGAGCTATATCATGATTAGCCTCAGTTAAGGCTAAAATGTAACTGTTCATTTTTTGTTGTTGTATTACAGTAAAATAAATATTTTAAAAAATCTTATAAAAAAGCTGAAAGAACACATCTTGATACTGTTTTCCCTCACATTTCATTTATTATTATTATTATTTATTTCATTTATTTTGTTGGGCTACTGTATAGGTTGTATATTGTTGCTGTTGTTGTTTTTTAGGGGGGTGATGCAATTAATCTAAAAAGTTAAATGAAGTCGTTATTTTTTTTCTCAACTTCACTGCTTCTACAGGGCTGGGCAGTATATGCCAAAGGCTGCTAAACATAGATTACATAAAAATCTGAATCTGAATTCCAAACCCAATATTTTATGCCACTTGCCTGGGCTTTATGATGATCTTTTCTTGTGGAAAAAGCAGGAAACACCGAATGACTATACTTAAGATTTTGGCGAGGTTTACCTGTCGGCGACAGGAGACAGTTGAAAAGTGAGGAGAATTAGTAGGAGTTTAGTTTTGGACTCATTATGGGAACGTGACTCCCACCCTCCATTCCTTAAAGCTCAATTTGGCCCATTTCCGTCCTCTGGGCCTGAGCACCAAACAGCAGGCTTCAACTTGTGCAGGGGTCTTAAATCTCTGGTCGGACCATAAAATTTCTTTAAGACATAAAGTTTCAAACTCTCCACCCCTTATGTTAATCCTTCACTGTGCTCGGCTTATAGTCAAGATAGTATTGGTGGTGCATGAGATTGTTTTTGAAAGTGTTTGTAGCTATGTAGTAAGATTTACATTTACATACCGTTTCTCAATAGTAGATCCCCTAACTGTCCCTACAAGCAGAACAAAGAACGAACAACAAAAAAGAGAAAGTATACATGTAGGCATTCATTTCCCTTCAACATGTACAGTACCTCCCTATTTCTTGCTCCATCCATCTCTATCTTTTTCCCTGTCCGCCCAGACAGTTTTCTTCTGTACTTGTACTTACTGCAGGGAAAGTACCAAATGGCGTGGACAGATTTGTCTTTCCTAACAGACTGCTGACACCTGTCTTGTGCTCATTTAAAATCTTTTACTGGCCAGAGAGGGCTTTCGACTTTAGCTTAATTACCTTTAATCTATCAATTTCAAAACAACCTTTCAGGCTTCATGGATTAAATGCTCAACATCCTCATGTGTCTAATTTTTAGTTAATTTAGTGAATAACACAGATATTTCTAAAGAAAAAGCTATGTAATTATTGGATTTTGCAAACAATTTGGGGTAATGATACATTTTCACATTTTAAAAGTTACTTTTAGTTCTAATGAAGATAAAGGCACCACATAATATGCCAAACCATGTTCCACACTAAGTATCTGAGACTCTTCGGGGAACAATCTCCGGGAAATTATACTTTATGTTGAGTTTGGCCTGAGAGAAACTACAACTGCTAAAAACAATGTGTGTGAGTGTGTTATTATTAGCCAAAATATGAACCTCATCCTTTGTCAGAAACATCAGAAATTATACACTGTTATTTATTTTCATTCATATCTATCATATATATATATATATATATATATATATATATATATATATATATATATATATATATATATATATATATATATATATATATATATATATATATATATATATATATATATATAAAGATAATACAGTGAAAGTATAAGTGGTTTTAGCAGTAAACAGGAACAATAAAATGACAACACAAAGGCACATTCATGCATGAAAGCAGCAATGCACAAGTGTTAGTGTTTAAAAACGATAAAATACTGGAGCAAATCTGAAGAATCAAACCAATAAATACCACAACATGACTTGACAAGTGAGACATAAGGGCAGGAGGCTGTTTTGCCAGAGGATGTTGGAAGCTTGCATTCCAAAGTGTGTCAATTAGGTTTTGTCTTCTTATCAATTTACGTTTGTGTTTAAACACAACACTAACAAGTTTACACTCATTATTTAGTGTTTTTTCAATAAAATCATGTTTGCATTTCCGTTACATCCATAAAACCTTTGCTGAATTATGACAACAGTTGTTTTTTTGGCAAATTGACTTGTTGCGGTATGTAAGTGGGCTGCTGTGCTGCAGTGTTCATGCAAGTGGTGTGTGTATTGCATTTGAGTAAAACTCCCTTAAATATAAATGAAGTATTTTGTGTGAGAATGGGGAGCCTTGTGGCACATTAATAGTTCCATCAATCCTTTTTTTGTAGTCCAATCAAAGTTCCCATCTCACCAGGGTTCAGGGGGGAAGAAGGGGGGGTCTCTTGTGTTAGGCAGCTTGCTGCAATTAAAATTTATTTAAGGCTTACAAGGAATCCTTTCACTCTTGAATAAATCAGAGTGAATTCCTGTGACTCTGACGAGGTTGACCCTCCCTATAATTATCCTCTGCTCAACAAGCGCTGAGAGAGCAGCTCTCCTTTAACCCCCTGCAATACCTCAGAGCTTTACACTTGTAATTAAATCATAAAATAACAACTGCAAATTCAGTTTTTCAAAACGAGCACTATATTAAGACTGCAATTTTTTTAAACTTGTGCTGTATACAATGTTTTTATTGCCCAGTTGTTGGGGCCTGACACTGAGGTACAGACTGACATCCCCGAGGAGTGTCACGGTGTAATGTGACACACTTAAGGAGATTACAAGTTCCAACAGGTTACCAGGTACAGACTGATTCACCCAGAGTGCAGCTCGCATCCCACTGACTCAGGCTTCAATTTGACATTTTTGATGGTTATGGCCTGCTTTGTTGTTCTACCTTGTAGTTGTAATTGCATAGTCAGCATTCATACAGCACTGGAAATACATTTGATTCAGGTTTTTATGTCTGGCCCAGTGGGCAATATGAGTAAAAACCTAAATCTAAAATCCTGCCTCACTCTCTGATGTGAGAGATAATAGTAATTTTAAGCCTGAGATCCATGACAAATTCAACTTTTTTTTATTTTGGAGTTTAGACCAGCTTTGGAGATTGGGGTATTTAGTTTCACTGTTGCACAACATTATCTTTTTCTTATCAAGCTCCAAATACAGTTTCATCATTCAATGTTTTTTTTGTCTGTAGTTTGTGTTCAGTATTTCTTCACATAAGTAATTTCTGTGGGCTCATCTGACACTGTTTCTCCTTGTCATTTAAATACCTTTTTATGATTTCCCTCTGATTACTTTGCCCTTATGACCGAGTGTTGAATAAAATGCCTAATTTAACATGCGTTTTGTTGGCCGCCTCTTTGTTGGAAAGCTCTTTCTAATCGTCCAGCGGGGGCTGTGGTGTTGTTGATGGCCGGGAACCACTCAGTCTACTCTTATTATGCCTCAGTGACAGCGTGTCCTTGGGCAAGGCAGCAGAGCTGTCAGGTCTCTCTGTCACACTTCTCTACAGGCAGGACATGGTCAGCCCATGGCACAGCTAGGGGTCCTAAGAACCTACGACAGCACTGCTAATCTCCAAAGATGCCTACCTTGGTTGTTTAGCAACCGACTCGCAGCCTGACAGCATTTGTTCGTTTGTGTTTGGCTGCTGTGTGATGGAGCGGTCGATGTGGAGGTTACAGCGAAACTAACCAAACAACACGATGGGTACTTTTGTTGCCTCACTAAAGAGGAGGAGCTATCAAGAGAGCACACTATGTGTCCTTTCATGCCTCAGAGTCATGGGAAGTGCAAGGACACACAAACGCACACACACACACACACACACACACACACACACACACACAAGCATAATGTACAACGTACAATGTAGAGTACTGTACAAATGTTACAAAAACCTTGTATTTTGTCATTAATTACCAGTTTCATTGTTAAATTGAACAAAATGCTCTGTCTATTTTTTCTATTTGAATGTTACGATTACTTTGTTCACTTTTGTTTATAGCTGTACCTATTATTATTGTTATTGATTAATTTTATAATAATTTTCTTGATTGGTCAATGAAATGTCAGAAAACAGTGAAAGAAAGCCAATCAGAATTTCCCCAACCCAAGATGGCATCTTTAAATTGCTTGTTTTGTAGCTACAAGCAATAACTCCATACTTGTTTATTGTTGAGAACGTGACAGAGAGGGATGAGAAAAAATGCTGCACTGACTGTTTTGCCAAATCCTATCGTGTCCAGTAAGATCTGTCCTGGCTGAGGCCCAGTATTGGTGGGGCCTAGTTATTGGAACCACTGTTCCACTGTTAAGAACATAAACATTCAAGAACTAACAAACTGTGAATTAATTCTACTGTTATTTAAAACAATTGATTGATTATCAATATTTTTTTAATTTGTAACGCACTTTTTATTTAAACAAAACTCAAAGTGCTACATTTTAATGTCATTTTTTAATCTTGACATATACCAAGCATAACCCTGTCACTCCTACTAAAAAAGGCAAACTGATGAACTATCAAAAGCAAATTGATGGACAAACGGTTCTGTAACATTCTTAACATTGCCTACGTAAACACCACACAAACCGAGAAAAGAAATCTAAAAAAAACTAAAATTAGTTACTAAATAGTTACAAATTGGCTGTGTGTTTATTGATCTTGGGAAATAAGGCATTGAGATTTTGGGGGCGCCTGGATAGCTCACCTGGTAGAGCATGTACCCCATTTATACAGGCATAGCGCAGCCGCAGGTTCAACTCAAACCTGCAGCCCTTTGCTTCATGTCATTCTCCCTCTCTCTCCCCTTTCAAATATTCTGCTGTCCTATTTAATAAAGGTTTTTGGATTTTGGATTCCTATATGTTCAGTTTTCAAAGCACTCCATTGGATACAGCAGCAAAAAGCCACTGTCTGCTGGCAATGACTGACTAAACCGGCTTCCTCTTTCTTTCATCTCCCCTCTAATCTTCTGTTTGCACAGCTCTCCATCTTGTCAGCGTAGTTTGTTTAGGTCTTATGCCCGTCAAACCAGCTGTAGTCCTCCATTTCAAGGTACATCTGAAAAGATCATCTGTGATAGTTTTGCAGGCAGAACATTTCCTCAGACGCAATAGCTTACCAGGCTTTGTCTAGTAAATGATTAAGGGGTGTTTCATCATAAACAGCAGCCAACCACCATTCAACGCAAAAAAGTCATATAACCATTCTAATGATTCTGAAGCTGTTCAGTTAAGGTAAATTAAGCTAAAAAAAAAAAAAAAATGGCATAGTTCCTCTTTAATATGCTGTTCTGTTAATAAGATTTGAACAGATCAGGAATACACACTAGGATTGAAAAAAGGATTCAAATTTATTTTGGCCTGGGTGGTGTAAAAACCACTAATGGTGTGTGGTTCTAGCTGTGCCAGAAGCAATAATGGCAAAGAAAAATGCACATAAATATAAAAATGTAGACAGGTGTAACAGATGAGTAATTTAACAGGCACAGGGAGGAGTGAATGTTAAGGTGCTCCCTGACCAGCCCTGCAGCTCAGCAAAGAGAAAGAGAGTGTTGTTTTCCTTTGGCCTCCGCAGTCAATGACTCATACTGGAAGGTGCTGCCAACAGACAGAGTTTGACAGTTTAATATTCATGCTGTCAATTCTAAAAACTAACCTTGGTAATTAGGTGAAGTGATTCCGGACAGATGTGGACAGAGGGACAAAAGACCCTTTTGTTTGGCTCTTGTGAATGCAGCCGCCTCTGCCAATACAACATTAAAAAAACAGGCCCACAGTCATTCGCAGCCTGATAGGCTTGCTGCTCAGCGTGCTGGATGAAGTCACATTTCTCCATGGCATGATGTCACTCTTGGGTGGGACGTCATGTCAAACAGCATCAGAGCGAGACGTCCTGTTGACTGCAGAGCAATTAGCAGCATTATATCCATTTAGAAGCTGAAGATTACTCAAACTAAACTTTTGCCAACAGTGGGAATGTAAATTCAAGCAGGTGTACGTTGTGGATACAGATATGGGTATGTAAAAGAGTTACAGGTGTGATTCTGTCAACAGCATTATACCTGAGTGCAGACAGGACACTGAACTACTGTGCCTGCTGTACTGTAAGCAAATACTGTTTTTGTGTACTAGTACTTTTATGAGTACTTACACTTTTTTCAGTTACATTTCTTAAAATCTTCTCTTGGGTTAAGTACTGAAAACTGAGGTCCAGTATTTCCCTGGGATTCTTGCCAAAATCTACTTCCTCTCCCCAGAAAATACATCTGCGAAATGTGTGCTTGTGGCTGTCTGCTTTTATCATGTATACTCAAGCAAAGTTACTGTCAGTGGACCTGGATTCACTACTAACCAGTCAGTTATTGGTACTAGGGTAGCGCCATGGTGCATCCAGTTTTTCAGTTACCATCATTAATGCTACCAACGCAACTACCATAGTAAGGGCTGACCTCAAATTTCCATTAATATAGTCATATAACTGGATCAACGTTTTAGCTTCAGTGATGCCGTCCAATTCATTTTATCTTAAAACAGCAGTTTACATCATAGATTGCATTATTTTATAATATTAATAATGAGCCAACCAAAGTGCAAAATACAACTTTGCTATTAAAGAAGTGGTTTAATCAGACAGGCAGGAATCAATCAGAGTGCACTCTTTTACTGACAGTTCTGTATTTAAAATTAAACTTTATTCCTATTTATCATTACTGTAAAAATGATAAAATCCTAATTTTGTCACTTTTTCAGTCAGTTTTAGGTTTTTCTTAGAAATTCCAAGTGCAAATTGCATCTGCACCATACTTAAACCAATAGGTGAACGCAGACTAATGTTCCTACAATATACCTGATTATTACTTCTATGTGTCTTAGCTGGATCCACAACAAAGATGAGATGAAGCAATATGAAAATACAAATATAAAAGTCAATTTTGTATAACTATGTGCATAAGTAAACATATGAACATATAGATCAATAGCCCTATTGGTAGATAGCCCACACTAACCACTTTCCACCATTTACAGTAATCTGTGGTCAATGGTTAGCTTAACGGGCCCGGCACAGCCTCTCCTCTGTAAGAACTGTCTGACCACTGACTGTAACTCCCTTTTCCCTCCAAACAGATCACATAGCACAACACCTCAGTTAATTTTTATGTCCAACATCAATCATACTTGATCCATGATAACTACAATTAGGAAATGACAAAGAAAAATGTCACATAAATACTTATATAATCCCTTAAACCTTTAAAAGCATCTGCATATTGAACTACTGTATTGGCTGAAGATTAAGACCAACGTTTAAATTTGACCATTACCATTAAAGCTTTTTTAGGTTACATATTTAATATATATACATACATAACAAAACAAAGAACCCACTGATAATTATTCAACACCACACATTATTCATAAAATCCGCCCAAGCTGCAAGTGACTTTTCCCCAAGTCAGCCCACCTGGGCAGAGAGTGAGAGTGGAGTACAGGTAGTTGCCATAAACACTCTTTACTCTTTATCGTCGGGGGCAAACACAGCCAGGAGTCATTTTGTTGCACACTCTAGTTTAATGAGAGATGACCTCAAGCCATTTATAGGCAGTGAAGGACACCCTGTAGCAGTTTAAGTGCATCAGAGCCAGAGGTTTCAGGCAGAGGTTGAAGTGTACGGTCAGTCAAGATAGAAGACATGTCAAAGGGTGGAAGGGGATGCTTTTCAGACAAAGACTCTGAAGCATGTTGTTGTTGTTCAGTGAATTCCAGTGATAAGTGTGTCCTTCCCTTCATTTAAATTCTCGCATTTAATTTTGCTGTGTGGTTTCGCAGGCTTGATCATTATTAAAACCAAAATGAACTGAGGAAAAGCCTTTAATGAGTTTAATAGAATGTTGGCCAAGTATGGTGTTTAGAGCATGAGGTTGGACTTTTTTTCTTTTATCGCCAATTCATTGTCGATTATGGCCTATGCAGGGTATTTGTTAATGATAATACAAGATTTAAAAAAATTCTAGTACCCTTGAAATTAAAGACAAATCATCGTAACTTAAAATAATTAGTATTATCGATTAATCTGCCAATTCTTTTCTTGAATAAAGAGTTATGTTTGGTCTATAAAGGGTAAGAAAATGCCAGTCACAGGATTGTAGATCCCAAAGTAATGTCTTGTCCAAAATCAAACAAATTAGTTTGCAATGATATAAAACAAAAAATAACAAAATGCTCACATTAACAGGAGCAGTAACAAGCAAATTATTAATAATTGTTGGCCTTTTTTCCTCAAAAAATTACTTAAACAACAAATTGATCATCAAACTAGTAGCTGATTTATGTTTTGCCGATTGACCAACCAATTAATTGACTCTTGTCTCAGCTCTTCATGTATCTGTTGAAGACATGCAACATTTAAAATGTCTTAAAGCTGCTATTTCTAGAATAACAATGGATCAAATTACTACATTTATGTGAGAGGTGTTACTTGTAGTGAGTAACCCACAGAGAATCTCTGACTGAATCTCTCCTCAGCTCTGCGCAGCATTTCACACCTTTCAGCTCATTGTTTTCTGGCCCGCAACTTTACTGTTTTGGTTCTTTCCCAAGGCTTTCATCAGCTTTGTTACTCAGCAGCAGCAGTAGTCAGATGTTTGTTGCAAAAAAGCCCTTAACCCTGCTGGTTGTCCTTGGGTCAACTTTAACCCTTTTTCAAAAGGTTTGTAACCAAATAATCCAAAAGTAACATGGATGTGTCCCTACAATGCTCTTCACAAGTACTATCACTCCTTTCATTGAATTTTGAGTGTTTCATTTTTATTATATTTTTCTTATTATATTTTATTATAATTTTTATAGCATTTGATAAAGAAATTGTTTGAACAGTATCCTCACTGAACTTTGACATACACCAGTCTCTGATTATCCATCAACATATGTTCCTTCTATATTAGTCAAAATAATTCCTAATTTCAGCTTTTTTAACTCAAAAATTAGGTATAATTCTTTTTTACATTAATGAATGTCCAATACATTTAAGCCTTTTCCAAATGAGTTGCTACAAAGCTAATTAAGACTATCAGCTCCTCAAAACTCTGCTTTTCTCAGTTTTGCTATGTTCAGAAGATTGTGGCGTCCGGCAACTTTCAAGCGCAGAAATTTGAGTTAAGATAATTGCATCTTTTGAGAAGTCCATCATGTTATTTTAATCCTCCGTATCCTCCTTTACTTCTAGCACCTACTTTACTACACCATTAATGTGGAGGAGGGGTGGGGGCGTGTGCGCAACTACAAAGGCTTGTGGTATGGTGGATGCAACAGTGATGTTGTCATTACTTGGAATTCCTCATTGGGGTGACATAAACTACACAATATAGCATTAAACTAAAGTGGTAAAAAGTTGGTGGTAGTGAAAAAATTTGTCAAATGTTGAAAAAACATTGAAAAAGTATTCTAAAAAGGGACAAAAATGTCAGAAAAATTGTCAAAGTCATTGAAGAAAGCATCAAAAAAGTGTTTGTTTTCTATTTTGACCCAAGAGGACATGGTCGGCAGGAGGACAACACAAGGGTTACAACATAATAAATGCACCGAAGACTACCTACCAAAAAGCAGACAGACACAGTTAGCAACTAGCTGGTGAACCTAATGGAGCATTTAGCAGCTAGATAGCCAGAATATTTTAAATAAAATAAGAAAGAAAAAGCCTACTAGTTGTATGGATGTGCTTATTATTATTACATTGCACTCCTCCCTTGGAGCACACTTATCATTTGTGATAGTAACACACAACATAGAGCACACAAAACATAGAGAAAAACATTGGTGGGGATAGATCTATATTCAGTATACTCATGCATGGCCAAACCATGGCATGGGGCCCTTTAAGCAAGGTAGAGTTTTGTTTTGTTGTGTTAGACCCAGGGATCCAGGTCTTGTTATTGAGCAATATGCACAGCTTTGTGCATTGGGGGCTGCCCCCTCATGCCCTGCTTGTGTTTTATCTCCTCTTTTACAAAGGAAGAGGCCCTGCAAACAGCCACCTTCACACCTCTCTTAGCAGCTCTACTGAATGCGCTCAAGCACCTCTCCATTCATACGTCGTAATAAACTACACCAAAAAAAAAATTAAAATGAGGGTAACGGTGAGTGTGCAGCTCTTTTGCATTGCTGTGAAGAGGAAAAAGAAAGAACACATCCTACGTCTTACTGAGCTTTTCATATGAAAGAGGAAAAAGCATAGGCTCCTCTTTGGTTATTAGCATTGAAATGTTTATAGGTTTTTCCGAAAGAGCGATTGAGGAATGAAACGTTCGACAATAGTCCCAAAAAAACTCCAGCTGCTTGGAACCTTTATGAAAGTGCCTCATATGAATCACTGCACTGCGGATGCCAAACGGGCCTTTCCTGTGTTGCTAAGAGAGCCCCTTGGACTGGAACAGGCTGGGCGGCCAGAGGGGGGTTAAGTGTTTCGGATGGCTGTACAGTGCTGCGCGGTAGATATGACTTGATGCTCCTATTTCTTCCCCGCAGCATGGGTGGTCTGCACTTGATTTTATACTGCCACCTATTAGCACCACGAGCCATTGATTTATGCAGCTGTCAAATTCAACTTCATCAGCTCCGTCAGCCACTGGTGAATTGTGGGTATGCTGGCAAAGCCTTTACTCTCTGCACCTCCTACTTTGGGGCTAAAGTAAATCACCCCTGAGAGCAGCAAGCAAGAAAAAAATGCTGTTAAAGAGAAAAATACAATTTAGATAAATAACAACCATGCATACCACTGAGGCCTCCTCTGTGGACAACTTCCAGCCTAAACATCTGGTTGGCTGCATGAAAGGAAAAGACTGTTTGAGTTAAAGCAAGGTGAGAAAGGAGGACTTCATGGCTGAAACAGCCAACTAACAGTTGAACTGCTTGGGGATCAGTCAGAGGCTGCACAGAAGTATTAAGGCCAAGTGTTGCTAGAAAAAAACATGAAAGATGTGGGAAAAATAGCTGTATTCATGGCATTACATTTTCTGAAAGTACATATGTATCTCGCTTAATGCTAGGGTATTGTGCTTGAGGACAGGATGTGTTAAACTTCTTTTGAAAAGGAGTCAATTGAGTGAGTGCGGCAAGTTATTTTGCAACAGGTAGTACAGTATAAAGTAATGGAAACTGTGGGTAACAGGTCTTATTCGCTGGTTAATGAAGAAAAAGGTGTTATTCCCTGTGGGCAGAGCAGGGTAATGGGCTTAAGCTTGGTTGTAATGAGGCCACTAGATTCCTGCTGGACTGGTGCTGTGGACCAATCTCAACAAACACAGGCATGAAAGGTTGCATTGGGGGTGATTTAGAGTATGACATTCTTTACCATCAGGATCATATTAGCAACCAAAAAGCAGTTTGGCTGCTACTGTGATATTGAGGGACCTGCATTTGAGATTACAATGCTGTGGGAAAGACATTGGGGTTTAAAGTGTCAAGGCTAATTGCTTTTACTGCAGTTTTTAAATATATCCACATGGCACCTTCCACCAACTCAAGTCAGTTATAACACCTTAAAAGCCATGTGTTACCATAGAGATTGCAGGGAATCTAGTTAGCCAGGAGAGAAATCTAAATGTTAACAAAAAATATGCATATGGATAGCCTGTTTAAATGTCGTAGGTAGCAGTAAGTAATGGATGAACAATTGAAAATAAATGGATGAATAATAATAATTGGATAAATAGTTACTGAAAATGTGTGGATAAACAGCTGAAAGTAATTTTAAAACAATTTCAATGATAAGCTTAAGGTATAAATAGAGAAATAGTTAGCTATAAGTAATAGATACACAGTTAAATTAATAGCTAAAAGTAATACATTAACGTTACATAAAATGAATGGGTAAAAAGCTAAAACAATTGAAAGTAATTGATAAATGATAGAAGCGTCAAGCTTCTGCAACTCAAATTAGTTGTAAAAAATGTAATATCCACTTCAAAGTGAATTTAGACAAACTAATTTGGAAAGCGACAGGTGGTGTCGATGAATGGGTACATGACTTTAACTGATGGGGATGTCAGGTTATGTCTACTCTGATATGATTAGTTATTCACATAGCATGTTATCAGTTCAGACCAGAGTCCTGTTACACAAACTGCGTAAAAGAGAAACCTGTCAACTGCTGTTATAAATCTATTTTCTGTTGTTTAGTTTTTCATCCTCACTCTTTACTGTACTGCTGTAGTGCTGCTCTGTTGGCCTTGACATGCAGATGTCTTGTGTGCAGATGCTTCGGACCTACATCACAGATATTCACGGTGAGTTGTTGCTGTGGACTACATGCAGGGTGGGACTGGTGGAGTAAGCCTCTCCTTGGTGTAAAAGTGGTTTACTTCATTTATGCTGGGTCAGAAGCAAAGGTCATACTTTTGAGATGAAAAAAAAAATCCTGTTAAAGTCACACGCAATCCTTCCAGATGCCAGAAAGTGTGATCAAACAGTTCCCAATTAGAACCATATCATTTGGTAACATTATGATATTAAAGATGGCAGCTTGGTTTTCCCAAGCAAAACTAACTTCACAAGCGGCTGACCATAATTTGGGGTTGTGTGTTGAATTTATGCAGAGGGGTAATGGTGCAGGAGGAGGTTGTTTGCATGTGTGTGGTAGGGGTGGTAGTTGCTGCAGAGACGGAGAAATATTCCGGTTGGTAAGCATTCAAATATGCATTTCTCTAGTCCAGAAGCAACATGACTCGAGGATGAAAGAGCTGAGAGTACCGTGAGTATGTCACAGAGGAGGCTTTTTAGCTTTTGGCTGTCAGTGCCAGAGTAGAGGGAAAAACCTTTTACATACATAATACAAACTGAATATACAGTACAACAGCAGTGACTGCCAACAGTTGTCATGGGGACAAAGGAAAATAAACAAAAAAACAAAAACAACTTGTTACTGCTGGGAAAAAAGACAGATGGGAGGTGAAATCTCAGCACAAGTGATGCATTTTAAAGGTATAGTAAGACATTTTGGCAAGTCCACTTTACTTCAGAGAGTTGAATGAGAAGATTGACGGACCATAAAAATTATAAGTCATATAGTATGTAATAGAACATTCTTTAAAAAATATCCTAGTATGCTATTAAAAACAAATTCTTTAAAAATGTCATAGTAAAGCATGTCATAAAGTAATCATTAAAAATGTGACAGAGTATGTCATTAAAAATTATACATACATCCTATTATGGTATAAAAATAGTATACTATGAAATATTCATGACATTTTATGATGTATTATGACATGCTATACTATAACTTTTTATATTTTTATGATATACTATACTATGATTTTTTGTGTGATTTTTTTCATATTTTTCTAGCATATTATACCATGCAATTTTTGTCATACTATTCTATGACGTTTTCTAAGCCAAAAACATGTCTATAATAATAGTATATCACATAAAAATGTCTCGATCACACTGTGCACCTATGCAATTATTAAATTAATTTAAACTTTAACATCTAACCTCTTTGGACAAATATCCATATTGAAAACAAGCTATGAAATGTAATATATTGATAAATAGGGGGTAAGACTTTACTTTTTAAGGGCCTTAATTGTCACAAAATGTATCGACTTTAATTTCTTAAGACCCCGCAGACACCCTGTTAGCATACAGACACAAGAGTGGCATCATTCTTCTCATTGTACTCTTGGAAAGAAAGCGAATAAGTGTGTTTTCCAAAATGTCAAACTATTTCTTTAAGGTGGATCATTAGAAAAATTAACCATGGAGATTGTCAGGGATTTAGTACATATTGGAGATTTTGAAATGCAGGGGCGGATTTAGTCATTTTGAGGCCTAAGGCAAAAACAGGCATGGGGTCCTCCACAACCCTTGTTCTCCCCCTTTTCAGTCCTTATTTATCTGAGAAAGACGTGCTCTCTGTCTGACAGCTGTTTTGGCCGGAGTGCTGGATCATCTTCAATCATAACACATTGATTAGGGTGACTGCTACTCACGGGGTCTAGTTGCTGAGTATTATGTGTGTCACCATCTTCGTCATTGCCATAGTTATCATCATGGACAGTGAAAGCAGCAGTTCCGTAACCATCTCCATTCGAAGGATCCTGTAAGGTTGTCTTGTATGTAGCCCCCGCATCGGTAGAGCAACCTGGGCTGACACTGCCGGTGGGTAGCTCCTCTTCATCAGTGTTAGCATTGCTAGCGCAACCTGGGCTGACACTGCCGGTGGGTAGCTGGGTAGCTCCTCAGTGTTAGCATTGCTAGCGCAAGCAGCGGCTTCTTGCTGCTCTTTAGTAACGTTAATGTTAGTGTTGTCAGTAGCCGTCATGAAAAAGGTTGTTACCTTTGCTAAAAATGTTCTGCTTTCTTCCCGCTTCTTCCTTTTTTCAGAACCACTAAGTAGCCTCCAGCTTACAGCATGCTGAGCCGTTTGTTTCCCAACACACACAGATGCGCAGTAGGATAATGGAATAGTCCAATGTAGTGGGTACTGGGGGGAGTTTCTCATCATGAATTAAACAATTGGATAGCATATCAATGTTTAGCGATATAATTAATTGGTGAAAAGTAAGACAACAAATCGTAACCATAAGTTTATGAGGCATTTTACGGGGCCCTTGGTAGCTTGGGGCCTAAGGCAATTGCCTACCTTTGCCTAATGGTAAGTCCGCCTCTGGCGAAATGTATTATTTTTTGAAAGTACTTAAGAACAAAGTACACATATGACACAAAGTATAAAAAGATTGGTATGAAAACAAAAAATTTACTTTCTAAAACTATGGACTAACCTGAATTATCCATCATAAAAACAGAGCTACATTGCAAGGATTTCATACCATGTCTTATCCCAACATCATAGCTGAAGCAATGGGAACTTTTTTTTTAAACATGTGAATCGATACCTGCAAATGTAAGTGTGGTGAGAGAAAGAAAAGTTTGCTCAATTCACTGAAGCGTTGTGACCCTTCATTGCTAGGTTGTCAGTGAAGCATAAAGGAAGGATCCATTGGTGGAAGAGGGAGTGAGGATTCACAGGGAGGCTGAGAGTCAACAGCCGAGCTGATTCCCCAGAGATTTCTGTCTGTCTCGCTCTGTCTGTTGACACTCTCCTACTCCATTTACTTTTTCATTAACCCCTTATCAAAATGTTATTTTTCTCTCCCACACTCCACTTACATTAGCATACACACACACACACACACACACACACACACACACCCACACCCACACGCTTCAACAGGATCCTGGTTCAGTTGTTCCACCTTGTGGTCAGAATTGATATGAGGTTGTCCTTACACCAAACGAGACACATTACTTTTTGTCTTCTTTGTTCCAACAGTTTAATTTGAACTCTCCTATTTCCTTAGATAAGTGAACCTAAAGAACATTGGACATTTATGATCAGTGTATAAATAAGAAGTATGAATGTCAGGCTGTTGTTCACATAGCAGTATAAAGATACTTTTTGTAATAGTTTTTTACTTATTGTTTGCATAATAAGTGTGTTTGCAACCAGAGACTTTACCTTTAAACATGTTTACAAAACCAAAACCCCGACAGAGAGGAGTAGGTGCAGAGAGTAAAGGTTTTGCCAGCATACTCACAATTCACCAGTGGCTGATAGAGCTGATGAAGTTGAATTTGACAGTTGCATAAAGCAATGGCTCGTGGTGCTAATAGGTGGCAGTATAAAATCAAGTGCAGACCACCCGTGCTGTGGGGAATAAATAGGAGCATCAAGTAATATCCACCGCGCAGCACTGTACAGCCATCCAATTGAATAATAACAAAGAACTCTAAAAGTCTGTGTCACAGACATGTCATAAAAGTAAAATGTATAGCGACACAAGAAACCCAACCTGTGAACATATTTTATATTGTGCTGAAAAGTTCAAATTGGCCAAAATAACTAATGGCCTCTCACTTATTTTAATTACTTGCAATATGTAGAGCAGCCAAAATCAAGCCAGCCCAAAAAAAAAAAAATCAGCCAAAAATGTTTTCATTTGCCTGGATTCAGAGTTGGGTGCCCACGACCTCTTCTGCAAGTGTGAGTACATCTCTTCATCCAAGTTTAACCTTAGTGCTAATGTTCCTACTTAAATTAAGTTTGCATGGTTTAAATAGATCATATTCGAATAAACAGAGAACAATTAGCAGTGTCTCTTATAGCCAGTGTCAGGACAGGAATTTCCAAATCGTATGTCTGTTAAGTACTGAATGCTGTACCTCACAAGAGTACACAAAGAGTCACAAAAAAAAAATTAAAATCCTTTTTTTTTTTTCCTCTCCCTAAAATAAAGTCCTTTGAGACATTTTCTAGTCGTTTTACTGCTGAACTATTGTACATGGCTTCCTACCTTTTGTCTGTTCCAACTGTGCAGCTTGATTACACAGATACAGCACCCACTAGTGGTGTGAAAAATGATCTGAGACTGAAAGTGGGGGTTCAGCAAAGGTTATCATCAAAACTGTAAAGCAAACTAATCAAAGTAGGCCGAGTATGTATCTCCATTTGGAGCAGAAATTATGAGAGCAGATGGAGAGAAAGTGAAAAAAAGTGATTTGGAAACATTTATTCTTATGAAAGCAGTTTTAATTATATAAAGCAGAGTATTTTTACTAAAAAAAAAATATATATATATATATATATATCTTATGTAATGGTGCGGACAGCAAAAGTAAATGGTCCCCAAGTTCAGTGTTTACCCTCCAGCACATCACCAATTTCCATCCTAAGTGATGATTCACTAGTGGAGGATATGGTGATAAGGACCCACTTTAACTGTAGTGGAACAACTTTCTGACACTCCAACTCCCATGCAAACTTCCACTCGTGTGGAAAATTAGATGTTTCCACTCTCAAATATCTTAATTTCAACTTTGGCCCCGCAAATGCAGGATCTTGAACTTGTGAATTGAGTTGTGACTTGAAAAACACATTTCATAAAAGTAGACTGTTAGTAGAACCATATATTGTATTTGTTATAGTCTGGATTTCAGTACATGTTGACTTTGTCAGCCAAGTAATTTAATTGCTGTAATTATGTTATGGTTTTAATGCTATTTGTTTCTTTTTCTTCACACCCTGAGAGTTGACTGGCTTGTCTGCGGCTGCTTAATTAAGAAGACAGTTTGGAAGAACTGCTGCTGAAATTTTCCCATGGAAAATTAAAGGTAAACTTTATAAAAAAGCACAACACAGATTAAGAGTAGATCATTTATTAATCACAATTGTAACTAATGTACAATTCCCTGAAGAAAGAATGACTAACAAACCATTTCCCCTCATTTGTTTTCATCAGTTAATCTATCAGCCGTTTACAGACCTAATCATATTGGTGTCTCATAAGTTGCATTTCCATATACGCAGAAGGCATAAGGACAAATATACTCCACTTCATGGTATACATAAACCATAAGACTTCATAACCAAAAACTAGTGATACAGTAAAGAGGCAATGGAAGACACCAGATAAAAAGACAACTGTTTAACCTGAAAAAATGTGACTTCTAGAGGACAGAAAGCAGAGACTAGGCACCAATGTAAAAGCAGTTTTATCCCTCAAAAAATGATTTCAAGTACATGGCCCTTTAAAGTTGCAAGACCCGAGGTACTGTTGAGAGAAGGACGAGCTGATAGCGAGTTTGAGAAAGCTCAGAAGTCCTCTTCAGCATTTCGACTTCTGCAGGTCTTGAGTTGTTTCAGACGCTCAATGCACTCCTCCACAGTGCGCTCGCCATGGACTTTGTTATCTCGGGTGCGTACATTCACAGTGTTACTCGTCTTCTCCTTCTCTCCCACCACTTTTCCAAACGAGGAAACATGCAAAGAGGAAAGAAAAAAAAAAAAAGAATCAATATGTAGATGGACAGTGCGAAAGAGATAAAGAGAGGAACATACAAAAGAGTGTTGCCACTGACCCAGGATAAAGTTGTACTGCGCCAGCTGTGCATTTCTGATCTTTTTGTTCAGAGTGCAGCCGGGGTCGAGATCCACATCAGTCATGAAGCCGTTGCTGTGGAAATCCTGCTTGACCTGCCACATTATCAAAGAGACAACAGTTAAATCTTTCATTCAATTCTGTAATGATTCTATTTCCGCACCCTTTGTGCCGTTTTTCTTTTCAATAACGAAATTATTAACATTGTGCAGCTGTTCATTTTATAAATAGCTTTTTTTTGTGCAAGTAACAATGCATTTAACACCAGAAATTATCAAAGGTCTAGGTTTCACAAATTTGAAAGGTAAACTACTTTTCTTTTTTTATTGCTCTAGCCATCAGTTGTAATAACATTGTACTTGTTCAAAAATAGGTCCAAAAAGGGGCACAAACAAGAGCAGTCAGACAATCAGAAATCAGGTTGCAAACAAGATTAGTCAAATGTGTCTGAAAGATCATTTTAATCGCTCTCTCTCTCTCTCTCTCTCTCTCTCTCTCTCAGAGTAGCTGTGGTCAGTTGTTACCTTCTGAGCGTAGTCCTCACAGGTCGGTCCCACAGGTACAACCATCACTTGATGAGGAGAGAGCCACAGCGGCCTAAAACAAAACACGACACATTCAACTGGTTAGCAGAAAAGCAGGCCAGGAACCTGTGCAATTATTTACACCCCTTACTTCTGTTTAGTAAATCTCAAAGTCATTAACAGTGCTCAGAAGGAAATGCAACGCAACAAAACAAAAACGTCTATGTCTGGAGTCGGCGCCTACTTGACAAACCTTTTTTTTATTTTTTATAAATTAATTCTTTACAAACCATTTGCCTCCATAGCTTTCAGTCAGAATAGCGATCATCCTCTCTACTGATCCCAGGATAGCTCTGTGAATGATCACTGGTCTCTTCTTGTCTTCGCCATCATGACTACAAAATCATTTGGGGGGGGAGAGAGAGATTAGGTACTAGGAAAACAACAGTGATCATCTGGAGAAATACGTACATTATCGTCATTAGGGCTGCATTGTTAATGTGTTTTTTTTTTTTTAATAATACGTTAAAAAAATGTAACAAAATTTCAAAAATCTATAGCCTCTGGGGCAGCTATTAAAATCTTGGTACTTCTCCATAAATGCACATCACACAGTTTCATTCAAGGCAATTCTATTTTTGGCTTTGAGCCCTTATTGTTATCTGACTTGTCATACCATTTACAGATTTCTCCAATATTTGAGAAATGAAAATGTGTCTAAAGCAGCAGAAGACTAACCTGACAAAGGTGAGATTGAAGCGGATGGGGAGCTGGAAATCAAGCTGAATTGTGGCACACTGATGGTACCGACCGATGGCATCCTTGATCTGAATGTCAATCTGCAAAGAAACGACACAAGTGATCAGCAGTTATCCCTCCTGCTGTTTCACAGTTAAAAGTGCATCATTATTGCAGTGCATGACTCACCTTTGGTCCATAAAAAGCTCCATCACCGGGATTGAGAATCCATTTCTCTCCAAAGTCATTCAAGCTGTTCTCCAGTTGCTGTAAAAACAAACAATTACTGCTTTATTACAATATCAATGACAAACACGCAAGTAAACAGGGGGTGTTAAGCAAAGCTTTTTGTATAGACCTGACATTTCCTTCATCTGGAACTTATCACTGAACTGAGAGTTAATGAGGTGAGGGAAACATGCAGCAACTTCTGTTGCAGTCACTATGCCAAGTTTTTTAGTCAGTTTTTTGTGTATACAATTTTCCACCTTTGTGCATGCAAACATTAATCATAAAAAGTCAGTGCTGAATTTAGGAAATGTTTTCCTTGGAGAAAAGTGTCCTGATAGATCAACTAAACAGCTGTAGAACTTAGACTGTTCTAATTCTCTTCTTCGCCCCCCCCACATCTCCAGATATTAAACTGGTCATACTCATAGTATCCCTAATTTGAAAACTGTGACTTACTGAGAGTACTACTACTACTACTACTACTACTACTACTACTACTATCATCATCATCCACGCAGTGAGAAAGAGACAACACAATCTCTATGCTGTAGTCTTTAAGTTCTCTCGTCTATACTGTCCATCAGCAGACTACAGTGTTTAATATTTAAAGTTACTGTGGCCACTGGATTGATTATAAATAAAATAACATGTTAAAAATAACTTCCACTATCATAAGTAATGTTCTGCTGCCAGCAGGCAAAAGACACACTAGGAAATTAAGTTAAAATTAAGCACTATGGAAAAAACAATGACACTACTGACTTAACCAGAGATGGAAATTAAAAAGGAGCTCTCATTTATAAAGTATCCATATCTGCATTATATCTGGCTCACATTTTACCATACTTATTGAGTTGTCATCTGTTCAAGTATGAATGTGGATACAGTCCCCTGTGGGCTTTTGATTTTCAGTTCCCTATAGACCAAGTATAAATAGTTTCCTGTTGACAAAACAGAGAATGTATTTTTGTCACCAAAAAAAGTCAATGTTGCAATGTGCACTGCAGATGGAATGATAATTTACTGGTGAAATAAAAATATGCCTCTAAACAATCAGATCAAGAGGACAACAAATGTCATGTGAAAGAACATCTCACCCTGCTTTAAAATCCAACGCATGGTGTGTCTCTTTCACCAGACACCTTTTATTCATTTAGAGCCTGCCAGTAAAGGCTTGTCAGACTAATAAACAATATACTTACAGTACAGTATCCGTGTGGCAACAACTGTCATTTAGTGATTTTACAGATTCATCTGTTTGACTACAAGTTGTCCCAAGAGAGACACTAACTGTATTTCATCTAATGCTGAAATCACCGAGCAATACGCTCATTATCACTCACGCTTATTATTTTGTTCCAGATAGTTTTACCCACTACCTGTTCTCTCCCAGAGAAACTTTGAGCTAAACCCAAGATGTAAAGTATAGCTGTGGTCCACAGAGAGAGAATTTGAATTGACAGCAAAGGCAGACAGTGACTGCACTGTACTAGATTCTCTAGAGAAGAACAAGCATTTTCTGCTTCGGAACAGATAGCAGCGCTATCTGTATAAAACTGATTCATTAAAATATATGTTCTCCAGGTCAGCAAATTAAACTACCGTTTGCTGTCTTTGAAGTGGTTCCAACATTTCCATCTTGATAATAATCAAAGGTCAGCATCTTAATTCTCCAGTGAGACTTTGTGAGAGTTCAGTTCTCAATTTAACCATACTAGAGAAACAAGAGGCCTTCTGATCACCTTTTCTGCTTGGTCCCAGACGTCCGGGTCCCCCAGGAACTTTTCTGGTCTTGTGGAAAGGTTGAGTTTGAAAGTGAAGCCAAACACCTCATACACAGTCCGCAGGAAATCCAGGCAGCCTTTGATTTCCTCCTGAATCTAGGATAAAAAATGTGAGATAATTAGCATAATACATTGTGGAAGAGCTGTATGTTCAGTTTCTCATGAACCATCATATGATGTAATCACAAGAATATGAGGTTAAAACAAGAAACATGTGGTCAAACAGGAAGCATATAAAACACAGAAATTAGAAACAAGTCCTAACCGTAAGCCACCATCTGCAGGCAATGATTATAAACTACAAGGTAAGTATAACATAAGAACATATACTGTCCTTTGCGGTTTTCTTTTACATTTGAATTTGTTAAGTCACAAAAGACACTAACATTACAAACAGTACTTTCCAGCTGCTGTAGTCAAAATGAAAAAGTAAAAGGGAAACAATTTGTGTAAAAAGTGCAGTCAAATGATTACCCATCCAATCCACTACCATTACTGATAAACAGACAAAGTTTTAAGTTGCTGTGTCACTACATTAGAACACACCAATTAGGAAATCGCTTCTGTCTTCCAAAATTGTTTGTGCGCATCGATATTGGCAGTGCTCCTCTTTGGTGAAAGGACTTAACATGCAAATTGCTACACTAGGCTGCAGCAGCTTGTGGAGTCCTCTCACTTAACCTGAGAATGTGACAGACTGTTCACTGACAACATTACCTGCATTTATTCAATAAAATGTCCAGACAAGACACTGATTTACTGAAAGCATTCAAAACTGGGCTTCTTCAAACAAGTATAAATTCTTCTCCACAGAAAGCCACTTCTCAGTAAACTGTGATGGCTTCCCACCGTGTGTGTGTGTTTGTCTTAGCATCGTTTAACTTGCTTTGAAGTAGGGTTTTTCTTCTTCTTGGAAATGCATAGATTATATTTGTACTGATCTAAATAGCAAAAAAAGGGTATTGCACGTAAAATACGACATTGGTATGTATGTATATATATATATATATATATATATATATATATAAAAAATCCTGTCTTTAGCTTTGCTCTCCCATAACACAGATTCATGATGAACAGTTGTTTTTATTGTGTGTTAGTATCAAATTGATACAGTATAACCAGAAACTTTTTTTATTCCACACATTCATTCTTTTTTCTTGTCAAAACCCGGCACCTACATTACCCACAATGCAAATCGACTGCCGACAGTTTGGTCAGAGAGTCGTGTGTGTGTTACGCCGGTAGTGGCTAATGTAGACTCGAGTAGAGATGAAGAGAGTGTTACAGATCCCTTCTTTCCCCACACCCTTAGATTTATTTTCCCTTTCAAACTTGTAGTCTTCAGCTGCAACTGACACTGTCTGAGTGTCACTTGAGATAATTAATCAAGACATCAAGCATCGCTCTCTGGAGACGCAAAAGAGCTTTATACAACTTTGTCCACATATACAGTAGTACTCCACAAGTTTTTTTTAAAACAGGCTGATGTGTAAAATTGGCATAACAACACTTTAAAGACAAATTTATTTGTACCATCAGACAACCTTTACATCATATTTTAATCAAAAACGTGTGAACTTGGCAGAGTATTGTCAATGCACCAGTCCAAGCCTCACCTGGTCCATGGTGCAGAAGATATGAGCATCATCCTGTTGGAAGCGGCGGACACGGGTGAGGCCTGTCAGGGCTCCTGACAGCTCGTTCCTGTGCAGAACGCCAAAGTCGGCCATGCGAAGGGGCAACTCTCTCCAGGAGCGTGGCCGGTGATCAAACATCAGGCTGCCGCCAAATAGAGACAGGTCTCACATAAAAACCACACAAATTACAACTGCCTAATTCAAAAAAAGTTTAGCACAAAAACTAAAAATGTCTCTACTGCTTTGATACTATTATCAAAGACTACATTCAATATTTGATTTAAATGACATCCAATACAAATGTGTTTGAAAGCTCAATTTCCATTTCAGTATGATCTCCAGAGGGTTTGCCAATGTGGATACCACAACGATTGGAACAGTAAAAAGAAGATAAAAGATTTGAATAGAAATAGCTGCAGTCTGGCTCTTCATACTGCAATGCAGCACTCAGCAGTAAAATGAACTGGGTCATTCAACAACTGAAAAAATGGCAAGAGCATCAGTCCATTACGAGTTGAGCAGAACTGGATGACAATCTATTGTAGCAATGAAATATGAAGCTATTTCACAATGACTGCACCAACTCCTGATAACAAATCCACTCCACAAACTCTTATAAAGCTATTTAAGTGTGGTAAAAAATATTGCTTAATGGCTGTCCCTGTTTGCCACAGGTACTAAATATTGTACAAACATTAAATAACAATACTCTGAGCTCATTAAAAGGCAACCGACACATTTAGTGCTGGAGAAGAACAACCTTGGCTCCAACAAAGTCGTTTCTCTGATTAGAGACAGAAACCAACTAAAAATATCTATTTCACACTGGAGCAAGACTTGATTCACAGTGTGGGTGTGTTTTTCTTTACATTTTACGTTCATTTTTTTTTTTCTAGTTCTTTAATGAAATTAAAACCATATTTTCAAACAACTCTGAATGTGAGGAAAAGGAGGCCTCACCAGTGTCCAGGGCAATTCATGGGTTTTAGGGCGAAAGTTTCCTTCTCTGCCTCGAAGGAGAACATGTTGTCGCTGTAGTGCTGCCAATGGCCGGAGGTCTGCCACAGTTTACTATTATAGATGTTGGGTGTCACCACCTCCTGGAAACCTCTCTTCCTGTACTCACTCTACCAAAGACAGACAGAAGACAGTCTTAATAGTGAAATCATGTTTGTGAGAATTCTGAGTTACCATAATGCTCTGTAAACATCACAACTACAAACAAGTGGTAAAACTAGTTGTCAACACGTGGGGACCCCGCTGATGAATAGTGCTTTTCATCTAAAACATTCATTTTGAAAAAGTAAACTTATATTAGAAAACGTTTAGACTGCTGCATATACAAATCCCAGTTGGTTTACACATGATGAAGGGGATTTTGGCTAAACTGAAAGGAAATGTAGGCATTTCTATCCCTAGTTATATACCCTGCAACGGTTGGATGGCGTGGTATTTTGTTGCGTGTCTGTTAAATAAACACATCCCAATACTCCCCAGTCAGAAATCTATTTTACCACATCAAAGTGAAATTGCTTCTAATGTGCACTGCATTATGACTGTAAACCAAGTGAGAAAAAACAATGTGATGTGTCAATATCTATTTACAGCATTATTGTTATAGCAATATTGTTGTGGAAAGAGAGGGTACATATATGAATTTTCATTATTTTAGGTTTATGCACGTTTGTTAAAACAAATTGTTTAAGTTATGAAACTACATTTTACACACATAGCTCCTGGTTTCAAAAAATTCATTCATTAGCCTTTCATTGGTTTCAAGACCATGATCAAGTAATAAACACTATTAACATATTATAAACATAAATCATTTCCTACCCCTCTCTATAAAAGAATATGTTGCTAAAGTGATTTAAAACTGCATCAATACATTTTATATAAAGCTATTATTATTATTGCATAGGCCAACTAAAGGTCCACATCTGTTCTCCCCAAGCCTCCCTGCCAGTTTAAACGTTCTCAATTATATCCTCAGTCTTTTTTTTTCTTAACGTTTAGAGTGAGGTCACAGCAATTGTCCACTGTGTGTCAGACAGCTTTGGACTTACTCTGATGAACTCAATCAGGGTGTTGTAGATAAAGGCTCCCTTTGGCATGAAGAAGCAGCTTCCTGGACTCAAGTCATGGAAGAAGAACAGGTCCTGCTCCTTTGGGGGAAAAATAAATAAATAAATGAATGAATATATATATACATTTTACACACACACACACACACACACACACACACACACACACACACACACACACACACACACACACACACACACACACACACACACACACACACACACACACACACACACACACACACACACACACACACACACACACACACACACACACACACACACACACACACACACACACACACACACACACACACACACACACACACACACACACACACACACACACACACACACACACACACACACACACACACACACACACACACACACACACACACACACACACACACACACACACACACACGGCCAAAAGTTTGAACACATCCTCTCATTCAATGCGTTTCCTTTATTTTCATTACTATTCACATTGTAGATTATAACTGAAGGCATAAAAACTATGAATGAACTCATGTGGAATTATGTACTTAACAAAAAAGTGTGAAAAAACATGTCTAATATTCTAGTTTCTTCAAAATAGCCACCCTTTGCTTTTTTTGGTAGTGCAGCAAACCCTTGGTGCTCTCTCAATGAGCTTTATGAGGTAGTCACCTGAAATGGTTTTCACTTCACAGGTGTGCCTTGTCAGGGTTAATTTGTGGAATTTCTTGCCTTATTAATGGAGTTGGGACCATCAGTTGTGTTGTGCAGAAGTCAGGTTGATCCACAGCCGACAGCCCTATTGGACAACTGTTAGAATTCATATTATGGCAAGAACCAATCAGCCAAGTGAAGAGAGATGAGTGGCCATCATTACTTTAAGAAATGAAGGTCACTCGGTCCGGAAAATTGCAAAAACTTTGAATGTGTCCCCAACTGCAGTCGCAAAAACCATTAAGCGCTGCAACAAAACTGGCTCACATGAGGAAAGGAAGACCAAGAGTCACCTCTGCTGCTGAGGATAAGATTCAGTCACCAGCCTCAGAAATCGTAAGTTAACAGCAGCTCAGATTAGAGACCAGATGAATACCACACAGAGTTCTAACAGCAGACACATCTCTAGAACAACTGTTAAGAGGAGACTGCGTGAATCAGGCCTTCAAGCCTTCATGGTCCAAAAGCAGCTAGGAAACCACTGGTAAGGTAAGGCAACAAGCAGAATACATCCTGCAGCAACATGCCATCCCATCCGGTTTGCGTTTAGATGGACCATCATTTATTCTTCAACAGAACAATGACCCCAAACACACCTCCAGGCTGTGTAAGGGCTATTTGACCAAGAAAGAGAGTGATTGAGTGCTGCGCCTCCACAGCCACCGGAACTGAACCCAATCGAGATGGTTTGGGGAGAGCTGGACTGCAGAGTGAAGGCAACAGGGCCAACAAGTGCTAAGCATCTCTGGGAACTCCTTCAAGACTGTTGGGAAACCATTTCAGGTGACTAGCTCTTGAAGGTAGAACTATAAAAGGCCAAACCAGGTCAAACTGGTTTCACTTTGAAATAATGAAACAGCTCATAACATATTTAAAGAAACTGGTTTGTCTAGCAATGTATGGTCTCCTACTCAGATCGCTTTGCCACACCCATTACACACCCACAAAAGAAAGCATTTCAGTTTAGCAAAACTATTCCAAAAAGTACATCTAAGTGAACGCTGCCTTATGCACCCGAAGTATACTATATATGTACACACACACTATATTTACACACTTCAGAAATGGCTTTGATTATCTTGTGTGTTGAGAAAGTGGGACTTGGTAACATCAGACACATTAAATACAATTCTGGCTTTTATACTTTAGAAGTATTCTACTGGTATTTCATAAAATACAGCAAAAAACCTTTGTAAGAACAAAACCTGTGACTTTTCAAAATTACTATGGAAACCAACTCTTTCTACTAGCAGTTTCTTCACATCTCAAATCTTACCCGGCCCAGTTTGCGGTGATCTCTGTTCTTGGCTTCCTCCTGAAACTTCTCCCATTCTTTGAGCATTTTGGGGTCAGGGAAGGAGATTCCGTAGATCCTCTGGAGGGTTTCCATGTCTGCCTTTCCCTCCCAGTATGTAGACGAATTCTAGCACACGACAAAAAGAATATGTTAGCTTTCATCAGTCTTTTGGGTCAAATCCCTTGAGAGGCAACTCTGCTCTGAAATGGGGACATATGTGCTTACTCAACATTCAGGGCACAGAATACAGTACATTAAATACTACTTGTTTTATTCAACAATATGTCCACATATACACTAACAATACATGGCTCACCTTGTGGATCTTAAGTGCCTTGATTTTTCCTGTATGTCTCACATGGGGCCCGCGACACAAGTCAATTAAGGGACCACACCTAAAATGCAGAATGTTCAGTGTTTTTACAAGTGTGTTAACAAAAATAGGATAAGTATTGCATTTAGGATAAGGCTAGCAGTACTCTATTTATACACTGTATTTCTGTCATTGCCATCAAATCCCATAAAAAGACCAAAACCAAGGATGCGTTAATCTCAGTACTCTCCAACCGATCTGTGACAATGCTGAAGACATAAATATAAAAATTCATGATTAAATACTTTAAAAGGCTAGATAATTTTCTTAGTAAAAATACAGTGCCCATGTTAATTTCAATAAAGAAAGCATATGACCCAGAGGAATATGGTATATGAGGCTTTGGCAACAGAGACAATACTTGTCAGTAGGATCAATGTATTCATGGTTGTAGTATTTTAATGGGTTGTGTTGACACTACAAGAAATATAGTTCATCAACCGAATTCTAATTTAAAAGATAAAAACTTTTACATGCATAGGGCCAAGTCTCACCTGTAAACTGTGGTGGTGGGAGTGGTAACCTTCTCATTCAGAATGCGGCACTTAAACTTGTTGTACTGTCAAGGAGCAGAAGTAGTTTTAGAGTTCTGTTACTTATGTTCCATTTTTTCAATACGTTTGTATGGAGCCCCAGAGGTGACATGGAGGGGGAAAAAAAAAGAGAAAAAAAAACATGTACTGTACATGTACAACACTTAACTCGAGATCTCAACTTTCATGGGAGAAAAAAAAAAAAAATAATAATTAAAATGTATCCTACTTTTTTTCTTTTCTTTGTTTTTTCTTCTTCCTCCATGTCAAAGTCAAGATCTCGCAAATAAAACTTGAGCTCTTGCATAACGAAGTCAAGATCACGCAAAAGTGCGTTTATCCGCAGTACATGTTTTTCTTTCCCTCCATGTCACTTCCGGAGCTCCGTACGTTTGTGTATTCAAATACCTTAAACATTTCTAACAGAGTTTCCTTCTTTATCTCAAGCCTCTCAAAAGGCTGCTTCTCCTTGATAATTTTCTTGCACAAGGTCTCCAGACATGGAAAGTCATTGCTTGATACGCCCCTGTCCAAAACATCAAAAGAGAAACACAACAAGAGCATTACATTCAATGACAATGACTGTCTTACTCGGTCTGTCAGTGTTTCAAGAGGGGATCATGGATGTGACCAATACGCCATGTGACCTTTTGTTCACTAATGTAATTCTTTGACATCCAGAAACTGATAACCTCAGCCGAGCATGGGCAAGACTTAAAAGTCCTTGGCTTTAGGGCTTGAGCAATGTCAAAATATGCTTGCAAAAACATTCTCCAAGAATTCCATTTGCATAAAATTACTTCATTAAAGAGGTTGTAGAATTAATTAGACAGCACTCCTCACGCTCTAATGCAGCAGGGAGGAATGCATCTGTTTCAGGAAAAGGTCAAGTGAAATAGTTGCTCAAATTTCTGAGGGGATCTCAATACATTTTCAAAGCTTCTCAGAAGCAATCTCTAGTTCTGTGTTTTGAATAGATATGCTTTTAGGCTTCCAATCCTGTGAGCAGATATAAAAAGATGTAATTTAAAATCCACACCCAAGAAAAATACAGCTTGACAGATTTAGTGTCATCACAATCAACCTGTTTTGTGTTTGCCACCGGTTTCAAACAGTGAACCAGACTGACAGTTGCCAAGCCTTGAAGTACACACCAAAATAACACTGAGAGCTGACTAACACAAATAATTATACAGACAAATCTGAACCCAAAGCCTGTGTGACTCACTCATTGTTCTCCAAGAACATGTCATAGTAGAAGCCGTTCTCAATGGGGGGACCGTAGCAGAGGCAGCCACCATACACCCTCTCCATGGCTTCACCCAAGATATGGGCGCTGGAGTGCCAGTAAACCTAAACAACATACAAAGCTTTTGAAAAAAAAGTGAAACCACTTAAATTGTGTAAAATCACAATTCTTCTGTTGACACAAAGTACTTCAACTAACAAATTGCTCTTATTCAGGTAAAATACTCAGCAGCTTGTATAGACAATGATGATAAAATTGGACTTTTAATTTAGGAACCAGTCTGGTTATTCGCTTAGAGACCACTTGCTGCCACTTTTATGACAGTACATGATTGCAGCAGTGTTTTACATTCTCTCGTCTCCTCTTAACGTCTTTGTGGCTCAGGCAGTTCGTAAATCAGAGAGCTTTGACATTTATTATTGATTGTAAACCTCTCATTCATCAGTTTAACCTTGCCTGCAGGCATGCCCTGACTACATATCAATAAGGTTGAACAAACTCTGTAATAAATAAAGTAATTACCGGATTTGTTAAAATAACAGTACACTGACAAAATCAAAACAAACAAATTAATGGGGAAAAATGTGAGTCTTGGTGGTCAAGAAGGAGCTAACTGTGCATCCAAAAAAAAGGTGTTGAAAATGAATTTACTATACTACACTTTTCTCTCTCAGAGGGGCAAAATAAAACCTTGTCTGCGTCAGACAAGGGATGAGGTTGACTTACAGCTTGGGCCTCCTCATCATCAAACTTGAGCAACTGAAGGCTGCAGTCATCCTCCAGTGGCCTGTCCAGGTCCCATACACCATTGTTCACTTTAGCAATCACTGTGTTGTCGGCGAGGCCTTGACTGGACATAAAAACAGGAAAATATTCCATATCAAATGAATGTGCAGATGTACAAAGACATGATATTCTGACAGTATACTGAAACATATAAGCTGGGTCAAAAGAGGTCAAAATATGACATCTTGTTTTCCATCCCGTATAACTAAAATATTAAAACACACTATTAAATTGTGTTGCGCACTTCAACATAAATACATTGTTGTTTTACATGCTTACAAGATGTGTGCATGATTATATGATAATGGGGAGTCAAGCTGAAGTTCCAGTCCAATCTGAGATGCAGTAGTAATTATTTAAACCTAGGTAAAAGCTTTGAAACCCCCATGCTACTGAGATTACACAAATACGAAACTATCCAATTGCTTTGGTCATTAGAATTTTAGGACCTAAAAACAGGCTCATGGGTCACAGAAGGTTAGAATGACACGCCATATGCACCAATGTGCTTATTGTGTCATAAAGAAATTACAGAGGTGAAGCTGAAGTTGGTGCTTTTAAGTCGTGGAGCAATCCAGCATCCACTCATACAACAATGGTCATAGAGATGCTTACATTTCCCTGTGTTTTGTGCAATCTGGTCATGTGAACTTTGATCAACATTAAATATATCAACATTTTATGAGCACCTTTTGTATATTCGACCATGCTGGTAGGGAGATCATTGTCAGGCTATGCCACGAGAAAGTTTCCACTCCTTTTTCTAACACTTATGATATTTTCTTGTCTTTGCTAGAACGGTCTTAGGTTGGCTTGTGTCATTTCCAATGACATTGTATATAATGTGGTTGTTGTGAAGAACAGTCTGAACAAATATACATGACAGCTAATTTTTAGAAAATAAATTCCTGAAACAGCCTTGAGGTTTTCTTTTTTTGTGCTACATGAAAACGAGGTGTCACATTTAAAAGTTCCATTATCATCATCATCATCACACTGACCTGATTCCACAGGCCACTTGGTATGGTGTAGTCTTCCAGGACTCTGCATCCACCACCTTTCCATCGGGCAGAGTCACCTTGATGGCACGGCTGTTCTTCGCAGCCCTCTCTGCCATCAGAGCTTCATGCTCAGATTTCAGCTTAGCGTACAAAGTAAGACGCTCATCAATGTACTGGGGAGCTGGTGTCAGCTAGACAAATGCAAAGGTGTAAGTAAATGGAATAGAACGAAAAATGCTGTCACTTTGAAATAACTTTGATTGGGTTAATCTGCAAAAATATTTTATGTCCCTGTTAAGGAAAATGCTAATTGCCAAGTCTCAGTCAACTGCACATCAAACCATTATTATCCAGGCATGACAGGAGGTAGAGATGAAAAATTTTAAAAATACTGAATTAAAATATTATTTTCTTTGTCTACCCACTATTTCCTTATCTTCTCAGTTTACAGTCTACTTTACAGTATGTACTGTAGATTATTATGGAATAAACAGGACAAAACAGTAAGAGCATGAAGACACAAACACACACACACACACACACACTTTACTGTACTAAGGAAATTGGACCAATACGTGACATTTATAGTTTGTATTAGATTGATGAAATATTTTCTGTTCTGAAACTCAAACTTCTATACATGCTAGAACTATCTGAAAGTGACATCATTGTTGAACTTTTTTTCATTACACTTCAAAATATGTGCAAGGTTGTTTTTTTTTAACCTATATTAGTATCTAATGAAAATGGGTGTGTGGCTGCTTTGAGATGTGTGGGCATGCAATTACAAAGACCTACACAAATACAAGATGTACACCATGATATGAGTTATTGTAAAACAAAACATTATGATGTCTAATTATAGCATCTATACAGTTTGACACTTTACTGAGCAACTTACCTCTGCCCTGCTTCCAGAGTCCCCAGCAGCACTTTTAGCCTTCTTCTTTCCTCCATCTTTACCACTTTCAGTTCCCCCCTGTCCAAAAATCCCGCAATGACGTTAGTGAACTTTTATCAAGAAGAAAGCGGATAAAAGTCAATGTTAGTATGAAGCTAGTTCAGACACACCTGGATACAAACTACATAGCTAGTTCAGACACACCTGGATACAAACTACGCACTATTTCCATACAAATGGTAAAGGCACACTCCTGCACAATGCTTGGCATAACAATAGTAACACCCACTGGGAACATCAGGAACATAAACACATTACAACTCTACAAACATCTGTAATTTTAAAGAGGCCTTCATTACTGGTAGTTAAGAATATGTTATAACAGTTAGCTAGAATATGATGATGATGATATGCTGAATACAAGTGTTGGCTAAATCCAGCTACAAGTGCCCTCCAAATTGTAAAGTACAATAGCATTATTATTAGAAATGACAAACCAGTTGTTAAGAGTGCGCTATGTACAGTATAGCGAAACACTCAGTGACAGTGAAACATTCAAATCACAGAATTTTTTAATTGAGTTTGGCGTAAAATGGTATTCTCTAGCCCGAACTATAGCGCTACGTGTGATAAAGTTTCGTTAGCCAAACCAAACCCGCTGACTGGTCTCGCTTAATGGCATTGTAACACAATTTAATTCCTAAGCAGATTGAAACAAAATGAAACAAACGCTTAACTTATCTTCAGAGTGACATTGTGGGTAAAACAAACCTAACGTTACTCATTAACGCTAGCTAGCCACAAGGTAGCACCGCATTGCTGGATGACGGCATGAATTAGGCTAACGTTACACTAGCGGCAAGCTGGCTAACATGACTTAAATGTGGCCGGTTAAATCACCTTTTTTTTCTCGTCCACTTGCAATTCGCTCATTTTCTCCACGACAGTTTGGTCAGCCATAACAAGTAAAAAGCTACCTCACTTTAAGATATAACTTTTGCAAGTCTGTCCTGTACTGTACTGGTGCCGGGTAAGGGCTGATGACGACAGCCGGATATTGCGATTCTGATGCAACATTGCCGTAGTAGGCGGTGCTTAAATTGCTATGACAAAAGACTCTGGGAAAAATCAAAGAGTCAAAAACATGTTATTTCAAATAACATCACCAGGGCAGTAGCCAGCAGGGGAGTTTTGATTATATCTAAATTGTAGTTTATTTCTTGTTTTGTAGTGCTCCTGCACAACATGGTTACTCTAAATTGGTGGAGCCAGTTTTATTAGCCTACAAGTAAACACTTGAGCATCTAATCTCACCGTGTAACATACCCTCAACCAGAGAGTTATCTTAAATCCCTGATATAACCTGCTGTTATGTTTGGCTTGAACAAAACCTAAAACACACCGTGCTCAATCTCACATTTCAGGAGACCACAGTATGTTTGGATAATGTTTTGCATTATATTTTTAAGGTGCTCAAAAAACAGGGTCAGTTTATGTTTCTGTATTTATAGCCTAGTTATCAGTTTAGCTGATTTTGGATTGGAAATGAAAATGCAGTTTGGGCCTGTTGTTGACAGTGTGGCTTGATGGTTCGCAGAGTCATTTGGTCAAAGTCTAGTCTTCAATTTAGCTTTTCCTCTTGTCAAAATATTTTTCTGCACCTTGTTTTGACTGTTATAGATGAGAAAAGATTGGGTTTGGGAAATTATCATGAAGGAACATTAAAAGAGTATGCATACATTTGGTGGAGATTTCAACATGTGAATTTGAAGGTGTTCCTTGACCTCTAAATTTGTCTGTTTGACATTTGACTATATTCCACTTTTTATTACATACATCTTTCTCTTTTATGCAAATGTTAACAAAATGTCAACTCTTTATGAGGATCTTAAATTTTTTTTGGTTTTTAACTGTAACCTAATTATAAAACCTTGTAATTTTTGTATTTTGTACATGTCCAATATAGAATACTGGTATGTCTTTAAATCTAATCAGATGAACCAACTAATCTAGACACATAATCCGTACTCACAATGTATGCATAAGCAAAATGACAAAGCGCAGATAAGTCCTGTCTCTGATTAGAACCATATTTCTGATTGCTCTGCTAGGCGTCAGACTTCAGACAATGTGTGCATTTCCAATTAAGTCAAACACTGGTTTTAAATTCCTGCCACTCTCCAAGGGAATAAGGAAGAAGCTGTAATACATTGTGCTATCCTGCTGTTCTTGTGAGAAGAGGGAATTCTTGAATAATTAACCTTTAATAACTTGAAAAGTTGGGCTGCATCATTTATTGTTTGGCTCTGTAATGGGCCTGTTAGTGTGATTGATGTATATATAAAACAAAGTAGATTACAGCACATGCAATAGAACTACAGCAATATGTTTAATAATATATTTTGAATGTTTCATTATGGGCATGGTAATCAATAATCTTAATATTTTCTAATGCCATTTTAGTATTTAATTTCACATTCTAAAAGTAGGTTGATGGTGTAAAACAATTTGATGTTGGTAGGTTACTGATTTAAGAATGTATTGTGAAAACTAGTCATTGGTGGTAAAATACCCCCTGCTCCATTTTTCTATTAATAACATGGTGCACAAAAGGTGTGAGAAAAAAATAGAGAAAAGAGGATGCTCATAATTTATAGCAAGAAAGTGAAAAATAAATGTGGCAAAGGCAAAATAAAAGTGGATTTATTCAGGGAGCCCCTGGTGCTGTGAGGATAAGATGTATGTATCATGTCAATATTTATTCTCTAATTGTTGTAGATGTTTTGAATATTTTAAATCACTATAACCATTAGGTGTCAGTAGAGAGACCTTGCAAAGGACAAACCAAAGCCAGAATCAAACACCAGCCAGTCTCAAACACTATTTTCTGCCTGCCGTTTGCACTCCCCCACAGTTCAGCAGCTGACATTGTCACCTCCCTCACTGAAGTTTTGATATAGCCCACATTTTGTCTACAGGCATCTCTGGAAAGAGCATTGCAGAGCTCCTGCCTCTGCCTCTTTTACTGTGCTCCACATTCAAAGGAAATTGCAGAGGTGAATACATGATGGGATTTGTTCCAAATGGATCATAAATAATTTATTATTAAAATATTTTTTTCAATGCACAGTGTATGAGATCATCAGTCATAGCTATTGTCTGTGTCCCATGAAACTAAAATAAAATATTGTTTCACTAAACAATATTGGGGAATACCTTTTGATTAGACAATTTTTAAATCTTATGGCTTAGGGTGGCCCAAATGAAAACAGCCTCACTAAATTCTCCCGAAGCAAACACCCACAAAACAAAGCATTGAATCTGTGAGGCAACAAAAATGTAAAATCAGGAGTTGTAAAGACTGGATGAAGACAGATGATGAGAGCAGCCAGCATGTTTTTTTAAGATCAGAGCTAATAATAGATCCCTAGAGCACTTAATGAGACTCTTCAACATATCACAATCTTCAAGATTATCTTTTAGGCCTTTATTTACATAGGACAACTGAAGACATGAGAGGGGAAATGACATGCAGCAAAGGGCCGTAGGGCGTAGTCAAACCTGCGGCTATTGTGTCAAGGAGTAAGCCTTTATATATGGGCTCCTTCTCTACCAGGTGAGCTACCCAGGCACCCACAATTCCACTTTAATGAAACATGTTTGAGAGGGGAAGCATTCTTACAGGTCTGAGTAAGCCTGCTGGTTTCCTACTCTAAGGATAAGCTTCAATATGAAAAATCACTGGCCTTCAGCTCTTCTCTGTACTGGAAAAGGATGACACCAGGTCAGAGACAAGGGCAGGGAGAATCACCCTGACCAGGCAGACAACCATCTGCTGCAAAATCCTTTATGAGATGGTGCATGGGGTGTAAATCCTGCTACTAATTCTAGTCTTTCATCATTAGGTATTATTGCCCAAAGCATTTTCTCATAATGTTTACATTATCGTAATGAAAATGTAAGCCTTTCTAATTAGGACTTTTTTTGGCTGCACATTATGTCAAAGGTTTTTATATATTTTCAATATATTTCCTTTGTCTTGTGCAACTTTGCTAATTGTAAGGCACCTGTGTATCTCTCTTTGTCCTAGGGACTTTAGAGTCAGCAATATCTCGCTACAGAAAGGCCACTGAGTGCTTCAAGTGACTGTGTTTCTTAAATGGAAGTTAACAAAATTTGAATTTTATACAATTTTTCCAAACATTTTGAAAATGATTTCTATTCAGATGCCAATAAGGATAGCAGAAAAAATCAGTCTTTGCTGTAGTAGCCTAACAAAACACATTCTTTATAATATTGGAAAATTTTCCAAAGCAAACAACAATATTAGTAAATGTGTTTTTTCTGTGTTTTCAGGTACCAGTTCTCCAATTCTTTCAGTTTATTTCAGTGGACTTAGAACTTGTATGGTTACAGTAATACATGTAAAAACAATAATACATGTAAAAAGTAATCTTATCATGTCATGGTAATACAGTTGTGCATCTTTCCTGAAGAATAATCCTCAAAGTTCTTCATACTGCGTGAATACAAATAATTCAGTTGGAGATGGCTTTTCTGATCTACATTAACGTTGTTACCCACTCCTCTCCACAACACCGGCAAACACACGGATGCAGATCTGTTTCTGGGTCGCTTGCTTTCCTCTGCTGATCTCCTGCAGAGTTTCTGGTTCACACAGAGGTGCCCTCTTTGAGTGAAAATTCAAATGCTGATGCACATAAAACAGCTCTGACAGCATCTCAAATAAAGTACAATGAACAGGGAAATAAAAAACTTTTTCAAAGGAGAAAAAAAATATGTTCTGACTTGGCTTGTTTTTTGTTTTTTTTCTAAGGTGAATCACTAAATTATTATGTTTTCCTGCTTAACAGTGAAGTGACATGAAGTAATCTGCTATATTAAAGTAAAGCTTACCCATTCTCATGCATTTAAGAGTAGATACATCCAAAACATATGACAAATCAGGTATACCAGTCTGCATATGACCCAAAATTTACAAATGAATCATATGCTATACCATTGGAATTGTAGTCACATTTCTCTTTCTTTAAAGCATTAGCATGGGTCACATCCCAAGCGGATGGCAGGGCATCCAGATTACGCTGCTTAGACTGCCATCTCTGCATTGCCACATAATGTCAAATACACCAAGGAAGGCTTTAGAAAGGTAACCTTTCCTAACCTTCTGTGCTGCCAGGGGAGAAGGTAGAAGGCAGAAGTAAAATTGGAAAAATAAACAAAGATAGAAGTCCCCCGTGCTTTTATTGTAGTAAGAAAAAAAATAATCATTTGATGTTTGGAAGACAATAAAAATTTACATCACACCTAGACGAACATTTATTGGCTTTTTTCCAATACCAGAGGTAATGGCAGATCAGCTGGATGTGGTTAGTCTGAAAAAGAGAGACATAGAGGAAGGGAGATAGAAGGATTAGGCTTGATTCTGGTCCCTTATCATTCAATTCAGTCTGCTGGCTCAGCAGCAGTAAGAAAAGATAACTAACAGGATCTGCTGTAGCCAGAACTTCTTCCCAGTACTGTGAGCCAAGCCAAGGCCTGACTGTCATTAGAGGATTACACTTTACGTCTTCTGCTACTGCCAAAAGAATCCTGGTGTATTAAAGTGCCTTCACCCTGAAAACAAAAATCGCATTAAGCATTTGTTAATCTGAAGATGCCTCCTCTAAAAGAATCCAAGAATCTCGATTGTGATCTTTTTTCAGGAGACGGGCAATGTTTTTGTTTTGAACTTTAGCATTATGTATTATAGTTGTGGGGTTTGGAACTTGAAAAGACATCCATGGGTACTAATGTCTTTAAAATTCATTTTGACATGCATTCAGTTGATAGCATCACTGTGCACACATGCGTTTAGACTCACTGACCGGTCCATTTATACAACCATTGCATAAAAAGGCTGTTTTATATGTAGTAGCTCTTAATGTAAGAGCTGATATAATCAGGGACACTTCACCCTCATTCTACCAAATACTTTTGCTGCACAATTCGATCCTTGAACAAAAGGTAAAATATACAATAGGGAAAGGAAATGAAACTCATTTTGAATTCCAAACATACATTACACTAGGTTTATTCACTTGAGTAGCAGGATAAGCCCCTTGTGATAAAACAGCTCATTAGGAGCACAAAAAACAAGAAAAAAAGAAAAGTTAATCAACCATGACCACAGCACGACTTTCTCATTCCCACATTTTTGGTGAGTGCTGTACAAGAAAGTCTAAGTGATCCACCCAGGTAAACTGTATTAATCTCACAAGTTCTCATTTCATTTTACAAATTAAAAAGCATCCGACAATATCTAGAAAGCTCATGGTCTTAAAGCTAGCATAACATGGACTATCTGATTTTCTATCTTATAAGAGCAGCAAAACTAAACAAAATGTTAAGCAACCCCTCACTTTATGGATCGCAGATGTGACTCTACTCTGTGAGGTATTTGTTCAAAGCAACAAAGATTACAGCTAGCTTTTAGAGCAACACATAGTAGGCTACAGAAGCAGTGCCAGTGATTTCATTTTTGCAGCCAATTGGGGTTGAAAGTTTAATTTTAATTCTATTAGACCTTAATGCACCAATTGACAACACATACTTTCATAGGCTGACTTAGATCTGTGGGTTGAAATCAAAGGGAAACTCTGCACTGCCTCAGCTCATATCACTACAACATTCATCCTTGCTACAGAAATGTCTTCCTGAGTTCCTCAAGGTTCAGTCCTAGGCCCAGTCCTGTTCATACACTCGTTCCCACTTGGCCTTACAACATGAAAGGCAAAAGAACATACCATTGTATAGCTCATCATTCCTAGTTTTCTTGTTTCTTGTGTGACAGAGATATGAATTCGACATAAAATTCCAGATAATATTTTAATTAATCCTTCCCAAAAAAAGAAGTTAATTCTGGTTTTCTAAATTAAACCTATAGGCTACACTACTGTAGATACTCTATTTTGCAATCAAGTCACACATTGCTCACATTCACACTTTGCTCTGAATGCAGCACCTCAGATCCTAAATGTTGAAAGCATACAAAATCACACCATTTCATTTCAGGCATCTCCTCGCGTATTAACCGTTTAGAATTGATTTTTGAATTTTTTCCGATTACTTTTAAAGCACGGTTAAATCTAGTTCTGGTGAACCCTATTCTCAACCTGTTCAAGATCATAGAGATTTTACACTTTTTTACTACTTGTGTGTGTTTCATTAATAATACAACTATACATAATAATAATAATAATAATAATAATAATACACTTTATTCAAAATTGCACTTTTCAAAACAAGCAACATTGATATCCAAAGAGGTTTTATATCTAAGTGGTGTATGTTTATTAATTTGTACATTTTAGAATTTTAATATGCCATCTTATTATCTGAAAAGGTAGATTTTGTGAATAGATGGTTGGCGATAATTTTTCCAGGCACAATCATCTACACACAAAAAAGCAGTTACAGGAAGGCACTGTGGAATACATAGTATAATGACACATGCACAATTCACCCGCACCTGCTGTAGAATTCAAGTAATGGAGAGGGAACATGAAGCAAAAGCCAGTGAACCAGATAGCACATGAATAAAGAAGTAGGGAGATGGATGAAGCTGGGGCTCAGGTCCTCCCTCCCCTCCCATTCCTTTTGGAGTAGGTCGGGAGGCATCCTTGGCTTTAATCAGGCTCACCTAAGCATACCTCAGCGCAGCCATGCCACGATGATGGATGGTCTGGAGAAACACCTGTAATGGCTCTGCAATGTTTTGTGTTTGGCAAAGCAGCTGCTGGCTCTCAAAAGTATGATAGTAAACAAAGCAACTGAAATCTATAATAGAGGCATGTACTTTTTAATTGTTTTACCATGTAAATAAGTGAATTCCCACCCACTGTGCAGTATTTTTATTTAAAGATGATCAACTTTAATGCTCGAACCTTATGCCTTGAAGTACGGACACAGCTGACTAGTGCAGGCTCCCAGGGCACTTCTGACATTTTGTGTGAAACACCACACAGCAGTAATGTGTGTGTCATTCCTTTTTGCCTCTGGACTAACATCATGTAGGACTGATAGAAAGATGTGTCTTCACTCAGTCCTGAATGATACATTTTGTTCTTTGAGAAGTGCCAAAGGCTCAGTTTAATCTATTCAGACACTCTTTTTCATGCTGTTGCCTTCGAGGGCTGAGGCTACTGCTGCACACAGAGCAGCTCTTGTAATTGTAATAAATAATGTATGATTAATATGGCTGATTAAACAGTCTGGGAATCCTCTCCCTGTGGGCAACACTACTTCTAGCAGAATAACAAAGATTACCTCAGAGCTTTTCCGCTCTTGTCACACCATTGTCTGATAAGGAGTTTGACAGCCGCTCCAGATCAAAGAACACCTTCATGCAACATAGCTCTGCAAGTTCAGTTTTAGTCAGTTTGAAAGTCTTGGTAGGATTACAAGGTGTGCAGATATTGTACATTGCATTTATTTGGTCGCCGCTTTTGTACAAAGTGGCTTAAGCTTTGCCCCCATGCACACCACCCCTATCTCCTTTAAGATAAACATCACAAAGGAAATTTGTCTTGGGCAAGAAGCGCAAGAACTGCTGCATACACACACATGCATAAATTAGCAATCATACAGTTTGTCACAGACAGTAGTACATGACAATATATAAAAAGACAACAATGTACTTTAACTCAATTCAATTCAATTGTATTCATAGTATCAAGTAATAACAAGAGTTATTATGAGAAACTTCACAGATAGAGTGGGTCTAGACCACACTCCATAATTTACAAGGACCCAACAGTTCCAGTATTTCCCTCCAGAGCAAGCAACAAGTGTAACAGTGGCGAGGAAAAACTTCCTTTTTGGAAGAAACATCGGACAGACCCTGGCTCTTGGTAGGCGGTGTCTGACGGGCTGGTTGGGGTTGAAATGAATAGTGGCAATAACAGTCATAATAAAAGATAATGGAACAGTGACTAGAAATAGTAGTTTGTAGTAGTTCATGGTATAGCAGGGCACTGCACAGCATTACAAGGCACAGCTGGACGTAGCAGAAAGTAGCAGGGCACCGCATAATGTAGTAGGATGTAACAGGGCATCGCAGATCGTGTAGGACCACGGCGACAGCTCTAGCGGGACAATAAGGCACTAACAGCTCTTCAAGATAAGATGGTGCTTGACCATTTAGAGCTTTGCAGGTCAGGAGAAAGATTTTAAATTCAATCCTGAATTTTACAGGAAGCAAATGCAGAGAAACTAATAAAGGAGAAATATGATCTCTTTTCTTAGTTCTAGTCAGAACACGTGCTGCAGCATTCTGGATCAGCTGGAGAGTATCTTATTTGAGCATCATGATAATAAAGAATTACAGCCTGGAAGTAACAAATGCATGGACTAGTTTTTCGGCATCCTTTTGAGACAGGATGTTCCTAATTTTGACAGTGTTACGAAGATGAAAAAGGCTGTTCTTGAGGTTTGTTTTAGATGTGTTATAACTCCTAGATTTCTGACAGCAGTGCTAGAGGCCAGGGCAATACCATCCAGAGTAGCCTTAAATGACCTTAAATAAAAATAAAGTAAAGATGATATTTCTGGTTCTACTGCATTGATTCTTACTTTTCTTTGTTTATATGTTGGGATTAGATTTAGGCTAAAACTTCTTGCATCATCATTTTTATGTAACAGATAATATAGGGTACTCACTGTCTGAAACCTTTTATACACTTTGCAAGTATTCACCACCATTTGTGGTGCAGAAACGGTGCTAGCAATCCTTTTAATTCTCTCCATGTTAAAATCACCTGTTGCCACAGAATTCTACAACCTCTTGCCTCCAAAGCACCCTTGAGTCTCACCTTCTATTCTACCCTCAGCATCCTTCTGGAGCCGGTAACACATCATGATTACTTGCCTAGATAGAAAATGTGGGTCTTTGTTTCTAATTTAAATTTTTTAGGACCTGTGGAGTGCACTACCCTAAGGACCATGACATTCTCCATTCAATATCAAACACCACAAATGAAAAATTACACGTTAAAAGACAACACCAAAACTTTCTATCTATAAATTCTCATTTACTGTCAAGTTTACACAGACATGAGACAAGATCAGAATCTTTGTCCATGAATAAGCCCCCGATGTATGAAGAGAAAATGCTATTTACAAACCCAGACTCTTTTTAGGAACAAGCTCTGTACCTACACTTTGGATAATATACCTGATGGGACTGCCACCACAAGCAGTCCAGCGAGAGTAAGACTAGCATATTTCTAATTTAACTGCCAATGTCTTTGACATATACTGACCTTTGGTGAACAGAGGTCCTTAAACACTATCACAGTGTTTTTGGGGAAATAGAAGTCATTTAGCCAAATGCCTGTAACAGGCAGTCACAGAAGTCAAATGAAGCACAAGGTTACAGGCTGTTCATTCAAGTCTATGAAAGCCCATTCAAAGAGCACTTGTTAAAGTTGTCATAGTTTCTGTCAACCCCATGAGGAATTCTAAGTAATGATAACAATTCTGTCGGTGTATCCACATGACACAAGCCTTCTGTGATCACGCCTCACCCCCACCCCTCCTTTACACAGTTGCTAGAAGCTAAGGAGGACACAGAGGTGAACATGATAAACTCTTCAGAAGAGGTAATTAGTTTTAATTGAGTTTCTGTGCGCGAAAGTCACTGGACGACAACAATTTCTAAACACAGCCATGCTGAGAAATACAGAGAGTTTTGTGGTGCTGATGGTCTTAATTAGCTTTGTATCAACTCATTTGGCAATGGCTTGACTATCAGAGACGTTCTTTATTATAAAAAAGTTCCGCACTAAAGCTTTAAGTGCTATGTAGTCTCGCATTGCCAGACCTTCCTCCACGGCATTTTGGAGGAGGGTCTGGCAAGTCTGCAGTTTTTGAATGGCAACACAAAGAAAGTGATGGGCATCCAGCTATAAATGAGGGATGTCCGGCAGAATTTCAGCACCTGAACAATCCTGGAAATGAAACATCGGCGGTACAGACTAAGTGCTATGTGAAATCTTGTTGATCCTCCAAAAAACTCCAACGGCTCTGTCCTAAAATGGGAGAACAGCTGTTCCAGCCCCACAAAATTATCACAGAAAAATGCCTTATGACATTTATAAATTATGTTAAATTTATGATACGTTTTTGAGGAACTCCATCTCAGGTTCACACACAAATTAGGTTTTGCATGTATGAAACAGCCAGTTAGCTTAAGATATCACAGTATTATTCAAGCTGTCTCTAATTATCTTGTGGTCATGTTTTATGGGTCACCACAATAACATATGCTTGTGCTGCTTGCCTTGATATAAGTTGTTTTGCTGGGGTTGCAGCAAAACCTCTACAATGAAGGTGGTGAGTGCAAAGGGATGAGAATAAGACCCATGTTATAAAATACCATATGACTCATATCATCTTGGTATGTCTCATTGAGATGAACAGTTGTATATACAGTACTGCACTTCGATAGCATACACAATAGATGCTGTGATGCAAGTGCAATTATTTGCCACAGACTAGTTACCCAGAAGTCTAAAAACAAAATACTGAAGTGGAATGTGTGCATTCTGTCTTCTAATAAAAGTGGCCTTTAATTTCAAGACTAAGAGGAATGTGTGAGTGGGTACATGCAAACATCCTGCAGATGAAATAGTGTTTCCAATCCACACAGCCTGCATGTATTTGTCATGGTTTTGTCCTTGTGTCGTGTTTCGGATTTAGTTGGTTTCATGTTTTCTATTTGTTTTCATGGACTTCCTGTTTTATTTTGAAATCCACTGTTTGTCTTTATTCACTTCACTTGTCTTCCTGGCTTTGTTTGTTTCCCGATTACCCCGATTTGTTTTTGAATACCTGTCTCCGCCCTAATGCAATTTAACTGTGTCTAGTTGTCTTCCCCTTCCCTGTGTATACTCACCTGCGTTCACTTACCCTTTGCCAGATTATTGTTACCGCTCATGTGTCTCACTCTCCAGCGTTTGTTTCCAGTGTTTCCTGATCTATTACTTGTATTTTCGACCACGTCTTCTGGCTGTTGGATTTGCACCGTTGCCTGGATTGTTTATTTGTTAATAAACAAACTCACCTTCTACTGCATGTTGCGTTAAGCATTTGAGTCCGACATTGTCCCCAGCATTTGGATAACATTCAAAAGATAACTACACAAATGTGGTAAAAACGACTGAGCAACTATGTTACCTATTTCCATAGGCCACTCAAGATTTTGAGATCTGGGATTGTTTTTAAAAACAAATCCAGCAGTCACAATTATGTTAAAAATCCCCCAAAATATAAACTGTCTTCAAAAGGACAGCAACAAGGTTAATGGCCTATTAGCTTTCTGACTTTGGAGAAGGATTACTTTTTGTGGTAATTTGCTGTTTATATAAATAAAAAAGCCTATAAATAGTGCAGCCTTGCAGAGTGACAATGTGATTATGGCTTTGGCAAGTCAAGATAAGCAAATCGTGTTGTGTTGCTCTAAGTAAAAGCTTTCCTGGGATTCACTTTCCTTGACCTAGAAAGTCCCATCACTCCCTCTGGTACACACACTTATTTCCCTGGGAGTTTAGTAAAACGTTAGTTATGCTCTGAGGAAGCAGGTTCTATACTGTCCACAAGGAATCTAACTCTTAAGAGGTTTTTTATTACTATACTACTTTTATCCCCTCAAGAATTTCACAAAGGTCATAAGTAGCACAACTGTTGTATATTACTGGGACGCTCAGTTCAGGCTGCAGGTGATTAGTGTATTAGACTGAATTTGTAAATTCTTCAGTCAGATATTTGTCAAATTTGTTTTTGTTGTTTGTCCCTAGATTTTGATGTTGCTCGCAGAATGGCTTCAGGGATTGCAACGTTAGTTGGTTGGTCCACCGCTACTGGACTGATTGAGATGGGATTTTGTAGAGCCATTCATTTTCCCCAGATGATGAATCCCAGTGACATTTTGATCCCCTGCAGTAGTAGGTACAGTAGCACCACCAGCAGATCCAATACTTTGGTTTGTGACCAAGGCAACAAAGCATACTACATAACGCTTAGCTAATGCATGACTCCTAATGATTTAATTCTTGAATTAATATAGGATGCATTTGAATTCCTGTTGCTAACTATTAACAAATCATCATGTCACTATGACTTTATTTGATTAGTTCACACATAATAGATCATCAATTAAGGAGAGTTAATCCACAGGTAATCCATTAATTAATTGATATGCAACAAATTTAGCTGGATTTAAGTTACATACAAGTTCATTTCAAACCCTCTCCCTGAAAGCAAAACCATACCTATTCTTATAGAAATAGGACTTTTTTTGTTTTATCATTTACAATCAAACTGATCTTCAAATGAAAAAATTCACATGATGTTGCATGGCTCACATTTACAACCTAGGGGTATAGCATGAGTTAGTGTTTTTATATTATTATTATTATTATTATTATTATTATTATTATTATTATTATTATTATTATTATTATTATTATTATTATTATTAAAATTATTTGGTTTGTTGTTGTCAAAAGTGGTGGCATGTAGCACTGCAGAGAATGATACACCAAAATTCCCAGCAGGTGCTAATTGACAGAATAGCATCATATTTCTATGAGAATAGGTACTGTTCTGATTTCAGAGAGGTATTAGTTAATTAATTAAGCTTATATTGTTCAATTTAATTAGTTACGTTAATGTAAATGATACATGATAAATGATAAGTCCAGTATTACTTGCTGCAATGTATCACTCCCGACACAAAATAACAGATTTATCATTGTGCTTCAAATGGCAGTGGATGCTTTAGGAATTGTATAAACTGCCACATTGGATGGAAATGTATGTAATTATGCTGTCATTATAAAACAGTCTGTTCTTTTCCTGTCTGCCTTTTAACTTGTCAAGTCTAAAGTTATGTATCTTTAAAATGCTAGTTCAGCCTGTGAGTTTGGGGAAAGCAATTTTAAAAACTGTTTCCTGTGAAGAAGAGGACTGGCTTTAACCGTTTTGATTGTGACAGGCTGTTACAGTGTTACAATAGCTTGATTTGACTCAATCACCCTTATGTAATTCAGTCCCCAGTAAAGCATGCAAGGTTTCTCACAACATACGCTTGCTTCCAAAGTTAAAATCTTCTGGGACTCAGGCTATCTAACAAATAAAGATAGGAGATAAAAATGCTGCATAAATTTACCAAACTGAGGAGCTGCTGAATTGTGAGTGGTCACTTTAATGTAATGCTTCTCGGCACAAGCTTTCATATTACTGATCATGTTTCCTAATTGTAGATGTTGTGAACTGGTACTTCATTTTAGGATTTGTCCATTAGCTGTAGCTGCTTATTCTGTCCAGAGTTGCAGCGTCAGTGGAGACTACAACTGACAACATGGAGTACAAGAAAGAGGCAGATTTTTTTCTGGTTTTACAAACAACCTGGAACCTTAGACAAGAAACACATAAAACATCTGCTCAAACAGCAATGAGGATCCATTCACTCAGCAAAAGTGTTCCCTAATGAGCTGAGTGATGACTTTTACTCTTTTTTGTAAATGTATAGATTGTATAAATGTATAAATTAATGTGTAGATTAATGTATATAATGTATAAATGTATAGATTAATGTTTAATATAATTTATAAATGCATAGATTATGTATAGATTAATGTTTCTTTTCCATTAATGTTTCTTTTCCATTCCATTCCATTATATTTTCATTTTCCAAACAATTCTAAGATAAGTATCAACAACGCTTACATAAATTAATATACATAAATACGTGCAACACATCTAATCATTGTATATTAACATCATATTCGTAAGTTATACTTACTGTATTATTAATTTATTTTTCATATCACGTTGTTTTATGGGTCCTATTACAGACAATCTATCAATTAATTAATTGTAGTGACATACAAGTACTGAAACTATAGATAAAATATCTACATCTACTTGATGTCATACATCATATACATTTGGTAATTTGGCAGTAACATAAAAACCAGACAGCTGCAACTAATTTTTATATCCATTTTTGTTTTGATGAATTGAACAATCTGTTGGTCTAAAAGTTACAAATGCCCAACACAAGCTTTTGGTTTTTCAGGATCAAAATTTAAAAGAAATTCAGCATTTAGGACATCTTTTTTGACACTTTGGTTGATTTTCTGCCGATGTTTTTGTCACTTTTTTACACAAAAAAATTCAAAAGCATGTACTTTCCATTTCAAGTTATAGCATCTATCTGATGAAAATTGAATTATCAGTCTGTTGCCCTGTTGATTTTGCATCTGTGACTATCTCGCCATCACAGCACTTAAATGACACCAACAGATGGCAACTGTGTTCCAGAGATGTTTAATAGGCTGTTTTATGGCCTTGTCTATAAGCCTCCCCCTCATCAGTGCAGTTTTCTTACTAGATTATAATATGGAAATTTCTTGTTACATAGTGAATTTCTATAAATGGTAGTGGGTGAGCCTGTTTTTCAATGGCTGTACAGTGGAATCATTCAATGTCCTTGGACATTTGAACTTCTGATAATGTGAAAAAAGGACTTTCTTTAAACCAGCAACATTCACACTAATAGGAGTGGGCTTGCTGCTGTTTGCCTTTAGTCAGGAATGATTTCCTTCATCTTGGTGGCGTTTAAATCAACTTTACTTTCACTTCACCACCCTGTGAGTCACACAAACTGTGAAAAAAGGCCTCATCATTATTCTGAATTCCCTCTATCAGTTTCGCTGCTCGCTAATTTAATGATGCGGTCCCCATCATATTTTGCAATGCAGTCATGAGTGAAATGTGAATACAGAAATGAACTAAGGATGCGCCTCTGGTGTGCACATACGTTCATTACCTCTGCAGATGAAGTGAAATTATCTATTCTTACTGCTTTTTCTCTCCCACTAAAAGAAATCCAGGCTACGAGAACGTCTGCATGCTTTGATGTACTGGTTGGTTTTAAATGTACATGTTGGTTGATGGTAGTGGTTAATTAAGAGAATATATGTTGTGTTTGCATGACCTTTCACATAGTTTTACTTTGTGATTGTGAGGAAGATGCTCTGATGAAGGCAGTTTAAATATAATGCTGATGTGTGTCACAAAGTAAATCGTAAGTAGAACACTGAAATGTTACCTATACCTGACTTTCTATTTCTGTTTATCTAGACAGTATATTTTTGGTTGAAGCGCTCAACTGTGGAAAACACATTTTCTAACACATCCAAAGTTTCGAGCAGATCTTGTTGAAGCACATTCTTTCAACCCTCAAGTAAAATATATTTTTAACGTAACATTTCTTTTCATTGCTTTGACAATCGTTGAACATGATGCAGAACGGTCTAAAAAACTGAATCAAACAATACTTTTAACAGCTTAACAACAAGACAAGGATAAGATTAGTCTTCGTGAGAATTACTTGTGATTTTATATCACTACTATAACTCCGGTACACCTTCTTTCTTACTTGACTGGCACAGTAAGGAGTACTGCTGCCTCGTCATCAAAAACAAATTTTTAATCTCTCCCTATTATACATATTAATTCAAACAGTCTTTAAGCAGATGTTCTCACTGTGATGTTCCAACTGAAGTAAAATAATAATAAGATAAATCTAAAGGGTTAAGAGTTTTTTTTATAGGCATAAATCTGAAGGACCCCCTTTCCTGCCACATAAAATTTAATTTTTCTGTCAATTTCTTCTCTAATTGTTGCTTTTTCTCATGCATTCCTGCGACTTTGCCATAGGGTGCCAATGTTCATTTCAGTTTCTTTTATGTTAGTTTATTTTAACCATGACTGTGATCATTACCTTATCCTTAACAAGGTAGTTATTATTGTAGTAATTGTGACAAAGGTTCCCTTACCTTAACATAATTGTAATTGTAACCAAACGATGATGTTTCAAAATTGTGTTTGTGCCTGAATCTAACCACACAACTTTTCAACAGTGACTTTTTTAACAGTTTTGAAAACACTGACAAATTATGTTGTCCTGCCAGTGAGGGTCATCAGAAATCGCTTGTTTGCCGTACTGGAGGAGAGTTGCAAAAGGAGGACATGATAGAATTTTGTGGATAGAGTTTTATATCTTCAGAACTCTAAAATGTATTCCAATGAGTCGCTTTAAGGAGGGATGATCACTCTTAAACTGCCTTCAATGCCTAACCTGTTTATGTGAAGCAGTAAACTCTGTTGGACACTGCTTTGTTTTAGGGGTTGAAAACTTTGGCTCACAGTCTAACAATTCTCTCTAAAAGAGAGATCAGAGTATTCACACAAGCAAATGACAGGTTAGTAATAAAAAAAGGAGAGTGTACAGGCTGGATAACCAACGCTGTAAAAACTTGACGTGTGTCATCTGCAGCTTATAAAGAGTGCCATGTGAGTGTAAACATCATCTCCATTAGCTGTTAATGTTAACATGTTTTGTCTCCATTTTATCTTTGCAACCCACTCCTTCTTCTTCTTTTTTCTGGCTGGCTTCCGAAATCATTTCCACCTGCATATACTCACCAAATGTCAGCCAGTCTCTGCCACAAAACATCACCAAGAGCCAATTCCAGGTGACCAAGAAGATCAAGACCTGCATGGGTTGATAATGAGGAATTAACAAAAATGTTTAACATGTTGCTATTATAATACCAAAAAAGCTATATACTGCAACTTAAACAAATGCTGCTACTGGCACTGCATTGGCACATTTGCACTTTTTTTGAGTATCAGCTCAATGATTTCCAGGATAGCAGCACATCCCTAAGTGGAAAAAACTAAGAAGAAGTTTGCTTTACAAAACACTGTACATTTCCCAAGTTACAACAACCCACCAACTTCTCCATTTAAAAACCCAAGAGCTGTTCAGGGATGGCCAGACTCGACCCATTGATTGACCCAACTTGCTGGGCTCCCTGTCCTTCACCTCCCAAAGCAATACTCTGAGTCCTTAATTGGGAAGACTGTGGGCTCATAACAAAAAATAAGCCAACCAGGATGTCTCCCTCTCCACAGGAGTGGAACTGCATGCTGGCTGTGGAGCTTGTTAAGGCATAGTTACTTGTAGCATCATGGGAGCAGCAGCACACAGACACACAGCAGACATATAGTATACTCAAGTCACAACCTCGATCTACACCTAGGAAAACACCAACTAGAAAGCGTATGTGGTACATTTGAGGAAGGTACATAACATCATAGTCAAACATTTTGTAGTTAACCATATTACCTTCCAAACCCTCTCTTTGGAGAGGATGGATTCAACAAAATTCCGTTGTACTGCATACAATGACAAAGATCTATCTCTCTAAAATAATTACTGTCACTTGGTCAAGCAAACTGTATCGGGGTGACATGAAGACAATAAGACACAACAAAAGAAAGAAAGTAAAATAACTGGCATATTACAACACAATTCGTTTTGTTTTGTTTTTATTGACAATTGATAAAATTGTGCCATTAGATTCCAGTCAAATCGGTATGAGACGTTTTCTGTTATTTCACCACCACCATCAGTTCATGTGAGAAATGGATATGGCTTATGGCGCGGTGTGATTTGCCAGGGGGGATGCGTGGGATTCTCCCCTTTTTGGTCTTCATATCCCTGCCTCTGCTGAGTTATTTCTATTCCAGGTGGGGTCAAAATGTATCCTCCCCTCAAAGTGATCAATGCCAATTTTACAATATATTATATATCTAAAATAGAAGTATTTAGTATTTAGTAAGTATTTTAAACTAAGTAAAGCGCTGTAACGTGAACACAGTTCCATAGAACGATAAAATCCAAGCAGCATGTTGCTGGTTCTATTTAGTCGCTACAGAGCTCTGGGCCACAGGCTACCAAACAGCAGTTGTTTAGCCACCAATAGGCGACTGCGAGACAGATAAAGGCAGCGCTTTTCAGGGGTCATGGTAGTGGAGTTCAGCCAGAAAAAGTTAGCGGCGATGACAGTTAAGTTTATGCACCAAAACGACAAGTTAAGTTTAGGAAAAAGATTATATATATATATATATATATATAATATATATATATATATATATATATATATATATATATATATAGAGAGAGAGAGAGAGAGAGAGAGAGAGAGAGAGAGAGAGAGCAAAACTTTAACTAAATTTAGGTAAATTTTAACTTCAGCATGCCCGCAATAACAAACCTAAAATTATTATGTTGTATGTAATTAAATGTTTACCATGGTCACTATCTTAGTTAGTTTGCTAACAATTGCTAATTTTCACTAAACACAAAGCTGAGACTGAAGGGAATGTCATTAGTTCTGCAGATGTTTGGTCATAAAACAAAGTATATGACAAAAAAAAAGACAATCACAACAGATGAAAGTTAGGAGACCACCAAAGTGATTCAAATTCATCATGAGGGGGACATGCATGTCTGTAATAGAATTCATGGCAATCCATCAAATGACTTTTAAGACATTTGGCTCAAAATCACAAATGTCAATCTTATGGTGATAATAGAGGAAAGACGGGGATCACCAAAGTCATCAAGATACATATCTGGGGACCATAAATGTGACCTGCTGCATGGTGGCACTATAGGAAAAGGCAAGGGATTACTAAAATACTTAGGATTCATCTTCTGGGCGATATGGATGTGTGTCCAAACCCAAAGGCTGTTAAAGTATATCAGCCTCATCTAAAGAGAGAAAAAAAACTAACTGGGACGTGCAGAAGTTTGAAGGCCTACAGCATGAGTGCACCGGCAGTGACCGTGATCTTGAGAATTGAGCCTGACATGACTGACAGACACCCTCTGAAAAGATCACAGCATAGGTCATCAGATCTTGCTGTCCAAAAGAAGGCAGTGAATGATGAGCGCTGGAAAAAAAACTTCTGTAATATCAGCTTTAATCTTCATGGGTGCTTGTTTTATGACTCCTGTAACAGGCACTGCATCCACCAGGCAAAATAATAAAAACAATAGCGGCTACACAATAACTCCACAGGATTTGGCTACAGCTTCTTATAGGAGAAATGACAGCAGATGGAAAAATGTAATGCTTTCACTATATCTGCAAACATTACAGACTATGTGAGATACAAACTGATCACTATTAAATGACTTCAGCAGATATAAAGTTTGTTCAAATTAATCACATCATATAAAGTGATTTTCATAATTTCATAACACTCAGCAGCTAAGATAAAATATACTTTATTGTCCCCCAAGGGAAATTTGTTTTGGACTCTGTCCATTCTGCAGCTTTACAAAGACAACACAAAATACAGGAAATAAGCATCACTGGCAGAAGCCTACATGTGGTGTGCTGATAGATTTGAATACTAAGCATAATTCATAAGACCCTGGAGGCAACAGGGGGGCCAGATGTGTCTCATGATATGAAATAACTATTACCGACCAAGGGAAAATGCTTTTAGCAATCCTGCAATGATAAAGTGGGAGAACTTTTGGGAAAGCTATATGGTTTAACAGCAAAAATCTTTGAAAAAAATGGAAAGCAGAGATGTAGTGGAGTAAATTATATCTTACTGAACAACAGCATGTTGCAGCGCAGGTGAGAGCTGTTTCGTACGTTTGGACATGGACGTTTATTGTTGGAAACAAGTGTAACAAAGGATTCTCAGCTCAGAGGTTCACTGAGTAGTTTTAGAGCTTCTCTCTTTTTCTATCTCATGGTCTTTGTTCATGTCAACAAATCTTTAGATTGTATGTCTTTTCCAAAACCAAGAGAAAATGAGAGGGATCAGAAGATTTCAAATAAGTCTGCAAATTTTGTGGCCATTTTTACTTTTGAAAAACTGTTTGGTGATGTTGCTCTGAGACTAAACATGTAACCATGCACAAAATGAAAGATTTGGCAAAGTAAAAGGAGACACATATTGTAAAGTTTGGGTGTAATGTTTAGCCCCAATGTGGAAGGAGGAGGCATAGACTCAGGAGTTCTTCACCTGGTGCTTCGATTTATTCTTCATGCAAGTGCAGAATGGCAAGGATGACTTATTGCAAACTTATATACAAATAAACAAAACATGAAAACTAAATACTAACTATCAAAATTATTAATAACATCAAACAAAATAATAAATAACTATTTAGGCCCTAGCATCTACACTTTTCCAGGCCAAAGTTGTTCTCTCCAGAGGAGCCTCAGCCTCTCTCCTTTAAAGCAGAAGCCCCTCCTACAAGACAAACCAAAGTTAATTGGAAATCAATCAAGCATCATTGTGTTAGTTCACCATTCCCAAACATTTCTGGCTTCATGAATACACCCTATATCAACTATGACATCAAAAATTAAATGTTACACGCTGAACAAGCTTCTCAAAACAGAACTCCATGCCCTTTGTACACCCCTCTGCACTGGTTGACACTTGGGCCATTCTATGTCTTCCCCTCTATAAATTACTCCCAGCTCTATCACTTCCTGTTTGCCATTTCGACCCAGATCCCTGCTTGAAATGAAAACAGGTGAATGAAACTAAAATAAATGACTGGAAATTAATTGTGTATGTGTTTTATTTATCCAGCCATGATTTCTAGTCTTTCGACTAGTACTTAAATGAACTGGAATAAAATGACAAACCAATTGCTACAAGCCCACATGCTAATGATAATGCTCATGCTAACTGTCCCTTACTACTGCTCATACTAAGGTTAGCTTAGCATGATACAACATGCTACCCTCGGTTTAACTGAAGGCATGGGGTAGCCCCATAACATTGGGAATTTGAAAAATTTACTCTAAACTGCATTAACTGATTTTTTTGGCCACTTGGGGGCAGCGAAAAATATTGTGAACACAACACTGACATATATTTTTAGGTTTGCAAACTTGTTAGCAAACAATAGCTCTTTTACACATCCTGCTGTTATTGCGCAGCATTTTTATTTAGCGCCGTGTTTCTGTCCACATAAGGAATGTAGTCCAACATTCACTCTCTTTTAACTACGTATGTTTTTGGTCTCTACCAACTACTGAGGGAAATAGGTGGCACTTTATCTGCTAAATGTTTTCCTATAATTGACAGCTAGTTGGTAAGGCTATTTTAACGGTCTGCTTAAGCTAAAAAAAGACTGAAGTGGTGATAGTGAACCCAAATTGTAAAACTGCAGGCCAGAAAACTAAACAGGTTCATCACTATATTCTGCATCACCATGAACCTATAAGTGTTTTTCTTACATTGTTGTTTTCATACATATATATATATATATATATATATATACGTAAAAATATAAATTTTAGCCGCATCAAGTTAAAGATCTCAGTAGCCTACCTTTTCTACCACTGCAAATCATTAAAGTTTGTCAGTGTTACAGGACATGATTTTATGCAAACATAATTCCTGTTAAAAAAATCATGAATAGTGATTTTATGAAGGCTCTTTCTGCATTTTTAGTATCAGTTTACTTGCATAAAACTGTGACAGACTTTATAAGACACTAAAAACATTTGGCATGTCAACACTCAAACAGAGTGTTGACATTGAGGAGTTCCAGCAGCAGTCAAATCTGAGACTAAACTACAAGGACAAGGACCCTTCTTGAATCCGCAACACTATTGCATTTTAAACTGCGAGCATCATTAGCACTCTACAACATTTAGTCCTGTATGACAGATGTCTGTGCGGGGCTACACGCGGTATATAACCATGACCAAGCTCAAACATTCAGCCGATCCCTCCCTACACAGCATCTGAAATGTAGCATGACCTCTCTGGTCCCATCAGATTTCTAGGCTGTCTGTTTGATGTCTTTGGGTCCAGTATGTGGCGACAGGAAACTGGAAGAGGAGCAGAGCGCAGCCAAATCAGGGATGTGAACCTTATTCAGATCTGCCCTGTTATGACAGTTTTCACACCCTTCCATACCTCTCTATTTAGGACTCATTTAAAACCCTCCTGAGCTTAAATTTCATGTTATGTTGAATGAGCGTTATGTAAAAGATTCAGACTAGTCAGAACCATGCTAACCAAACTAACAATAAATAATCATAGATGATGATCTATAAGTTGCCAGCAATACTCTGATATAACACTTGAATTTCTATTTCAGGACAAAGGAGCCAACTGCTCATTGGGCAAGGAAGTTCAATAATCTGCATACAGCATGAACACATGTCAAACAAGACTACATAAGTAAACCCCTGCTTCCTTTTCATGTATGAATGTAATTGATGACCGCACACACTCTGATGTATGTTTACTATATCTAATTTCAGTTTTTAGTGGTGGACTGATAGCTCACATGCCATTTCCAAATTCCATCTACCAACCTAATCATGGATTAAGTAAGAAAAGAAATCATGTAAGAAGAAAATGCCGGTCACAAAATTAATTAGTGCTCTGTAGCTTTGTGCAAAGCTTTCTCATCACATATGAGAAGTCAGTCTGCTTCCGGTTCTAATAAACAAAATCCTCAGGTTGTGTGAATTATTAATATCAGCATTCAAGATGTAATTTGGGAAATAATTCCAGCTCAAAAAGATGGTTCCTCTGTTTTTGTCACATAGTAGTTCAATTTCAATTAAAACAAGCTGTTTTATATGCTTTGGGGGCCCTTTATCTCTTTTTGACGATCAAGATTCATACATTTAGTGTGTTAAAAGTTACATTTAATTCAATTTACTTGCACATATGGTTTACAAACAAGACTGAGAGTCTACAGTTGCAACTGTAGGCACAGTGGTGGTTTGAGCTAAATGCTATTGTCTCCATGCTTTCATGCTCACAATGACAATACTATGCTGATGAGAATCAGGTTTAATGTTAACCATGTTCACCATCTTAGTTTAGCATGTTAGCATGCTAACAACTGCTAATAAGCACTAAATACAAGATAGCTGAAGCTTATGTGTCTCTAGTTTGGCAGGTGGAACAGCTCTGTGAGGCTGAAATGCTTACATCAACATGCTCACAATGATAATGCGAGTGGGACATGAATGTGGGTACCACATTTATGGTAATTCAATCAATAATTATTGAAAGATTTCACTCAAAACAACAAATGTCAACCTCATGGAGGAAAAGTCAGGCTGATTCATCCTCTTGGTACCAGGAATGTCTGAACCAAATTGAACGGCAATCCATCTAACAGCTGCTGAGATATTTAGAACTAAAGTGGTGGACCAACTGGCTGACCGAAATGCCAGCCTTAGGGCCATTAGAGCTACAATTATGGCAAAAAACAAGTCAATCAAAAAAGGCAACAAGCAAATAACTTCAATAAAAAGTTACAAAAAGAGAGAGAGAGAGAGAGAGAGAGAGATAGAGAGAGAGAGAGAGAGAGAGAGAGAGAGAGAGAGAGACAACAGTAACAATTGGATTTGGATGTATGATATTAATTGGCTGCATACTGTGTGATCAGGCCAGTAGCCAGTGGCTGCACACAGTGTGAACTGGCTGCCATTAGGGATAACTAGACAGGACAGCGTCTTGGTAAACAATGATCCGTAAAGATGTACAGATGTGCATTTCCTGTACTTTGACGTTACAACCCTATGTAATCAAAAGCAGTAATAGCGTGCATTGGTCAATTGGTAAAATGATATTCCATGTTTTTAACTCAGTTGACTACCTCCTTCTCTTCGTGTTACCTGCTATGTCTGTTGCTGAGCTTGTTCTCCAGTACAGTATTTAACCTGCTGCCCCCAATTCAGAATCTCAGATAAAACTTGGAAGTCTCCCCTTTCCCCTCAATCCCTGAACTGTTTGCTGTTGCAGTGAAAGAAGAGCTTCTTTGCCTCCTCTAACTAAAAGAGCTACAGTAGCTGTAACAACTTCACTGCTGGTTTTGCTCTCTTTCCAAACTTCTAATCTCCCCCATGGACATTCACTAATCTCTCATTTGTATTAAAATCACAACTTCATGCAGAATGTCTGACTCATAAGGCAAATGAGGCATTCTACTGTTTCAAGCTCAATTTAAGTGAGCGATGGCATGATGGAGATGCAAGAAAAGCCAGTGTTTTGCCCGTGATGGTTGTGTTGGAACACAATACACAAGCTTTTACGTCCATGATAAAAAATGTGAAATAAACAACTGTTTATTTTATTTCCGGTAATAAAAATTGGCCTTCCAACCTAAACTAATCTATCATTATTATGGAGTATATTTGGTCCTATTAAATTGCCTTATATTTTCTGGTTGCTAAGCAATCATGCAGAACAAACATTGGACCTGATGACACTCACCAGATGGATGCCCAAACCGTTACGGATTAAGCAACATGTGGGCAACAGACACTGTTGGTTAAATGCATTCTTTTGGCTTTCTTCAAATTCAATATTTTGGATGAAAAGAGGCTGAAAGATGACTGATCATCAATCACCCCTTCAGCATTTTGGCTCTTTAGGTCACATTATGTATCTTTGTGTTGACCTTGGAAGTGGTACACTGTTCTGTTATAGGTCCTCCCTCTGTGATGCTTGTGATGCACAGAAGTGGAAATTCTAAACTGAGTAAATTTGGAGGCAAAACTGTAGATATCTTGAGTTTTCCTTCTCCAACATTCAGTAGCTCTCAATTTTTCTGACAGATGCACACACGATTTTAACAGTTAAAAAACTTACATTCTCTGAACTCTTGTAATGCTTCCACGTACTGCTAATTATTATTTAAATAAATGGCTTGTCTGAACGACGGCACAGTAATTGTGCTTTAGTTCGTTTCAATTTTAAATGTACATTTGTTTTCCACCTCTGCAGGGATTTTATTTTTTTAATAGCAGACTTTGTAATGCTGAAAGCTGGCACATTTGTAAGGTGAGCCTTAATATTCATAAATATGCTGCACACTGAAGCTGTAATAGGTGTTTGACATTTTATAAACGTGTTAAGAAGCACATTTCATGCAAAATGTTCCCATTAAAGGGTTTTGTGAATGTGAATGCCTGATTTGAATCACTTATTATTATATATCCTGAATAAACACTATGAAAATAGTTAGATGGAAACGTTCTTAAACATTTTACAAAAAAATATTCTTGATGATAGTTTGAGAATATTGATGTTTCTGTTTAATAACAGTTCTTTAGCGACAATAGCAGCATGACTGGAATGGTAATTTCTGTCTGTCGGTTGGTCCATCCACCACTTTGGTCCAGACTGAAATACCTCAACAGATATTCAGTGGATTGCCATAACATTTCGTACAGACATTCATGTTTCCCAGAGGAAGAATCCTGATGGATTTTGGCAACCCCCTTTCTTTCCCTCCAGCCCCATCGTCAGATCAAAAATCTAATTGTCCAGCACTTTGGTTTAGAATCAAATACCTGCTAAACTATCCCTACTACTATTCCCATCAGCATCAGCTGTATTGTATAGGCTACTGTGCTCAGACCATCTCTGTGCATAAGTACAGACTCACAGAACTGCTAGCATGGTATAGACTTTGAAGAATGATGTGGACCAGCAACATATAAGGTAACTAAAGGGGAAATAAAAAGTAGAAAGGGCAAAACAATTTTTTTTTTGGCAAAAAACATTTGGCACTTTGTGGCTCATCATATTTTGGCTGGTAATGTAGCTCTGTACTCAGACTAAAGGATTTACCAAAGGGAAAAAAAGCCATGCAAATACTGTAAGCTGAGCTGAAATTGCTCTACTGCTGTAGGTTATGGTGTGTGAGTAATAATCCTGTTAGATATGTTAGCCAAGCATTCATGAATACAAAGAAGGTACTCTCTTTGATTTCATGTGTGGTGGAAGGACAGGGATATCCACTGTTTGAAATTTCAATATCGAAGACCTTGTCATTTTGGTGTTATTTGTCTCATTAAGTACAGTCACAGGCTTTTTACTCCCGCCAAGGGGTGCAATCTCCACTTGGAATATTGAGTCTCTTTTTACACAAATTTCCATTACTTTGCTTTTCATTGAAGCGGCAAGGGAGTAACGGAGAAATGCCCTGGAATATGTAGAGCTCCAGAAAGTTTTGTGTTGATTTAACCAGTGTTTTATTTTGCATTTGAATGGCACTTTTTTCTCCTTTCAATATCAACTGAATCCTTTTAGAATACTGCTTTTTAAATGATCTGCTAGAACTTCAAAACGGGATAAGGGCCAATTCACATTTCTTTTTTATGAGACAAAAAGAGCTTTTTATTATATAGGTTGTGTGGGTTGTACCTTGTTCAGGTTAATTATAATTTTTATAAAAAAAAAAAAAAAGCATATGACATATACATGACATTCAACAAGATTTAGATAAAAGCATGAAGCAATGTTACTGTGCATTAGTCATATTGCTCTTTCTTATTTAAAAACACCACTAGACTTCTGTGTTTTTTTCCCCTTTTTTGGACAGCGAAGAGAAGACATGGAGAAGTTCATGTAAGGATTTTAAATTTACCCAGTGACCTCATTCCATCACATTTTGAAAGCCCAACAGAAACACTTTGAGTAAAGAATTGATGCATAATTAGCTGCAGTAGCGGCAGCTCTGGTAAAAATTACTGTTTTCCTCCTCAATCCTACCCTGTAAATAAATGCTTTGCTTGCAAAACTCTGAAAAAATGTTGATTAGGTCACTAGAATAAGTGTGTATGCAGGTGTGTGTGTTTATTTTGTATCACTAGGAACCTTAAAGGAATTAATTACACCTACCGTAAACTCTTGAGTTGAATGAATTTGCACAAAGACTGACAGCTGTCCAAAGATTAAGAAAGCCACTACCAGCACCTATAAAACTCACTAATACTAACACATTATATCTTGTTTGTTGAATCTGTACAATTTACAAAGTATGAAAACGGGTCTGTGCTGGACAGACAGGCTAGCTGTTTCCTTTTTCAGTCTTTTTGCTAAGCTAAGCTAAGCTAAGCGGATTGTTTCCTGACTGTCGCTTCATATTTAGCAGACAAATATGAGGAGTATCAATCCTCTCATACAATGCTTGGTAAGACAGAAAATAAAAGTACCGTGTTTCCCAAAACTATACCCTAAGAGCTTGAAAGATTTGTTTTTTATTTAAATGCCTGGTAAACACATTCATCGTCCTCGGAAGATAAATTGTAATCTTCCCCAGACCTTTCATTGATCGCCATCATCTGGTCAAATTTTCATTTGATCCAATACTTGGTTTATGACTAAACTAACGGCATTGATTCCCATCAGCCTTAGCTTTCCTTTGTGATTAGTGCTAATCAGAAAATGTTTGCATGTTAACACGTCATTATATAAATTATACCTGCTTGACATCAATATTCTATCTATCTACTTTTCTTTCTTTCTATATGCTAGACTGCTGCATTGTGAACATGTTGATGTAAACATTTCAGCCTCACAGGGCTGCTAGCATGGCTGTAGACGGTTAATCTTGTTAATACGTGTGATGTCAAGGCCAAGTACAACCTCCAATCTAAAAAAAAAAAAAATGAATTCTTCACCTTCCTCATTTTTCTTTTCTCATAATTTGATAGAAAAAGACAGAGCGTGCACACAGGATGATAAATACAGAGGTGCTGCTAATGGATCACGCCTAATAAGGCATAAAGCAATAACTCTGTCTTTCCTTATATAAGAGAGAGGCTACATATATTGACAGTATGCTCCGAAGCTGCCCTCATACTGCTGCTCTGTAGGAGAATTATTTATCTTGCTCTATTCCTGGAGGATGTTGTTGACAGTGTCTCATCTCACTGTCAGAGTACCACTGGCTTCCATTAGGGCAGGAATTGCAATATGATGTCTTTGTTGGAGGTTCACCAGTTACACTATATCCAAAAGCTTCGAAAGCAGAAGTAATATTGAGGCAGGAAAGGAAACATTTATTGTTTATGAATGTGGTGTCACACAGGTCCTGTCAGAAAAAGAACAGGGAGGTGAGGTCTTTGTTTGAGGTCTTTGAAATGCCCCCTCTCTTCTCTTTCAACAGGCAGCTGGACTTTGGAATTGTTCCCATCAAGAACAATCTGCACATTTGTGTAAAAGCAATACATTGCAATTGCAAAAGACAGTCTAACATTCCACATAACAACTAGGTTTTACATTTGTGATGTCCACTGTAGTTTATATTGTTATAAAAATGTACAGAATAACATTTTTGTGTCTCAGTGCAAAAGATATATTCGAAAAGAATTTCAGAAAAGCCGTGCCCTTGATAAACGTCCACCCACGTCCCCCCCGATCTGTGCCCCAACAATAAAATAATTGGCCTATTCACAAGACCACCAATAAATAACCAACAGAAGCAGTTTTACAGTCACCGTCAGATAGCAGCAGTGTTTTAGCTTTAACTTTAAATACATTATTCACAAACACAGTGTGTCACTGTACACCCACAATTCATCAGAACAACTTTAACTATAGATAATAATAATTACAGTTGTATTGATAGCAATTACTATGACAATAACAACCAAAAAATGTGTCACATCTGCATTAAAGTATTTACATTGCTTTTTCAAGTTCTGTGGCTTAATTTCCCGTGTGTGAATTTCCCAAGTAAAAGAAGGCAATGAAGTGTCTCTAAGGTAAAAGGCTGGGAGTGGGGAGTTTATCAGCTGGTACAGATGCTGTTGATGGAGATGATGGCGGGGTCCACCAGGCCCAGCTCCTCATGCTCGTTTACACACAGCTGATAGCCGCAGCCCCGTCTACGCTTCAGCGGGGTCACCTTGGCGTCGGGCTTGGCGCGTGGCGGCAGGAGGAAGCCAACGCTCCCCGCAATCAGCATGTGCCAGATGCTGTGGATGTAGAAGTAGTTCTCCTCTGTCTCCACAAAGGCATAGAGGGCCACGGCAGACGTGGCAATCATGGTTCCCGGGAAGAGGAAGAACACCCATCGCTTCCAGGTGGGCGGGTAGCAACGCCGGCGACGGATGGTGCGCACCGTCTGACAGAAACATAAAACAATGTTTTCAACTTTTCCATTTAGACCTATTTTCTTTAATTAAAGGTGCTCTAAGCGATGTTGGGTAACGTTACTTCTTATTGACGAAGTATTTTCAAACAAAATGAGACTAGCTCGCCCTTCCCTCCCTCCTCATCCCGTCCTCTCCCCCTCCCTTCTGTGCTTCCGCGCACTAACCCCCACCCCCAAATCCTTCTTGTTGGTTATTGGCTGGAAGGCTGGAACACGGTTTGTGTTTGCGTTGTGGTGCAGGTGGGCACAGTTTATTTTTGTTGCCGTTTGTAGACTCTGGGCTGTCTACAGAGACCACGTTTTTTTACAGTGTGTTCTGTGGACAGAACGCTCGCTGATAGTGAGGAGATGTTTGCTGTATGTAACAACAAATGTTCTATCCAGAAACACGCGTGGCATCGCTTAGAGCACCTTTAAGTTTAAAATAAGAAACTAAAGTCCCAATCTATTTTTTAGTTTATGTTTATTACAGTTGATGGGCATAAAAGGGGAAGAGAGAGATGGGAGATGACACGCAGCAAAGGGCCGCAGGTTGGATTGGAACCCGGGCCGTTGCAGGATTCAGCCAACATGGATACCCAATAATTTATTTGAGCTTCTTTATTTAAACACTATGCCAATGACCTAAAATACTGACCAGTTCACTACTCAGCAAGGCTAAAACAATGCTTCTCCGGGCTGCACGTAAGCGAATGTGCACAGGTGATGTTCATGGACATGTTTGTGTGTGTGTTTGGGGGTGTAACATACGTGTCTACAGTGTCACGTTTAGCAAACCACTGTGTAAAGACAATGCAGTAGAAATAAGGGAAATGGAAACAAATTGCACTCTGGTATCAGTGTAAACAAACCACTACATCCACAAAACACACATGAAAGAATTTTGATTTATTATTGTAAATTGGAGCAATGACAGGGTGGAAAAACATTATTAAGTACCTTAAAGAGGAGTTTAGATTCCTATTCTCTGCTATAAGATCACTTCTTGCAGTACTATGCTGAAACGCATAACCAACTTTTTTTCTGAAATAAACAAAGTGCGGTTCCTCACTACATGTTGTTGAGATTTGGGAGGTATGCACAAAAAGCATAATTCCAGTTTAAGACACGGTCTAACTGTAGCTATGCAAGAAACTGAAAAATAAAATGTTTTTTCTGTAATTAGTCCCAAGTTAAACACTCCTTTCCCAAACACTAACAAAGAAATAACAGTTGGATTACAATTTCTTTCCAGAAAATGATTAGAAACTAAGGTACCCATACAATTCTATTTTATTATTATTTTTTTTTTTTTTTTACAATTGATCTCAAAGCTCCCTGTGTTTAATGCTCTCCTTTCCTTAATTTAATGAACACATTTCACGCTGAAATAGGACATTGAATTGGGAGATCACACAGGGAACAGTCATTCAAAAATGGAGACTAATGGGATTTGAGTAAGGGAGCAGCAGGGAGTTTACATTGATTGGAAGAACAGAGGGATGGGATTCTTAATAAATCTCCGTTGGTTTAATTGTCTGAAATTTGCATTCTTGCCTACTGTTGCAGCATAAAGTCCATCACAATGATCATAATCAGCTGACAGATGTTTTAAATTGGTCATCAGTGATTGGCCACTCATCGCTTCATCACTTTTTTTTTTTGCTATTTATGCTTGTGTTCTGTTCGGCAGTAACTGTATTTGATGTCTCTATTTGTTTAATATAGAGCATGTGCTTATTCTTTGCTGAACGTGTGGCACAGAGAGACATTTTATTTCATTTCTTTCTAAACAGTGTTTAGAGAGGGCTTCATTATTGGATTCAGTCTCCATTTTCATCGGTTCATAAACACTGATAGCTTGCATTAGATTTATTTTCCCAAAACATTACCATAAAGAATCCCGACCTTGTCAAGGGAAATGCAAGCTGTTCATGAATGACACAAATTAATCGTATTCTATGAATGTATATTGAACACGTAAATGGTTTTGATTGAGTTGTTATGATGCATACATTTTAAGATAAAGACTAAAAATTAACAGGAAGCCAAAAAACATGAAATGTTTTGTTACTGCTCCCCTCCCCTCCTTTTGGAATTGTAAATTTTTCTGGTTAGGACTAACAATTTCAGACTAGGACGGTGTTTTTATGCATAAAGACGTCATTTATTTTGGAGGGTTAAGAATATTTGGCATTGACAGATTTGAACTTTTCCACTTTCTTCTTACTGCTCATGACGCCTCTGCAAAGTAGCAGATGCTCCATGCCCTTCACTTGACTGATCTAATTTGGTTGTGTCTGGGAACATTCAGAATGCCATGGTTTGCAGAAACATGACAAGTTGAAATGAAAGGGCTCTTGTAGAAAATGTGTGGCGCTCAAACTTAGAGGTGCAGCACTGAGGAGAGAGTGCTGAAATGCAGACATACGCTATGGAACAGCAAATAAATTATGAAGTGTCACGTAATAAAAAAGCATGAGCACAGATTAATCTTTAAAACATGGCAACATTAGCATGAGATCCAAGTTCCTTTTGTGGCTAGTTACTGTGTGGTTCATCACCATAGAAAGATTGCGTCTCATTGTTTCAGTCATTTTGGCACTGCGCACAATCTGTGTGTACCTCTATTCTGTGGATATTGATACAGTATACCAGACCGTGATATTTTAAATTTGTCAAATAACATACTGGATGTCAACAAGCCATCTATAATTGAATTACATCTAGCCAAATAGTGGAAACCAATGGCTTTATGTAAATACACTCACATTTGAATGATACAGTAGTGCCCTGCATGAATTCCAAAGCATTGTTGTTAATCTCAGGAGAAAGAAGAAAGAAGAAACTCACTTTGCTTAAATATACTGTTCTACCTTCGGTGCTTAAACTGGAGGGTTTACATGGTGAATTAAACAGTACTTCATCTTCCACAGTTTCTGTAGGATCCTCCAGCTCACATACAGATAACTCTCAGAGCTACAACTCCCACACTTTATTCAAAGCAAAGATTTCTCCAAGGCTGCCTCAACCCTTGTTTTCAAACTCATGTCAGAGGTTTGGTGTTAAAGGCTTTTTTTTCCAAGAACCTTGCCTGAAAGACTATTATTTTTTTATCTTTTCAGTTCAGGGAGCACATTATGACTCGGAGAAGAGTCAGTGGAAGTACAAGCTGACTTATAATAGAACTACAACCCATGACTAATACCCGCAGGCTGCAAAACTTTTAAAGCCCCTTCCATGCTAATGTAAAATAGCTTCATTGGTCAGAAACCCACTGTCTTTAGCCATGCACATGTTCCAGCCCCATGTTCCAGCTCTAAGTTCAAATAACGGATTAAATCATTTTACACTTACTAGCATATGCAACAATAAGGGACCGTGCTGGCACATTTCATCTGCATGTTTGAACAAGCTTGTCTATGAATGTCAAATACAGGTGTATTAAAATTAATCTTTTATTCTGTGTAGAAATCCCTTGTAGACCAGTTGTTCACACACTGTGAAACGTAAAATTTGAGGGGAAATACAAGATTAAAATGTTATATTGTTATAATTTTGTCAAACAGAAACATACTAAATGCTACAAAAAGGTTTATTAAATGACTTTGTTTTCTGTTATATTACCATAAACTGTTTAACTTGGTAATTTTGATATGGAGCAGCTACTGTTTTTAATGCAAGTAAACTCATTATGGAATAAACCCACTTTTAGCTGTAGGGTAACGGTTTACTGTGCAGTAAATATATGAGTTTTCCTTACCCATGCCACGGCCATGATGCCCAAAGCAAACAGGCTGGGCCCCAGCAGGTTCCACAGACCGTGACGGTCTAGCTGCAAAGCCATAGACAGAGACATTGCCCCCAGTAGATACAGCACCTTGACAAAAAAACACATGGGTCAATAACGGCACTTCATAAAACATTGTTGACACTGTTACATCCACAGTAAATAGAAGGATATTTCGGATGTCAGAAAAATACTGTCAATATTGTTATTTTCACTTTACATGTAAGAAAAATGGTGACAAAAGTCAAGAGAACTTTTAGTCACTGCATGTATTGTGGAACTACATTTTAATTATTTCTGCACCTGTGTCCTTTTTTTTTGGGATGTGAGGATTCTACTTTTCCTAACACAGGTGGCGCATTCATGGAGGTCTAGTGTAGAACTGTGTTGCTGCTGCAATAAAAGCTTGAATGCTTCACAAACAGGCAGGAGGAAGAAAGATAATGCTGTAGTATTGTGGGTGCAAGTTCAGTAAGGTTAAGAAAAATAAATAGTACAGTGAAGAAGAATTGAAATATCTTGTCTGTAGTTGTTATTTTGTACTGGTCACTATGGTAATGCAATGTGAACTCTAGCTTGAAAAGTGTTTCTGTGATGTTATCTAGCCAGCAAGTTAAATTGGAAAACCATATATAGTATATTAATGGTGAGGGCTGGATATATTCTATATTTTTCAAATTTTAAACCAATCTTATGACACCAACAATAAATGGATGTAGCTTGATACAGCTTCCTCCACTGTTGTCCAAAAACACATCAATGAGCCACACTATTGCACTGGGTGATGTTCCTTCATTTTCTTGATTGTGCACACACACACACACACACACACACACACACACACACACACACACAGACAGACAGACAGACAGACAGACAGACAGACAGACAGACAGACAGACAGACACTGTCCTGATGTAGTAAATATGCAACAGAGCAAAAAATGTGGATTAATCTTCAGCTTAAATTGACCTCAATAAATGAGCTATTTATTCCTGTTTGAATAATACAAAGCTGCAGTGCCCAGCTGTTTAAGGAGATAAGCCTTTTTTTTAAAGTAAAAAACATATATTAGTGATCCATTGTTAAAGATTTAAATATTCTGAAAACAGTGGGCTTAGGGCTATGTTCCACAGAAAGGGCAGTGAAGTCCGAAAATATTGAGAGATGGTTCAACACATTGTTGTTTGTAATATTAAATAATGCCTTATTCTGTAATGTTAACAGCCACTACTACAGCTGGCTTTTACAAAAATCATGCAAATTTGTGTTAAAAAGAGAAGCCTGCCATTATGTAAATATGCCATAAATTTAATGTATCAATAGGGGAACGGTCAGTACAGAAACTAACTGTCTTTTGAAGTCTGTTGACGTCAAAATAAATATTTCAAAGTGCTCTCAGAGGAATAACCCAACTGAACTTCCTATATATAAGTGAGAGCCACAATATAACAAAGAAAACAAAATGCTGATAGAGGCCCATGCTATAAATAATGCCATTTTTTTTGTCAAGCTTACAATTTGACATAAAGCCAGAGGATATAAAATGGATAAAGTGAGAGGGAAAAAAATCAATAAGATGTGCTACACATGCTTTGGAAGAACCTAAGCCTGTGCAGGATCCCGGAGGTCTGCATCTTCTGTCTAGAAGGGAACGTGAGGAGAAATTGGGGATTATTGAGGGGTGAAGTGATGACCTGTGCGGCAGGAGAACAGAACTAATTGGCACAGACCAAGGGTTAGTGGATCAGCGTAGTGCAGCCCGAGGACTGTGCAGCAACAATCATCACTCATACTGTGCCGCTGGATCAAACAGGGGATCCCAAAAATGCATGTAAACATGTATTGTTGTATGTAGGCATGAATGCATGGATGCTTACAGACAAGGGTTTCGCTGTAATGAATTATTATCTGTCTTGGTGACAGATAAGCCTTTGGAAATTCTGGTAGGATGTCTATTTTTATCTGCCACATATATTTTTACAGGCTCACAAATATACAGTAATATAGACTTATACTGTATTTTTGCATGTGTGAGTTACAACATATTAAACATTAATAATTAGTTAATGGTGAAACCTTGTGTTTCTGCGTTTTTACATGTGCATTCACATCTTAAATTATCTGATTTTAGAGATTATTAGTTGTAAAATTGTGCTCACCAGTTAACTGCTAAAGTCTGAGAAAGTGGAAACATTGCTAAAAGGAAGTCTGATGGGGCCAGACTCAAGCTGTCAGATGACCAGGTTTTAAGATCTCCAAGGAGAGCCCAACTTATTTTGCTGAGAACAATGCTATCAAAACCGCTTAGTAAAAGAGGGTTAAAATTGCAAAGATGAGAACCAAGTCGTAATAAATTGTAATTATCCTTTAAATTAATATTTATGATTCTAATGGAGTGACCATTAGTGAGTTGAGATAAATAACTTTCTATATGTGAACGAGCAAAAATGCCCTTGCAGGATATTCTGCTGACGTATTTGTGATGACTTCTAGACCTTTGAAGGTCCATAAGCATCACACACACACACACACACACACACACACACACACACACACACACACACACACACACACACACACACACACAAGCAGGTGCTCCTAGGTCCTTCACCCTCTACTGCTGCTGCGGTCATAGACATAAACAAACAAACAAACAAATAAACACCAGCACACACACACACACACACACACACACACACACACACACACACACACACACACACACACATCTCCACTTGCCAGTCCTGACATGTGCGATTTGATTAGTGACTGCGTACTGCAGCGCTCAGCAAAAATGAAAACTCTAGAGGACAGCAGATGTTCGTATACGCTCCCTCCCTCCCACTACTCCACCCCTCCCCCTCTTTCTGTCTCATTTATGGACATGGGCACACACACATTAAACATACACATACGTTTCCTAAGACTGCTTGGTGTCTTCAAGCACCTTGATCTGCCATCTTGGTGTGCAGCCAGGGAATGACCCAGGGAGAAGGTGCACCTGTTAGTGTTTACTGTTATCCACCGCAATATGTCAACAACCAGAGAATTTAGCATCAGGCATTGCTGATTCTAACACATTAATCTGTTAATTATTGACTAACAATTTAGGCTTATGCTGCACTCATTTGTATCTCTACTTCACAGCTCTTCAGCTCTACTTTTTAGCCCTCTCATCCATCTATGCTTAAGGGTTTATCTCAAGTTGTCAACCACTAACATGGAACTCTCAGCCAAAGTGCTGCCAGACTGCAACACATGACAGTGGGCAGGCATTAGGGTCAGAAAATGTCTAGTTCCAAATGTCAGTACCCACTACCCACTGCCCCCTTCTAATATTTTGTCAAGGAAATCACACTGTTCTGGAGTTGCTCTCGTGAATGGCTGCTTCTTCATTAATAAACACAATCGAGCCAATCAGATGGTGGTGGAGACAGTTCAACACAAATGCAAAAACCATCTTGGCCACCATAAATCAGAGCCTTTGTGGTAAGATCTAAAGGTGGCGACATAGGCTGCACACATGGCCTTGTTGATGTGCTTGTTGATGTATTTATATATAATTATAATTATTAATTTTAAATTCTAAATAATTTTAGATAATATATATCAAAAATCTTACAAATTTTGGAATTTGATCTCATGGAATGTCATTACAAATGTGCCTACACTCAGCTACACCTATAGTTCCATTAAAATGGTAATTTTTCCTTCAACAATGTCACTTGACTCTCCTTTAATGATAATTAGGATGAACTACAGTATGTGCCTACCTGTTTGATGATGGACTTTAGCCTGGCCATCGCAATGACAGTGACCCACACTGACATGAGCGACCCGAGGAAATCACAGAACTGCAAGACGTCATACTCCATGATGCAAAAGACCACAATACCCGGCTGGTCACATGCATGGTAGAACTGTCAGAGAGGGAAAAGGCAGTGAGTGGTCAGACTAACCAACAGATATGTCTGAAAAAACATAAAAAATTGTTTCAGTAAAATTGTTAATTATAAAAAAAAAAGGTGAGTATTTTCTTACCTGACAATAGCTAACATACACACTATTCTCTCGACGATTTTAAGACTAAGTGATGGTCTGGTTTGGTCTAAATACAGTATATATAGGCCTATATATCTACCACTGTCACATCCTGATTACTTTCTGGAAACAAATGTTTTTGTGTTTGTACATGTTTTAATAATCTCTGAAATTTTAATTATTATTAAAATTGTTTTACCAACATTTATTTTCAACCAAAATTAAACAAATATTTGATGTCTTGTTGGTTAGTCATCTTGTTAGTGTATATAAAGGGCTGCGTTTTTTCATGCATGGCATTTTTTTAAAATTTTTCAAAAATTAAAATGACTAAACATAATTCCCACATAGTACTAGAAAACATACAGTATATCCTAAAGATTCACTGTGACAGATTAAAGATGATTTATAAAATCATTTCAATAATTAATATTTTAAAAGCTTAGTATTCTATGCACTAAAAAGGCATGCATTATGGCTTTAGGCACACATTATTGATGGCCCAGTTCAATATGACACTTAATTTGAGACAATTTATGTAGTAGGGTGTCCCTGCTCAAGCTCTCTTTTAGTTAAGGGGTCCTTGGCTTAACATTAAATATTACTGTTATAGAGGATAGAACATGCACTACTTTGTTAGTGAGGCAGTCACTCACAGTGGAGAAGAACATGGTGAAAATGTAGACTGAAGCCTCCAGCAAGTAGTGGCTTCGGATGGCGATGGCCACAGGCGGGACGAACATCAAGTTGCTGAGACAGAGCAGCAGGGTGGAGAGGAGCTGGAAACTGTAGGAGTAGGCCTCAGAGTTGTCTGTGCATCCCCAGCCATCCCAGCCTAACACACATGCACATATACACACAGTCAGTACTGTACTGTATGACGGTCTAAAAAAGTAGAGATCTAAGAGAGTAGAGAGCTTTTGTGTCTACAGGCTTTATGGGTTGGAAAGAACTGGAGTTAAAGGAGTTTCGACTTCCTGAAAATCTAAACTCTTCAGCTGAATGGATGAGAAGGAGCACTACTGTTAATGAATCGTGTTGTTTCAAAAGCTTATCCCTTTAGAATTTTCAGTATCTCTTAAAATGGATAAAATATTTATCTCGGCCCTTTTTTAAAAACATAAATTTCTCTGTGAAAAACAATCAAAAACATAATACAGGCCAAAAGTTTGGAACCACCTTCTCATTCAATGCGTTTCCTTTTATTTTCATGACTATTTACATTGTAGATTATCACTGAAGGCATCAAAACTATAAATGAACACATGTGGAATTATGTACTTAACAAAAAAGTTTGAAATAACTGAAAACATGTTTTATATTCTACTTTCTTCAAAGTAGCCACCCTTTGCTTTTTTGATAGTGCTGCAAACCCTTGGTGTTCTCTCAATGAGCTTTATGAGGTAGTCACCTGACATGGTTTTCACTTCACAGGTGTGCCTTGTCAGGGTTAATTTGTGGAATTTCTTGACTTATAAATGGAGTTGGGACCATCAGTTGTGTGGTGCAGAAGTCAGGTTAATCCACAGCCGACAGCCCTATTGGACAACTGTTAGAATTCATATTATGGCAAGAACCAATCAGCCAAGTGAAGAGAAACGAGTGGCCATCATTACTTTAAGAAATGATGGTCAGTCAGTCCGGAAAATGCAAAAACTTTGAATGTGTCCCCAAGTGCAGTCGAAAAAAAACATAAAGCGCTTCAACAAAACTGGTTCACATGAGGACCGCCCCAGGAAAGGAAGACCAAGAGTCACCTATGCTGCTGAAGATACGTTTATCAGAGTCACCAGCCTCAGAAATAGCAAATTAACAGCAGCTCAGATTGGAGACCAGATGAATACCACACAGATTTCTAGCAGCAGACACATCTCTACTCAACTGTTAAGAGGAGACTGCGTGAATCAGGCCTTCACGGTCAAATAGCAGCTAGGAAACCACTGCTAAAGAGAGGCAACAAGCAGAAGAGATTTGTTTGGGCCAAGAAACACAAGGAATGGACATTAGACCAGTGGAAATCTGTGCTTTGGTCTGATGAGTCCAAGTTTGAGATATTTGGATCCAACCACCGTGTCTTTTTGCGACAGAGTAAAGGTGAGCAGATGGATTCTATATGCCTGGTTCCCACCGTGAAGCATGGAGGAAGAGGTGTGATGGTGTGGTGGTGCTTTGCTGGTGACAATGTTGGGGATTTATTAAAAATTGAAGGCACACAGAACCAGCATGGCAACCACAGAATCCTGCAGTGGCATGCCATCCCATCCAGTATGCGTTTAGTTGGACCATCATTTATTTTTCAACAGGACAATGACCCCAAACACACCTCCAGGTTGTGTAAGGGCTATTTGACCAAGAAAGAGAGTGACTGAGTGCTGCGCCTCCACAGTCAATTGACCTGAACCCAATCGAGATGGGGTGAGCTGGACCGCAAAGTGAAGGCAAAAGGGCCAACAAGTGCTAAGAATCTCTGGGAACTCCTTCAAGACTGTTGGGAAACCATTTCAGGTGAATACCTCTTGAAGCTCATCAAGAGAGTCCCGAGAGTCTGCAAAGCAGTAATCAGAGCAAAGGGTGGCTACTTTGAAGAAACTAGAATATAAGACATGTTTTCAGTTATTTGACACTCTTTTGTTAAGTACATACTTCCATATGTGTTCATTAATAGTTTTGATGCCTTCAGTGATAATCTACAATGTAAACAGTCATGAAAATAAAGAAAACGCATTGAATGAGAAGGTGGTTCCAAACTTTTGGCCTGTACTATCTGTGTGAAGTTTATCTTGTAAGGAATAGAGGCACCTAGTGTGAACTCCCTCCAATGTTAAAACACCCTCACTTTGCCACTTGAGTTGGATTCTTATCAAGTAGTTGATTGGATAAGACAGTGAGAATTAAATATTCGTGACCACTGTTGAAAGGAGGGTTTGCAGTGTGAGACGGGCCAGAGGCGAGTGCTGAATGTAAAGCGCCTGCCAGGAAGCAGTTACACATGTGAAGTATGACAATGAATTTATCTGAAGAGAAAGCACTCCCGATAAAAGAAGATCAAAGGCAGGATTTTTAAAAAGCTTTAGAGGACATGCTTTGCTTAGTTTCATAAGCTTATCTTTTATTGAAAAGCTGTTCGTGATTAAGAGTGTGTTTTATTGGCTTATTCTAGAAGATTAATACCAGGCGGCTGTATGACTCATTGGACAGCAGCACATACAATTTAATCACTTTCAATTCTGAAAAGAGACCTGGGCCATCCCACTTTGCTCTCTCTCATTTTCTTGTCACTCTGCATGATACCAACAAATTAGAAGTTCTTTGCCACAGTGATGACCCAGTACGTCTCAGAAAGTTGTATCTTATCTTGTATGCAAACAAAGCTTTTGACTGCTGAAAATCAATTCCACTTATTAATTCATGGTCATGCTTTATGCTAATTATTAATTACTGATGGATAATTAACAGCATTGTTGAGTATACACCAACTTTATTCATTCATGTATCCACTTCTATTAAACAAATTGCTTTGTTTTGTTGGTAACAGGTTTCCATAACTGTGTTTAGTAAATGGAAATGTAATTAATAATTTTAAAAATTCAAATAGAATCAAATTAAGAAATAAAGAACATGGACATCCTAATTTAAATTGTCTTTTAAATTTTACATTCTAATTGTGTAAAAATTAAAATCAACAAAGAGAGAAAAAAGCTCTTATGTAAGCCTGAAAAATACACTGACAATGACACACGTTGCAATATGATAATATAAGTAAATTGTTACCTGCTTTGCATTCACAGGCAGCATAGAGATAGTTGTTTGTGCGCAGAAGCTTGCACTGCCCATACGTCCCACAGTCATTGATGCATGGAGTCAGGTATGCACGCATATACACCTCAGCGGTGACATTGGTGCATGCCTCAAATCTGGAAAAGTCACAGACAGGCAGAACGCAGATAGAGGTGAGCAGGAGGAACATCACTGGTAAATTTAGCCAGGATTAAGGTAGAAATGTGCAGTGGTGAACTGCAATGTGTTATTATGAATTAAACTACCAACAATAAAACGGCCTACAAATCCAGCTGAAACATCCACTGCCAAAGCTCCCAGATTCAGACAGTGTGGCTGTAGACTCTGTCTTGTTGTTTTATGTGCTCCAGTCAGACAACTTTACTCTGTTAAGCTTGTGCAATCTCTAAAAGCATTTACAAAAGTAGTTTTCCACAAATTATGTCTGTGCTTTATAGACCAACAAGGAAGTCATGGTTTTACTATGATAGTTGAACATTCATTATCTCAGTTAGGTACCACACTTGGATTTTGTTACAATACTCTGCCTATAATAATATAATAAGACAGACCTCGATTTATAATTTCAAAACTTTTTTTAGTAGAAAACAATTTCAACCAAAATTTACATTTTTCCAGGAATTTCATGTACTGATATAAGTTGTTGTTATGCCATGTTATGACTTATAACTATAGTGTAGAAACAACTGCACACAAACCTATATATAATTTGTTAATCTCTGATTAGAAAGAAGCTTGCATACTTCTGCTTGCATTGTATCCTTTTCAATTGCTCATTCAATCAGGAGGTAAGAAATGTTTCTTTTTCTTTTCATAGAATCCATTCCTTTAATTGGCACAGCTGCTCACTTCCTAATCCCTAACTTATACTCACACTCAACTTGTAGCCTTGAAGAGCACCTCACTCACACTACCGCTTTTCTTCTCTAACAAGACCTGATTAATTTAGCATGTGTAAATTTGTGGAGATCTAACACATAGCTACGTGAATGTTTTCCACATTTTCATACCTCAGCAATGGCTTTCATGTGAGGATGAGACCATGTCCCGTACCATCTGCTATTATTTGTTATTGAAATTCTATTGGAACGCCCAAGTGGCCAGCAACTAAATCTGCTCCATTTCATTCCATTCACATCTTCGTGCCATTAAGGGATAGGCATTAAAGATTAATCTGCTGAATAGCTAATAGGCTATTGGCCAACGTAAAGTAACATTTTCCCCTCCTCTTTACAACATATCTCACAATGACTTGAAAAAACTCTCAGAAAAAGAATGTGTTCTTATTGCACTCATTTGTAATTAAACTGCAAATGAAGGTGCAGAGATCAATAGAGATGACAAGATATTTCTATTCAAGGAAAGCCCTTAATAAAAAAAAACAAATACCTGTATCTTGTAGGTGCAATGCACTATAGTCTGCTTGGTATAATAAAGAAAAAAAATTTCTTTCATTTCTTCCTGTATGAACGGTGATCATTTTGTCTAAATTTCCCAATATGCAAATGAGGAATTTTTTTTCATACCTCAAAATCTAACCCTCTTCAATGTCATATTCTACAGTGGGGCTCGAAAGTTTGGTCACCCCAGGTAAAATTTTTTATTAATGTGCATAAAGGAGCCAAAAAAAGATGGAAAAATCTCCAAAAGGCATCAAATGACAGATTAGACATTCGTATAATATGTCACAAAAAAATAGATTTTATTTCCGTCATTTAAACTTTCAAAATAACAAAAAAACAAAAAAATGGCGTCTGCAAAAGTTTGGCCACCCTGCAGAGTTAATACCTTGTACTGTCCCCTTAGGCAAGTATCACAGCTTGTAAACACTTCTTGTAGCCAGTCAAGAGTCTTTCAATTCTTGTTTGAGGTATCTTCGCCCATTCTTCCTTACAAAAGTCTTCCAGTTCTTTGAGATTTCTGGGCTGTCTGTCACTGCTCTTTTAAGGTCTATACATAGATTTTCAACTATGTTGAGGTCAGGAGATTGTGAAGGCCATGGCAAAACCTTCAGTTAAAGCCTCTTGATGTAATCCACCGTGGATTTTGAGGTGTGTTTAGGATCATTATCCATTTGTAGAAGCCATCCTCTCTTTAACTTTAGCTTTACGTAGAAGAGGTTTTCTTCTGATGACTCTTCCATGAAGTATCTCTTTATAGTGAAATGGTGTACCACAACTCCAGTGTCTGCCAGGTCTTTCTGGATGGATCATGCAGTCAAACGTGGGTTTTGACTTGCTTATCTCACAACCCTGCGAGCTGTTCTGTCTGATATTTTTCTTGATCTTCCCGATCTTGCTTTAACTTCCACTGTTTCTGATGACAGCCATTTCATAATTACAATCCGAACAGAAGATATTGGCATCTGAAAACGCTTTGCTATCTTCTTATAGCCTACTCCTGCTTTGTGAGCGTCAAATATTGTTAGAGTGCTTGTTACGTTTGTTTAAACATAAGTTAGAAAAACTTGTTATGCTTAGAGCTACTAGTTGTGTGATGTGAGTTCATATATGCTTTGATTATGTTATCATTTGATTAATTACCTTCTGTCCTTGTATCTTAACCGTTTCTCCAATTATATATGATTGAAACCTTTGTACCTAGCACAGGAACTCAGGCCTTAGTTTCTGTGTGTAAATTTTTGTGTGTACCTTTAGTTTTTGTGTTATACATGTGTATGTATCTCTCACATGAGCAGAAGCAGACAAGTGACCTTCGGTACATTGCACTGTTTCTGCTCAGCACAAATATCCAATTAGCAAGAACTCCCACGTCGTAAATCTGACAATGTAACCAGCTTCACTTTTTGAATAAAAAGACTGCTCTCAGGGGAAGATTTTCGAAGTTGCTCTGAAGTTGCTCTGAGGTGTCAGAGGTAACATAGAGGCTTCCCTTGCAGCAAGTACACTTGTATTTTGTCTCCTGTCTTCTGTTGAGTACTGGAAGATAGATTTGGTTAACGAACCCAGGGTAATTATTAGAAATACCCATCAAATATTTTACTACCAGTTTCAGTTTTCTAGACAACTGCTTAGAAGAACCCATGGTGCTAATTGTTGGGGCAAGGTCAGATGAGTCTGGGCATTTAAAGCCTTAAGATTGACATCACCTGGTCTTTCCCGACAATGATTGAGAACAATCCATGACAATGGGCTCGTTCGAGATGTGCCAAGTCTGCGCAGAATCGATCACCAGCGATCGGCGCCCGTTGCATGCCGGTTAGATTTTATTAAATCATCGTACCATAGTGTTTTTGTCACTTCCTGTTCAGTCTGAAGGCGGCTGGAATCAGATGGAAACTGTCCGACTTTACCGCAGCTTTTTTTCCCCGCCCCCTGCTGCTGCCGCCTGCTCTCGTCTGCTTTACAGGCGAGGCGCAGTTCATCTCGAACGAGCCTACTGTCAGGTCTCAGCTTTCCAAAGGGGGCGGTGCATGCTATAAACTCTGCAGGGTGGCCAAACTTTTGCAGACGCCATTTTTTTGTTTTCTGTTATTTTGAAAGTGTAAATGATGGAAATAAAATCTAACTTTTTGTGACAAAAATATACGAATGTCTAATCTGTCGTTTGATGCCTTTTTGGAGATTTTTCCATCTTTTCTTGGCTTCTTTATGCACATTAATACAAATTTTTACCTGGGGTGCCCAAACTTTCGAGCCCCACTGTAGGTGTGAACCAGTATGAAGCCAATCCCAAATTAATCTGCTGGGTGACAGATGGGAGAGAATGTGGCTGGATGAGGGAGGCAGCACTGTTTAATCATTGAGCATGGTGTCTTTATTAGAGCACTGAATTATTAATTTTGGTAAATAGGATTTTTATACAATGATGTTTTTAAGAAATACTGAGTGTCAAAAATGTATAAGCTCATACATTATGTTTTGGAGACTTTATGGGTTGACTACTCCAGAGCACACAATTAACATCATTGTTTCCTTTTTAAGGGTATGAAGGAAATAGTTCAACAATTTGTGAAATCTACTCATTCGCTTTCTTGCCGAGAGCTCCACAAGAAGATAGCTACCACTCTTATTTCTGTATGCTAAATATGGCACTGGCATATGGCAGCTGGCTAACTTAGCGTGGAGAACAAGGAAACAGTTGACTCTGTCCAAAGATAAAAAAACATCTACTGGCACCTCTAAAGCTCACTATTAACACTAAATATGTTTGCTTTACATGTGTTTGTAAGGGAAACCAGCAGAGACTCTAGGACGTTAGTGGTTCAAGTAGTCTGGCTGATAACCCCCTGTAAAACATTAAATTATTGTTTTTATAGTTTGGCTTTGTACAGTTTAAACAAACCAGATATATTGTAACATGTTGATCAATGAGCTTTGGAGGTGTTGTTCTGCTGATTCTTACATTTGGACAGTGCTAGCTGTTTCCCCCTGTTTCCATTCTTTATGCTAAACTAATTTAGCTGGTTGCTGGCAGTAGCTTCATATGTAGCGTAGGCCTCCAGCCATGATGGTAGTACTGGTCATCTAAATCGCGTCAAGAGAGCAAATAAGCGCTTATTACAGATTAAGTGTCAAAACGTTCTTCTAAAGGCATACAATGCAGAAGTTGGCCACAAATGAACACACACACACACACACACACACACACACACACACAGAGAGAGAGAGATCTCTGCACAACCCTGGAGTAAGGTTTTGCATTGCCAGACGTTGTGTGAATGCAGCTAAAGTGCACGCTTCCTACTGTCCACTGTGGCCTCTTTGAAAAAACCCTGCATAATTTACCTTAAAAACCAGCAGTTACTTTTGATGTATAATTCTAAATGCAGTTGAGTAAAGTTTTCCAATGAAGCACAGTATAACCATATAGGGGATATCTTATAGAAATATCGAATTAGTATTGCCAGTCTTACCCATGTTCAGTTGCACATAGAGAGCGCAGACTGAGGTACCAGGTGCCTGTTTGTGGATAGGGAATCCTCAATTTGGTGATATTAACAGAAGCATTCACAGCAAGGAAAAACCCGACCCCCGATTCTGCAACAGGTGAAATACAGTGATAGAAACATATTTTAAAACGCTTAAACAGAAAAAATGCATAAACCAGAAGAGGTTATATAAATTTATATATGCTTCTGAAATTTTGCAGTTTGAACAGATGAAATTGTTGAAATAATTGAAATTGAAGTACAAATAGTGAAAGGAGCTGAAATTCAAACCGATGTGCTAAAAGAAGTTGAAGTGTCAATGTAGGTGTAAGCAGTGAGGTGATGTTAAAGAATAAGTTGAAATGAAACCCTTGACCACTGTACCACTAAAATGGGGGAGGAAATGTTAGTCGTGTAGGTGATAAATTGAGCTTGAAGTTAAAGTGGAAGACCTGATAGAAATTAGTGCCAGTTCTTAAAACAATGTCAGTTGAATGGTTGGTTGTTGTTCAAGCTGAACAGTTGGAGTAAATTGTGTAAATTGGGTTGTGCTGGAAAATGTTTTTGCTGTGAAGACCTAGAAGAGACTCATAATTAATTATTATTAGACCATTAATTATAATGTGCTGTAATAATATAATGGAATATACTGTTTATTAATTTTGGGTTAAATTGTCAAAGGTAAACTTGACGTACCTGATTCACATTTCAATGACGAGTTTTCCCGTAAGAAGAGAGGCATCCCATGGTTCAGGCAGCCAAACACTGTGACATTAGCTCCTTTCAGCGTAGACTGGTGAAGGAAACACAGAAAGCAAATGTCATTCATCCATCCAACCATCAACCAACTGCTGCCATCATGCTGGTGAGCTTACACTGTTCATGATTACCTCAGGTGTCATTTCAGCCGTCAGATAGTAAACTTTAGAACTAACAAATCAAGTGAAACTGCTCTCCCTCTGTCTGCCTGAGGCACCTAAATGAAGATGTTGGCAGTTTATCTCCTTAAAGCATCAATTATACATTAACACGAAAAATAATCCTGGAGAATTATTCAAGCGTTGGGAGCTGCAGCTGCTTATACAAATTGGCTCATTCCACAGATAGGTGAAAGAAGACCACTACAGTCCAATTTGGTGTATGAGTAAAAGGACAACGGGAGCACAAATAGCAGCTATAAATTACTGCATGTGTTCATAAAGTATCAGTGTGCACTCAGGCATCAAATTTGACATTTTATAACTTTCTAAATTCTAATTTATTCACAGTGTCTTTGGGAATGAAGAGCATTGAAATGTTTTACAATAATTCTGAAAAGTGTCCAACTAAATTACTAAACTTGAAACTGCAGGTCAAAATTAGTAAAATCCCCTTTTGCTTTTAGATAAAAGCTTTGCAGAAGACATAGCACATTATATTCATTTGCTTTGTGTCCAAAAGGAAATGTGCTTGGCAGTAGGGAGGGATAACTTTAGGCAATTATTTCTTGAATAAATAAGATTTCTATACCCCCCCAGCACAAAATGAGCATAACGTATATGCAGGGAGTTGGCGAAGTTGTTGATTAATGTAATGACTCAACAAACACTTTGCCAGGTGCAGAGATTTCAGGCTTCCTAAACTCACCATCTGGCCTGGACTCTCTTGGTAGTAAGACTCAATCACGCCCACTGGCATTTCAAGATAGTCCCTCCCCCCTCCTTCCCCCTGTCCTCTCGACTCTGCCCTACAGTTTGAAGATGAAGGATTGAGCGTGAAACACTCAAGGATGCATTACCAGATGGACAACAGGAAGCCCAGAGGCTGCAGAGGGATCAGAGGGCCTCAAAACTCAGACTCTTTATTTGAAGTAACTCAACAGTTTTGGATGGTAAGTCAAAGAGATCAGTAGACATGTTTTTAGCAATGCTAGAAGCTTTGCAATGTCAGCCTCTCAATTGGCCTGTCCACCACTTTGGTTCTGACTGAAATATCTTGACAGCTATGAAACGGATTGCTATGACATTAACGACAGATATTCAAGGTCCCTGGAGGTGAAATTCAAATGACTTTGGTGATGCTCTGGCTTTTCCTCTAGTGCCAGCAGTTTTCACAGACATTCATGGACCCCAGAAGATGAATCCTCCTGACTTTGGTGAACCCGTGACTTTTCCTTTTGCCCCACTACGAGGTTGACATTTGGAGATAATAACTTCTAATGACTTTGGTGATGCTCTGACTTTTCCTCTAACACCACCAGCAAGTCAAAGTTTCTTTTATTCTGGGTTATATCTCAACATCTATTTAATTAATTGGCACATTTGGCACATACTCATGGTTCTCAGACAATGTTTACTAATGACTTGTGTGATCCTGTGACTTTTTATTTTTTTCACATAATATAGCTACATACATTGCAAATCTTGCACAGTAAGCCGAAGTTCAGGTGCAGTTTTCAACAAATTGGAAAAGGACGGGCATTGTACACATCTGTGCCCAGGGGTCCCTTGTCATTAGCTTGCAAAGCAGCTGGGTTCTTGCGATATAACAAGATTATGCAGGAATGCAGGGCCACATACATGCAATTATTTATTCAGGCTTCAAGTAATGCATTTGTGTCCAAACGACAGGCTGATCGACAAATAAGTTTTCCCAAACTAGTTGCCCCTACCCCCTGGCCCATATAAATCAACACCTATTTGAAAACTGAGCCAAAGGATATGTATTTTCTTGTGTTGCGGTTAAAAAAATCTCTTTACATGTTCTTCTGGGCACACAGAAAATTTTAAGTGATGACATCACTCTGCATGAGGAGGAACACAGCCAGCCAAAAATAAAACGGGAAGAAATAGGAATGAATAACACAATCAATTCTCACTTACATATGCTAGCGGTTTAGATAAAATTCTTGTAGATTATTGATATATACTGTACATATTTATATATTGTTCCTTCTCATAAAATCTAAATGATCAAAATAATCTGGAAACATTTCTATTTCAATCCAAAGTTAAGGCCCTATTGCTGAACTCAAAATGGTTTACATAGTTGAAAGTGTCAGGCTGTGTGCTTTCAAATGATGTATAGTTCTTAAGTGAGACTTCAACAGGATGCAATTTGGGCCACTACTTTAAATGATGAAACATTTTTTAGGTGGCTAAGCTGAAGCCAGGCTACTGCCACTTTAAAGGCAAAGCAAGGCAGCTTTATTTGTATAACACATTTCAGCAACAGGGCAATTCAAAGTGCTTTACACAAAAACAGTTAAAAAATTGTTACAACATAAAAACAGATAAAACACAAGAATAAAAGTTACAGTGCAGTATAAAAAATTAAAATTAAATTAAAATTAAAGAAATGAACAGTCATTTAAAGAAAGGCAACATCAAAAAGAAAGGTCTTTAGCCTTGATTTAAAAGAACTGAGAGTAGCAGCAGATCTGCAGTTTTCTGGAAGTTTGTTCCAGATATGGGAAGCATAGAAACTAAATGCTGCTTCCCCCTGTTTAGTTCTGACTCTGGGGACAGAAAGTAGACCTGTCCCTGATGACCTGAGAGGTCTGGGTGGGTCATAGTGTACTAGCAGATCAGAAATGTATTTTGGCCCTAAACCGTTTAGTGATTTATAAACTAGCAAAAGTACTTTGAAATAAATTCTTTGAGGCACAGGAAGCCAGTGTAAAGACTTCAGAACTGGAGTGATGTGATCCAGTCTCTTGGTCTTAGTGAGGACTCGAGCAACAGCGTTCTGAATCAGCTGCAGCTGTCTGATTGATTTTTTAGGGAGACCTTTAAAGACACTGTTACAATAGTCAAGTCTACTGAAGATAAAAGCATGGACAAGTTTTTCCAAATCCTGTTGACACATAAGTCCTTTGACCCTTGATATATCCTTCAAGTGATAATAGGCTGACTTTGTAATTGTCTTAATGTGGCTGTTAAAATTCAAGTCAGAGTCCATGACTACACCAAGATTTCTGGCTTTGTCTGTTGTTTTTAACATTGTTGTTTGAAGCTGAGCGCAGACTTTTAATCGTTCCTCTTTTGCTCCAAAAACAACCACCTCAGTTTTTCCTTCATTTAATTTAAGAAAATTCTGGCACGTCCAGGCGTTAATTTGTTCAATACACTTAGTCAGTTTTTGTATTGGACTACAGTCCCCTGGCGATAAGGTTATATAAATTTGTGTGTCGTCTCCATAACTATGGTAACTTATTTTGTTGTTTTCCATAGTCTGAGCCAGTGGAAGCATGTAGCTGTTAAACAGAAGAGGCCCCAGAATGGAGCCTTGGGGAACTCTGCATGTCATATTTGTATGCTCAGATGTATAATTACCTACTGATACAAAGTAGTCCCTATACTTCAAACCAGTTTAGTACAGAGCCAGAAAGGCCAACCCAGTTTTCCAATTGGTCTAGTAATAAGTCATGCCGTCTCAGTGCTGTGGTGTGGTCGGAAACCCGACTGAAAGGTATCAAAACTGTTGTTTAGTGACAAGAAAGTGTTGAGTTGTTAAATTTTAGTTAAAAACGGAAGGTTTGATATTGGCCTATAAATGTGTCTTAAGAGTGGCTTGATTACTGCAGTTTTCAGGGCCGGTGGAAAGATACCTGAAAGAGACATGTTTACAATCTGTAGAAGATCAGAAGCCAAACAATTCAAAACATTTTTGAAAACACCCGTTGGTAGAATATCAAGGCAACAGGAGGAGGTTTTCAGATGTTGTATAATGTCCTCCAGGTTTTTTGGTTTTATGGTTATTAGAGATGAGCCGGATACTCGGCTGAAACGAGCATCCGGTACGGTAAAGCACTTTTGCCGAATACAAGTATTATACGAGTAATACGAGTCTATACCTGTGCTCTGATTGGGTAGCGGACCGTGTCTGCGTTCTGTGATAGTCACAGCGCCCCCACCCCCTCACACACACGCTCTGCTCACTCACACACAGAACACTGAGAAGTGAACAGCTCTCTCTCCCTCTCCCTCAGTTACTCAGGTCCACGGGTCTTTTCCGTTAACGTTAGGGTTTTTTCCGCTTCAGGTTGTTTTTTTACTTCGGTTTGTAGTACTTACTTAACCAGTAGATTTCTGGTAACGTGGGGTTTCAGACATGGTGCGTGGTAGAATGCGACTCGCGTTGCGTCTCTGCTGTCGGACATTTAAAAAAAACCTCTGCCTTCAATCTATTTGATCCGTAGAACACAGTCCCCCCTCTCTCTCTCTCTTACTCACACACACACACGCTCACACATACCTGGTGTGGAAATAAAACACTGATCATAAAAAAATTAAAAGTTAAAAAAAGAAAGTTATATTATTGAGTATAAAAACTACATTTTAATTCATAATTGCATCGCATGTGTTGTATTCATTGTTGCAAAACTTGTTCTGTATATAGTTTGTTTGTTACCATGACAACACCATTGATCTGAAGCTCAATGCTGATGCTGTCATGGAAATAGTTTTCTAATCAGCAATAAATATAACAATTTCTGATTAACCCATATCAATTGCATGCTTAAAATAACATACCGGTTAAAGCCCCGCCCATTTCAAGACAACCAGACCCACGTCCGGGTTAAATTATGTCCACTTCCGGGTTAGGCCCCGTCCAGTCCGAGTACAGATACAGATGCAGATAATGCTGTACTTGCTCATCCCTAACTCACTGTCTAATCCTCTGAATTTTGTCTTTCTGAAAATCATTGCAGGCCTTGGTAGATAAAAGTTCAGATGCTACTGGTACTGGAGGGTTTGTTAACCTATCGACAGTAGCAAACAAAGCACGTGAATTATTATTGTTTCTAGCGATAATGTCAAAGAAGAAGGACCTCCTTGCATTCCTCAGTTCCAAATTATAAATACGAAGTCTCTCTTTATAGGTTTTAGTGATATACCGTTTTCTGACTATCTTTGTTTGGCCACTTTTGGGCACAGAGATAGTACCGTTAAAGAAAACACAGGAATGATCAGACAGAGCAACGTCAGTCACCACAACCTTGGAAATGTTCAGACCCTTGGAGACAATCAAGTCCAGAGTGTGCCCCTTATTGTGCGTGGGCTCTGTCACATGCTGAGTCAGTCCATAGTTCTCAAAAACACAACACAGTTCTTTTGTCCCCCTGTCCTGGGGGTTGTCAACATGAATGTTAAAACCACCCGCAATGATTACACAATCAAAGTTAATGCAGATTATAGTGAAGTCATCAATGAAGGTTGCAAAAGAAGCAAAATTTACATTAACATATTTGCGTACTGTGGAATGAGTCATTAAACAAAATGGCGCCTCCACCTCCTTTCTTATTCGCTCTATTCTCGCTCATAAAACTGAAGTTAGGGGTAGTCGACTCGATGAGAACAGCAGCGCTGTTAAAAACATAAAATCTAGATTGTGATTAATAATAAAATCATTGATTAAAAATGATTTTCCTGCCAAAGACCTGACGTTTAGTAAAGCTAGTGTTAGTGTGTTTTCATTTTTTGGGACAAGTTGTAGCTGACAAGGACTGGATGCTAAATTTGCTAAGTTTGCAGTTAAGTGCTTATTTGCCATTCTTTTTCTATTACCTATCACAACATAAATTGAGGAAGAATCGAATACACAGGGCCCGGGCTTGTCTTGGAAAGAGTCATGAGTGCCACTAGGCCTGCAGCCTGGACCCGGCACATATCAGTTAATGCTTGCTGGATTTTGCACACAAGCGTCCTTATCAGTCTGGGGAGAAGGAGTTAGCTGACATCATGGCAGAGGTGCCTGGCGTTTTATTTTTGCCCGGGGTTGAACGATGGGGGAAGGAAGGGGTGTACATTTAATTCAAGTATCTACCAGCTGCTTCATCTGGTCAGTGAACTGCAACATGGGGAAAGGGGAAAGAGGGGAAAGGGTGAGTGTTGACAGCGATGGATCCTTAAAGGGTTTGGGGTTGGTAAGGGGGTTTGAGGGGTGTTGAACGGGTGAAAGGGGAGTTGAGGTTTTGTGTCTCTGCTCTGTGGTCTCCCACGGTCAAATCTTTGCACAGCTGGCATCTGTGGTGGATCACTGCCGCACTTTGTTATGTCTTCCTCTTGTTTAGATTAGTCTTGTCTCGTGTCCTTGGCCGATGGAGCAGATGTGTAGCGCAGAAAGTAAAGTAGGTTAGAAGTGAACAGCTTTAGTCCTGGCTTGTTAAGGAAAAGTCCATCTGCTTTAAACAGATGTCTGCGGTCCCAGAAAATGTTAAAATTGTCAATGAACTGCAGAGAATGGACGATACATTAAGTTGAAAGCCATTTGTTTAGTGCCAACAGTCGGCTGAATCTCTCAGTTCCTCTTCTGACTGGCGGTATAGGGCCACTGATAAACACATCTGCGTTTAGGGAGCTGACTGTGTTCAGCAGTTCCATAAAGTCCAGTTTCTGCAATTCAGATTGTTGCTTTACAACATCATGTGACCCTATATGCAGTATAATGTTCTTCACAGTTGGGTGTGCTGCCACGATATCCAGGATTCTTTGGGTCAAGTCAGACACTCAGTCAGTATTTTGGTGTTTTTTTTACTGTTTTTTAAATCTTTTACAGCAGAGTCACCCACAATCAGGGTTTGAGGCCCAGTTGTTAGCTTTTTACTTTTTGAATTGCTCTCAGTCCTTACCCTGCTGTGTGGCGATGATTCACAATCCCGGTCATCAGATGGCTGTCCAGCGTCCTGCAGCAGTGGAGCAAATCTGTTATCCAGTTGCACACCAAGCTGTTGGGGAGGCATTTTGTTGGGGAGGCATTTTCCCTTTTGCAGCTGTCCACGGCTGTGTCCTACTAAGTACAGGGGTTGAAGAGGTGCTCTGCCTGGATGATAATGCAGGCCAGCCAGTCACATCACAAATCTCAGGGTGCTGTGCCCTCCCGTTAGTCGTCCACCCATTTCCCAGGAAAATGATTTACTCTTGCACCAGAAGAGTTCCACTTGATGATTTATTACCCATTCCACCGCCCTCCTGTTTCTCTGTAGTCTTGTTGGTGCTAATTAGCCGTGTGTTAGCATGCTTTTGTCCATTGTTTTGGGTCCATGGTAAAGTGGTGTCATTTACACAAGATCCGTTCACTTCCACGTTCACTTCTAAGGAGTTTGTAGTAGTCTTCCACGGAGAAAGGAGGCATCTTGCTGCTAATTAGCTTTAGCTACAGTCACTGTAAGACAGGCTTGAGCTATTGGTAGGCCACGCTCACGCAGAAAAATGTTAAAATTTCGCAATAGCCTACTATGTCTACAAAAAATGTATAGTCCAGTGATTTATAAGTATGCAAGAGCTGCTGCTCATCGTTTCTCTCAGAGGAAAAGCAAGATTATCAGCAAAAATATGCAAGCAGAGGCAGGAGCAAGCAGCAAAGTGTCTGCACTGTAAGAAACAGGAAGCACGCTAAAGAGTTTATTTCCTCATACTTCAGCTTTAGTCGATAATATATTGTAATTCAGGTTATTTACATTGTGTTGACACAAATCATTTAAGCTCAACCTTCAGAATTAGAATCTATATATATATATATATATATATATATATATATATATAAAACTTTGGAGGTTCCAAATGAGTTTCCTCTCAAGCTGGAGGCTGACCCTGCACCCTGCTGTCCTGTAACCAGTGATTCAAAAAGGAGTTCTTAAAATGGCTGTTGCCAGAGCATTGTGGTTCAGCTCTTGTTGTGCTTGCCTTTTTTTGTTGTGCCTCATTTTAAATCCATGCCTGTAATTTATGTTAATGTTAATTTTGTTTGAGGATTTATTTATTGCCATTTCTTGTAAAGCACTTTGTAACATTGTTGTGTCCATTGCTACATGAATCACGTTTAATATTGTGATGTATATGCTTGATCCATTATGCAGCTATTTTTTGATTGTGGACCATGTGTTGCAGAGGCATAATTCAATAAGGAGCGCAATCTTCCAACAATGCAATGCTCAAGATTACTAACTGACGAAAACTACTGTGGAGGAACTAAGAAAACTAGAAAATAATTATTAACAACAGGACAGATTTCTGACTTCATGTTTCATAAAAATGCTGCAAATGAGAAAAACTTCTGATGAATGCCAGTTAATCTCTGTTGTTTACTCATGTGGCATCTGCTTTGCTAAATTTCCCAGGAGTTACGCTGATGACGTGCCAGGAAAGACACAATGTCAATTATAGCAAGAACATGGAGGAAGCTGGCGTGTGCACTATATGCTGCACATCCCAGTGCCCAAAGTAATTTAAATACAGTCCATGAGTTTTAATTTTGCTCATTGAAATATTAAAATGTCTTCTATTTTGATTCATATTGGTTTTGCAAATATACCAATGCCGCTAAGCGACAGCTAACACGTTAGTTTTTTCAGTTAAATATCTAATATTCCTAATCAAATTAAACATTTTACAAATAAGTTTTCAGATGGGACCCCAAACTTGACATGGAAGATGAATAAATATCAAACAAAAAAGAATAGATAAATAAATGAATGGGCATAGATAAAGCATATTGTATTTTCATATATTTGATAATAAATGTGACAATAAATGTGGATGTGAATAAATATTGAAATAAATCTATAAATAAAAAAATACATACATTACACAATACATTTTTTTATCATTACTATTTATCTATTGTCATTGCTTAATTATTTGTATTATTTTTTGGCAAAATTTCTATTTATTTTTAGTCCATCATGCTCATTTATTCATTTTTTTGTATTTGAGCTAACAAGGCATACACTGACTAATGCTCATTACAGTACTACAGTTTCTTTCTCTCTCTTGTCCTACCTGAAGAACACTTTGAAAAATGGATCTAAAGTGATTAAAGTGATCCACAGTGAGTTGAGGTATCAGTGGAAATAGAAGCCATATACATTTCATTCACACTTTCTCACAGAGATACAAGGCAGACAAGCAGCTCCAGCTATTGTCTCCTAAAGCCCGGCAAATCTGCCAGAGTCCCCCACTGGCAGCAGCTGACTGGAATCTGCGTCTGTGACAAGCAAGTGACAGATCATCGCCGAGGGGGGATAAATCTGTCCATAGAATAATATAGCATGACAGTCTCTCTGAAGAATACATCTTGTGGCTCACACAGCAATAGCAACCAGGTTTCATCACAGCATATTATCTCTAGCAAGTTAAAATCAACCAACTATACTACACTTCTGCAGTTTGGGGTAGTGGTTGGAAGGTGTCAGGGTCTGTCCCAGGATAAATGAGGCAGTAAAACACCCAGGAGATCGCTATTACAGAGCAACACAGACACAAACAGAGGTTCTTCTGACGACTGTAGGATGAAGCACACATAAAGACAAGAACAACATGGAAACTTCACAGAGAAAGGACAAGGGTTCCCATTTAAACCCAAGACGATGTCTCTGTGAGGTGACAGTAAAGCCACTAACCCACTGTGTCGCGACATCAACCAAGCAATCAACCAATAAACCATATCAATAATTACAATCAATTATTTCCTTTCCTTTAAAGTAAAATATTCCTGTTTTTGCTGACATTTTGGGAAATAGGGTGTGTGCTTTTTTACGTGGGGTAAGATGAGAAGATCGATTATCATCTTTCATCTCTGGGTGTTCAGTGGAGATGAAAAATGTGTTTTGCCTACCTTATCAAAAAGTCTGGAAGCAGGGAGAGACAGCATAGAGGCTGCATGATAACAACTGCATACCTGTCTTTTTTATATGTCAGGCTGAAACATACGATGATTTTCATTAATGTTTTAATCTGACATCATGTTCTTGATTGAACAATTGTTTGTTTCTGTGAAATCTCAGAAAAAATCATCAATATCTAGTATAGTTTAATATCAAATGAGGTAAAAACTAAATACATTCACACTTGAGAAGGTGGAACCAGTAGATCTTTTGTTGTTTTTACTTAAAAAATGACAAATGATTACAAAACAGTTGCTGATTTTTTAAATTGTTTTAAAACTAATCAATTAATTGACTAATCCTCTCAGCTCTTCTTACATATTTGAAGTTTTTTTTGTGACTAATAACACACAGAACACTTTCTATTAGGAGTAAAATGTTCAATCTGCCAGCCTGTAATTCTCCAGTTTCTCGCTCCCTATAGATCTTAAGATCGACTGCAGGTGCATTCCTAATGCCATTACTATCTGAAGGACAGCCTAAGAAAGACATATCAAATCCTGTTTGGCTGATATTTGCATTTTGTTCACTCTCAATTAGAGACATATGTCAGAAGCCCAAACACTGGTGCCTGTTTCATTGCAAAACCTTTTCAGAGCCCACAGAAAAATCTATGACTATATACGCACTGGATTTTGCAGGCTAGCTCTGCCAGACACAATTTCCTGCACTGTTTAATATTTATTTAAGTCATTACTATCCGATCCTTGCAATAGTAAAGCATACAGCAGGTCCAACATCTGTCCAACACCAAGTTCAGAATCCTCAAGGTGTCTGGGAAACCATTATTTTTGGCTGATATATCAGGAATACAGTAGTTAAATATACATGCCTGTAGGCCTACATCAATTCAAGTCAATTTCAATTCAATTTTATTTATAGTAACTAATCATAACAAAAGTTATCTCGAGACACTTTAAAGATAGAGTAGGTCTAGACCACACTCTATAATTTACAAAGCCCCAACAATTCTAGTAATTTCCCCAAGAGCAAGCAATTAGTGAGTGTGACAGTGGCGAGGAAAAACTCTCTTCTAGAAAGAAACCTTGGACAGACCCAGGCTTTTGGTAGGCGGTGTCTGATGGTGCCGGTCGGGGGTGTGATGCACAGTAGTCACAACAAAGTACATGCCTACAAATATCTCAAGCAATGTCAAGATATCTAATTAAATGCCTAATCTTGGCACAATCCTTCATTCTTTTGATATATAATTGAAGCTAATTTTACATACACCATACCTAACAAACGTGCCTTGATGAGGAAAACAAGCATATTGTGTTTGTCAACTGATCATAAATGAAAACAATCTTGTTTTCTTTTATAAAGGTTTTAGTAAACAAACTGTATCAGAAAACATGAATTGACTTTAGTTTGAGTAGTGCTTACATCTTTATAAAAAAGCCTTCCAACCTATTTGTTTACTAGCAAATTCTCTTTTAAATGTATATTTACAATTGAACAGTGGGAAAAATGGCATTATAAACTAACGGCGTTAATAACGGCGTTACTTTTTTCAGTAACGAGTAATCTAATTTATTACTCCAACCATCTTAATAACGCCGTTACGGTTACTGCCGAAAAATGCGGCGCGTTACTAAAATTAAAGCTGTTTTTTCATTAGACCAACCAGATGTCTGAGTAGAGAGGCAAAAACATTTTTTCTTCCCTGGTTAGTGGGCAGTGCACGAGACAAGCGCATACATGCTGAAGATTGGCTGAAGGTTGAGTGAAATTGCATGGTAAGCCAATCAGAGGTAGAGTTGGGCAGGTGTTCATTAGCACGCATAGTTAGACACATAGCAAACAACACAAGTGAGTCAGTCAACGAGAGACAGGTATGGCGTTATTAAATCATAGACAGTTAAAGAAGTGGACCAACAGATCCCGTTGTTCTGGACGGAGACCAGTGAAAGAAAAAAAAAGCACTTTTCCGGTGATGGCTAGGCGTTACTGCACAACTACCGCCCTCCAACTGAGCTAGACGACGTAGTTGTGACGTGGGCAACGTGTCTGAAAGTTGTAAGTATTCTGGTAGATGTGCCAAGAGAAATCTCAATCATTCCCAATCTTGCAGAGACGGAGAGCATAGGTATATGTTAGGAGATAACATAGACACAGGCTAATTACTGCTAACTAACATGCTAGTTAACGTTAGTAATTAAACCTAAACAGCTGATGTAAGTCGAAACTGTCTGCGAGTTTCTCCTGGCAATACGGTGATTTGTCAACTACGCGATAGCAAGTCGAGTGGTTATGACACAATCATTAGCCTATTTTTATAAAAACGTCTGCTACGGAGCCATAACGTGAGGTACAAGGTAATAGAGCCTTTTATACATTCTCATGTTTCTTTAGAAATAAACAACGAACAAATAGTCTTGAAACGCTTCAGATGTAATCGCTGTCACTCTTTCACTTCTCCCTCGCTCTATCACACACACACACACACACACACACACACACACACACACACACACACACACACACACACACACAAACACACACATAAACACAGGCAGGCTCGACGCACACAGCAGCGTAAAAGTATAAACATCAGGCCACTTACGTTATTTGCATATCTGAATTATACTGTATTTGTTATTTATTTTTGCTATTGTGCTTAACAAGCATATTTCATTTTGCCAAGTTAAGGCCTGTTGAGGGGCAATAAATATCAATTGTAAATATCATTGAGTATCTAATTTAGTTACCTTTGGAAGAAGTAACTGGTAACAGTAATTACTTTAAAAGTAACTTGCCCAACACTGCAATTGAATCACAGATTATGCCTTTACAACAAGCAGTATCAGTGTCATCAGAGCGACTCACCATGTTGAGTTTGAGCTCCATGTTGAGGACACCTCCACTGTCTAAAACAGGCATTAGGTTGATGGCGAACACAGCGGCCCTGTCCGGTGGGATCGATATATTTGGACCAAAGAAGACGTAGAAGTGCACAGAGAAGGTGTCAAGCTCATTGCGCAGAGTTGGACGGATGGGCCAGCACTTGTTAGTGTCGGCTGTGGGGGCGAGGTAAATAATGCTGTCCTCCGAGGTGTGTAGGTGACTGGCATTCTGGCTGGGCAGGGAGGCCATTGAAAGCGTCTCGGACAGGGAGAAACCCATCGCTGTTCCAAAAGACTGAGGCATGTTCATAGAGGAGCTGGGCTGTGCTTGGTCCTTTGACAAATTGGACTTGGAGCAATCTAGTCAGAGGAGAAAGATATTGAATTCACAAAGGAAATCAAACAAACTGATTCCAGTATGATGGATTTTACCTGGGTTGTTGCAGAAGCTTATTAAAATGCACTTTGGAACATCTTGTTCAATGTAATAATTAGTGCAGTCAAACTATTAAAATATTTAATCGAGATTAATCGCATTAATGTGATAGTTAAATCCGCAATTAATTGCACAATTTTATCTATTATAAATGTCCCCTGATTTCTTTTTGTCCTGATTTTTTCTCATTTTAACGCTCTTATCAACATGGAAAAGTGGATCGGCTCGCTTTATGCAAATGTTTTTTATTGAAAACAACATTGGCATATAGCTACTGTAGTGTTCAATTTCACAAGTAACATTCTCACTTGGAGCAAATAATCTCTTACACAGTGTAACACTGTCCATCAATAAAAGGGTGAAAAAAATACTTTGAAGAGGGGGTGGAGAATTCGCATCAGCTGTGTGCTTGACCATCAAGTGTTATTTCAGACTGGATGTGCAGCAATGATCGCTCAGTTCACGACAAATGACAAAACACAGAGATCACTTTGGTCTTGTCAATGGAACCATTTAGCTACTCTTTTTAAAAAGTAAACTTTCCATTCAGAATCTTATTGGCATCCATTTCGGCGTCTCACGCTCGCCTGCCACTCAAAACGTAACGTTACTACTCTTTGGTAGTAAGAAGCCCAAAACAAGTGTGTGCTGCGTGCCTGTTGTTTTGTTTCCGGTCTAGCTAGATCTGGTGTGGTGTTTTAGTTTTTCTAACATTACTAGTTGTTGCAACACCATGTGAAAAAAAGAACATTAATCTCGCGATAAAAAAATTGATGCAGTTAAAATGGGTTTGCGTTAACACCGTTAATAATGCGTTTAACTGACAGCACTAGTAATAATCACTATCATCAAGTCAAACAACCAATCCCCAGCAAGCCTCAAACAAAAGGCAATAACCAAGTCTGTTATTTTACTTGCGTTATTATGCATGCTAAGCAACTAAATCTTTTGCAAATGTTGGAAACAATCCCCTTCAGCTGGCTTCCATAATGTAAACAGCGAGGTTCAGCATTGTACACTGCTTTTTAATGAGACAAAGATTCACAGTAATTGCAAACAGCATGCATTCACTCAACACAAAGCAACTCTGCAAAATGGTCATTGAGTAGCATCCCATACTGCCAATCCCAAGGGGAAAGGAATTCAAAGGCTTTTCTAGCTCAGCCTCGTTTGCATGGTGTTGTCTCTGAAAGGGTTTGAAGTATTTTGATGTCCGTTCAGGCAGCTGAAGCATTCCTAAAAAAATAGTAAAATACCAAATACTGCTGGCTCGAGGCAAATGTAACTTTGGTATAAACAAGACAAATCTGTGTGAAATCAGTAAAGACCCAAATATTTATTGATGTTTATGCATATGTGTGGGTGGGTGGGAGAGTCGAGGGGATGTGTAAATATAAGCATAACATTTACAATCTAAAGCACTGCCTTTAAATAGCATAGAAACTCTATTCAATACCCAATCAGCTATTGAGGGCATAGCACCTGCAGTAAACATGCTGTATAAACAACAATAATAAATAATAAAGTGCAACTTACTTTCACTACTTCCTGTCTAGCCAGCGACTGTGATATCTGTAAATTGGACTAAATTTAAATAAGGCCTCATATTTCTGAGATGCCATAACAACAATAACCAATATAAGCGAGAAAGCACCAGAAGGGGACTCCAGATTGTTTTTTCCCTGAACCTAAGGTCTTCAATTCAAATCCACAAAAGGTCAAGTAAGATCTGCCTGGCAGGCAGGGGGAGAGACAGAGTGTGAATAATTAGTGTCTGTGTTGCCATAGTGACAAAGTGCACTGTACAGTGTCCAACAGAGAGAGGGGATCACTACATGGGAGGGAACTTCCCACAGATTTGTGAGCCATCCCTGTGGAGTGAGCATAAAAAATATCTCAGCTCTCCACAACCCCAGAACAGCATGTAGCACTTATGCATGGTATCACTGGCCTCTTAGCAATCCCATATGGATCCGCCTTAGTTTGGGCTCTGGTCTTTGAACAAGCCTCTTAATGGTCCGACTGTGTCTAGCCTCCCTTTTCCCATCAAAACACATCTTCAAAATGAATTTCTGCCACGGAAGCATGAACATCTTGGATACGTTTAAAAAGACATTCAGAGATTTTTAGGTGGACATAATGGATGAGAGGGTATTCTGTTCATCTCAGTGTTTTATAGTTTTATGTTGTTTATTTTTCTAATATAAAGAATGAATGCATGTTGCTGCTTTATTAAGTAAAATACTTGAAAAGTAGATAAATGTCATAAGAATGAAAAAAAAACTGAAGATATATTAATCACATTTTGCCCATAAAACATACTCACCTGTGACCTGCACCCCGATGCGAAAGTATACGTTGCAGTTACTTAGATATCTCTCCACCAGGATGTAGTACCATTGTTCCCAGGCAGGTACGAGAGTGTCTAATTCACAAGGGTTGCACTCCCTGCAGTCGAGGGCACTTGAGTTATGCACCGGCGCCGCTCGCGCTCTTATCTTCAGCACCACGGGACAACTGTCGCCACTCTTGTTCTTGGTGCTGCAGTTTACAAGCTGAACTTTCACCTTTGATATATAATTGGGGATGAACACTCTGCATAGGCACGCACGCACAAACGCACGCACACGCGTGCACACACACACGCACACACACACACACACACACGCACGCGCACACACACACACACACACACACACACAAACGTTTCAGGCTGTTATAATATAATCTATACACTATATCAGTAAGCAGAATGTAGAGCAGTACTGTATATAATATGTATTCAAGTTAATTATAAGAAACAAAAACTGTTTAATTATTAAACTGTAATTATTTCTAGAAGAGAACAGCATGTCTTTGCTGTTGTAGTTAGAATTCTTTTTATGATATTATAACACATAATTTGCTGTTTACAGGTAAACACACACCTTTGCAGCAACTTCATGAGCTAGCCTGTTCTTAAATAAGAATACTGATATTCTGCAGACTGGTGCTTTAAATCAAAAATGAACATTATATGCATACAGTACATACACACATCAAACACATAAAACTTACTTAAATATAAATATATCATAAATAATATAATATTTAACCAATATACTCATTTTGCAACACCCTTCACATAATCATGCAGAACTCACATAATACTGACTCTCTTTCCTTTAGGTGCCTGCGCCTTCAAAAGATTGTGAATAACAAAACATAAACCTTGAAAATTCATATTCCTTTGCTAACAAGACTGAGGTGACTTTTAGAGAAGAAGTTAATAAAGATGCTCAGACTATAAACACACACTTGAAAATGTAATATTTTTAAAATTAAAATGCAAGATAATCTTCAATCTTAAGAATACTCCACTCTCTTACAGTAGATAGTCTACGATTAGCTGCTTGATTTCAAAGCCAACCCATCCTTACTTTTGGTTTTTTGGAGCTCAGTTTGAAGACTTACTTATAAAGTGCAGATCTGTTATGGATGGGGATCATCTGGTCGATGAAGTATCCAGGATAAAGCACTGAAATCCCAATAAGCCTCTGAACAATGAGCTGAGGTTGAAACAGATACTGGCATTCTTCAGACAGACCCTACAAAGATAACACAGCAGTTGTTTAAATGGTATTTAAGTGGTTAACACACCAATATTTTAAAAAGCTGTTGAGGAGGAGATTAGATATCATTCAGACTGGCTGAAAATTCCTAATGGACTGTATATATAAAGCTTGTCAGCCTCCTGGATTAATATCACTTTGTCCTCCCTCTGCCTACCACACAGCGTAACATGCACACACTATTTCACTCATGTTGTTCTGAACCATTAATGCTTGATATGCATTACTTTGTGAGATGAGCCGAGCAGACAGAACAACTCAAAGCCAGGAGGCCGTGCATTGTTTCTACACATGATCAGTTGTTAAAATTGGTTTTAAAAAGGAATGGGGACGTCTTTTGCACCTTATTCAAAAGGACAGGTGTGAATGCCAAATGAGGCCCTTCATTTCTGTCAGCCGTTCACTGACCCCGCCTGCTTGAGCCACAATTACTGTGGCATGTCATTAGTCCAGGAGCTGCCGAGGTGACCCTTTGATTTATTACAGCCTGTCAGTTGGACCTGCACATGTGTCTTGTAGAGCAAGTTGTGTTTTAATTAAGGCTCAACCAATATGGGTGTTTTAAGGCCGATGTTTTCACACTATAACTGCAGACATCTTTTGATGGTGTTCAATAGCTTTAAATTGGACCATTTTCATGCCAAAAAAGTTATATGCATTAATTTTTATTTTTTTTAGTTTTTGCAGGTTGTTAAAGCCTCTAAAACCTGATTTAGGCTATAGCAATAAAAAAAATTAAAAAAATGAAACCCTGACTAATTGCATTACTTCAGTTCTTTCAGTCAGAATGAACCACTGAGACTACGCAATTTTAGGGAAAACTCTGTGGTATACACTGAGCTTCCATTTTATTAGGTACACCTGAACAATCTAATGCAATTTGCCACAATAGTGCTGCAATAAATGCAACATTTGAGAGGGTATGTATAGCTTTATTGAACTCTATGGTCATTTTTGAGTATGTAGTTAGTAGCGTTATAGTAGTATTGTTGTATTAAATTACATCATATTACGTTTCTTATATTTTTATATTTACAGAATGTAATGAGATAGAAAAGGACACCTCTCAATAAAATTTTTAAGGCTCACATAGGGAGGATGTTTTACAGTATATATGGCATAATATGGGATTAAACTTTGTCAGCTAACATAAATTTCTGTTTGGTCTTTGGATTCATTAGAATAATTATGCTAATTGTATTATTATTGCCCTACACTTTAATGTAGTTGTACCAACAAACACCTAAAGTACAAAGACAGTTGGATGCAAGGGTAAACATTTTATATAAATTATTACTCTTTCCCATCTTACCAATTTATTGCCTTTATTTTTCTATCTGCGTGATGTGTATTGTCTTGTAATCGGGATATGACACACCTGGTCTTGATAAGCAAACGATGGAAAAACCATCTGGACAGTAACAGGGGACAGTAAAAGTTAAAAGAAAAAAAATATATAAAATACAGTTTATCCCTGCTCTCTTTGTTTTTGGTTGTTACATCCTTATATCCTGTGTGCTGTGTTCAGTATTTGACTGAGATTGATATAAATGCACCATGCATTCCCCCTGCTCTGCTTGCATTGCTTCCACCTATGTTTCCTTTCTGAACTAATAACATCACATTTTCGTTGCTTAAAAATTGCCTTAGGAAGCAGAATGTGGAAACGGTAGGTTATTTCCATCTATACAGTAATTCATTGAAGGCAGGTCACATTTTAGCCACATCAGCTTCTATTCTCAGCTCCCCCAAGACAAACTATTCAATGTTGGTAGCAACTTTTGTTGATATTTTTGATTGTTGTGTATTCTAGGTGCCCTTGTTCCAGCCTGGGGGAACCACAAAGGAAACACAACTGAACACCATGCCAGTGACAAATAATATGCCTGAAATGGAAATCAGCAGGTGTTTTTATGTGGCCAAATAGGAGAACATGATGAGATGAAGAAAGTCTCTCTGACACTGTTCTGCCTCTTTAAGCTCTGCAGCACACGCAGGAATACTAATCCCAACGAACACTTACATCATTTTTTTTATATTTTCTTTCGATGATGAAAGGGAGTTAAGTTACCATAAAGACAATATTTTAGATGTATAGTAGATCTCATTTAAATTATCCTACATAACATTTAAATATGCTTTTCTTTTACCAGCCTCAATTTCTGAGTGATGTATAACAAAACAGTGACTGAAGCTTTTAATTTGCTGAAGACAGCTTTGTTTATAAATGGATGTCTGGGAGATGCAATGCAGAAACAACCAAGTGACCAATGTTAGCACCAACTACGTTGCCAAAATCACAACTTTGTGATTAAAATTAAATAATGTTTATTTGAGATTTATGATAAATGTTCAGGCTCACCTTCACTGAAATCTTGCCCTCATCCTTGGGTAAATGTGCAGCCAGGAACCAGTCTCCAGGGAGCGGGCTAGTCACATTGAATGCTCCTGTTGTACGATTTGGAAGAGTCCAGGTAAGAGTCACAGCAAAGGATCCTGGGACAACTGTATCCCGAGGGAAATGGGTGTACAGGGGATTGATTACTGGAGGAGCCCCAGACCTGAAATAGCTGTTAATCACAAAGACAAAATTCAATCCGTGTTAGGCCTAATATTTTCACAAATATATACAGTATATACCATATATAAAATAAATTTATATGAAAAGCTGACAGCATGAGCACAGGTGGCATCTTTCGTTTTAAAATATGAAAAATTAAAATCCAAAACTACATATTTGAATGAGATAACCATGCCCACATTGATCACATCACAGGGACACAGTGGATTCACCTGATATAACAGATCTCATGCTTACCAATATGATAAATATAGACAGGTAAAATTAAAAGTTAATTGCAGCTAATGCTTTGACAGCAGTTCCCTCCATATGTCGAGGCTGCCAGTAATAGCTGACATAGCCTAGGTTGAACCAGCTGCTATAACCCTTTGTCCAAAAGGTAACATGTATAACATGCTTATTGTTAAAGGAGCATAATTCAGCTTCTACAGTAAGTGTCTTACTTAAACAAAAGAAAGGTTTAAGCTAAACACAAGCAACTCCAGAAAGAGAAAAATACGTTGCGACAAAGTCATTGTCTTACACAGTCACATTGCGGTTTGGGCAGCTGTCTCCAAACGTGCCCCCTTGCTCCTTGAAGGTGATGAGGTTCCATACGGCCATCATGGTGTCGTCAGGCACATTGAAGTGGAACAGTTCCACACTCGCAAAGGAGTTGAAAGCATTCAGCTTACGAGGCGTACGGGTGAAGTATTCAGTCACAAAAAGGCAATCTGTAGGGAACATAACCAAAGGAAAGCGCCCCTGAATATTTGTGAGGATAAATTTAAGGAACACATGGGACGTCCATATTTAGAGAATTGCACAGCTCTGTTTTGAGTTCACCATGTGTTAGCGTGCTGCTGTTAAACATCTTAGTTTAGTGCATTAGCATAGGATAGGATTTTGCACTACACAAACATTTCGGATGCGTTTTGGAGGTATGTAGTCATAAACCAAAGTATTAGACGAATTGAAATTTTGACCTGAAGATGGCAATAGCCAAAAAGTTATTTGGATCATCAATGTAATTAGGATTCATCTCTTGGGAACCATGAGTATCTGTATCAGATTTTGTGCAAATTCATCTAATAGGCGTTGAGTTATTTCACAGGATAAGTGAAAATTTTGACCTACTGGTTGCGCTAGAAAAAAAGTCATGAGATTATCAAAGCTATTAGAATTCCTCCTCTGGGGACTATTGTTTTCTGTACAAATTTGAATGGAAACCCATCCAGACCAGTTGTCGATCCACCGAAAGACAGACCGACAGTGTCATCTCTAGCCACGCTGCTAGCATTGCTAACAATGAGTTAAGACTTTTGCTTACTGTACAAACATTTTCCAATTTGTCAGCACTATCGTTCTTGTGAACAGAACAGAGACATAAGCAGACTCTCTGTCTTAAGTCTATAATGACAAGCTTCTCCTTGAACCCCACAAACTGTTGAGAGCTAGATCATCTAAATATGTGATGACAGACTTTAACTCCTTTTAAAGCATCTGAGGGAGATGTTTGTATGCAGGCTCACTCACGTCCTGCATAATGTCAAATCCTTGGATTACATCCACCGAAGGCTATGCATATAAAAGCAGCAGAACAAGTGACAGGTGTAATCTGCCATATTACACCTACATGAGTCATCGAGCAACACCCAGTGGGTGGCCAAGATCAGGGGGAAATGGAGTGTGAGTCAGTTAATTGCTATACTAGAACGTACTGCATCTCTTAGATAATATAAATATAAACATGAGTGGATATGAACGAAGACAGTGGTTTCATTAGATGTTTTGCTGGAGGAGAATGTTTTACATTTGTAGCACACTACCTTTGTGTTTATGCATATCAAGCATTTTTACCCTCTGTACTTGGAACACCTGTGGTGATGTTATTCACCATTTTGTTTCGTTGTAGGGATAATTTATCTCACCTGCAATTTGTACAAAAATAGTAAAATCTCACTGTTTTGAGGATGCAACGAAAAGCCTGCGCCTCTAAAACAGCATGAGTGCAATTCATTTAAGAGTTTTTGCGAGCTCACTGTACTAATGCTGTCATTACCAGCTGCATGGTTTGCTATTGCTTCTGCTTTTTACCTTAATGATGACACAGAGTAAAGAAAACCATATGACCCTCTACAGTGACAAAGCGCTGAGGCGTGGATGCAAAATGAAAAACGATTTTCTTGAATGTGCACTGTTACAATGTATGTTAGGAAAAAGAAAAAAATGGCTCTGCTCTGCTTCTCTCCCCCACACTATTACCAGTACTCAAAGCTCGCGCTAGCTCTCACCTATGGAAGCAACCTTGAATACTAAAGATGCAGAATAGGAAGGTAGAAACTCAGAGAAATGAAGCAATCTTACTGTTAAGAGCTAAAGTGTAATCCCATACAAAGCTCCCAGCCTTAATTTCACTCTCATTCCAGCCTTTCTCTGGTCCGCCATGTGCGTTATATAGTATGTGAGCCTTCTTTACATTAAGGTTGTTCTTTGCCCTTTCATTACATGGCTATGTATAACTGAGGCTGAAGAGAAACTGGTTCCATGTCACAGACTGCTATAGTGCTATAACTCTATAGGTAGAGTGTGGCACTAATAGGGCTGGAGTCTTCAGTAAGCCCACCGTGTGTTCACCTTGTTTGATTACAGAGAAACAGACTTCTTCCAGCTTCAGATCGCAGCTAAGACCACTAAAACTTAATAACATACTACAACCAGTTGATTACTTGTTAATTCTAATCTCTTGGTTAGAGAGAAAAAGTCCACAATTGTGCACATCTGGATATAAGACTTAATAATAGTGATTACATTATTCAAAAGTCTTAAATTAGGATGAATTGTGCATTGTCACATTCTTCAGGAAAAATTACCCCATTCATGATGAAGTCCCTATTTTTATATCAAAGATAAGCTTTCACACAATTTCTGGATCGGTGGTTCCCCATCTGGGTAACAGGATATCCATGAGAGTTTGTGAGATGACTGAAGAGAGTATGAAGGGGGGTTACTAAGAAAATTCATGCTGCATACATTTTTTTTCACACTTATCCAATATTTGTTTTACCTCTTCAGCAGTCTAGGATTGAACCGCTCACAACTAAAAGACATTTAAGTAGTAAGTAGACATTGCTTCAAACTGAAGACAGAAAACTTTGGAAACCAGTGGTCTAACAAGCTATGCTTTGGTTTGTTGAAATGCCTGACAAAGGTCACTGTACCAAAAAGTAGCTATTTATTACATTTACCATGTGTTGACAGGGTGCAGCAGATTATTTTAGTCATAATTTATTCTTCTACACACCTGTCTGTATACAGGTGTGCAAAACCACTTCTTTTTCTTGTTGTTTTTGTCAATGGAAAATTGACAATATTCTGAAATAGCATTAAAAAGGTAATTGTCACAACCTTGTAGTTGCCAGATTTTACATGTCACAAGTATGATTCCTGATGTTTTGTATTGTGTAAGGAACAAAAATGTGGATACAGTTACACTTGTAACTAGCCTTGACATACTACATCTCAAACATGTTAGCATCTTAGGTTGTTTTGACAAATTAAGTACATGACTTAAACCTACATGATAAGTACTATTATAGAAAATAATAAACTTTAATAATCTATCGTTAAACCCCTTCTATGTGAAAAAAGAACCTGCAATGGAATTGTCTCGGTGACAATCCAGCAGCCACACACTGTGACTACACCCAATGTGAAGGTGGAAACACACCAAAATATTTAAATATGCTTGGTTTGTTTGCAAGCTAAATAAAGACATTTAAAGACAGCAGCGTGCTTACACTTGTTCTTACAGTATGGTTCAGAATTCAGTGATCTTCAATGAGCGCCTCTTAAACACTGTTTTACTCTGTTAGAGGCTTAATACAAGCATAATCCTGCTTTTTGTCATCTCAACTAGAGATTTATCCTTGAATGCTTAGCAGGATAGTCTTTAAACCTTATTTTTTGGAACAGCATAAAAGCTGCTTCTCAAAATTCCTCCTCTTTTAGCATTATATTGTAGGAGTAAAGATAGATGAAATAAGGAGAATCATCTGTAAGAACAATGATTAAAAGACAGAATTTGGTGCAAACAGACCACCAATTCCAACTCTTGGTCAAACACACTATCCCAACGACTTCCAGCTGACAATGAGCATTTAAATGGAGACAATGAGAATTTAAATAAACAATCTAAAGCATTGAATTCTGCCTTCATGACCCAATTGTAAAATATCACTGTCATCCTCCTCACTGTGATACTATAGAAATAACCCCAGTAATTCATGCAAAGAGAGAGAGATGACTTTAACAAAGTCCAGGGATTTACAAAAAACACTGGAGAGAAACGGCAACAAGTCTGTCAAGGGACTGCAACATCCTTAGACAGACCTTTAAGGTCTTTGGTGACCACAGCCAGTACAGCGTGTACTGTAGCTATAGATTCATTGTTGTCTCACATTTGAGCTCTGAGGTTTTTGTTTGCCTCTGTCTTGACACTGCAAAGACATCTAGGTGATTTGACACCAAACAGGAGAAAAACACCCTTCATGTCTGTTTACATAAGATGTTCTTTTCTTTTTTAAAGGAAATAAATATGCAGAAAGAGAAATACTTGTTGGGTCATGTTGTATGATAAAATGAATCGAAATTTTAAGAATTTCAAAAGGTCTCACTTTAATGTTGCAATATTATTAATATTATTAATTAATGTTAATTTTTACAATTAGGGCTAAATTAACACTAGAAATAACAAGGTTTAACTTTAACATCGCCCAATTGTCCGACGAATCCGATCATATTTTGCATTATGCCAACATGTCCCAACTTGTCTTTTCCATCTTTAACCAAAGCAAAACATAGACAAACAAATAAACAAACAACCAAAGGCAGCAACAATGAAAGCGTCCAGCCTGATGTGTTTTCTTGTGGCCACATTCAGCCCTCAGTATCGTAACGTGCAACCAATAGGAGCATCTGTCAATGTGTTGCGTGCCATTACTAGCTGCAACCTTCCCCATGCGTCACGTAACTGAAGCCAGTCTGTGTTCATAAAAACGGTTTTGTTTGGTGGCCGAGACTAAAAGCAGCAGCTGTGAATGTTTAGAAGACTCAAAAGATTCAAACCACAAACGGGATCCGATGCTGCTGCTGCTCTCTGGGAGGATTTCAGCACCCCCGACAAAAGGAACAGCTCCCCGTGAATCAAAGCAACACTCTCACTGAATGGAAACCACTCACCTCCAAGAGCGCACAGACAGGTGTAAACAAGCAAGAGGAGCCTCGGAGGGCTACATCCTGAGCCCAGACGCTCCAGTTGCCACATCGTTAAAAGCAAAATATTTAGTGGAGGGCTACAGCCCGGGTGCAGTTCTCAGTCGCTGCGCTGGTCTACATTTTTTCAGATTTTTGTCAACGACCAGCTGTTTGTGCATGACGTAATTCAGACGACGACGGGACAGCTCCTCCCTTTGGCTTTGATTTGACAATCTCAATATGTCGACTTATTTCATTGGACCTTCCGCCCTGTCAGTCTGGGGACGGCGCAGACGTCGCCTACATTGCACCACAAGGCTCCGCACTTCGGTGTCCGGGCCACCACACAGCACACAGGGCCGAGTGGGGGAGTACAGAGGCGGTAGCTTATTCACCCCGGAGGCTGCAGCCTCTTCACCCAGAAGCCAGGACAGAAAGTTTGGGGGTGGGTGTCTGATCCTGTGCAGCCCTCTGGACTCATCGGTGTGTTGAGAAATACGACTGTTTTATCTTGTTGAATTTGCAGCTTAATCTGCATTGCAGTGTATTGCCTTTGCAACAAAACTTGTGTTTAGAAGATTTCTATCCATTATTATGTTGCAATCAGTAAGCTTTGTCTTTGTATTTTCATTATGTTACCAATTGGTGCAATACTTTTTACACCGCACCAACACTTCCAAATTTATTCTGAGATAGTTGGATTTGGATTTCTGTTATTGTTAAATAACAGTTGGACTGACCCGACATTTTGAGTAGCCTAATTGTACTACACTATCACATGCTGAACATTTCTTTTCTTTTAAAATATGTCCTTATTTGGAGTTAAAACAATGCTTTATAGTCTTTTATTTGGTATTTTTGTCACCTTCAACAAATATTCAAGTCAAGTTGGCACCCAATGGTAACTGAACTAAATGTTGACTGTTCCATGTCCAATAATGACATTAACGAGGGTATCAAAATGATTACATTTGTTGTTATTGTGTTTTATTCATATTGAAAACAAATCTTGGCAAATCTTTTTCTCCTTAATTAATCCACTTCAGTTAGCTCCTGGATTTAGCTCCTGGACATACTCATTTGAAGCATCTCTCTCATGTTCAGCAGTGATTGCAGACTCATTGGGGGGAAGAAGAAAATTTTACAAAAATCCATTTCCCTGCAGGAGCTGGACAATAAGACTGACTCAAATCCTCAGTCATGATTATTTTTAGGCTGTGGGGTGACTTCAACATGAGTCATAGCTGTCCAAGCAGATCTGTCAAGAGAGTGAATGAGCTCCTGAATCAGGTTGGGTATAATTCAGTTGTCATAATGAATCATTAAACTTAATTGTTCATACTGAACTAAGAACAGATTTCTAGGAAGTTGAGAATGATAACTATAATGAAATTCTCTTTGTGACAAACTTTTGCTGACCTCAAACCAACCCAACACACTTGTTATGGGGGGGGGGTAAATTATCTCACAGTTAAGTCTACCAATCTGCCTGGAGTTATTTTTCCACTATGGCTGACTACAGAAAAGCCTGCTATGAATTAACATGCTCTCTGTAGTTCAAAGAATGTAAACGGTAAACGGGTCACAATGAGCCTCACAAAAGTAACATGCTTTGCAGAGTGACAGGAATATGTTGATACTTTAAGATCTTGCCCTATTCCACCTCCAAAAGAATCATACTTAAGACCTAGAGTTTGTATTTTGTTGTTTGTCCTAACTTGAAGAGTACAGAGTTGACACCATTTCAGCCAGTTATTAATATCCATGTCCATCCGCGTAGTCCAATTTAAAATCTAAAAATATTACGGAAAGTACATTTTGTGACCAAGAATAAATGAGGTGGATTCTGAAAGAACCTGTAAGATGTGTGAAGCACTACAATCCTGTCACCTTGATGAGGATAGGAAACAGTGCTGCAAGAATACCTGAGAAAATACTCTTTGCTGTGACTCTATGTGACTATTGTTGATAATTGGCATATGGCTGGCAGCACTCATATTTACTTTGAAGTTTTCTTTAAAGTTGTAAAGGTTGCCAGATGCCCTGTTTACCACGACCCACGCATAGCTTTGCCATTAAGTGTTGCAATAATCAGCTCAGCTAGAATCCAGCTCCAATGTGTCTGACTGAAAATGTCCTTCTTGCTAAAGATATTTATCCTATAATGCAGTGAAACTTTAAAGATGCATAGCAGCAGCAACAACATTGACACAAAACTGATTTGTAAGAGAAGAGGAAAAGTATTGTGGTCCTCTAAAGGTTAGTGCCAGGTTTGATGCTTGACCCTGTTGTATGTGAAATTTAGGGTTTTGGTCCCAAGACATTCAAGTTTGGACACACTGGCTGCACATACTGTAGCTGTTTATGAGAACATCTGTCTAGGGGGCTGCTGTCATCCTCTAGGTTGTGAAGTGTTGTGCAACGCTTTGTACAAAGCAAATCAAAAGCTTGCCAGATATTCTGACAAGATAAAAGACAACCTCATCTTTCTGTTAAAAGAGACCTCGAAGCCACCCAGTGATTGATAATTACCGCAGATAAGAGCAGTCATGGTCAGAGAGAAAGGTTAGGTCATAAATCTAGAGTGATTGTTTAAATACCCGATTGATTATACTACATTTACATAGTCCGTGTATTTAATTATTATATACTGTGTAAACAGGAACGAGACGATACATTTCTGAGCCATTAGAACATTTCTGGAAAGTTTTTCTTCCTTCAATAAAATCTAAACTTTTAAAACTGGTTCATGCTGTTTGGTAATGATCCCACAGTGACATTTGGTGGAAGAAGATGAAGCATAACCAGCAAACCAGTTTTAAAAATTGGTGGTAGGAGGATGTGTGCACGTGCATAGTTATTTTTGCTCTCCCTAAGGTAAGGCTCTCCACAGCCTTAGTGTACCAGTCACACAATCATACACAGATGAGCATCAAGGGCTTCAAGTTAAGTATTTTAACCAGCTGGCTGACATTCAAATCTACTGCTGTACCTAATCCTTGGCCACTTCATGTCCTATGGAGAATGTAACTTGTTGCTAAAGTAAACTCAGATGGTCCATACCAATATGTGGGCATACTGTGTGCAGCATGTTCAGTTCAAGAGATAAATTGACAAAATGGAAAAGAGGGAAGGAAGGACAGGGTGGCCTGCTGGTAAAGTTAAGCACTCTACCTTGGTGGCTCAGCTTCAGTACACAATACACTCTGCAATCTATAAGACTACATCCTATTGCCGCCTGCTATATTTGGACAATTATTAACATGAAAAGCAAATCACAAGGCACAATCAACCAGCGTCTCTGGACAAGAGCTTAAGTGGGCATACATTGATAATTACACCGAGCGTGGACATCTTCAGCTTGGTTTTCCTCAAAACAGCTCCTCTGTCAATAACAGAACACCACTGTGTTATAACAAAGGCATTTACCCTGGTAGCTTGAAAAAGGTTGAGTGTGCTTCTACCATCCCTCTAGACTGTAGCCAGTCAGACATTTATAGCTCAACAGCACCCCCTTATGAATATTGTTTTCCTCTCTTATTTCTATATGAGCTACTGAGTAGCAGTAATGGTCCTGAATAAAAAGATAGCAACTTATATGTTTTCACATTTTTTATAATTCATCATTTACAATATTTGGTTTTTAAAAACCAATCAAAAGTAGGAAGGGAAAGAGGAAAATAATACAGTGAAGTAAAGTTCGCATTTACACTGGAAAGGTAACAGTTAAGGCACACCTTATTAGTGGAAATATCCCACAACAACAGCACATCATTCAATAACGTCCCCACTGACCCAAGGTAGTGTGATTCTATGTAAGTGATTCATCTTTTTTCTGTGTTTGTTGCTTGTAATCTGTTGACACCTCACAAGTAAAACTACAACAACTATAAGTACTGCACATATCCAACTCTAAGAGGTAAGTCTTCAGCTGTTCAAGCTAAAAAAAACATTACATCCTGAACACTCCAAAACGTGTCTTCTTTGTTGGTGCATTCAGTGCTGCACTGAGGCTCAGTCCCAAAACCAGACGAGTATCAGCAGGATCAATAATCCCATCATCCCACAGTCTGTAAAAAAGAAATAAAAAAGCACCACATTAGATGGCGCAATGCACCTCACTTATCTGATGATTCTTGTAATACTTGTAGTACATGTCTTTCATCAAATACTTTAATACAAAAATCAAGGTGTTGCTTACATTCTGTGAATCATTTTATCACACAAACTGAATGACGTGTCCTGACCAAAGCTCACCTAGCACTAGAGAAGTATGGACTGCCTTCCTCTTCAAACCGTTGCACTATTGGTTTCTTCATGGCGGCCTCTTGCTCTGCTGTGAACTGTGAATAAATTGTTAAAACAAAAAAGGAATTGGTGCTGTAGGTCTTCAAAACTAAACTGCAGGAAAAATGCACAGCATAGTCATGTAGAGTGTAGTCTCGCATTGCCAGACTTTCTTCCACAGCGCTGCTGAGGAGCGTCTGGCGAGTCCACACAGCATTCCGTAATGAGAGAAAAACATGCTTTGTATCATTGGCATTTCTTTAACCCAATCACAATCGCCTTGGGTGGTGGCGCTGCAACAGAAAACTTATATTGGACAGCTACAGCAGTTCAGCTAACTGGATTTACCCTGCAGAGATCTGAGGAGCAGTCAGCAATAGTCCTCATAAATCCAGAGTTTAGAATGCTAACACAAAGAAAGTGGACAAAGATAGGTCCCACATTTTTATTTTTGAGTATTTTTAAAATCAAAATCCCTTGACTCATCTTGAACTATGGGTTGTATACATAAATGTATCCAATCAAATGTGATTTTGCTGAAGGAGCTAAGCGTGCCTAGCCTATAAAGCCGCTATGTGTTAGCTTGTGGTCCGTGGTAGCTAAAAGGGATCGTGGCCCATATGTGTGTGTTTGGATGTCAATTGGCAAAGACCTTGAGCAAGATTGAGGTTGAATTTATTACTTTCCCCCTTGTCCACCGTCTCCTAATCTAAATACATGGGTGAGAGAGGTGTGGGCCAACATTGTCTTGCGGCTGTGTTTGCCAAGCCAAGCCTTTGTAATGTTAATTGTTGAATGTTACCGCTGGTTATATATCCAAAAATATAACTTGTTCTTTAGGTTTGAACTGTGAATACAAGTAAAATAAAGATGGCAAAAGGAGAGAGTACATTTTAATTTATGAATAAAAAATAAACTGATGATTAGTTTCCTTTTTAATGCCATATATTGTTAAACCATCAAAAACATCACTGATTGAAATGCTTGCCATCAGTGCACTGATGTGACACTACATTCTGATGCTATTAAAGCAATCTTAGTACACCGATATCTGACACAATTTAATTACAGCCACTTGATGACTGCACTACTCAAGATAAGTCATTACAGTAACACTGATATAACTTTATCCTTGTATAAGAGCCTTGTCCAACCATTACTGCAAGAACATTATCTTCATATATGTTTATGTTTTTTTGGCAGAAAATCCACAAACGCTAATTGAAGCCTTTCCAGTGAAGCATTGACTGAATGATTAATATGAATCTTTACCTCCTTTCCCTCACGTGCCCTCTGATCCTTGGTGATGGTGGCCAGGACAGTGGCTGCCTGTTCCCCCATTACAGAAATGCGGGAATTTGGCCACATGTACAGGAATCGAGGGCTGTGAGAAGAAAAAAGCTATTGTCAATTTGTTTGTTATTTGCAGAGCCAGAATAGTCAGCTAAATCACAGACAAACAACTAATAAGAACAACAACAACAAACAGAAACCTGCATTAATGAAGATCTCCTACTCTAATAATAGCCTGATAATCTGATGACAACTACAGCAAAACATATTTTATGAGAACTTTGGACAGAAAAAGTACCACTTAGGGAATACTAAATAATTAACCAAAATCAAACATTTTCCAATATTCTAAATCATCTGTGCTTATTCAAATTTTACTAGATAATGCTTGACATTTGTTTTCTAAATGTATCAATAACAAAAAGGAGAAAAAGGTAAGTGAGACACTGATGAGAAGAGTCAGAAAATAGCTTGTGTAACTATAACTATTTACAGAATATATGCAATGTTACTACAGTATATTACAATGAAAGTTATGAGTGTGTACACAACACAACCATTTTACAGGTGTCAAGAGGCCACTTCCTCCTAAATATAAAAATCTGCATCCATAAAAAGTGCATCTGATGCATATTATTATACATATTGAACAGCATGCACAGTACATATTGTACATTTAAATTACGCTCTAACAATGCAGATGCAGCTAGTAATCTTCATATTTATGTAATACTGTGGGTCTTGGCCAGGCTTCTGTTTTGTTAATATGTAATGCTACTGGTGCTGTCGATTTTATTTTACATTAACTTACCTGTAGGCTCTGCCGCACATGCCATAGTTTCCTGCACCATAGGAACCGCCAATGATAACAGTAATCTTGGGTACATTTGCACAGGCAACTGCAGTTACCATCTTAGCTCCATCTTTGGCAATTCCTCCTGCTTCATACTCCCTACCCACCATGAAGCCTAAAATAAAGATGCAGAGAAGAGATTGCAAATACAAACTGGATTGACTTTGTGTGTTTTCATCTTAAGGGACAGGTGTGTTACAAATAAACAATCAATGGTAAACAGGTAAACTGAGTGGCTGCTGTGAAATAAAATATACATCATGTCATATTTGATTATGTAAACTGTGATATTTTCACTTTTATCAAATATCACTTTGCAGTATGCACTTACAAGCTTGTATTAAAGACAGGATTCATTATGTGCCTAAGATCTAAACAAAACAGTAACATATATACAACTACTAACAAATGTCTTTTGACTTATTTAAGTACCTAAATCCTCCTAAATATCCTTTGTTATTGTTTTCAAACCCAAACCTCAGATATAAAGAGTTTCCACTGACCTGTTATGTTTTGGAGAAAAATAAGTGGAATGTTTCGTTGGCAGCACAATTCGATGAAATGTGTTCCCTGAAAATTAATCAAAATATTCAGTGTATCTAGTATTCCCACTGCAACAGAAAAACTGCTAAAGAACAAAAACACAGACATGTATTATCAGGACCTTTAAATAAAATGATGAGGATGATAATCATGTAATTTTCTTGGCAATATAACCTGTGCCAACAGAGCAGAATATATATTTAAAGCAAACAAGTGTACATGCTGAACTGCCTGAAGTACTAGTCTAGTGCCTGGGCTGTAGCTGTACCCATTTACATATACTGTCTGAAACACGTCTGGAGTTTGTGCTTACACAGGAAGCTGTCCTGAAGTGTGTGTCCTTTGAGCAGTTGGTCTCACCTTTATCCTCATCTTCATCTGAGCCGAGATCAGAAATGTATCAACTTGGGAGGGAGGTCATTTGGCTTCACACTGGCTTTGTACTTGCTAGATTTTACTTTGAATACGAAGGAGCAGAATAGCCTTCAGCCTTGCCAGAAAAGTACACTTAACAACACAGAGCTACCAGGAGCTATTGCACAGGAAAACAAGTACAAAAGTGCACTCTGCAGAGACACATAATCTCCATCTTATTTGTATTGGTGAATTAGTCAGGTGTTTTCTTCTTTTGGTGTTTGATTTATTTTTTTGGTAGCTACCTCTGCTGGCTTTCTTTCGATGAAGCACCTTGCCTTGCAAAGTGTAAACAGAAGTCGCAGACAGCGTGAAAGACGGCTGCTTTTAAGAAATTGTCAGTTGGTGAAAAATGATCCATCAGTTCGCTGCTCCTAAATGTGTGCACAACAACAGGAATCTAATCTTTTCTCTGTTACCTCTCGCTTTCACAAACACCTGGGGAAAAGCTTTTAATAATTTAACAGTTAGCATAATAGAAGCCCGGGGCACGTCTTAAGTGATGACAGCTTGTCTCAAAAATGCATCTCGAAATGCAGGTGTTGTATTGATTTTTCCTGGATATGCTCTCCGAGCATGTCTGTTCCACATCTGCCTGTCTAAATCACTGTGTCAGTCCCTTTCAACTGCAATTAGACTGATGAGATAATGCTCATACTGTTATATTGAAACCTCACAGAAAAGTGAGTCAAAGAAACCTTTTTTTCAGGTCAAGCTTGTAATCTAATTCAAAAAATATTATGTTATGTTTGAAAAATATATTAGTCTATAATCACAAATTCAGCTCCTCATCTTTCCAAAGCCTGTGTAAAGTTCAGCTATTCATGACAGACTGGCTTGCAAATTAAGTGAATTATATTAAATGAAAATGATAACTGTCCCTTGTTCATTGTTTCTTAATGCTACATTATTACAATGCCATTCATCAGAGTACTCCTAAGATTGACCAGACAAGTGCAATTTGAGTGCCTTATCGTACAAGAGTATGATACAACCAGTACAAACCACTCACAAAGACTAAAGCTTCTTCAAGAGACATTTTGGTAGTCAGTGTTGTAAGCAGCATCATCTGTGGAGAATACTATTTGAAGTGCTTCAGTATTATATAGTTTAAGACCTTGACCTTTAGAGAAAAACATTGTCAGTACAATGCTAACTCTTTTGAAAATGTAACTTAATCAAGAGGCTTAGTTTGGTACACTTTACACAGGTGTTGCATGTTTACTTATAATATTATAGGATCCAAGCTGTACCACGAGTAATGTTTTGAAAAAGCCATATTTATTCTTTTGAGAACATTTACTATTAGTGTTTTCGGTCCAAAGGATATTTAGTTACCTTTTTTGCAGACTCTGAAAACAGGACTCCGTTGTTGCCAATGATGCCGACAGGGTAACCAAATATTCTTGAAAATCCTGAACAGGTATATATTGAGAGCAAATGTTAAGGTTGATAGATTCCATTAATAACTTAATTCTCTGGGTTGTAAAGAATGGAATTTCACATACCTGTAACAAGTGTGTCTCCATAGAAAGCCTTGAACTCATCAAATTTACTGCCATCTACGATCCTGGCGATGACCTGCACTCAAATGTATAAAGAAGAGTTGTTAAAGTCAATAATGCAATGACATGTATTCACGTTACACGGTAAGACTGGTGATATTCTATATTTTTGTTGTCAACGAGTCCATTCAGTCCTACTGAAGTTGTAACTTTTTCTTATAAACCACAAATATAATTGTTTTTAGCAAAGATATTCAAACAGGAGTTAATGAGTGGTAAGGCGTATTTATTTGGGACTAGGGCTGTGCAATTAATTTAATTTCTATTTCGGCTCCCAACGATCAACCAAAATAGTACAATTGAGAACAAAAAATGATTTTGCCATGTTCTGTTTTGCAAGATCAGTCTTATTTTGTCTTGTGTTCTGAATGATACACGCATTCCCATGTCCGGCCCTCCCAAAGCCATAAACTCTCTCAGGGAGGCAAGTTGTGTGCATATTAGGGGTGCAAGATATATCAATTCAATATCTTTATTCTACGTCAATCTGCTTTCGTCTCTCCGCTGTAGTAGACGTTGTATTCCACCGACGTGCCATATTCACTTACTGTTTAAAACTTTTACCAGCTTAGTGGGGGTGCATACCACTCAAAACCAACACGAAAAAACGTTCCCTCAGCATTTTGTTTTGTTGTTAAATTGGATGTAAAATGAGCAGAGACATCAAATCACCTGTTTCATGTAACGTTATTCTAAGGTACTGTCTATGTGCCGGATATTTCCTTAGGTTGGCTAGCAAATAAGCCCACTGATGGCAACATTATTGTTAATAGTTTGGCACAATGTTTAATAATGACAGTAGTAGTGGTCATAGTGAGTGAAAATGTGATGTTGTGTGTGATATCTGTAAAGCTGAACCGACTCACAGTAGAAAAACAGATTTGATTCCGATCCTTACTCTTTCTGTGAGATAAAGGACACTAACATTATACCCTGAACACTATCCATTATACCCAAAGGTTAATGAGTACTCGTGTTAAATAATAGTGATTTCAATATTGACCAAAATAATCGTGATTATTTGTTTCCAATAATAGAGCAGCCCAAGACTATTTTCAGGCAGTGATTTGGTGATAGTGAGTATTTACAACGGCATGATAGCGTACGTTCAATCAGTTCAATAAACTACAATGACCATGTTCATGGTAACAAAGGAACTCGTTACCCAGCGCGACAGTGTTTCTCATTGATTTGTTTGTATTAGCTTTTGGACAAAAATGGAACTCTATGGCACAGAGGAATAAGCTAAATCAAGGTTTGGCTAAACAGATGAGACTTGTTAGTAGAATCAATTCATTGCTGTTTTTTGTTGTTAGAAATTGGTAGGCAAATTACATATGAAATCTCCAAACTGATACTTTAAAAAAAAAAGAAACTGATGTAATAAACAATTTTAATATAAGTGATTTAAGGGTGCCCTGTGTTGAAAAGCCTTTTACAGTTGAACAACTCCTGTAAAGAGGGAGCAGTCACTTGATCTTGTATCCTAAATGGACTGTCAATACTGTTCTACACTACAAAAGTTTGACATCTCTAGAGTTAGCAGACATTGTTGCTCCTGGGTCTACATCAGGAATCAAACGGTACAGGCTTTAAACCAAATGAGAACATCTGGCAAGCCCTGCCAGAGAAAGCAAAAACAAAGTGGTTGATGGTAATTTTAAGTACAGCTTTGAACTTATTTTTCTTGCCCCTTTGAGACAATGTATAGGAAACTGGACAAATACCTCTCTGACATCAAAGTTGCGTTTCAAATTACCCCCAACTATGCCATAGAGTTCATCTGCAGGGTAGAGAGGGGTTTCAGTAGGTTCTGTGGTGACCTGAAAAATATAATAACTCCACATTAACAGAAAGCATAGACAGCTTAACATGCTAGACAGTAAAAGGTAATTATTAATGATTGTCATCATAGGACTGACCTCAATATTTTTTCTGTAGTTGAGGTTTCTCACTGTCTTTCTTGCTAAATGGAGTGCGTGGTTATCATCTAAAGCATAGTGGTCTGTCACACCAGATTTTCTGTAAAATAAGCAACAAATCAATCACGGTGTCATTATTACAGCACATAAATCATTACTTAAAATTATAGCACTGATAAGAGTGTGTGATGGGTTATTAGATTAAATCTGTAAATGTGGACCACCAACATTTTCTGACTATTTATAAAATGAGATCTATCTACAGTGAAAAAATATGATGAAAACAGTAATGCTTGCACACTGACAAAAATGTATTTAAATGAACGTTTTGTCGCAGCTGAGTCTTCTCATGTCAAAAACATTTTGACCTGAAGAAATCCCTATTACTCTTTCCAATTGTCTTGCATCTACATGTGATCTGCGTACATTACAAAACTCTCAATTCTTGTGGAGAACAACCTACTCTCTCTGTAAACCCAGCTTATAAATGGAACCACTGAAAAATATTTGTACCACATTGTTTGTCCTGGTTTGTCAAGAATGTTGATTATTTTAGGGTGCAGTCCCAGTATTCCTATGAACAACATCCTAATGAGGTATCAGTACATGAGCAACACATCTCCAAAAGCAGAAACAAGAGCTCAAAAACCCATGCATGCATAATAATTAAAAATATATATATATACACTGTTCTTGCATACTTGCAGTGAAGATCAGCACCACCAAGGTCCTCTGCAGAAACTTCTTCCCCAGTGGCAGCTTTGACCTATAAATACAAAAGCACAGATACTTTCAAACAAAAACACAATATGAGTGAAGTAGTTTTCACCATTAAGTAGTGTCTGCTACCTGATCACTATTTACTATACAGCTTGAATAAAATTAATACAACATAATGTGTATGCCATTAGTAGGTTATTTATTGTGCTTAATTGGTAAATTGTTGGTAAAAACCTATTTCTGGGAATATCAGTGACCAATCAACGAACAGGATTATCAGACAACTTGATGCTCCAACTGTCATCCTAGTCTTATATAATCTAAAAACATAAACATGTCCTACCAGTGGAGGGCCTCCAAGGAAAATGGTTCCTTGCTTCCGCACAATAATGCTCTCATCTGCCATGGCAGGCACATAAGCTCCTCCAGCAGTACAGGACCCCATCACAACAGCAATCTGAAATAGTCAAAAAAAAAGTCTAATACTAACAGGCATCCAAGATAGCAAAACCACGAAAGCTCTGCTATGAAATAAATGGCTGATTTCTATAACAGTGTAATACAAGCCCAATGACAACTTGGCTTCAAGCAAGTTTCCCACTTGATTGCCCTTTTCAATAAAGAACTGAATTGTCAATGCGATTAACAACAATGTATTAGGCACTGGAACTGGACTCGTAAATTTGTAATACAGCAATCTAATGGTAAATGTGGTGAGCGGTAATACTTAATAGGGCTTGGGGGAAAAACCTTAAGGAAACAAGAATATAGGCCATAGAAGGAAATGCCTTGAATAATATATGATTTTAATCGTTTGGAGAGACAATGTTAGCAAGAATTAATAGGCATTCAGTTTGTTGAAGTTGTAAGAACATATTTAGCTATGTTTAAAACCCATGGGTCTTCTGGAGAGATTTGAGGGCAAGACCTGACTGCTCTACAGCACCAATCACATATATCAGCTCTCACACAAACTGACTTCTTTTTGTTTTGTTTTTGAACACAAGGATGTCAATTCGTCAACAGTCAATAACCAGATGAATCAGTTACCTCTATGGTAAAATTTTCAGACAACCCTGTATGCTTCTAAGAACTGATCCATGTATTAATGTGAAGTTATTTCAAATAAAACACATGAACTATCCATGATAACAACAATAGGCTACAGTAAAAGACAGTGACCAAAGGTGGACAACAAACTATGAAGTTATGGTAAAGTCTAACCTGCTCTAAGTGTTTTGTATAATACACATGTGAAATACAATGTTATCAAACAAACATAAGCATCACCTGAGCTATTCCCTCTGAAGATAGTCTGGCCTGGTTGTAGAAAATACGTCCAAAGTGATCTCTGTCTGGAAAGACGTCGGCCTGTCTGGGAAGATTGCCCCTCCCGAATCCACTAAAAGAGTTAAGAACATCAGAATAGTTTGTGAACTCAGCAATTATTATTAAAATCTGGCCTCTGGTTATTACAGACACTTAGTCTTCCTTATACGATAAAGCCTAAATAGCCTTAAAGAGGGAATTCTGAGATGTCCCAAGTCTACACTGACACGGAGTCCTTTGACTTTGGAACAACTGCACAGGAGACCAAGCTGATCATGTTACTGAATAAATCACAATATAAATACAACTTCTAGTATGCTCATTTTATAAAGTTACTTATATACAATATTTCCGTTTTTCTCCAGAATGACTTTCATATTTATATGTTCAATTCTGCTAGTGAACGTATATTCCGTTTGTTGATTTACCAAACTCTTTTGACTATAGAAATACTCACCCAAATAAATGCATGGCAAGTGGTTCTGCTGAGCTATTTCCTGTGCCCGAAGGTGTTTCTTCACTGTAATTGGAAAGTATGTTCCGCCTTTGACAGTGGCATCATTTGCAACAATAACACATTCCACCCTATTGTAAATTAAAAAAAAAAAAAAAAATAAAACATTTAAATCTGTTGCGCACTTAAAGTAAAGTACTCAAGGGAAATCTCATTTTGGAAATTAACCAAAAAGCTAATCACAAGTAACAAAGATTAAATTAACACCCCATGTAATTATCATAGAATTTACAATTTGAATATTCTGCATCTAGTTAAGAATGTTTGATCTGCATTTAAAGAGGCACAGACAGTGGCTTAAAATCCTATTTTGTAGTCCGTTTTGAGCACAAATATCTGCTCAGTCATGGTGCTTACCCTGAAACCCGCCCAATCCCAGTAAGGATACCGCCTGCAGGGACTTCCTCTTTTCCATACAATTCATATGCTGCGAACTGAGAGAATTCCAAAAAAGGGGTCCTGCAAGAAAACCAAATTAAAAAGAAAGATGTCATACATGCTTGCAATTTAAAATAACAATTTTACACGTGAGATGTAGGGAAGTGTGTACAGAATCAGACAGAACTTCTGGTGCCATGGTTTGTGTAATGACATCAAACCTGAACACTACAAATCTTTTGCATCTAGTCTACTGGGTATGAGTCTGCAATCCATTTTGAGTCAAAGATGGAAGTAGATGATACTATACCCTGGATCCAGCAGTCTGTCTATACGCTCCCTAGGCAGGAGTTTCCCACGAGAAGTATGAAGTCTTCTGGCTTTTTCTCCCCCACCTGGATTAATAAAAAATAATTAGAATGTTAACAAACAAATTGCCAAAACTTTGGATTGTCCATTGTTGATGTGTCAAAGATTAGATCCTAGTTGCCAGACCTTCCTCTACAGCGCTGCAAAAGAGGGTCTGGCAACTCCCCACAGCATTCCGGGATGGGAGAAAAACCAGTCTTTAAACCAATCACAATCGTCATAGGCGGCGCTAAGCTCCACACGGATCCGTTGCAAAATAGCCTCGATGAAGGAACTTGTTTTGGTGGAACGTGTATGTGCAAAAGTTGTTTTAGTCATGGAAAAGAAAACTCAGATTGGACAGATAGTCTAGCTAGCTGTCTCAATTTACCCTACAGAGATCTGAGGAGCAGTTAACAGTCCTCATAAATCCACCAGAGTTTAAAATTCCATCACAAAAAAAGCAGAAGCAAACGGACATCAGCGAAAAGACATGCATCCGGTAGAATTTCCTGCAGCACCGGAGCAATCCCACAAGTGGAACGTCGTGAAATATCGACTGTAAATAAAAGCGTGACTGGCAATGTTGGCAAACAGTGTAAGTGCTTAGAGTTTTAGCCTTTTATAGGGATTTTTCGAACAGATAAGGGTAAGTGAAGGTGTTTTGTCAACACTTTCATCACCCAGATGGCCTGAACTTGGACACTAACTCACTGTTGGAATAAAAACACAGTGATGAATTTAAGTTTGGCAAAGTGTGTATCAGTCATGTGCTCACACCTACCCAATTTAACCTTCTCTGTCCGGCTTTTCAGTTCATCAACAAGCACTTGCATTCGCTCATAATTCTCCTGAAAAACAAGAAGAGTATATAGATATTAGTTTAGTTTTACATGTTGTATGATTTCTACAGATTGTGGCAGACATAGCAACTATTGACTGTTAACTGAGAACACCAATTATCGTATGAGTGGGCGAACATTATGACATTTCCAAATTACAAAAGACAACAAGTAATGATTATGCGCTAATTAAATTAAAGTCAGCTCTTAGACCATCTGCAATAGAGAAATTTACACAAATAAATAATAGACATGTTTACACTGGTATAAGGTGGAAATGTAAAGAAAATGTGTGTGGTGCCCTCAAGTGACATCTTTTGGTGTTGCATCAATAAAGATGAATTGATTGTTGGTTACTGGACACTATGTACCAGTAATTACACTAATGCATCTTATGATTAGAAGTAGTTATTTATAACTTCAACCTAACACTCTTAAGCACTACAACCTACAAACATTTCTTTTTAAAGTAAACCCTATTTGCCTTTTCTCCTACCTTGGCCTGATACGATTCTGTATTTGTTATATATGTTTAAGTGCTAAGTAATGCTGACGCTTAACTGGTCAGTTTTAGAGGTTACAGTAGATTCTGCACGTTGGTGCATTTCATTTTTTGTAACTCATTAGTTATACTGTATAACCTAAGCCAGAAGTTCTTAATTCTGGTCACCACCTCTCTGCTGGTTGCCACTCTAGCAATCTACACACCCACCCGGGATGCACTGTATACATACGTACGTTATACGCATGTAACATACGTTATGTAAAGTTTCAAGTGACAAAATGATGATTACATCACAACACAAGCCACAATATGGGGCTAGGACGCGTACAAGGAAATTACAATGTCACTCCGGTAAACCGACTTGGTGGCATAACTAACCAGCAGGACTATTCTTCTCGACCAGGACTGAGTTTCACTTACAAACCTGTCATGACACGTGGAGCTGAAAGCTATTTCTAACTGTTAAAAGGAAGGAAGAATAGTGAATAGTTATGATGATGATACTTCATGATGATGCCGTTAGACCTTGGCTGACATAAAAATGACAGCTCAAGGTGTTGAAGTCGACCTCTTGTTCCCGTAAACTAGCTAGAATTGATTTAGGAACTGAGTAAACTATATTATTTATGCGTTACACTATTTAGCTGACATACACGGCGTGGTCTGAAATCTGTCAGTTGTGTAGTTAGCTAAACAGTTAGCTAGCTAACGTTGACATTAGCAGTGAGTAGTAGCTGACGTTAGCAACAGGCTAACCTACCTGAAATTCAGGAGACTGTTTATCCGGCTGAGACCCGAGTCGAGCTACTTTATCGGCGTAGTAAGACCGTGTGCACGCCAAAGGTATACTCCTGCAGCGAAGCAACCACGGTCTGAACGTTTGTAGAAGCATTTTGATGCTCACGTCTACCTAAACGTGCAATGTTTAACCTAGCAGTTAAATCTTCTTCTGTGGTTAATGTAAGTAGGAGTAAAGCTCCTTATCGCCACCTGCTGCTATGCAAACTGTCTACATGTGTTTTATAAATAGTATGTGCTCAACAAATGCTACTCTTTTATCAGTAATCTTTAATGTAAATCTTTGACATAATAATCTGCACTGTACAATTTGTATTATATTTTATTATATATTGATTCTTTCATTTCAACTGCACCCTATGAATTTGGTAGTGACGTATGGCTGAATGTTCCAAAACAGCTTGTGGACATTGAATTAAGATTTTTATTTTATTCATTTTATTTGTCCACACACTATTCCTATGGTCAACAATTAGACTTGTTCTTATGTAGTCCACATCTTCCATGTAGTCTACATCCTCCATGTCCTGTTCAAACATTTAAAAAAAATAAAATTAAAAAAATTTCAGAATTTCATCAGTTATAACTCTGTTGATCAATTTAAACATGATATTTTAAAACATTAAAATTGAAAATTGCAGTGTGTTTATGATTCAAATAAAGCTACAAACCAAGATGCCAGACAGATCCATACTGCCATCATGTGGATATTATTAGCATTAAATCCCCAAAATCAGTGCTGTGTGCTTGGCAACACTGCTTTTTGTTGATCTCTATAAAAGAAATCTAGAAAATCAAAAGAAAAGGCTAAATTAGGCTATTATCTTGATATCTTGATTTGAAAGCAGAGGAATTCATCTACAGTAAGTTTCCTTTTTTGACCCATTTTCAATGGAAGTTTTGGGCATCAGTATGAAGCCATACATTTTCAATAACAAGTGTCTCAAAAAGTGTGGAACATTTCTATTGGACTATACTGAAACTGTTACAGAGAAAAGGCCTTGTCTCGTTTAGAAATGGTGACCAAAGGTGTTTTTAAGTGGGTATCAGAGTTAGCCTAAAAGCTTAAAAAAAACATCCCTTCTGACCCGAGTGCTTTATTCGAGCTAGAGTACATTTGGCAGAGTACAGACTGAAGAGCATTCAAACCAAGAGCTTTTAGTTCATTTAGTTTTAAGAGGCCTTTCTCCTCCAACGCTTCCACCTATTCTGTCGGCATGCATAGAAATGTCGATGACCTCCACTCAAATGGCTGCTCCTGTTTTCTTAGGAAATATACAATCCTCCACTCTCTGTGCGAACTTAAACCCTCTCACTCATCCAGCTCTCTCTACTTTGCCGTGACCCTTGAACCCTTCTCACTGCCGCAGTGGTGAAGTTACAGAATAGATGTAGAGGCATGAAAAGGCTGTTAAAAGTTAAAAAAATATATGGGGCAGGAAATTGTAAGCAGCATCAGTTGTTGTGAGAAATGTCCCTTTGAATCACTCAAATGTATAAACCGCCTTACAAATCTTTCATCTCATTACAGGATCACCACCAGATAAGGTAATGGACGTTCTCCCTTGTATGTACCATAATCCAATCTTTTTCACAGTTATGATAAGATGGGTAAGGTGAGAAACAGGATGAGATATTAATAACTCAGATATGACAAGGACAGATTTATATGAGTTTGAATGCAATACAAGACCATAAAAGAGATTACTATGAGCTTTACAGCTGTTATATAGTCACATTACAAACACACTGAAGTGCATCCTGAACACATAGCATGAACTGTCCCTGCACCAAAGAAACACAGCTCAATTCACTGGAATTTCCTTTCATACTGTAGGTCTAATCCTCCCACTGTAGTAAGACACATTTGTGCAGCACTGGAAGCATCATTTTTATCTATTTTATATTTTTTGTTGGGACAGGGACTGACATAAATGAGCTTTCATCCTGGTGTTCCACTAATGTGACACAGTGGGCAGAAAGGCCAGCACTGTAACAAACTTTCTTTTCTAATGCCATGATATAAAATGCCCCGCTAAGCGATTGTTTTGCAGGTTAGTTGTTTTTGCTGCACACCTCGATGTGTGAAAAATCCTGTTGGTTCATATTAGCCATTTGTTTCTACTATCTGAAAGCAGAGTTTCTCCAGTCCTGGGTTATAAGGTAATGTCTTGTACTTGGCCAAAGTTATTAAGTTGCCTGCAGTTTACTAAAGGAGTATAAAAGCCACCAAAGTAAAAGAAATTCCTAAAATGTCCCTTTTGTGCAAAATGGATTTTCTAAGGGAATAAAAGACCAAAGATACACAGCGGCATATCCACCACTTTCTCCTGTGATTTTACAGTATGTATCCTATCAAAAGAATGACCAATGATTATAAGTTCAGGTTCTATGATCAAAGCACAGTAGCTACCGGAAAGGAATGGTGTTGTTCACAAACGTCCCCAATCCTGTTATCAGGTTAGGTTAGGGTAAAAAAAATCTCCTAGCAACCATGACTCATACTGTGCCAAAAGAAAGAGCTTTTTTTTAAGTGGCTTAATCTGTCAAGAGCCAAGAAAGGGCAAGAAGGCTCTGCTGATTTAGTGATTGGTTTTGATTGAGCACTAACTGGTGACAAAATAGCATCTGATATGTTTTATGTTGGATGCTGCTGTAAATTATGCTTTACTGATTTTACTGATTAGCTCTCACTAAAATCCGCTGCTGCATTGGGTGTTTGGATGGCAATTTTCTGTGGTCTTAGGCTCATTTGTATATGAGGTTTTGCAGTGAGCTGCAAAGCAGAGCTTTGTGTCTTGTTTTTAGCTATGCTAGCTCTGGCTTTAGGAATTACAATATCTGCCTGGCAGTCGGTTGGTCCACCACTTTGGTCCAGACTGAAATCTCTCAACAACTGATGGATCGGCATGACATTTTGTACAGACATTCATGATTCCTAGAGGAAGACACCTGCTGACTTTGGTGATCCCCTGGCTTTTCCTCAAGCACCACCATAAGGTTGAAGTTTGTGGTTTTAAATGAAATGTTTAAACAACTATTGGATGAATTGCCATACAAAGTGGTTCTGGCATTCATGTTTTCCTCGGGATGCTTTGAAATACATTTGATGATCCCTAAACTATTAATACTGCACAATCATCAGGTTAAATGTTTTATTCTGTCCAGTACTTTGGTTTATGACAGAATACCTTCAAAACCTATAACATTCCCATGAGCCTCAGCTGTACTTTGTGTGTAGTGCTAATTCTCAAATGTTAGCGCTACACTAGATGGTGAACATGTTAAATCTGCCAAATGTGCTTAAGTACAGCACTGCTAGGTTGTTGCTACATGGCTATAGTGTAGACTCTTGTTCAATGCTTTTGTACTGAGCTGTGTTCTAAAGGAGAGCTTGACATACTTAGTTTTGAAGTGCAGTAAATATTCACTCCATTGCATCTATAATCCTCTTCAGGAGACTCCAAAGTGTGCTGTCAGTGCTCTAAAAGTGAATTCATTAAGTAGGATTCTCACAGTGCTCTGAAGTTGGTAGACTATTGTAATGTTATGTAAAGTGGCACTTTGCAAACATTATGGCAGCAGACAGCAGTGGTCACAAACATAAATACTTTTAACAACCAAGTGTGCAGAAATTCTATCTTTGCAACTTTATGAGACAAATGTACCAGCAATTTGATGCAACACATAAATGCTAAAGTCATCTTGCTATTGTTTGTTTAATCCAACTTCTATGTCTGTCAGGAAAGTGGGCAATTTGCAAGTGCTCTTGATATAACATGTTAAAGTAGGGTTGGCTCATTCCCACATTGCATCCCCACCTTTCCTCCTTCTCTCCCACTTTTGGTTGTTTGAAGTGCCGGTTGGAGAGCTGTAAAAGGAGTATCATTTACTGTAATGCTGGAGCGTCCTCCTCCACAGCCCTCACTTAGATCACTTAATTCACTTCAACAGTCCAGCGCTGTGCTCTGCGTGAACACAGCACGTTCACGATAGGAGGTTAGACAGAGACATGCGTTGACCTGTCAGCTTGCACTAAAATGCCACACTAAAACACCTGAAACCCCTGTTTTGTAGCTCACTTAATATGGATGTGGAGTATGCCTCTAACACAGCTACCAGCCAAAATCCATAGTTTTTTGGTAAAATAGTGTCACATTACTTTAAAGAAGACATTAAAGATTAATAGTGATAATCAATGTGATATTAGTTTTGTACATATCCAGTACTGGAACTACTGTCTGTATTTAATAGTTGTTTTTTTTTAAATAGAGGTTTGCTATAGTTTGTAGTGAATGTAGAAAAAGTGATAAAAGCGTTTTTCTTTTTTAAACTGCTAGTCAAGTCATTGGAATGAACTCAGTAGCATTAGCAGATATAACATGGATATATTGAGGCATCTGCTCAAGTGAAGAGACAATTCAGAGGCAAATTCTTGTTATGGTTGTTGGGCCAGAGACAGTGCTGCAAGTTTATTTCATTGGCTGAAAAGCCATAACCTTTGTTGCAAAATTAAATGTCTGTGGCTAGTGTAATTATGTGGTAGTAGCATTAAATTGTCAAGGAAACAGTTAGAATATTAATGCCGGTTGTAAATGAGTCCATTAACAGGTTGCCATACACAAATGTGTGAATTAAGGAATGAAATATGTAGAGACCAGTGGAGAAGTCAAGTGTTGTGTCATGAATATGTAATACCTTTTTGCAGGGGGTTAGAAATCTGCTGACACTAAGTGTAGATTAACCTGTTATAAGTCCATCACACCCCCAATCCTTTTATATAAGATCATCGTAATACCATGAATACCCTTTGAAGATACAGAAAACCCGTCTTTTATACACACCATAACACCACGGAGGAAAAACAAGGTAATTTACTTCAGCTGGGCAAGTAGAGGAATCAAACTAAATGTTTGTCGGTTGAACCAACATGGGGTACAAGCTGCCTGTCCCACAGAAATGCAGATATACTTAGAGTGGAAGGTAACTAAGTACATTTACTCAAGAACAAGTAAGTACAATTTTTAGGTATATTTATTTAAGTAATTCCATTTCATGCTACTCTCTTCTTCCACTCACTACATTTCAGGGGCAAATGTTGCACTCCACTACTGAAATAGGCTCTGCATCGTCACTCGTTTGACTTTTGGTATATTTGGATGGTAATACTTTTGTACTTTAACAAAAGTTTAGAATTTTGAATGACTTTCACTTGTAACAGAGTATTTTACACCGTGGTATTGCTACTTTTACGTCAGCAAAAAGGCTGAGTACTTCTTTCACCACTGGATATACTTTTCTTTAACATTTGCAGAACTTCTCATAAAGTATCAGACAAAAACTCCACACAATAGTTTAATAAAATCAACCACAGACTAGAAAAAAAAGAGAGCAAAGGCATTTTGTATTGAAGAGGAAACTTAATTAACAACAGGAAGTTTCTTTCCACTGTAAGCTTGAATTAATACATGTTTACAGTAAATGTACAACACCATCATGAGTTCAGTCAAGCTATATGTTCTACACATCATTATTGTACGTACGTAACATAATTTCTGTATCAGGTCATGTTAGCCAGCTAACTTATAGCAATCAGATGACACGATTAACATTGAGGTTTGACTTTTGACATAAGTATTACCTGTGTATTTTATATGTTCCCATTATTAAAGGTCCCATGACATGGGGCTCTTTGGATGCTTTTACATAGGCCTTAGTGGTCCCCTTATAACATATCTGAAGTCACTTTTCTAAAATTCAGCCTTGGTGCAGAATTACAGCCACTAGAGCCAGTCCCACATTGAGCTTTTCCTTAGTATGTGCCTCATGGGTGGGCCAAATTCTCTGGGTGGGCAAAGCAGAAAAAGCGGAGGTAACCAGATCGGCCCATTTGAGCTTTCATTTTCTCAAAGGCAGAGCAGGATACCTAGGGCTCGGTTTACACATATTGCCATTTGTAGTAACTGGGGGACCATAGGCAGGTTGGCGGAACCCATTTTAATGTTAAAAAAACTCAGAAAGTGAATTTTTCATGCAATGGGACCTTTAATGGGGACATAGGCCGTACATTAGCTATTTAGTACAGAAGGTACAGATTTTATGATTTATTTAAGAGCAGAAAACGAAGCTGAGAAGTCAAAGACATCAAGGTGAACAAATTGTCACTTTAATTTGAAAGCGTATAGCTGACTGTAGCAAACACAGAGATGTTTCAGATTTAGAAAGAAAGCACAGAATAAGGCAAACACTGTGAAAAACCAACACAGTACAGTGTCACTGTATGTGTGTCTGTCAAAGAAATTACAAAAATATCAGTCAGTGTAATATCTTACATACTCTTGTATCAAACTCATTAGACTTTGTCTCAGTGGCTTTGCTGCAAAAATTTCCCTTTACGTTCACACCAGTGCAGTTATTATCAGTAGTTTCTTCAACTCAAATTGATTACGCCTGTTTGAAAAAGAAATGCCAATCTTTAAATAGGTTTCTCATTGGCATTTAACTTCAGAAGGTCGTGCTCAGAGACCCAGAGAAGACAATACTTGCATGAGTGTCCCAGGCTCACACATATCACAGATCTTTTTCTGATTTTAATATCTAACTGACCTACAGTAAAATTATCAGACAGGAAGTTAGGTGTCAGGCGGGTTAGAACTACTTTTTATAGCGCTTTTCTAAACACTCAAAGACACTTTACAGTTTTGGTTTACGAACAAACAAAAGGTACGTAGACATGACAGACAAAAATTAAAAGGACGCCACATAGGTGCATGGATAAGCACAGGTAAAGCAGGAGAGGTAAGCAAAGAAAAAGACATCAACATTGCACCCTTTTTTCAGTTCAAAATGTAAATCAGAGACATTAACCAATCTTTATATTATTTTAATCCCATAAACAGAAAAACCTGGAAATCTCTCTTGACTCATTGCTACCTTCTTTTCTTTCTTGATTTACAGGTTGAGCATGTCTTTTGCACTCAAGGTGTCTAGAACTGGTAGCCTGACAAGCCAGACCCATATCAAGACGCTGGGTCTAGCTCTGGCAGGTCTCAATCCGAGGGGCGGAATAAACAGTTGTCTTTCAATTACCTCTAAACGCAGTAGGAAAGTACTACAACCAACCAGAGAAACGATAGTTGATTAAACTTTTTTGCCGGCAAAACTACGAACACATCTTCCTTTTTTAAGAATGACTTCAGTGCTTAACTCCAAGTCTTCCAGAGTAGCGGCCAAAGCCGATACGAAAGACTGCTGTTCGCTAGCAGCAGCAGCAGCCATCTTCTTTGTTTTCAAGTAGCAAGGAATTCACGCATGTTAAGCCCGCCCACCGACTCTATACACGATGTGATTGGCCTGACCAGATTTTGTTTTTCCAGCATGCCAACGGAGAGTTGCTAGACTGACCCTAGCTGCAAATTACATGTGCTGCCCTAAAATGCGTCTTGATTTCTAGGCTATGTAACTGTAAGATAAAGCTACAACATGCAACTCCTGTGGTTAAAATAACAATACAAGTGAGGTGAGTGCCATTTGGGCATTGGGGATTATGCAGCAGAAATGCAAAGCTTGAAAGCAGAAAAAAATGTATGGTAAAGAATATAGCTTGAAAAAGTGTTATTGCCACCATACCTCAAACAATCAGACTGAGACAGCACTAGCCACAAATAGTGTATTTTCCATCCTGTTAATGTGTTAAAGTGCCCATATTGTGGAAAAACAACTAACTTTTTCTGGGATTTGTGGTCTTATTTTTTGTCTCTGGTGCTTCAACACACATATAAACTTTGAAAAAAATGATCCATGCTGTTCTGAGTGAGATACAGGATTCTGAATGTCCTCTGCCTTCAGTCTCCGGGTGAGCTGTTCAAAATCTCCACGGCTTTCTATGTAACTAGTCGAGACGTAGCATCCTAGCGCTAGCATGCTAGCTCATTGGCAAAACACTGCTACAACACACACTAGTTCACCATAATCTACAATAAAACAACTTACATGTTCCTGTTCTGCAGGTATTCCACAAGTGCATTCTTGTATAGAAGTCACCCAGCTAATCCTGCTTTGTACTGACCAAAGTTGGAAAAACAGTAGCTAGCTGATGTGAGCCTTATCTATCTACTGCGCATATGTGCCTCCCAACAAATATAGTAAAGAAGTGAGATGTCTCACTCTGTAGCTAAAACAGAGACCTAAACACACAGTGAAAAAGAGGATCTGCAGCAATGTGCAATACAACAAAAACATGGTGTTTTTTGAAAATTAAACCATGTAAACCTATTCTGGTACAACCTCAAAATACAATTATGAACCTGAAAATGAACATAATATGGGCGCTTTAAGCAAAGTGCGCAACAAAGAGGAGTTTAGTCCTGATTACTTCAAAGTGAACAACAGACAATCAATACAAATTGGACTGGATAATCTTTTAACATAAAATTCATCCTTAAATGTTGTACTCAAAAACAGTATTTTGTTAAAAACCTAATAGCAGAGTCCATCACGTTTCATCTCTATGTAGTTAAACCATCAGCAGGACGAAATGGAGTCAGAAGCGCAGCAGCATAAAGGCACTGTGTTATTTCTACAAGCCGATAGAAGTATATCCAAGAGAAATCACAAGCGTATCGTTGACCACTTGTTTTTCAGAAAAGTCCAAACATAAAACTCCAGGCAGGAAATGGAGAGCCGGTTGACCTCCAAACACCAATTAAACAGTTTCACTGAAATCTGTCACACAGAATCCAGTGAGCATCCAGAGGAGTCTGAACTGAGAGGACAGAACCAAGAGCAAAAGGTCAAACAGTAGGGAAGGGACCAAGGGCAATCTTGTGAGTTTGTTCTCACTGGGTCACACACTCACACACACACACAGTGACTGAGCTCATGCCTCACTTAGATTTATTACAGAGAAAAAATATTGTATTAACAGAGTAGGTAGAAAATAAAAGCTAAAGGTAATAGATCAATTATTAAGGAATAATTCAACATTTTGGAAAATGTGATAATTTGCTTGGTTAGATGAGATCTACAAACTCTCATGTGAAAAGTAAATATGGAGTTACGGCTGGTTATCTTAGCTTAGCAAAAAGTCTGGCAACATAATCAGCTTACTAGCACCTGAACAGCTCACAAATTAAAATGTTGTATCTAGTTTGTGTAATCACTATGTTCAGCTTGCATTTGTAATGGGATGAAAATGTGATGTTTTTCACATGTGGAATGCTGATTTTACTAATTTAGACAAACATAACAAACAAAAAGTGCATTTATAAAAGGCAAATTTGGTATGAGGTATTTAAGGTGCACTATGAGTTCCTGCACAGTTTCAGTGTGATTTAATTTTTGTATCAAATCGTAGGCATCTCTTTTTGATCCGGCGGCGACAGTGAACAGAGTTGATTGAGTAACTGGAGTTGTATCTGAGAGAAGCTGCTAGATAGCTGGTTTGTTGTAATTTGGTGCACAGTCTGTGCCCCTCGTGTTTGTTTGACGTTTATGACCCCTGTGTTGTCCCGATACCGAGCTTTTCCACAGTGTATTCAGGGGTAGGCAGCTAGCGGATCAAGGAGAGATGCCTACGATTTGAGACAAAAATGAAATTGCGCTGAAACCATGCAGCAACTCATAGTGCACCTTTAACATGAAGTGCCTGAAGGCAAGCAGGAAACAGAACCAAAAGGTAAAAAAATTGCAATACTGCATTTACAGTAGTAATTCAAGCTGTCCAGGTCATACAAAACACAAAACAATACAATTTCTGCAAATAAATGCCTTGGATATAGTTGTTGTGTGTTTGTCATGTGCATCTACAGAAATTAAAGCTAAAGATGCAATTAAGCACATAAACAGTTGCAAGGTTGGCAAAAGACTCTGAACAGAAAAACAAAGTTTTGATGAGAAACTTCTTCCGCGATATTTACAAGAAGCAATAGTAACCCTTTCAAGTGTTGCCTTTTTTAGGCAAGTATGTTTATGTTGTGCCGAATTGGAAGATCTCAAAATTTTCTGGTGTCAGCCGGGAACAATCCAACTACAACGTTTTTATAGCCTTCAAAGTACGAAAGGAAAGCATGTGAACTAAGCACCTACTACACTTGTGTAGTAGCTGCTTGTCTGCATATACAGTATGTTGGTAAAAAAGAGGCCTAAAAGTTTAGGAATGTTATCTGGCCAACATCATCCTCTCCAGATTCAGTGCACATGTACATTCATTCATCTTCATAACAACAACAAAAGAAAGACAATTAAGAAGACACAAGTAAGAAGGGAAAAAAAGAAAATCTCTGCTCGGTCCTGCGTCTTCATTTTGAAGTTCAAAAATGCTCCTGTCCAAGAGTCTGTTTGGTTAGTTCCATTCAATGTATACATTAAGAATTGTACATAGGTGTTGGTGGGACCGCAGAGTGCCTGAATGGGAGTGTTGTAGCCTAGTAGTTGACCTCGTAGACAGTTGCTTTCTTATCTCCTGAACCCGTCACAATGTACTTGTCATCTATGGAGATGTCACAGCTCAGCACTGAGGATGACTCCTTTGACTGTAAGGGCAATAAAAAATGTGTGAAAATGTAAAAGGTGCACAGACTGAGAAAAAGCCAAGAAGGGATGGAGGCCAGTGTGTGGCAGATAGGTGTTGAACAGTAGATTATTTACTGTTTTAGATTATTTCGCCATCCAGTCAGTCCACAATATATCAATAGAGTGCAGTGACACATTTAGCTCCCACTGCAACTGTATCTTTTCTAAACACCAATAAAGGCTTCTTGTTCAAATGTGTGTTCCCCTCAAATAGCCTACAGTTACTTTTTGCATTAAAATATCTGATTTTGCTGTATTTAGCATCTCCACTTGTGTGTTTACCTTTTTGTTTGACCTTCTACCTTTAAAAAGCTGAAAGGTGTTTGATGACTTGCAATTCCATAAAATCAATACTCAATACTCTAGAAATCATACTATACTGTATTTGGCCTTTTAGCTGCCTGGATGTATATGTTCTTGTGGTACGTTCTTCCAGACTTACCTGGAATATGCTGGCCCCATAGGGGGTTCTCCATGCGTTGAGCAGATTGTCTTTTCCTGTGCTCACAAACCACTTCCCTGCAGAGGATGGCAAACTACATTAGGCCACATCAGGGAAAAATATGTGCCCTAAATTTTAATGTCTCAATTACAGTAAACAGCCTCTTTCACACATAGTTCCCAGTAGATAACCTTCGATTTTCACTACTCATACAAGCACTACATTCAGGAACATTTCTGTCTTGCGTCTTTTCACACATGCCATGGCAATGTTGGAATAGATGGGGCAACGGACAGTCCAGCAGATGGCAGTAATTTCACACTTATAGATGTCAACCGCCATAAAACTCAATAAATGTAGAAGAAGAAATCGGTGCGCACCATTTTGCTACGGTTGTCAGGTTGAACAACAGGTTTCCTGAGAACGGTGTGCAGCGGAATTACTGCAACTACTATTTTTAGTCATAGTTCCATTATCTTTATTATTACTATAATTGTGACTATTCATCATACTCACAAACACGATTCGGGGAAAAATATGGATCATGATTTTTCAGCTTAGAATTGATATCACGATTTTCTGACACAATTTTTTTCTTTTTTGCACCTATAGCACATTGCGCATCACCACAACCCTGTAAACATAGAGGATTCAATGAAGATAAGGGAGAGCATTGCAGTGCTTGGGATTTTATACAGTCTATGTTTAAAACTCACAGAAGAAAGTAGTAGCGTTTGTGATGCACTCATAGTAGTGAAATTGCAGTAAAATCAAATAAGAATCAAAGTCACGATTCAGTGATTGTGAGATTAAGGTGCTCTTGCTAAATCTTCGAGCAATGCCAAATCTGCCATGCTGTTGATTGGTTGCAATGCACAAGCCATCGGGAACTGTAGGGCTATTTATTCATTGTCTCAATAGGTTAATTAAGTCCAACAAACAGGTAGTGGATTGGAGTCATATTGGATTTCATCAGGGTAATTAAGTGCCGCAGGCGTTTTGGATGCAGACTGTGCGCTCTGCATTCAGAGTACCTTATCCATGTGATATTTTGTGTTACCATCAGAGGTCACAAAAACGCAGTCTACAAAGCCTTGGGAGTGTTACAAACCATTGCATGCATGGTCAAAAGGGTGCGGAAAACTGGGCACATTTTTACACATGGAAATTCTTTATAAACCCCAAGTTTTACAAGGAATGTTGCACCGCAAACTTTACTTTGTTTTTACATCCTCAGCTTGTTGTGATTTATTTTGTGAATCTGTGCGCATTCACAAGAGCTTAAATAGCTCGTTGTTCACAATGTACCAGGTTGACGTAACGACCTGTGATCATGGGGGTAGGGTCAGATGTGGTACATCATGGGGGTGGGAGATTGTGCAACCCATCTGCTAGGGATAGGGGGCCGGGACTGAAAGCTACATGTAAACTCTGCACCAAACAAGTCACTTTGAAATTTCCTGTTTTTTTTATGAATACACTCCCCACTCTTTATGTTTTTTCATAACTGGTTGGCCACCCTGGTTTAAATAAACCATTTGCTAAGTTTTGTCGGGGCTGAACATGGCCCAGATATACGTGTACAAGGTTGAGGACGTCTATCTAGTGCAGTGGTAACTATTTATTTGATTGGCCCAATCATAATGAGAAATAATGACTCATTGTTTTGGAACACTTCGATCTAGGATTCATCAATTGCTATAGGTTGAAATTCAAGAAACAATGTAGATACGGTATATATATATATATATATATATATATATATATAGAGAGAGAGAGAGAGAGAGAGAGAGAGAGAGAGAGAGAGAGGTGTGTATGGATAGAATTGTTGATTCTTACCACAGTGAGCAAATCTAAGTGAAAGCACACAGCTTTCATGCAGGTGGAGCTGGTACTTGTCAGGTTTGGTAACATGAAGGACCTCCACATTATTGTTCTCCATCCCGACTGCCAGCCACTCGCCCGTTGGACAGTATCCCAGTGAGAAGATCTGCAACAAAGCCCAACAATTCTAATGTCCTATGGTTTATAAAAAAATACAACACATAACCATCTCTTTTATCAGTCTAGTCTTTAATTGTTTCAGTGCATAATGATTGTGTTTGTCTGCCGAGGTGGCCACTGATATTAACATATCTAGGGTAGGCAAATCTATGCAAAAGTTCACTGTATGCATTTCTACACCATCATTAGCATTTCATAGTAATCTGTCAAAACAGATCTGTTTCAGTTTCTAAAATCGTATTTTGCCCTACCAGCAGCAATCATACATTATGATATGAGGTGGGTGAATGATTTAGTCAGTTCTCATTTTTAAACAAATCACAACAATCTTTTTTCCAGATAATGAAGACTCCTGATGGCTTAATAAATCTGGTAAACATAATTGTATTTCTTATTTTTTAGCCAAATCGCTGGCGTTAAACTTGCTGACGCTGTTCTTTCAGGGGGGTGGGGGTTGGAACATATAGCATTAGCCCTCTATTGGCCATGTCTCCCCCTGTCTGCCCAGCCCTCTCTGAGCTCTCTTTTATGTACACTCACCTCCTCCTGTGCACACTGAGATTTTGAAATTACAGTAATGGTCTATTATTGCTACTCTTCTCAATAATAGACCAGTGTTACTGCCTGCCAGTGTTAGCGTTAAAGATTTTTGAGCACTGGGCAAAAAAACAGAGCACAGTCTGGCCTTTATGGTGGCTTAAATGTTCTGAACTGAGCTAATAATTTACTGCAATAAAGTAAAGCCAAAAAGGGCAAACACACAAACTGCAAATAGCTTGGACTTGTCTTTTCAACAATCTGTGCATTTTACTTTAAGCAGCAAATAATAATGAAATGCAGTGCAATCCAAAACCTGTTTGCTACTTACACCTGCAAATTCGTTCCTCTCTACTGCTACACAAACTTTGATCGATACAGACATTTAGCATAAAAACAGTGAGTATAAGCAGTTCATCAGCTTGTTAAAGTGTTGGTGAATGATGCCCTCTAAAAGTGGTAGGTATAGTTGCAGCACTAATAGAAAGGGTGTATTTGTGTGGACAAAGTGTCTTGTGTACCTGGGAGGTGAAGTCGTGCTGCTGCAGCTGCCGTCCCTCTCTCAGGTCCCAGGACCGCACAGTATTATCCAGGCCTCCAGTCCACAGCTTTGTCCCATCATTAGAGATGTCTATACAGCTGGCTCCGTCGGTGTGGCCCTGGAACTGCCTGAAGAAAAACACAGAGTCAGACAAGCCAAGTCAGCACCCACCGGAGTGACATGGCAGAAATTATTTCATAATGATCCACTTTAACTCAAATTCTTATTAGAATCTGTAAGAATGTGTCAGATAAAGTCAGGATTTGGGGTTACACATTATACCCTCTTAGACACACACACACACACACAAACGCACACAATGTATTTAAAACAACAAAGCAAAACAATAGCAATACATTATTGATTTATGGCAGTTCAGCCTCATTCCAAAATAAAAAAAAAAATGTAGGCACTTTGCCCAAGAAGGCACTGTTCATTACCTAAATATTATAAAACAATTATTATAAAAAAATAACATTTTTGAAAAATCATCTGCCATTTTAGGGGTATGTTAAAGGTTAATGACATATGGTATCTTATTGATGACTGTCTTGCGTTGCAAAGTATGGTGGACAAATCATTTGTGGAGTTCTGGACTGGACTGTGGACTAAGAAGTAGGTTTAGATGCCACTGGTTGTTGTAGCTATTTTAAGTTTAATGGTATGAAGTTCCGACAACTGTTTTTAAGTTGGTAAGACTTTCAAAATTTGGTTTTTACCATCCAGCAATAATCAAAACCCTCACACATCACCCTCCCCAGCTTCATACCTAACCAGAGTCTGGTTGTGAAGATCCCACACCGCTATGTTTCCATCAGAGCAGCAGGAAAAGCAGACCTTTGAGTCGGGGCTGATGGCCAGAGCATAACACGCAGGTGCTGATGAAGTTAGTTCAGCCTTGATTCGTGGAGTTGGTGTTGCCAAATCCCAGATCGACAAAGTACTCGCCTCGCCCCCAACAATGAGAGTCCGCCCATCCGGAAGTAACCGACAGGAACGGATGTAGTTATCTCTGTTCTAATGTACCAGATGCAAAAAGTACTTTATTTACTATCATTAAAAAAATACCAATGCCTAAACTAGTTGCTGTTAGCAGGTAACAGGTTAAACAGTAGAAAACATGCTCTGTGTTTTAACCATGCATTGCATGATTGTAAGGGTCATTGCACTCACAAGGCAGTCCAGCTGGGATACAGGGGTCTTGTTTCCCGGGTGACTGATGTCCCACACCTTGACGCAGCCCTTGCCGCCGGTGTAGACATGACGCGTTGGGTTACTGATGGTGACAGCACACACCACCTCCCCGTGGCTGAGAGTATTGATCTGTCGTGCGTGGCGCGGGATGCCGGGACCAATCAGTGCATCCGGAGGAAAAGGCACAGGCTGCATTTGCCCATCAGCGCTGACATGAAAGGAGTAAGCTCTAGAGGAAAGAAAAGAGTCACGTGGAGAGAACAGAGGTAGCCATGTGGGCAAAGGTACATGCAAATGTGAAAGAAGAGGAAATAAATGGAGATTTATTAAACAGAGAAGAAACATACGGTTTTCCACCAGGAATGCCCGAAAGGTTGGGAGGAAGTCCAGGGACACGTATATGGTGGTGAGGATCAAATCCCACCTAGAGAATATAGGTTTAGAGTACAATCTAACACATCACACAAAACCTAGAGCTGTTGGTAGCTGCTATCATGATGAGTGTCTATATTACTGTTACTCAGTAGAAAGGATTTCCTAAAGCCAATCTGTTGACATGCTGAATGCTTACATTTCTGCTAACTACCCAATAAAATAATACACATTCTTCCATAATTATGTACAGTGTCACATACTGTATATATAAAATTATTACTATAATTGATTTTGGAATGCCTAAACAAAATGTATGATTTCATTTTATTTTGCCCTGTTTAAGCTGTACTGAGTTATTTTGTCCTTGGCAGACAAAACTTTAAATTAATACCATACTCAGATTGAATATGTTGGTATGCATGTATACATTTACAGTGTGTGTGTGTGTGTGTGTGTGTGTGTGTGTGTGTGTGTGTGTGTGTGTGTGTGTTGTGTGTTTGGGTACCACTTGTGTGCGTCCATAAGCTGCCACTGCAGCAGCAGCCACCACACTCATTTGTGGAGAAATGTTATGCAGGCCGGTGTAGGCTGCTCCGGCTCCACTCAGCTCTCCGTTCATACCCGGGTGAGGAACCATTCCAAACGGACTGGGGTATGAGCAGGGCACTGCCAATGGCGTACGGAGACCAGGAACTACAAGACAAAACATTTTCCAAAAACATCTACTTCAGTCAAACTTTCAAATCCACTATCTCACAACTGATGCACGCAGAGAAGATGAACGTTCTTTTGGCAACACTGACCCAGCGTCTCGACTCCTGGCTGTTTACTGGGTACAGACCTCAAGCCCGGGGTGGAGGTGCTGCTGGGTGTTGGGGCATCAGAGCGGGATGTGGGGGTGCTGGACTTGGATACAGGTGTGGTGGCCTTCTCGTTCTACAACACAAAAAAATCTTAATCCCAAAAGGTTTCAACACTAGTGTAAACAGTTAATTCAGATGGAGCAGATATCTCTTTGCAGAAGGGTTGTAGAGATAAAAGACACATGCATCCATTTGCACATTCAGTACAGGAACTATTCATGCTGAGACTGAGTTCATGACTCACAAAACTGATATTCTATTAAATATGTATTAAACACTTTCTCCACCTGAAATAATCCAGGGTGTTTTGAGTTTTCCTTCTTTGACACCAAACCTTCATTCTCTTCTATACCTTACTTACAATGATTCCATTTTTGTGAATGCCTAAAAATAGAAACCCTAGAGAAATTATGAAAAAGAAGATCAGAGGGCTATAATTACCCCAATGACTCACCACATTAATCTCTTTGGATTTGGATGAAGGTGTGCTGCTGGAGGAGGCGATGGAGGACGGACTCAGCGGAGCATCCTTCTTCAATAGGCGACTCTTGTCCAATCCATTCTCCCGAGGCGAGTGGGCAGGACTTCCTCTAGGAGACGCTGGATCCTGTGGTGGGTGAACAAAGGGAAAGATGAGAGAGTGAGAGGGGTTGTTGTTTTTTAACACAAAAGATACCATGCTGCCTAAACCGTTTTGTACCTCATTGGAGACATCCACTACTAAGTTGTCGTCACTCTTCTCTCCATCGCTTTCCTAAGATGGACACATAGAAGACACACATTTGACTTTCACTCCGTGGTGAAAAATGGTTGATATTTTTTTGTTAAATTTACGGATCAGTATAAAGCATATTTATCAAATTGACATCAGCATTTTATAAAATGGCTGGACTTCTGGCATTAAATTTTTACTGTATGTAGACCTAAGTTCTTCATCAGTAAAAATACATAGTATATTCAGTGCTTTCATTAAATTGAATATCCCACCTATTTGATAGGGCACATAAAATAGAAATTAGTCATTCATTTATGAGTAATCATAAAATCAAGGATTTAATAAATGATCTGAGAGAAGACCATAAAGACTACTTTAATCATTCCTCTGGCATTACTTCTTTTATATTTTTAATTATCAGATTAAAGTGGTATGAATGGTTCCGTTGTGTCCGTGTGTCATCCAGATGGCTCATCTGGCTGAAGAACTGAAGATGTCATGAACTGAAACAAACTGAGCTCAAATCCAAGCTACATCCTTTAACATGTCAGTTCTTTCTCTCACTGTGTTGTCCAAAAAAAGAAAGAAAGTTTAGGTTTGAATGTGGCTCATGTAAGATAACTTTATTGTCTATCAGGATGACTTTGTTTTGTTGTGGATTTTGCATTAGAATGGTGGCACTCCTCTTTCTTCTCTAATATGGTGAATATTTGAACCATAGACTACAAAATCTATTTGAGTCAAAGTTGTAAACAAATGTTGATCAAAAAACAATCAAATAAAGCAAATCAGCCTTTCTTTCAGGAATAAGTTTAAATTAAAGCTGCAAGCAGCGTTGGATGGCCCCTTGCTCCTCCCTGCCCGCGTCAGGGTTACTGGCGGATGCCCTTCTACGCGACCCTGCATTTGCGCAACAGTCGGACACAGCGCGCACGGTGGAATGTGCTCAAATGGTCACAAATGAAAAAGCTCTCTGCTGAGTTAAATTGTACCTCACACAATAGTCTACAATAAACAGGTGAGTAGCTATGGAAGGCGGCGGTGGCTTAAGCATAGGGGGGCAGGCCAAAGCATCACCAATGACAAAGGAACTCTCACACAAGACTCTACTTTAAATAATATACTTATTATGTCAGGAAACGTAATATTTATGTTGACTCACATAGCGTGTGGAGGCCTCCTTGTCATCTGTCTTCTGTTTCTTGCTGTCGGAGGAGTAGTCACTTGAACTCCTGTGCTTCTCTCGGGTCCGAAAACTGGCTGAGGGAGACACAGATGAGCTCTGGAAGAAACAAGAACCATTTACTTAAAAGGAGATGAAAAAAACATCCTTTAATTATAAGAAAAAAGTGTCTAAAATGTCTCATTCATGCATACATTTGAATATATTGTAACCATCTCTATCTTGTCTTAGAACAACCCTGCTCCTTAAACAGTTTTGGAACTACTTTCTAAAATTCTGTGAATTATTCAGAGTAATGAGGACACTGACATTTTGCATCTTTTTCATAAATTAAACAGCAAAATCTATGAACTTAAATCCATTGACATTCTTTGTGTCGGCTATATTCACAAAAAACTACTGTTATTATTTTTGTAATTTAGGAGAACCAATACCAAAATTAAATTGCATTCAGTAATGGCAAAGGAAATTAGACACACGAGCTCTGAGGCTAAATCATTATGTGTGAAAAATGCAAGAAAGCTGGAGTTCAAATGTTACAAAATCTCTTACTATGTCAAGACTTCTACTTTGAGCTAAATTAGGACAAATCTCGACTAAGCATGCAGCCAGACAGCAATGCAAACACCGCAAATGACTGTGATCCACTCCACGGCTGGATATCTTAATCACTTTCAAAACTCCTCTTCCTGTCAAATCATTTTATTTTGACTGTATCAAACAATACCAAAGCAGTCCTGCATCCTCAACAGTTTGACTACACCATAATGGCTTGAACTCAGCAGCGTTGTTTTTTAAATGTGGGAAAGTGGGGGGGGGGAATTGATCCATTGATGTCTCTATTTTCTTAATCAAATATGGCATCATTTAAATACCGTTACTGAAGGATTAATCCTCTCTTTCTTAATCCTCTCTGAGAGGCATAGATCAAAATAAGGTCAACTAAACATTTTCTCTCTCTCTTTCTCTCTCATTGGGAGGCTTCCCTTACCCGCCACAGAACGGACAGAGAGAAGAAAATAAAGCAGGACCTTTAACTCGACCTTTCCACTAACTCACGCTTGTAACCTTTTCACTGCCCTTTGCCGTGCTGCAAGTGTTGATGACAAAGATTCTGTGGGGGGGTGGGTAAGGTGAGGTCGGTGTGTGTGTGTGTGTGTGTGTGTGTGTGTACCTGTTTTTATTTAGTACTCCATGTGTGGCAAACAATGTTTAGTTAAAATCAGCGTGTCTACAGGTGTCTTCTCTTGAGTGAGACAGAGCAGGTTAACTCTCTCTCTCTCTCTCTCTCTCTCTCTCTCTCTCTCTCTCTCTCTCTCTCTCTCTCTCTCTCTCGACTGATTAGATTAATTAGCCTGCAAATTAGCTCTTTGAAAATATCAGGGCAAATTAATTTTACTGCAGAGACAAATGGATGGTCTGCCTGCAGTACAAGCACTGTAGGTGTGAAGAACCTTGCGGTGTGACTGGGTGAAATTATTAATGTACCAGCACAACATAATTATATTTGCCTCCCATTTCAAATTGATTCCGCAAGCCGTGATAATGATACCTATAACCTTCACTGTTTTGCTCAATTACACTTGAGAGGCCCCGAATAACCAAACTTCACTTGTATATTAAGAAGTTAAGATGTTAAGAAGTCAAGGCCAGCAATGTGATATATCTGATTGTGCATCTTTGTCAGGAACTACCTGCTCCCAATCACACAGTTCACACCTGGAAGCTGCCTGATCTGATGGGCTTTGAGCAGTTGGGGGTTTAAGGACCTTGCTCAAAGGCACCTCAGTTGTAGTTCTGAGAGAGTGAGTTGCTCTTTCACTTTCACCCAGATTTATCCTGGCTGTCCAAAGACTGAACCAGTGCTCCCAGGTCACAAGCTCTTTTCTACACTTTCTGCTCCCACTTCCCCAAGGGTTTCTTTAAAAAACAAAAGAAATTGACGTGGTGTGGTGTTTACTTAAAAACCCAATAATTTGTGTACATTCACAGCAAATTCAGCCATTCATACAATATGTTAAACCCTATTTACCTTGTCAGTAGTATATATCAAATCTTTACTTTGTTTCTCTTCCACCTTCTCTATTTTCTTTCCCCTGAGAAAGACATCACAAGTTTGCTTTATGCCACCGTAAGTGAGAAAGATATGTAGATATTTTGAAACCCTATATTTTATTCCCTTTGTCTCTAAGCCGCTTTTGCTTGGCTTTTTTCATACCAAAAATCCTTTTAACTCCGGGTTCAAATCAGTTGGTTTAGTCTTTCCCCTCTGATACTTCTGTTACCCAATATGTTTCTAATTCGGCAGCCAACTCAGCACTGTAGGCAGGACTGTACACTGAATACAATTTTTTTAAAGAGCATCCCAACATTAACAAGGAGACAGACTGCAGCTTACCAGTGGACAAAAAAACAAGACAAAAAATTACAAAAAAGAAGTGTGATGGCCACCGCAGCGGTCACACTAACAAGCTGCAGTATGTCTTCTTTCAAAACGAATTAATTCTAAAGGTTAGTCTAAAAAAACAAAAAAATGGCCTCATTAGAACATCATTCTCTACTTATTATTCTTAACATAACAGAGTACATAACCTCTCCAGGAACCATCACCATATCGTGGTGGAGAGGTTTGTGTGTCCCTATGAACCTGAGGGCTGTGTTGTCTGGAGCTGTGTGCTCCTGGTAGGTTCTCCCATAGCAAAGTGGTCTCAGGTGAGGGGCCACACAAAGAATGATTCAAAAACCCTATAAGTAAACGAGGTAGAGAGGGAGTTAGTATGCTTTGGACACTCGGGTAAAGAGAGGGGCGGAGCTGTCAACTGATCACCATCTGGTGGTGAGTTGGGTCAGTGGATGGGGGAAGACTCTGGACCTGGTAAGTCCAAACGGGTAGTGCGGGTAAATTGGGAACGTCCGGAGGAGGCCCCTGTCTTACAGACTTTCAACTCACACCTTCAGCGGAGCTTTTCGTGCATCCCTGTAGAGGTCAGGGGCATTGAACTGGAGTGGACAATGTTAAAAGTTTCCATTGCTGAAGCTGCGGTGGAGAGCTGTGGTCTTAGGGTCTTAAGGGGCGGTAACCCACAAACACCCTGGTGGACACCGGTGGTTAGGGAAGCCATCCAACTGAAGATCTGGATCCCGAAGGGGTCCAGAGGCAGTTGCAAGGTACCGAAGGGCCTGAAGGGCTGCAGCCTCTGCCGTGAAAGAGGCAAAGCAGTGTGGGAGAAGTTCGGAGAAGACATGGAAAAGAACTTTCGGTCGGCACCAAAGTGCTTCTGGAAAACCCTTTGGCACTTCAGGAGGGGGAAGCGGGGAACCATCCAAGCTGTGTACAGTACGGATGGGACGTTGTTGACCTCAACTGAGGAGGTAATAGGGCAGTGGAAGGAGCACTTTGAGGAACTCCTAAATCCAGCTAACATAACCTCTATGGTAGAGGCAGAGCTGGGGAATCATGGGGGATTGTTAAACAACTCCACAGTGGCAAAGCCCCAGGAATGTATGAGATCCGTCCAGAAATGCTGAAAGCTCTGGGTGTGGAGGGGCTGTCTTGGTTGACAAGCCTCTTCAACATTGCGTGGAGGTCTGGTACGGTGTGGCAGGGAGTGGCAGACCGGGGTGGTGGTTCCCCTCTTCAAAAAGATGGAACAGAGGGTGTGTGCCATTTACAGGGGTGTCACACTTCTAAGCCTCCCTGGTAAAGTCTACTCCAAGGTGCGGGAAAGGAGGGTTTGGCCGATAGTCGAACCTCAGGTTGAAGAGGAACAATGCGGATTCCGCCCTGGTTGTAAAACAACGGATCACATCTTCACTCTCACAAGGATCCTGGAGGAAGCCTGGGAGTATGCCCAACCGTTCTACATGTGTTTTGTGGATCTGGTGAAGGCATATGACCGGGATAAGATACTGTGGGAGGTGCTGGGGTGAGGGGGTCCCTTCTCAGGGCCCTCCCATCTCTGTATGACCGAAGCAAGAGCTGTGTCCGGGTTCTTGGCAGTAAGTCGGACCAAGTTCCAGGTGAGAGTTGGCCTCCGCCAGGGCTGCGCTTTGTCACCAATCCTGTTAGTAGTATTTCTGGACAGGATATCGAGGCGTAGTCGGGGTGGGGAGGGGTTGCAGTTTGGTGAACTGGGGATCTCATCCCTGCTTTTTGCAGATGATGTGGTCCTGTTGGCATCATCGGCCTGTGACCTTCAGCACTCACTGGATCAGTTAGCAGCCGATTGTGAAGCGGCTGGGATGGGATCAGCACCTCTAAATCTGAGGCCATGGTTCTCAGCAGGAAACCAATGGAGCGCCTTCTTCAGGTAGGGATTGAGTCCTTATCCTAAGTGAAGGACTTTAAATACCTTGGGGTCTTGTCCGTGAGTGAGGGGACAATGGAGCGGGAGATTGGTTGGAGAATCGGCGCAACGGGTGCAGTATTACATTCAATTTATCGCACCATTGTGACAAAAAGAGAGCTGAGTCAGAAGGCAAAGCTCTCGATCTATCAGTCAGTTTTCGTTCCTACCCTCACCTATGGTCATAAAAACTGGGTCATGACCGGAAGAACAAGATCCAGGGTACAAGCGGCCAAAATGGGTTTCCTTGGGAGGGTGGCTGGCACCTCCCTTAGAGATAGAGTGAGAAGCACAGTCATTCGTGAGGAGCCGCTGCACCTTCGCGTCGAAAGGAGCCAGTTAAGGTGGGCACATACAGACACACATGTACATCTGCACCCACAAACCTTTATAAGTGTGTGAGGTGCTAACACCAAGGACATTAAGGCACAGATGTTCATGCAATTCACACACACTGTACCCTGTGGACTGTTGCCAAGGCAACTGTAGACCACTGACAAGGGGCTTATTGGTTTCATGAAGTGACTTTTGGCTGGGTGTGTTTTCACAGGGCACTAATGAAAGGCATTCATCATTCTGGTCTCTCTATCTTTACCACTGATTTCTGACTCACTCACTCTGTGTGTGTGTGTGTGTGTGTGTGTGTGTGTGTGTGTGTGTCTAAGAGGGTATACTACATAGGGGGTAGGAGATAACATATTAAACATTCCTCTTGTCTCCACCTCCTCCAAAACACCCACAACTAATCTGCTCATTCAGTATTCAACAAACCAAATGTTTGCCTTGGGAGAAAAATAGCTCAGCTTAAGGGACTAATTACTACAAGTGCTAGATATAATGTTGCTCTGTTGAACTGCCTCTTTTTGCCCCATCCTTTCTTCAATAGTCAGCAGTTAGCTTTTCTATTTTTTTCAACGACTTGTTCTGTCTTCTTCTCCTGTCTCCATTTGATTTTTTTTATGTATCAGAGGATACTAATCTGATAAAGACAGAAATGAAGGCAGTATTGTATAGTCTACAGTATAGTAGTATGATAATTATTAATATTAAAATGATTAGCCACTTTTACATTTTTTATGTGATATTTGTACATTTATAATTATACGTTTTATATTGAAGTATATATTGTAGCTATATATTCATCTAAAAGAAATTCATCTAAAACGTCTAAAACTCATTTAAAGATATGCAGAACGGGTTAATACACAATACTGCTCTCTATTGTATGTTTTTCCTGAATATTCTGTAAAATTACAAAAAAAATATTTGAATAAATAGTAAGTAAAGTATATGTCAAGAATATTTTTCCTTCATATTTGATGCAGTTTAGAACTAGCATCAAATAAGAGTCTCACTTCATGTTCTTTGCATATGACAGCAAATATTAGTCTTCAGACACAAGCAGGCGTGTTATGAATAAAAATTAATAAAGATATCTGGTGTGGAATGTTGATGGCAGTAGGTTGTCACCTGAATTTTTTTTAAACTTTATCAGGCTAGGATGAGTGATAAGAAATGAGACTGCACAGCAACACATCCATATGTACCAGAGAAACTAAAATGAAGAACTTACCTTGACTGAGTCTCTGTCTGAGGAGGTGAAGGGCAGGAAACAGAAATAAAATGACTAATTAAGGCATTTAATGTTTCAGCAACAAGCGCAATAATGCATGAGCAAAGATAGACACATGAAAAAACAGACAGATAATGGAAACCTCACAGAGAGAGAGAGCAAAACAGCTAATGATGGATTGCCATTGCTACTGATTCTGATATTCTGCTTAATAATGAGGTTACTTGAGGTATCACTAACGCAAACTACAGCGAAATGTACATTATCTCTTCTTGTTTATTTTTTCCTTATAGCCTACAGCATATAAAAATGAAATGTTATGATGGGAAACAAAGCAAAATAACACGATCATACTGCTGTACTCTGTCAGAATTGATTTTGATCACCCTGTTCGCATAAATTACACTAAATCTGACAACAAAGTGACCTAATTTGAAACAACATTTGTATAATTTGTACATTTAGTACATACACACCCAATCAAAGGAACTACAGGAATTGGATTATTATTGATTGGACTCCTAATGCAGAAAAGTATTACCTGAGTTAGCAGCTGTTAGCTTTACTGCAGCTACAGGCCAAGGTTAACTGCTCTACTGCACTGTAAAAACCCTCACAGTTATACTGCAATAAGGTAATTAAGAGCAGGCACACACTGTTGCAACACACACACACACACACACACACACACACACATATACACACACACACACAATTTCTATGTACTGTAATTAAATGCTTTAGTTTAAAGTCAGCTCACAGAAGAATTAGAGGCGTTCTGCATGTACAAAAGAAAAGAGGCATCATGGTGGTTGTGTATTGCTCCCTATTAGGCCAATTAAAATGGCACAACATTTTTAATTACTTTATCTGCTCTTCACTCATTCATTGTGAGTACTAAAGACTAAGCATCAGCCAGGACAAGTGGTGGTATAATTCATAACTTTGATTGAATATTTCAGACATGTAAAATTACTTCAGTATTTATGTCTATTTAACACATTTAGCATACATACATATGCTTACATAACATAAAACAGCACAGACATGTTATATGGAGTTCTTTGTGTATTAAAAAATGTCAGATAAAAAAAATTATATTTTAGCCTGGTATATGTAAATAGCCTTTATCTGGATAATTCATTTGTAAGTGGATGTGAGAAGTAAATATTATACATAATATATAATAACAAAAATTCATACAAAAGATCTAATAAAGCTCTTATTTAATATGAAGATACAATCATGTGTAATGAATAATAGACATGTCAACAATACATAAATTGACAAATTATAGCTTTGAAATCTTATGTATTTCCCTCTCATGTGTTTGCATCATTCCAAGATGTGACTGTAAACTATGAATGCATTGCATAAAGTGACCAAATAAAATAAAAACACTGCACATTGTGGCTGTTTAACTCATAAAAAACAGCAATGCACGCTAAGACTTACTGCAGACATAAACACATCAACACTTACAGTACACACACACACACACACACACACACACACACACACACACACACACACACACACACACACACACACACACACACACACACACACACACACACAAGGACTTACCTCTCGGGTGTTCGCTGTTGTTGTTGTCGTGGTGTTTCCTCTCGTCTTTGAGCGGCAGCTGGTGGCTTAGGGCGGAGGATAGAGCCAACAGGCTGGCAGTGCCGGCCCCTGGGGCCAGGGGGGGCTGAAGGCCCGCTGGGTGTGGCGTGAGCGGGATGGGGATGGCATGGCCGTGGGAGAGGTGCTGAGCCTGGAGCTGCTGCTGCTGAACCACACACAGAAATAATGATTAGTTTAATGCTGCATTTTGACATGAAGCAGTCTGCATGGTCAAAGAAAAAGAAGCTGGGATGGTGAGAAAAACGGGCAGAACTGGGGGACAAAACAAGCAAAGTGCAAAGGAAGCAAAAAACATTAGGAGCAAAAACTGTAAAATGTCTCCGGACACTTGAATAAGTGACATGAGTGTCGGAGAAAAGCACAACTTCAACAGAAATTCAAAAAAAACTCTTGTTTACTGCTTGTACGGTCCGAGCAATACATGCATAAATAAAGATACAGGCAATAAGAAAGGCAATGTTTTCATTTTTTATCAAAGGTTTAAAATATCTAAAAATGATATTTACAGCTTATAAAGATTTAGTTAAGATGATGGACAAACTTGTGACACTGTGTCCAAATCACCTCATACATACAGTATCTTTGGCATTTCTGTTTCGGTTATAAAATAAAATAATCTAATAATATCTGCCATGCCGATGTAAATCCATGGCTCTTATCCCGCTGCCACAATTAACAGGTGCTTTTTGAAAATATCAAAGAATACATATTGAAAGGCTTATTTTTAACAATGTGAAATTAGTTAAAAGCTGACCCAGGATTATAACAAAGTCTCATTAAAGCTAAGCATTGACCAATGTACGAAAGAATAAGGTAGAAATAAAACTTTATGGTTGCATTCATCTCTTTCTCTTAAAGAGCGAGCAACTGACTGGTCCACTCATTTAACAGTTACATATTTGTTATATCTGTTACATCTGTCTCACAGCATCTAAAGACTGTATTCCCTTGTGACTTGTGTGTGTGTGTGTGTGTGTGTGTGTGTGTGTGTGTGTGTGTGTGTGTGTACACATGTATGCAATACACCTACTCCTATGATGGCGTTGAGTTCAGCCATGGTGACCTGCTTGGCCCGCTCCACCGCCTGCACAACCTGCTGCTGATGCTGGGAGAGCGACAGACAGACAGAGACAATCAGAGACAGTGAATTGAAGCAGGAACTGAGACGGAGGAAAGAAGATCTGTTGGATTTTTAAAGAGGGATTATGAAGATTATGACCTCTATGGACAAACAGGAGGAACTACAGCAATAAATTCATTCCTCCTACACAATTTGCTGGTATAAATGCAGATGGTGATAGAGTAGATCAAAAAGGACTCTCTGCACACCTCACATAAAAGTGATGTTTTTTTATGTCAGCTTTACACTGTTACATTACACGGTGGCACATACACTTATCCATCAGCAATGCACTTATCTTAAAACCTGACAAACTGTTGTAAATCTCATTACACCAGCCATAGATGTGCAGTTAGCTACAGTTTCTTATGGTACTTTGAGCCAGATCCTGTTTAAATGCCATCAGACAAGAAGCGGGGACACATCTGAGTTATCACTGATCTTTATTTGATAAACAAAAGCCCCAACTCCCAAATTGATACTCACCAGTGTGTTCATTAAAACTCACTGGATAAAAAAAAATGAGCAGCTAATTGGGGTGTACTAGTTGGTCAAGTGTAACTTGCACAGGCCAGTTAATTCTGTCTTTGGGGAATTGCAGAACTTAAAAACCAAACAAGTGAAGGTCCAAAGAGACGATTCAAGATTCTTGTTTGCTAATGCATCCAACATATTTAGTAGTGCAAGTGGCCAAACCGACAATATCTTATGGAGAAGCCCAGTGTGCATATAATTATGTTCTCTGTGCTGGAGATGAGGTTTCACTTTAAGGCTAGTGAAGAATTTTCCATCCATCAGTTTTTCAATCAACACGTTTAATACACAGCAGCTATAACCATAAATTAGTTGTCCGTTTTCTGCTCACACATCTTAACACTGTAAAAACTTCAACACAGAGAGAAAACAGTCGTATTCATGGAGAGAAAGAGACAGACACCCAGAGAGACAGACAGTTCACAGGGCAAAGTCATCCAAAGGGTACATAGCGAGAAACACAGATCCAGACGATTCATCCAGGAACGCAAAACATCAAAGTAGGGCAGAGATGAAAGAGCTTATCCAGTGTGAAAATGAACCTGACCATCGAGTTCAGCATCACCTCTGCAGAGTCTAACCTGCCTGAACGTGACTCACACACTTGAAAAGATCCATCAGTTTAATGAATCCTGGCAAATAGCTTCTAAACTATAATCAATAATTCTAATAATTATAGCCCTTGGATAGACACTGTTACACTGTTGCAAGGGAAATACATATCAAATGTTTCCCGCAATCATTACAAAAACCAATACATTCACATAAAAGTAAGATAACAATTAGATACATTCAATAATTAGCTAGTTTGTCATTTAAACAGACAAAATTATCAAAATTATTGGATCAGTCTAGCTGAATTATGCCAGATTTAAGGTTGGGTTTGTTTAAAAAAATAAAATAGCAACTTCAGTTGCTAGACAGTTTTTTTACTCTGGGATGAGCCCCTAATTCTGTATTTATAAGGTGTGGGACCCAATCATATTTATATATGCATAATTATATGTATTAGGCATAATCTAACTAAAATGGAGTCTGTCTGTCCTTTGATTTTATCGACAACAGCTCATCTGATTGTCGTCACACTGAGTGGGTGTATTCCTGAGGACCTAATGTAGTGCATTGTTGACTGTGAGGGTTAACTGGAAAATGACATGCATCATGTTTTCTGATAAAATATAAATAGTATATACACGAAATAACCACATGGTAAAGCTTATTTTATTTCTGATAATGTAAAAAAAAAAACTTGACTGGAGTAGGTTGGCTGATACATTATCCTATTAGTGACAACAATACTGCTGTCAAAGAAATGCCAAAACTGCGTTAAGGAACAATATCAGAAAATGACAAAAATAAAAACAAAGAGCTCTCGCAATTCACAGCCAACTTGATTTGCTGCACAATAACAATATGATTGTGTTATATTTCATATGCACACCCAGTAAACGAGGCTGGGCATCAAAACAAAGCAGTAAAAACTGTTTCCTCTCCCTGCCTCCCCTCTCTGTGGGCCTCAGGGCTGTGTAGAAGCTCCACAGTCTAATGCCATTATTCCTAATCCACCCTAAACCCTCCTAATCCATGGCTAATCTGGAGGAGAGCTTTGGAGTCCACAGTCACTCCTTGCTGCTGTTCCCACCCCTCACACACAGACAAACACACACACACACACGCACACACACACACACACACACTCGCTTGCTCGCTCACACACACACACACACACACACCACTTTCAACTCCTCCAGAGAAAGGATTAACCAGCTAAACACACACACACACACACACACAAACACCCACACACAGACACACACACAATGACACAAATCATTTTCTCACACATAAACACTCAGCCGCTGGCTTCTGCATATGTTAGTGGGAGACATTTAATAAGTTCAGCGCATATCTGCCTATCCCGAGCAGGGAGGATTAGCCCAGGATAATCTGTGTGTGTGTGTGTGTGTGTGTGTGTGTGTGTGTGTGTGTGTGTGTGTGTGTGTGTGTGTGTGTGTGTACATGGTTGTGTGTGTGCATGCATGTGTCCATATCTGTCTGTTTTTCCTCATAATCCACCACACACCTCTCCTTCTTCTATGGGTCCTATCCGTCTTACTTCCTCCACTTCTCTCTCTCTCTCTCTCTCTCTCTCTTACCCTCCTCCATCTTAACTCACAGCGACAGGCACTTTTGAGTCTTACCTCTTGAGAGAGGAAGGGGATGACTTGGGCGCAGATTGCGTTCAGCCGTTTGACGATCTCCGCCTGCAAGACAGAGAGGTGGGCAGGGACAACACAATTCACTTTAAATTCACCAACAGACAAGGCATCACCCTCTTCACATAACCTATAAATGCCTGCATCAAGTCAGTGTGATGAGTGTTAAATTAAAGTAACAGCCCACAACAAAAGAGGCGAGTAATATGAAACTATAGTAATTCTCAGTTGTTGTAAGCTTTTACTTGTGCTGTTATAAACACTATCTGGTGGGTCTTTGGCAAATCTTCTGGCTTACAGGAAGTCAGACTTTGCAAGAGGAAGAGAATGCACCTGACCTGTTTGTTAGACCTCAAGGATACATACAATGCGTTTTAATAAGTAACACAGAATGTTTTACTGTTTGCAGCAATGGTCATGAAAAGAGCAAAAACCACCAGGAATTCAAACTTCATCTGTGGAAAAATGCAAGTTAAAACACATCAAAGTACCACCCGCACTGTGTGTTGTAATGATGATCTCTGGAACATGCAGTGCACAGGCAGCACAGTAATGAGTGCTTAACACCACTGTCACCAAAACATAAAAAAGAGAGAGACTGCTGTCTGAAGCATTATTATTATTGACTGTTAAAAGTCTGACTATTGAGAAATTATTTAGACTTCAACAAAAAAATGAAGTTGTTTAGGTGTCAACCAGGGTGTGAGTTAGTAACATTTTATGACCTGTATAACCTTTTCAGGTTAAAGGCACTGCTAAAATGATTAGATGAGTAGTAAATGAGTCGATGGACAGAAAATGAATTGGCAACTATTGCTAATGAATTCAATTATAAATCAAACTCAAATGCCAAAATCTGGTTTCTGCCTCTCAGATGTGATATTTGCTGAGAGCAAATCAAAGACACGTGTGCTCTAAAAAAATTATAAATGCCTTTTTAAGAATACTTCCTGAGATTTTATAGACTAAAAGATAAAATAAATTGCAAGAATAATCAATAGATGAATTGATAGTGAAAATAATCAGTGCCCTGGTTAAAGGTCATTATCTTAATGTGATTAAGATTAAGAGACAAACATTCCTCAAGGTGGGTTACCTAATCTTGCTAACCAGGCATTTAAGTCAATACACCCCATTTTCACAAATATATTTACAACAACAATAATACACATCTAGTTTGCAAATACTCAAGAATGCACTCATGGAGCACACACTTGTAATCATCATTCAAGAGCATTGCATCATTGGCCATGAAATAATGCTGATGCTTTCTTCTTTTCTATCCATCAATGCGTATACACACACTAAGCAGAATAAACACACAAAAGCCAAATCAATTGACTCTAGCACGAAAACCAAAGGTTTTAAGAGATGTCAGATGGTATTCAACAAGTCTGTTCAACAAAATGCAGAAACAGAGAACAATGCGGTTGTTATAAGCACGGATTTCCCGCTATTTATTCCATGCATTCTTCTTCCTTGTCAAAACCTGGCGCCTACATTACCCACAATGCAACTTGATCACTAACAGCAGTATGTTAGGCTAGTAGCTAGTATGTCACAGAAGCACATTTCAATAGAAACATCTTAATGCTTGTAAGTGGAAAAAGTATCACTTTATTGACAAGATTTGTGACTTTACTATTCGAAAGGCATTTTTGTGAGCAAGATTTAGTGCAAACTTCATGACGATTGAAAAACCTGTATTTGATTTTTTAAACTCACAAAAATCCATGTCAGTATCAGCCTCAAATATCCAGTACTGGGCTGTGCCACTAATCCTTCAGTATCTCTGGAAAGTTATTATTCTGCTGCACTCTCTGAGCATCAATCAACATCCGCCTAATGGATGATTTGTAAATATAAACCCAGGATTTTGTCCTCCTGAGAATTTGGAGGAGCACATAGAGAAGAGCCCACTTGAGTAGTTAATTAAAGTAAAATGTGAAATTTCTGTTGATTTAATTGGCTAAATTAAGAGCCAACTAATAAAAAAGCCATCATGGACTGAGACCCAAATGCAAAAGAAGCTACATGTCAAGGGCTTGTTTCATAACCTTGACAGAGGGGAACTTTGCTCTGGTATCAGTAGTAACAGAAGCCCCCGGAGGCCATGAGAGCACTGATACAAACCCTTCAGACAGACGCACCGGCAACACTGTGGTAGGATGGCACACATAAACACAACTATATGCACACAGACACAAGCAGATACACACCTCCACAACCTTCTCTGTATTCATCAGATGTTTTTACTGAACCCAAGGGTTGGCTTTTAAAGTCTCTCTCTCTCTCTCTCTCTCTCTCTCTCTCTCTCTCTCTCTCTCTCTCTCTCTCTCTCTCTCTCTCTCTCTCTCTCTCTCTCTCTCTCTCTCTCTCTCTCTCGATTTTTTTTTACAGGAAATTGCCTGATCCATTGTCCCAAAGGAAGTGCCAGTAGTGCAACTCAAATCTAAACACAATCACAGAAAAAGACACAGACTTGCACAAAAGCACACACTTAATAAACATCACTTACTTTCTTTTAAAACTATATATATTGAGGAAAGTCTTGTTTTGTTTATATATATATATATATATATATATATATATATATATATATATATATATATATATATATATATATATATATATATATATATATATATATATATATATATAAATAAAACAAGACTTTCCTCAAAAGAGGTCAGACAACTTGCAATCAGTATGGTTGAATGACTCTTGGGCTTTCCTGCGGTACCCTCCATTTTACAAATAATTTGACTTCCAAAATGTGACAATTGAACAATATCAAATGGAAAGCAACAGGAAACGGCTCGACTTGACAACTGAAATAGAGGCCTTTATTACGAAGCAAGTTCAACATATCCAAGATATCTTTTCGTTATCTGGCTCTTAGGGCTGCACAATTAATCAAATTTTAATCACGATCACAAGTGATTTTTGATATATATCGATATGGTTTAATGTTGCGATACATGACCCATTTCTTCTGTAAAGCCGTGCCTGTGTTAATATCTTTCCTCTATTCTCTCTCCTCTACTCTCCGTGCAGCCCCGCCACACAGCAGCACCAATCCACACTTCTGACATTTGTCCACAGTTTTAATTGTTATTAACACAGCTGTATATTGTTACGCATGAGAAGCAAACTTGTATTTGTACCAGTGTTTCCGCTGGTAACTCTGCTACCGCGGCCGCTACAGCAAAAAACACAGAAGAAGTTATTGAATGCAACAAACTTCAGTTTGTAGAGTAATAGCGTGAGACGGAGCCTGCTGGAAATGGGCGAGAGATGTGACTCATGACAAGAAAATCATATTTCATAAAAATGCAGCGCAGTGACGATACAGACATTTTATACACACGATGTGTGTAACTCCGCTGACCCGCCATTTGACCCGTACTGGACCCATTTATAATGAGTCAGCCGTCACTCTGTGAGTACGTTCATCGCACTCCCTCTCTCTTCTTACCAGTTTTAATAAGTTATTGTTAAAAACAAGTGAAGGAGCTTTCTTAGAGATACGTTTAAAAAACAATATCCCACGCTATTTATTTCAGATAGCTAATTTTCATTTACATGTGTTGCAGCTGTATGTCTATACAACATACAACTTCAACATTAGAAGAATGTAGCATAATATGGATGTGAAAGCAGTTAGAAATAGCCTATGTGACAATAAAATGTTTTGGTTAAAATCAACAAATAATCGTGATAATTAATTGTGATCACAGTATTGATCAAATAATTGTGATAATCATTTTGGCCATAATCGTGCATCCCTACTTGCTCTTCTAAGCCCAGCAAACGCAGTCATGCTAAGCAGTCACATAGCCATGATTATCAACATGGTAAGTCAACCCAGAGTTTCCCAATCTAGTCATGAGTGTGTTCACATACAGTAAAAAGGGCGGTGTATTGCATGTGACCAATCACAAACCTGGACAAGTCCACTGCCAGAAACGCGGCATATTTCACAAAGAAGGAGCAAAGTACAATATTAGACAAATACAAAGAAGTTCAACACATAATCCAGGCTAAAAGCAATACAATTTCGCACTGGGTAACATTCGGCTCAATAAGCTTACATAGACATGTCGGTCCCTCTGTCAAGAATCTATATCTCTCATATAAATAATCATCAGGGAAAGCAAAAAGGCTTTGCCGGTCTCTGAACACTCTTGCTCTGTGCAGTTTTGGGATATTTTTTGAATGGTGATGCCATTCTCAAGAGAAGTGATTGGTCAGTAGGTGGTGCTTTTATACAGGTTGATCTGTTAACTCGAACATAACCTGCTTCTGAGCAGGTTAGGTGCAACATACAATAAGTTACCATGGCAATGTGCCCCAGTGAGAAGTGAACCACAGTCTGAAAGCCCAGGGTTAAACCTGGAGTTACCCTGCTAACCCCAAATCATGCTTCATAGTAACCGGCCTCAGGTTAGGAACAGGCAACAAAAAAAACCAGAGAAACAGTTTAGGTGCAGATGGCTGAAAAACAAAGGTATTTACAGGTATTTGAATTTACAGTAGCTAATGTTCCTTAATTTGCCCAAGATGCATTGGTATTAACAGTAAATACCTGTAATCTGTAACATTCACAGATAGTGCTATGATATTATTTTCTCCCAGAATTCATTGCCATTTACAGTATGATCTTGTATAACATTAAGACAGTATGATACTCTAAGATTTTAGCTGTAAATGTACATCAAAGGTTTATAGGGCAGTTTTTCATGAATCAATCAAGGGTTGACTATTTCTGTAGTCTAACCACCCATAAAGACTTGTTTGGAAAAGACTCAAAATGAGATTTTCAAATACAGTTAGAGATTAGTCACAGGTTGCTAAAATTGAATGACCTGCTGAGGACAGAACCAGACAACAGTATTGTTGTAATGTCCGCAAACCTAGCAAGTTTCTAGCTCTAAAACTAAAACTGTGTGAATCCAGGACTTGTATTGACTCAATACAATCCCCTGGGCAAGGTCTGGTCTCAAATCAGAGGGAGATACACAACACTTTTTAAACATATTACTGTACAAAGATTTGTACATCATCTGGTTTTGGGAGATGTAAGGGTTTGCAGTGTATACATTTATTATTAAATATTTCTACATAAACTAAAGACAGCAATCAGTGGACTGTGAAGAGGAAAATTTCCAGACCCTGACGAGATACTATTCAAAGAATTTGGGACCTCCTTTGGCAAGTACTTCTGAGCTCCATACATTTTCTGTCAGTCCACTATTCGATTAATTAGGTGTACACTGGAGATCTACAAGACACCAGATTTCAGATATTGCCAGAAATCAAGATGATCTGTCTTAATGCAAACACAAATATTATATATGAAAAGCCCTTCCAGCCGCATTTTAAGTGCAAACAGTGACATATATAAATAAAGTTTTTTGTTATATATACACTACCGTTCAAAAGTTTGGGGTCACATTGAAATGTCTTTATTTTTGAAGGAAAAGCACTGTACTTTTCAATGAAGATAACTTTAAACTAGTCTTAACTTTGAAGAAATACACTCTATACATTGCTAATGTGGTAAATGACTATTCTAGCTGCAAATGTCTGGTTTTTGGTGCAATATGTACATAGGTGTATAGAGGCCCATTTCCAGCAACTATCACTCCAGTGTTCTAATGGTACAATGTGTTTGCTCATTGGCTCAGAAGGCTAATTGATGATTAGAAAACCCTTGTGCAATCATGTTCACACATCTGAAAACAGTTTAGGTCGTTACAGAAGCTACAAAACTGACCTTCCTTTGAGCAGATTGAGTTTCTGGAGCATCACATTTGTGGGGTCAATTAAACGCTCAAAATGGCCAGAAAAAGAGAACTTTCATCTGAAACTCGACAGTCTATTCTTGTCCTTAGAAATGAAGGCTATTCCATGCGAGACATTGCTAAGAAATTGAAGATTTCCTACAACGGTGTGTACTACTCCCTTCAGAGGACAGCACAAACAGGCTCTAACCAGAGTAGAAAAAGAAGTGGGAGGCCGCGTTGCACAACTGAGCAAGAAGATAAGTACATTAGAGTCTCTAGTTTGAGAAACAGACGCCTCACAGGTCCCCAACTGGCATCTTCATTAAATAGTACCCGCAAAACACCAGTGTCAACATGTACAGTGAAGAGGCGGCTGCGGGATTCTGGGCTTCAGGGCAGAGTGGCAAAGAAAAAGTCATATCTGAGACTGGCCAATAAAAGAAAAAGATTAAGATGGGCAAAAGAACACAGACATTGGACAGAGGAAGACTGGAAAAAAGTGTTGTGGACGGATGAATCCAAGTTTGAGGTGTTTGGATCACAAAGAAGAACGTTTGTGAGATGCAGAACAAATGAAAAGATGCTGGAAGAATGCCTGACACCATCTGTTAAGCATGGTGGAGGTAATATGATGGTCCGGGGTTGCTTTGGTGCTGGTAAGGTGGGAGATTTGTACAGGGTAAAAGGGATTCTGAATAAGGAAGGCTATCACTCCATTTTGCAACGTCATGCCATACCCAGTGGACAGCGCTTGATTGGAGCCAATTTCATCCTACAACAGGACAATGACCCTAAACACACCTCCAAATTGTGCAAGAACTATTTAGAGCAGAAGCAGGCAGCTGGTATTCTATCGGTAATGGAGTGGCCAGCGCAGTCACCAGATCTGAACCCCATTGAGCTGTTGTGGGAGCAGCTTGACCGTATGGTACGCAAGAAGTGCCCATCCAACCAATCCAACTTGTGGGAGCTGCTTCTGGAAGCGTGGGGTGCAATTTCTCCAGATTACCTCAACAAATTAACAGCTAGAATGCCAAAGGTCTGCAATGCTGTAATTGCTGCAAATGGAGGATTCTTTGACGAAAGCAAAGTTTGATGTAAAAAAAATACAAATCATTATTTCTAACCTTGTCAATGTCTTGACTCTATTTTCTATTCATTTCACAACGTATGGTGGTGAATAAGTGTGACTTTTCAGGAAAACACAAAATTGTTTGGGTGACCCCAAACTTTTGAATGTATGTATGTGTGTATATATATATATATATATATATTCTAAAACTTTGGACGTGTTCAGTGTTACAGATCAGAAGTCCAGGGCTGAAAGTTGACTTCTACACGTCTGATTTTATCTTTGCTCATGGAAAAGATGTGTAATCTGCCAAAGAAGCAGTAGGTGAAGGTTTTGCCGGTTAAGAGTAGATGCTGAAGAACAGAAGAGAAGCTAAAGAAAATGCTGCCATTTTCTCCTAAGCCAGACAGCAGACAGACAGAAGAGCCAAACATAAGGGCAATGGCATTACTGAACATAAACTGAGTCTTATACCCTCTGCAGACTTTTGCAGTCATTCCCATTGATTTTCATGTACTGAAGAGCTTCCACTGGGTATATTGATTCAATTTAATTCATTCAATGTTCACACTTGATGATTCACTTAATGAAAACTATCTCACTATGCACCCTAAAACATTGTTGACATCCAAGGGCTCTCATTATTTCTGATTATGTGTTTTTATTATGAGTGTTGTACTGAGCTTTTAGAACAAAACTTCAGAAGCAAACACTAATGTAGATCTTAAAAAAACATCTTTTGTAAGACATAGGATGTCTGAGCACCAACTATCAGACTTTGGGAGCCATTTACTGTCAAGCAGATGCATGGGGAACTCAAGAGAGGGTTGCAGTTCAACTTACCTGTGATTACCACTGTGCTGCAGCGGCTCACACTCCCACAGACAACCTAAAACACTGACAGTTTATTTTTATATTTAACGTTTATCCAGGGAAGACTTGCTGTGCACACATGCCCTTTTTCAGCTCAGTTCTGTTCCACAATCACACACACTGGGGAGCTGCCCAGTACATATTAGCCTCTGAGAAACTACTGTATTAGTTAGTTGGAGTTTAAGTGCCTTGCTCAAGGTAGTGTTATATGTTGAAGGCAAAAGAGGCCATGCTCATTATCTGCACCATAGAAGTGAATGAATAAGAGATTAGCTTAGATTATACTTTATTCATCCCACAGCGGGGAAATTTCCTTGTTACAGCAGCATATTCTTCAATAACAGCAAAACAAACAAACAAGTAAACACAAGAAAAACCGGCAAACAATAGACAATGAGTAGAAGGTAGACTGAAAGTAAGCAAAGTGGCATCAAATAAAGGTATTGTGTACTGTTGCCAAGATGTTAACATAACTGCTTCCTCTGTTTAAGCTTATGGAAATGGCTATTTAAGGACACAGTGAATGGATAGCAGCTTCAGAAGGTTAGGGCCGGGCTGTATGAGATGTTGTCACATCTACTTCAACATAAGAGGGCTGCTGGGCAACGCCTCAATTAGATCGACACCTATCAAGTTCCCAAAGTTGGCTCTATAAGTGTTGTTATTGATTTTGAAGTATTTGGGGGGCATATTAGGGCTATTAGAGAGCTGACATTAAATGAGGAGAGAAACGGATGGGATTTTTATTCCTTTTGTTACTGCCTGGCAAAGCATTGTTGAGTTTTGCATTCATCCCCCCTCCCCTCTCCCTCCCACACATGATATGAGTGGAGCTGGATAATGAAGCTGTCTAGAAAACAACTGCTTGGTTTTCTTAATGGTTTTAAATGTAACATATAGAATTTAGAGCTGAAACGGTTACTCGTTCAACAGAAATTTTGTTAAGTCATATTTTAAGTAAAAAAGTGAAATAGGCTCTGGCATCTCACATGTGGATATTTGCAGGTAGTCCTAGTCATCTATGATATTAAACCAATTATCTTTGGGGGATTTTTACTTTTTTGTGGACCAAGCGATTCACGGATAAATTGAGAAAATATTAAACAGATTAATTGATAATAATCATTAGTTTCAACCCGGCCTGTCGGACACAGATGTATAAAAATAAGGACTTTTAAGCTGTAAAATGCAGATCGCCACTAACAACAACTACAACTACAACTTCCAATCGATTCATTTTGAAGAGTTGACCCTGAGGTGTACATAGCACAGAAAAGGAAACAAAAGCACTGGAGCAAAAAAGGAATTGGAGATGCCTTACCATGAGGCAACACAACCAATTTCAGGTGACATTTTACATCAATAGCAGCCAATTGTGACTGTAGGCCAGAGTCCAGGGGATGTCAGCCTGTTTGGCCCACACGTCTGTTCACACTACAGAGACCAAAACGAAAAAGCAGGGCTACTTTTTACTCAAAAAGTGTGCTGCGGTTTGTGTGAACCTAGAGATTTGTTTTCTTGCAGCAAGCAGGCCTTGGCTTCGACCTGGACCTGTCACCATCACGACAGAGAATAAATAACTAAAGAAAGACTTGCCAGAGAGTCCTCTAAGGTTAGGACTCAAACTCCGGTGGATCCATGGAGCATATTGCTAGATCAGACGACTCTGCGGTAACATAAATCCCAGTAACCTCAGAGGCAAGATCATGTGCGCAGAATATATCTTTGACCCTCTGTGTGAGTCGCTGGAGAAAATGTTGCTCCAGTTCAAAAAGAGAAAAATCAGAGAGCAGTAGCAGTACGACATCAAACATATGGGGTGACGCCTGCGAGCTAGTTCAGGCAGCCAACTCGAGCTGCACTGAGTACACACAAGTGACATGCCTCACTGTCAAACTATCATTTACCAAACACAACACCTCAATTTGGCGGTCTCTTTATGCTGCACAACTTCCCCATCTCTCCCTTGTCAATGCTGCTGCTACCCTGCACCTGTATCAGTGCCCACTGTTAACCCCACCACCACCACCACAGCATCCACCTGCAGGCTCTGGCCAGGGGAAAGTTACTTTAACATCACTCCTCACTCATTAAACCCCATACTGCGAGGAGTGATGAGGTGGGAATCTGGCCTCCAAACACAATGTTATAATAAACATTTTAAATGTGAGTTGTCTGACTGAACATGCTTTATGGTTTGCCCCCAACATGCACTAAATGGTGTGATCTACCTGAGCCATTGACTTTTATAAACAGGATAAGGGCTCCTGCAGAACTTGCCCCTGAATATGCTTTCATTATTTACCTAAGCGCACCTACTTGGTATCTTTTAGCTTCTTGGATTACAGTGATCTCTTTGTGATAACAGGATGGCCTAGCAAAAAACACTTACCACCAAAAATGTTGCCCAGAATAATAAAAAAACAGCTCAAATACTCTCACTTTAACTCCTAATAACAAAGAAATTAGATCAGGCAGGAGCTCTGGAGTCAGATTGGGTCAGATAAAAGATCAAATGTCCATCTCCCCTGGAGCTTTGTAAGCACCACATCAGCACCACTTTTCACCACCAGCTAATACACCTAATGGAACCCACCATATAAAGACTGTATTCCCTTGTGACTGTGTGTGTGTGTGTGTGTGTGTGTAAGACACCATTAGATAGGTAGAGATGGACAGAGACGAAACAACAACAACGGCGCTATACAGACAGACTATCAAACAGCTCAAGCTGCAAAATTTGTGCATAATGTAAATGATGCAGTATTTTTTGCACCTTATTAAAGTTTAAAATCTCTCTTCCTCCTGACAGGGTAAGTAGTGTATTTGCGGTTCACTGTTTCATTTATTAGTTGGTGGTTGATTGGTTGGTTTAGTAGTTAGCGGAAGAAAGCATATCCTTGAGCAGATGACGATGAGGCGTGGATGAGGAGTATGAAAGCAACTGTTTTAATTGTGGCTTTTAGTGAAGTAATGGCTGCTGCTTCTGTACAGAAGTGTATGGATGCGAAGTTGGAGCCAGGAGGGGTGGGATCGTTGCGTGAGTGACTCCTGTCAGTGCAGAATTGTGACGAACGTCAATGACGTGAAAGTTGCATGAATTCCGATTTGACTGTTCAGCCTAAGGTTGCATTGCAAAATATATACACATAAGTTTTTACGTTCGCAAACCATCAGAAAATATGAAGAAATAATTATAAGACTGTCATTTCAAATTGTGTAATTCAAAGGTTCCAACGTGCTTTTCACCTAACTGCCTTTTCTAGAAGTAAGACATTACGTGACCAAAATCCTCGAAATGAAAGAAATGGCTCCCTATCTGCTGCTGTAAAATGAGTTGTCAGACCTTGTTGAAAACACTGCCAGTCTTCAGTATCAAAACGTCTTATTACTTCCTTCTTTCACCACTTTTTCCTCCCTCCTCCTTCCCTTTTTCTCCGCATCCTTCGCTTGCTTTATTTCTCTTTCAGCCTCGCTAATTTGCAATTGATTAGCTGTCCTCTCGCAGCTCAGTCCCATGCTCTACAACTCTCGTACCCTCCTCTCCGCCTTCCCGCCCATGCTCTCCTCTATCCATGAGTCAATCTCTCTTTAACGAGGGCACCAGAGCCCTTCCGTGTAAATAAAACAGAGCAGAGCCAAAAATCAATGGGCCTATTACCCTCAGAAAATGCTAAACAAGCAATATTAGAAATTCGCTTGGTAGAGGAGACTGAATGCCTTAATGGGACCCCCCTCCCCTTTAATCTCGGCATCCACTCAACGAGCCACACACTTCGTATTGTCATATTGAATGCCTTGGATAGAAGACACACATCAAATCCCATGCACAACGTTGTACACACAAACACAGCCTGCACATCAAAATAATTTGCTTCCAAAACTCTCTCTCTCACACACAGACACACACACACACACACACACACACACACACACACACACACACACACACACACACACACACACGTACTGCTGGCAGAAACTAGGGATGCATTCTCCAAAGAAATCATTGGGCACCACACAGAGGCACGTGCCACATTTTACCTCTTTTTATTTATTCTCCCCATACGACCTGATTAGTGGGCCAGTAAAAAGCTGCATGTGTGTGCGCAACATTCTCACACACACAAACACAGAGATACATACACACACACAGCAGCAGACAGCAGGATTTATAGTGGACAACCAATACCTCCTGATTAGTGTGCCAGTAAAAGCTCCAAACACACACACCCAAGTAAAAGTCTACAATATATGAGCACTGGACCACACACATGAGTACACAAATAGTACATACACAACTAAATAAAAGATTACAGTGTGCATAGACAAATGCACACAAGCACACATACATACTAAGTAAACATGTACAGTATACATACAGGCTGTTATACAGATACCCACACACACACACACACACACACACACACACACACACACACATAAATGCAGTACAGATACACACAAACAGAAAACCATACACACAGCAAAACAAAGGCCAAGCATACATCCCTTTCTCTCATACTCACAAATACACACACACTACACACACCATTTCTCTGGAAATGATTGTGTAGCTGGTTAGCTGTGGCCCATTTAGCCTGGCAGCTGATGTGTGGTTAACACAGACATTTATGCTAATGACCTTCTGCGTTTAAAAAAGGCAGCAGTAATGTAAAGGCTCGTTAAAGGCCAAATCCTCATTCACTCGAGTCATTTTTCAGCTCATTTTCTCGTTCAATTAAACTGATGAAATCATTGTTCACATGTGGATTACTATTCAACCTGACAAGGCAACCAAACTGTTGTTTTTACCCTCTAAATCACTTTACCATTAGAAAATGTAACACCTTCAATGTATATTCTGGGAGGATTTTCTGATTTTTGAGAGCTCCAGTTTGTACCTCTCATGTTTTTCCATTACATTCAAGTCACAGCTAAGGATCCAGTTTCTCTCAAAATTATTACCCGGCGATCTCTGAAAAACCCAGAAGCTTTTTTGAGAAAAATGACCGCTGTGCTGAAGGTATTTCCAGAATCTTCAAAAGACTCTTCTATCTTTAATCCCGTTTCTCAATTTGTGACTTTGATCCCTGATATAGTTAGCCAGAGCCATTTCTGGCTAACTATATCAGGGATCAAAGTCACAAATTGACAAAAACCAATGCATTATTTTATATGAAAAACATCAATATATACCAATACTGATCATTCTTTTTTTTATTATTATTTGGGTTTATGTTTCACAAATTATTGCACAGAGATTTGTCATTTCCTGGGATACTATCTTTGTTTGGACTAGGAAACAGTAGAAGAGTTTTTCTTCTTCTGGACCTACCTTTTTAAAAAGTGTTAAACAACCTTTCTGGTTTTTCAAACAACCGTAGGTAATTATTTTTAAGGAAATCTGATTCTTAGCACTGGAGGTTGAATGTGATACATGACAGGTCCAAACTGGACATACACAAGAATATCATTGGCATTCATCATTCCGCATCATCAACATTCAGTTTTAAAAGATTTCAAAATCTAAATTTAAAACTGGTGTAAGGAAAACTCAAGTTCTTATCTCATTTATATATCGTCTGCATTCCTCTGACACCTACTACAGTGTGGTATGAATTAGTTTTTACTTCTTTTTTACATTCAAGTAAAAGGTTTCCTACCTGCTTGTGCATCTCGATGTTGAGTCCGTATGACATTTCGTAGTACTAAAAAAAACAACGATCAAAGTAAGGTCAAACAAACTTTTCTCTTCGACTTTTTGCACACGCCAGAAATACTGATTCCTGCACGCACGCACACACACACAAACAAACGCACACACACACAAACAAACACACACACACACACACACACACACACAGTCAACAAGACTCACCATGACATAGTGTCTCTGCATCTCAGTTTTCTCACTGGCCAGTTTCTCACACTCCAATTTCAGACTGTGAAGCAGAAGGAAAATGTTATGTTAGTGAATTACATTAATAAACACACAGCAACCCATACGCACACACACACACGTTCAAAAGTTAAAAAAAACAACAAAAAAACACCTGGAATCCTATAACTTTAAATGACGATACTCTACATGATACCTTACATGTTTTCTCACATGAAACCAATTCACAAAATATGAAAACTGGAGATGTTAAATGCATATTACTGAGCCTGTGAATACATCCTGTTACTTTAAATCTGCATTTCTAAATCTAAGTGCAACAAAGAAAGCAAGTTTCCTTTGCACAGACACTTACTCAGCAGTTCCAGTGCAGTAATTAATGGATCAATAAATGACCACACAAACTTTATCATATATTCTTTACAGTGTGAGTGGATGCCCAAACTGCACCATCAACAAAAAGCAACCAGATAATTAGGATCCATTTTACAACTCTGGTTACACAAAAGCTTGACTTTTTCAATTGTTGTCTGTTACTGGAAAGCCTCCACATGTCACTACAGGAAGCTTTTATAAATGTCATTTATGAGAAAATTGGCAGGTATACAATGTTGCAAGGTAAAATTAGGACGCTGATGTGCCAAATAGAGACATTTGTGCATGTGACTGAAATATAAATTATAAAATCAACTGAATAATTTTGGCACTAGGAAATTAAAACTTTTGGATCTTCAATATGTTAACATAAACTTTTATTTGAGCTTGATGGTGATGTATTTCTGATGTATTTTTTTTTTTTTACACAATACAAATTTCAATAAGCTTTTCCAGATATTTAAAATTGTATTAAATGTGATTAGAGATTGGATAATTACTTTGACAAAGGTCTAAGATCAAATAAAGAAGACATTTTACTTCCTTCTAAGTAAAGCCTGACATACATAACAGCAAATATCTCCAAAGAAAATAAAGATGTGTTTAATGTGTATATCAGACCAACCTGTACTTCCTTTTATCTTAATACAACAGTGTCTCACTGGTGTAGTAAAGCCGCACCAATCTCACCAGGTGATTGGGTAATACTTAGGAGGAGGCCAGAGGTGGGCGATTATTATGCATTGGTATCGTGCTTATGGTTCTGTCCCCAAGCAATGTATTTCACACTTCATCATGTTGGGTAAAAAAGTATTTCACACCACTTGCATTTGCAGAGAAAGACGTGCATACCAAGGTTGATGTGGTTTACCTGTGGACCTAGCAAATTGTCCCAGCATGTTGGATCTACAGAGGGCTTTGAGGAGAATCACTTCATGGGAACTCCACAGGGATATTTACCTCAAACTAAGAATGTTTTATTTCTCAATCAAATTAAAAATCAGTTTCCGTCTTGTATTTCATTTCATTGCATCATCCCGAAACCTTTTGGTCACATACTGTGTGATTTGTGGTGCAAGGGAATTCAACATCACAAAAATTGCCCTTTTCTCAGCTAACGATTATTTTAATTAACGACAAATCTACAGATTTTTTCAATGGATCGTTTGAAAATGCCCATAATTTATTGATTAATCATTGCCACTGTAATTTGGACCTAGAATAACACATAGATCAGATTTACAATCTCTTCAATGCCCGATGCAAAGTTGGAATGTTTATTAGTATTTTTCGTCACAATTGTTTTGCTGATGAGCAGATGTTTCCATGTTAATGTCATGCTACATCCTAACTCTCACCTGTGGTACTGGGCTTGTAGGAAGTGGAACTCCTCCTTGATCCGGTCGCAGGACTCGGTGACAGTGAACTTTAATGGCTGTCCCGGCTGGTGGGGGACCTCAACCCAAACCAAACAGCGTGGGGGAGGGAGGGAAGAGAGAGGAAGAACTGAGCCACCAAAGTTCGTGTCATGAGACACACACACACACACACACACACACAGGGGCAAGGCTGTAGATGACAAAAGGCCTCTGTTATACGGATGGCCTTTTGGTTTCACTCAGTCTCTTTACACGTTAACCCACGCACACTCACAGACACACGCAGCTGCAGCAGTTTGACAATGAGCGCAATTGTCCGTGCGAGCGCGCAGTGGCACGGGAACTTGATCTAAACTGATTACGCATCAGGCGCGCGGCTGTTAATCTGAACATACTTTGACATAGTGCCTCAGCTACTTACCGGATGCCGTGCCGGGGGATACATCTTGCTCAGATCTCGAATCATTTAAAATGTATTGTAAACTTCATCCACATAAACAAGAAAACAAATTGTCTGAGCACGAATCTTTTCCTGTGCGTAAAAGGTCAGTCGGTTTGCAGGCTATGCGCAGGTTCCGTGAAGAGTGGAAACATCCTTGGACCTTTGGCTGGACGTCATTTTTTCAGACAGTGTTTCAAAAGTCCATTCAGTGTGCTAATCGAAGCAAGAGTTGTCTCAGTCTTCCCCAAAATCTCCAGCGCGTTTATTCTACGCGCACAAAGCTTGATATTCTCCCTCTGAACTAACAACGAATCCTCTATTTTCTCAGATTTTCTCTACAAAGCATCGACTTTTGACACATCATGACCTTGCTTGTCCGCGACTGTGCTTCTCCACGGCGTCCCGTCGTCACGCATTTATCAGTTATTTTCCTACAGCCTCCGTGAACGCTCACATCCTCACACAGTACCGGCGGAGCGACAACCTCACCGACTGTAGCAGCCTGCCACTGCGAAGCCAAATTTAGAAGCAACCAGTCGTACGAGCGCAATTACATATTCACAAAAAGTATAAGAGTCCGTAGCGTGACGTCGGGACGTGTAGTTTAATTCATATTAGTCGATAAAAAGCACTACAGATGTGCGTCTGCTGTAAAGAACTACAACTTCCCGGCTCCTCCGCGAAGCCCCCAAAGCCAATGGTGTGTGGTCAGAAGGCGGAGCGGCCATTAAAGACAGCCAATAGCGAGAGATGAGTGTACATACTGTGATCCAGCCTCCTGACAATCATCGATATATTGTCCAATCACCTCCAACAGGATGCAATTTATGCAGACTCCCCACGTGGGGGCTCAGTCTGGCACTAAAAGATGTCACAGGGATTAATCTGGAAACTATCTGTTGATTTATGAGGTTTTTTTTTACAAAGACTTCCAGGCAGAAGCGAACATGTGGCCTCTAGGTGTCTCGTGTTTTTCCTGTTGTTTAAATTGAATCGCTTATTAAAACAGTCTGCTATTATGGACATACATGGCACTCACAGCCCTGCAATTAATTTCTCATTGCGATCCCTTATATGTACCTCTGATGCTTGTATTGGATGCATCATAGTTGTAGAACAAATATTGTAAACACTTTAAATTTAAATTATTATCCCTGTTACAAAGGTTATATTAGGCTTTCTTAACCCCCTTAATTATGTTTTAAGGATGTGTGTTGGAACATATTTAAAAGGTTTTCTGCACCTGCAGTTTGGCAGTGGTGGAAGAAGGGCTCAGATCTATTGCTTAAGTAAAAGTAGCAATATTATAGTATAGAAATATTGTGTTACAAATAAAAGCCCTGCATTCAAAACTGAAGTAAAAACATGAAAGCTTTAGCATCATAATATAGGTTATAGTACAAGTACTCATTATACAGAATGGTCCATTTCTTTACAATGTATTATATAATTGGACTGGATATGATTGTATTATTGATGCATTAATGTGTGTATCATTTTAATTTTGCAGCTGGTGAAAGTTGGGCTAAATTTATTATTTACTTTGTATACTGCTGAGGTATCACCTAAAATTATCAAATAAATGTAGTGAAGTCATAAGCACAATATTTGCCTATGAACTGCAGTAGAAGTGTAAAGTTGCAGAAAATATAAATAAGTAAAAGTAAAATTCATGTAAAGTTACTTAAAGGAGCAAAAATCTAATCATCTTACACAACATTTACACATTATTTATCTACAATTCAAGGAAGGCACTTATTGCTGAGTAAATTGAAATACAGTCCACAGGACTCACCTCTCTTTCTCTGTCTCACAGACACACACCCATCATTCAGTATGTCAGCATACATTTGCAGCTGTGAGTCGATGTTTAGTGTGCGCATGAAACATGCTGTTGCTGGGTCAGCAGCTTGCACTGTGTTCAGTCGTTTAGCTGCACTAACTGATAGTGTTGAAAATCTTAATTATCTTCTGCTGCATTACGCTTTATATTTCTTCTCTCTTTCTCTGAATTTGTTACCGCCTCTTAGAATCAGATCTGATATCATTTGTGTGCCTAATTGTGTCTCAAAGCTGTTGTGCTGCTTTATTTAACACGATAAAGGAGGACCTCTATCATTGTTTCATCTTTTTTTTCACACACACACACACACACACACACACACACACACACACACACACACACACACACACACACACACACACACAGAGGCGTACAAATGGTTATCCACAATATGACACCACATCAATCCTCTCTCCTCTATTCAGTCTGCCTGCCTCTGTTTCTCTGTCTTTCTGTTGTCTCTGCCTCTCTCTCAAACATACACGGAATTGTGCACACACACACACACTGCTTCAGCCATTCAAATACACATCTCTATCTACCACACATACAAACTAATATCTCAGGTAAGCACAGGGCCTAAAGTGACCTGCTGTCGTCTGTGTGAATCCACTAAGGCTCAGAAAAGGTAATATCATGCACTCCCTCTTTTCCCTCCAAGGGTTGAGCTGTGATGTGGGCGAGCAGGGGAGGTGCAGAGGTGATGGAGGGGGGCAGGTGAGGAGGAATAAACAGATTTATTTGCCTGCGCCCCTCTCTGATTATTTTGCCCCTGCCTTTTGTTCCAGACCTTATGAAACCCAAATGTCAAGTGAGGCGAGGGCCTCATATCGAGCCTTGTCAATCACATCCCTCTACGCACCTGAAGCCCTGACGCCGGATTATTGGCTCCAACACAAGGGCTGCCTTTGCCGCCAGCCACAATGCCTCAGGCGATTCGATAGCCAAGTGTTTTTTTTTTTCTAAAGAGGAACTTCATTTGGCAGCTGATGCGCAGGAGATTGCACAGGAGCGGATTTTGAGGGTAGATGGGTAGCAAGCTGGATGTGTGTGTGTGTGTGTGTGTGTGTGTGTGTGTGTGTGTGTGTGTGTGTGTGTGTGTGTGTGTGTGTGTGTGTGTGTGTACGTGTGCGTGTGCGTATGTGTGTACGTGTGCGTGTGTGTGTGTGTCTGTAGGGGGTTGGGGCTGAGTGGCTTATCGAGGAAGGGGGGATTAAGGGGGAGGAGGTGGGTTTGAGGTGGGGTGGAGAGAAACCCCGGCCTTAACATCTTGCTCAGTGCTTGATCCCGACTAGCTATCGGCACCTGTACATAGTCTCTTAATCTTGCTGCACCTCTCTCTCTCAAGTCCTCCCTCCACACACACACACACACACACACACACACACACACAATTCTGCTTATCCATTAATATTATACTCCCTCACTATTAGTAACTTTGACATCCATGCACTCTCTCACATAAAGCCCACTGGTCATGGTATTTAACCTGTGTCAGACTCAGAAGTGTACTGATTAAGCATTGTATTCCTAAAACACTGTCAGATAAAAAGAAAAAGATTGATACAGCATAACCAGAGATATTGTTTCATATGCCACACATTATCCTTCCTTGTAAAAACCTTGCAACTACATTGCCCACAAAGCAACTTGATCGCCAACAGTCAGTTGGTGATTTGGATGCTATTAAGGGCAAATGTAGACTTGAGCTGCTGGCCTCAGCAGAGATGATATGCGTGCTACAGGCGTCAGGAAAGCTCACTTCTTTCTAACTCACCAGCAGATTTTTTTAATTCGATTAGAAACATATTTCTGATACGTCGAAGACAATCATAATCTGTGACAAAATACATTTCCTTCAAGATATAATGGAGAATGCACTTTGGTTGTACGGGTGCTTGAGTCCCCCATTTCATAGGAGACTGCCATATTGTCTTTTTACTTACCATTAGAGGGTGCCAAAGTCAGACATGTTTTAATCATACACACAGTAGCTTTAACATTATGGCTGTTGAATTACTACAAAATCATTAGGGAAATTCAGATGGTGGAATGGGTCTATTAGATTGTTTATTTGAGGTTTGAAGTATTAAAACAAAGAAATGTATCATTTATTAATTATTTGCTAGCATTGCACCTTCTCTATTTTCAAAGCTAGCTTTTCATATTTTCTGGTCACCTGAGCTGATACATCTCTGTCTCTCAAGTTTTAATGTTACTTATATTCTAACATGCCACTTAAACTTTGAAGCACTTTACAGTAAATATCCAAGGAATATAATTCACAGACAAGACACGTTTATTTACATGTACATAACTCATTGGTGATGCCAGCTCAAAGGGCTTTACGTACAGGATAAATATAAGACAAAGGATAGAAACCATTTCAAAATGAATTAAAAATATGAAAAAAACTGGCAACTGACTTCTTTCTATGACAATTATCCTGCAGGCTTGTGCTGTTGTCCTACATCTCACCAGTTACAGAGGAATATTTACTATTTGACAAGCACAATAGTATAGTCCTTTCACACCCAAACCATCCACCTGTATGTCTGTTATAGTGTGTGTGTGTGTGTGTGTGTGTGTGTGTGTGTGTGTGTGTGTGTGTGTGTGTGTGTGTGTTCTTAAATCTCCTGTCCTTACAGCAAGCTGTATCTGAATCCCTCATGCTTGCCTCTTTAACACGTCATTAATCCCCAGCGGCCACCCCTTTGAACAGGGAGCTTGTGAGGGATAACCAGGCCTCATCAGACACAGAGACGGAGAGGCGGAGGCATTGCTGGATTTACTCCACTACCAGCAGGTTAATCCTGCCTCCAGAGTGAGTGAGGGGAGGCTGTGTGTGTGTGTGTGTGTGTGTGTGTGTGTGTGTGTGTGTGTGTGTGTGTGTGTGTGTGTGTGTGTGTGTGTGTGTGTGTGTGTGTGTGTGCGCGTTTATTGGAGACAGTTAAGGATCGGCTCTATCACAGTAACGACTCTGGGGGAACATCAGCATCTGGTGCTCAAAGTCATCCAGTCCCTCAAAAGGAACATACAGATTGCTGCCATTTCTTTATTAGATTATAAATGGATAGCTGAAAGTGTTTGTGCTGATAAAAAACAAAATAGCATACAGCAGCTAGATGACAAACGGACCAAGAAGGTAGACGGACCCAGAAGAAAAACAATTAATTAACAGCAAAATGGTGACATCGAGAATGGCTGATGAATCCTGAAGGCCTAAATAATGCAGCAAGCTAATCACAGATTGTAGCAGAAGATATCCATAAGCCATAAATGTTTTGCAATGCATTATAATGTTGTTATGAGTAGCTATGAGATCATTTTATATAAGTATTATAACTTCTTTTAAGAAGACAGTCTTTATATTATATGTGTTTATATACAAGTCTCCACTTATGGGTGCTCAAGGAGTTATAAAATAGGAATACATACAGTATATAAACACATATACCTGCTTGCAACTAAATTATCATGTGTCATGAACCATTAAATAAAAGTCTTGCTTATAAATGCTAAATATGGGAGACTTAAAAACAAATATAGTGAAAATTTGAACATGTACTCTTCTTGTATCTGTACTAAAAGGAATTAGTCCACCTCAAGCCATTGTTCCATTGTAGCAAATAAATTCCTTAGATGCTTGCTAAAAAGTCACGCTGGTAAATGTAATTATTGTTTACTGTATCACATTCACAAGGCAACAACAAGGCTGCTAACTTTTCTTTTTAATTTAACAAGTCATTTCCTTTGTCTGCTGTGCAGAAGAGTCTCAGATATGCAGTCGGACTTTAACATTCTGTCTCCTCTTCGGTCTAAAAGACTAATCAGCCACTCGGCAGGGCTCTGGCTGCTAACCAGGACTAATTCTGCCTCCTGCTGGCTGGTGACACACACTGGGACAGCCATGATTAGCTGTTTAGCACCAGGGGGTACGCCTGTGATTGTCTGCTTAGCATATTTTCTACCTTCATTCTGATGGCACATACTTTTATATTCATTGCATAGGACAAAGCAATGTAAACGGGAAGTTATAGATGCCTGTGTGTGTGTGTGTGTGTGTGTGTGTGTGTGTGTGTGTGTGTGTGTGTGTGTGTGTGTGTGTGTGTGTGTGTGTGTGTGTGTGTGTGTGTGTGTGTGTGTACAAGCTTTATATAGCATGCCACAAGAGTGTGTTTGGGAAAACAAAACAAAAATCTTTAACAAGCTAAAACCTCCCTCCTCCCCTTTCCTCCCTCTCTCTCTTTCTTTCTTCCTCTCTTCCATCATGGTACAGATCAGACAGAATGTCACCTCTACAAACTGCCGCGAGCTAATTAGCTGTTAGCCATGTTTGTGTTCTTGACTGATGACAGGATCGTTTACTCTGGTCTCCAGCTGGCTCTGTTTGTCGGAGCCATCTCATTAGCATGGCAAATTAGTCCCACTCAGTCAGGGTTCTGCATTGCCCAATAAGAAGTGATAGGAATGCAAATCAATCAAGAGGGCGGGGAAATGGAAATCACTAAATTGTGGAGAGGGGAGGATGAGAATAATGTGTTCAATTTCATTTTGGAGGAGACATTTAAAAAAAGAATCAAGTTGGCTTGTTTGCTGGTATTTAGAGACGAAAGTGGAAAAGGTCAAGATGAAGCCAATTTGGGGTGTGTTTGTTAGTAGCAGAATAATAAAAAAGAGACAAAACATTCAAGAACGATGCCTTGCAATAGTGCACGAGATTGTTATTAATCTGAGGAAATAGACTGCAAATTGTAGAAACATTATTCTGAATTTGTGATTTCCCCTAAAAGCCCATCTTCATTTCCAATTCAAATTAGTGCCAGGCCAACCAGGTACAAAATGACTCTGAATTAAATAAAATGATTCAATCCTGGGGGAAAAAATAAAATATATCAATAAATGAACAAGGTTCAGCATATTAATAAACAGCATTGCCTGGCAAAGAAACCTTGTTTGTCATCATTGCTTGGTAATTCTGCTAAGTGAGCCGTTAATACATTCCCAGCGTAAAACAATCTCTTTAATTTAATATTCTGTCATCAGGTTTTTCTCCTCATCAGCAGGAAGTTATTGATCACACTCAGGGTTGCTCTCACAACAACACAGCTGCTATTTCTCTGCGCATCAGTCAAATCAGTATGTGTATTTACATTTCCCTGCTCATATAGCTGTGCCATGCGATGTGACTGAGGTGAAAGAAAGTTTGCGGAAAGCATATGTAGGAACGTTTTTTTTTTTTTTGTCCAACGCAGAACAATAGACCGAGCCACTGGGGTTTTCTAGGTACATTTATGTTGTTAGAGATGCAGGAGGTCTCTGTCTCACTCTGTCATTTATGTGTGTGTTTTACTCCTTCAAGTCAATCTCTGTGAAGCTGCCGCTATCTCCAGTTTCATTTGTCGACAGGTCTGGCAGCAGGGAGGGAGGGGAGGAGGGCGGTGGTGGAGAGATGGATGGAGGTGGAGAGAAGCAGGGAAGGCAGTAATGTAAGAAAATTGGAGGATTAGACGGCGAGCCCTCTTCCTGTCTGCTGCAACCCTCCCTTGTCCTCCTCCTCTTCTACTTCCTCCTTCACATGCCTCCATCCAACCCTCAGACTATAATAACACAGCCTGACATATCCCCCCTCCCCTGCTCCCCTCCACCCCTCTCTCTGTTCCCCTAACAGACCTGTCATACCTCCTCTTTTTCCTCAACTTCGTTTTCCTCCTCTTTTTGCAGGTTTGAAACCTGGACTTTCTCCCTCTTACTTCATCTTTTTCAGTTAAAAGCAGGATTACGCTCTACTTGTGCCTTCCTCAGCCTTACTCTTTCTGTCTGTCATTCTCAATTACTTTGCTCCCCTCCTGCCATCATCAGCTTCTCTCATCTTTCAGCAAGACCTGGTCCATGCTATTAAGGATGTATAGGATCTGGATATCTAAGTTTGAGGTGGATTGTCATTGTCACTGTTTTTGCATGCGAGTATCAGATCTTAAAGATGTGGCGCTGACACAACACAAGGTAAAATGCTACTAGTGGTGGTGGTGGAGGCGGAGGGGGAATGTGAGCAAGGATTGGGAGTTTCAGAGTGTACGTAGAGGGGTCTGAAAGGGCCTAAATGGATCTGCGATTGGACTCTCTGAGGTCGTCATCAGCCCAGATTGGAGGCCATTAGGGCCTATTTAAAAGAATTACTTCCAGGATGCAATCAAAAACCCTGATAGGTAATCAATGGTAACCAGATCAGGGCACAAAGGCAGTCAATGTGTCTCAATCAGCCACCATTCAGCAGGACAGGGAGATCAGTACTGGCCAGAAACTGCATTCACTTTCTGTAGCGCATGCACACAATACCTGAGACATATGTATGCATGCATGCACACAAATACACACAGTTATAAAAGTGTACACAATCATTTGGGCAATACTAAGCATTGCCAGAATATCCGTGCGCGCGCAAACACACGCACATGCGCGCGCAAACACACGCACATGCACACGCACGCACACACACACACACACACACCACACACACACACAGACAGAGACACACACATACACACACACATAGACACGTCAGTAAGTTGATTGATTTGCAGATGACCATGTTACTCTGATCTGCTCTCAGACAGTGATTTATCAGGAGGCACATAATGCCTCCAACATCAGCCCCTGAGCTTTAAAAGAAGAATTACAGGACATAAAGAAGAGAGATGGAAAGAGCGATAGAGGAAGAAAGAGAAAAAGAGGGAACAAAAAGCCGAGTGGGGAGGAGTAATGGGGTAATAGGTAAGAAAGAAGGAAGGGAGGAGGTTGTGGGCAGACAGGTTGATGTATTAGACCTTCTACTTAGCGGAGCCTTCTACACATGCACACACACACACACACACAGAAGACACACACACACACACACACATACACATACACATACACATACACACACACACCTGCAGCATCCAGTGAGAGTGATGAGTGGGGAAAGGTTGGTAATGCTGCTCAATGATGCGTATGGCGTTTAGTTCAGTGTGAGTGTGCCCCTTTCTCCAGCCATGCAGGCTCACAATATGTCCTGGCAGGCAGACAAAGAAAGAGAGAGAGAAAGAGAATAGAGAGAGAGCACGCAAGAGCAGAGAGAGAGAGAGAGAGAGAGAGAGAGAGAGAGAGAGAGAGAGAGAGAGAGAGAGAGCACCAAGGCCACAAATTTGGTCAATATGCCTTGTTCATAAACAGAGCAAATCCCTCAAAGCACTCTGGCACAGTGAGGGGCAAAATTAGCACCTAAATTTGAACTGGAAGGACTTCAGAGTGCACGTAAACATGGAAATGCATATGCAAATAGAGACAGTCGCTCAAGAATGTGCAATAAATTCATTAGGTTATATACACCAGCACATATAAATGCAGAAACACATATACCAATAGGAACAATAATAGTCCTGACATGATAAAACACCATCAAGAAGGGGATATGAAACACACAGCGCTCCCTGCAATAAGATTACAGGCTATCAGCCCTCAGTAGATTTGCCAGCGGGAGTCCCAGTATAATAAAATCAGATTAAAGGACAATCACATTTATTTCTAGTATATACAATATATCAAGGTTGCTCAGTAGCTCTTATTGTGATAGGCTGTGAAAAGGCAAGCCTCTGTGTACTCTCTTTCTTCAAGTTGACGTTAGGCTGTGTTTAATGAGCTTCAGGTGTCAAGGAGTGGGGAATGTAACAGGATATGTTGGTGAGGCTTATTGATTTATTGTTTTTCAAAGAAGTTTTTGTACTTTTATTATTGCCTGGCTGTCACCGGTAATGTCATTTCACAATCATTTCAGGTGAATAAAAGTTGAGGGATGGTGTGTAATTGTGAGCATGTGATTGCTCTGCAGCTGGATAAAATATTAGAAAATAAGATGACTTGGAGAGGTTAATGTGACTTCTGACACAAACAGATCTACCGCTCTGGGAATATGAAGAGATGTGTGAGCATATGAAAAAGATTTTAATTTATAGATATTCAGAATAGAGGCATGGGAGTGAATTACAAGTCTTAGTTAGTTTTCCCTCCATTATTGCCACCAGTGAAACCACAAGTTCTGCTTCTTCACCAATATACAATATACAAGTATGGAGAACATATCATACCATAAACAACTTAAAATGACCTAGCATATTTAATAGCCTACACTTCCATAAGTTAATATTTTTAAGGTGCAATTTGTAAAAAAAGAAAAAAAATGCAGGGGGGAATGTTTTTAATCATGCACAGCTAAATAAATCATGCAAGAATGAAATCCCCCTTGCGATACCATGAATATGGTGCCACTTGGCCAGGCATACCAAACACTTAAAGCAACACCAAAGCACTTTCCTCTTTGGTCCCACTGCAGGTTGGAAGCGGAATTGTCCATTATCGTTACCATTACCATTATTCTTATGTTTAAATTCAAACTACAGATAACGCTACCCGATCTGGCAAACTTGCATGGTGTGATTATAGCCGATAAAGGGCCCGCAAAGCAAAGGTTGTTCACCCTGTTACGAGTTGATGAACCACTGAAACAATTTTGGAAACATTATTTTAAGAATCTTTTGTTTTTCTTTAAATATGCACTTCAATATTCAATGGAAAATACAGCCCTTTCAAGCCAGAGAGTGGAGTTCACTGCGGCAAAAACTAAATACTTTCATCCAGAAAACGCTAATTTGTTGCTCAGGAATGTCTTAATCCAAACCACGATCTTTTTCTTAAACTTAACTAATCTCTTTGGTGCCTAAACTTAACTGTCATCGCCACATGATACTAACTTTTTCTGGCTAAACTCTACTACCATGGCCCCTGAAAGGGCCGTCATCTGGCAATGCCTGCAGCTGGATCGCAGTCACCTACCTACTGGCAGCCAGCATCCCGGAGCTCTGTAGCGGCTAAATACAACAAGCAACTGCTGCTCAGTACTATTGCACTATAGACTGTTTATGTTACAGCGCTTTACCTAGTTTAAAATACTTCTATTTGAGGCGTATAATGGTGTAATGGTGAAGCAGCATTGATCACTTTGAGGGGGGTACAGTCTGTCCCCACCGGGGATAAAAATAATTCAGCCGAGGCAGGGATATCCCAGAAAGGGTGAAATCCCATGCTTCCCCCCTGGAAAATTGCACCCATTTTCACAACATTTTCATTATGCGTTTATGGCATAAATCGTTACTTTTAAGTCATCTTCAATACACCATGATGTTCATTTTGTAAACGATGGACTCATTTATTTTAAAGTAGAGATAAAGCAGGGGATTCTTTAGGGGTGTGGTTACACGCAGACCTGTCAATCAGGACAGAGGCTTAGCAATGCATATCTATGGCACTGTGTACATTAAAATAGCAGTGAACTTATTTTGGGTGTTGTCCATCATGTTTTCATCTTAAATCTTAACTCTCTGTGTGTTTTCACTTCATCAAAGTTGATTGGAACATTTTGGTTGCCTGAAAGCATTCTACCAACTAAGCAAGCTAGCTAGCTCTAGCGTTAGCTGTTTAGGAAATTGTTTTTTATTTAAGGGGCTACCCAAAGTAGTTGTGTGGTCTTTAATCAAAAAAGACTTGACCCTCCCTTTGCAAATAATACATTTTTCTATGACCCTCCAACAGTGTTGGTGAGTAACAGAATACATGTACCGGCGTTACGTATTCAGAATACAAATTATGAGTAACTGTATTCTGTTACAGTTACAATTTAAATAGGAGTTATTTAGAATTCAGTTACATTGTTGAAATCAATGGATTACATGGCGATCCTTCTGTTTGACGAGTTTATATCTAAATAAATTAAGGCAACTCCATGCATTTCCTAGAAGCCCCAATTTGACAACGAAAAAATTAGCTTTTTGCTGATAGAGGTAGAGATGGAGCCAGATCCGTCACAACAGAGCCAGGGCAGGAATGCGTTTCTATCTTGAAAATTCAAACAGCATTTTCAGCATCCAAATCATTCCACCTCCAACTGTAGCCAGGGTTAGTTGTCTGCTGTAGTTTTATTGGTCACCTTGCTATTTTATAGTTGTATGAGGTACCTGCTTAGTTGACGTGCAACTTCACATTCTCCTGTGTGCTGATTTACTAGCCCCAGAGCCGTTGCAAGACTGACTGGCTCCGTTTGACATGCTAGCTAACATTAAAATTAGCTCAAATTAGCTTGTAGTAGAAAGACTGCGGTTAGATTTTGTAGTAGGCTATGCAGTTTGGGGCTACAAATCAAAAAATATATCTGCTTGTTTATGTACTTGTTCAGCCATTTTGAACAGAAAGAACACACCAGAATAGGCATGTTTAGTAAGCAGTATTTGATGGCCGCTTTTCCTACGCTAATAAAATACAATTTAAATTCAAATACTCAGAAAGAGTAACGTAACAGAATACATTACAAATTGTGTAACAGAATATGTGTATTGTGTAACAGAATATGTTTTGAAAGTATCCTTCCCAACACTGCCCTTCAAAATGACTGGGTAAAAAGGCACGACCCTTCCCAACAATTTAATGGTGCCTTCTGTTCTGGTTTGGCACAGATGTCCAAATAAGTTACTCCTCTAGTAAACTAGTATTCACATGAAATAAAACAATAAAACATTGAAACCATTCAACAAAGCACACTGGCTAATGTTGGGCTTCAAATTCAGCCCCTACACTAATAACAAATTCAACACGTGAACTGGTCACTAGGCTTCCTCAGTCATTGTATATTAGTATGGGTAAAGCTGCCGAAGCTGAACATTATTCAAAACTCCATTTCTCAGAAGAGCGTTAATTTAGGAGGTTGCATGCTACCACTCCTTCCTTCTGAAACAACTTGAAAAGGCTGCCGTTTGCACAATTTTACAAATAATCACTGGGACCGAAAAGATATTTGAGTCATATTTGAGGCGCAGCCTGGAGACCTCCCGTCTCATAAAAAAAAAAAAAAAAAAAGAATAGTAATAGCATAGTAAAATCATTAGGCAACAACAAAGGACATAAAGTAACAAAGGTTATAATTTAGATGATGTATGTATATCTTAACAATTCCAAAAGACCTTTACAAAAACAGATGATGGATTACAATGATCCTGTCTTGAGTTTGAAAGCTGTGTTTGTTTAACTTTTGTTTAAACTTTAAATGCTAGTCATTACTGATTTGGCTGACACTGAACACATATGCCAAAACTACACATAAACCACGTCACAGTTCAGAAAGATATTTTCCTTTAGATTACATGCTTTATCAATTTTTCTATAAAGTGCATCTCCATTAAAGAATAGGCAGTATGTATACAGTGTTGGTTCATCACTCTCATAGCGTTCACTTTGCACCATAGCATGCACTTAATTTGGTACCTGTCTCTTGACCGAGAAGCTCTTTCCCCTGTATGCTTTTACCTCCGCTGAACAGAGGCTCTGTGCACTCTGCCCCCAGCCAGCTTTGTGCTTATGAAACCAGCTGTTTGTCTGCTTTGCTCATTCTGTCCAGGGAAAGCAACTGTCTAAACAGCACTTGTATTATTGGACCGTAGAGGTTGTTATCAGAGCCTGATAATACAAAGAAGGTTAAATAGATTTGATTGATTCAACCAGAGGTAGCGGCTGCTTCTTTGCTTTTATGTTTATGGTTGTTAAAAGAAGTTATCTATGCAGCAACTGCAGTATCCTCCAGCATCTTTGTCAGATTTTACTGTCTGGATAAAGGTTGCTTAATAGCTCTCTGTGTGGTCTCGGGGACTGAAACCATCCATGCATTCAACTTCTTAAAAACGTATCCTGTCTGGGGTCTTAAAGGGCCTGAGCTCTCATCTCTTTACAATGGCTATTTATAGCTAATATTCCAAAAATGATTATTTTTCATTAACAGGGTTTAGTGCTGACTGCTGCTGGTAGAAATGATGCAGATGTAAGCGGTGAAAGAGAAACAAAAAACAGTAAAGCTGCAGTCTGAAAAAACAAATCAGTGCGGTGATGTTAAAATGCTCTGTGGAGCTGAGGTGAACTGCTGAGAGGGTGATAATAATCTGTGGGTTCAACACTATGAGTGACCCCTTTGACTACACATTGACATTTAGTCCATTGTTAATATTGATTACAGCAGCTATAAATGTGGATTATTTTCATGGTGTTTTATATGACTCCAAGGCTTTAGTTTGTTCCAATTTAAGTTCACGTTTTTTCAGCATTATCTGCAATTACAACATATTGCAACAAAAAGGTATTGTATTAGTATTAATGTCAAAATACAAGCTTCATCCAAGTGTGTATTTATAATTCTATTCCACTTTTTTTACAATTAGGAAGATTGCAACTGTGCTTAATTATTCTCATATAACAGCCTAAAATGTAAAACTGGGAGGCTCAGACTTTTTAAGCGGTCCACTCACCCACACAACATGTTCCTTTCCTTTGCCTAAATGCCACACAATTATGAGTGGCTCCAGGTTTTGCAGGCCAAGATGGTTGAAGGTTGTTGAGAAGTGAGATTGCACGTGTGAGTGCACAAGCGTTTGTGTGTTTGTGCGTGTGTACATTGTGTGAACAGAGAAATCATCTTATTTACCCACCTTGGTGTTAGGGGTGGCCATCGCCCGCCCAGCTAAATGCCATGCAAATGCTGCCGCTGCCGTCAAGCTGCCAATCATGACGCTTTTGGCATTCACGGCATGCCGCAGGAGCTTTTACAGCGTCTGTGATCTTTACTAAATGAGAAATAACCCTAGCCTGTCCATGCTGGCCGCGACGTTTAAACAACGCTATCCCCAAATTCCCACTGGAAAAATGCTGTGAAGTGAAGACATCAAATTGTGACAGAGGAGTGATAAAGAAAACAAAGGGGGTGGAGGGGAGGTTGGTGGATGTGTGGGTGGTAAGGAAGGTGTCTTACTCCCATAATACAGCCTCATTATGATGATGTGATTTGCTGGAATGGCAGCAGCAGCTCTCGTCACTAATACCAGCTCCCCTGAGCCACGAAACAGCGCTTTATTAAACTTTATGAAAGGCTTAGTTGTCCAATTTATGAGCCTGCCTGCTGAGGACATGAGCGTGCAGAGACAGAGGAAACACTGCAGCACTACATCAGATGAGATTACACAGAACAAAAAGTTTTACCCCTGACAGTACTTTTTCTCTCGTTTTATTCTGAAATGCAAACACAAGATGTGTTTGATTGTGTTCTTACAAGGAGTGAAGGAATCGGATCAGCTTGCTAACTAAAAGACCTTCCTATCATCATGTACTGTATTTGTGGAAATACTCCAAATTTAGGCATTAATTAAAAAATTTTAATAAGCTTTAATAAAAGTAAAATTGTAACACAAAATGTGTCAATAAAGTTAGTTTGTAGGATGATATTATCTTCATTTATTCAATCTAGTAATGATGTTGAGTCTAAACTGTTATTTAAGAAATTCAGATTTATTGATAATTTGTTATATATTATAGAGTATAAAATGTGTATACAATTACAAAGCCAACTATTTAGAGAAAGTAAATTAAAGACTTGAGTTAGAAGGTCAATGTCTATGGTCAATGTGTCGGGATATAACAGTTCAGTGCTTTGTAAGATGTCAGTTAGCAACGTTGTAAAATAAAGGATACTGATATAAAGTTACTTTAGAGATTATTATAAATACATGTTGTTCACAGCCAAATCAATTAAATTAACCAGTTATTTGTAAAAAGACAGAATAATAAAGAAAAATTTTGTTTTCATGATTAGGCTTATTTATTCTGCTATTTGGTTTACAATTATATATATATATATATATATATATATATATATATATATATATATATATATATATATATATATATACATATATATATATATATATATATATATATATATATATATATATATATATATATATATATATGCTATTGGAAAGTATATACAAATACACAAGTATATACAAATACACAATATATTGTAACTGATTTTTTCTACTTGTAGTTTTGCCTCACGGTTAAAGGCATTTTATATATTTCTTTATGTTTGAAATAAAATCTAACTGACTATCAAGTAGCAGAAGTTGTATGACCCAAATGTCACTGTGTATGAAATCTACACATCAGCTCAAATAAGACAAATAAAGATTTGTCTGAATTCAGAGGTATAAAAGTGAACAAATTATTATTATTATTTTCTGTTAGCTTCACAATACTGAAGACGACCACAAATTGAACAGGGTAAACAGGTATTAAACAGTTGGCTGTCATCAGCATAACAATGAAAAGAAATACTGTGATTGTAAATGTAAATAGCAGGGAACCTAATACAGAACCTTGAGGAGCCCCACAATTTACCAATTTATTTAAGTACAAGGTGAATGAATTTTATGAAATTAAGCTTGTGTAAAAACATAAATGGCAAATAAAGTTCTTGATTCTTGATTCTTGACTCTTGATTCTTGAAATGCTTAATATACGCTGCATATATATATATATATATATATATATATATATATATATATATATATATATGCTTTGTACATCCCTAAAGTACAATATGACCATTGTATATCAATTTTATTTGTAATGATCAACAGTTATTTTATCAAATACACAGATATTAGTTTTAATGTAGTTACTAACCATACCTTATCAGGCTGTTCTGCAGTGGAGGACAGGTTTTACAAGCAGCATTTTCAAAGCTTTGTTCTTAAAAATGCAATAATCTTCATTATTTTCATAGTATGATTACTCCCTATTATTCACCTTAGACACCTAAGAAAAGAAGATGGTTATGATTGTTTAATCATGATAAAATGTGGCTGATACTATTTTCTCACTATGCTCTGATGAATGATGTGTCTGGGAGTGCGGATTTGTCTGTTATGTTTAGCAAGTGGATTGATAGTTTACTGATGATGAATTTGATAATCCATTCTGATACTCTGCACAACTGCACAGATTACTCATCTCTCAGTCATGATTATACACAGAAATAATGCCCACAGAGCTGTGTGCAACTTGCTCAATCCACTCCTGGTGGCAACTGAAGCCCTCATTAACTCCTGTGTCTTTGCTGACATTCTGTTATCACACACTGACAGACACACACAGATGAACATGTGCATTAAATATTCACTAAAGTGTTTATGTTGGCAGAAAGACAGCCGAGCAAACACACACACACGCACAAACTCATGCACAAACCTGAACACAGATCCCCAAGCAGCAATTAGTCCTGCCACATAAGAGTTCCCCCTCTCATCTAACTGAGCTGTAGGTGCAAATTAAATTTGTCTGCATGCACTGACACTGGTCTCTCATCATACATAGACTTGTCAGGGTCACACACAAGCAAAGACAGGTGCACTCACGCACACTCACGTACACATTGTAGACGCCAAAAAATCATACTTAAAGGGGATTTTCTGTGTGCTGAGAGCTGACAAACACTGTCCGATTAATCACACAACTGAGCTTATAGCGAAGCTACAATGTGTAAAGGGCAAATGGAAGATTTTAGATAAGCGGGAGCAATAATTTGGTCAATTTTAAACCAATTTAGACAGCCTGTCCACAGTTACAGACATGGAGGATATATTTAATCAAAATTAGCACAATGTAAATGTCTATTCCAGATAAAAGCAGTATATATAATTTAGGGAAAAGTGCTGAAGTTTATTTCCAAGTATGTAGTTTATAAGGGTACTTTATCTAATAATTTCATTAGTTACCCAAGGTGATCTTTACTTTCAGGCCAGCATGTATTTTTTTAATGTGTTTGGCAACAAAGTGTTACTTTTCAAACTGATTAAGGTGATGCTATCAAGATAAAATGTTAGCCATGTTAAGGATAGAGGAAACAAAAACAGACAGTTCAGAGTCTAACTGATGAAATGCACAAGCAAGTTTAATACTGTATTAATCAAATTTAACATGTTTTGCATGTTCAGCAATAATCTACTGTGCAATGACAATATGTTGATGCATTGTTGATATAAATATATTGATTACAGCAGCTATAAATGTAGATTATTTTCATGGTGTCTTATATGAACAAGGCTTTAAGTTGTTGCACCTTCAGTTGAAAATGTGTTTTTCAGGATTACCTGCAATCACAACAGTATGGTATTGTATTAATGTCAAAATATACAAGCTACATCCAAGCTAGCATTTATATTTGACTCTTTAGGTTACACGGTAAACTAGGTGAATCAATGAATTGCAAGCACTTTCGCTATTGCACTGCAAGGAAAGGAAAAATCATGAACAAAGTAAGCCTTGAGAAAAGTCCTTAGCTGAGCTTAATTTCAATCAGGAGAAACCAATTGAATGAGCTTGAAGAATCTTTGCAAATATAGTTGAAATATTGTGTAAAATAGAATAGACATACTGTATGTGTTGAGCCTTTGGCTATTAAAACCCCATCATGACATCAAATGTGGTCTAACTGATTTGAGATAAAGGATTTAGAGTGAACACAGATTTCTGTTAAAGAAACACAATTATTTGCCCATGTTAACCCTCAGATCAGGAGCTTTCTAGGCATATTTGCATTGCAAGACATCTTACATTAACAAGGTTTGCATTTGCATGACCATGCCCAGGAAGGGAAATGTTTCCCTGTAACAGCATTGGAAATGTGGAGTAATCAGATAAATAAATGCATTACTTGATTTCTTGCATCACTATAACACAATTCTTCGTAGTAATCTGGTTTGTAAATGTAGTCAGTGACTCAGAAAACCATAAAAAACAAATGTGAAGTGATTCCATGCCATATGGACAAGTTAAGCTGTATCACTGCAGCACTGAATGAATGAGTGTCAGCGGTGGCAAAATGACAACGTAACACTAAAATCAATGGCACTCTGCTGCTAATGAATGACAAGGCTAATTGCGGGAACGGCTTGTTGCTCTTTGGTTAAGATAAATACTACGACAAGTGAAGTGCTGTAATTATCCCCAGTGTGTTTGTGCCTGAGCGCTGTCGCCATCGCTGCACTCGAGATGCCTGCCGAATGAGACAAGCTAATTAAGAGTGATTTCCCCACTCCCCGCTCATTAATAACACAACATCAATTAAGAGAAGCTAGCGGAACATGGTGCATTTGGTGCTAACAAGATTAGCCTCATGGAGCAATGGGTTTACGAGAGAAACAGACACACACACACACACACACACACACACACACAAAGAGAAAGGTGAACTTGGAAAGAATTAAGAAACAAAGATATGAGGTGTTGAAAGGAATCGTGGATGTAAGGATTTAAATGTGAAGTGAAATGAGACAAGAGGAGAAAAGGAGGTAGAGAAAAGAGGTGGTTGTAAGGAAAAGACTAATTAAGTTAAATGAAGAAGAGAAGGATGAGGAAAGTGCAGAAGAGGAAGAAAGAGACACAATAGTTGTTTGGTGTAATACAAACAACCTGTTTTTTCCATTTCGCTGCATGAATCAGCAGATTGGCCTTTAAATGAGCTGTTGCATAAAGGACATTCAGTTTCATGAGCTCTGTGGATATAAACAGAGACTGTCCACCTCCGATCGTGGCAGCATTTAATTACTAACAATAATTGAGCCTGTGTTGGAGAGATTATGGAGGCAATAAACAAATTCAGCATGCAAAAAAACAAAATGCAGTATGTTGGTTATGTTTACACTCAGGCACCCTTCGATTACATTTGGGTACAACAATCAGTTCATGGAACATTAACATGGGGAATTAGATCACTGCTACAGTGAGTCACAAGGCTAACAATGTTCAGAGTACAGTAATGCTAATGTTTTTGTGAGGCTGCATAGCGGTGCTTTAAACTAAATGCTAACGTCAGCATGCTAACCTGTTCCCAATGCTTAAATGGTGATGTTTAGGTACAATGTGTACAACATTCACCATGCTAATATTTTCTGCTACTTTACTATAGTAAACACAAATTACTATTGAGGCTGATGTCATTAGCTTTGCAGGTACATAAACCAAAGTCCTAGATAATTTCAAGTTTACGTTAAATGATCACCAATTATTCCATATTATTACAAATCCCCCCCTTGCGGAGCATGAATGTCTGATTTTATGGCAGTTCATCTAAGAGTTGAGGCATTGCACCGAGAAAAAAAAAACTTTGTCAACCTCATTGTGGACCTAGAGAGCAGTGAGGGGATTACCAAAACCATTGAAATCCAAGTCTGTACAAATGTTTAAGGTAATCAATCCAAATTCCATACATGTATATTGTATCTAAGTGGTGGCAGAAGTCAGAGCATTTCAACACCACTGCAAAAGTATTCTTTTGGTAAACTATCCCTTCAGCTACTCCAAAACTACAATTCCAGTCTAAAGTAATGAGAACAATGGTTCTCTGTATATACTGCTTTTGAGAATTCAAACTTTCAACACTTTGTAATTTAAGCATAAATCTGCTAACTAGCTCATTTACAGAATGCAGAAATTCTCAGGCACAATAGTGTTTTTCCTGCCTGTTGCTTCTTAATCAAACAAACTGAATGAAAGCAGTCTACTGTGTTCATAAAATAAGGCTTGCAACAAAAGATTTAAAACAAAGAACCATCCTGGACTGAATTTTAATGTTGTAGCTGCTACAAGCAAGTTTATTGGACTCTTGGTTCTGAAAGAGCTTGTTTGGCTAATTTAAAGCTGTTATATTTAAATCAATTGATGCAGGTTTAATGATCAATTCATTAGGAAGTTATGTACAAATAAAACAGAAATACAATATACAGGTAAAAGCCAGTAAATTAGAATATTTTGAAAAACTTGATTTATTTCAGTAATTGCATTCAAAAGGTGTAACTTGTACATTATATTTATTCATTACACACAGACTGATGCATTCAAATGTTTATTTCATTTAATTTTGATGATTTGAAGTGGCAACAAATGAAAATCCAAAATTCCGTGTGTCACAAAATTAGAATATTGTGTAAGGGTTAAATTTTGAAGACACCTGGTGCCACAAAGTAATCAGCTGATTAACTCAAAACACTTGCAAAGGGCTTTAAATGGTCTCTCAGTCCAGTTCTGAAGCCTACACAAACATGGGGAAGACTTCAGATTTGACAGCTGTCCAAAAGGCGACCATCGACACATTGCACAAGGAGGGAAAGACACAAAAGGTTATTGCTGAAGAGGCTGGCTGTTCTCAGAGCTCTGTGTCCAAACACATTAATAGAGAGGCAAAGGGAAGGAAAAACTGTGGTCAGAAAAAGTGTACAAGCGATAGGGATCACCGCGCCCTAGTCAAGATTGTGAAAAAAGGGTGTGGACAGCTGCTGGAGTCAGTGCTTCAAGATCCACCACCAAGAGACGCTTGAAAGACATGGGTTTCAACTGCCGCATACCTCGTGTCAAGCCACTGTTGACCAAGAAACAGCGAAAAGCGTCTCACCTGGGCTAAGGAAAAAGAGCTGGACTGCTGCTGAGTGGTCCAAAGTCATGTTTTCTGACGAAAGCAAATTTTGCATTTCCTTTGGAAATCGAGGTCCCAGAGTCTGGAGGAAGACAGGAGAGGCACAGGATCCACGTTGCCTGAAGTTTAGTGTAAGGTTTCCACCATCAGTGATGGTTTGGGGTGCCATGTCATCTGCTGGTGTCGGTCCACTCTGTTTCCTGAGATCCAGGGTCAACGCAGCCGTCTACCAGCAAGTTTTAGAGCACTTCATGCTTCCTGCTGCTGACCTGCTCTATGGAGATGGAGATTTCAGGTTCCAACAGGACTTGGCGCCTGCACACAGCGCAAAATCTACCCGTGCCTGGTTTACGGACCATGGTATTTCTGTTCTAAATTGGCCAGCCAACTCCCTGACCTTAGCCCCATAGAAAATCTGTGGGGTATTGTGAAAAGGAAGATGCAGAATGCCAGACCCAAAAACGCAGAAGAGTTGAAGGCCACTATCAGAGCAACCTGGGCTCTCATAACACCTGAGCAGTGCCAGAAACTCATCGACTCCATGCCACGCCGCATTAATGCAGTAATTGAGGCAAAAGGAGCTCCAACCAAGTATTGAGTATTGTACATGCTCATATTTTTCATTTTCTTACTTTTCAGTTGGCCAACATTTCTAAAAACTCCCTTTTTTGTGTTAGCCTTAAGTAATATTCTAATTTTGTGACACACGGAATTTTGGATTTTCATTTGTTGCCACTTCAAATCATCAAAATTAAATGAAATAAACATTTGAATGCATCAGTCTGTGTGCAATGAATAAATATAATGTACAAGTTACACCTTTTGAATGCAATTACTGAAATAAATCAAGTTTTTCAAAATATTCTAATTTACTGGCTTTTACCTGTATACATAAATCAGATTATAAACAGAATGTGCCTTTGGAACATTAGATGAATGGTTGCAGATAATGGGCAATGTTGATATTGCATTAAAGATCAGCCAGCCACTCAGATTAGCTGGTACTCTGTCTATAATGGAGTGGTATGAAAATTTGTAAGTGACCCTAAACATTTGAATGGTAACGTACGTTTTGGATAATTGATCTTTACCAGGGAAGTGTACAGGTAGATGGAATACCTGCTAGGCATTACAGCGGCAGCACCTCTTTCTTTTTTTTTGTGGAAAAGTGTACTAAATGCTCTGTAATGCATACTGAGAAAAGGAAAGAACTAGTACAAGGATACATTCTGATTCATGTTATCTTCTTTAAGCAGACAGTACATACAGTATGTATAGAAAACAAACTCCGAAGAGGTCATGCAAACTGTGTGCATGTGTGAGTGCATGCGTGTGTGTGTACGTGTGTGAAATAGGCTGTATGAGGATGTCAGTCACAGTAACTTTTTATGCTGCAAGCATGAAGCTCTTGACAAGAGACTCAATCAGCAGCACTAAAGCCTGCCTCTGCCTCCTCTTCCTCTGCCACCCTACTTTTGTCTCGACTAATCTCCACTGTAAGATGTAGAAGAGCCATTTGATATTGTCTTCCCCGGTGTTTTTCATTATCACCGTCTTACTGCAGCCTGCCGGTGGCATTACCTTGACATTAGTGGGCTTGACAGGACGAAAATCACCACACAATCCTGTCACAACCTTCCATCTCTGCTGTAACCCTACTCACATTTCAAAGCCCCTCTGCCTCTTCTTATTTTTCACTTGTTTTTTTCTGCTATGAGGTAGATCTGCAGCAGTCATTGACAATATTTTTGGGGAAATTGCTGAGAGGCAGTTAGGCAGTTTGTTGGAATCCAAATTGCATTTAGGCAGAGCGTAGAGTAAAACAACTTGTTGTAGAGAGAGACAAGAGCAAAATCTCTATTGGAAAAATTGAAAATACAATGCTTAAAGCTCTATACTATTTCCCCATATCTACTCCTCAATTACCCCTCTTCCCACATTGTTAAAATTAAAATTTAATTTCACCACTGTCTTATTGTAACAAGGATTCCAAAATGGCAACCGCTTTTTAATTGATTGCCCACATCAGCAGATCTTTTTAAATATACTGTAGGCCTACAAGTTCTTCAGCTTCATCAACACTTCTAATGGAATCTAGAAAGCTGCAAATATGAATGTAAAGAATGATGAGGCAATCGCTTATCTTTCTGACAGAAAACTCATCTGACTTAAAGCAATACCTGAGCCTGGCAGAACATTTTTTACCTTTCAGCACACAAACCGCAGCATGTCCAACATCTCCCGCTCTGGGGATTCACAGTCAACACCAGCATTCAGACGTGCTCCCATGCTCTTGGTATTGATATTTGCTAACAGCCAAAATTACTTTTTGGAAAGAAGCATCCAGGATGTTATATAAAATAATAACTCCTGGATAAACTTTACCTTGTGTTTCATTACATTTCAAAATGAAAGTAAGAAAATAGCTATTCGCTTTTTTTCGGACTCAAAAAGAGTTTGTTAGATGACACTTCATGATCACACGCCATCTTTTTCAAGAGGCATGTTGTAGAAAAAATAACTTATTATTACTTAAAATGATCTTGCTTCTACAAAAGTGAGCTGCAACATATCAGACACTAACCTGTGTGTTAGATGTGTGTGTGTATGTAATAATGTAATGTAATGTAATGTAATGTAATGTAATGTATTGTAATGTATACTTTATTAATCCCACAAGGGGAAATTACAATGTTTTCACTCTGGTATTACACACAGGCCGAATTACACACACATGCTCAGTACCTATACATGCACTAAATGGAGAGATGTCAAAGTGAGGGGGCTGCCCATGGAAAGGCGCCCCGAGCAGTTGGGGTTTTGGTGCCTTGCTCAAGAGTACCTTGTGCTGTGTGTGTGTGTGTGTGTGTGTGTATAGTTACCATAGAATCGGCAACATGATTTGATCAAAATCCCATGCCATTAAAGCCTCATTGAATGTGGTGAGTCAGACTTGATCACCTCGACATCCGTTACTTGATGAACACTTCCACCTAGAGGTCATTTGCAGCAAAAACATCTTCTAGTTTAATTTTTGTTCAAGCTTGTTAGCCGCATATTTGGCTGAGGCTCGAAATATTTGGACATCTTGTGGGATGTGAGTTGAGTCACTATCCTTTTGTACACGTTTTTTTTTTTGTTGTTGTTGATTTTAATCAAGCTTTTATTTTATTTTTTTTGAAGGGTCCTTTTGGTATTTTTCAACCTGGACCCAATTTCTTAATGATTGTGTCTAAAGTGGCTAACCAGCCGCCCTGAACCAGGCTGCAAAGTGTAGAGCAAATGTCTGTATGCACATCTGCGTACCATGCCGTAAACACACCCCCTATTTTTTTACCACTGGCATTCTCAGAATGTTATTATAAGTATCTGACGAGATTATGGAAATATGGTAAAGTTGCCGTTATACTGTCCATAGAAAAAAATTTTCTATGATCTTGATTTCATGCCTTGCTGTAACTTACTGGTCAAGGTATATGGATTTCATCTCTTCTTTGGCAGGCAGTAGTCATCCCTGCTAAAATTGTCAGGATTTAACTACACTGTTAGCTCCCACTTACCAACTTCCTGTCTTCTAACACCATAGCAACTTGGCAATGGAAAATATGAGTGCTTTTGGCAGGTTTGGGGTTGGTTGTGACACTCAGATGCAAAGTAGGAGAGTCACACACAACAGCAAAAACTCACCTTAGGTCACAAGAACCTCTCACCAGACATTTCCTCTCTGATAAATGTTCCAGCTATTGTGAACCAAACCTATAGTACATAATGTATTTTTGGCAGCTTATAAGGATAAATGCCAGTGATCCTTGTAATGAAATTCTTTTTTTTTTTTTTTTCTGTTTTGCTTTTCTTCAAGGGAGGTCAAAGGTCAGGATCAGATACACTGAGTGCTCCTGGAGCGGCTACAGCTGCAATGTCTTGGTGATGAACAACCTCAGCGGGATAAAGGCAGCAGGGAACTTGCCTCTGGACATCCAGATGGAGGACGGTCTCCCTCACCATGAAGCCATCCTGCCACCCTGTTGTTGTTATGTAGACCTGTTCACTCTTACATACTGAGCTGTTTCTGCTGTCAGCGGGCAGTGAAGTATAAGGAGCGCACTCCCTAACCTCACATAAAGTTGTGGTGCATATTATTAGTTAAGAGCAATGCCACAACAAAGGTCAGCTTATTGATTCATTATATTTTCATTAAAGTCAGCACCACAAGCAAAATCCCATTCCCCTCTTCACTGTTTTTTAGGTATAGGCAGAAATCTCAGATATTGATGTCTAAAAACCTGGGCCTGTCTGCGTGGCTAAACACCAAAAGGGAAAGTGCATGTTTGGTGAACCATCCTTTAACTGTTCCATTATCTTTTACTGTGACTGTTATTGCCACTATTCATTTCAACTCCAACCGGCCTGTCAGACAATGCCTACCAAGAGCCAGGGTCTGTCCGAGGTTTCTTCCTAAAAGGGAGTTTTTCATTGTCGCACTTGTTGCTTGCTCTGGAGGGAAATACTAGAACTGTTGGGTTCTTGTAAATTATAGAGTGTGGTCTAGACCTACTCTATCTGTAAAGTGTCTCGAGAAAAATCTTGATATGAATTACTATTGATACTATAAACAAAATTGAACTGAATGATATATTCATTTATATAACCACTATAGCCAATCAGATTGGCGAGGGTCCATTGAGAGTCCATTTTCTAACATCTGTAATGTGACTATTCTTAACAACATTCCTCCTAACAGAAACCAGGTCAGCATGGCACAGCTCAGTTCGGTTGTGTACACTGCCTCTCTGTTCGCAGAAGTGATCAATTATAACTCGTTGACATTGGTTCATAATGGTTTCAAACAAGAAAATCAAAATAAGAAATAGCACTGCAATATTGCCAAGTTAGATTTACTGGAATGTAAATATATTTTTAAGATGTAACAAGAATAAGTACATTAACGCACTGTTAGTCAATAACTTCATTAAAATAGTAATTCTATGAAACAGATGTAATTAAGACATTACTGGCAACTGTAGTGGTTAAAGCTTATTAGGAACAATGAACAGTTTTACAAAACATGTCAAAAGATGCACCTTTGTGATCCCCTGGATCTCAACTAGAGGTAAACCAGAGTTTATTGGTGCTCTTTCAAGAATTCTTTCATATAGGTGGCCAGGGCTTCAGTGTCCTCCAGCGTTACAGCGTTGTACAGAGATGCACGAATTCCTCCAACTGACCTACAGGGGGAGACAAACCGTCATGTTTGAGGTCTACAAACAGAGTCATTACAAGAAAAGAGATACATTATGCATCCAACTGCTGGTGTCCATGTCCAACTTTACTTGTGTTAAACTTCAGGACCCAGTATTTTCTCTAGTAACCCATGAAATATAGCAATAAAGAAGGAGGCGTGTGTTTGACTAACCTGTGTCCTTTCAGCGATATCATTCCACGTTTGGCTGCGCCTGCCAAAAAGTCCTTTTCCAAGTCTTCATCTCCCTCCTTTTTCCCCACACGAAATGGTACATTCATGCGGCTTCTACAATTTATGTCTACGGGACACCTGGACAGGTAGACACAGCAGTAAGTAGTTCAAAGCTCAAATTTTTTGCATTATTACTTAAATCAGTTTTCTTCATTGTTACAACCATGGTCTACTAAATGACCTTTAGTTTGGTCTAGTAGGCTAGACACAAGTAAGTTGCTGTTTTTCACAGTTATGCATCACATTCGTCTTTTCTTAAGGCGTTGTTCCCTTAATTAAAGACAGCTTTTATTTTTAATGTGAACAGCAGGAGGCTTAAATTCCCAGTAAAAACGGCAAGTAAATGTAGCATTTTTTGTTTGATTAACACCTGGTCAATAAAGGCACATGCTGTCAGTATTTGGTTTCATATTGTGTTTCATAGCAAGTGGCCGCATCTTAAGTTTGAAAGTTAGTGGTAGCAAGACTGCTTTGCTGAACTTGTAGCCCTCTATCAGAGACATTTTGCCAAGTTAAAGATGAAGATTGGTACCTCATTATTAGAGTATAAACAGTAATGTATCATCATGAGGCGTATGACACAGGACCTTTGAGTCTGTAGTCTAATGTCACTTTTGTTAGGATAATAACGATGGTAAAGCTTTTTTTTTCTTCTTTCCTAAAATCTTAGAGCTACAGTATTTTTGTGTAATTCCTTCTTCATACCTTTTGTAAATCAGTTAGACCATCATTCAGTCAGGGATGCTAGTATTCCATGCTGATACAGGTATATTAAAGTTTAAAAACTTGAAATAGACTGTGGACCTGGACTGATGGTACAGTGATTAACATTTCCAGAAAGTTTTGACCTTCACTGAATTTATTATTTTACCATCTGTTGCTGAAGTGTTGCGATACTTACTCATAGAAACCATTAGAGGCGTTTATGATGTCATAAATCATGGAGGACTTCTGCTTGTTGAGCGTCTCCATGGCAGCGCTGCCGCCGTTGTTCTTAATCCACTCCAGAACCAGACCCATTATGTAGATGCTGAACCGACAAAATTAAGTTAAGAATAATAGGTTACATACATTTTGAAATGTTTTTCAAATCTCTTTAAAAAAAGTTCAATATGTTGGTAAATGTGATCGAGTGGTAACGATTTTCTCATCTAACTCTCAGCAAGCCTTTAAAAAAATGCATTTCCCAAAATGCTGAACTATACCTTTAAAACTTGTCTGGTGGAAAATCCACCCAGTAATTCCAAGGAGAGACATATAAATCATTTAAAAGCCAAGCATGATTAAAAAAAAAAAAAAAAGTTGTGAAACATGTACATTTTGCAAATGCATTTTACTTAGCTGACAATACATCTTTAATCCTCTATTTGTAGGAAACATGGGAGCTTCCAACAATAAAAACGAGGCTTGTCTGTACCTGAAACACGGTGGGGTGTTGTAGAGGGAGTTCATTTCAGCCTGCACCTTGTAGTCCAGGACAATGGGACACTCTTTCAGAGCGTGACCTAACAAGTCCTCTCGCACAATAACCACAGTTACCCCGGCACAGCCCACGTTCTTCTGAGCTCCGGCGAAAATCAGACCAAACTACACAATGTGAGAGGACAAACATTAAAATACAACTTATAAATAACCACAATATCAACTTTTGGGGCAACACTTTGGCCATAGGAGATCTACAAGAGGAAAGGCTGTGTTTTTACCCAAGTCAAGAGGGTTTATCCTCTGTAAATGTAAATGCTACTAGCAGGTCATTATTTGTCTTTTCCTAAATTTTTCTCTTATTACTTTATCTTTCTCCTATCTTGCATTATCTTAGAACTTTAAAAAATAATTTTATTGTGATATATTTATTTATCATTAGTATTTCTTGGGTCTTGTTTTGATTCATACATGGGTGCTGAAATAGGAGCAAATTTCTATTCACAGTTTTGGGATAGTAAAAGGTTTTCTTGACAGTTTATATAATCTACATGGGAATTTGGGAAATACGAGAAAGAGTATCATTCTTGTCCTCACCTTTGATACATCCACAGGTTGAGACAGGAAGTTGGAGGACATGTCAGCGACAAGGACCACCCCGTTTGTTTCAGGTGTAAAGTTGAACTCCACACCGTGGACTGTCTCGTTGCAGCAGTAGTACACGTAGGAGGCTGAGGGGTTTAGGGTCCAGCTGCCGGTGTCGGGGATTTCTGGAGGGAGCAACAACAGAACATTCTTAAATCAGACTAAAGAGTCTGCAGCCACGCCGCAGTCTCTGTGAAAGACTGAACTGTAAAAATACTAACTTGTTCACAATATCAATGATTAACTGGAGCCCCAAACAGGTATTAACCACCGGGGGCCCGCAGAGGCGATGGAACTCAAACTTGGAGGCCCACAGGCGCAATGCATGGCGCTGGTTGAGAGTAGAGTAGTTTGGAAAAATAATTTTAGTAGATTTCATAATTCTGAAACGAAAGTGCTACCAAGTGGCCGATTTGCTCCATATTTAGCACAAATCCTCAGTGGAGTCAAGTTGTGTTAATCGGAGTAATTGTTGCATTAATTTGAGGAATAGCGCCACCTACTGGCAAATTGGCAACAGACTTTGAACAGAGCCTCAGTGGAGCATGGAGAACAACTGAGTCAAGATTTGTGTTAATCTGAGTATGGGTTGCCAAGATCTGCAACACTTCCTGTTTTGATTGCAACCTACACCAAGTTGTTCCTCTAGAAAAAAATGCAGGATGAAAATGAGACTCATCTTTCTGGTGATGGCCAGCCTGTCTGAGGACAGAAGGCACAACATATATTGTTAAATTACATATATTTTAATAAATGTGTGTTCAATTAAATTGATTTTGTTATGCTTTTTTGTTGTTTTATAAATGGTAAAACTGCATCCAAACACTACGATAAACAAGAACTCCACTACAATCCCCAAATCAGACACAACCATGTGGAAAAGGCTGCTCGCATACCAGAGTCTTTCATTGGTAGTCAGGCCTTTTGTTTATTAGGTAACAGCCTGGGTGCACAGCCAGGTTTCGCAGACTGTCCTACTGCAGCGTAAATGACAATGACCAACTCACCAAGAGCGTAAACTATATTTGATGCGATAATTAAATTGAATTCTAAACCAAAAAGAGAAAGAAAGAAAGTAAACTCTGAATTCGTCATGTCACCCTCTGAAATAACAACATGCACACAGACTTACTTGTGTAACTCTCCAGCTTCGGGTGGACAATGTTGACCTTGCCGTATTTCTCTGCTTCTTTTGCTGCTTTTGATGACCATGTGCCAGTCACTAGGTAATCGGCGCACATGCCCTCTTTAAGGCCAATCAGGTTGAGAGGAACAGCGCTGAACTGTCCAGACCCGCCGCCCTGTAGGAACATCACTTTGTAGTTGTCTGGAATATTTCTGTGAAGAGAAAAAGGTCACTGTGTTAAACACTGTGTACGGTGCAGACAGACCTTACACTGATCTTACCTTCTCTCAAAAGGTCATGTAAATACTATTATAAAACCATGATTATTTACACAATTTCAAAAGCAGATTAAAATTGACTGGATTTTTTAAACAAGTATCTGCCATTAAAATCGTCATAAAATGTATTATCAATTTCTCTAAAATTACAGATAAAATTTCTAAAAATCACTTAACCTGTGCTTATTTTAAATTAGTTACATGTTAGCTTGAAAGAAATGATTTTAATTAGAGCTGCAAGAATTAATTGATTAGTTTTCAACTATTAATGCGGTCGGAATAATTTATGAGAGAAAAAAGCAAAGACAGTTAACTGGATATCTTTGAGTTGTGGACAAAACAAGACATTTGATGACGTCATCTTGGGCTCTGGGAAACACTGATAGACATTTTACATTAATTTTAAAACTGAAATACCTAGGTTTTCTCAGGACCACAAGCGCCAACATGCATGTGCGGCCAGACCGGCCATTCAAATCCCATCATACTTATCCCATTAAATCATATTTTACTTTGATATTCTTCTGTGTGGCAATGCAGGTTGTATGCAAGTTTCCAATGTTATATGGCGACGTTTAAATAAAAAGGAGTCACTCCAGAATTCCTGGGTCTGATGGTGCTATTTGTTTTCAAAAAGTGCATTACCAACCTATTGTGTATATTGTAGGAAAATATAAATGAACACCCTAGGTTGGAGTGTTGCGATGATAATGTACACTATGGAGAAAGGATAGAGGAGTGAAGGAGGAGGATAATAATACAGTAGAAGCCAAGTGAAACAACAAAGGCAGCACTTACAACAACTCTCGCAGGAGACTCTCTGTTTTGTTGAGGATTTTGTTGAAGTCTGCTGATCGGTGACTCATCTCTAGTTTGAACAGAATCCAAAATATTTGAATTTAATCTCATCGTCATTGACACGGACACACCCTTCAGCAAACGTTGATGATTATTACATTTAATTACTTGCACACCTCTATAGAACAGATTCCAGTGAGTGAGGAATCAGCGCTCATGAGTTAATATGCTGCTTTGATTTGATCATCTCTGAAGTTATCATGAATCCAGACACATGGCAAGTGGATATCTTCCAAGGTTACAGTCTTTTCAGTACAACATTCCTCCAATTCAGTTAAACACTTAAAACATTGTAACTCAAACCTAATATTAGCATTAGATAAACATTTTCGCACACCGTGAGGACTGTGGATTTTGTCCCCCATCTTTTCCATTTAAAGTACAATATGAAGGGATCTCTGAACTTCCAGTAAGGACAGGAGGAATGATTACAGCAACAACAACAAAACAGTAGTTTTGTCTTGTAATAACTTAAATGCAACTCTTTCTTTCTAGTTCTACTTACCAAGAACGCTAATACCGATGCCACTGTAGCTAAGGAACTCCTTCTGTGCTTGAAGCAGCACCTGCAATATAAAACACCACATGTTTAGTATTTATTCAAAGGCTTAAAACTGTATCATAACTGATGATGGACTGTCAAAAGACAATTCAAAAGATGAAGTGTGAGCAGCAAAAAGCAGTAAAAAGTAAGTCAGGTCCCAAACCGCAGAGACAAACTGTTTTTTTCTTTGCCAGTAACCAATAGCAACATTTTACCACAGAAAACAGTGAAGATGTATTGTTCCTCTCTTATGCTCTTTATCAAAATAAAGGTTATGACGATTTGAATGTGATTTGTTCATAGTTTTGTGATATTACAAAAAAACCCAATAGCAGTTTTTCTTTGCTAGATAGTAAAAAAAAGCATGCACAGCAAACATAACAGATTATTCAGTACTGTAGATTATTGGGATTAGTTATTTTTCTATGTTAAAGATGTGTCCCTGTACAGTTTTCCACATTTATGATGTTTGGTGTTTTGATCAACAAAGAGTCAATCTTCAATAAGTTTATTGGGATCTACAAAACCCTAGACTCAGCAGTACAAATATACCTTAACAATAAGTTTTATGCAAAGGACCAAACACACAAATGACTAGAGCTGAATGTGGCTGTATTTTGCAGCAAAAGCATCAAACCCGCCGGGACTGCTATTTTTACTAATAAAAACACAACTTACTATACTATATTTTTTTTTACCATAAAATATGTTCGATAACTGTGATTTATTTCTCTGACATGTAAAGTATTTTTCTGCCATCTAGAGGCAATGTCTGCAGCTGCCAGTGGAGCACAAAAGAGGTTTCCACATGAATGAATGAGGCTGATGCAACTCAACACACAGTTTTCAGCCGACAACAGTACTGAAAGCAACCGTCATCATGTCCAATAACTGCGTGCAAGTCTCTGTCATAACGAGGGGGGGATATCATAGATATGCCGACTCATTCACAGTGCATTTATTATGCTGTTTTCAATTTAACACAGCTCGTCTTTTGCAGCTTTTTGTCATACGTCACAAGCAAAGTGAGGATCAAAACTTACAGATTGGGGAAGTTTTGCAGGTCCAGCGCCAAAGTTGATTGTTGGTTTCTGCTCCATGACGTAAACAAGATTTCCTGTTGGATATTTCCTCCGTTTGATTAGAGATGTGAACGATTTCCCCCTCGCTTCCTGCACCAACTCAGTGTGTGGATGCTGTTGATGCTAAGTGTCTAGCTTGCTGCGTGTGTAAAATGTTGCGTTCACGAACTCCTCGTAAACTCGTATTTTCAACAACAAAGTGAGTAGAGTCGTAGTCATTAGTGTAAATAGGCTTTATGCTGTACATATTTTGGCTTATAAAATGAAGATACGATTTAAAAGAACATTTAACGTCTTTTAGTTGGTTTAATGAATGAATCTAAAGATGATTGATTTGATAAATTAGCAATTTTGCACATTAGTAGAAATCATGGCGGAATGATATTTTTATTACATGCCATTTATCCGGAAATGTAAAAAACCAACAGAGTAAGCTACGTTAACAAGCGTTTAGCCAAATCTAATTTATTTTTTATTTTGTTTTTTAATTATTATTATAAACACATCAACAGGGGCCTGTTGCCTGACAGACTATAGTTAGCAGAACGACTGAATGTGTAAGGATGTAAAAAATCTACTTAGCCAACTAGTCACTCTACACGTTTTTTTACAAAGTTGTAAAATACACTGTGTTTTAATTGCTTTAAATATGCTAGTTTCATGTTTCTGTTTTTATGTGATAAATGTGCTGGTTTAACTGTAAAGTGTCTTTGAGTAGCCTACCATGTAAAGCACAATATAAATACAATTTATTATTATTTAGCCCACTTTGCCTTAAAAGTGTTTACTTGAATGGGTTTAATTTAACCTGGTTTTGTACAACCAAGTCAAAGCTAAATTCATCCAGGATAACTTGAATATCCCGGCTTAATCCCTTTTCCTGGTTTCGTGCAACAGGCCCCAGGACAGATTGGCTCCACTAGTCTGGCTATCACCAGACCAAACCAAGTTCAGTAGATTTGAGAATGAGCGTTGAGCTGCAGGGCGAAATCAAATCGCCCTGGGTGGGGTTTACCCAGTCTATGGCTCCACTGTCACGTCACAAAAATGTGATTGCACCAGATCATACGGCAGACACAAACAAGTCAGACAGATTAACAATTTTAGTCTATTAATCTCACAGTAAGCAACGTAGTATCGACTGTTTATTGAACTAAGACTTCGGTCACTGTTTTAAAAATAACTGTAGTGAAGGGATGAAACCCTGCAGCAGATGAACCTGTTTATGCAAGTTGCTTAAATTTTCCCTATATGGGAAAATACATTTTAAATCAGTGATGGTCAAAAAGTGAAATCACTTATTCTCAGATTTAATTTTTATGAAGTGTTTTATTCCATGTATATTCTAGGGTGTAAATGCAATACTGCTACCTTCTTTACACATTAACATTACCGTAGACTCACAGGCAAAGAAGCATGTTTTGGGATTTCAGAGGAAAATTGATTGCATCCTATCCCACTCCCACTGAGGACAGACCAGCACAGCATTAGACAACAGAAAAAGGAAACAATTTGTTAGAAACAGTTAAAAGTGGTTCTAAGTGCATGCTGATCCATTGTTTTCAAGATGATTCTGTTGCTACAAATGTTGAATTTAGTTGAATCATAATTGTTTTACTAGAATAGCTAGAATCTGTAGCCACTTTGTACAAAGATAAAGCTCCACTAATGGCCCCAAAATAAACAATTCAGTGCAGTGAAACCTGCTGTTACTTAAACACTAAAAACAGGGCACACTGGAAAAACAACAAATAAAAGAAACAGGAGATAACAGTGAACCTTTGAAAACAGCACATACCATGCAGAATTTGCATTGCTTGGAAAATGTGTTTAACCCAGAACACTTGTCCTTCACACTTTTCTTCACCTCCTGAAGAAAATGTGAAGATGCAATCAGGAGGTCCAGTACAGTGACTGCATCAGTACAGAAAAAAATGTTGATAATTGTGTTTCTGCAGCTTGTGAGGGTCACGAGAGTCTTGTGATTAGATTGGTTTGTGCTTTTAAGAGATCACATGGCAGGTTTTGCTCCTCATTTTGTGTGAGAGAGAGAGAGAAAGAGAGAGAGAAAGAGAGAAAGAGAGAGAGAGCAGACTGCTCTCATCTCCAGAACAAATTATAAATAAACAATGAGCGCACAGTGTCCAAATGCCCAGCATGACCTTTAGGAACCAGATGAAAGAAATTGCATCTCTGCTTCTCCCTTGGGTGCCTGGCAATCTGTCTCTCCCCCGTCCTCTGCGTCCATGTTTCCCACCCTGACTCTAGCCCTCGTGCGCCACAGATATATAGCGGGGAAGGCGTGCTTGAAGGCTTTTCTGAAGTTGTTGCCCATGAAGGCGTAAACCAGCGGGTTGACGGAAGAATTAGAGTAAGACATGCAGTGACCCCAAATCTTCAGCTGTGGAGGCAGAATTAAGACAGACTTGAATGTAAAGCATCGATCCGTGTCACAGTTTTTGAAGCAACAGCATCAATATCTGTCACCACACCTGTCACTCCCTGCCATTGCTGGGAAGAGGTAAACTTAGACTGTAGATCCACACCTTATCTCAAAGAATGATAAAAAAAACTAGGTATTTTCAATATCCAGAAAGTATTTTCCCCCACTTTGTATTACCATTTCAAGTTTCTGTTTTCCTTTTGGGGTGAAATTGACTGCAACATTTAGGAATATCTGTGCATATTTATTTGTGTACACCCCCTATCCCTACCCCTACCACCTACCTACCTACAGCATTAAACATAATGGAGAGTAGGTTACCTTGTATAGGACGTAACTGCGGAGGCCAAAAGCTTGCAGGAGGATGCAAACCTGGATGGGGCCCCAGCAGATGAGGAATAGGGCCACCATCACCACTACCATCCGGGAGACTCGCGCCCGCACAGCTGCTGCTCGCTCTGCATGAGCCTGAAGCTGGAGTTAGGGAGACTTTGTAATGATCAGAAACACATTCTGTTCTCAGTGGATTTAATAAGTGAAAAATAAGCAACTCCATATCTTTCTCTTACTTGGTAGCTGCTGTCGATGGGATTTACACTGGGTCGCCCCATGCGCTTGAGCATGAAGGCATAACAGGCGGTTATGGTGAGAAGGGGCAGCAGGTAGACAGCCAGGAAGCTGTAGATGATAAAGGCTCTCTGGAGGCGTGCCGAGGGGAAGACCTCACTGCAGTACGTCTGAGGACCAAACCAGTATCCTGCCTCCAGACGCTGGTACACGGCTACGGGGATTGACAGAAGCAAGGAGCCTAGGGTGGGCAGAGGACATGACTGTGTGACTCAGAGCAGGATGTCACACAGTAAGTTTCACTTATTGCCACTAGATGCTGGTTCCGAACCAAAACACAGACCATGTGAAAAGCAACTGGAAAATCTCCCATTGCTCTCTGGTCATTCTTTCAGAAAATTGCTGGGATGGTTTGTTTTGTTTTTATCACATCAACAAAGTCAGCCAAATGAAATTATTCAAGTTTTCTGACTTTGATTTAATGCAGGGAATAATTAACATCAAAGGCAGGGTTATTCAAAGGTAAACAGAGGCAATACGTTGTTCCCACAGTCTCATTGCCAATGTGTGTATAAGGTTATGAATGTGTGTGTTTGTGTGATACCTATCCAGATAGACACAGAGATGGCCAGAGCCATGCGTGGGGTGCGGTGTCGCAGTGACTGCAGAGGATAGACGGTCACGTAGCAGCGGTCCACACTCATAGCTGACAGAGTGATGCATGTTGCCTGAGCAGTCACCTGAAACACCAGGTAGGGTTGTTTCTGTTTGACACTTTATACGTTTACTGTGCAAAGAAAACTTTCTCTTACATTTTCAAGTTGGTCTTGTGTTTTGTTTGTTAAGTTTATTGTTGCATTATTTGGATAGCTGTACATCTCATTGTTATTCTGCAGATAGTGTAATGTTCATAAAGTTACAATGTCTCATTCGACTTTTTATTATTATTAAAGTATTGTAGTATGATGTTTTGGTCACCATGCCATGATAGTACTAGCACCATTGTCTCCAGCAGTTCCAGGCCTGTTTGTTTGTGTGTTTGTGCATATCTCACTTGCTGAAGGTAGTTCACCAGTCGGCACATAAACTCTCCAAAGACCCAGCTGGGCAGCGGGTACAGTGTGGCAGTGAAGGGAACACAGCAGACCAAAAAGAAGATGTCGGTGGTGGCCAGGTTTACTGAAAGAGAACAAGAACAGTGATTCCTAAACAGAGAAATGGAAAACAATAGATGCATTCAAATTGGCAAAATATCATAAGTAACTGTATTTTTTATACATAATATTCTTTACAAGGGGTCATAACATTCACACGCTCTTACGTACATGGTCAAGTCCACAGGAGAATATGTCCAGAAGGAAGAGAAAAAAAAATAATAATAATAATAACATTGAAAATAAACAGAACAAACATCAACTTAAAACTAAACTTGGGTTGTATACAAGTTCACCTGGCAAAATTACTTGTGTAAAAATGTACTCAGGAAAAAAGTAAAAAGTAGGTCAATTAAAATATACTCTGGGTGCCACGTTACATTTTTAGGTGGGGGGGAGACATCCAGATATGCTGCAATATGCCAGCAAAGGCAGGGAAGACGATTGATAGCACATTATTATGAATCCCACTTGGTTTCTTGAAAAGACCCGGCCTGCATAGCAGCACGATTAGTTGAGGTCAGGCATTGACTCGATTAGTTTGTCAGGATAGGCCAGTGGTCAGTGGATAGGACCTGAATGAATCGGCTTCCGATACCTTGCATGAGCATGGGGATGATTAATAATGTGTAAACATGTATATTAGATAGATAGATAGATAGATAGATAGATAGATAGATAGATAGATAGATAGATAGATAGATAGATAGATAGATAGATAGATAGATAGATAGATAGATAGATAGATAGATAGATAGATAGTGTTGTGGAAGTTTCTGTACAACGAGGGAGGAATTTCATGGATGGATGGATGGATGGATGGATGGATGGATGGATGGATGGATGGATGGATGGATGGATGGATGGATGGATGGATGGATGGATGGATGGATGGATGGATGGATGGATGGATGGATGGATGGATGGATGGATGGATGGATGGATGGATGGATGGATGATAAAACCTTATAGCTGCTAGTAAGTAGGACTTCCTGTCTCTCTGACTTCCCTGACTGAAGGTGCTGCTGTTTATCACCTTCAGGTAAACAATTCTGGATTCAGAATACTCGTGTTTTGAGGAAGAAAAACCCCTCAACACATTTGTTAGACCCTAAAGACACACAATGCATTTTGGTGAGTAATACTGAATGAAATTCAAACAAAAATGTGTTTGTTTACAAGAAGGCTCCACAGGGCGGCTTTCGTTTGATTCATCCCTGTCCGGCAGAAAGAGTCCTTTCATCTATGTTTTCTCTTTTTTCTTAGGAAAGTAACAATTTCCTTTTTTGTTTTATTAACGTCTGTGTGGAGCATCCTACTTCCCATTTTTATTTTACTGGACACACTGAAAGTTTTCCAAACAAGAGTTGGAAATCTTACCTATGTAAAAGTTGGTGACGGTCTTCATCTGCTGGTGCTTGGTGACCACATGGATGACAAGCGAATTCCCGACCAGGCCGACCAGCATGATGACGGCAAAGAAAGTGGGGACCAGCCAGGCGTCGACCAGCACCGGTGGCCCCTGGCCCCCCAGAGCTGCAGACTCATTGCAGACAGACCCACAGTCTGGACTGTGATTGGCTGCTAGTTCCAGTATCATCTTCACAAATCGTTGCCAGGAAAATTAAAATGGTACATGTAGAATGTGTCTGAATTTGGTATCTCAAATTAATTTAACTGTAAGTGTCTGTTTTACTGATAGCGTTGTTTCTCTAACACAATGCAAATCTCACACAAAAAATGACATCAACGTATAATTTTTGAAGTTATCTAAATCATTACCCGCTAGTTTGGATTCATGACATTACACAAAGCCTGGTGAAATAAGTAAGCATTAAGCAAGCGTTCCTGTGTAACAAGCTTCTCTCACCTGTGTTGTGCCTTTTTGCCACTGTAGTGTTCCTCTCTCTGCTCTGTAAAGCAAGGTTTAGTCGCGTGTTGGACAGTGATGGGCTGCTGCAGGTCTGAGATGAAAGCGCTGTTATAGACCAACATAACTGGGGAGGGGAGGGAGTCAATGGGCTTTGTTAGCCTTTATGTGAAAGCAAGAGAGAGAAAGAGACTTAGGTGGCAGGTTCTTTCAAACTAAATCTCCATCATTGCCTATAATTATCCAGGACCAGGTGCCCTGTAAAATGACTGCAGCTTAACATCCAAAAGGTGTAGTCAATCTTAGCTTCAGCTGAAATTGCAGTACAGATGAGCTGAGCCAATGTATTATCAGACTTGGATGTCACAAAAACCCCTTTACTTTTCAATTACAGTCTGTCTGATGAATACATTTTCTGAGTCCAGCAACTGTGCACTGTTGGACAGAATTTAAACAATGACTTTCACATGTAACAAGATCAATGCATGTCAGTCTGCTGCAATCTTACCCACAGCCCAAGTTTTATTTTACAAAAACTACTTTTCATCACTTATATTAAAATCATTCTCAGACTCATTCTTATCTGCAAATCAAAATGAAAAGGAATAAACCATAGAGGCAGCTGGAGGTCGTGGTAACAGTACAGCTTGACCTCCCATGCAACAACACATTGTTTATAAAGCTGTCATTACATCCTTCATGGCATTCGCTGCAAAGTAGCAAGTGGCAAATCTTGCCAATTGCACAGCGTGACACAGGTGAAGCTAAAGTAAAATGGTGATGATTGTTTTGTTTTTTAGTTGATTGACATAATATTCAGGCCATCAAACATAAAAATCATTTGACTTTTTTCCCCTGGAGGTCAAATAAATGAAAATTATTTTAGAGGAATTATGCCAAGTGTGCAACAAACAAATACAAGTTGATGAAATTCAGAGGGTTAAATATGCTGAGAGATAAATCACATATCTTTAGGATGTGTTCAAGGCTTCTTTTTATTACAGTTGGTCCTGTTTTTTTTTTATTGTTCTTGTCTTTGTAAGTACTGCAGCTACAATCTTTCAAACACAAGTGCCATGTAAAAAAAAAAGTAAACTATTTTTACTGGTTTCAATTTGATTTTATTTATTTTCTGTGTCTTCAACCGAGTGGTAAAGATGTAGGTTCTGATGAGTTTTCCTAACTGTCTGAGAGTTTCTTGGGACTCCAGATTTTTTTAAGGCACCGGAAAACAACTTCATCTGGAGGTCCGTCAAGTCCTCAAAGAACCATTCACTGGTTGGCCCTGGATCAGGATCAATTATTACAACAATTAGTGAAGGATCCACTATTAATCTACTTATTGGTCTATCTATGTACCAAAACGATTTTGTATTTTTCTATGCTCCATAGTGGGTAAGAAAGGAGAATTTGGATAGTCTTTCTGGTTTATCGGCATTTCTTTACACCAATCACAATTGTCACGGGCGGCACTAAGCTCCGCACAGAGCCGCTGCAAAGTAGCCTCCAGAAGGAACTTGTTTTAGTGGAACCTGTGTACATTCAAAGGTTGTATTAGTTGTGAGAGAGAAAACTCGGATTGGACAGATAGTCTAGCTAGCTGTCTGTCTCAATTTACCCTGCAGAGCTCTGAGGAGCAGTCAACCATAGTCCTCATAAATCCACTGGAGTTTAGAATTTCCAAACAAAGAAATGGGAAAGGAAAGGACATTGGCGAAAAAAGACATCCGGCGGAATTTCCTGCTGCACCAGAGCAATCCCAGAAGTGGAACGTCAAGGATATTGAATAGTCAAAGGATGTGTTCCTAATCATGAGTTTGCTTGCTAGTTGTATGGAAAGAGAGCAATAAGGCATCTATATGTGTTTATGAATTTAACGTGTAGTTTACCAGTCTGGAGAATCTGTTCAGGCAGAGTCTTCAGTGGGTCATAGAGCTGCTGTGTGGTCCAAGCCTGCACACCCAGGATGCGTGGATGCATCTCGTGCTCTCCTACAATAGAGCAGACCGAGTCAGAGGGCAGCATCAGATGTGCAAGGATGACATGATTTTGTATGGATGGTAAACTGGGCTGCAGTTGTCCCTCCTGAGAGGAGGCCACTCCGGTGATAGAGGCAAGAACAGATACGGAGGCTTGTAAGCTTTTTCTTAGGTGATCCCGCCTTTCAAACTGACACTTGGACAACTGGCTGATGTTTTCAGGGAGGAAGGCTCTTGATCTAAGGGTCCCATTAGTGTTAGGAGTGCCTGTCCCCATGTTCTGTAGGGTGGAGCTGATGTTTCGGGGGTCAATAGTTGGTGATTTCCTGTTAGCCAAAGCCTTCAATAACTCTGAAATCTGAAAGGAGTAACAGAGATAGGTAGCAGAAAGGGAGTTTCACAGAAAACTGACACAGAGCTGAAATATTTATGAAGATTTTGCCAAACACATCATACTAAACAGTGACTTTGCTACCACAATTCATATATATGATGAATCCAGTGGGTAGTTATCCACTTACATTCTTTACACACTTTAGTCAACACTTGGCCTTTTTTATCTGTATACATACTGTACTTTGAGCACAAATCAAACCACAAGAAAGAAAAATTACATAATGAAGGGGAGGCAACTTACATTTTCCATGAGCAAAACAGACATTATCCCCATCCGTTGAGGTTTAAAACTGTAATTATCTCAACACCAATAAATGTAAAGCTGTGATTATCAATATTTTTATTGTTATTTATTAGCAGCTGATCAAAAGACGTGAAAACGCAAAAGAGGTTACTCCTAGTGACAAACCCACAGAGAATGATCACGTGACTCTGCCGTTCCCCTCAACTCAACAGAGCTTTTTACCATCTTTCAGCTCATTGTTTTGGTTTTCCGGCTTCAGCTTTACTGTTTCACCTTTTTACCAGTGAAATTTCTGCAAGCATCTGTTTTCAACGCAAAAGTTTTGGTATACACCAAGTGCCCAGCACTAAACTGGCAGACAAAGTTAGTGAACATAGTGAAGCTTTTAGCTGCTAGACAGAGCAAGATATGTTCCTCATGAATTTGGTGAGACCAATATTACTCAGTTGGTAACTGTTTGCTAACATGTTTGTCTTCACACCTTAGAGTAATAACATGTCAGTGTTGAATTTACAGCTTATTCTGTTGCCTCATAGTCAATAAAAGCAGTTTTGATGTGCATTTCAATTTTAATTACTAGTTTTAAATTATTTTTTAAAGATAACTATAGCTACTATAAAAGTCAGTATGTCCCTTTGTGATCATCCTTTACACATCATTCAAAACCAACTTTTTTTCAGAATGAAAATGTGGCAAATTTGTTCTGAGCTATTAGTAACAATGAATACAGTGGGGCTCCAATGTTTGGGCCCCCCAGGTAAAAATTTGTATTAAAAGTGCATAAAGAAGCCAAGAAAAGATGGAAACATTTCAAAAAAGTATCAAAGGACAAATTAGAGATTTGTATAATATTTCACAAAAAGTTAAGAGTTTATTTCCACCATTTACACTTTCAAAATAACAGAAAACAAAAAAATGGCGACTGCAAAAGTTTGGGCCCCCTGCAGAGTTTCTAGCATGCACCGCCCCCTTTGGAAAGCTGAGACCTGACAGTGTCATGGATTGTTCTCAATCATCGTCTGAAAAGACCAGGTGATGTCACTCTTAAGTTTTAAATGCCCAGACTCATCTGACCTTGCCCCAACAATCAGCACCATGGCTTCTTCTAAGCGGAAAACTGAAACTGAAAATAGTTGACGCTTACAAAGCAGGAGAAGGCTATAAGAAGATAGCAAAGCTTTTTCAGATGCCAATATCCTGTTTGGAATGTAATTAAGAAATGGCAGTCATCAGGAACAGTGGAAGTTAAAGCAAGATCGGGAAGACCAAGAAAAGTATGGAGAAGATAGGGCACAGAATTTAATGAAAAGCTAAAGTTAAAGATCCACGGTGGATTACATCAAGAGGCGTAAACTGAAGGTTTTGCCATGGCCTTCACAATCTCCTGACCTCAACATAATTTAAAATCTATGTATAGACATTAAAAGAGCAGTGCGTGACAGACAGCCCAGATAACTCCAAGAACTGGAAGACTTTTGTAAGGAAGAATGGGCGAAGATACCTCAAACAAGAATTGAAAGACTCTTGGCTGGCTACAAGAAGCGTTTACAAGCTGTGATACTTTCCAAAGGGGGCAGTACAAGGTATTAACTCCGCAGGGTGCCCAAACTTTTTTTTGTTTGTTATTTTGAAAGTGTAAATGATGAAAATAAAATCCAAATTTTTGTGACATATTATACAAATGTCTAATCTGTCATTTGATGCCTTTTGGAGATATTCCCATCTTTTCTTGGCTTCTTTGTGCACATTAATACAAATCTTTACCTGGGGTGTCCAAACTTTCGAGCACCACTGTACTCTACTACTGTTTCGTTTTCACTACCTTAAGCCCATAAGACTCTCTGTCAGAATCTCCATCCTTCTTTTGATTGTCCATGACCCCAAAGGACCCTAAAAAAAAACCACAGTGCCCATTTCAGTATTTTGAAAACCCTACAACATGGATAAATCTTTTTAAATGACTTTACCTCCTTTTTCCTGAACACAGCCAAGTCAACAGAGAAGAAGTGATGAAAGTTCAACCTGAACTCGAACAGGGAATCCATCTGGTTCTGAAAATTATGCCATCACCATGACAAATGAAATGAAGATTCTAATGCCAACTGAGCCATCTCCATGACAACTGGTCTAAGTTTGTTATTTCAGTTAGGATGCAACAATCATCCTGGCACAAATCCTACAGTCAATTTGCAAAAACATAAAGTGGCCACACAATTTCATATTACTAGATTTAGCCATTTATTATTTCATATGTACACAGACATATTGCACAATACAAACCCAAAGTCCTGGCTTTGATCAAGCAAAAAAAAACGTTTATTCCTCATAAGTGAGGAATACACATTTTGTGCGCTTGCGTGGTTCGGAGATATACATTCTTTATCTATATACACACACACAGAGATAAATATACATTTTATAAACTAATAAAGAAGTTTCAAGACACTCAAACTCTTCCACTTTTGCATACTGCTGGGTACATGACACTGGGTGATAATACACTGTCTTACAGTGTTTATCAACAGCTGATGTTGGTTTATAGATTTCGGTAGATAGATTCAAACTTAAAAAACTGAATGTTTAACAGTATCATGCGTCATCCTGGTAGCTTGACCAACTTAAACCTGAACATCTCTCAGCTTCAGTGAGCATGTTCCTATGCCATGTTGTATCATTTCTTACTGCATACAAGTCATGGTGAAATTTGACATAATTTCTAAAAAGAAAGTGCGTATGTGTGTGTAAAATGGCAGCCAGTCAATAAATTAAAAAACATCTTGCTTTTGAGGTCCTAAGGTTTTTTAGATGCATGGCTGCGTATACAAAAGCAGTTGCCAAGATCAGAGGTATCTGAACCCATAATCAACATGTTGAGATAGTTTTGACTACACAGACTATTAAAACCTTCCTCTAAGAATGAATTTGCGTACTTGGGCTTCACACGTGTGTGGATGTGAGTGGTCTGCAGTAAGAGCATTGGTAGGAACGCAGGCACGTCCATATTTCAAAGATTTCCTCATGTTTGTCATCCTCGTCAACATTCAGTCTCTCTGGCTTTATGGATGGAACAAGATTTGGAGCGGGGAGGTTGCGGGAGGACGGAGGCTCCATGATGCTCACATGTTGAAGCTTTCTCCACAGCCACATGTGCCCTTTATGTTGGGATTGTTGAAGACAAATTCACTGGAAAGTTTAGACTCCACAAAGTCCATCTCAGTTCCCAGAAGGGTCAGCTGAGCCTTCTTCGCTATGAACACCCTCACGCCTGCAAGAGAGTCACAGTAGAGCGGTCACTACTCCCAAGATCTTCTAACCTTGGTGTCAATACTCTACAGAATGTTACGCTGTAAACTGTGAAACAGCCCTTCTCAACTCAACAAAAAATAGTTTTATTAAAGCCACTATGTGAGGAAATTGAACCTTTCCATCTTCAGCACCCCACGTGGTAGTATCAAAAAAGGTTGCTGCGAATCATTCTCAATAAAGGGGATCTGATGTTATTTTTCTCTTTCTCCTTGTCTCCATATCCCAAACATTCAAATTATTTTACTACAAGGAAAGCACAGAAATAAGACTTAGCTTACCATCCTGCAGCACTTCCTCATCAGATGTGTCTTTATCCTTGGTGTATTCCAGCGTGTAAGTCAGTCCATTACAGCCACGTGTTTTCACTCCAACCTTCAAACCGATCTATGAAGAGCAAGACAGAAATTACAATTCATTGTCAGAGGGAACAATGGGCAAATATGGGTATGGATGTTACTGTTCAACAGATAAGTATATGAACTACACTGAAGTCTGCTGCTATAAGGGGCCAGAGTAATGGCTGACGCATATGAATGTCCAATGTGGGTTGAATGTGCATTAGCAGGTCCACGTTATAAGTCTGGTGTATGAAACGGCTGTATTGTCACATCTCTCGCCCGCATCCAGGCACCGTCTCACTCCCTCTTCCTGTCCTTGCACTTCTCATAGAACTGAAGTTAGTATATCAAGTAGTCAAATATCAATATTATATATCGATATCGTGATATTAGACTAGATATCGTCTTAGATTTTAAAGATCGTAATATCGTAAATGGCTTAAGTGGTGACTTTTCCTCGTTTTAAGGGCTGCATTACAGCAAAGTGATGTCATTTTCTGTGTTACCAGACTGCTCTAGCTCTTCTGTTATTTTTACCTTTACCTACTTAGTTATTATATCTGCATTACTGATGATTATTTATATAAAATCTCATTGTGAAGATATTTTGTTAAAGCAGCAATTTTCAACCCTATAATATTGTCACAATATCTGCATTGAGGTATTAGGACAAGAATTTGGCGATATCTGATTTTCTCCATATCGCCCAGCCCTAGTGACATCTTTTTTTTGCTGTAGCATTACCAGTAAACACTGGATGTTATCATACAAGATGTTGCATTATTCTGCTACCTCTAGGAAGATTTTCCTTAGAAAAAATTACTTTACATTTCAGTTCCAGAAATCTGTTGCCTAAAAACAGATGTGACGTTAGCAAAGGAAGGACAAAGGTGATTGTGCAGCATTATTTTTTCCCTCAGCTATTGGGTTAAGATAACATGTTCTTAAATATTAATAAAGGTAACATTTAATAACCCAAAGCAGAATTAATTGTTTTGATGAAAAAAGCCTAATTTATAGAAAAGTTAAAAAAACTCAAAACAACACAGCACCGTGATTTAGAGCTGCACTGTCTGTTTGACAACATGATGTTTTAAGGTTGTATCAGTTACTCACATATTCCGGCTTGCTCTGCAACAGCAACCTGACCTTGTTCACAGCTGCTGGAGTCTAAAGAAAACACAACAGGAGATAAAAAGGTTACTATGTATATGCTGGATTCAGATGGAAGCTATGTATTTTGGCAAAATTGTGTTTGTTTCAAACATACTAAGGAAAAATAATGACAATAGAGAAAAAGACTATGGTGCTGTCCCCACTGGGAGAAGTTTCTGTTGCAGGGGTTAACACTGCCCAATGTGTCTGAAATAAGCAATTACCTACAGTATAAAGACTGAACCTGCACCCCTGTCGCTCCTGCTGTGATTGAGTGGATGAAGATGCAGAAAAGATCACAGTGGTTGGGCTCTCACATGGAGGCATTTGGGAGACTGCGGTGAACCACATTATCCAAATGGTGCTAATCCCTTAAAGCCGGTGCATTCATCTGTATGTGTACAGCTACAGCTACTGATGCCAAATGCTCAGTTCATCCTAACTGTGTCACAGCCTGGAGTTGTTCCATGACCACACTGTCAACCAATTGTAACTGGTGAATCTCCTTAATCTCTAAAAGAAAAATGTTTTACTTACTGGTCCTTGGAATGTACAGTTAATAGAAATACAAGTACTACAAGTATTTTTGTACTGGATCTTCAATTATTATTTCTATTATCTTAACTTATAAAGGATATGATTGCTATTCTGCAGTTTAATTTTAACTATTATATGAAGGTTGGGCTGGGCAATATATTGATATTACATCAATATAAATATATGAGACTAGACACTGTCTTAAATTTTGGATATCATAACATTGTAATATGTGTTGTCTTTTCCAGGTTTTAAATGCTGCATTACAGTAAAGTTATGTAATTTTCTGAACTTACCAGACTAACTAGCAGTTTCATTATTTACCTTTACCCACTTAGTCAATATATCCACATTATTTATCTAAAATGTCATTGGGAAAATATTTTGTGAAAAGCACCAATAGTCAACCCCACAGTATCACCGCAATATTGACATTGATGTATCTGGTCAATACTACTTGATATTTGATTTTCTCCATATCGCCCAGCCCTATATGAAGGTGTTAAGGTATATCGTGTGTATGGTGCATCACTTGGTAAAACATACTGTACGTTTGTCACAGACCTTAGTCCCTGACAGGTCAAGAAAGTAGCTACAGCAGAACCCAATGACACATCATCAGCTGTTGCCTCTGCCTTGAGGGACTTCCAACTACTTGACGTTTACTTCAGCGCCCTCTTTATCATCTCGGACCACCGTAAAGACACATTATCTTGCAACAGCAGAGCTCGTCAGCATCAGAACAAGTTTATCCCGCCCAAAATATCAAAACCATGACTCTCCACTGACAGCTTGCCACAGTGAGAGTACTTTACCACTAACTACCTATTCTTTTCTGGTACATTTTCCTCTATAAGAGAGCTAAAAGAAAATTTGGAAAGAGATGGTGGCATGCAACGGATGTCTCAGTAGAATAAATGCGAAGGTGTTAGGTGTTTGCCCAGAACAAGCGTCCATAATCAACAACTAGTATTAATATCTGGTAACTGGGAAGGCTCTTCTCAATTTTCTTTTTCATTTCCTCTGATCGATCCAATACACCTAGAGCTGTCAACACTAGCCACAAATGACGTCTGTAATTTACAATCATCAGTCCTGCATATTACAGTTCTTCCCTCATAAATTAAGACCATTTTAACTCGTGTATTGTTTTAAAAATTGTGTAATAGAGGGTTAACTTGGTTAACCGTTGTATGGCTTAACTGTTTTTTTTTTTTAATTGTGTTTAATTGTTAATATGCAATTAAATGTTATTAAAGCAGTCGATGGAACATTACCAAACAGCTAACGTTAAGCCGAACAACGTTCCTTTGCTAGGAGTTACATCTCGGTCAGCCCAGGGCAATTATAACCTTACGGCCGACCTTGTGTGCACATAAGCTGATATAAGCTCATCAACACGATGAGAGGTGACGGAAAAGCTCCGTAAAAGTAGGAACCGAGTTGTAATGCGTGTCGTTCAAGTCACTGATGAGATGATTAACTACCTAGCAAGCTAGCTTAGCTAACTTTGGATCACGTAACGTTAACGCTAGCTAGCTACATAAGGCTCGATGTTCGTTAATACCTAGCTAACTTAACGAATAAAAATGTTCTAAAGGACAGAAAAGTGTGTATATGAGTTTATAACCACAGTTTATGACTTACCAGTGTCAGTGCGGCTCTTGTTGACAGTATCTTTCTTTTGCTGACGGCTCGGACGGTCGCTCGCACCATGGAGGCAGACATGTTGCTTCAGTAAAAATCACAACATTGAATTGCGCACGCGTGTGAGAAAATTGGCAACCACCCCAAATAATCAGTCCGTTCAATGATTGGCTAATAATATGATGGATGGCCGTGACAGCCAATGGATTTACGGATATAACCTACAAAGCTGCGTAGCAGTTCCTGTTGCGTAACCTAGTTGTTGACAACCTATTTCACGTCAAAGTAGACACTAGGCTCTTTCGAGATAAGTCACGTCTGCGCAGAATCGATCACCGGTTATCGCCGCCCAATGCGTGCCGGTTAGATTAGTGTCCGACTTGATCCCGACTATGGACGCAGGCAGCGCAGTTGCTTTTCACCAACTGCAAGAGCCAGGCGGACCCAGTGCATGCTGGGAAACGCCGGCCTCTAAACTAAATCAAAAGAGTTTATTTGACTAGGGTTTTGACAACAAACACCACTCTTTTTTCTGTGTAATATATTAAACATTATTATTTTGTAGGTCTCATGTTGTGCATTAAGAGGTTTCATCTTGTGTGGTTGAGCACTGATCATAATAATAATAATAATAATAATAATAATAATAATAATAAATACTTTATTGAGTTAAATAATAATGTGTTTAATAATAATGAGCCATTACAAAATGCAGCAATGCAGAAAAATGAGAAGAAATTAAATACAATTGCCAGAAACAAACACACACATATACATAGATATAGTAATTTTTAATGTAATATGTTTAGTTCAAGAATCCCACAGGTTAGAATATCGGATTATCTTGACCACTGTAAAAGGTCATTTGATGGCATCAACACTGACCAGAATAATCAATTAACTCATAAAGTTTGTTTTTCTGTTGGGTTTGTGAAAATAACATACAAACACAAATCACATCTTATGTGTGTATTAAGTTCATTAATACTGTGAAATCTGTGTAACCATTATTTTGTGTCTACATATCACATAACTGCCAAAAAGAAATTACTCACACAGAGTCAAAGTTCAGTTTCAATAAATGTATTGGTTTATTTGGCAATTGTAGTTACAACATCATCAGTAAAACTGTCAAAACACTATGCAATTACTACTCAGATAGGCACAACCCATTGGCAATTATAATGAGGTTCCCACACAATAGAGCAAGTGTGTGGAGATGTCGTGTCAATTAGGTAGGTTTAAAAGGCACCTGCAGAACCTGGTTTTGATCCCAAACAATGGAGGACAAAATCTGTGTCACCATGAGGATAGCCAGGGTGCTGTCATGCTTAGACTGAGCAGAGAAATAGCTGAAAGACTGATGACTGTTGAGTAAAAAAAAAAGAAAAGTCAGTTACCTTAATACCAGTATACATGTGGGTGGCAATTATTAAAATGATTGATCGGTATGTTTTCAGACAGCAGATATGCAAGTGACATACTGGAGCAGATTAGAGCTACAGAATACAATCAAGGTACATTCTCTTTTATTTTTCTACTATGCCAAACATGAATATGAAAATGCATGTTGACTCTGGCTCTCTGTCTCTGCAGTAAAGCCACAAATAGCAAGGGTTGTGACCCATTCTCCTGTCTTCCCCTTCACAGAGAGGATACACAGTCACACTGTATAAAATAAGATGGAAACTTGGCAAATTCACAGCAAGGAATGTTAAAATACCTATTTGTGGCTGTCTTGATTTGAACTAAAACTACGTCCTTTCTTACAGCAAATGGATGAAATATTTAGTGGCTCCAGGGTGGGGAGTACACCATTATTTCCACACCACTCTTCCCAAGTCAAAATCTATTACCATTCCTTCCCAGTCAAACTCCTTCAGAAGTTATTCATCCATCAGACAACAAAGATCACCAGCCTGGTCCCTCAACTGCCATCCCCACTACAAAACGTACCTCACAGAAAAAGAGCACCACATCATTTCATAATACATACCGGCCCCATGCTGAGAATACGACTGCATTGGAGGAATTGGTAAGGCCAGAAGTGAAAGGAAAAAAGAAAAGAACTAAAAGAAAAATGAGGTCACATGAAAAGAAAATGGTGACCTGCATGGGCCAAGTCTTAACCCAAATGAAAGAAATCGGATAGAAGCAACAAGAAATGATTGGGTTGCCGAAAGAATCACTAAAAATAAAAGATGTTAAATGATATTTTAAGTCTTATTGATACATAAAGAAACTGAAACACCAGAAAATGAGCAGTGGATAGATGGTTAGCTTCACATTCCCAGTGGTGAAATACTCCCACGATCCCCTGCTGATTTAGCGTGGGCTCTTACCACCCAGTTACCAAAAGCTGCCACTCGGAGGCACAGCAGAAGTCTTGATGTAGAGGTATTTCAAATCAAATTGCCTTAGGATTAAAACTGTAAGTAACCGTCTCAAAGTTAAAGTCATTAGATCGGTTATAAGGACATTTACACATTTGCTGTAATCCTCCTTAGAGCCTTTTAAACTTTGCAATATTGCATTACTACTTTGAACTTTGCATTTGACCTGAGGTGCATCACATCACCCTGTGGCATACTGCACACCAGCTCACAAACATAAATTAAAAAAGAGGGGGAAAAAAAGGGGGTATGACTTCAAACTAAAGTGTATCTTATCCTTAAAGGTGGGCACAAATCATGTCTCTGTAATGAGAGGCATCATGGTTGTTGGGCTGTGGTGGGTGTGGATCCTCAATGTCCTGTTGAAGAAGACTGACTCCTCAGAGCCTGAGGATTCAATTCCAGTTGCCGTGCTACATCAGTGTATCAAAATGCTCTTGCATCATTTCAACTTCCAGGGTGACCTACATTGACATAAAAGCGGCACTCGCTGTCACAGAATCCGTTGAGAATGATGGAGTAAAACTGTTTCCTGTTATAATAAGCTATGGGATTGTTGCAAAATGATTTGACAATGGGAATGTGAGAGCACAGCCTGTATTCGGAAAGCCGTCTGTTCGCTAATGTAATTGCAATGTGGGCCATGAAATGTGATGTGACAGATGTGTGCTGATCAGGGAACAGAAGTGATGGAGATGGGTTGACATAGTGGATTTTGGTAGATTGGCTAGAGTCCACAGGCGGGCAAGAACAGCGTGGCTTACAGGCAACTTGGTAAGCTGTCTGTTTGAAGAATGGTCCCAACATCGTCGTAACATCCTCTAGCAAAGAAGAACGAATGATCAAATTGACGTAAGCTACAAATATCAGTGATAGCGTACTAAAATTATTCACATAATCTACCTCTACTTGTCCTCTTGACAGTCTGAAATGACGTTTAAAGTCAGTCACATCATACAAAGGTACAACTTCCTATTGTTGGGACCAACCTAGGCGAAAAATAATGAAGCTGATTTTATACAGTTATTTAAAAAAACTCATTGTGCTTCCTGGAGCAGTTATTTCATTGATATGGTTGCTGACAAATGATAACCATGTATTCAATACTTTATATGAAATAATAATCGAACCCTCTCAAACAGCGTGACAATTGACATATATTATATATAGTCCTCTTATTCATTCGTTTTATGAATGCTTTAATGTAGGAACATTTCTAAACTCTTTTAGGAGCATCATCAAAACTGTGATTTTACTGAATGCGATCAGAACAATTAAACCACTAACGTTAAGTTAAAAGAACTGTGGGGATGTGTGAGCTGTTCTTTGAAATATCTAGCGTTAAATCACCTTCTCTGTTGAAGTCGATCTTCGTGGATAAGAAGGGACATCTCAACAAACTACAAGTAGCCTACAGATGATCAAACAGGATGTAATCTTGTTTGTAACTTCCTTTATATGCTTTGAAGGCTGATGGAAAACGTGTCCGACTTGACAGCGGATTTTGGTCACCGCCCCCGGCTGCTGCCGCCTGCTCTCTTCCACTTTACAAGTGAGGCGCCGTTCAACTCTCTAACAAGCCTGTCATGAGAAAGGTCAAAGACCACTAAACTGACACAAATTATACCACGGAAGCCCATTTGATAAGATTTCGCCCAAAGGTCCCCCATCTGATAAGCACTGGTGTAGCCTACTTGTAATAATACTCTTAAACCTTGCAATAAGTAATTGATGCTTCTGTAAGAATACTTGTGAGGATTATTTATTTAATAATTGTCTAAAAAAAATGTTTTTCCAGCACTTTCAACTACATCAGTCAGCTTTGTTGGTCAAACCAAGGTCAATAAAGAACTTTCACCCGCCACTGCACTAGATTATGTGGGTCACACAGGTCTTATTGTAAAGATAACAAAAAAAAAAAAACATGACACCCATAGCCTGGTTGACACAAGATCCTTCTCAGTAGCAGAGGAAATCAAATTTGCCAGAAGCTAGACAGGGTTTTCCTAGGCTATGACAACATAGAAATCATTACTTGTGTAAACACACAGAGTTCAGTTTCTTATAAAATACTATAGTACAGTTATGTTTACTGGCTACTGTACTTGCTAAAATGTATTAAGCTTAGACAATTAGTTACCCATCCACCCATGATTTTCAGCACTGTCATGTTTATTCCAGGAGTTGCACATCACTGATAACTAATATGTTGTATGAATGCACCAACAGTGATATCAATTAACATTGTTTTGGAAAACACAACACACTTGGATTTGATTCAGTTTAATGAATTATTTGAGACAAAATGGATTGCAAACCAACCTTTCCTGGCAGGATCAGGGTTCCTAATAAACTAAACCTCCCATTTTAGTCCAAAATAATGGAAATAAAGCTGACATTAAAACAAAGCTACTTTAAAATGAGAAATGTGATTATAATACCATCAACACCACATTTATTTTAATAAAAGTCAGCCATATTAGGACAACAATAAAGCCAGACAGTCCATATTCAAAGTTGAATGATAAGCAGGTCTTTGAGACATAACTAGCAGCAACATAATTAAAGGGGGTGTACCCTCGCACAGTGCAGCTACAAATCTGTGGCACCATAACAAAATGAAGCCTTTGTGGCAAATAAATACATTTATCTCTTCACTGAGATCCCCTCTAGTTCAGGAGTAAATTAACAGTGTTTGCAGCAGCGTAAACTATTAGCTGGAACAGTTATTAGGTTTTTTCAGTTTATAGTCCAATATTTTCAACTAAATGTTTTTGCACTATGAACACTTCTTAGCATGTGTGGAAACACACAGGTCACAGAGAGTCGTTTCTCTGGCCTTCTGTACACACATAGTTGAGGGGCTGTATGTATCTATGAAATAGGGGGGTGGATCAGCAGTCTAAAAAAATAAACCTATGATCCTGAAAAAAATACTACAGGGTGGTTTCTCTATTACAGAGACACACAAACATATACTGTAGGTTGAGCTGCTTTCAAGGCTGAAGGAAAGGCAGACTGCTGGAAGTCAGTCCAGAAGACTAAAACAGGCTTTAAAAAAAAAGAAAAAAAAAAGAAAAATGATTTTGGCCATTACGTACACTGCCATTCTAAAGTTTTGGAACAAACTACATTGTAATTTTTTTAAAAAACATAATTGGAAATTCATCTTAAAAAAACTTGTAATTATAAAAGACTATGTGAAGTGATAGTGACTTATTGGTTTAATTTGAAACAGCGTTCATGTTGAGGACTCTGACCTGTAGTCACTTTAAAGTTGCAGACAACACACCATACCAACGCTATGTCCATTTGTCTTACAGCTGAAGCAGTGTTTACAAACACTTTCTCTTAACAGAGTTGAGCCAATAGTGTCAAAAAGTAATAGCCTTAAATATAATACAAATTTATAGTATGTTGTCTGCAAAAGATACCCAATTATGGTGATCAAGAGCTAAAATATTAAACATTTCTGAAGGACTTACTTTTAGTGAGGAGTATTAAAAATAAAATTAAAAATTAAAACAACTTGACTGGCAGTGTAGGTAAACAAAGACGTGGTGCATGCATAATGGCTTCTCTTGTTAAAATGAAAGCTTTAAAAAGCTCCTCCAATGAGGAGAGCATGGAGGGGGGGGGAGGGGGAGGCAAAAAACATAAAAAGGCCCTATTTGGCTTCAAGTCATGGCGTCCTGGCTTTGGCTTATAACAGGCTCCCATTGGCCCTACAGTCCCCTTCAGATTCAATGGTTTCTGGACTTTGGGATGCTGTCTGCCGGGACAAGAGTAGAACCTTGTGGTTTGTGTAGCCATAGCTGCTGCTCATTCAACTGGGCTCTTCCTGTGACCAGAGCGACCCAAATTTCGGCAGGCTAAACTACCTGAAAAACAAACAACAATGCAATTATCAAATTTGATTCCAAAACATTTTTTAACCTGCACTGGTACACTTTCATAAATGTAAAAACTACCTCTCTTATCAGGCTAAATGACAAAACAGAGCAGACTTCCTCATCCTGATGAACTGACCGCTGTATTTGCTTTATTTGCAGAGAACAATTTCAGGCTACAACTATGATCACTCACAAAATGTTTGACTATATAGAAAACAAAAGAAAAAAAAACAGGAGCAAAATGCTAAACGTTAGCCCAAACATTAGCAAACGTTTGATCCTGAGGCCAGAGACGGATGGATGAACCTGATGCGAACATTTCTTGCTCCCATTCTCTCTCAGCAGCCCTAAGACAGTTGACCCCACCCCCGAAAAGGGAAAAAACAAAAAAACAACTGTTTTTACCGAGACTAATAATTCTGTACAGAGTATATAGAGCAACTTGTCTCCCTGAATTAGACATATTTATGGCTCAAACAAGTTGTTGGGCATGTAGAGAAAGATATATGCTGAAGAGAAAGCTTTATCCATAATGGGAAAACATATTTATGATGATGATGGTAGGCGAGGTGCAGTATTTTAAATCACTTCTTACATTCCAGGAAGTAATTTAAATTAAACAATACTTTTTTTTACAAATTAAATGTTAAATTAGCTATAAAATGACACTGACAATTAGGTACTGTCACAGTGAAAGACTCGTCACCTAAGGATTTTCAATTGAAGCAAAAAAGTACAGTAAATTTACATACCAGCTTGTGGACTTAATATCACATTTTGTTGCTTTCTCTTCTTCTCTTCTTGTATAGGTGAACCCTAGAAAAGGAAGATAAACAGGGTCTAAGGTTTAGCAGTGTAGATAAACGATAAGGCTGTACATTAAGAAAATATTCAAATGTGATATTGAAGCGTTTTTCGCAATAAGTCGCAGACTTTTGCGATGTGTTAATTGCGCCAGTTAATATCGCAATAAAGATACAAAAACAATATATTGTGCAGACCTAATGAGCGGTGAGATCATACCTGTCTCTCCTTTTCTCTTAAATTCCTCAAGTGGGCTGAAGGGGTGGAAGTAAAGCCATCCATCTTCACATTTCCTGCCAAATGACAATAACATTAAGGAAATAAGTCAGTTGCCTCCTTAATCTTTTTGAATAATATCAATGCATAACAACTTCTTGTACTTTATATTTTTGATGCAGAAGAATATAAAAAGAAAACTATGGAGTTAAAATAAATCCTTTAGAAGGGCTTAATGCAATTGAAACAACTGTACAGTACCTGCAGGGCTTCTGTACAGCTGACAGTCCCTCTTGATATGGGAACTTGATCCACACAGGTAGCAGCAGCGCACCTCTGGTGCATCTCTTTTCCTCCAGTGGTCACTCTTGTGTCTGACCTGATCCTCTGCTGTGTCTCGCAAGTGCTCTGGCCTTCTCTCCGAGTCCCGCCTGTGTTTGGACCTGGGCCAAAAATGTAAACAATATATAACAAACATGGTGCAGATAGACTTTCATCTGCATGTAAACACTGCGACAAATTCAGACAGTGATTATACTTACTTTTTACGCATGGGGCAGTCTTTCATGAAGTGGCCGATTTTGCCACAGATGCGGCAGCAGCGATCATTGGGAGCCACTTCTCCCTCAGTGAGGACTTCAGGATCGAAGAAATACTCCTGATAACAAGTAAAGATAAATCACAATTTTAATGCTTGGATAATGTCACCACAATGTGCAAATGTGGTGTTTAGACAGCAAACTAACCATCTGACTGGGGTACACGGGAGGAAAGACTTTCACTGGTGTTCCAAACACTGTTCTGCCATTGATGAAAGCCTTCATGATGAAGTTAGTCACTGTTTTGATAACAGGAGCAAAGGAAATATATTAGAAAAGACACCAAGGACAAAGACAACACAAGATACAGACAGAAATAATCATACTTTTCCTGGAAAGACCAGCACCAAGATTATGATTCAGGTCGAACGGATCTGAAATACGAACAGATAAGAGAAAGCATGAAAAATAACCAATGAAAAATATTTCACAGGAGCCATATGCAGTCATTTTGATTCAGAAAACAAAACTAACATTACTTATCATTAACAGTGGTATAAATTTATAAACTGGATGGACAGCAGCATGTTATAGTACCAAAACAAATCATTTTAAAAGAGCATGTGTGGTTAGACAAGTTTAAACCAGGACACAACAATTTTTTGCATCTGCCTGGTGCAATAATACGTATATGTGTTTTATGCAAGTCTGGAGCCTGAATTTGTTACACAAGCTGACCTTCAATGACAATGTATTTGGACGTCCACTGCTTGTTGAAGGTGGTGAGGCAGCTGTGCAGACGGATACAGACAACATGCTCTCTAAAGTCAAAGTCCTCAGTATAAAAGCGGAGCAGGCCGAGCCACAGCTCTCCCACCGTCTCAGTGTTCTTCCCATAATGTGGCCAGCAACTGGGCTGCAGCATGAAGAAGACAAGATGAATGTGTTATTAAGACAGTGTGATGTGCATATTTACTAAAATGTTTACAGGGGCAATCATATGTTAAAATAATACAAAATACTCACAAGGGCTTTTAGGTCATCAAAGAAGTACACATTCCAGCCTTCAACTAGCACCTCCGGCTTCTTCTTTCCATCATAAATCTGCAACAAACAGTTGAGACGTTCAGAAAATATGCATATTCTTGGCAATAGTGTAATAACATTACCTCTATAGAAAGAGCCCAAAATCTGGAGTATGGGATGCCAAAAGCAAAATCATGACAAAATCTGGGATTTTAGAGGCCAGAATAGAGATTCTATAAAGTCAATCTTAAACTAAAACTGTGTTTAGACTGGAGGGATAAAATACAGTTTCTGGGATAGTTTAAAATGGAAAGAGATTTAACCTTTATTTTATTTTAAACATGCCAGTACCTCTTGCAGCACAGGGATAACTGGTGGGTTTCTCTGCTGGAGAAAGAACAGCACCATGAGGGTGTAAGCGTAGGACGAGAGGCTACCACGTGAAGCATCCCCAATGTCACACATCTGTAATAGGACAAAAAGAAATATCATGGTAATATTTGATGCAGTGTTTCCCACACACCGCCCAGGTAGATTGAGACCTGCCCAGGTAAATAACATCCAAATTACATTTTTTCCCCCAATTAACAATGTATTTCATTCAGCGCACACAGACCAGTGGCCTCAAGCCCCTTCCTCTCGTTAAGTCGCGCTCCGCGTGCATGATAGTGTCAACGCTTTACTTCAGGATCAGAGGCTATCGTTATTAGCATGAACTGTATTCACAAAGCGTAGAAATGCCGCGGCCACACCGCTGTGAAAGCTCTCTGGACGTCATTTATCAGTTTGGTTGTTACCCATGTCCGCAGTCTCCTCCTATCTTTATAATAGAGCTAAACGCTAACAGAGCCAATAGTTGCTAATTTAGCTTTCAGTTCTCGTTCTCCATGCCTGAATCCATGTATTTATGGACATGAGCCCGAATAAAGGTAAACCTTGCCCCTTATGAGGTCATAAGGGGCAAGGTTACCTCCCCTTTCTCAGTTTTGCACACCCAGAGAATTTGGCCCAGACACGAGAGAGACATCATGGCTTTCAAACGAGCAAAGTGGCAGTTGGTCAAGGCCCCCTTGATAGCTACAGACACAGAAATGGTACGTCCTAAGGAAAGCTCATTGTGGCACTGGCTCTAGTGGCTGTAATTCTGAACCAAGGCTCAACTTCGGGGAGACTTCAGATACAATATTAAGGGACTACAACTTGACAAAGCACATCATGGCTACATTTCATCTGTATAATATTTTAGTGTGATATGTTTAATATGTAAATAGTTATTTATTCTGAAAGTATCTATTAAACAATAACTAGACTACATAACATTAAATAGTTCATAAAACGTTAAACTACTTTTTACTGAACCCAGTAATCATGCGCCACCACATCTTGCACCACCACAAGTACATTCTTAACCTGTAGGAAACACTGTACAATAATCATGTGACACTGAAGACATAAAAAGACACCTTGAGTGTTAAAAGCACACCTTCGCAAAAACCTTCATGACGTAACAGAGGATCTTCACCCTTCTGTCAATGGCGGCATACGAAGCTAGCAGGTTTGTGTTGTGCAGGGCCTGAAAAAGATTTGTAAAAGCATGACAAGTTATTCAATAGCAAATTTAAGACAAAATAAAAACTGGGGGGAAAAAAAAACGGAAGGAGTAAAAGCCTTACCAGGGTGTTGTAGAGGCTGATGTCTCCCTCCAGGCCGGTGCGAACATGGTAGAACTTCACGATCGGCACTTTTGCTGTGGTGATGGGCAGGATGTTCTTCAGACCTTGTAAAAGGGGGCAGATGTGGAAACAGATAAAAATGGATGCATTGACATTTTGTGATCTATAAATATTACTTTGAGGAATTTGTTAAATTTTTTGTCGAATTTAAAAATTATTTGCTACACTAGCTTTTCTTAAATGACTTACACTGACCGCCGAAAGGAAACAAATGTGATGGCTGCAAGCTGAGAAACTATTTTTACTTAAAGTGTAACTCCCGCCAAAATGCAACCTATGGTTTTTTTGTGAATGTACCAGAGTCAAACTTGCATTTAAAATCATGTTTAGGACAGAAGTGTGAATTTTAAGATTTACCATATTCTTGTTTTGCGGTCAAATTGCCTTTTGAATGGGAGTCCTAGGGGCACCTTTACGCTAGCCTCAACATAGCTATTTTTAAAACACTAATAAGGCGTGACACAAAATGAAACTTTGCTCAAAGTATCACCAGGGTCTCTACACATAAAGTCCAGCATTGAGAACATTGTGTACACCGAGTTTACTAAAAGGTTTTGAGCAACTTGCTGTAGCTGTTGCTTTTCCAGTTGCCGTCTATCTCGCCAGTCAAAAATAGTCAGGAGGAGAGTAAAGATGGAAAACTCCTAAAGCTTAGTTTAGTATGGAAACCGTTCATTTGCATTCGGAGATCATCTATTTTTTACTGGGAAAATGGCGGATATCGTAAACAACTGCTAAAGTGAGTTGTTCAAAAACCTTTTTTAGTAAACTCTGTGAACACAAACAAAGTCCTCAATGCTTGTGTTCATGTGTAGAGACCCTGGTGATACTTTGAGCGAAGTTTGATGTTCTGTCGAGCCTTTTAAAAATAGGGTCAGCTCAAATGTATTGTTAAACCAAAGTTAAAAGGGTTCTTTGGGGAGATTCCTTATCTGAACAGAAGGCCTGATGGGTAGAGGGTGTTGTATGCGGCATAGATTGATCTTGGCCTACAAAAATAAAACTGCTTTGACTTATTACTTACCTGGATGTTTCTTCAGCAGTCTTGCCAAGCTTTCAATGATGCTGATGCAGTCAACATCCTGTGGAAGACATTCATGAGCCGAGTTCAGTTTTAGAGATTAGATATTACAATGAATCACACTAACAAATGCCTCATCATTTTATTCTCAAAATGATTGCAGCAGGAACATGGAATACCAACAAAAGTTGTTTTCTGTTTCCATACAATACTCAATTCAATAAACACATTCAAGTTTCTGAATTAGGAATTTGGTCAGGTTGCCAAAATTATATATTTCCACAAAAATCACATCACAGTACTTAAAATGTAAAATGTTACTTACATCTATGGTCTCCTGTCCCTCAAGCACCATGCATATGTCAAGGTCACTCTGTCTGAAGCCAAAGCCATTTTTGGATGATCCAAACAGTTGGAGCTTAGCTCCTGTCCCATCACAAAACATGAGTTGTCAGTTTCATCATACATGAGCACTCCGTTGTAACATCTTAGTGGTTAATGGACAATTGAATAAAATGCACTATCGTGCATTATCATCATGCTAGTTTAAGTTTGGAAATACTAAAAGATGCTTAACAGTGAAGATGGTAGTTTACTTTACCAGGAAACTGTCGTCTGACAAAGGTCTCCAGGTCTTGAAGGATGTGCTCTCTTACACCTACTTCCAGTTCATCTGGGGCGAAGTCAGCTAAAAAAAGAAACAGACCCATCATCAGATCTGACCAAAGCCATCCACATTATTTCAATGATTTCAACTGTAATTATGGCAATTATACCACACAATAGTGGTCAATATGAAGGCAGACCGAGAGGACGTCATTGGAAAGAAATGTGCACTTTGTGAAAAATAGGTTAATCACTTGAGTGGTTCATGCATGAACCACTCAACGTATTGTTTAAGTCGCAAGTACAAGATGTTTAAGAAACTTGTCTTATTCAGAGACTGGTCATATGAGCCAGGTACAGATAATCTGACTCTTTGGAACACTTTGGAATTTGGATTTAAATATGTTACTAAAATCTAAATAAACTTAAGAATTGAAGAAAAATGAATTAACTAAAATTATTAACAATAAAAAACATTTCAAAAAAAGGCGCCTTTCTCTACACACAAGGACACTGTACAGGGATACATAAGAAATAAAAAAAAAACAGCAAAAAAAAAGTATAAAACAATAACCACAGCAGAAAGAGACAGAGCAATGGACATTAAGTGGAATAGGCAGTTTTAAATAGATGTGTCTTGAGCTGCAATTTGAAATGGGGGAATTAATCAATGTTTCTAAGTTGGGGTGGTAATGAATTTCCGAGACGCAGCAGAGCGGCTGAATGCTCGTCTCCACATGGTGGTGAGACAGGCGGAGGGGACAGACAGGTGTATGGAGGAAGATTATCTAAGGGAGCGGGAGGGAGTTGGATTCTGGATGAGATCATACAAATATAGGTGGGGGGGGGCAAGGTTGTGGATGGCCTTGAATGCAAACAGGAGGACTTTGAATTGGATACAGAACTGGACCGGGAGCCAGTGGAGCTGCAGAAGGACAGGAGTGATGTGGTGGATGGAGGGGGTTTGGCTTATGATGCAGGCAGTTGAATTCTGGACGAGTGGAAGTTTATGGAGGGATTTGTGAGGGAGAGTTACAGTAACCCAGACGAGACTGGACAAGGATGGCGGCAGTGTGGGGGGTAAGAAAGTGGCGGAGGCGATTGATGTTTTGTAGGTGGCAGTAGGCAGACCGGATGTTATTGATGTGGGGTTAAAAGGATAGTGTGCTGTCAAGGATGACACCCAGACTCTTAAACTTCGGGGAGGGTGAAACAGAGGAGTTATCAATAGTGAGAGAAAAACTGTCGGTTTGGGATAAAGTGGATTTGGTGCCAATGAGGAGAACCTCAGTTTTATTACAGTTTAATTTGGGGAGATTTTAGCCCCGATGTTCAAATGTGTTTAAGACACATTTAAAAAGATAAGCAAATGCCTTAATTTAAACTGTTTTGTGTAAAAAGAAAAATACATACATGCTCTTTCCTTGCATAATGACATTTCCCTTGTAATACCTCTTTTCAATAAAATTAAAGCAAAATTAGCATCATTTTGAAATCTGATGTCAGTAAGATACAAGTGGGTGGCATTTCATTGGTTTATTTATCTATGACCCAAAATACTCATGCAATCACATACTGTATCCACTCACTGTAGCACTGCTCACAGACTTTGTTAAGAACACTAACAAACTCTGGTGTTATTGGGGGCAAAGGATCCAGCAGCACTTTCTTGAAATCTTCCGGACAGTCTTTCTTCAGATGTCCATCACGCTTGCACAAGCTGCACACCACCATGTGTGACTAAGAGAGATAAAATGGAATTTAATTTAGATGCACACGGGATTATTTGCCACACTTTCTTGTCTAGTTTAACTTCCATTAACCTACAACCTAAATATTAAACTGATATGAAATGTCCACTTAAGTACAAAATTTGTTATTCCTGTTTTAACATATTGATAAGAACTGGGAAATTACTTTCCAGAGGAGGTATTCATAAAAAAATAGGAGGCTACACTTACCTTGCCTCTGGTGAAAGCTTGCCTGGTGAATTCATAACACAGTCTCTTCTGTTGTTGGCTTTTATTTTCTGGGCCCTCATACTTGGTTGTATCCTTTAAAGGTTGAGGTGAGAGACTCACAGGTGCAAGCTCCAACTCTTCCTCATCCATTGAACCAGGTGTGTCCAAATCGGGACCCTCCTCATCAGACAAAAGCTCCTCCCCCGAGATCTCGTCCACTGGGAAAATCTCCTCATCCTCTGTGGTGAAGCTGTCCAAGTGATGTCTGTTATGGGTGTCCACATCAATATCCTCATCTTCAGACACACTGCTTTTGCCCCGGTCCTCTTTCTCCTTCTCTCGTTCTTCATCTGAGTCACTATATTCTTCAATTTCCTCCTCTTCCTCAATAATGCAATCAGAGTCTTCAGGACCATTTTCTACAGCTTTAGGTTGATTTGCATGTTGTGGCTGAAGACTGAGCTTACTGACACCTGACAGGCATGCAGTCTCTTTAGTCAGAGTCTCGTCCTTTGCCCCTTGAATGGTTCCACGCTTTGCCTTTGTCTTATGATTAGGAGCTGGCATGTTGAGTGGCAGTGCAAAGTACTTGTATGTGTTTTTGAGGCAGTGGATGATATACTCGTACATTTGCTGGCTGTTCACTGTGCGAGCCACATTTCTCTTAACAGCAAACGGGTCTAAACACAGAAACAGTCACAAAGACATTACTTACAGTTAAAACCATTTAAGAGAAATGTATCGTTATGTATTCAACAGAAATGTAGATATGTTCATTTAAAAATCTGAAAGACAAGGTTGGTTAGCATTTGGAGTCAGCATATCATCAAAACCTCCAAATTTCACTTGCAAAATCAACAGTATTCCATTAATGGCTGGGATAGAATTAAACTAATGGAACATGAAATAGCAAATGTGGCATTTCATTTCATTGCTGATCTTTTATTTCAACTTGGGAATAAGCAACCTTAAAATTCAGTCTACAAAATGAGAAAGTTTCGAACCCTCCACAGCGATGCGTTTCTTTGGCCAGTCTTTTATCTCTCGGGAGAGAACAGGACTGGTCCGTACACTGATTACATTGTCAGCCAGGTTGAACTCCAACGAGTAGAAGCGAAGCATTTCCACCCAGAGAAGCCCGACTTCCACAGGCGGGTGAGGGCTCTGAAACACCAGCGGAACCTGCAAGATCACACAGACAGTAATTAAACTACACGATCATCACTTTAATCATAGAAAAAAATCAACATATCAAACTGTCAAATATAAGGAACCAACAAGCTTTTCTAAGAAAAAAAAACCTATATTAGTGTCTTAATGCTTACCTTTCCCTTTATACATGAGCCATCTGCTGGCTGATCTTTGGAGGAAGAAGCCCAGTGTAAATGTCCATCCTCTACATGCGTGAGATTGTAGTCCGACAGCCTGCTATTTAAAAGCACCTTAATCCAAAAACAGTTCGTTAGCTATGGCCAATGCTGAAATATATACTGTATATCTTCTTTCAGGTTAAAAACACACCTCTTGTTTCAGGTAGGTAGGCAAGATGGGCTCTTTGCGCTGTTGTAAGAAGTAGATAACCATGAGGGCGAAGACATACGGTGGCAGCCCACCTTCCTCTGCACGGTCAATCTTACAGATCTAAGCCAGAAGCATAACAAGTTTAACAAAATAAATTAATAATAATAATAATAATAATAATAATAATAATAATAATAATGATGAACTGAGCAGGTTTTACCAGTTGCCTGACTAATGTGAGCAACAAGTCAGGGTCTCAACTGGACACATACCTGGGCCCAGCGCCTAAGGCCCAAAACCAGTGGGAGGAGGAGATCCTCCTGACTGGATAGAGCAGAAAGATAAGAGGTTGTTTGGAACGCATTTTCATTCCCTGCGCTCACTTTGCACATCAGGCCACTGTTGAGAAAAATAAAAGTTTTAGTGTACTTGTGCATGTAATAATGTAACCCTGATATGAGTAATTGTCTTTCTTCTCTATGCATGCAATCCTAACCTAACCCATTGTGGTAGTTTCATGAATATCTCAAAAGATAATTTCTTTAAAAATAAATTACAGAGTTTGATTCCTAAATTAGACATGCAAATAATCCAGCAAGTTAACAACTTGGAGATCCCCACCTATCTTTTTCTTTGCAGATGACCACAGGCACCCTGGCATGAAAATCAGCTTCCATATCAACAAAAATAGCTGAGGACAAAACAAGACAAAAAATTAAAACTTCCATGTCATGTCTAGCACACAACTGATTTTCCTATAGTGGAATTGTTTTGTTTTAACAATCATGGTTACATGAATAAGAGGTGACTCACAGCTCACAGAGAGGCTCTCCTTTACCAACAACAGGACGTCTGGCTGATGCATCTGTGAATGCATTCCATTTCAAAGTCTTTATATGACATAAATACAATATAAAAAAGGACATATGAATGTGGCGTGTCTTACATAACACAACATCCACAAAAGTCATTTTTAAAAGTAAATGCAAAATAATTGCAATGTAAACACTTTGCCAACCATAATGCCATAACTGTCCCTTTCTTTACTTATGATTTCCATTAAGCCATACTGGTGTGAAGAATATCTAACAATAAAAAAATCAAACAACAGTCTGAACTGCACCCTGTAAATAAAAGCCGTTTATGTTGTATCTTTTTTTTTTTTTAAGCTGAGGTGTGGGAATGTTATTGAAAAGTTGTGAGAAAACCGTTAAAAACAGTGTTTAAAAAAACTGTTCATCTATCAAACTCCCACTGGGCTACTCACGTGAGGTGGATACTGAATGTCAATGTTGACATCCGACTCTTTAAATCCAAACTTTGTGCAAGATGATCCATACAGCCTGAGCCTGATCTCTACATATGAGAGAAAGAGATATGGAACTATTATTAACTTAGAAAATAAGATACATAATAATGAACTGATGTAAAGCCTAAGAGCCAACATCATGTTTGCTACAAAGCAATATCATGATCAAGATTAATTCAGATCTTGTCTCTGTGCCCAAATGAATATTTCATCCATAGGTGACTTACCAGGTAGGACGGACAGAAGGAGGTCTTGCATCATGGAGACAACGCCTTGTCTCGTCTCAACATCCTGGTCATTCATCCCGTGTTCCTGGACAACAGCCTCTAGTGCAGCACTTACTGCACTGACCTGCTCTGGACCAGGAGGCAGAATCTCAGTCAGCATTACTTGCTCTTGCTTCTCCTATAAACACAAACAAGCAAATAGGGTTTCAACACTGGTTTTAATACATAAAAACTATAACTGCACAATGGCAGTATGTTAGTATCATCGGTCTACAAACGTTTACTGTAATCATCTAAATTGTGTTTTGTATAATAAGACTATCCTTACCCTGGCCCTTTTCTTGTGCCGTTTGTCTCTAATATGTCTGTAAGCGTCAGACACAGATTCCAGCAGAACATCACACAAAGCGCAGGTGTAAAGTGCCCCAGGGTTGCTATGGGACCTCTGAACAAATTTAAAAAAATAAATAAAAATAAAAAAAAGGAGGGAAGTACAGACATCAGACAACAGCTGCAATAATTATACTGTTACAGATCTTCTTAAGTCCAATGTACTTTATAAACAACAGTAACTTTAATCAAAACTAAATGCCTTCAGGTTTAACTACTCTTAAGACATATCAAAGCAAATTAGGTCTGCAACTAACAATTTTTCATATTGATTTGCAGATTATTTTCTCTAATGTATCATTTGGACTATAAAACATCAGAAAACTGTGAAAGACTCAATACAATGACTGAAACAATGCATTAACTGAAAAATTATTGAAGCAAGAGCAACTTCTATATAAGGCTGAGTATTGGGCTACCACACAGACAGTCTGTACCTTCTTCAGGCTGTAGATCTCATCTCGATTAAGCCGCCTCTCTGCCTGCTGTAGGCTGTGCAGCTCTTTGGCGGAGAGTGTGGACTCTTCAACCACTGGGCCCCTGTTCTCTTCAGCATAGGCTTTATTCTTGTTTCTGTTTCTCCGTCTTCTCCCTTTTGGAAGCAAGAAATACATGTGTTGATACGCTTTTTGTGGTGAATCATTTCTAAGGTGTCCATTAAGTGTTCTATTTTTTTCCAAGTGTCAAATTTCCAAATCCTCACCCAATTTATGAGCATTTCCATCAGTGTCCTCTCTCCCCCCCTGCTCCCTGGCCTCTTTTGGACCTTCTCCCTGGGTACTTCTCCTCCAATGCGGCTGTGAGCTCTCTCTCCAGTTATCTTCTCGACTCCCACCACTGTTCTCAGGACCGGAGAACCACCGAAGGTCATCCTTCTGCGAGGGGCTGTGACCACCTCTAAATCCACCAGGGGAGTAACTGAGCGGCCCCAAGCCTCCCTTCTTGGGACTGGCACGGTAAGGCCCGCCTGGATTCTTGCCCTGCTGACCTCCCTCTGATCTGTAGTTCTGTCCTCGACCCTGGTCCGGTGTCCTCCAGCTTTCCGCCCTCTCTGCTCCTGCTCCCCTGTCCCAGCCACCTTGCCTAGCGCGGTAAGGCCTGCCTGAGTTTTCCATGGTTCACTTATGCTAAAACTGCAGAATGAAATGCTCTGTTAGTATGAAATAGTCCTTGTCAGGGTATGCATTTATATTATATAAAAAATCCAATATCAACTAGCGCGATATACGTACTGCGAAAGGCTGCAACATATCACAAGTTTGTGTGCTAGTTGAAAGAAAATATCAGTAGAAACCTGCAAATTCAAATATAACTCACTTTTTGTAAGTAGTGCCTTTTATGTTCAATGTGTTCAATAATCAAATATTTAATTTGTTTTAAATTCAACAAGCAATTTGTTGTATTTTAGAAGAAAACTGAAAGAAACAAGGCAGAACTAAGTAGGCTATAATTTAATATTAGTTTGTTTATCGCAAGTAATATTGTTATTGTGAAATTCAACAAAGTTAATGCATATGGCACATTTTCCTTATATCGTGCAGCTCTAGATCATGCAATCAAAACATCCTAGATACAAACTGTATGCCAACAGAATCATATGCTATACATTTTTTGACTTAGGAAGATGCCTTTTCTTGGGAGCAGTTGCATGCGTTTTCAGATGCCTGTGTATTTCTTTGTGCATAAACTTTCATTGGCTGTGAACATTGACGGGTCTAAACTGTGGCTCTAAACCGTGGACAAACTAACGTTAGCATTGGTGCTTCTAATGTTATCACTAACTTTCGTTAATATCACATAATCGTAAAGTTAATTTAGGTAACAGTGCATGCACAAATGTAACGTTAGTCAGAGACTTAAGTTACCTGGCTAACGTTAACTTTAACGTTGGCCAACTTTAGGAGCTTGTTATTGCATGGTGTTAGCATAAGCTAGCTTACTAGCTTATGCGGTCTGATGTGCATCTAACGCTACTTCTTCCTTATCCTCGAGTTAACGGTGTATCATTTTATCAGGCATATAGCCAACACACCGTCAACAAATTAGTCTAAGTCAACAAATGTAACGTTAGCTTACTTGCCACATGTAGCCCAACCAGCTAACGTTACTGTTAGCTAACCTTATTTCTATTTAGCTTACTAGCTAACTACTACATCTAAAACGAACGTTAGCTACCCAGCTAGCAACAGCTAGCGTTATTGTTTATATCAGGTTTTTTCAAGCTGCCCAGCTTGCTCAAGTGCAGTTATCGGTCAAATGTAATCATAATTTATCAATAACGAGTATTATATTCAATAAAATACCTTTTTAACGTGTGCAGAGAGCATACTTGAAGTCTTGCTCAGGTCTGACTTAGCATGATCGCTCGTCTTGCACTGGAGTTTGAAAGATGACGTCTGTTTTGTAATCGTCAGTTTTAAAGTTCCGCCCACCGCAACGTCACGACAGGTCCCTATGATTTTTAATATTAGACAAAACCTTTTTGTGTACTTTGGTTTATGTTCTTTATGTGTATGTATATTTTAAGTGATGTTGATGTGTTTAAGTTTGTTTTTGCTCCCGGACGTTATTGTGTATTGTATGTAACATATCCGACTTGTATTGTGATTGATAATTGAAAATGTATTTAAAAAAAAAATGACATAACCTCAGTCAGAGACAGTTAAAGGATCTTTGCCTCCTTCTCCACTCATCTTCACCTTTTAATTTACTATTTTCAGACCTTCCTTAAATTTGCATAATAACTATAAAAATAATTGTTTTGTTTTGGTGGTGTTTTTATATCTATAACAATACATTTTAGTAAAAAGAAAAATAGGAAATAACCTTGTATACCCTTACAAACAATAGGCTATACATTTTACAACATCACATGTGGAACACCATTTTACATGTAAAAAATTCACATAGGTTACAGGTCCATGTGGTGTTCAGTTATTTCTTGTCAAATGAAACATTATAGCCTAGATAAACTACAGCAATTTGATATGTTCAAACAGCAATTTACATTTGATTAATCCATTCATTCACACACATGTTATTTTGTCTTCATGAAATAGGCCAGCAGACAGAAAAAGTAACATATGGTTCAAGGTTTAAGTTAATTAAGTCCTACATGGGACAATTAGTGTTTACCCTCGGTTGCCTGGGCGACGGGAGAAAGGTGCAGGAGCGGGGATAACCCCGGGAAAACTGACGTAACCAAACGGAACTCCCCTCACCCACAACCAACATCCAGAAGACTTAATACACAGCCGGTGGAGGCTGCGGTGAGAGATAATAGCCTACCGGAGATGGTTTCATTTGTGAACGGTGAATGTGGCTCCGAAACTGTTAACAAACGGAGACGGACAACCGGCACTTCACCTCCTACAGAAGCGCACACAATGATCCAGCAGCGGGACACTGTCCGGCACAGAAAGCAGACACTCATGTCCAGATTGAGTGACTCCGGTTTTGAGGAAGACTTGGGGTCCTCCCCGATTTCATCCCCGGCGCGGATAGATGTGTACCCGCTCCGTTCAGACGAGCCTCCTGCAGGACAGCTGTCCAACTGGTATCTCCAGTACGGGGACATCGGTTTCAAGATCCAGAGGGAGAAAGAAGCGCAGTTTCATTCCTGCAAAAGCTTGGCACGCCAGCCACAAGTAGGCTAAGACACGTTATACAGTGTTAGGTCAGGTCTATTGCACTGAAATGTTGTGGAAAAAACAGTAGGCTATCCTATATTTTAACCTACTTTATGACTATTATTTAGCCTGTAGGCCTACTTTAAACACGTAACAATGATTAAGAAAACAACCAAAATGCAATCCAAAAATTTTCTCATCTAACATAATGGTTCATTTGTATTTTATTGGTAACATTGACTTTTGGTGTTTCAAGGCAGATAGATTCCCCAGTACATTGGATAGTTTCATAATTTATTGTGGCATCAACATTAACAAGAGGAATGACCTTTTCATAAATAATCACATCACTGTACCTTTGGGATCAATGACATGAACATATTTGTGAAACTGCTATAAAAATCCAATAGGCTATAGAAAATGTTTAGTATTTTTACTTAATAATAAACTCATGCCATCTTTAAGTTATTGTCACAGTGGCGTAGCACAATATTCTGGACCCTGTAGGCATTTTCTATATGGGCCCCTCCCTGCCTCCACAGCTTTTCATTCTAGTATCTTTGTGGCCCCAAGGGCCATTACTCAGTCCCCTTTCCCCCCAAGTCTAATGCCCCTGACTGTCACTAAAATACTCAGTTTTTCATCATTATCATAAACTTTCAAGCTGCAGCTTATACTAATTGAGTCTGTGTTTTACATTGCAGCTGACTGCAGAGGCCCGGTGTAGGCTCGTCAGCTGGCTCATCCCTGTTCACAAACACTTCCGTCTGTCCTTTGAGTGCTGCTGCTTGGCAGTAAACATCATGGACAGATTCATGGCATCCACACCGGTGGCTGCTGACTGCTTCCAATTACTGGGTGTAACTGCACTCCTGCTAGCTTGCAAACAGGTGTGTCTTAGGATGTGGTAGAAGTTTCATGAACAGATAGTTTGCATGTTTGGATTTCATTCATTATTACTCACTCCCTTCCTCTGTCACCCAGGTGGAGGTGTGCTCACCGCGGATCAGCCATCTCTTGTCATTGTGCTGTGATGCCTTCACTAAGGAGCAGCTCTGTAACCTGGAGTGTCTCATCCTCCTCCGTCTAAACTTTCGCCTCGCTGCACCCACCCTGGCTTTTTTCCTGGACTATTATACCAACTGCATTGAGGCTGCCCACTTTGAGACTGAGAACACAAGTGGTGACAGGTTTACAATAATTAATCCAGACACAAAAAGACCACAGCAGCGCAGCAACCTTGCACAAAAGGTGTGTGAGTTGAGTCTAGCAGACTATGCTTTCAACAAATACCCACCATCTCTGACTGCTAGTTGTGCACTGAGGATAGCCAGTGAGTTACTGAAAACTGAACAAGCGCTTGTTGAGCATGCAACCACCCAGTCACCGGAAGACCAGTGGAGCAGAATTGTGGATAAACAATGTACACACCTATCTGAGAGTCCTCAGATTTCTGAGACCGACCCTCTGGCAGTAAAGGGCCACTTCCTGTCTGTGAGTCAGGGGAAATACAACCACAATCTGGCCCAGGAATGCAAAGACAACCTGAGTCTGTTGGTGTCATTAAACCAGGAGACATTGGAAGTGATGTGTATGTGACTACAACTATGCCACTATTCAGATGTTAGCAAAATGCCAAATTTCTGTCCACTGGGGATTTTATTCTTGGGGTTATTTAAAGGTGACATTCAGAAGTTATGTCTGGTGCAAACCAATCTAGACCTCATTCAACCCTTGTGTTGTCTTCCCGTCAAAATTGAAATCAACAATTTTGTTGATGCTTTTAACAATGTTTTTAACTTTTTCTTACGTTTTTGTCCCTTTTTCAACACCCTTGACCCTTTTTTCCCTTTGTTGATGTTTTCAACACTAGGTAACACTAACTTATTAACTTTAGTTTTAATTTTTGGAATTTATGATCAATAAATAAGGAAATTGTACCTAATGTTTTAGTTAGAAAAGCAGAAATTAGGAATTATTTAGACTAAAATTAAAGGAATGGATGCTGGTGGATAATCACAGACTGGAATATGTCAACTTTTACTCAATACTATTTCAAAACCACTTCAATTTTTTTCAAATGCTATAAAATTAAATAAGACAACCCAAAATTACCCCAAAGAGTGTTGTGTGGAATCAATCATGTTATTTTGGGTAATTTAGGGTTAAAAAGAACATTGATATGGGAAAACGGGTCAATTTGACCCGAGGACAACATGAGTGTTATACCTCAGAAACAATCAGTTGATTGAACTGAGTGAAAGTTTTACAACTTAGCATATTTTATTTATTTTACTGATAGCTATTGTTTATCAATGAAGTACATTAATATATTTTGGTTATTTTAATTTATTCTAAATTAAATTAATTGTTTACTGTTTATGCACTGACTTGCTGAAAGTTTACGAGATATGTTATTGTTGCAACCTCTTTAATGAAGGACCTGGGAAAATGTATTGTAATTAACTGATTGCTTTTATTATGAAATAAATAATCAGTAAACGAATTTGTGTTGGTCTTTCAATGGATAAAAAAATGTAAAGCCATAATTCTAACTCAGCCAAAGTTTGATAAAAAAATCAAAAATAAAACACACACACACAAAGCTATATATCTGAAATAAATATGTCCAGATTACACGGAGGCTGGATGACATAACTAAAAAATCATGAAATTTAACAAAATGCACCATCTACAGTTCAATGTTGTTAATGTTGGCAAATTTATCTGGATTGGATGTGCATAGCACTATGGCATTATAGCTCACAATGGTTTACAGTACTGCTCTACCTACTCTCGTTAGATTGCTTAACAGTACGAGAGGCCGTCATTTCAGACATATATCTAAATGTGAGGTTATTGGCATGCTATGGATAAAAGCACAACTACTTTTCTCCCAGTTGAAGTGCTTTTGTGGCTTAAAGGCTGGTGTAGCTGTTTGCCCGGAGATCAGTTTACCCACATCTTTAATTACCGTTGTATCACTCTTTGAAACTGATCTGTGCTGCTAACACAGCCTGGTCAATTGAGGGTCTTTCTCCAATAATCCATTACGCGTGGCATCTCGACTTGCTGACACAGTGTCGACCACATAGGTGCATTAGTGCAAAGGATCGGCTAGGCTTACTCTTGTTTTTGTTTTTTTTGTAACACATACATTTGTCACGGATGTTTACTGAGCTGTCTGCTGTAATTGCCCTTTTCCTTCGCTTTAAATGTGGCAACAGGCCTTGACCTAAATATTTTTACGCACAATACAAATTACGCACAGAATGATCTGGCCGTATTGAACAAAGCATTAGTCTGGACTGTGCCAACGGGTTGGTCAGTCTTATGAAGACTATGAAGACAAAGGCTAAGGTGTTTGATTGTATAAAACAGACATGATTGGAAGAAGCCATGCCAGGCTCTACATGCGCCTCTGGCAGGATGCAGGGAATATTTGGCTGCAGGCGGAGGGAGGGCAGGTCTGACGCAGAGAGCACCTGCAGTAATGGCGCCGTTATGCGCGGTACCACTTTACACTTCAGAGAAAACCGTTAGTCTGCACCAATTTAATCTCCGAGGACGCTGTCACTCCCTGGAGACCACACAAGTGCATTTGATTGGGCCAAAACTATGAGGCCGCGGCACGGAGAGACACAAACCGGGAGAATTTCCTCTATATCAGCTCTAAATCAAACCATGATCCTTCAGTGCTGCAGCCAGAACTGTGCTGATGGAGATGCAAAGGAACAGAAAGGTCTTTGGTGCTCTTTGCCCAAACCAAATGCGCCAACAGGGGAGGAGACCTGCAGGAAACAAAAAGGTATTTGAAATAATTCTCTTTACAATGATGCACACATTGCAGATCTGTATAGTGGTGTTGACAGACTTTCTATCTGTAGGATAAACTGGTGCCAAGAAGCAGCAGTCCAGTCAATGTGTACGTTGAGCTTCCCTGCACCATTGAACAAGGTATGCGCATCTCTGAACTTCATACACCACCTTAAGGCTTGTATAAATATAGTATGTGTAAATAAATACAATTCTATGTTAATCACACAGGCACACTTTTATTGTGTTACAGCCTTTTCAACAATTGCATGGGATGATTTGGAAGACTGTGCGTCCCTGGTGAGACGAGAGAGCGACTCCATCGGCTCTCAGGTGAGGAAAAACCTCGTCAATACCAAAAAGAAATGTCTTTTTCTAATTAAGACATTTGATATTTTCGGTGACACTTGATTTGTCAAGTAAATCCACGCATTTCAACAATGCATATCTACCAAAGAAAGATAATATGGTTGCAGATCTGCATTCAAGGTTGGTTGTTAATGTTTGACACGATGTGCTAGAATGAGATTATAGTTTACTCATGACACGCAAGCTACCGCTAATTGGCTGGACCTCTCAAGTTTAGTCCACAAGGCAGCCTCTTTGGCACCAGCTCACCGTGCTTCCAAAACACATTACGCGCCAGCACGCTTACTGAAATGACTGAATCACCCTGATTGGTCGGGGTGGGACTTCCAGGTCTGGGTCAGTTATGCTTACTTTGTCAGCAAAGTTTTAAATACATAGCCATACATATGTCTTTTAATAGTCAATGTTAATCTAATCGTCCACAGGTGAATGAATCTGATGTAGATGACCAAGACTTTGGAGATTATGCGCTGGATTTCATGGCAGGTGAGTTAAGATAACCTAATCTTCTACTGTGGAGAGGCACCATTTACATGTTAGCCTTGATAGTGTGTGCTACTATAATAATAATAATAATAATAATAATAATAATAATAATTTCATCATCATCAATTCAATGTAAAATCCTGGTCCTTACTTTTAGTGCCCTGCATCGTCAAGTTCCTTCCTACATCTCTGACCTGATACAGCTTCATACTCCCACCTGTAGTCTGAGGTCATTAGGTCAGAGGCTATTAGTGGTTGCCCACACTAATTTTAAAACTAGAGGGATCGATCATTCCAAGCAGTGGCACCTAGGCTGTGGAATGTCTTGCCTCCCTTTCTACATTGTGTGACTTCTGTCGATTCTTTTAAAAAGCAATAGAAGACTCTGATATTTAAGCAGGCTTTTAGGGAGTCAAGGGTTTTTATGGTTGTTTGGTATGTTTTCTATTTGTATTTACATTTTCTTATGCATTGTATTTTTATGTGTTGTATTGTATTACATTTTATTGTGAAGCACTTTGCTATTTTTATCTGTGAAAGGTACTATACAAATAAACTTTACTCCTACATATTTTCAAGATTGAGGGAATCCTCAAAGCTAAGACTTGTTGACTGAAGCCATGGGCGTTTGTCTCCTCTGTCAGATTCTCCTGCCACTTTGGAGAGCAGCCTGTCTCCAACTGAACTGTTACCATTTCAGGGATGTGTCATACCTCTCCTCACCCCTCAGCGGTACTTCTCATCGGAGGACAGTCTGGTTCACTCTTCCACAGAAGCAGGCAACCCATCTGCCAAAGATGGAGATCACTGGCAGGGCATTGCCCAGTGCCAAGGCAGGGTGTTGGGAGATTCAATGGAAGTCAATAATCAGGTGAATCCTTACTGTTAGATTTTTGACAAATGTACAGTTTTTATTTTATTTTTCCGTTGGAGTTACACAAGAAGCCCTTTGACAAATTAATTGACACGTTTGGACTCAGTCATGGTACTTTGGTTGTGACAAGACGTTACATCTCCAAAATTATGCTTTTTTTCATACTGGAGAGTTTGTGTAAACCAGTGCAATACAATTTACAACAGTAAAAATTGCTCAAAGGGGAGTTTGTGGTTGTAATGTGACTGGTGCAGAAGGGCTGCATTTAAAATAACTTTGCATATTCAAACAGCTAAGCACAAAGATGAATATGACACGCCAAGGTAGCTTAAGTTATGTGTCTTCTGTTAGCAAGACTGAACATATTTGTCTCTGTGTGTCCGCAGCTCCATGAGACTTTACACCGAAAACAGGAAGAGATTGACTCCCTTCAGGAGAGAAATCTTCACCTCAGGCAGCTAGCGAGCCGTGCAAAACACCTGGCCTCAGTGCTTGAAGTAAGTACATGGCTGAGACAAGCACAGCTAAATGGTTCACAATGTTTCATCACAAATCTCTTATAACCTCTTATGCAAGAATTATCATAAATTAATCTTTATTTCGGTTGGTTTTCAGAAACTGATGACAGTCAGAGACCCAAATGAACCAGTGATGCCTTGTGGTAATAAAACTTCCCTGAGTCCCTGCAAGCGGCAACGACTGGATGAAGGCTACGAAACCGAGTCTTCTGATTCAGTGGAGGACATGCTGAGGGACATCAGCACACGCTGCAATGCTGTCCTGCACAGCGCTGCTCCTGGAACAAGACTAGCGCAGGAATCAGAGGCTATACGCATGTACGGTGCATTCTCAGGTCTACAGACTTCTATATCCAAAGACAGCAGCATGACGGTGGATGGAGCAGAGTCTGAAGAGAGTGTCTCATCTTTCAGAACTTCTATTAGAGAACACTGCACCATAAGGACTCAGGTGTTTCCTCACGGACATGCCTTCACCTCGAGGACTCAGCAGGGAGGGTACCGCTTCCGCTGGGTTCCTAACCACAACTGAACCAGAGTTAACAAATGCAAACTTGGATCCATTCATGCTTCTTGTACTAGTCAAGACTTCAAGGATGTATGGGTGGGCAGTGACTGATAATACCTAACTAATAATCTATAGTGAGATCTGTAAATGATTAAATTATGTCTTCCTCAGGTAGCTTGCGAGCTAATCACTCAGAGGTGGTGTCTGACAAAGGAAATGATACTGCCACAGCTTTTGTTTTCACTGTGTTTCTGTTTACATGCCTCAAAATGTAATGATCATACGTCATGTTTATGTTCACACAACATGTTTGGTTTTTTACAAATAAAAAGAAACAAAAGTTGTTATTATGTTATTTATAAAGCTGACTTGGAGAGATCTTTTTAATCACGGAAAGGGATTCAGGTGATATTCAAACAAATGGAAAGAAACTGTTTTCAAAACCTGAACTTTTCGTGTTTAAGCAGTGAAACAACCTTGTGACCTTGTTAAAGAAGCAAGGACTCCCCCCCCTCCCTTTTTGTCTCTGTCTAGTGACTGTGTCATTTCAAAAAGGTCACTGAGTCATGATGCATTGCAGTCAATATCCTTGTTTATAGCCTTCTTTTTGGAAATTGAAATAGATTTTTATTTTTCAGATTGTATGACTTGCTGCTCTCCTAAATCAGGTTGGTAAGACTTCAGCTGTATAAACAGTATTCCCCAGTGAAGAAAAGTCAGATCTTTCCCAAAAACTTATATTTTTAAACTTGGATAAGAAAGGAAGCAGGAATCAAAACAAGAAGAAGAGGAAGTGACCTTCTGGCCTTTTGGTATTTGTAATCTTCCTTCAACTTCACTGTTGAGGGGTTTAGCTGTAAAAAACAAAAAAGTATGTAAAGCAGGCTGGTCTAGACGACAATGTTGAACCTCAGGTTGGACAACAGTTGAAACTCTCCAAACCTGGGCCTCTTTACTGTATAGCAGTGCAGGCAGCACTGCACCCCCGTAGGCTGGCACAATTTACAGTACTGCTGCTGTTATGAACACTGGATGAAACAACATCAACAAAGATAAGAAGAACCTGATAAAGAGATGGAGGTCTGATAAACACAGGCCTTTTTATTTTAAGATCATGGAAAGCTACATCACAGAGGGAAGGTATGTTTCTATCTGATTCAACATTCAGCTATAGAATTATGAGAAGAAAAAGTTGATTGACTGATTTAAGGCTTGCAACCTGTTAGTTGGCTTATTACTGATAGCCCATTAATCATATCAAATGATCCTATCAGATGGTGTTTTTTTAAATAAACAAGGCAAATTAAATGTAATGTCTCTACAGAATTAAAACATCTGTTACGTGTACCATAGTTCATGGTTCTTTATTTGTCATGTGCACAACAATAACAGAAGTAGTGATTGGGGATCTTAGGCCTCAGGCACCTCCAACAATACTGAAAAGTGGTATAAGAAGTACTCAGATCTTGTACGTAAGATTAAGTAGAAATACAGTGTAGAAATACTGTTTAAGTCCTTAATTAAAAAAAGTAGCCTACAAAAGTATTAGCATCAAAAATACTCAAAAATTAAAGTACTCATTATGCAGAATGTCTCAAGTCATATATCATTGGATTATAATTAATGATGCATTTATGTTTAGCTACATCATGTTAGTGTTGCAGCTGATAAAGGTGGGGCCATTTTATTATAAATACTGCCAGGAAGCTTGTGAATTTCCCCCAGTATCAGAACAGTCTTATCTTAACTGATAATAATACAATGTATTAGCAGCATTATATTTTGTATTATTAATCTGAATCTGCAAAGCAGTACAGTAACAGTAGGCTATGTGAAAGGAATTAAAGTAGCCTATATGTAGTGTAGTAAAAAATTATTGACTGACTACAAGTGGGATACCTCAAAATGAGTAGAGTAGGCTACTTGAGTAACAGTTACTTTCCACCACTGACATTTAGGTAGGCTATACCTGACTCACCCTGACCCCACTGGTGTACTAGGCCTACAGACTTGATCACCGTTAGCAATATAACTTCCTGCTGCCAACGTAAATCAAATAGGACGCTTGTTGTCACATCTCATGTAACCGCACAAACCTTCACAACCAGACGCGCCTTGAGACACTTTTACTGCAAACCAAATCCGTTTGTCACTGACCAGCAGCGCCATGGAGAGCGAGCACAGAGGGCAAGGCTTTGTTTAAGCTGGTTGTGACACATTTGACCGGTTAAGCTACCGCCAAACTGCGGGGGACAATGCGGGAGGGGAAAGGAAAATACAGACACAATGGGTTTCTAAGGTGACTAAAGCCAAACCTGGAGGGAGGCTGCAAACCAGACAGAGTCCCGCGGGAAAAAGACAAAAAAAGATTTTTCCTGTGAAGGGATGCTGATAGTGGGCAAATATATCTTAGCATACACACAGTTTATATTTAGGCTAGGCTTTTTTTTCTTATGCAAGTGAAGCCTTATTAGGGCTAATTGGACAGTTATAGCCTACGAACCGTAATAAAATGAGGGAAACATGAGGGACAGACGAAAGCTGCAACAAAAAAAGTGCCTAATAACACGCACGCACACACACACACACACACACACACACACACACAATAATAAATCAGCCTATAAGTTTAATCACCTGCTTATAATGAATAGCACAAAAGATTACCAGGCTAATTGGCCTATAGCAATTATGAGAAATTATGTGGTTAAACTATTGTTATTTTGTGAATGTGAGTTGGAGAAGACCTTTAATAATCGATTAAAATGACCACAGCGAGGATCAAAAGTCCGTTAGATGTGTGTTGATAAATGAAATGTGTTGAAAGTGATTGTTCTGGTGTCTGCTGGGGCTAGCCTACATGGCTGCCTGCTGAAGGAGCTCGGACTCTGATGGAGCTGCAGTCAGCATGTGTCTGCTGCTGCGTGCGTGTCGTTGAGAGCACGCAGCTGTCGCCCAGTGGCAGGCTCGAGCTCGGGGTGTGAGCGCATATGGAAGTGGCAGGTGGCAGGAACGTGAGCTGCTCGCGCCCTCCAGCCCACCTAGCGCCAGAGCAGCTCATCATTAAAACGGTGTGGCCCGCGGACACACGGCCTCTTCCCGCACAGGGAGACGATTGTTAAACAGCAGTTAAAACTTTATCCAAAATACGTATTCAATTAGGTCTAAATGTCTTTTATTTTGTTGGGGTTTGTGTATTTGATTTTTATTGTGAACATTGTATGCTATAAAGCCTATATTTGAATAAGGCTTTATTTAGTTAAGTAATATTTTACTTATTTGTATTGAATTTTAAATTTCTGATTAGTTGCCCATTCAAATATTTAACTAAAATAAAGAATCTTTCATTTTATTCCGATTTTGTTTCTTTCTGTTAAAACGCCTTTAGCCTTTTTGCAACTGTTGAACTTAGAACTGCTACAAGGGCTATATTTTGTTTAGGCTATAGCATGTAGGCTTTAATCTGACAAAAAGAAAATACTAGGATACACAATTTATTATTATCCAGTGGTTTGTCTATTATTATTAACATTTTTTCCCATTACTGAGGAAATAAATAGCCTAACTATTTATTTACTAATAAGGCTGTTTCCTTCTAAATGTTTAACGCTGTTGTTGTTGTTTTAACACAAGTCACTTCCCTTTTAACAACAGGCTATTTAGGTTTATCATCAATAATCTTTAGAATAGCTGATATTTTCTTCATTAGGCTCAGTCTGGCAGTTAAATGCTAAACTGTGTTACACCTCCACAAGAAATGAACGTCTGTCCTTGTCTGGGTCATTGACTGATATCATGTTGCCGCCTCAATGTAAAACATTATTTACTGTCTATTTGTTGCCAGTACGCGGAGGGAATCCCTTTACATGACAACTTAATTAAAACAAACAAAAGACTCAACAGCCAATAGCAGAGCGGAGGACGGTGCTTCCCGCTCCGCCGTCCGCCCGGGGAGAGTATTTAGGAGCGGAGTCCGTCCAGGAGAGCAGAGAACAGGTGCACCAGGCATGAACAGGTGCGGAGGGAAGGCAATGGTGTTTTACTCAAGTAATGAAAACTGGAGATGCAACTTACAGGTGGAGAATCAAATGACTGGGTGAGTAATTTAGAAAGTAGCCTAATGTTAAAATAGCCTAATAATTGTGTTTCCTTAGCACTATTATGACGTGTTGCTGTTGCTACCAGGCAACCACTTCAACCATGGCTGTGCCTCTTTGGTACACTAACTGCAAACTGTGGCAAAATCGAGCTTGTTTTACTGTAAATGTTGATAAAATAACAGCCATTTACTGTGATTCATTATGGATCCCCAACTTTCTGAATAATATTTTGATAATAGATTCCAGTCTTCGTTTATCCTGTAAGAATGCTGTTTTTAATGATATTGAGTATCACCTTGACTAAACTTCTTTTGTTTTCATAACTAGGACAATATGAGGAGACTGCTGAGAGCTTTCGTAGGAAAGAGAAGACATTCCCCCTCCAAGGTAAGAGGGGAAATAAAGGGAAAATCAGCATCAAAAGGTGAATGGTTGAATGCATCTTCTCCCTCAGCCTCAGAGCTGGTGGTGACAGTGTGGCAGTGTACTGCTGCTGGTTGTGTATCTGATCGACAGCTGTCAGCTGCACTCCTCACTGCTGCAACCGACTGACCTCAAACATGCTGCCATTTATCACACTTTATTCACCTGTAAAACAAAAAGTCAGCAATCAAATAAAGTCAGTAATGATGAGCAAAAAAAAAAGTTGTACATTTAGTGCAATTGAAAAACATTCAGCTCAACATCAGTTCAAAATAGTCAAATCCATGCATTTGCATTTTGCGGGTCTGAGTTGTGGCTGGTTGGGAGGCAGTGCAATGTTAGCTGACGTTTCTCTTTTGCCAGCTCACGCTGCTCTGCTACCCTAACAGTTACATTTGACTACTTATTCCCCAAACGCTTAGACTTGTGCACTTTATGTTGGTGGATAAGGTGATGCAAGCATCCCTGTATCAAGCATCCAGATCTCGAGATGTTTAGGTGGAGAGCTTTTTTTTTTACGTAAAGGTTGTCCAATTTAGGCAGCTGGTCTAGAGGTGCGTATTTTAACTGTTTTTAATGTATAACAAAGAGCTAAAAAAAGAACAATTTAGAAAGATGTATTACTAATTGTTTTACCAGTTCTCTTTTCGTGGGCGGCTGGTAGGCAGTGTCTTGTTAGCTGGTAGATTTTCTGTGTGCCAGCTTACCTGCTCCTGCCCTCCAACTGTCCATTCAAAGCTACACCAGCAAGCCAGGAGACTTCTGTAATGGACATGTACTTCTATCAATTAAAAACAGCAAGTTGGGTTTCAGCACTCTGATAACTGATAAAAGGAGCCTTTCTTTTTCTTCATTTATCAATTTTAGAAGTGACCTGTACCAAAGACTGTCACTGAAATACCAGTATACAAACTATTTCAAATATCAAAATAAGCTACAGAATGTTCTGACTAAAATGCCTTTGGGTTGCATTACTTGTAAGTTGGCATCAACATTCTAAATTTAAAATGTGGATTAATTTATCTGTTATCAGCATTTTTCTTGCATAAAAAACAAACTGAACAAATGACCCTGAGGTCATTAGGTTAATCAAATAATTATATAATAATTTGTCATGTGATATGGATGTTTAAAAATTTGGGCTAAAAAAATTAAGCTTCACCGTAAGAAATCGACTTTAATGTAAACATTAGAAAGAGATGGTACAAAGTACAGACTAAGCCAAACTGAACACTTGTAAAAATCCAACACTTCAATGATGGCTAAACAATCCTTCAGCTGCAACAGTGGTCATTATAAGGAATGTTCAATATGATTATCATTATTAACCACAGGATGGTTCCCACACACGCAGACAAACACACACATTCTGACTAGCCTTGAATGACTTGAAGCGGAGCTTTTCATCCTGCATGTTTCTGGAGCGAGACACCGCCCGGCAACAACACTCACTCTAACAGTTCAGAGTTGTCATTCTTTGCTGTCAAAGCACAGGAAACACCAATGTCACACATACAAATGTGTCCAGTATCTATGAATAGACTCCATCATAACTCCACCCGTTTCTTCAGGATTATTTCTCGCACCAACGCCGTGACCTCTTGTCGAACGCTCTCCATGGGCTCGTCCTTTCGCCAAAACCGGACCACTTTCCCCTCTGGATTCACCAGAAACTTCCAGAAGTTCCACTTGGGAATTTTCTGCACAGAATCTGAAACACAACACATTAGCATGTAGGGCTGCAACTAACGATTATTTTCATTGTTGAATAATCTCGATTATTTTCTCGAGTAATCGATTAGTGTCATATTTGGCATCATATTTAACTAGGTCGGGAGTCTTGGCATCACTTTTTGACGCTCTGGGTCGGGACGTACGTTAAACTGACATGCGGTACAAGAACGGGACTGTTAGGTTAAGTAAAATGATCGAGGTGGGGTTACAAAATGTATGGTTCAGTGACAAGAACGAGATACGAACTCCCTTGGGTGAAAGTCCTGTGTTTTTGTACATCCACCACCCCAACCAACCTCTTTAAGCGGATTTTCAGTCTTTCATTCTACTTGCTACTGTCGTCGCTCTTAATACTACCTCATCTTACAGCGCCGTGGGAAGCTGCTGCTCTGCCGGTGCGTCCCATTCAGACGTTCAGAGCCACTGACCAAGCATCAGTATGTTACGAGGAAAAAAAGAAAACGGATTAAAATTTATACTAAAATCAAAAGATAATTGTGACAGCTACCACAAGATATACGGTATGAAACATGATGGTATGCATGGTCATAACGGCGATATAACTGATAACATAAAATGGATTGTTATTTTGGCAGAGCTGTGAGCCAACTAAATTGAGATGTCACACCAAAACTAGGTACTTGCTAACAGGTATTTAACCTTAATTCAAACCCTATTTTGGTGCAAGAACTACACACAGAATCAGGAGTCAACAAAGTCCACTCAGTGTGTATAACAACGTACCAGATTTCCACAGTTCACAGCTAGTTCTCCAGGTTTTCTTTAGGATTCATGTACACATGAATAAAGTGGACTTTTAAAGTGTTTGCTACTCCATTCTACATTCACCTACACAACTAAATCTTTTTTTGGTCTGAGGAAGCATAATTATGTATTTTGTGTATTGTTTGGGGCATGTTATTTCTGGGAAGCAGAAACCTTTTTTTTTTTTTTTTTAAATCAAATCAAATACAATTTACTGGTTACAACTTTACAAATGCAAATACCTTTTTCATTATAAACTGAATACTATACTATGATACTACTATGACCCGAGATTTGATAGATCATAAAAAATAACATTTAGCTGCAGCCCAATGGGAAGGTGTAGTGCAGTAAAGTTTGTTCCAGACTGCTCTTCCTGCCAGACAGATGCCCAAGTTTAGCCATAAATCATCCAGTTATCATTTTAACTTAAGAAATGCAAATGATTAGTGATGATGTACTCTTAATACATCCATGGCTGTACTGCCCTTGCAAATATTCGTGCAGTCCTGTCTTCTTGTACAATATGGGGCACAGCCACCAGATGTTAAGATGCCAACCTGTGAGGAATTTGAAGGCAGGGTCAGCCTCTGAGCCCATTATTTTGATCTTGTTGAAGAAGGGAAAGGTGACACCGTAGATGGACTTGGCGAAAGCCTCGATGTCCCGGCTTGTCCCGGTCTCAGTGTTGCCGTACTGACCGCAGGGGAAGGCCAGGACGTTGAAGTGAGAGGTTCCCAGCTCCCGGTGAAGCTCCTGCAGAGACATGTAGTTCGCCTCCGTGTGCTCGCAGTGACTCGCCACGTTTACAACCAAAGACGCCTGTACAGGAGGAGAAAAACAGGGTGTAATAGCCTGTGAAATGCTACGTCGTATGTAATAAAAGTTACGGTTATCTGACACTGGATAATTATAGCAACGTTTGCATAGATTTCTTCTCAAACTAACATGACTGGTGATGATGTGGACTTACTTTTCCTCGGTATTTCTCCAGAGAAACTGTCCTCCCTTTCGCGTCTTTGACCTCGAACGAATAAAAATCCGTTTGTTTTCTCAGCTTCGCCAGCTGAGTCTGCAGCAGGAACAAAAACCCGACACCGACTGTCATGCTCAAAAGAACCGTTAACTTTTTCGCTTTGGGGTTGGAGGACTTGGTAGGGTAGCCCCCTAAGGTCTCCATCTTGGAGAGGGAAGAACAAGACCTGGGCAGAATAGGGGCTCCTGCATAAAAAGTCTAGGGGCAGCTTGGTGAAAACGAGCTTAGCAGACCACGGCAATACCGGAAGCTAAGCATTACTTCCTTCAAAATAAGAAGACAATTAAAAGTTCTAAAGTGAAAAAAGCACTGGCCTTGTAGCCCTTCCTGTTGTGTAGCCCTCTGAGTGCCAATGCTGTTTTGACCACACTCAATAACGGAATGATATTATCTTTTTGAAGTATTTCCATGGTGATATTAAACTCTTTTTATCTGATATTTATGTAATAATTTCTAAAATTAATTTTGGTAAAATAAAAAGTAGCCTACAGTGTTGCTGTGTGCAGTTTACCCTAAAATATGTTATGAAAAGCCATGTTTCATCAGCATTTAAAACCTTAAACACAAAACTGTTCCGTTTGATAGCCGTCATTATAATTGCTTATATTTTTAGCAAGTTAGCAATAGTGAACATAAACCAACCAGGCTTCCTTAATGTCATGTAGTCAAACAGCATTCTTAAATCAAAAGACAGAGAAATTAAACCCTTAACACAGCAACCATATCAACCACTTAGCAAACCAGGAAGCAGCATTTTAGCAACCACCACCAACAACATAGCAAACCCATAGCAACACTAGCAACCACCTAGCAACAATTCTAAACACCTTAGCAGCCAATGAACAAACACAAATGACCTTGTAACTTCTTTAGCAACAACTTTTAGTAGTTATAGCAACATCTTAGCTCTTATAAAAATGTAACTATCCCCCTAGCAAGTTATTAACAATATTTGAGTTTTGCTTACAGAAAGAACATTGTCATAACACATTTGCTTTGCGTAATTGTTGTAAGAGTTTACTGGTATCAAAATAAAATTTACAGTAGCCTATATGATAGTTTAATATCAGTCATTTACACTAGTACCAGAGGGAATACATTTAAAAAGGCATTTACACTGCTTTTGCTTTGAAAGTTTTAACCGGAAGTGTTGCTTTATACGTTGCCTTTTTTCACTGTCTATGCTTGGGACTAGAGAAGTTAAGTGGTTTTAAGTTTAGTGTAGTAGAGGTATAAAAGTTTATTTCCGTTTTAACTATTTTTAGTCTATTGAGACTAATCGTATTTTTTGTTTAAATTAGTTTTTGTTTTGTGTCTTCAAGGGACAAAACGACACCCACCATGTCTCGTACAAGGAGTTTAGGAGGCGGATCATTCAGAGGAGCAGCAGTGAGGGTCCTGCAGAGAGTACACCGCTAGCCACTGGGCGGCAATGTGAGCCCAGCTTTGAGTTTGACACAGTCTGTCAGAGACTGGAGCTGGATTCTCCACCGAGACACCACGAACCAGCACAGAGAGTCCTACATGGAAACCTTCAAGGTATTATCCCGCACCCACCCTCCCACCCAAACACCCACACACAACATGCAAAACAGTAGAAGGCCTACCTCATCAAAACTGTGATCAGGAAGGAATGACCCAAACTCTCTTTAAATGACTTTACTGTCTTACTGTAAAGACAGAAAAGCTAAATCTACATGTAAGAGGGACAATATGGCTTATTACACGGTAATGCATTTATATTTTTCTGATTCATGTGGAAAGAAATGCATTAGGGCTGTTTTTTTAACATCATCGCAATATCCAACTAGCGCAATATATATTGCGAAAGGCTGCAAGATATCGCGATAGACACTAGTTTTTGTGTTAGTTGAAAGAAAATTGTATAAGACTGCATATTAAAAAGTAACTCATTCTTTTGTAAGTGGTGGTTTTTATTTTCAATCCAATGTTCATTTTGTTCAATAAAAGTGTCAGAAAACCTTCTTTTGTATGTTTGTGGACTGACTGTGAGGTGGATGGATTATCTCTGCAAAGGGGAAGTGCTCACTAACGCTGATTTAGACAGATTTGTGAGCAATATGTGAGAGAAATAAGTCTTTTGTGTACATAGAAAAAGTCTTAGATCTTTGAGTTCAGTTCATGAAAAATGGGGGCAAAACAAAAGTGTTGCATTTATAATTTTGGTTAGTATTGTTATACCACAATATTTAAGGGCTAATTTCTAAAAAAAAAATATATACTTTTTTATTGCAATAAATGAACATAGGCTGATAAATCACTGCCAGAATTAATTTTGTTACCTAAAATGGTATCAACATTTGCCCCCAAATCCAAGGTCAGTCTAAATTTAAGTGTGGATCATTTTAGTTTGAATACACAGAAACGTACTCTATTACTAACCAACTGTAGGTAATATTAGAGCCATAGCCACAAACCCTTTATTGCAGCATTGTTTTGTGATGTAATGTTTTCTGTGTTATCATCTCTCCTAATCAGAGAAAGCGTTGGTGGAAGGCATGTCCCACCATGGGGCTGTCATACCAGGCACCTTCACTGCCAGGGGACGGCTTGCCACAGAAAACCACCCAGAACAGGTTTGTTTAAGGAACATGTACCTGTGCCACTGTAGTTAGATTTTTTTCATTTACCCACAAGAAAACAAAACAAAAGCTGTTTTTAATAATAATTAAAATAATTTAATAATAATTTATGGTCTTTTCTTTGTTTATTTGACGAATGTCCTTATTGTTGTTATTATTATTATTATTGTTATTTTGTTGTCTTTATACTGTCTTTTTAATCTATTTTTTTATTTCTTTTTTCTGGCTAAAACTGCTGCTGGAATTTCCAATTTCCTCGCGGGAGTCATCCCAAAAGGATTAATAAAGAGAAGTCTAAGTCTTTCAGCAGATTTTAGACTCTCCTCTGCAGGCTGTTTTTTTTTTCTTACATGATCGTATTAATCATAATAGTGAGAAGTTCATTAGAAGCATTATTTAAAAATGGCAGAGAAAAACATTTTATTTGTTTTTTATCTGTGACTTCTTTATGCAAGATTACTTGAGATTAAGAAAAGATGTGAGATCACATAAGGTAAAAAAATAAAATAAAAATCCATAATCCAGTTGTACCCACATTTAGCTAGTATAGGGATAACGCCAGTTATTACGGAAGGTCAGTGTCCTTATGACGCAAACAAAGCAGAATAAGAAAATATGTGTTTGAAAAATGAATACAACCATCATGTAAGAGACTACAGTATATCTGAAAATAATTTATTTTTGGCAGGGATGGGTGTGGAGAGCTGCAGTTCAAGAACATGAAAATGCTCAACAGGCTGGTACAGCATGAATGTTTTTTTCTTTCACTACATTCTTTACAGCGCTTCAGCACCAGGAGGAAATGAGAATAAATTTCTTAAACCATCTGTAGACAAAAAGCAACTTAACTTGACGCTTGAGGCCTGTGGGAATTTATGGGGGTAGTTTATGTTTGTTGATATGATTATATTATTAGATTAGCTCTAGTCCAACTTGTAAAGCTTATGGAGTGTGTTTGATGTTTTTTTGTAGTTTTTTTCTTTTTTGAGAAAACAAAATGTCTTGCCTTTGATGTGTTTTATGTGACTGTGTCTTCATGTAATATTTTCTCCTTGCAGGTTCTGATGAGAAAAGACATATTTTGCAGCCGTTTGCTATTCTGGGCAAACCTTCTGTCAGTCAGCAGGGAAAATCTGTGATAAAGTTGGCGGCACCGTCACTGCTGAATGACTACTGTAAGAGAAGATGCTAATCCTGCAAAATGAAATTGAACCTAAATTCTTTTTCTGTCTCTGTGTTTAAAGGATGAGGATGACGCTAGAATGGCTTGAAACAAGATAACCAAGGCATTTGTTCTACAAACAATGTTACAGAGTCCATGGTTGAACTTCAGACATTACCACAAAATATCGAGCTGAGTCTTCCTGCAATACTAGAATGGCTTGAAACAAGATAACCAAGGCATTTGTTCTACAAACAATGTTACAGAGTCCATGGTTGAACTTCAGACATTACCACAAAATAATGAAATACGTGTGGCAGGGCAACTTTAATACTTTTCGCCTTACCTACTGTGTGTATCACACTCAGCCCAAATCCCATTTGTTTCTGCTGAGGAAGTAAATCTTTACAACAAAAAATTTGGATTTGCTTTTTGTTTAAATTTGACTACTTTTAGGCCAACAAGAGAATAAAGCCACCAGCATTTATTCCCCACAAGTTCATTTGTGGCACTATTAAGAAGGCTCCTACAATGTGTTTTTCCAACCCTAATGGTCACACAACCCCTGTAAAAAAAAGAAAATCTAACATCATAGTTACACAGTATAGCCTCTGTAGTCCTTCTCTATTTTCCATCTCTTCCCTTTCAGACACTAATCTTCTCGACTGCAGTTGTAATGGTATGATTGCATTAGCCCTGGGCTCTTGTGTTTACCTTTGGAATTCAGAAACTCGTGGTCTGGTGGGATATTTGGACCTGAGACCACGACCAGGGCAACCGTACCATCAGATGCAGTCCATCTCGTGTCTGAGCTGGAGCAGAGATGGCAGGACTCTGTGCTTTGGTACCAGGCGAGGGGAGATACAGGTAAATGCTCTGGAGCCTAAAGTAAATAAGTACAAAGAAGCTGGAAACTGATTCATACAAACTGTGGTACGGGGGGCCTGTGTGAGGGGAAGTGTAACCTAGTTGACGGTCTGTGGTGTATTTCTTGACTTGACTTTTTAGTTGTGGGATGTTGAACACAAGCAGAATATGAGGTGTCTGCCATCACACCTGTCTGTGGTCAGAGCTCTTTCCTGGAAACAGCAATTACTCAGCAGGTATGTGTCAGTAAACAAAATGAAAGTTACAAAGAATTCAGAATTAGGAATCAGAAATCAGAAATGAGCAAAGGTTTTATTGCCATAATAAGTACAATAAGTATAAGTAAAAAAAAAATGGGGTTAGTACCACAGTTAGTATCAATATGAAGCGTGCAGTATTCATGACAGTTTCCATGATCTTACAGCGGCTCTGTTCTCGGACATATCCATCACCTTGACCCTCGGACTCCTACACCTCTGGTGGGCGCAGTCGTCCAGAAGGAGGGGATCTGCGGCCTCCAGTGGTCACCGGGAGACAACATGCTGGCCAGTGGCACCACTGAAGGCCACCTCTGTATATGGGATAGTGACATTGCAGGGGTCACAAGGTCACGTCAGCCAATCAGTACGATGGAACAGCCCAGCGCTGTTAAGGTAAGTGAATGCTTCGTGATAGGGACTTCAAATCAAAACACTGCTTGTGTGATTTTCATTTAGATTTTGTCTGTGAAATGTGATGCACTGACATTAAAGTGGCATTTTCCTGTTGTCCACTATCAAAAAAGCCACATTAAATCTTAGATTCAATGTTGTGAAACAATTAAACATGAATACTCTTTATAGGCACTGTATCTTGAACTCCACTGTTCAGACTTTAATGAAATAGGGAGGGAAGACCCATCCCTGTACTATGTTGTATTGTAGTGTTATTTAACCATTCACAGGGGCAAGAAATTATAGGTAAAACTACAATCATTAATTTCAAGTAACTGTGTGTTCTGCTGTACGACTTATGATGACTACTCTCATCTCGTGCAAAGTTGAGTGGCACGCTACTGGTTGGTACGCTTAAAAGGTTTAACTGTTGTTATACAAAGGTTTTAGAAATACTGTTAGTTGATCCTGCGACTATTCACTGGGCGGTCTGTTTAAACAACCAGACAACTGGTGACTATTGTGTGTGAACTCTTGTATTCATTGTGTGTTTAGGCAATGGGATGGTGTCCATGGCAGAGAAAGATGATCGCCACAGGAGGTGGATGGAAAGATGGAGAGTTGAGAATCTGGGACACAGATTCGGGACTTGTGTGACTTCCACCAACACAAATTCTCAGGTGCTTAAGACTCTAAATGAATAAAGTGTCTATCAAAGTGTAGCAGAAATATTTTTACTGTGTATAAATATCGGACAGACTATTCTTACTGACTCCAATTGCAGATCTGTTCTCTACGATGGGCTGAAAAGAACAAATATCTCGTGACAGGTCACGGCCTTCCTCATCACCAAGTTAACTGCTGGTCCTGGGAATTTCCCTCCCTCACCCCTATCTACCAGCTTGCAGGTTAGAAAACCGGAAATATGATTAATGTGCAACTACATCCCTCAACACACCCATAACTGCCTCATAGGATTAAATGTATTGCATCATTATACATGCTGAGTAATACTAGAGCCACATCAGTGTGACAGTTGGAACTGCAGCTCTGTCATTTATCACTGAGATATTTAATGGCTATTTTGTGCTGACTCATTCATGCCCTGAGCTTCAAGTTACTACATTTGATATGACGTGTCACAGTTTCCTGAGTTATTGCAAATTGTCTGGGGCAAAGGAAGATTTACATGTAAAAATCAGCCTTTAAAATTCCTATAAAGATCATTTTAAATATGTTTAATACTTTCTAAATGTTCAGTAATATTTATTTACTCAAAAATTGCAGTTAGTCTGGTGGTTACTCTGGTGGTTAGCTTTAATGAGGATGAGTTGCCAATCAAACTTAATTATTCAGTGTGAAGTGTTCATCTTGGCTGTTTCCTGTTTGGGAACTCATCAGTAGTGGATGGTGTATCTGGTGTGCGGTTGTGGCCGCTCTGAGAAGTTGACTTAACATGTTTCACATCAATCGAACAAATACAACGCTGTTTGAGACTCCTTTTTTTATTTGTAATGTCCTAAACTTCTTGTATTTCTCTGTGATTTACTATTGTGCTGCCTTAAAATTTGCAGATTGCAAAAATTTTGTATTTTGATATGACACAAATTATGACATGCAAATGAAACTGAAACCTTAAAGGACAATGACGGAAAGCATCATGGTCCGGGTGTTCATCTCTTTTCAATATGAATTATTTGTCAAAGTTAGAAGTTCTTTATTGCTCTCTACCATAGTGCTAAAATTAAACATTGAGACACCTGTGTGTTATATGGTAATGAAGGTTATTTAAAGGTAAAAGTTGAATCATGTTGTTGTTTTTCAGGTCACTCTCATCGAGTCCTGCACTTGGCCATAAATCCTGACAGCACTCACATTTTCTCTGCTGGAGCGGACCAGCAGTTTCACATCTGGGACATGTAATTATCAACAGGGACGCTGAATGTTGTTGCTTACTCAAATCCTATACAAATATTTCTTTATTATTATAATTTCTACTACAGATAAAATTACTTTTTGGATAATAAGGCATTTAAATAAAAAATTGTACAGGATATACCTCAAATAACAAATAGAAAAGTAATTCTCTGGTCATATAGCTCAGTCACTAGGATTAACTTTAAAAGACTGTCAGCAGGGAGGTTGTGTGTGGAAATAGTAATATGATTTGAATAGCACTTTTCAAGCAAGAAGCAAAGATTGCTTTCCAATACAGAGAAACAGAGAAAAAGGCAATCACACCTATAAAATCAACAGCATAAGAAGACATACTGTCCATCCTAAAACTAGAAGGGCACCCAGAGAGAGCAGACCTTGGCCAAGGCCAATAGTCCAGTCTAGTATATGACATGCAATTCTGCAGGCGCCACCACTATACGGTATATGTCTGAATATATTTCCAAAACTTTTAGAATTATGTTAAGATGTGTTTTTTTTTTCATCATCTCAGCTGTGCATGTATTATGTACTTCTAAATTGGAAATATTTCACATGCTTAATATACACTTGTAAAAAAGAGGAAACCAGAAGAACCAGCAGATAGGATCATCATTAAACTTATGTTGCATAATGCACGATTTGAGGGTTACGCTGTGTAACAATAATTCAATAAATATTCTGTGATAATATATTGTGATAATCAATCACACAAACAAATAAATGAAACACAGCATTTTTCTGTAATCCGCTAAGACAAACAAAGCAACAAACAAACCAAACCGAAAACATAACCTTCTTAGCAGAGGTTATTATGTAAACCAATATGTCTAGTAGTCAGACAAGGAGGCAAGTCTAAAAAAATGAATTTTAAGGCATGATTTAAGCTGAGACAGTGACCAAATACTAACTGCAGGGCTGTTCTAAAGCCAGTACAGCAATCATCGCCTCAATTATGACTTTAATCTGAATTTAAGCAGCCTTTGTGGACAGTAAGCTTTCACAAATTAACTAATGTACTCTGACGCATGGCCCTGTAAAGCCTTGTATATAATGAAAAGGATTTCATAAAATGTATATTGCGAGTGCAAAGAAGCTAGACTTTGTGTTCAGGCTCAGGAGAATGGTTAATGCAATTTCTCATTGTTGTTGAAGTTATCATTTTGAAAGAAACTCACTTTGAAATCACTTACTGTTCATGTGGAACTAATTAAAATTCATGTATTTATTTATGTAACTTGTAAAAATTATGTTAATGTTTTGTTTCATGTAGGTTATGTTATGTTAATTCTTTCTTGCCTTAAGGCTAACATAATGGGATATGTACATTACAAAACCTCTAGGGGAAACACTACAGAATAAACCTTTTTTATACGTGGAAAAATTAAATTAAGTCTTGTGGTTTTATTCTCTCTATCAGGCTTATGTGTTATTACTTGATATTTTTTAATGATGTCTGTCACTTCCCACAGTGATCTAACAGATAAATAAATTGCATGGGTTAGGTTTATTTTGGAAGTTATTGAACTATTAGGTAGTGACAGCACTCCTTTAAAGTTAACCATGACTAGATGCAGACTAAAGTCCTGGCAAAGACCTGTGTGTTGAAAGATGTCTCGCTTGCAAATGACAAGATTAGACTTCAGAGGAGAAGTGCAAAAGAACTTGTGGTGAGGACTTCCTTTAAAAAAAGAAAAAAAAAGACCCCTGTCAAATGCGATACTTCTAGTTCAAATGTTCACAGACACATGGGTGTAGAAGAGATTGACACCACAAACATCCGATTCTCAAAGACTACACAAGTAGTCATCTTAGGTAACATACACCAGAGGCTGAGGTTGCCCAAACTTAATTGCTCTTACATGTTTCCTCTTCTTTATAAACTCTTCATGCATTTCTAGAGGCTGTGGATTGTACTAGTACTTGTTCTAATTATCAGATTCAAATGTCAAAGTTACACAGTACACTGAAACTAGCATCCAGACTACAAGATCTTAAAACAGATTTTGGGGTGGAGCTACATGTCAGTATTTTAGCACACCTTTCTTCTGAGGAATGGGTTCACTGTTTAGTCTGTTTAGACACTTTGGTTTGCAAACTACACAATCCGTTGCACAATTCAGATCTGACTGTCTGCCTAAGTAACTTTAGCACCAAAGTCAATTAACGTTAGCCATTTTAAATGCCAGACCATCTCTTGGTTCTGAATTGTGCCAGGCAAGTATCTGAGTCTAACATTAGTCTTATCAAACCCACTGGGTCGCCAGCGATACATTTATTATTAAACCACAAAATTTAAATACTTGTGTCAATATTGTCATTAAATTCATTTTACAGAAATCATAACCACCATAATTCCTAAACTTTGTGCTCATGTTGATGTAGGAAAGAGACAAGAACTCATGACAATGTGAGCTGTTCCTTAATGCTGAATCTGGGTCCATTCCTGGCTTATTTAGATTACTTTGTCCACTGATCAAAATAACCAAAAGAGTTTTTCATAAAAACTTAATCCAAGTTCTTAAATAATCGTCCTGTAGAGTCTATTGCTAACTGTCTGCTAACTTGTTCATCCATAGACAGTAAAAGAAATGGACACTGTGACGCCATACATTTCCATAGAGATGAGTGAGTGTATTAGAAGCATTATTCCGGTGATGACTGAGTGTTACTGTGTGAGCAACCTGTCTGAAAGTCGTAAGTCTTCTGGTAGCTGTGCCCAGAGAATTATGAATCATTCCGAATCTTGCAGAGACGTAGAGCGTAGGTATATGTTACATAGGCATAACATAGGCACAGGCTAATCATTATAGCTAACTAAAGTGCTAGTTAACGTTAGTAATTAAACTTAAACTGCTAACGTAAGTCTTTCACCTAAGTCTTCTCCTGTACTGTACGGTAATTGTCGACTATGCGACTGCAAGTTGCGTGGTTATGGTACAATCGTTAGCCTATTTTTACAAAAACGTCTTCTCCGTAGCCATAACGTGAGACACAAGGTAATGGAGCCTTTTACACATTGTTGTGTTTCTTTAGAAATAAACAATGGACAAATAGAGTTATTAAACGCTTCAGATGTAAAGTTATTTGCTGTCAAAGTGACACCAAAATGAATAGCAGTCGATGGAATGAAACGGCTGGTGATGGCTTGTTAGCAACAAAATGGCTCCATAGTGGGTACCAGGGCTGCCAACTCTCACGCATTGGCCGTGAGACACACGCGTTTGACTGGTTTCACACGCCACACACCCCGATTTCTCACGCTAAAGTGTCAACCCGGTCGGTCAAATTTCTGAAAGATGAGTTTATCTATAGATCTACCTGTTGAGCCACTCGTGATTGACTAGTTGTGCTTTCAGAGACTGTGAGGGGTTCAAGAGCGCTCCCTGTCTGTGGAATTTTCGAAATGTCGCAAACAGAAAATTTTTTCACGAGCCATCCCAGGTGCATTTCCCCGACTTCAGGTACGTACTCTGAGTATTACAGACCCGTCCGTCGCTTCGTGTCGACTCTCTGTAACAATAGAGGTGAGCAGCGCGGCTGGTAAGTGGAGCAACTTAAGTTCATTTTAGTGGACTTGCTCTGCTGTGGACAGTGACGCGGTGCATCCGTGCCTAGACCTCCGATGAAGAGCAGCGTACAGCCCCCTCTAAACGTGTCTGTCAAAGACCAGAGACCCAAATGGTCCTCTGTGTCTGTGCGACGGTCTGAGTGAGAGACTACCATATCAACGGAGCAATAATATGCACAGCAGACTATATTACAACTCTCCAAATCTCGGACAACAGAGATGGGAGGAGATATATTTTGAATGTGCACAAAGTTGTAAACATGAGCAGAAATCTGATGAAACACATCTGAGCTATATGAAGTCCAGGGGTTTATAAATTCATTCAAATGAATTAATGTATGATTTACATGAATAAGTGCACATTTAAAGAGATGTACTTCCCCAACAAAACACCTGAGGGCCTTATTTTTCGATATTTTCAATTGTTTCCAGCATAACTTGATGTAGAAATGGGTAGAAATAGTTATAGCAGAAACATTCACTGTGTAATACTCAAAATTATATATCTCATCACAAAATCTGGAAACAAAACCTATGCCATTGGGTTGCCAGGCCAGCTGTGACTGGTCCAGATGTTTGTGCCAGCACCAGGGGGGAGGCAGATACTGGGAAATGTTGGGCCACTATTGTGCTTCTCTAATCTCTGTGCATCTCTAAATGTAACTGTAAATAATTCATTCAATGTTTCATAAAATGAACAAATAGTCTTTATTTTCCCAAAGTAATAAAGTAAACACAGTAAGTGGGGCACAGAGGATGAGGGCCAAACATTACTGAGCCTTGGCACAAAGGTTAAAGGGTTAGAATTTATGTAAATGAGTTACATTTCTCATTCTTTAGAATTGTAGTGGTCTTAGTTGATCCCTCTGGTAGACCAACATTAATTTAACTTTGGGTCCCTGGTCCCTACACTGAAAACCGTGTGTGTGTGGGTGTGGGTGTGTGGGTGTGGGTAGTCATGAGAGAAGGACATTTGTGTGAGGTGGACCTGTTCACCACAGACCTAAATCTTCTCAGCTGTTGCTACTGACATATGCTGCACTGTCTCTTCATGTGGCTCATTATGTTTGGTACATTGTCTGCTTCAGTTCTTATATCATAAGAAGGCAATACAATGTGTAATCAAGTGATGACTGATTAACATTAATGTAAATGCTAAATGCCCTAATACCTGTTGATATACAACAGTGCAAAGGCTCTTAACCCTACAGTTTTGCACATATCATGTAAGACTTGATTTCTCCATTTTTTTTGCACAAAACTCTGGTTTATTTTTCAAAAACAATTCTGGGGAGGGCATACCCCCAGACCCCCCTAGGGAGAGCCCCCATCCCCCCCACACATAACAAATCCCATTTTAAACCCTGAATGATAATGATGCTGAAAGAGCCAAAGAAATTGCTTTGTACGCGGCAAAATATGGGTTGGCCCTCCCAAATCTCACTCCAAGGTTTTGGAAAAAGTTGGCAGCTCTGGGGTACGCTTTGCGTAGACGGGCTTACCCCCTTGGTTCCATCTGAAAGAATTTTCTCCTCTTCCTGCACGTGTTGCTGGGTATGCTTGTTTTTGTTAGGTTGCTGGCTCCACAATAAAGTATCCCCACCATTTCTGTTTAGTTTTCACCCTGGGACAGCCTCCGACTTACAGCAAGTGTGGAAGGCCAATGGGCTGCATCCAGTTGCGTCATGGCTCTACTCAGTCATATTAGAACAAGCTGTCATTGGCTATCAACACGTCAATAATGATGATTATAGCCAATTAAAGTCCCCTTCCAATGGTGTCCCTCCTCCCAGAGCCTGTTTTGTGAGAATATAATATGATCAGCAATGTAAAAATTATTTATAGTAATTTGAATGTGGTAGTATGTTTTTCCAATGTCACAGAAGAAGCAGCACAATTTGGTTACTTGAAGATGTTTCAGAAAAGGTGTTTGGGACACCCAGTGCAGTGACAAAACTCCCTGACTCCTATAAGGTTAGGCCTAGAAGTCTGAAAGGAAGCTCTGTGTGGTGTTTTACATAGCGTGGCATACAGCATGCAATAGTTATTTTTATTAAAACAGGATTTATTGTATGGATAAGGACCAAAAATAAGTTTTGAACCAAGTTTGAACATGATGTCATGTATTTTGTTATCACATGCTAAACAAGATCATTTTTAGTTTAATTTCAAATGCAGCCTCATACATGCATTTGTCCTTGCAGTTCTTCTTTTATAAGCTTTTCCTTTTGGGTATGGCAAATAGGCAAAAAACAAAGAAAGAAAGGTGGATTTCAACAGGCTCGAAAGTTACTTGGCCTGTAACGCTTGGAAATAGTTGGTTTTACATTTCAGTGTTTGTCCAGATTAAAAAAATATATATATAACATGTTAATTAGTAAGCTTTTGAGGTGCTGGTAGTCAGATTGTTACCTTTAGACAGAGCCAGTGTATGTAGTCTTTGTGCTAAGCTGAGCTAACTGTAATGTAGCATAATACAGTATTTAATGGACAGACTTGAGAGTGGTATCAGTCTTCTCATCTAAGTCTTGACAAGAAAGAGAACAAGCGTATTACACAAAATGCCCAGCTATTGCTTTAAGGTAAAATAACATATAGCATCTAGCATATAGTCTGCTGCCAAATCAACCCATATGTTCCACTTTCTCATGATTTCCTCTGAATCATTAAATGACATTATTAACTCACACTCTTAAGTGTAACTGAAAGGCTTGAGAACTGAACTGTCTGCACACTGATGATGTGACCTGCTTCACATAAGTGAAAAAAAAACAATGGTATGATGACTGAGAAATGGCAAAACCTGTTACCACAAGGCTTCTACCCTAAATGAAGAAAGGACACATAATTTCTTATGTCATGCTTGCATTCTTTGTGCTGACTTGAATTTCCATGGTAAGACCACTTCCTTTGAGCTTAACACATAAAAGCGTGTGTGCATCGAGGTGGGTTTCAGAGCATCACATTAAACAGAGAGATAAGAAGAAATGTTCTTTCCAAGGAAGTCCTCCGTTTTATTTGCTTGTGTGGTCCTCCTCATTGTCCAGTCAAGTGAGTAACATGTTTTTATATTGCAGTAATTTACTTTGTGATATCTTGCTAATTCATGTAAACATGCAGAGTAATGTTAAAAGGAATGCTACAAACTTATGTGCAGAATGATGTGTTTTTATTTATTGACTAATATATGTAATTTTTTTTGTTAAATTGATTACTTGAGTGTATTCTGTTTTAGGTCATGGTTCTGAGATTATTGGTGGGAAAGAAGTGAAGCGCCACTCGCTGCCTTTCATGGCTCTGATGGAGAGTCAAAAATGTGGTGGGATCCTGATAAATCCAAACTGGATCCTGACTGCTGCTCACTGTGCTAAGTAAGAACATACAAACATTTCTAAAATTGTTAAATTTCAGAATATGCACAAAAACCAATGTTTGATTAAGCAAACATTTCACTCACTTCAAGAAACCAGCCTTGTAACTTTTTTTAATTTGATGATAACTTTAATTTTCATAAAGAATCTAAGAATCAACATGCATCAAGCATCAAAAGAGAAAATCAGTTCACTAACTAGTTTCAGTGAATTTCAACACAGCACATTTTGTTACTAGTTTCCACAATATTATACATGGTAAAACAAGAAAAAGATATACAATATAGAGTATGATACTAATCATTTTTATAAGCTTAGCTCTTGTTTGTTGCACTCCCAAAAAAAAGAACAGACTAAAGGAAGCATACACTGAAAATAAAGTGTGAAGATAAACAGTTTTACATCAATCAACACCCATGAAAGTGAATTTGACACTTTCAACAACTAGCAACTATCTGCTCTGTTTGAAGACAAATCCTCCATTTGCCATGTATTAACTACCACTGAAATCCCAACACTGACGGTGGGGAAAAAAGCACTATCCTGACATTAATTTGTGATATTGCACACAACGCAATCCTGAATAAGTGATTATTTTATCATTCATTTATGCACTCTTGTCTGTTAAAACTCTAGTCCATGTGAACTAATGACTTGTGTTTCCTGCTCTTGCAGCATTAACGAGGTGTTTCTGGGGGTGCACTCCATCAAAGAAAAGAATAAAGATTCCATGCAGGTCCGCAAGGTTAAGCGCCTTGTTCCTCATCCCTGCTATGATGCAACAGATAAGGTCAATGACCTCATGCTGCTCAAGGTACGGTGACATTAAAGTAACAAGTAGTGAATGACAAGAAGGAAAGATGCAACAATCTGCAATCTAGGAATGTGGTTTAAGATGATTGAGAAACATATTTGGAGCATTTTGTTTGAATTCAATATTTTCTTATTAAATATTGTTATTGTTATTGCCAATGCAAAGTCAGGCAGCTGTTTATCTTAACAGCTTATCAGTTCCCTCCAAAATCAATAGTGACTTGACAATCTACCCTCTAATGTCTGTATAGATATGAGGTCTTTTTACCCACAAAAATACAAATGTTTTAACGTGAGTGTCCAAAAGAAGCATTAGATTTGATACAGTAAATTTAGTGAAAGGGAAAAGATTTCGACAAGCTGTAATAGGCTGCTGTGTATATGAATTTCAAGTACATAGAAAAAAGTACAAAAGATTTAAACAATGAAAAAGAGCACAAATATACAAAAGAAAATACATAGGGGAAAGGATACAAGCTTTCAGTCTGTCCTATTTTGAGACAGTCAAACAAATCCAGGATGGGCTCGACAGGTGAGCTGGTCAGGGACAGACAAAGGCAACAGGACATAATCAACGAACAGGGACCGATCAGACATATGAGTGGAAAAGGGCTGGCTATAAATGGCAGGGCTGATGAAGGAAAGTGGAAACAGCTGAGCAGGTGAATGAGAGAGTGACTGGTGGAAAGGTCTGAGGGCTTTGTTGGATGGATGGAGGATGGTAAGTCCAGAGAGATCTTTGGAAATTCATGGGCCTGGGGGAAGTGAGAAGTAGCTTGAGACTGAGTAACATGAAAACACCTGAGGCAGACATCGTGACAAGCATTCATGGAAACATACTTTCCTTGTGCTATGACTAGTGTTGAAGGCAATGTACAGACAGTCACCATCAATAAGTCCTTTTTTAAATTTCAGCTGGACAAACCGGTGAAGAAAACCAAGACAGTGGATTTTCTCCCGTTGGGTAAGACCGTCAAAGAACCAGCAGCTGGCACCAGCTGTCTTGTGGCTGGATGGGGAAAAACAGACAAAGGGACAATGTCAGATGTCCTGATGTCTGCCAATGTGACTGTGATTGACAGAGTGAAGTGTAACTCTCCTGAATATTACGGTCTTAAACCTGTCATCACTAGCAGCATGATATGTGCTGGATCAGATGGTAAAAAGAAGGCTGATACTTGTCAGGTACGTACTGTGCATTTCCTTTTCTTTTTTTGTGCAGGAAGTAAAGAGCCTGTCACAATCCTCACTGTGATGTATGTACCTAAAAATGACATGTCATGTATTTATTCTTCAGGGTGACTCAGGAGGACCACTGCTGTGCAATGGAGCGCTCGTTGGTGTCACTTCTTTTGGAAAGAAGTGTGGCCTTATTAAAAAGCCTGGAGTGTTCTCTTTTCTCTCAGAAAAACAACTCAAATGGATAACCACAACGATGAAAAAGTCTGAAACATAATGAGACTTCCCTGTTAATGATTCTGTATTCCTGACCATTTTAACCATTTAAACCACATCTCACTTTGTACTTTATGCTCCATTTATTTTATCCTCATTTGATATCAGTATATGAAAGACATTTACATTATACAGCTATACACCAAAGAGTTATCTTTTTTAAGAGGAAAAAAACACCAAAGTGACATTATTCAACCTGCCAACCAGACATATTTACTATGTCCTGCATAAGAAGCTTAAATTGACATTAAAGCTTCAGCTAAAGTCTTCAGCAAAAGATTTTGTGATGGTTTATTCTCGGGCAGGCCTCAGGTACTATTGGGTATCTCACAAGGCATCCTCCTATTTTCACATCTTCATGGCATTACAGATTTGTATTTCAGTTCTCTGGTTTCAGTGATCAAATTAAAAACCTTTGATGTCTCAGTAAACATGACAGCATGTTTTGTTATGGTTTTTCTTTCTTCATACTCTTAAGGTTAAATGTGGATGTTGCACAAACACTTCCTGCATAAGACAGAGACAGTAATGTCAACTCAGTACATGAAGTTCTTAACCATAAAGAAAAAAAAGAGCTTGCTGGTCGTGTACTTTCTCAGACCAGACGACAAGAGACAAGTTCACATGTTGTATCTTAAGACCCCCACAGGAAATGAGCAAAAGGTTGCATACGTGTCTTTATTAAATACTAAAGGAGACAATAAAACACACATCGAACATGTCCACATCCAGGATGAGGAAATGTTTGCCTTTGTAATCAAAGTTGGCACAGTAACATTTTTGGAAGGATCAATCATCAGCTTCTTTGTCTGTCTAATCTTAAATACTGTTGTTGTCTTTCATTCCTGTGAGCTAAAAGCATCCATTAGACTCCCTGCAATATTTGCTCCACACTTTAAATTCTTGTGGGTTTATCACAAAAGTAAGCTTGGCCTACTGATAACATCTGTAAACACCCAGGCAGTCTTTAGACCTGGGTCTTACTGTAAATGGGGCCCTGATGTTCAGTTTTTATGCTACATCACTAGGTGGTGCTCTCTGTTGTTAGTGGTGTAGTCATTTACATTTCACTCAGCTAGTGGCCAAGATAATTTCACTCAGCTAAAACAAAAAAATAAGGTCTGTCATCTGACATCATCATTTATTAGTTGATTATGTTTTGTTTTAATAATCTAATTTGTCTATCACAAATAAAAGCCTTATTATACCTCAACTCATTCCATCACATCTTTTAAGATCAAAACCAGTCCTATTTTATTACTCTATTAGTTGTTAAACGTGTTAAGTTACTTTCTGCCTAATGTCTGACTTAATGTCTCATAAATGAAGAAAAATGCATATGTACTTATACAAACTTCTCAACGGAATTGGGTGTGATGCTTATTATTCCCAATTACACAATATTCTAATAGAAAAAAACTATGCACTGTGGTGCTGTGAGATTAAAGCGTCTTAATGTAGTGTATTAGCATGCCAACATGTGCTAATTGGCACTAAGCACAATGTACAGCTGAGGCTGATCAGAGAATCATTAGTTTTGGCTGCTATTTGGTTGTAAACCAATTGAAAAAAAAATAAACATTTTAACTACTGCTGGCCCCAAAGGGAAAAGTTAGTACAGTTCCCACCACCTGTGGGGAAGATGACAGTTTATTCCAAATTGTACAGCAATCCACCAATAATTGTTGAGATTCTTCACCCAAAACCACAAATGTTAAACTCATAGTGGCGCTAGAGGAAAAGTCAGGGGGTCACCAAAGTTAGTAAGATTCATCCTCTGTGGACCATCAATGTCCATAAATTTTTTGTCACAATCCATCCAAGAGTTGTTGACATACTACAGTCTGGATCAAAATGTTACACACAAAGTATGTGTAGGAAGTTAAAATTAACAACAAAAGAAAAGACAAAGTACTTGCCTTGGAAACTTACCTGTTCTTTTATAAAGGTGAAGGGAAAAAAATTGTACCACACCCAGGAAATTCCAGCATGTCCTTTATTTAAGCTGTAAGTGAAGTATCACTGACCAACCATCTCCCCGTTTGTTTACTCTGTTTCCATGGCCACCCACAAAAGCTCACAGGCCCACCTAAGTGCCACCGAAACTATCAAACTCACCACACCCATATAAACTTATTTTGTGGAATGGATGAATGCACGAGAGTTTATAAATGTTTTCAATGTGTTTAAATAGTCATTTTAGTCATGGTGATCCTGTTTTTCTCTCATACACGTGTGCGCATACACACACACACACACGCACAGACACACACACACACACACACACATACACACACACACACACAGTGTAGGCTAAATGTTACCTGGCTTGCATCACCTTTTCTCTCGATAGTGACGCAACACCACACAAAACCTTGTTCTATTAAGGTTTCTGGAAATGGTTGTATCCTGTTGAGTCACATAATATCTGCCTTGAACTGTAAAAAAGATTGTACGTGACCCAAATATAATAATTTTGTTTTTTTGGGATAAAGACTTCAAATTTTTAAAGGTATAGTCTCACATTTTGAAAAATACACTTTGCATGTTGACACCTCTAAAGCTCAGTCAAAGTTGATCAGGCTATGTTACCACTAGTCGCCCCTTGTCAGTGTTTGTCGTCCATTTTTGACATGTTAAATCGGTGTCAGAGCTGTCGGTGAGTAGTCACTCTGTCTGGCTGTTCACCTTAAGCAAATTAGTGCATTTGAAGAAAAATGGACGTGAGAAAAGTAAGCCCATCCATCCATCTTTTCATCCATAGTTTATTTTTTTAACTGCCAGCTATCTTTGGTGCTAAATATATCTCTGTTAATCCTTCCCATGCAGTTTCAGGAGTCGAGTGATGTACTTTCAAACTGCAGTGCCATTAGTAATGTTAATAAAACTGTTATCTTATAAGGTTATCCACTTCTTGTAGTTATGGCTTTTTTCTTGCTACTGATTTCACTTTGTGCTGCACTCTAAAGTGTTCAGATGTGCTCATATATACATGTTATAGGTCCACCCAAAGTCCACCCCAAAGGGACTAACCATCTTTCAGAGAAAACACTGTTCACAAACTGCTCCAAACAGCTCTATTGTAGTCCAGTTGTTACTTCTGTGACAAACATGCATCACTTTGTAACACACGTTATATTCAGAGTTGGGCAAGTTACTTTTAAAAAGTAATTAGTTACAGTTACTAGTTAATTCTTCCAAAAAGTAACTAAATTAGATATTCAGTTACAAATTCTAAAAGTAACTAGTTACTTCAGAAAGTAACTAATGCGTTAATTCCAAGTAAATTTTTAAATGTGTCCCCACCTCCACCCCTCTTTAAAGGAACTTAAAATACATGTGTATGTTTTATTATTTATGATAAATCTGAATATTGTAATGAAATGGACACTTAATACAATACATTATTAACAGAAACAATGTACACACATATCTAAACTATTTTAATGTTGCTGTGGGACAAAGAGACTAGCCTCCAATCAATTGCCATGTGAGTAGATATTATGTCTGGTGGATCGATACAAATAACATAGATGTTTTGGAACTTTTGATATTTATTGCCCCTCAACAGGCTGCAACTGTGCAAAATTAAATAATGCTTGTTAAGCACTGTAGCAAAAATAAATAACAAATATATACACTCTATGTAGTGTAAATAATGTAAGTGGCCTGATGTTTATACTTTTGCACTGGTGTGTGCGTCGAGCCAGCGTGTGTGTGTGTGTGTGTGTGTGTGTGTGTGGGGGCAATAGAGGGAGGGAGAAGTGAGAAAGTGACAGTGATTAGCTTTGGATCGAGTAGCTCACTATAACTCTAGAGTCATAGTGAGAGAAACAAAGTGTCTCCCCTATGTTTTCTGACCACTTTAGCAGGAAAAGTTACCCAACCCCTTGATTTCATAACGCCATACCTGTCTCTCATTGACTGACTCGTTCGTGTTGTTCGTTGTGTCCGACTATGCATGCTTTTGAACACCTGCTCAACTCTACCTCTGATTGGCTTACCATGAAATTTTACTCAACCTCAGCCAATTGTCAGCATTTATGCGCTTGTCTCATGCACAGCCCATTAACCAAGGAAGAAAAAAGTATTTGCCTCTCGGCTCAAACATCAAGTTGGTCTGATGAAAAAAAACAGCTTCAATTATAGTAACGCGCCGCATTTTTTCGGCAGTGACGGTAACAGCGTTATTAAGATGGTAGTTAGTAACACTGTTAGTAACACTGTTATTTATAACGCTGTTATTGATAACGCTGTTATTTATAACACTGTTATTCCCATGACTGGTTATAATGCTCGTCTACCTGTTGGCGTGGCATGCCCTCATGCTCTGCTTCTGACTGGCTGGTAGTTCTTACCTAACTAATGCGCATGTGCAACTCCCAACAAAGATGCAACAGAAGTGTGATGCCTCACTCGGTAGCTAAAACACAGAGCTTAACACACAGGGTAAAAAGAGCTGCAGTAATGTGCAGTATGACAAAAATATGGTGTTTTTTTCAAAATTAAACCATGTAAACCTATTCTGGTTCAACCTCTAAATACAATTACGAACCTGAAAATAATAACCATAATATGAGCACTTTAACAAACCTGTGTCTCCCGGTGTTTATGTGAATGTGTTGTACTCTTTGTGCACCTATCTGTTCTATGCTCTTTTGTACTGAACCATCTAATTATGTTCAAGTCTTTGTTTGTATTTGTTAGGAGATAACTTCCAAGTATTCCCAAAATAGCTCAGATCAGACATGCCCCAATTTTTGGTATTCGTTGTTGGTGAGTGTCGTTGGTGAGTTTGTGCATGTGGTGTAATGACAGTGTAGAGTGTAAACATTTTTCTCAGAAGAATGAGATAATTAATCTTCCAAGAATCAAAGCCTGAAACAACATATTTCTGCTTGTCACACTCACACACACACGCGCGCACACACGCACACACACACACACACACACACACACACACACACACGCACACACAACACACACACACACACACACATGCTTTTGTGATGCTCTCATGATTCTCAGAATTCCTCGCTGATGTCAGAGAGAGCTTCTCTCAGGGTTATTCTCGTCTGCTCAATCTGTGTTTGGCTAAAAGGCCAACGTGTTTGTGTGAGCAGGCTGTAGAGGTATGGGATGCATCCACAGATGGGAATGTAAACACAAAAACTCAGGCAGAGAGGCATACATAAATAACTCTTTCACATAACACTGAGACACTTTATTGGTGATCAAATTCCATCCCTTTTCCAGAGTGAGATGAAGAGCATTTTACTGACCTATAACAACAGCAGTGCAATAAATAAAACCGAACCGCACATATTTGAACATAATAGACATCATATTAATAGTTTAAAATACCGGTACAAACACTCATACAGACTTTAGCAATAAATAATCATACTAAATAAATTACATTCTAACAAGTTCTAGACAGTGTTTTTTTACACAGCAACTAACGAAGCAGTCCATTAACTTTACTGACTTCCGTCCTCAGACGCTTCGTCGCTCCGTCTTTCAGTCATGCAGCTGGCTGAGGATAGATGGAGAGAAAACAAAAGTCAATAAGCATGTGAACATAGAAACAACAAGCATTTTGTGAGCAAGTGCAACGGTTTTCTAAGAAATCAAAACTGCCAAAACTGCTTAAAAGAAGTACACAGACAAGGCATAAAGCATATAGTTGTGTTGCCAATAATTTTTATCTGTAGATTCTGTTTGTGCAGTTTTTGGTTGCTTTCTCAAAAATTATCAGAAAAAAATAAAGTCAGATACCGTTTTTTATCTTACAAATGATTCTAATGGAATAATGTTGTGTTTGTAGAAAAATAAACATTTTATCAACTAACTTTCTGGTTCAACTTTGACCTACTGTACATTTTGGGTGTGTGCGCTTTAGGTTTTGACTCCAGATAAAGATTAAACTGTTGGCTCGTTTACAACCTGTCTAATTGGATGACTGCTTCTTATGAGTTCCCCTATCTCAGTTGTGGTTGGAAGGGATACAGACTAGTTAAGTTTAGGAAAAGAATTGTTGTTAGGATAGAAACACTCCCAAGGATCTACCACGCTTTTCAAGTAATAATATTATATTATTATACTATAGATTATGGAAGATTTTGCGTAACTTCCGGCCATAGCTGTATCCCTTTTAGCCACATCCCCTTACCTCAGCAATTGCTTTGGTGAGTACAATCTTATCATAACTTATTGTAACTGATGGACAGTTTGGCTGAATAGGACCCAAGTCATATTTTTTTTCCATTAATAATAAAACTATTTATAGCCTGAAAACCACCATGAATACCAAGATTTTCTTGCGCAATTTAGCGACTTTTCAGACCCGCTTAGTGAGTTTATTTAATGGCTTTGTTCTTACAGTTGTGATATTAAAATGCTACACAGGCTTTAACTGCCACTTCTTCAATTTTTACTGTATGTGTGAGCCCGGCTGGCATATCTCAGGGTGGACACTGAGTGACACGCAGCGTATGAGGAGAATGCTGCACAACTGCATTGTTTGTCTCAAGGCTAAAAACGTCTGTGTAAACAGATGAAATATGTTTGTGCGTGCGTGTGTTACTCAGTTACATACAACCACATGTATGTGGAGTTAAATTGTTTTGTCCAGATCTTCATATGTAGAGTGAGTGTCTCAGTACTGTCAATGTGTGGACATACGGGTGAATGTGTACGACCGAGTGTGGTTTTACTTTACGCTGGTACGCAGTGCAGAGATGGGACAGGCTGAGACACCCCCTAGGCTAATCTAGACTAATTCCTCTAGCGGGGATTCCTCTTTGTGTGATGCAACTCGTTCTGTTCAATAACAACAACAACAACAGGCGTACAGACTCCTATGTCACTCTCTGAGCCCACTCTTTCCTGTTTGGCTTAAAGCTCACGTGAGCAGAGGCCAGACACCGCCCTCTGGGGACTTAAGCAAGGTGTTTGGAAGAATCTCTAAATTATACACCACCAGAAATTCAGGACCGTCTGATTGCATGTCCTTCTTACAGTGTTGCCATATTGCTTGCCCAAATGGCATTAACACAGCATCAGCTTGGTGAATTGGTTTGAGTTTCCATTTTGAGTCCCAGCAACTGACTGCTACATTGACTGCCCCTTAGTTATTGACGTTTTGAAGTTTGGGGGAATTAACATATTCATGAATGGCATGGAGACAGAGTTTAAATGACGCAGTATGAAATATTGAGCTGTAAAGAAGTACTGTGAGAGTGACAGGTCAAAACATCAGTGAAACCTACCTCGTAACTTGACGCTTTCACACCACAACCTCGCCCATGGATTTCTGTAGCTTCTCCTGCTCCGTCCCAGTTCCCAGGTAGGATGCCAAGAAGTTTTTATGTGACCTGTAACTACAAAGGACATTCAGTATGAGTATAAGAGCTGAGTATAAGAGCTGTTTATAGTTCTCGTGATTATCAGATGATCGCAGTAGAGGTAGGGCGTCAACTACATGGCTTTGATCTGGAAGAATTAAATTCAAGGCGTGTTGTTGGGATTTTGATGTATGTGTTGTTTAAAAAAAATACATAACTACTGAGTTTCCAGCTGTTTTGAGCAGAAATTAAATTGGAGGTAGTTTCACTCTTATAGTAATACATTTTACTTTCTCTTCACCTCCCCACTTAACTTTCGACTGAAGGGCTGTAAACAGTGAACTATTGACTTTGTCCCACAATACGACAAAAGCTGTGATTCAGTTACATATTGATAAGGAACTCTGATTATAGGTCAACAGTAAATGACCTTTTGCACAATTATAGTGAGAAATAGATGGCAGTTTAATATAAAGAATGAGTAACACATACATTCATTGACGTGACACAATTTACAATAAAATTAAAAACTTAAAAGTAAGTATAATCTATGAAAGCTGTAGAACTCATTGAGTCTATCCTGTGAAGGTGGTGAGCAATACCTGTATAGTGTGGGCGTGTATGGGTGTGTTAATGTGCTTTTTGATGTGTCAGTGTGTTTGAATGCCAAGAAGTGTTTCTGGGCAGGATGTGTGGATTGTGATGTGTGTAATGTTGAGTTTGCCTTCAAGTGTATGTGATTATCTTTATCTCTTTATCAAAACTACATGTGTACAGACATGCGTATCACTGCCACCTTTGTTAGGTTAAGCAGGGTTTAGACTGCCAGTAAGGTACACAGGAAGTCAGTACCAGCATCTTTGCACCTGTCATTAAGGGTCTTGTATCAGTTTTACCACAAGATCCCTCATTGGTTTCCCACCTACAAATACAAATTTTCCAGAAAGCCATGCATTACCTTAGCCTATTGTTCAGTTTTGAAATAAAAAAACCCGTGTCAGTGTGTGTGTACATGGCTATGCCACTTGCAAACTCACTGAGCACAGGTCATGAGCAGTATGGCGGTGCAGCTGATGACCGACAGGACCACAGCAATAATCACTAAGACCGTCTGCACCAGCTCAGTGTTGATCTGATCTGTCTGGGTTTTAATTGTCTCCAGAGACTGGATCCCACAGCGCTCGCCGTCATAACCCTTCATACATCTGCACAGGGAAGAGTTAACAGAACAAATTCATGAGCTAGTGAGAATATGTGACATCAGCAAAGCAACTGTATCTTTCATATTAAATGGTAAATTAAAAATATTAATTTAAACATGCAGTCATGTAATTTTTAGTCTTGCTTTTCAGAAAGTTCTACAAAATGACTATGAATGATTTATTCTGATGATTATTTTTTTGGAGGGTTTTCCTTTCCTTGACTTGCCTTGCGCTAACCATGGAGATCATATTCACACACACACACACACACACACACACACACACACACACACACACACACACACACACACACACACACACACACACACACACACACACACACACACACACACACACACACACACACACACACACACACACACAAACTGATGCTGTTGGCCTACTCACATACACACTGGCTCCTGTAGCCCCTCCATGTGCTTGCAGTAACCGTGAATGCAGTAGCCCAGGTGGGTGGAGGTGCAGGGATCCTCTGTGGTGCTGAGAGTCGATGCATAAACGTTGGTGAAGAATGTGTGCTCGGGGTTGAGAGGAGTCGTGCTTTTGCTCTTGTGCTTGTTCCTTTTCTTGCCTTTGCCTTTACTTTTCTTCTTATCATCTTGGCTGGGATGTAACTCTGTAGCAGAAGAAACCGCAGGTGAAACACTAGCTAAGGTATCGTGCATAATTTAGTTTCAACTTTGAGGAGTTTCTCGACTGAAGATCCTGATAAAAGATGAGATCACAGGCACACAGACTCAGTCTTCAGTGGACTTTCACATAATCAGTGTTTACTTTTGCTAACAAAGACAAACATTTTTTAAACAAAAGTGTTATAAGTGAAGAAAATGATTATATGGTCATGTTTGTTTGTACTACTTTTTTTTTTTCATTTCAAGATTATCTTTTGGGAATATTTAGGCCTTTGTTTGACAGGACAGCTGAAGAAATGAAAGTGGACAGAGCAGAGGCGTAGCACAAAATTGTGGGCCCTGTGGAAAGGCATTTTCTATTGGCCCCTCCCCACATTCACAGCAATTCATTCTAGCATCTTTTTGGGCCCTCTCAATGAGTCCGATGCCCTGGGAATGACATGCAGAACCGGGCCTGCTGCGTCAAGGATTAAACCTCTAAACATGGACGCCCGCTCCACCAACTGAGCTATCTTGGCGCCCATTTGTTCTTACTAGGCTAGTCTATTTAGAAGGAAATGTGTCTTTTCTTCTGGACTTCTTGTATTCTTGAAACAATTTGGACGAGTCTTACATGTACTCTCTAAACTGAAACTATTCCTTTCAGGGTACCATAGCTGGATTTGCTTTTGGAAAACAGAGCTATTTGATATTATCATCTTTAAACTGTTAACATTCCTGCATTCAGAAAAAATAGATTTCCCAAGCCCATTTTTAGTTATTCTATTAACAATGTCATTAGCTTCAACCCTAATTAACCAGCATTTGAAGTAAAAAAGAATAAATGAATAAAGGCCAACAAGAAAAGATTTTGTTTTGGTGGTCGTACCAATAAGGCTGAAATTTCCGTTGTTTGCTCCTGAAACTTCCTCATCTACTTCCAGCTCGTCATCGTCGCTCTGCGAACTCTGGAGTCCCTCCCCCGAGGCCGGACCCCCAGTCACTCCAGCTAGTTCACTGGAGAACGTGGCCTCAGATCCCTGAGCACCAGAGACTACTGTGGAACCAACAGGACACAAAGATGGCGAGAATAAAGAGTAAGAATCCCACTGCAATACATCAACCAATGTGTCCCTGAGCAAGACCCTTAACCCCTAGTTGCTCAAGGGACGTGCGACATCTGACATATATACCAATTCTAAGTCACTTTGGATAAAGCGTCAGCTAAATGACATGTAATAATAATGTAATAACATAGAAATATGAAAATGATAAGCAGCAATTAGGGTCAAAGTTTACATCAGTTTAACGTTGGTTTTTATGTCTACGCTCAGTATTTGTTCTTTCAAAGCTAGAAGCTAAACTAAACTAGAATATGTTGCCATGAAAATATTAAATTAGTTATAATTATCCAGGAGGTTTCCTTGTCTGCTAGACATAAAGGCATTTATTCTTCTTCTATGGTGACCAGGAACTTAAGGTTGCGTAGTTACTTCCTATCGGCATTGTACTTTATAGTCTTGGCACATTTACATCTGACTCATCTATTCATCTTAAAAATATTGAGAGCTTGCAAATTAGACACCGTATCCTCACTAAAACCAGTACAACCACTCAAGAACGATAATGAATAAGACTCAACCAAGCTTTTTTTCTAAAATACCTAAATATCTCTCTCCTGCTCGACAAGTCTTTACTTGCAGAGACATTTCTTCTACATTCGCCCCCTCCTCCTGTCCTCACTCCATTCTACATTTCTCTTCTCTCCTTTTCATTGATTCACATTTTCTGCACACACACACACACACACACACACACACACACACACACACAGAATACATGTACAAGTTCAGACTTACCGAAGCACAGGAGACAGGTGAGGATGAGAGGGTTCATATCCCAGGAAGAGTGTTGTGTGTATGACGGTCCTGTGCTAATCTGTGTGTGCAAGTTTTGTGTGTTTCTCCCCTGCTAATAGAGATGTCTCTCTTTACCTCCACTGGGTGCAGCTTTTATAGACCTACAGTAGACCAACGCCTGCCTCTAAACTCCAAGGAGAAAGTGTGTGTGTGTGTGTGTGTGTGTGTGTGTGTGTGTGTGTGTGTGTGTCTAATGATTAATCAGACTCACATATTGCACCGCATGTTCTCACATAAGACAAGGCATAAATAAGTCAGAGAATAAATAAGCCTAACGAGTTTGAGACAAAACAGTTTGATGTATTCTGACTGGTTTCTCGAGATTATTAAAACACACTGGGAAACACAGAAATGTTCTTTCCTGCTTCTTAAGCTGGTATTGCTTCCTTGTGTTTCCCTCCATGGTCACAGATTAGGCCACAAGTACAGTGAAATTACATTTTTGACACACAAGCACAATTTTTTAAACTTTATTTTGGGATTTCTCCAAGTGTCATGGGGGATTTAATGAGTTTAAAGAGATAGAGAACGTACATCTTTTGCTTTGTCACTGAAAGATGTCTTTTTTTTTTAAAGATAAATTATCTTTTAATAATGTTTTTAACAGTAAATAACTTACATTTTAATTGTATTCAGTCACTGGTTAAAAACACACCAAATTTGTTATCTTATTGGCAAATATTCCATGTATGCTCTGTTTTGTTCAACACAGTGTCTTTCTATGGCTGAATGAATGTGTGTGTGGTTTGATTAAATGATGTTACTATTTTAGTACATTGTTACCAACAGGAGACCTTAAGGCTTGGGTGGGGATACTGCACAGACAGTGTGTGTTGTTGTAATGTTGTTGTGTCTGCACAAAGAGGCAGTCCCATCATTTGTACTCATTTGTGGAATCCAATAGAAACCTTCTGGGAATGTTGAGAACTTTATTCCTCTGCCTCAACAATCTCCTGCCTCCTTTGGAGGCTGTGGAATCAAATTGTTTAGATTATGTGTAATGGCATTGGGGATACGTGATATGAACGTCTGGAAAGTCTGACACAAACCTAGAGAGAAGCACCTCATAACAGCCGCCCACTGTAAACACACTGCTACGTAGCTAATGGCAGGAAGGAGGACAACTTTCTGACATGCAATTACAACAGTATCTATTTGGATAAAACTTTAAATCATAGATTTTCATAAAACATTTAAAAGCTAAAATTAAACCTCCATTTCACAATATGTGTTCTCAGCTGTCCCTTTTTCGCCTCTTAAGTTGATTACGCTGATTTGTAGCACCTTCCCCGGTTGGTAAAAATACCTTTCAGGTGACAGCCGTATTTTATCTTAAGAAGGCAGTTTCTGTTGTGTTGTCATTCTTTTTTTGTAATGCTAAATGCTAATATCAACATGCTAACATGCTGACATACATGTTCACCATCTTAGTGTGTAACCATGCTAACCTTTGCTAATTAGCAATTAAACAGGCTGATGGAAGTGTCAAACCACCACAAGTATTAGACAAAGTAAAATGTTGACATGATGGTGCTGGAGGAAAAGTCAGGGGATCATTAGGATTTCTCCCGTGCCAGTTCATGTAGTAAATGTTGAGATATTTCACTGGATAAGTGGAAACTTTGACCTTTTAATAGTACTAGAGGCAAAGGGATCACCAAAGTCATTAGTATTCATCCTCTTGGGATCATGACTTTCATTTCATGGCAATCCAATAGCTGTCAAGATATTTAAGTATGGTGTCTGGATCAACAGACCAACATGACCACCCCTGGAAATGTGCTATGAGCGTGGCAAACAAAATAACAGTAAAAATATAAAGTGAATGAGCCTTGAGCTGCAAAACAAATGTGTACAGTACATGGTACACGTGGAAGTGTTTTTGTTCTTATTAAAGGACAAGCAAGGAAGCAGCTTAACAGGGCTTCGATCAACCACATTACTCACTGCACGAGCAACCTATTATTCCTTATGCAATAATTAAGTGATAACAGTTACACAGAATGAGCAGTGTGGAGATTAGTACAGCATTTCTTGAGTTGCTGATATGTTTATCCACAGGGTCTATATTTAGAACAAAACAGATGCCACAGAGTGGGTGTGTTTGTGGGTCTTTGTGTGTATAAGTGTATGCTTATGTGTTTTTAAGTATGTCTCAAGTTAAGTAAGTTAATGTTTATGTGTGATCATTGCTGTTCGTTAGCATAAAGAACATATAAAGACTCTGCAGTCTGGTGTAAAAATGGGTCATTGACTCTGGTTGAAGCACTAATGAGGGTGCAGAGAGTGAAATGGACTCAACTCGACACCGGATACTGCACAGCACTGCAATCTTGGCCATGTTTTAATTATAGTAAAAGAATTCCATAGAAATCCTTTGCACTAAATGCTTTGCACTAATCAGATAAAAAAACAAAACTGGTTTAACACTGAACAAGTTACATTTCAAGGACCTGCTATGGTTTTGTTTTGCAGAAAGTTTTTGTACACCACCGTGAAATGTGAAAGTGCAACAACACAAAAGTAAACCCATAAAATACTACTTGTAATGTAATTGCATGTAAGGGTCAGTAAAGCTGACTATGCTAAGTATCCACTGTAGCACATTGAAGTCATAATTTTCAAATTGATCCATCCATTCTTACATCTTATCAAGTGTGAGTCTTGCCATTTTTGAGTGTGTACAGGAATGCGTATGTGTTTGCAAAAAATATGGACCAACTTTGAAGGCAAAATGTGTTTTCATTGTTACCCTGATTTTATAGTGACTTTCAAATAAACTCTTGATCTCTGTTATGATGTTACAAAGTATAAGATGTAGTTATGTTGAGGAATGATAGGTGCTACACTTTGCCACTGCTACCATCATGTGTCAGTCTTATTCAAAAGGTAACAGGTTAGTTATTGAATCAAATGTGATGCTAATAAATGTTTCCTTTCTGTGATTTTAACCCGTAGTAATCCTACATGTGTTTTCCTTTACATGTTAGCAGGAAAAGCACAGTTGGAACTAGTAACATTGATGATGGTTAACATCCATTAAGTACCAGGGCTTTGGAACTGTCAATCAGACGCAGCTGTTGTTCATTTAGTTACACCTGTCATAATGTGCACTGTGAAAAAAGGTTTTCTTAGAGGATTTTAAGATACATCGAGCTACACCTTGAGTTTCTAAACAGAGCTCTAAATAAAGCAGCTGCAGTCAGTGAAACAGAAAAAAGGAAATTATACAAGAGTTAAAAATTCAGTCAGAAGTCATTCAAAAGTTCATTCAAAGTGGATTTTTGTAGCAGTAACAGGACTTCCAAAACAAGACAAGGTTCCAGGGTATACATTAATACTTTATAATAAATTATGAAAATACTTTCACTTAAAGTTTCAAATAAAACACAAAACTATTACACTCAGTGGCCGGTTTAATTACAATAATGGCTATTTTTACTATCCATAATAGCCACAAAAGGCAAAAACCCAACAATAAATACAAGCTAAACCAGGCAAACGTGTTAGAGATAAATTCAAAACTATTTAAAAAAAAAAGTGCAGAACTGTACTGTAGGAAGTCAGAAAGCAGCTAAATGGTTAACACTTTATGATCAATAAGTTTTCTGCTACGATGTCTGAAACTTATTTAAAAGATGTGACGAGATCTGCAACCTCGCTAAACCTGAAAAATGTGCTCTCCAAAAATGTGAAATGAATCTCACATTTACTGGCAACAAAGAGGGTGTAACACACAGCAGAATTGCTTTGGTAATGATCGTAATAATGCATGTCACTGTCAGCTTAGCTGTGGTTTTTATTGCCTTTTTAAAAAGCATGTGATTTGGTTGACTTTGTTTTACAGCCCCTGGATCACAAGGAGTCAGAAACGTTTGAGAGTCGCTTACCCCTAGCCTAATATTTGTTTAGATTTTTGCAATTCTCCATTCATTTTCCATGACCCACTATCATCGTCACCTATAGAAATTGTCTTTGTGCATCTCACCATTCATCTTTTCAAACATGAGGGCAGCAGGTGCTGTAACATTAGAACCTGCGCAGCTAGAAACAACAATCGCACTGCACACAAAGCTGTGGTTTTTTTTTATCTCTTTGTGCCAATTTGTGTGCTTGATAAAGTGGTCTTAAGCCATGTGACATCCAGTAAACCAGCCACTGAGTGTAAGCTCATCAGGTAACGTCATGGTATGTTGAAATGAGCTTTTCGGAATCCCGGTTTGCCTTTTCCAGCGGCGGATGCAGTGGGTGTGCGTCTAAGCTGTCTGGACTCCTGTGTAACCCTGATGCTTCTGCTGACGAGGGAATCTGTTTTTCTTATACCTGTAAAAAAATAAATAAAACAGAACATGTATTCAATCTAGAAAGGTGCTAACCAAATCATTAACTTTGTATTCTACCATCATTAAATACAAATCATTGGGATGAACAGAAAAGTGCAGGGTGACCAGGTTTAAATGTCCAAAGAAACGACTGAGATTTGCAATCACCGTCTGTGGTTTGACGTGTCTCTCACAGGAAACAGGATGTTGGGGAAGACTGTACATCATAAGGGGCTTGATTTGAAGCAAAAGGTAGGCTACATCTGCAGGTTTTACATGGTCACACAGGAGATGTCTGAGTCACCTCCAAAGTTTATGATCACACTTTATTTAGCTGAATTTGAATGCAACCATGAACTACATTAGCCAAAAAAAGAAGAGTTTGAGTTTCCAATTTTAACTAGCTTACTGCATATATAATCTGATCAAAAATCAAAGTCCTTAAAGTCTATTTTTTCTTTAAAAAGTGAGGAAGCCCCCAGTCTATTTAGATTAACCTGTTTCCTACAGAAAGCAACTTGTTTTAGGAAGAAAATGGCACCTTATTCTATAACATTCATGAAACCAGATGAGCTCTAACTACATTAATAGCGGGTTGAATTTATCTCATCTTGATGACAAATTTTTCACTTATTTCAAGAAAATATAATTATTTTTTCAGTGTGTGCAGCAAGTAAAATGTACAACATAATGTTTTTAAATAAAGTAAAAAGTACATTATTTATGTATGTGTAAAATGGCATAAAATGGAAATATTAAGTAAAAATACCTCAAAGTTATAAAGTTATAAGTTCCTCAAACATGCAATCACTGATTTTTTTGGCCATTTGGGGGTGGCAAAAACAAGCTGTTTGCAACACAACATTTATATGTCATCACGTAAGTTCACCTTTAAGTTCAAATGCCAATTCAAATCTGTTTTTGGTGTCTGCCAACTCCTGAGGGAAGTTTCTGTCTCTTCAGCTGCTATATGCTCCATGATATGTTCACCAGCTAATTGATAACTGTGTCTGTCTGCCGTTTGGTACTGAGTGGGTAATGTGCAGTTGGTTTTTAGCCCCCCCCTCCCACTCCCCAATGAAATCAGCTGCTTGCTGCAGCTGAAAAGGACGGAGAGTTGTGAGTAGGGCTCGGTACGAAATTCAATTCTTTTTAGGCACCAAAATGCCTTTGAAGTATCAAGTATCAAAAAACTGCCTTGTCATTCATTACCCAATTTCAATACCTAAGAAGTAAATCTCATCAGCGTCAGGGAGCCAATATGCATGCAGCATGCTTCTACCAAGATCTAATGTTTGTGACTGTTGTCTAACGTTACATGTCGTAGAGACACGCAGGAAAAACTTTACGTTATGCACAGAAACAGGGCTCACGTAGTGAGAGCTTGAAAATAAATAAGATGATTTGTGCCGCAATGTTGTAATTTCTTTTTGTTAAATAAAATTAGTATCGAAAAAAATTTGTTTAGGAACCGGTATCAAAGTCACGGTATTGGTATCGATTTTGATCATTTTTTAACAATACCGCTGTGAGAATATAGCTGTGAGAGTGAAACACAACATCGCAGCCGGACAATGAACTTAACAATGAGCTGAAGCTCACCACAAAGCTCCAAAAAGTCGAGGTGAGCTGCAGATTCAGGTAATTATTCTCTCAAGTGCATCACATTATGTACAGTACTTGAATAGATGTTACTTTCCACCACTGCTTATGAGTGGGGTTTTGGTGTATCCCAGTTATGTGTTGCCTATGTACACAACGTATCCTGTTTTGAGAAATCTGAATTTGCTTACTGGAGTACTCCAGAACAAACTGGGACACTGCGGCATATAATGTTTTTTTTTTCCATGTTTCTGATATTTCTGACATCCAAGGAAATTGTGGAGAAACAGCACAGGTAGTCAAAGGTGACAACAAAGCCAGTGGCCCTGGCCAGATATCCTAAAAATACAGGTACTGATAGCAACAAATCACATCATTATCAATGTAAGCAATAACAGTGGTTATTACCCTTCATATATTAAACTCTCATAAATTAATAATAAATTCATATCAAAAGTATATACTATTGCAATTATAATATTATATATATATATATATATATATATATATATATATATATATATATATATATATATATATATATTAATACATTACATTCATTCACAGGCTAAAGCATTACCATTTGCAGAAGAAGTACAGAGCTCCAGCCAGACCTATAATCAGCAGAGTCACACAGAAAATTGTAACAATTATCTGCTCTTCTCCCATTGGCTTAACAAGAAGCTCTGGGTTGCTGCACCTGGGGCCGTAGAAGTCCCTCCCACACCTGCAACACAAAGAGACAAGTCATAGCCTACATGATCACACAGTATGATTAAAAGCAACACACAAGCACGGACACACGCACACACACAGGATCGTACTTGCAGTGGTGTTCATTGATGTCCACCAGCAGCATACACTGGCCGTTGTTCAGGCAATAGCTGTCAAAAGTGCTGTCGCAGTTCTGTATTGACCGCCTCACCACATGAGGGCGCGCTTCCCCGTGCCCTGAAACACCAACAACAAGACAGCTGATGGAAACCTTTTCACAGTAAAGTCTGCGTCATTTTCACTGAGTGGCAATAAACATTCAGACATAACATACAGACTTGTGTTTATAGTAGAAAGCTACCGCTGTGATAGTTATTAATTACTTCAACTCTTTAAATGTTAAATTTTGTTTTTTGCAGAATAGTGTAATTGTTGGGATCTGAGGCTTGCAGAATCAGCTACATCTTTTAAAATAAAATAAAAAAATCTCAGATTATGTCAGTCCATTTTTTAAGTTTTATTTGTAATGTAGCTGGAATGATCAGTCGATTTGACGATCGAAAGAAAAATTAATCTGCAGCTACTTTGATAATCAATTAATTGTTTGATGATAAAACATTTGATGGTTCCTAGTTGTCAAATGTATAAATGTGCTACTTTTTTAAGTTTTACTTCACATTGTAGTTAATTGAATGTTTTGGGGTTTTGGACTGCTGGTCACTCAGACAAAGCAAGACATGTGATGAAGTCGCTGTGTGCCCAATGATATCATGATGGCCATTTTCCACAGTTTTTTTATGTTTCGTTGACCAAAAAATTTAATTATAGCGGGGAAAAATTGTTACTCTCATGTCTTATTTCATTGAGGTCTATTTTATTACATTTAATTTTCTGTAGGTCTATTTGCCTGGTTTTATGTAGCCTAATTGGAGAGTTGAAAGTGTTTAATCTTTTTCCTCATTGCAAAGCAACGGTGCTGTAAACATACCTGTTGTTTCTTCTGACCAACAATCAAAATTACAGTTATCTACAATTATCAAGACAAGAATAATAATACTTTGAATTGCGTGATTGCACTAATGTTTAAAAGGCATTTTAAATGCACTTGCACATTTCTTATACTTGAAAATACAGTGATTTGTTGCAGTTGTCTGGGTTAATACCTGCAGATAGAGAGGTGCTGTCTGCAGTCTGCAGTCTGGATGAGACGCTCTTGGTGAGAACATACGGCCAGAGCAGCACGACACCTGTTGAACAGAGAAAACTTGTCTCATTAATTTCACCAACAATAAGGTCAATAGGTCAGTTCTATGTGGAAATTGAGTTTTATTACAAGGCACTCTTTTAGGGTCCAGGCCAATCAATTAAATGCTTTTTAGACATCTTGGTTAATTTTTCATATTTGATTTTTTTACGTGTTTTTATTTGATGAAGAGAAACCCTGAATTCATAACTTTAAAGTGTTTCCGAACACTTTGATGTAATTTCACTTGACTTCATTTTTTTGTTTGTAAAACCTTTATTTGACATGCAAACAGAGAATGTTACAGATGAAAATGTAATTTTTTTTCAACAATTTAGAATAACAAATTAAAAAAATATATGTGCTTTGAATTTGCATTTCTAACATGACACACTGTAAGGGAGAGAAGGGATTGTTATCTAGATCATTTAGTCCACAACACCCCAAATTCCTTGTAAGTGTAACTTAATTTGTCAAAAAAATAATTAAGTTTGTTGACTGTCTTTAGATAAGGCACTTAGACCAAAATACCTTTTACTTAGACCAAAATCAGAAATCATATCTTAAAATAAAACATTTTGGTGAGAAAAGAAGTTTTTTGTGTGTAAACTTTGCCAACTAGGACGTTATGTAGTGTGGCTTCGGTTGCCTACAGCCATGCTTGTTCCAGCCTGCACAACTTTATAATGCACTGCATTTGCAGACGCCCAACATTCTTGGAGGCAGGAGAGGAAGAAAAAACATGAACCTAGATGCAAGATGTGTCTGGTTTTGACTGGTTATGAATCTGGTTATACCCGCTGTAAAAGCCTCGCCATCGCGCCCTCTCTGGGTTTCTGTTCCTGTCTGTTGTTATGGCTACAGAGATATTTTTCTCTGTGTTTTCTGTGAGAAGACTCAGCATGGTTGTTGGGTGTTTCTGACGTTGCTGATTGGTGTTTAAAGTATATAGTGCACTTGAATAAGTACTGACAAAGCAACTTTTCTGTATTAGTATTTAATCACTGTCCAATCAGCCCATATTGTCAGTCACTGACACTAATCTGGCAGGAGTGGGATTCTGATAAACACCTCCTCCCATTCATTTGGATGATAATTGCATCTGTATTTTACCAACAGGAGAACAAGGAAATTATTCTTTTTTGAAAAGTTGAATATGCAACACTGAACTGGTTAACACAAATGCGTATAAATCTAGGGCAAAGGTGAGCAGGGCCACAACTACATTGCTTTATATCACCCACATAATCAAGAGCAGCTAAAGGAGAAATGCAAAAACTCATGTGTGGCTACACAGTGAAAATTAAAGAGAGGAATACAAATTGCAGTTGCATGGAGTTACAGCAAAACTCTGAAATTGTTTATTTTAAGAGGCAAAACAAGTTATCACAGTATTACTATCAGTACTCACAGTGTTGGAGAATGAGTATTTACTCAAGTACTGCACATAAGCACAATTGTGAGGTACTTTTACTTTACTTATTTGGATTCTACTCCATTACACTTAGAAATATTGTACTTTTACTTGTTACAAAGTGTTACAGATACTGGTTAGTTTGCAGTTTACAACATTTTCATCTTGGGAGCCCTTATGAAGTAGTGTCTAATTGGGGCCCCTTGTCACATTTCAGATGTCTGTGAGTTGTCAGCTGTTGATTTCCTCTCTTAACTTCTCAGTGGTTCCTTTTATAGATCTGCTCCATGCCCAGTGGTGTAGAATTATTTAATATTTCACATAAAGCAGAGAGAACCTCAGGTCAGGAACCACTGGGCTAATTAACCAAACTAGCTCCAGCTCCACCAGCTACAACAGTACAGCTGTTTAGGCTTTAATGAATCCATATTAACAATAATGGGAAATTCGGTTTATTGGTACATTGATTTACGCAAAGGACCTAAGTACTTCCTCCACTACTCATGAGTTTACACAAGCTCAAATGTTACATGTCTTTTTGTAGATAAGAATTACCCTAAACAACAACCAAATGACAGATTTAATCAGACCGCATGTGCTTTCAAATAATAAATCTTCCATTCACAGTTTAATTGCCAACATCATTCAGCATCCCTCAGGCTCTGAGCTCAGCATGTGCGTCAGCACAGGTATGTGTCCTTCACTGGACTCAGCTTTCTGAAATTAGCCTAGGCTACTTATAAAGGTAATATATATATATATATATATATATATAACATATTTAACAGTAAACTATTTATTTCAAAATTTTAGTTCAATTGATTGGATTTTAATGTGCATCTTAAAATGCTGTTGTCTCCAGTTATATTTAATAGTGGCCTACAGAACATTGCTTAACTTCCATACTCATGTGTCCAGACTCCTGCCTGCCTCCCTTAACTGGAGGCGTGACCGCCATCTACTGTTAACTCATACAACCCTACTTAAAAAACTATCCGAACAATCTCTTTAATCTGTGTAAGTAGGATTTCATTGTTATTGGTTTGCAAAAGGGAGATACGTTTAACTTAATTGCTGTTGGGTAGTTTAATCTACAACGTTTCGTAGTTTATACAAATTATTTTTTGTAACAAAATCTTAATCTCAAAATACAATATTTAGATCTGAATAACCAAGAAAAAGTAGGCCACTATAAAGTACAATGTAAATACTGGCTACTCAAGGGCCTCAGAACATGCCTAAATGTAACGTTAGTTAGTGCATTTTTAGTCAACATCTGTTAATGCATTTTCCCTTTGTTACATTTAGCTTTGTGTGGTTTAGGCTACAGCTCATGTGTTTGACCTGCTTTTACATGATCACTTATTCTCAGTCCACACCTGCCCTACTCCACACGACAGATAAATGTGTTAACTTGACTTCTTCATATCAAACGTAAAAAAGCCCCATTTACCGATAAGTGAGAGGAGCGCTGAAGGTTTGATGTTCCCCATTTCAGAGCAGACAGGTCGCTGACAGGAGGCTCGGTGGGCACGCAGTTAGGAACCAGTCTGGATTAGAGACGCTTCCGATCTGTCAAAATAACTATCAGATGAAGGGGGCAGGAGATGCCTCTCCTGGCGCAGGCAAACTGAAAACCAATGGGCTCAATCCTGCGGTCTGGGTGTGGTGACAGACTCCTGTAATTTAACACAGTAAACGTCCAAATAAAAAGACAGATCCTGAAGGCACCGTCTTAACCAAAAACAAGGAGGAGCTGCTTCTGTCATCCTTCTATCACTGATGAACCGCTTTATAGTCAGATGGAAGTGTACTCATACTTTGTACTTTAACAGCCTACTATGCATTCAGATTCATTAAAGAAAAAGTAGTTGTAGGCCTACTGAATTGCAAAACATACTCCATTAGGCTACAATTAGGTAAAAGTCCTTGATTCAAAATCCAAATTAAGCAGCCTAAAAGGTAAAATTATTAGCAGAAATATACTTAATATGGAGCTATTATTATGAGTTATTATAAAGCAGAATGTCTCCTGTCTGAGATGTATTATACATTATAATAAAGGGTTAATATCACTGATGCAACAGATATGTAAGGAGCATTTTACTGTTGTAGCTGGTCGAGGTTGTCTATATTTTATTCTATTTTAAGATGCATTTTCATCATTAACTTAAACAAGTTATCAGATCAAAATACATGATTGTTTTATCCCTCTCCTAAGGACACCCATTTTATGTAATTTTATAAGGGAAGATTAACTTTATGGTTCAGAAGGAAATTTGTCTCGGGCAACAAGTGCTGACAACAGCTGCATCCAAACACATTTATTAAAAATAAATTAAATCAATCTATCAGTTAACAGTAGACAGTACAATACAATATAATATAATACATGACAATGGCCTACAATGACATAACAACAATGTATTTTAGGACAGGAAAAATAAAATAGAGATTGTACACTTGGTGGTAAGGAGATTGCATGTGCCCTGTTATAAAATAATGACGGGTTGTAAAAAGAACAGCAATTAAAAGAATGCATATGCTAAAATAATTTGAAAGGAAATGACCCATGGTGAAAACAAATTAAAAAGGGAATTGCCCAAGGAAAAATAAATTACACAAGATTAAAAAAAAAAAATAAAAAAATAAAAAAAAAAAAAGAATGCAGGTACTGTTTGATATTTTTTACATCTTAACTTGATAAAATGTTATTTGGACTTATGGGAGGCTTTAAGGGTCAATAAAGACTCCTTCCAAGTTTGTCTGTGGATCTTTAACTCTTTAAGGGAGTAAAACATGAAAATCAAACAGACATACATCAATCGTCATGGTAGTTGGTTACCTCCATGGTCTACAGGCACGTTACTATTCAATTTGGATATTTATACTTAAGTTTTATATTCCAAAATGGTAACTACAGTATCTCCTACCAAACATATGCTCGTTGAGCCGTTCAATTAGATAATCAATGAATAACTAACAAAATACTATCTATCTCCTTAAGTAATAAGTCAATAATGATGTGTTTATTCATCTTTTATCACAGTAATGTCAGCAACACATACATTTATTACATTTTAAATAAATTGAACACTTTTAATAAGTTAATTGCTATATTACAATAAATAGTCATATTTATTCTCCCTCATTCTTTAAACAGACAATGAAGTGATTAATATCTTACCCTGTTTGACATAAACACAGTTTAGTCTTTCCTCGCTTGTTTGAATGACAAACCGAAACTGAATAGTGGTAATCTTTATGCACATCAAATGTCCAATAAAGAAAGAAAAAAAGTCTATACCATCTCTTAATTTCTTTTTGAATCATTTTCCAATGCTGCTGATCATACAGTATGATGAAATATGGCTTATAAATAAATAATAAAAACGGTGGTGCAACTGAAAAAAATGATGACAAACAGATGAGTTGTAGGGGTCACACAGACGGTGCAGCTTTGATTAGTGGTGCCAATTTTATACACCTGAAGAAAAGAAAACATCTAAATAAAAACTTATTCTCGGTAACAATTCAATTCATGTTTAAACAAAAGCCTTTCCACACATAGTGAAATGCCCCAAATCTAAACTAAATGCTATGCTACCAATTTTAAAAGTTTTTTTTTATTTTTTTATAATTTGATCAAAGTGTAAACAACGACAAGACTGAAAAAAACCCCACTGATAATTCATCATTTTGTTTGGTATGAAGACATAAATGGCAGGACTTGAGTGATCTCTTGAACATGTTTGACTGATTTATTACAGAGTCCCACTTAGCAGGGAGATACCAATAAAATATGTCCTCAGTGAGAGGATTTTAAATGTTTTTATCTCAAATGTTTTGAGGCTTTATAGCTATATTTCCCTCACTCCTACATGATCCCATTCCTTCATACAAGTACAGCATTGTTAAGAGAAAGCCTGCAGATACTCACCTATTACAGACAAAGCAGAACATGATGATGACCAGGACAATAATTAGCATGGCTACCCCAAATATGATGGCAATCACTTGCTCTAACTCAGGCAGAGTGTGAGTGCGATCATTGAAGAAAAGGCAGCGAGGCCCGCTGTAAGAAGACGTGCAGCTGCAGAGCATACCAACAAATATGTGAGTGCATTTCAAAGCTGAACACGAACCAACATGTGCATGTTGATAAAAAAAGCAGTGTTTTTACTCATAACTCAAACATCATCAGAATTCACAGGGCTCTGTGTGTGTGTGTGTGTGTGTGTGTGTGTGTGTACTTCTTACATGCATGAAGGTTTGTCGCTGTCTTGGGGGTACATGCACTCTCCACCGTTTTCGCAGTATGTTTCATGTTCACTTTTACATGATCTGTGTAAGCCCAGAACCCAAGGTTTACCCGTACTGCCTGCAGAGAGAGAGAAGCTTAATAATCAATTATCAACTTTTTAACATTTATTTTTTAATCAACTGACTAATTGATGAGGGAATGAATTAATGAGTCAATTAACAAGTCTTCAATAAAACATTTTTAAAATAAAATGGAATCAACAAAAAATAAAAACTTGACTTTAATGACTAATAGATTTGTTCAATAAAAATAAAAACATTTTAGTAGTAAGTGATTACTGCATTAGACTGGTAATTTTCCTTGTGGCAGCAACTATACTGTTATTAATCAATTAATTGGTTATTGATTGGCACAACTGGGCCCCCAGTGAGAATAGTGTTCCCCACACAGATTTTTTTTTCCCCGTTTTTGCAAGAGATAAATCTTTTATCTGGAGTGCACAAGTGAAGAATTTGTGTTGATAATAAAAAAATGTATAATCCCTAAACGTCAGCTAAATCAATGAAAAACATAAGTGACACAAAAAAACAAAATCTGCCTCCCTTGAAGACACCTACTGTTGAGCTGTGTGAGCAGAGACGAGTTTAACAGAGCAGGAGTTGCTGTGGTCTGGAGCTCGTTCGGCAGTATTGCAGACTGTCCTCCTGCAGTCAGAAGAAACAGCACTGCCACCGCTGTGAGGAGGGCTGGAATACATGATACATGATGTAGGGGACTTTATAGTAAAATATTCATCCAGATTCACCAAAACACCACATTTCAATAGTATTGATATAGTCAAGGATAATCAAAGTACCTTTCAGCTAATTTAGACAACCTACAATCTTCCCTAATATGACTCATTTTAAATTCGACATCACAGAACAAACCAGAAACTTACCGTTCTCCAGGTATTTCTGCCTTTGTGTAACCATCTTGTCTTCTGTCGGTGTGATGTCTGATGCTCTCAGCTCAACTTCTTCTGTGTGATCAACAGGCTTTTACAGAGTTTATATACTGAGCTCCCAACCACTGAAAATGCCAATCATCAATGAACCGATCATTTAAAAAAAGAAAAGCTTTTATTTAATGTGCACTCTCTGCATGCAGAGGCAAAGTCTGATGATGGTGGTGGGTGCACATGTTTGCCCAGAAGCATTTAAAAAGTTTTTCTTTCTTTGGATTTTTCTGAACCCACGCAATGCCTTGGGAGATTGATAGTTTCACTCAAATACCTTCTTTGCAGTTGTGAGAGGTTGCTTCATTGACGATTATAGGTGTTGTGAAAGCCTTCTGAGGGGTGATTACAGAAAGAAGGTTTTTACAAGATTTTTTTTCTGTGGCTGCCTCTAGGATTTAGCCTCCAGTTGTTTTTTGGCAATCTCTTATTAGGGCCCGCGCGCCGACATCATTGGTCAGTAAAGGCCCTATTGAAATTTCTCCATTTATTCTTTTTCATAGCCTAATAGCAATTTTGATGGCCTAAACATGCTCTGAAATTTATGAAACTTTTCACACTTATCAGACGTGGTGAAAACGTACATCTGACCGGGATCTTGGGCTTGGACGTGGCAAATTTGCTCGATAGCATATTATTTAAAAAAAAATATTTAAACATGAAATAGCAGTGAAATTTGGTAAGCATATTATCATGGCCAAAATTACAAAAAAAAAACTACTGGAGACATATCCTAAATGCAACAGGAAGTCAGCCATTTTGAAACTACATTGTGTGAAACAGGAAGTTGTTGCAATACAGCTCCCCGCACTCTGCGTACTGTCTAATTATCATGTCAACGGCCTTCCCGCCAGTACCCACAACATGCTGGGCTCTGATTGCAGCTTTCATTGTTGCTAAGGTGCCCTTTAGAACGGTTTTATGAGCTTTAATTACTACCTTAATTAACAGTTAATAAATGTCTAATGTTTTATAGATCAGTCATACACCATTAATAGAACTTTTGGTTTGCTTTGACACTTTTCTTTAGCTGCCTTTATTGTACAGTTCTCCAAGTAATGCACAATAGTTCGGAACCATTAACCCACTGAACTAAAAACTAACTACAGGCTAACTTATTATGGCAGACAATCTTGCCAATAATAAAGGCTTACTAAGTGCATTAGAGTGGTCTTTCTGAGGAAATACAAAGTGTCATGCTGGAGAAGGACTATCCACAACCTGGCAACCCAAAAGCTTAACAACCGATGTCGATGAGGCTTAGAACTATGTGATGCAATTAATGTCCTCATGCACCTCATGTCCAAAATGTCACATGGCTCAATTTCAGCTGAGGACATTTGTTGCATGCCATACTTCTCTCTCTTTCTCCACAGTTTTGATGGAAAAATGCCACAAATAAGGCATCTGTAAATCAGAGAAAAAGACTGAGAAATTGACATATTGGCACAGCATTGATTTGTATTTAATAATCCTTTTCCAGTGAATCTGGAATGTTCAAAAATGAACCAAAACAACTTCAGTAGAAAAAATATTAATCTAAATTTTTAAAAAGTGAACTCTGAAATAAATAACTTAAATAAATAAATGAACAAATTAAAAATATAGACAAAGTATCATATCAAGTAAGTTTCCCAGCAGGTATGGAGTCTTGAGCGCATGGATTTTTAAAGTATCTTTGATGTTTGGAAAGTGTGTGTAAACCTAAAAGAATTAATGTATATATTTGTACAAACATAATATATAAACAGTACTTGTATGCCTACACTGTTTGTACTGTATAGTACTGTATATCATTCAAGGTGTGTGTGTGTTTAATGCATCAGTGCATTTCTGGCAGCGGTCACAGTGTTCTTCATCAGCATTGCGACTGTCATCGGACCCACGCCTCCGGGAACAGGTGTGATGAAACCTGCCTTCTCCTTCACTCCTACAAAAAAGTCAAACAAATTGACAAAGAGTTAAAGTTATAGTGTGTAGTTTCTGTCGCACCCATGAGGAATTTTAAGTAACACAGTTGCTAGTAGCCAAGGAAGACATAGAGGATTAAAAAAAAACATGGACTCTTCAGAAGAGGTAATTATCTTCACTTTAGCTTCTTCTGAGGAAAGTCACCAGACACCACAACCTTCTGAACATAGCCATAGAAGGTTACATGGGAATCAATTGTCGCTCCCATCCCATCCAGAGCCCACGAAAATACTCCAGTCATATCCCGATCACATGGACTCTGTCGCGGACACGCACTTCACACCGCGAGTCGGCTCGCCTGCCACCAGGCGGAGAAGAAAGAAAGAAAAAAAGAGACGCTGTCCATCGCTGTCTGGAGATAGTTAATATTGTGTGGGTGCATTTGGTTAATCGCGGTCAAATCACTAAAGCTGCCTTGGAAATCTCTCAAGTAAAATTCTGTTACCAGTAGAGAGTTATACATATATCAGTGAAGCATGGCATACAACATCTTGGCTAGACCACTGTATATGTACAGCTGATGCTCATGATTGCTTGGAAGTTGAGATTCTGTATCGTTTAGCCACAGCAGATCACATACCTGTCTCTATGGTAATACATCTTGACAATCTTCCTGAGCTGACTAGCTATGATAATGATAATATCAATGAGCAACACAGAAGAGTGGACTGGGCAAAGCTGACAGCACATGATCTATGGAAGTATAATGCACTGAGTGATGATAGTCTTAGTAGTATTGATATACCTTTTGAAGCTATTCTGTGTGGCAACTTAAGTTGTATGAGTCAAAAACATCACAGTGATATGGGTATTATGTATGACAAAATTGTGAATAGTTTAATAAATGCCAGTAAATTATTAAGACACGGGGAAAGAAAGTTTAAGATTAGACCAGGATGGAACGAATATGTGTCTAAACTCCATGTGGAGGCTAAGGAAGCCTTTTTAAATTGTGTATCATCTGGTAAAGCTAGGTATGGCCCAGAATTTGAGCAAAAGAAAAAGGCAAATGCGAGGTTTAAATATGCTGTACGTTTTATCAAAAGTAATGAACAGATGGTGAGGGCAAATTCTGTGGCCAGAAAGTTGCAACAGAATGATTTGTATGAGTTTTGGAAGGAAGTGAAGGTTAACAGGAAGATGCCATTGCCATCCAGTATTGATGGAATCACAGGGGATGAAAATATTGCTGAGTTGTGGGGGAAGCATTTTAGAAAGATTTTTAACTGTGTTGAGAGTGCTCATTATCATGTTGGTGATGTCATTACTGATGAGGGTGTGGTTATTAGACCTGATGAAGTGTCCAATGCTATTGAGGAATTGGCTGTGAACAAAGCGTGTGGTCTAGACCAAATAACAGCTGAACACCTGAAGTATGCAAGCCATAGAATCTCAGTGTTACTCGCTATATGCTTTTCTGGATTAATAGCACATGGTATATTACCTGACTCTATGTTATCTGTACTCTTAGTCCCAGTTATTAAAGACAAAACCTGTAAGGTATCAAGCATAGAAAACTACAGGCCGATCGCTCTAGCGAGTATACTCTCTAAAGTGTTAGAACAAATTCTATTTGATAGACTACAGGAATATATAATAACCACTGACAATCAATTTGGTTTTAAAAAGAAACATAGCACAGATGTGTGTATATATGCATTGAAAGAACTTGTTACCAAGTATAAAAGGCATGGTTCAACAATGTTTTTATGTTTCCTTGATGCATCCAAAGCTTTTGACCATGTTAATCATGGTAAATTATTTAGAAAATTACAAGAGCGGGGGGTCCCCCCATACCTGACACGTATCTTGCATTATTGGTACTCCCATCAAACTATGCAAGCTAGATGGGGGAGGAAAACGTCGGCTCCTTTCCCAGTGACCAATGGGGTTAGACAAGGGGGAATATTGTCACCTGTTCTTTTTAATTTATATTTGGATGATCTTTCTAGGGCATTAGAACTGTGTAAAACTGGATGTATGGTGGGGGATAGCTGTATTAATCATCTGATGTATGCAGATGATTTAATTGTTATGTCACCATATAGTGCTGGCCTACAGCAACTGCTTAGAGTTTGCTCAAACTATGGGCTACAGCATGACATCAAATTCAATGCTAAAAAGAGTGTTGTAATGATTGTCAGAACTAAGGAGGACAGGAAGTTATGCTTTCCCTCTTTTTACTTGTCAGGGCAAGACCTTAACGTTGTTACTAAAGTAAAATACTTGGGCCACATTATCAGGGATGATTTTTGTGATGATGATGATATTCAGCGGCAGTGCTGTAAATTGGACAAGCAAATACTCTGGCACGCAAATTTCATATGTGTTCTGAAGAAGTTAAAATATCTCTTTTCAGAGCATACTGTACTCCACTGTATACAGCTCATCTATGGTGCAGCTACAGTAAAGCAAAGATAAAGAAGATAAAGGTGGCATACAATGATGCATTTAGAATTTTGATGAAGCGTCCAAGATGGACCAGTGCTAGCCATCTGTTTGTGACGTGTAATGTTCCCACCTTCCACGCTGTGCTGAGGAAGTTTATGTACAGATTTATATGGCGATTAACAGAGTCAAATAATACAATTTTAAATGCTATAACCAATCCTGCACTTAGTGATATGAGATATTCGTCAAAACTCTGGAATCACTGGAACACGCAACTGTACCTGTTTTAATTATTGGGTTTGTAATCTGTAGGTTTGTATATATGTGTGTTTCGTTTGTGATATTTTTATATTGTAGTCAGTTTGTCTGTATGTGTTTGGTCTGTACCTGTTGAGTGTACTTTTTATCTGGACCTTGAGTCTGTGAATAAAGGAATATATACATGCATTACCTGCAGGCCTAGGTGAGTTCATTACGTAATTCTTAACGGAGATCTTTAAACACACATTTCTCCATCATGCTTCCGCCCGCTTCCATTGATTTCTATGCCCTACTCTGTCCCCATCACATTACCAACAGTGCAATTGACTCCTGTGCTGCGGGAACACTGTGACTCGCACGAGTCCCAAAACATTTTCACCCTCTAAGCCATACTGAGAAATACAGAGAGAGTTGTGTGGAGCTGATCGTCTTAATTAGCTTTGTAGCAACTAATTTGGCAATGGCTTGAATGTAACGGACGTTCATTAATATCAAAAGGTGATGCACTAAAGCTTTAAGTTACTGTTTCTCAGGATTTCTCTTCAATTTGGTTTTGTTGAGCCCCTTATGAACAAAAAGTGTTTTTACAGCTGTGCTAGAAATTATTTAAAAATTGCAGCTTTATTCAGCATGTACAACACAATTTCACAGAACTCTCCATTTCTGATTAAAATCTAATTGATTTATTTTGATTATTTACCCTCGAAGTCCACATCCCCGATGAGCCGAAGTTTCCCTGTGTTTGGGTCCTGGATGCGGTTTATGCCCACGTCGATGACGGCTGCCCCCTCTTTCACCATATCTGCTGTGATCAGCCCAGGAACACCTATGCATAGGAACCAAGAAGGGGTTTACAGTTAGAAGATGACATGGCTTCCTTAGTTGCTATAAGAAAACTATTTCACCATATTACACCATAACATGGGAGTGAGAATGTCAGCTACAGCACTGCAGCACATTGACACATCATGCCTCTAGGCTTTATTGATCCCACACTGGGGGATTCCCTTGTTACAGCAGCTCAAATGCTTCAAAAAATAAGAAAAATAAATAGCAATGACAATTCCAGCTCTAAAACAAACATTAAAACGCTAGTTCAGCCATAGCAATAAAACAAGCGAATAGCACGGAGAGAGTGAGAGCTATCACCTAAACAAAAAACAAAATTTCTTAAGCAAAAATGCAAATCCTCCTTAAAAATGATGACATCAGTTGATAAGCTGTGTGTGCATTTAAGTGCAATACAATGACAACGGGCCCCTCCTACCACACCAAACCAACTACGTTTGAAATTTGCACTTTAGTTTGTGTGATTTGTTTCTGACTTTCATATGAATGTTTACATCAGGCTTGGTCAGTGCTCATTATACTACTGTGATCAAAGTAGTTAAATAAAAGATGTAATTCATTTAAATTCATGCATCACCTAATTTCATCATCACATACAGGCCTGGCCTCCAGGAAAGAACAGTTTGTTTAATCTATGTAATCTTGTGTTGTTCATATGATTTATTGCTCGTCTTTGTTGAATAATACAAAAGACAAAGAGCTTAAAAAATAAATTGCATATTAAATAGCAATATTTGTAGGTAAAAAAAACCCGCAATTCGATTATTTTCAGCGCTACGGACAAAGTAAATTGAGATATGTATGTATGTATGTATGTATGTATGTATGTATGTATGTATGTATAGAAAAATAACAGTACTAATAGTAATATGAACAATATTAATAGCTTTTTTATATACATATCAGTAAGAATATATACAGGTGATATGAGCTGCTGTGTTCTAATTAAACACAAATAAATTTAATATGCACCTTGTAAGCAAAATATAACTTGAAATTATTTAGATTCCTATTCCAACCACCAATTTTAAGAGTCCAAAAAAATTGCAGGCTCCAGTAGACTTAACAGCAAGTCCTTTCTGCTTGCCATCTCCTTTTAAGAATCACAGGTTCTTGAGGACAAATTATTACTTTACCTGGACTTAAAAGTCAGCATTGCAGAATAATAATACCTTAGCTGACTGTCTCGGAGGAAGGAAATAATTAGGCATTGTGTATTTATTTTGATAACGACTCTACTTTGATGATGGCTGCCAGAAAGCTGTCAATTTGAAATCCTCATACTGCAATTACAGCTACTCAGAGTCAAATAACAATTAAGTACCAACTTAAGAAAAAACTAAAGAAAAGCACACAGACATCTGAGAAAATCATTGACACGCTAACCCTAAACTACACCTGGATAATTTCCTACTAACATCATTCCAACCATTAAACCCAGATGCGTGAAGAGAGAAGAAAACCATTTTTGACAGTTGTACAGGGGATGGCTAGAATTCACTTAATCATACAGTGCAGCGTGAATGCAGTTTCTTATTTCCAAAAGGCAAAACTCACAGTAAGGCTAGATGAAAAGAAAGTAAGGTGCCCATCCCAGAGAGCTGCTTTTAGTCATCAGGAAACATTCTCCTATGTATTAGAAAAGAAGGACAACATGGCACCCCCTAAGATACGCAGTTACTTCAAAGTCTTTCGTCAGATTACTCCTGCCCTGCATTGATTAATTTTCTCACATTCCATCTGCCGCACAACACTATTGTTCTCAGGAAAACTGTAATCTGGGACCACAGTTGGAGAAACTTGATGCTGAAACTTCAGTGGTGAATTTTTCGATTTTGACGTGATCACTTCAAGTAAGGGCTAGTAAGCACTTTCACAATGTGTCCTTTTCATTGCGTTACCATACCACATAATTCCCTCTGTGGCTCTCGAACATAATGAAACAGCATCTGACACTGATTTAAGGAGTGTACATAGGAAGCTAGAACCGCTTCAATAATAATTAAAAAAACAGAATAAAGTAAAAATGTGTTTAATTTGTAATGCAAAATTGTAATTAATACATAAGTATGGCCCTTAAAGGGAATCAACATTACACATTATTAGCTAATCCAGATATTTGAAAGTAAAAACAAAGATGAAGTTATTACTCAGACAAATATCCATTTTATGGGGGAATAAAAAAAAAAGAAAATCCATACAGCATCGTTTTGCGATATTTTCTTTGGCAATACTGTATTGACACACAGACGGCAAGTATCAATCTATTATGTGTTGGTCAAGAATTAGTCGCATATTAACAAATATTTAAAAAAAAATAAAATAAAAAATGTTAGTTGCTGCCCTAAAGCTTACTGATATGTTGTAAACACCTCTGCAATATTTAGTATGATTAATCAACTTAAAAGACTTTGCCCTGTATCAGATAAGTCACTTTGGTAATCCTTTTTTAAACTGAAAATGATTAGACAGGCATGCGTCTTCATGGTGTCTGGGGTGTTATTACCTGCCGCTGCAATGATTATGTCAGCCAGGCTGGTTAGCTCCTTCAGCTGTTCCTTGGGTGTACATCTGTGGGCAATGGTCACTGTGGCATCGCCTGAGACAAAACAGATTTCTGCCAAGATTACATTTTACATCTGGTAATTACATTAAACAGAGAAAGATTATCACCACAATAAAGACCACCCCTGCTGACGTCAGGAAAAACTAAAATGTGTTTAGAAAAAAATATTTCATAAACACATTTATGAAATATAACATTAACCTTCAGGGGAAAAGAGCAGAGGTACTATATCACACAAAAAGAAAGTCTTATTTAATGAGTCAGGCCCGTCACCTATGTACCTGAAGTTTTTTATTTTCTAAACACAAGCACCAGTTTATAAAAAAGCTGCCATTTTTTAATTAACACCGCTATTTAATTTAATGACATTCATACATGTTTAACAGTATCAGGAGCAAGTGGTCCTTTATTTCAGATAAAATATTGAAATTAAATCAATATTTAAACTTAACCTGTTGAATATTTCACATGGACTACATAATATTCATGCATCTTGGTGCTTAAGAGAACTGCATTATTTGATTTGTCAGTATACACAATTCTAAAAGTTAATAAAAAAGTTGAATAGTTTTTATTTGTTTTATTATATGTATCTGTCTGACTTATCTCAGGAGGTAACAGTGATTGACCGATCACACAGCACATGTTTGCTCCATTCAAAGTCAGAGAAGCATGCTACAGTATAAAAAAAGAAAAGAGTCTCGAGTTTTTACAAACTTGGAAAAGTAGAAGCAAACAGCTTTTGGTCAGGGTATGTCATTTCTTAGAGGTGCGGGCAGTACAAAATGTACCTCTTTGTATTGAGTTTCAGAGGAAGAAATCTAAAAAACCAAAGCACATAACATGTAAACTATTTGCATTGGCTCAGTAGCACTAGGGATAAGAGTAAGACTAGAGAAAAAGTGCGTATGCACTCCTAAAATATAAAAATTACAGTAGCCTGCTTATTATTACCTTGTTTATTATATTAACCTTGATCATGAAATTCTCTTTAAACTCATCAAAGCAGTGATTCATTCTTCAGTGAACTACATGACAGATGGTACATTACACAATAAAGGAAAGCAACATGACGATGGTAATCCTAATCTTTATCTAAAATAGTCAACGATATCCTGCATAGTCACATCTTAACTGTGACAAGGAAGACAGGTATGGGGTGGGAAAGTGGATCACAAGGCTTCTAGGAAGATAAGAATAAGACGGAAAGAGGCAAGTCACAGCACATCAAACATCCAGGATGCATTCCTTAGGTGGGTGTGTGTGTGTGTGTGTGTGTGTGTGTGTGTGTGTGTGTGTGTGTGTGTGTGTGTGTGGGAGAAAAAGAACTGACCACAGAATGAAATTGAACTCCTTAAACTAAACTCCTTATATTGAAATTTAGCAGAGTGTATTTGCTACAGTTAAACCAGGTGCTAGCTTCATCAGCTTTAAAACCTTGTCATTGTGTGTTGGTTCACTTCAGCCTTTTCTTCCAGAACTGCCCAAGTTTCCAACATGCACAAAATTCTACTTCAGTGACACTAAATTAGATTTAAAATGCAAATAAGGATTGAAACCATACATAAAAATGCAAGTTCAACATTTTTTAAGAAGTATCTAGGTTATATACATTTAAAACACTTTCACATGTTGGATTCCAGTTCAATACAATGAATAATGGAAGGTCTAAGTAAAAACATGGCTCTCAGATATTATCTAAGTAAACTTGGTGTGTTGACAACTGGCTTTGCATTAATATTAAAATCAAAAAAAAAAAAAAGGTATGCAATAGCTTCCAAAGGGACCCTGGATTGTGTACAAGCTTATAAGATTAAACAGTGCAAGTCAAAGGATTTTAAAGTAAAAGTATTTTTTTTTTAGGTCAGATAAGTTCCTTTAAATCCCTTAATAGGCTGGCCAGTCTATGATACATTACATATAAGACCTAAAGAACACAAAATTCCCAGTTCAATTCCAGCCAAGAAGTGATATTCATATTGATATTTCATCCTGTTCTCTCCTTTTTTTGTCTGTCTCTACTGTTGAGAATTAAACAATGGAGAAATGCCACGTTAAAAAAATAAAAATACATAAACAAAAGACTACAATTATCAGAGCAATGCTCCACAAATGTAAATGTGTATGATCTGTTGCACTACAGTGTTCATCTCTTCCTCTTAATTCTCTGCCAGACATGCTCAGTAGCTTAAAAAGGGTTTTCTAGTTAGAATGGCATGTATCAGAAGCATTACATAGCCAAGTCGTTTGAGACCGCCATGGACTTAGTCTAATTCCTACACTTTCACCAGCAAAGCAACCCAAAACTATGAGGCAGCTCTCTAATACCTCTTTAACACCACCTACCAGGGTTGGGCTAGGGTTGTCTTATCAGGGTTCAAACCAAGCCAGTCTACATGGGTATATCCCTGGCCATGACAATTCAAAGATCACCTGGGTCAACCCAGGAGCAATGCATAACAATTACCTTAAGTGCTAGAAATGGGCGGGGCTTTCACTGCATATTCAGTGAACAGCTAACATCACATACTCCAGTCCATTTGTGTACCACAAGAACTAATATGTTTTGTACAGTAGGGAGAGATAAATAAAGCTTATTTCATAATTGTTTTGCAGTGTTTATGTTCTAAAGCACAAACAAATAACAATCAAACACTTCTCAGATGATTTTGTGCAGAGTGATTTCTCAGCACTGCATATTTATTGCAGCAGCTGGACAAGGAAGTGGTTACTCTAGGATACATTGTTGACTATGTTAAGACGAGGGGAGAATAATTCTCTTTGTTTGATTTAAAAAAAAAAAAGGAAAGTTGGGCTTTGCTGTTGGCTTCATGACTTCAAGAGAGAGATTTATGCTCCCCAGCAGCCGCACTGAACTGCAGGCTGCAGTGAGAGGAAGTAAGAGCGGCGGTACAGCGAGAATTCAACAACTTATTTTGTTATTTTCATGTAAACCTCCGCTACCTCACTGCACAAGGCAGACTAGTGAACATCCAGGCACTCCCTGTCAGCAGACTGTTCGGAAATGAATTGAACCGCTCCACTCGGCTGCTGTTAAAGCTGCGTGTAATAATCCTAGTTTTATACATTCTACGGTGAAAACTCAGTCTAAAGCACAGTGAGACAAAATGTATGTTGATGAACAGACCTGTGACGACTGCCCCACAGTCATTTTCAACCAATATCATAATTTGTCCCACTCCGGCTGTTAGCGACCCAGGTAGCGCGTAGCACCCTAGTCTATCCTGATCAAACCCACCTGGCGAAGAGGGTTACTATTCAAAACACACAGACGACCTAGGTATATCCTTGATTGAGCCATTGTTGTGAAAGGGGTATAAAAATGATGAAAGTGGGGACTGCAGCCGTGTTTCAGTCTAATGACCTTTATGTCTGCTAAAGGTACGATGTGCAAGATCATTTTTTTAGGTTACCCACTCCTGATTTAACAAACTGTCAGACATTTGCTTCAAAGCATTTCTTCTTGCAGTTCTTCCAGTTACGACAACTTCAAACAATCTTTCCTGACAGATGAAAACAGCAGTTATTACACAGAATATTCCACATTTTGTTTGCATGCAGCTGCTTGAGTTGTTTACACTTGTGTTGATTTGGCCTGTAATTCTGCTACACTTCGACAGGTCAAACATATCGTGTTGCTTCATCTAAACAGAAAATCCCATGGAATACCTTCCAAGTCCCCTCCCTTCTTCCTACACCCATAGAAGGGCAGTTAATCCGTCTGCCCAAAGTCTCGCCCTGTTTGTACTCTTCCTTAACAGTTTGGTTTTTTTGCTTCTTGGAACTCTGGCAGGATGTGCATCAGTATTAATTGTTTAATTAAAAAGGTGAAGAGTCATTAAAGCCCTTCAGTTATTGGTCACATCCTGACAACGAAAACATCAAATATCTTTCAGGGAAAGTCAAGATGGTGCAATATAAATTTACATACAAAGAGCAGCACTCATTTTGTTACAATGCTGACTTACTTGCACAGACAAAGATAAGCATGCGTTCATGCGCACACACATAAATACAAACACTTGCACTTACCCCCGGGGCGTTCATGCTTGCGATCAGTGTGCAGCAACATTGCAATGGGCATTCCAACATTTTTGGAGCGACCAGCAACCAGCACATTCTTCCCCACCGTCTCAATACCTGCAAACATATTTTTAAGGGAAAAATTGTGGAGAACTTCAGTGTACAAGAAGCAAAATGGTTTGAAAAACACACAATACTGAACTTTAACAAAAACATCACAGAGAGACCGGGGAAGTATTTCCCCTTTGAGTGATCAAACAGGCTTTTTCTTCTGGCTGCAGCTATATATATATATATATATATATATATATATATATATATATATATATATATATATATATATATATATATATATATATATATATATATATACACACACACACACACATATATACATACACACATATGTGTGTATATATATATATACACACACACATATGTGTGTATGTATATATGTGTGTGTGTGTGTATATATGTATATATATGTGTACACATTTCTCCCACACACCCACACACACACACACACACACACACACACACACACACACACACACACACACACACACACACACACACACACACACACACACACACACACACACACACACACACACACACACACACACACACACACACACACACACACACACACACACACACACACACACACAGACATTTGATCCCCTGCTGATTTTGTATCAGTCTATAATTTTAATGGTAGATTTATTTGAACAGTGAGAGACAGAATGACAACAAGAAAATCCAGAAAAACATTATAAATTAATTTGCATTTTAATGAGGGAAATAAGTATTTGACCCCTCTACAAAACATGACTTAGTACTTGGTGGCAAAACCCTTGTTGGCAATCACAGAGGTCAGAAGTTTCTTGTAGTTGGCCACCAGGTTAGCACACATCTCAAGAGGGATTTTTTTCCACTCCTCTTTGCAGAGCTTCTCCAAGTCATTAAGGTTTTGAGGCTGACGTTTGGCAACTCAAAGCTTCAGCTCCCTCCACAGATTGTCTATGGGATTAAGGTCTGGAGATTGACTAGCCCACTCCAGGACCTTACTGTGCTTCTTGTTGAGACACTCCTTTTTTGCCTTGGCCTGCTGGAATACCATCCACGACTCACTCAACCGCTTGCCGAGACTGGAGATCACGTGACCGTGTAACCTGTTTACGGTCAGTTCCGTCCGTTTTTGTGGATGCTGGCCTGCCGTCAACGTTCCGGTTTGCCTTGCTCAATGCTCGTTCCATTTCCAACAAATCTTGTATTCTTAACGAACTTTTTACCAGTGAGAATATGGATTTTATGTTCTTAACTGAAACGTGGCAAAGGAAAATGAATTTGTTCACTTAAATGAGCTCTGTCCTGTCGGCTGCTCTGTCACTGGGACGCCCGCTGGCACGCCGCGGTGGTGGGCTTGCTGTTGTGCATCGTAACAGATTCACATGTAGGGCTATAAACTCTGAAAGTTTTTCCTCTTTTGAATCTCAGATGCTCAAAGTTGGTGTTTTTAACACATTGTACTGTGTGTTAATTTACCGTCCTCCAGGTCCGGCTGGCGTCTTTCTTACTGATTTTACTGACTTTTTATCATCGATCATCAAACTGGAGAGGGTCCTAATTATTGGGGACTTTAACCTGCACATTGATGATATTGCTTGTTACACAGCTGCTGATCTCTTATCCCTCACTGACTCTTTTAATTTTACTCAGCATGTTACTGGACCTACTCATATTAAGGGTCATACCCTGGACCTTGTTTTCTCTCTTGGTCTTGATATAGTAAATGCTCGGGTAGAAGATGTTCATGTGAGTGATCACAGCTGTGTGTTCTTTGACATTAACTTTCCTCTGGATCCTCTGCCCCTGGGAATTAGGGCCCAAAGGCGAATTATTCACCATGTTGCTGTTGAGAGGTTCTCTGCCTTGTTTGACCCATGTTCACTGATGGGATGCAGTGATGTAGATGCTTTTATCCAGTCTTTTAATAACCAGTGCTTAGCACTTTTAGATATAGTGGCACCAGTGAAATCAAACATCGTCTCCCATAAAAAACCTTGTCCTTGGGTTGATGAAACTATCCTGAGTTTTAGGAGAAATTGTAGAAAAATTGAACGTCTATGGAAGTCTTCTAAACTTGAGGTTCATAGGCTTCATCTGAGGGAACTTAGGGTTACCTTACATGAGATGCTAAGAAATGCGAGAACTCGCTTCTTTTCTCAGCTTATATCCTTGAATAAGCAAAATCCTAAAATCTTGTTTGACACTATAAATGCATTAGTTTCTCCTTCTGCCCCTCAAGCAACTGTGTCCACAAAATCAGACTGTAATGAATTCCTTCACTTCTTTGTAAGTAAGATCAGTGATGCTAGGACAAACATCTCACCATCACTTACTCAGATCTTTGCATGTGACTTGTCTTCTGCTCATTCTTGGTCACATTTTAAACCTGTGACATTACAGGACATCACTTCTCTGCTACATACATTTAAACCCACATCTTGTCCTATGGATGTTCTCCCTACTGTGCTATTTGTACAAGCTTTTGATTCTATTGGCCCCTGTATTGTGGAAATGCTCAATTCCTCTCTTTTAACTGGTGTCGTTCCATGTTTTTTTAAACATGCTGTTGTTAAGCCTGTACTTAAAAAGCCCAGCTTTGATCCTTTACTACCTAAGAGCTACAGACCGATATCCATACTTCCATTCATGTCAAAAATTCTAGAAAAAGTTGTAGCAGAACAACTAACCCTTTTCTTAGAGAACAATGAGCCGTTTGACAAATTCCAGTCTGGTTTCCGTAAAAAGCATTCCACAGAAACTGCTTTACTTAAAGTTTCTAGTGATATTCTGATGTCAGCTGATTCTAAAGAATATACAGTTTTGGTTCTCTTGGACCTTTCATCTGCCTTCGATACTGTTGATCATAATATTATGATAAATAGACTTCATGATTTGGTTGGGATGTCTGGATCAGTTCTAAAATGGTTTTCATCCTACCTTTCTGGTAGAAGTTTTAGTGTTTATGTAAACCAGATCATGTCTGAAACTGCAGGGTTGTCATGTGGGGTACCTCAGGGTTCTGTCTTAGGACCCATCCTGTTCCTTTTGTATATACTCCCTCTAGGACAGATAATTAGTCATTTCAGTGACTTATCGTACCATCTGTATGCAGATGATATTCAACTTTACTGCTCGTTCAAGGAAACTAAGTTCCATAAATTGTCTTCTTTAACTAACTGCTTGACTAGTATTAAACAGTGGTTATGTGACAACTTCCTACTTCTGAACGCAGATAAAACAGAAACGCTGATTATTGCCCCTGAGAGTAAAATCCTCTGATTAAAAACACATTGCTGACTTAGGCTCGTCTATCCAGCCGAGGCTCAGGAGCTTAGGTGTTGTTTTTGATTCAGCGATGTCCTTAGAGTACCACTCAAAACAATTAGTCAGAAACTGTTTCTTCCAACTAAGGAATATATCCAAATTAAGAGCACTGGTGTCAAATGGTGAGTTGGAGATGATCATTCATGCTTTTATCTCCTCTCGGTTAGATTACTGTAACAGTCTTTTTACCTGTTTGAGCAAGAAGGAGCTTTACCGTGTCCAGGCTGTTCAGAACTCTGCTGCAAGGCTTTTAACTCACATTAACAAAAGAGCCCACATCACACCTGTTTTAGCAGCACTTCACTGGTTACCAGTCCAGTATAGAATTCAATTTAAAATTCTGGTTTTAACTTTTAGAGCTCTGCATGGCCAAGTTCCTTACTACATCTCTGAGTTGATACAGCTTCATACTCCGATCCGTAGTTTGAGGTCATCGGGTCAGAGTCTGTTAGTTGTTCCCCTCACTCATTTTAAATCCAGAGGGGATCGTTCGTTCCAAGCAGTGGCACCTAGGCTGTGGAATGCATTGCCTACATTTCTACGTTGTATGAATTCTGTTGATTCCTTTAAAAAGCAACTAAAGACGCTGCTATTCAAACAGGCTTTTAGTTAGACGTGGGGTTTTTTTTATGGTTTTTATGGTTTTTTGTTTTTATGTTTTCCATTTGTTTTTAAAGTGTCTTATGCATTGTATTTGTTGGTATTGTATTACATTTTACTGTGAAGCACTTTGTGATTTTTTATCTGTGAAAAGTGCTATATAAATAAACCTTACTTACTTTCAATGCCCTGGCTGAGGAAAGGAGGTTCTTGCTCAAGATTTGATGGTACATGGCCCCGTCCACCGTCCCTTTGATGCGGTGAAGTTGTCCTGTCCCCTTAGCAGAAAAACACCCTTCAAAGCATAATGTTTCCACCTCCATGTTTGATGGTGGGGATGGTGTTTTTGGTGTCATAGGCAGCATTCCTCCTCCTCCTCCTCCTCCTCCTCCTCCTCCTCCTCCTCCTCCTCCTCCTCCTCCTCCTCCTTCCTCCTCCTTCCTCCTCCTTCCTCCTCCTTCCTCCTCCTCCCTCCTCCTCCCTCCTCCTCCCTCCTCCTCCTCCCTCCTCCTCCCTCCTCCTCCCTCCTCCTCCCTCCTCCTCCCTCCTCCTCCTCCTCCTCCTAACATAGCGAGTTGAGTTGATGCCAAAGAGCTCCATTTTGGTCTCATCTGACCACAACACTTTCACCCAGTTGTCCTCTGAATCATTCAGATGTTCATTGGCAATTTTCAGACGGGCATGTATATGTGCTTTCTTGAGCAGGGGGACCTTGTGGGTGCTGCAGGATTTCAGTCCTTCACGGCGTAGTGTTACCAACTGTTTTGTCTATGATCCCAGCTGCCTTGAGATCATTGACAAGATGCTCCCGCGTAGTTCTGGGCTGATTCCTCACTGTTCTCATGATTATTGCAACTCCACGAGGTGAGATATTGCATGGAGCCCCAGGCCGAGGGAGATTGACAGTTCTTTTGTGTTTCTTCCATTTGCGAATAATCTCACCTGTTGTCACCTTCTCACCAAGCTGTTTGGCAATGGTCTTGTAGCCCATTCCAGACTTGTGTAGGTCTACAATCTTGTCCATGACATTCTTGGAGAGCTCTTTGGTCTTGGTCATGGTGGAGAGTTTGGAATATGAATGTTTTCTTGCTTCTGTGGACAGGTGTCTTTTATACAGGTAACAAGATGAGATTAGGAGCACTCCCTTTAAGAGTGTGCTCCTAATTTCAGCTTGTTACCTGTATAAAAGACACCTGAGAGCCAGAAATCTTTCTGATTGAGAGGGTGTTTTTCTAGATTTTCTTGTTGTTATTCTATCTCTCACTGTTCAAATAAATTCCAAAACGTTAATCTTGTTTTGGTGAAGCCATGCTTTGTGGATTTGGATGTGTGCTTTGGGTCGTTGTCATGCTGAAAGGTGAACTTCATCTTCAGCTTTCTAACGGAAGCCCCTCTGGCCAAAATTGACTGGTATTTGGAACTGTTCAGAATTCCCTCCACCCTGACTAAGGCCCCGGTTCCAGCTGAAAAAAAAACAGTCCCAAAGCATGATGCTGCCACCACCATGCTTCACTGTGGGTGATGTACAGTGTTGTTCTTGCGCCAAACATATCTTTTGGAATTTTGGTCAAAAGGTTCAACCTTGGTTTCATCAGACCATAACACATTTTCCCACATGCTTTTAGGAGACTTGATGTTTGTTTTTGCAAACTTCAGCTGGACTTGGCTTCCGTCTTGCCACCCTACCCCAAAACTCATTCATATGAAGAATACGGGAGATTGTTGTCACACGTAGCACACAGCCAGTACTTGCCAGAAATTCCTGCAGCTCATTTAATGTTGCTGTAGGCTGCTTGGATGCCTCCCTGAGCAGTTTTCTTCTTGTCTTTTCATCAATTTTGGAGGGACACGTAGTTCTTGCTAATGTCTCTGTTGTGCCATATTTTCTCCACTTGATGACTGTCTTTGCTGTGTTCCATGTTATATTTAATGTTTTGGAAATTCTTTTGTACCCTTCTCCTGACTGATATCTTTCAACAACGAGATCCCTCTGATGGTTTGAAAGCTCTCAGTGGACTATGGCTTTTGCTCTGAGATGCAACTAAGAAAATGTCAGGAAAATCATACTGGAACAGCTGAACTTTATTTGTGATTAATAACAGTCACTTTAAATGATGGCAGGTGTGTAAGGACTTCTATTTAACATGAGTTTGAATGTGATTGGTTAATTTTGAACACAGCCACATCCCCAGTTATAAGAGGGTGTGCACACTTATGCAACCAGGATATGTTTTTAATTTTTATTTTTATTTTTCAACCTCAAAGATTTCAGTTTGTTTTTCCAATTGAACTGTTCACATTACAGGTCACATTAGAAGGTGGAAAAAGTTCTGACATGATTTAAACTGGCAAAGCAAACCTGGCATTTTAACACGGGTGTGTAGAAGTTTTATATCCACTGTATATATAAAAAGGCCATTTCTCCTTGCTCTACCTAAGATTGTTTGAAGAACCTTTTCAAAGAACTCCAGCTTTTTCATCTTAAGAGCACCTTCAGATTACTTGGATTTTTAAACTTTCTTTTTTTAATTTATTGATTGGGGAAGCTTAGATGTAATACGGTTGTGAAATAAGCAATTCATAAACAAAGAACTAAAGAAGAAATTAATGGATAAAATCCCCATAGATGATACAATTAAAATGCAAGTTTTGTGACTCTTATTTTTTGATTCCATTAACTATCTCAACCTGACAGTCAACACTACCTCTAGTCCTCCCTGCCCCAAAAGACCAGAAGTGTGTCCATGTAGTGCAGAGATAGGAGAAATAAACCTACCCCTTCTCATCCTCAACACATTCTTATAAGTGATAGCAGAAAGCCTCCTAAGCAGCTTCAACACAGTCTGGTATGTGAATTGCAAAAATTCACTAATAGATAGTAGCTGATAGTGAAAAAAGGGTCTCTCACTTCTTCATAGAGGGCACTTATCATTAATAGCATCATGATGATCATCCTCACAAACACTTCATCCAAAAAAGCCTCCAACATTGTCAAGGACTCTCCCACACACTGTCAAAAAAAAATACTTTTTTCATGTTACATTTCTTAATTCTTGCACGCCATCTCCAAGTGTATTCAGTTCAGTCAGAATCAAAATCAACACGTAGCATGACTAACTTCCTTGTCTTAACATGAGAAAAGTATGATTTTTTAATTAATATAATTAACACAGCCTGCTCTTTGAAGAGTGATATGCTTTATTTTAAGTAATTGGAAACTTTGAACAATATTTTTGTAACTCATTATACAAGTAAATCTGAAAGACACTGCACTGAGAATTGTTTGTGAAAAGGTGCAACTAAATTCCTAATTTGGCAGAATATTTACATTCTTACTTGGTCAAAAAGCTGACCGAGAGGTCCAGTGCATTAAAAGGAGAATTCCGGTCAATTTCAACATGTAGGTCTGTCTGTAAATTTGGAGTGCTGTCAGTAGAGAGAGAAAAGCAAAAACAAATTGGTGCTGCATACACCGTGTTATCCTCCTGCTAGAGTTAGCACCCAACAGGCTTAAACAGGGCAAGTTGTGCTAATTCAGCTGTGTTTAGTTCCTGTGTGGATACCGCAAAGAGTGCTTCGGGACCCTCTCCAAACTACAACACCAAAGGGAGATACAAACATATTTTCAAAAATAATCATATGCTTATTATTTTTTCAACTAGCAGGAGACAAGTTATAAATGAGGTAAGTTTGGCGACACTACCTTATTTAATCATAAAATTGATAGCCTACATATATTTATTTTATCTCTTTTCTGTGTTGTAGTTTCTAAACGGTCCCTAAGCTCTCTAACTGCCGTCTCAACACAGGAACTAAACACAGCTGAATTAGCACAACTTGATGCATTTCTTTTAGATTTCAGTCAGATTCACTGTGTTCACCTGGCAGGAATCACTCCACATGGGTAGGCACTTTTAATGACATTGTGAACATGTTTAGAGACTAAAAACAAGTTTAAAACTTGCCCTGTTTAAGCCTGTTGGGTGCTAACTAGCAGGAGGATAACTCGGTGTAGGCAGCACCGATTGCTTTAATTTTTCTCTCTACTGACAGCACTCCAAATTTACAAACAACAGACCTACATGTTGAAATTTACTGGAATTCTCCTTTAACACAGTAGACAGATTTGAAGTGCAGGTCGGAAAATGATTGTTAGGCGCCATCTAGTGAGCCATACGTGAAAGGACAAGATGATGATCATGATGGTCTATTTCTGATATTGTTAAAAACAATAACAATTCCTGTGCTTTGTTTACTATCATTGACGGGTTAACAAATCCCCCATTGCCAGGAGCAGTTGAACTTTTATCCACCAAGGCCTGCAATGACTTTGCAATCTTCTTCAGTGAAAAAATTCTAAAAATTAGGCAAACAGTCAGTGCCTCCATACCAGGTACTGGATGTACAGTATGTTTTCACAATGTCCACACAAAACTAATCACAATATGACACAATTTCAAATGATTACCTATAACAACCTAGAGGACATTATACAACATCTAAAAACCTTGTCCTGTTTCTCGATATCTTCCCAATGGGCTTCTTCAAAAATGTTTCAAATTGTTTGGCTTCTGATCTTCTGCAGATTGTAAACATATCGCTTATTTCAGGCATCTTCCAACAAGCCCTGAAAATTGCAGTCATCAACCCTATCTTAAAAAAGAGCAATCTAGATACGTCACTATAGGCCAATATCAAACCTACCATTTTCAAGCAAAATCATTGATAAAGCGGTTTCTCAACAACCCAACCTTTTTCTATCCCTAAATAATACGTTTGATACCTTCCAATCGGGATTTCGACCATACCACGCCACTGAGACGGCGCTTGTCAAAGTCTTTAATGACATCCACTTGAACACAGACAGTGGCAAAACTACGGTCCTAGTATTACTTGATCTCAGTGCTGCCTTCGATACAGTTCCACAACATACTAATGGATCAAATGGAAAAGTTGGTTGGACTCTCCCGATCTGTAATAAAGTGGTTCCAATCCTGCCGAAAGAATAGGAACTACTTTGTATCTATAGGTAAATATGCTTCTGAGCACAAAGATATGACGTGTGGAGTTCCCCAAGGTTCTGTCCTAGGGCCACTTCTATTTAATATATATATGCTTCCACTGGCTCATATTATGAAACATATTGATATAAATTATCATATTTATGCTGATGACACACAAATCTACATAATGCTGTCGCCTGGAGACTACAGTCCAATACAAAAACTAGCTAGATGCATTGAACAAATTAATGATTGAATGTGCCACAACTTCCTAATATTAAATGAAGGAAAAGTGGAGGTGATCGTTTTTTGGAGCAAAAGAGGAACAATTAAGAACCAGAGCTTAGTTTCAAACAATAATGTTAAAAAGAACAGACAAAGTCAGAAATCTTGGCGTAATTATGGACTCTGACCCGAACTTTAGTAGCCACATTAAGGCAATAACAAAGTCCGCCTTAAAAACATATCAAGGATAAAAGGACTTATGTGTCAACAACATCTGGAAAAACTTATACACACCTTTATCTTCAGTAGACTAGACTACTGTAACAGTGTCCTTACAGGTCTCCCTAAAACAATTAATCCGACAACTGCAGCTATTTCAGAACGCTGCTGCTCGCGTCCACACCAGGAAAGCTGATCACATCAGTCCAATTCTGAAGTCTTTACACTGGCTTCCTGTGCCCCAAAGAATAGATTTCAAAATTCCTCTGCTGGTTTATAAATTATGACAAACTACCTGTCAAATCTGCTAGTGAATTATGAACCGCAATGGCCTCTAAGGTCATCAGGGACAGGTCTGCTTGCCATCCCCAGAACCAGAACAAAAAAAAGGGGAAGCGGCGTTTAGTTTTTATGCTCCGTATATCTGGAACAAACTCCCGGTAAACTGTAGATCAGCATCAACACTCTGCTCTACTCTTGCTGAAGACCATCCTTTTCAATATTGCCTTTGTTTAATTATTTGCACTGTACTGTGAATTTTATTCTTTTATTCTGGTATTCAACCTGTTTTTGATTACATTTTTTTTTTTTATTTACAATTTTACCTTTTATCGGTTAATTTTGTATTAATATGTACACTTTAAATACAAAAACATTTTGTATAAAAGTTTTAATAATGTGTTTGATGTTTTGTGTAAAGCACTTTGAATTGCACTGCTGCTGAAAAGTGCTATACAAATAAAATTGCCTTGAGAAATACTAATATGCAACGTTTTTCAATTAAATAGATTGTTTGCAGCAGTTAAAAAAAAATAAAACTTTGAATTACCACCTTGCAGTTGTGTGCCTCTGCCAACCAGGTAAGTTAAGCCTTATATGTATAGTGAAGACTTTGAAGGAATTTAATAAAAAGGTATCACATGTTTTCGGCGAAACACGTTTTCAACCCAGCAGCACAGAAGATCTATACAGTAGGCACCCAAGGTCACCAGTTCAGTATCTGACCAAATCTGAAACATTGTCACAATTTCCCATTCTGTTTCTGAGTTATGGCATTGAGTAATGGCTGGAAAAGTGTTTTTGTAGAATGTTATGATGTCACACTGAAGTTGACCTTTGACCTTTTGGGTGTAAAATGTCATCACTTCATCATTTTATCCTACTAGTAATGTACTTGTGTGAAATGTCAGAATTGGCATATGAATTCTTGAGTTATGTTGGTTATGTATCTGGCCACGGCATAACAAAAGAACAACACAAACACACCATGAAAAGAACATAACCCAACAGCATTAAAAATTGAGTTAAAAAATGAATAATAGAGCTGAGCTGAGTTTTTTGTGTTTACCTGCTCTTTTGATGATCTCCCAGACAGCTGCAGGTGTGGCAGGCACCATGGATCTCTGGTCTAGACACAGCTTACCAATATTCACAATATGGAAGCCGTCCACATCCTTCTCTGGAGCAATAGCATTACATACTGCTCGCTCATTGATGTGCTCTAAAGAAGAGAGGGAGTAGGACAGATACTTAATGATATTACATATAATAGGGTAAGGTCAGGCCATTCAAAGGCAAGAAACTTCACTCATACATTCAAATAAAAATAAAGTTTAATAAACCAAACATTACTATAACGGAAAATTACTTATTTAACTAAAGCCCACCTTAGTCCAATTTTTATATAGCTTCCACAATGATTTTTCGATAAGGAAGAATTATATAGATGCAATTACTGCAAATTGAACTGTACAGACTGGCTCTTTTGTTTAACTTTGATGTCAGTGAGAAAACTCATGTGCAGCTGTGGCGCCTGTGTTTACCGGGAAGTGGCAGCTGCACCAGCAATCCGCTGACCCTCCAGTCACGGTTCATCTTGTCAATCAGCTCCAGCAACTCTTCCTGGGAGACCGAGCTACGCCTCACCACTGTGTCACTGGAAATACCTGGAGAGCACATACACATCACACACACACTCCATGTTCATGTAGCCATGTGCATGTTAGTTTGCAGTAACGTGATTTCGCACAATACATTTATTTTTCTTATGAAAAATGTGTTTATCCATGTGTATCTATATGTACATGCATGCCTAAAAATTGGAGATGCATTAGGTGGATCTATGTTGTGTTTGGTGCATGATGCAAATTATGCATACAGAGTTCAACAATGCACGCAATGCTCATACCCAGGATGCTAGCTGCCCGGGTCTTGTTCCTAACATAAGTACGACTGGCTGGGTCGTCCCCCACCAAGACAACTCCAAGATGGGGTCTCATGTTGCCCTGAGCTACCAGCTCTTCCACGTCACGCTGGATTTCTCTGTGGAGCTGACGAGCCAACTCTGTTCCCGAAATCACCACAGCGGTGTGCCTGGAGAGGTAATCCATAAAGACATGAATGAATGCTGGTCATTAGAGAATGAATCCTACTGACAATGGTGATAGTGCTGTTTATATAGCGCCACCATGAGGTTGAAATGGTGGTTTATTGGATAGACTCACATTCAATTTCAGATACTTGAAAAACTATATCCCCTCAGCCCCAGCTGTACTTTGTACACTTTGTGTTACATTTATGTTTAGTTCTTCACTAAGCTAAACTAGCTGAAGCACTTCAAAGGCCTGCTGATAAAAACAAAACGGCCATTATTCAGTAAAAAAGTGCATGGTACTAATTTAAGTGAGTAACATAAGTAGGTTTGAGAATCTGTAAATACGCTTACAAGGCCACGCCCTTTAGTAGAAAGGACGTTTGTACAATTTACGTTTCATACGAGCTAACGTTACATGTTAGTTATAGAGAATCTTTAGTTATAGAGAATGTTGATTACTGTATGTCAGAGACTGTTTAGAACCAAAACACCACGGCCACGCCTCGTTAGGAGACTAGCGGCAGGTCCTGAGAGTATTGCCAATGGGAGAAAGTGAATGTGAACACAGATTATGAGCGATTCATTCACCCTATAGTCACCAAAGTAAATATTGGACCCATTTTTCACACACTGCATACCTAAAGAACATTTTGACACTATAATTGCATTTTTTTCAGTTGGACACATCAGGAGAAAATTAACTTTGTTTGAGACCTGTTTCTGTCTCTGGATCAAACCCTCGCAAGATCTAACAACAGAGAAGCTAACGTCACCTAATGTTCATGAACGCCCTAACAAAACCAATCTCCTGGGGCCAGTTGTTCAAAGGTAACCTGATCGGATTGAATCAAATCTTGAAAATGGGTTGTTCATAAGGGAAAGAAGGAATCTGAAATCAGATTAGATCACGGAATCCAATCCCAGTTTTAAACTGGATCAAACCTTCAGTTTGTGTAGTTCAAAACTTGTCAGTAGGATTTGGATAACTTCGATCCAAAAAAAATGTAGTAAAACTGTATATACATTTATTTATATTTTGCATTTGACTTGTGTAACCGTTGCAACAGTGGTAAAGTAGATAAAATAGACATAGGCTACCAATTAAGCTATTCAGTATAGTAAAGTAAAAAAATTATCATATCCCCATGAAACAATTCCCCAAACAGATTTCAATAACAAACGAAAATAATATATTCCATATTGTGACTGTCAAAAATCATTTCTGGTTTGTCCTCCTTAGATGAAGAACCCTGAACATTCTTTATTTTGTTAACTATTGGACTTTTAGCCTTTTTTTAAGACGTTTTCAAAATATCCACAATGCATTTGTTAATGTATATTTGTTTTTTTATTTGTTGTGGCTCAGATGAGGGGTCATAAAAGAAATTATGAATGGAAGTGGATGTTTGTTATTTTTGTGTTTTGTCTCAAAATAAGAAACACAGTGACCCAATGTTGGCTCTTCTACCTGTTCTCTACATAGCTGGTAGCCCACATTGTGATATGTTGTCCCATTTAGCTTAGAGCACTGGTAATCTGGATTTGGTAATCTTGAAAGCTGTGTATCTGGATCAGGGTGATCCAATTCAATGTTGCTTTGAAAAACCGGCATAAAAAGTAAAACAGATTACCTGATCCTAAATAGCAAAGAATGAGATTTCCAAATCCAGATCATTTTGATCCCTATTAAAATGTTTTGAACAACTGGCCCCTTGATGCTAGCTAAATGTCTTTCAGCTGTGTAAATATCTAACGTCAGTAAAATAACATTAATAAATTATTGAAATATAATTTTTAATCCACACCCACGATGTTCACTACAAGTTCAAACAAGGCCACGGCCCGCGCAGCTTGAAATGCGCTATAGGATCTTTGATTAGGATTAGCTAACGATATATCAAGTAAAACTTTGTTAAAATAACAATTATAATAATAATGAACAGCGCCATTAATATGTGGTTCCCCTTGTCAAACACGATCGAGCCAATTTTTGAAGACTCGTTGGGTTTTGGAGCTGTAACCTAACTTAATGTTAACGTGTTAACGGAAACGAATAGCTAACTTAACGTTACCAGTGTAACACCAAATTCTGTGACCATCGTATTTTGTGACTGTAGGGGGCGCTGTTGCCTCTGGCACAAGGAGTCACATATTCTGACAGCTGTTGTCAGAATATGTGACCCTACTGTAACTTGGCAGAAATCACCTGTAACAACACCCAAACCATTTCAGGTAACTTGTTTTACCTTCATGTGTATAGACAAGAAACAATAATCACTCTGGTCAACATCTGGTTTTAGGCATAAAGGGTCACATATTCTGATAACAGCTGTCAAAATATGTGACCCCTTGTGCCTAAGACCAGATGTTGACCAAAGTGATTTTTTTTTTTTTGTTGTCTATACATAAAGTAGGCTATGAAGATAAAATAAGTCATTTGTAATGGTTTGGTTGTTGTGACAGGTGAATTTTGAAATGTTCAAATATATATGAATTTGTTTATGGGGACAATTCACAATGAGTTCACAATCAAATTATTACTTGGTTATTGATCATTTCCTTCCACAGCTCTTGTAGATTAGGTAACAGCCTCATGCTGCTGACGTAGTTTTATTATTATTTATATCAACCGCATCCTCATGATTAAGTCTACTCTGTGATGTTTAATAGGAGCCAACAGAATAAACACGCACACAACACACACACAGAAACATATATCTTAGTTTCTTTATTTAGATTTACGATTAGACACTAGTCATTCAAAATGAAATACAGCCTATATCATGTCTGTATATATGTATATATCAAGTGAAAAAGCACATTTTTAAACTCACGGGGCTAAACCTTCATTATAAACAGCCTGCAGTTTTAGATGATGGCGTCACAGACTCGTAACGAAGTCGTCTGTGTGAGTAAGCTCAACCTGCCCAGTGGCAACAGCGCCCCCTACAGTCATAAAATACGATGGTCACAGAATTTGGTGTTACACCTGTAAAGCTTGTCTACCGTGTGGTATAACGTTAGCGGTAATGATATTAAATGGCGGTGAATGGTAATTAATGGGACACCTGTGGGCCTAAAAGACTGCGGTATATACGGTCATTATCAGCACCTTTGAGTCACATTTAGCTAGCTAGCTACGGCTTGAAGCTATCCGTCCTCTAGCTGCAACAGCAGCCAACGTTCATTGTATGAGTGCAGTAGATTCTTACACGTAAAGCCGACGACTACCGAAGAAACTACAGTGAGTTATGAAATAGCGACACCTTTGTTAAGCGCATTAGTCGATTTAATCAGACCTGTAATTTCTCCCTCAGCTAAAGGTTACGTTATATCCGTTAAACCTGCCCTCTCTACCGTGAACGGTGAGACCTGCTGTCAATCACCATTCGAACACGTGACGGAACACACACACGCCTTCGCCGGTGTGAAGCAGCTCATCCTGCCGCAAAGTAATACCGTACCATAAAAAAACAGAGCTGTTTTAAACGGAAGGCCGTTTACCTTGTCGCCGACTGGTGAAGATGTCTCCTTTGATTCTCGCATTTTCTGTGCATCCTCAGTTTAGCCCGGCAGCAGTGATGGTGTAACCTTAACGGGCTACAAATCCTAAAGGAGGAGCGTAGCGGTGCAATAGAGGCCGCCATGTTTGTGTGTGTCGTAGAGCGTGTGTACGTCGTGCGTGCGCGAGAGGGAGACGGTACAGGGCAGTGTGTAGCTTCAGGAGCAAAGTCGGGGTGGTTGCATAGACTGTATATAATATTAACGGTCTAGGAGTGGTTGACGTTGCCATTATAAATAATAGCTTGCATGCTGATGCTTATGAGGAAGAGAACGTGTTTGTAGCAGATAATTGATTTAGCAAATGAAATAGAAGAAAATCCAATTATTCCTGAAAAAATACCTGCAGTGAGTACACAGCAGTTGCAGACAAAATAGACCACATTGTATTGGAAAAGTACATTTTCTCTCAATTAAAGTGAAAACTAATAAGTGAACATGTAAATTAGAACTGCTTGGTTAGTCAGTGTCACAGCTACGTCCTGTTTTGCCACAAGATGGCAGCAAATATTTGGTGCGGAGTTAATGAATTGTGGAGTTAGTGAATTGTGGAGGGTCCAGTTTTATTGCTTGAAATTGCAGAAAGAGGATTTCACTCAGAATATAATATACAAATCACATTTAATGTCAGACCGGATCTTGGTTGTAGGATCGAAGGAAAAAGGACCAGGATTATGTCCCAAAGCTTGCTGGTTTAACCAGACTGATGAAGAAAATAGGGTAAACAATGCAGGAACATTGCACAATCCTGTCTCCTACCAACTGCATTCATATAATGCAACTAGGAGAAAGGTGCTTGGGTGGGTGCACAAAGCACATGACTTTGGCATTTGGTACTGGAATTTATATCCAGTCTTATGTTTTAAATCAGTGTTTACTTTTTCAATATCTACTCAAGACCGTTTCCCTGTCCTGAAACAAGTGTTAGTTGTCTAAACTTAAACATAAATTAAAAAACAGAAAATTGGTCTGTGTTCAATGTCAACTTTTTGTCATTGGTTTAAAAAAAACATGCAGAATCATGAGGTTTTGCAGCATAGATTCAACAACAATGAAATCACAAATGAAAGTCATGTTTCAATATAAACCTTCACAATAAATGTACCTACAGGTGTACATGGTTCTGGGACATTTCACATGTGAAATAACATTTTACATAAATGTTTGAAAACCACATATGCTATTGCTAACACAATATATGAATGAATCCCATAGTGTTAAAAATAAAAGAGAGTTAAGAACATTTGCAAAAGAAAGGCATCGTAAACAACTGATATTCAAGTATTCGTGTATGAAGTTTTTCAAAAACATCTACTTATCACATCATTCTGAATTGTGACGTGATAAAGTTGTAGATTTAATGAAGCCATAAAGATTTTAGTACCTACAACATTTAAAATAAAGTTCTGTGAGTGGATAGGAGTGTATTCAAAAAAATGTGGTAAACACCGCACCCAACCAGGCTTGCCCGGGAACAAGAGTAACACAGAATGTACTCATTATCCTGTGTGACAAAAGCTAAGCTGCAGTTTACTTAATTTATGGCTTTTACATAAGCCTGTTTGCCAATCCATGGGTTAATTATGTAACTCCAAAAACTTTTCTTTAATTTAGAATACATTTAATGGTCACTGAGAACATTTAAAAAACACGAGACTTTTTTTCTGGTCCAATTGTTTTATTGTAATAACATAGACAAAAAGTATATTTGCCAACTGGAACTCAACGTGGTATAAGAAGACTCCAGGAAAGCAAGAACAAAGGGGATCGCTTTCCTGTAACTGGGATGAAGGTGTGATATTTGTTGTGTGACTGTTGCAGAGCAGACAGAGTACATCTGAGGCACAAGATGTTGACCATTCAGTGTTCGGGAAATGCTGCTGTCACATTTACAATCTTCTGAACACCTGAATTAAGAAAATAAATTACTATTTGTGTAAATTGGATCATTGAATCTTGTAGGACGACGACTTTGGTGAGAAGACCAAAGATGAGACCCATAAAAAATCATCCATTGAGATGATCCATACAACCTTAATATGTGCCGTCATTACTCAGAAATTGATCCAACCTGTCATCGGTGTAACTGAGCCCCAGGTCTTGTCCTAGTTTTAAGCAATTTTGTTTTAAGGTTTTTGAAACCTTTCCATGCATACTGATAGACCCAGAAAGCAGGTTGGGGAGTTTTGATGCTTCCTCCTCCCTTTTAGCAAGAGGTCTCATTCTATACAATGGGTAATCTAGTCCTCCTCCTATGGGTGGAATGTAACTACATTTACTCAAGTTTGGTACTAGCGATGTTGGGTGACAGCAGTTCTTGTTGACATTCAAAGTATTTAAAAAAAAAAATGAGGCTAGCTTGCTCCTCCTTCCTTCTCATCCCATCCCCTCCCCCTCCCTTCCAGGCTTCCTAACTAATATAACTAACCCCCAACCCCGACCCTCAAATCCTTCTTGTCGGTTATTGGCTGGAACGCTGAAAGAGTGTTATGTTTCGTGGTGCAGGTTGGCACAATTTGTTTTTGTTGCCATTTGTGGACCCCTGGGCTGTCTACAGTGGCCGCATTTCAACAGTGTGTTTAGGAGACCAGCAGCTCGCGGACAGTGAGACTTTGGCTGTATATATGTGACAAAAAATGTTGTAGCCTAAAAAACACGCAACATCGCTTAGAGCACCTTTAAGTACACTTTTGAGATACTTGTTCTGATTATCTCCATTTGATGCTGCTTTTTACTACATGTATTTTAAAGCTTTTAGTTACTTTGCAGATTTAGATTATCAATACAATATAGAAAATGAACTAAAATGATTAAATGATAAAATGCCACATTTACCAGATGCAACCTTAAAGGGATGTACACATTAAAGGAATTTTCACTGTGTGGGATTAATAAAGTCTATTTTATTTTATCATAATCCAGTAAAATAATATATGCTATCTACATGCAAAAAAAAGACCATTCTGTATAGTGAGTTTTCCGGATTTTTATTTGTAACTGTACTTTTACACTGTATTATCTAGTATATTTTTTTGTAGTTGTTGTGGCAGTTTTTTTTAATCTTTGCTAGTTTATCTATTTATTATTTATTGTATTTTGGGTTTGTGTGTGAGTATGTGTGTATGTCCTAGGTAATTTGCTGCTTGTAGTGTAATTTACGAATTTGGGATTGATAAAGTCCATCTATTAATCCATCTATTGCTACTTTTACTTAATTAAATAAACAATCTGAATACTTCTTCCACCACTGGTGATGGTTCATCTGAAGTTGGAAAAACTTGAATTCACTAAGAGCTCGATTGATAAATTCCATAAAGTATACCAACCCCTCCATCAATGTCAAAATTATTATGGCTGTCAGATATATTTTTTTTTTCCTGCTTGTAAATGTTGGTCAGTCCTTAATGGTATGATATGGGTGGGATGTTGGACCTTGGGTAATAATGTAAATGTTTAAAACCCTAATAATAACATATGAATATAAATTGCTTTATCCTCACAGGGTTGAGCATTAAAAGAGTCCCTAGTAAGATTTCACAGGAGTATGATACAGGAAAAGCTGGATTTGTTGTCAGGAATGTATGTAGAGTTGTCTTACAGATTATATACATTTTGGTGTTGTCTTACAGATGTGGTTTTGTGTAGGCTGAGAAAGTGTAGGCCTACATGGCCCAATCAGGCCCAATGTGAAATAATAAGGTAGGCCCAGCTAGGCGTGGGTGAAATTCTGTTTAGAGTCATACTAAGAGTCAGTTGTTACATCCAAACACTGGCTGAAGGGAGCAGTCATCTATCAACAAGCATATTGACTCAAAAGGGAATGTATTTCTCAGATCACACACACACCAGGACTCCTACATAATCATTACATTTCATAAGGGATTTCTTCTTTGAAACTTTGAAGCCACTCAAGGTTACTATGGGTTGTTTAATTTTTGTTTTTAATACATTTTAATGAAACTAACACATCTCTGCTTTTTAACATTTGTTACACACTTCTGGTTTAATTACCCTTAACAACCCCTCCTTTCTCTCTTCCACCCACTGTTGTTGACTGGTGTTGCGTAACACATGAATGCCTTACGCACGTGGCCACAGCCATAATAGCTGGGAATATTTTTAACGGATTACCATCGACCCAGTAATCAAAACGTTCACACGCAAACCACATTTTACCTCTGAGGCGTAGAATGGTGGTGGGGTCAAAGGAGATTCTGGTCAAATAATATTTTCCCACCAATTAATGAGTTAACTCGCACAGACGGATTCGTCTGCTCGGCACGACCATTCAAATAATCCACAATGAAAGCAATCTATGGGGAGAGAACAGCACACTGTGTCAGCTCTTAACTAGATATGAAGATACACTCAGTTACTGGTTGTGTCATTTTTGCTCGGGACAAATGCATTTTGGTCATTTTATTTCTAAAGGCAATAACATTCTGAATAATTAAATCAGATTCATAAAGAAGACATGCTTAGATTTTTAACCATACGATATTGGTAATTACGCCAAGCGATATCCCTAAACGCGTTAATGGTGTAAATGTATTTTCCCCTCTCCCCCTACATGATATCACCATGTCCTCAACAGAGTGACCACTACTCTTCCTCCCCTTCCCTGTCTCACGCTATTCCCCCCTCCTTCCCATAGCTGTCATCCTGTATGATCCTGAGCAGTATTGAGACAACGGCTCAATCCCCAAACGCCCGGATGAGAGCAGCAGGCAACATTAAGGGCAACATGGTCGCATGAACAGAGGACAACCATTCCGGTGGGGACGACAGCCACTGCTGGAATCTGTGACATTTTCGACGCAACCCACGGAGGACGGTTTCGGGAAAATACAGGCAGAGATAGAGGCGTGGAGGCGGAGAGAAACAATACATTTCCCCTTGTGGTGTCCTATTTCGTTGGTAAGTAGATTTTGTAAGGCAAAAAAACCCACTGCCCCGGTTTCTTCTCGACGAGATTTCTCTTTTTTAGCCACTTTCCTTGCGTATTTCCTTGTGGGGAGCGTCTGTGCGAGCTGCATTTAACGAGGAAGAACGGGCCTGGTAAGTGTTTACACAACGTAAAATAGACATGTCTGTGTACTTAAATCAACTGCCGCAGCCCATTAACACGCAGTCTTCACACATGTAGCTACGTATGTAGGTTTGACAGGCGTCGCTGTAAATGTTGCAATTCACCACGAGTGGCTGCAAGTTGTTTAAGGTGCTAGTGATATTGTTGCCACTGTTCGCATGAAACTAAACGAATAGGCTAATTGGAGCTACTACACGTGTGTGTGACTACACATCCGATAGAACAGCACCGATCCAGATACATAGTCTGGTGGTCTATCAACCGGTCTGAATCAGTGTGGGGAAATTAAAAAAAAAATAAGCACTTGGCCCAATGCACGTATTTCAACGATAATCTAATAACTTCGCTGTTAATCACGCCAGTCCTTTTTACTCTTTAAAGCTTTTCGTGCGCAGAGTGGACACTATTTGACTACAAGGCGGGTCGCCATCTGGGCATGCGCACTTTTACTACCGCCCCATTGCCCCAAAACAATAAGAAGTTGGGACTCGCCTAAAACATCTCTGGAGTAGCCTACCTCGGGTCAGCACGTTACTGGCGTGTCTAATTTATTAGACTGTGGATGGTCTCATTGTTTCTTTAGGACAGCCAGTCACACAACACAAGGGAACAAACCTGTTCACCGACAGATATGTACTGCATCTGCAATGGGAAGTCAGACAACTATTGTGTCAGACAAGTACGTTTCTGCTACAGAGTCCCCACCAGGTTTTCAGGGCGAGCCTCTTCCTTTTTCACCATAATAGATAACCTTTTCCAACAAACAAAAATCATAAACACTGGGACATATACACAGTCAACATAGAGGGGTGGAAAGAATAACAGGAACACCCTGCAATTAAAGTCTTTGTTTACTATAGTAAAAGTAGAAATGCAGCACTGTTAAAAGGTCTGTATTGAAAATGGTGTGTGTGTGTGTGTGTGTGTGTGTGTGTGTGTGTGTGTGTGTGTGTGTGTGTGTGTACTTTTAGTATGGCACTGAAATAAACATACTTACCTTTTTACTACTGTAATGGAGCCGCTACAAAATTTGCCATTTAGAAAAGAGTGTTTTAACTCAACTAAAACAGTATTTATTGTAAGGCCATTGTTATGGATTGCATTATAGTGTCACACGTTCCTGTTATTTTGTCCACTCCCCGTTATTTCAAATGCAATAGACCAATTTGTAGGGGATGTCACAGTTACAACACTGCAATTGCGCATGCATTGTGGTGGCAGAAAAACATCAGGAAACAATGATGAATACTGATTTTTACAATACAGCTATGATTTTTTTTTAGGGACGGCCTTCATATATCATCAATAGGGGCGGCGGGCTAGTTAGCTTGCGTATTCCACCATGTTTCAATGATACACTGTTTACAGAAAATGAGTTGAACAGCTTGCGCCAGAGACTGATAAGCTAGCTAGCTCTTTAGCTGGCCCTATAGTTAGCTTATCCAATATGCAATTATCATGTGCAAGTTGTGCACCGAGTGACCTGGTCTCAAAGAAGAACACGACTTCTGCGGTTTGGCAGGATTTTGGGATCCGACCTAATGAGAAGGGAGAGATGTTTCAGGAGTGTTTGGTATTCAGTTCCTGAACGGTGTAGGCGCAAGCCAACAGTTTGGTGATGCAGTCTGAGCCTTACGTCATAATTTTTAATTAGTCACGGTAATACCGTATACCACGGTAAAATAGGGAGGTTTGACGTATCAAAATTTGCCCAACTCTACTAGTTAGTCAAGTTGCAGAGTATGAGGGCGTGCCATGCTAGCAGCTAGACGAGCATTATAACCTGTTAAGAAGCGACAAGCGTTTGTCTCAGAAATAAAGGCTGGACTACAATACAGCAGTTTGGAGCCATTTGTGAACAGTATTTTCTGTTGGAGTTGGTACGTCCTTTTGGGGTGACTTTGGGCTTTTTCACTTTTGTAAACATATAACGTGAACAGAAAGATATATATATAGGTAATAGGGCTGTAACGATATGGAAAATAAAACCGAAATTGCGGCACTCAGCTCCATGAACCTGTGTCGCAGTGGGAGAAGGCAGAATCGCGACACGCCCCTTCCAACTCCAGAGTTATCCTTCTCGTCCAGATCCAGTGTTGCCACATCTTTAAATTACTAGTTGTCCTTTTGGTGCCTTATTCCTGTTTTGTCTGGTAAATTTAGCTATCTGTAAAGACGGCTAAAAGCAAAAGGGGGGCACCGGTAACGTAGGAGGTGTAAGGTTACTAATGGCCGCTGTTCTGACTGGGGTCTCCTGAATTACCATTAGATTAGAAGTCTACAGTTAACGTTATTGATGAATTTGTAGGTTAGCTAGCCTAGAGTTGTTAACCATGGTCAAAACAATCATATTAAAAATCAATGAGCGTGTTGGACGGTGTTGTAATCTTAGGTTACCCACAAAGAATTACATTAGCATTAGCTACTTGTCAACCAGCACCTTTACAGTAGGCACCAAAGCACTTTTCCTCTTCGGCCCCCTACAGGTTGGGAGGGGAATTGTTACCAATATTCTTATGTCTCATTCCAATGAGTTAATGAACCACTGAAACGATTTTGGAAACATTATTTTAAGGTACACTAGAAAAAAATTGTTTGTATCGAGTAGTGGGTCAAAAATCGTGAACCGAATGGAACCAAAGAGCATAATATGAGTACTTTAAGTTACTGGTTACTTTCCAAATTAGGATTTTTGCAAACAAAACACATGTAGTTTATTATGTTTTATTATACATTAAACTACCTAACGATTTATAGGCCTAGACTTACATCATAAATTCTGAAAAAAATTAACCAATTAAACATTTAGTTGATTGACAGAACTGTTTTGATTGTTACCAGTTTCTAAAATGTGAGGCTTTTTCTGCATTGAGTACTTTTACTTTTAATACTTTAAGTGCATTTGCCTGATGATACTTACATACTTTTACTTGAGTAAAATGAATGCCGGAATTTTACTTTTACTTGTATTTATACAGTGTGGTATTAGTACTTTTACTTAAGTAAAGGATCTAAATACTTCCTGTACTACGACTTTCACTTTCTGCCACCAGTTCTATATGTCAAATTTAATCTTCATATAATTTTCTTTTATATTTCACATAACCCAATCAAAACACATCATATGGCCTGTAATAGGCAGTAAAAGTACATACAGTAGCATTGAAGCAGCCAGAATGCAGTTCGTGAGTTAATGATTAAATGGTGTATTCCGATAAGAGAGTCAAAAAGAAGAATGTTGGGGTTTGTTTTTAGTTGCTTTTTCTCATAAAAACTTTGAGAAGTGTACTGTAACATCAGTGCTTTTACACAGCAGGGGGTTGTAAACTGAAAGAACAACATACGCTGTTTAGCCATAAAAGGTTATATAAATAATCACAAACTCACTATGGGAATTTATATAAAATTTAAAATTATTACTTATGGAGCTTATATTTTTAAGTAAAAAAAATCTAAATCTACATAGGGAAGAAGAAAAACCGATAAAGAATTCTCAAAGAAGGGCCCAGCCAGCTCAGCGGTGTCTTTCTCTCATCGGGTCCCGCTGTCTCTCGTACCTACTCCGGCACCAGCAAGTCTCCCTGCAGCGGTGCTGTCTCATCAGACAGCTTTGGCAGAGTGGAAAAAATATTACCATTGTTGCCCTCCTTTTGACTGAGCCTTAATTAAATTTTTCTATTGCTACCTTGTGGAATTAAGGTGGGTTCACAGAAACTTTAGGAACAGATTTAATTTATATTTTGACTGTACTTTAACCTGCCTTTTTTCAAGAGTGTAATCCTTCTGGAAAAAAAAACAATTGAAGCACAGTGATTCACACTAAATTGGCAGTTTGGTGGTGACAGGGTGCAGCCACAGCTTAGACCACACCGTCATTGGAATCTCTCTTTTATGCTAACCCAAAAATTTAAATGCTTAATAACAGACACAGAGCAGTGCATAGTTAAACAGCAGTTAAGTCAGGTAAGTCAGTAAGTAGAAGCAGGCTGTCAGTGGAGGAAGGGAAGTATATGTACAGTAGATTGTGTGATGTTTTCACGTTCAACACAGTGCTGAGAAAGCAGAGTCAGACCAGTTTTCCTGGAGATGTGCTGGCAGTTGCAGTTTCTAAGAACTTTCTGCCATCTACGACTCCACCTTTTAGTTCCAACGCACAATGTACCCTACGTGTCTCGATCTGTGACAAGATTGTCCGGGCAGGTCACACAACATTACTTCACAGCCTCCTGCTATTCAGGATTTACTTTTTTTTTCTATTTCAAAGACTTCCCGTGGTATGTTTTCTCTATGAAACAAACTGAAGGACACAAGTATGATTCATGATTGCAGTTCTAAAGCCATATTTTCATAATCGGAGAGTGCTAAAGTCATCAATTAATAATGGAAAAAAATCAGCAACAATATACATATTTAATTTAATTGTTAGAAATGTGATCACACAAAAATGGAAAAATATTATATATATATATATATAATATAAGTGTGAGGCCTCTCTCTCTTAGTTTTATATTTTAGACAACGGGAAAATAATTTTTGGGCCCAGTGATGATATCTGTATTTAAGAGTTGGATGGACAAACTTTGGAATGGAGGCAATGTTTCTAAATAACCTCAAATATATTCTTGTACTGCAATGTTTTGTCACTTATTGTCTGATTTATTGGCTTCAGCTTTGGAATGTGTTGTGAGACAAAACATTAGCAATTTGAGGACCTCACTTTGTGCTCTCGGAAACTGTGATGGGGATTTTAACTTTGTTTTGTTGAACTTTTTTAGCCACGATAGGGGCATGACCCTAGGCATGACAGCATCGGTCATTCTTTGGTCCAGAATATCTCAATATATCTCAACCATTATCAGATGGGTTAAGATGACATTTTGTACAGACTTGCATAATCCTAAAGGATTAATCCTAATGATTTTGATGATCCCCAGATTTTTGACCTAGCAGACTTGTGTTTGGTCTAAGGGCCTCCTTTTAGATTGGCCTCTTAAGTGCATTGTCCTGATTTGTGGCACCTGTCCCTGTGTCCCCTGGTATAAATGCCAGTCAGGGGACTGCTGTATTTTCATTAGTCTTCATTAGATCTTCATTAGTTTTCACTTCTTTTTTCCCCTCTAGCACCACCATTAGGTTGACATTTGTGTTTTTTAAGGAAATATTAACTGTTTGATGGATTGCCATAAAACATTCTACTTCCCCTCTGAATGGATTGCAATAACTGAACTTAAATTTTCCTATATCACCATCATCACGTCAAATTTTTTTAATTTGTCCAATATCTACGTTTATGACCAAACACCTAAGTGACATCCCCATCTTCCTCAGGTATAGTTTGTGTTTATTGCTAAATGGAAAATGTTAGCATGCTTGCATGTTAAACTAAGATGTGTTAGCGTGTAGCTCAAAGCATCTCAGTGCCTAAATATAGTCTCACAGAGCTGCTTGCATAGATGTGTAATTTAGACTAAACAAGTTGATTACTCAAAAGATAATAAACAGATTAGTCAGTAATGAAAATAATTGTTAGTTGCTGACCTACAGCCTAACCTAAAAGCTGCTAACACAATGGATGGATGGAATTTGTTTTATATAAATTTTATTTATATAGTAAAGTCCCATATTTATGTCTGTGTGTCTCTGTGGGCGGAGGGCTGTTGGCACCAGGCTGGCAGTGTCACAGAACAGTCTGTCTCTCTGATTTTGGCCCAACTCCCCCCCCTGCCGAGCACAATCACACTGTTATGTCTGAGCCCAACCTTCTCCATGGCAACATCACATGATGGCACAGAAAAAAAGTGTCAATTGTGCGTGCATGCGTGTGCTTTTAAGAGCATGGCTGAATCCATACTGTTGCTGAAAAACTGGTTAAGCATGTCATTGATCATGTGGAGCTGACATATCTTTCCCTGGACAGAAGAGAGCAGAAAAGGTTGGCATGCAAGGCTTGTTGTTGTTGTTAAAGGAAACCGAGAAGAGCACGCATAAAGCAAGCTGATAGCTGTCACCGATGGAGAAAGATGCTATAAAACAAATGTAAGAATAGCAGTTTTTCAGTTCTCACAGTTCCGTGAGTCTCTTGGTGATTTAATTTAAGCATTATTTCAGGGTCAGGGCATCAAAGTGGAAAAAAAATCTAACCCATTGCAGCTCTTAATTGGACTAGTTTTAAAACCACTGCTTCAGTTTTGTCCCAATATCTAACCAGATCTAAGTTGCCTGGATGCAAAAAATACTTGAGGTTGCATTTATACACTTAAATATTTGTGGTTTGTACACATATGTGTATGCAGCTGGTTTTTAGGGAACTCCTGTCTAGCTTACAACCGATTTTAAAAATGCTGGCATCCCATAATGCTTCTCTGTCCTCCCGTTACCACTGTCACGCAAGCCTACATTTTTCTTTGACCCTAAAGTGAGCCTTAATAGCTCAAAATGCTCAGATACTTTACCAACATGTCTTCGCAGAATGATTGCGGTATTTTTTAAGGTTTCTTGTGTCTTTTCGACAAATACAGCATTTAGCATTGACTCAGTTATTTAATCATGCTGGCGGCCATAGACTTCCCGGTAGTTTTCCCTGTCTTTGTTGCTGTGAAGAAAGAGAGACCCTCACTTAAATGAGAGAGGGTGACGCATCCAAGAAAACCTCTGTTCTTTAAGTTATTGCCTCTTTAAAGACACAACCTCTATAATCTTCCCATAAAAAAGGAAAATCATATCAACTTGCATGTAAACAATTATCCATTATTTACCCTAGGTAGCATGTGATGCTTATGCTAGCTGCATGGTTTGGTCTGACCCGTTGTGTGTTTTTGGCTGTGCTTGTCCTCTCCACTTGGGCCATGAGAGCTGCTTTCGTAGTGTTTCTGGTGGCCTTCTGTAAGCGGCAGGGTCGGTATCAAAGCGCTGTCACACAGAGCGTCTCTTGTTTGGGTGCTGGCCTGGTGTAAGTATGCTAATGACAGGCTTACTGCTGAACTGTGATGCATTGTGCTTTTATTTGTGGGAGGTAGAATGGACATTATTTTCCTGTTCTTTTCACTCAACTACATTTGTTCAGGAGCACCAAGGGCTTGCTTGACTTTACGTAGTCATGATTTTGCCACCAAGGCCTGGGCTCCGTTTGAGGCTCTGGTAAACTTTTGATGGCAAAGCAGTATTAGGAAATACTGAGTAGCATGGGACAAGTTATTCTCGCCGTTTGTGGTGATTTGCCGGGTCAAGTCAACGACTTTATAACGGTTTATAATGATTTATTTTTCCTTTTACATGTTTAAAGACTAATGCTGCTGTGCAAGAAGCTGATCTGGACATAATTTGCAGTTTAACCCTTGTGTTTTCCTCGGGTCAAACTGGCCCGTTTTCAGTTCCTTTTTTTTCACAAAAAATGGGCCGTTGAAATAAGAGCTGAAAATGTCAAAATTAAAAATATCAAAAAACTCACCCACAACATTGAAAAAGTGACTAAAATGTTGGAAAAAGCAATAATGTTGAAAAACCTTTTTATTTTTCCATGGTTGACGGGAAGACAACACAAGGGTTAAGAAAGTTTGAAGTTTTTTTCCTCGATAGATTTTTTTTTTTTTTTTAAGCAACAAAGACAAGCAATAAATCATCATATGAACAACACAAGATTACATAGATTAAACAAACCTGTACGTGATGATGAAATTAGGTGATGCATGAATTTAAATGAATTACATCTTTTATTTAACTACTTTTGATCACAGTAGTATAATGAGCACTGACCAAGCCTGGTGTAAACATTCATATGAAAGTCAGAAACAAATCACACAAACTAAAGTGCAAATTGCAGAAATATAAAAACAAATATGTAGCTTTACCACACTTAGTAGTACATTAATATTTAATGTTATAAACATATGTAAACATGCAGATTTCACTTTTTAAACACTGTCTTTGAACTTTACTAGACAGTTAAATAAATAAAAATGTAGCTATATACGGTGTAATTGTTTTTCAGAGGAGCTGCCTCCAGCCCCTCCTCATGAAATTGCATGCTGCGTGCATGACAGCGTCAACATTGCACTTGCTCAGAGAGACTATCGTTCCACATCAAACGTAGTTGGTTTGGTGTGGTAGGAGGGGCCCGTTGTCACTGTCTTGCACTTAAATGCACACACAGCTTATTAGCTTATGTATTGCTAAGGCTGAACCAGCATTTTAATGTTGGCCTGGAATTGTCATATGTAACTTTTGCAGTAATTTAAGAGAGGACACAATAAGCTAGGCGCATAGTTTGCTTTTTTCTTGGTGTGGTAACGGGGTTCAGAGAGCAAAGGTTTAAGAGTCACGATTCGCTACTAGGGATGTAACGGTATGAAAACCTCACGGTTATAGGGACCAAAATTATCACGTGTTTTGGTATTGCGGTATTTTGAAAGTGTGTTCAATATGTTCAGAAAGCACTGAAAGGCCTACACAAGCTGACATAGTTTAAAAAAGTGCAACGGTGTTTTAAATTACAAAAAAATAGGCTTGTACAAACTATTAAACTGGCTACTGAAACACTGGCCCGCTGTAGGGGTGCTGGTAAGAACTTGAACCAGAGATGTCTGACTGTGAGATCCAGGAAGATTTATTTACAACTCCAACATGAAGTTAACTATGAAGTTGTATTTGATGTTACATGAGAAGTTGCATGTGGTTCTGAAATATAAGCAAATAATAATTTGACTTACTATGAACATTATTTACCAAAACTAAATGTTTACATAAATGTTTCTGTAATAATAACATGTAACATATTGTTCAGTAGTACAAACTGAGATTAAGTCACATCTATTATAGCACACATATCCATAACTGAGCAAACCGTGTAATAAACCTTTTAATAGCTAAGCACGTGGCTCCACAGGCTAGTCTGTTTACTGGCAATTGCATGTTGCTAGAAAATTGTGCTATCAATCTGAATATCAACACGTGGCTGCACAAGTAATTTTAAAGAGTCTGCACGTCTATCAGCTATGCAATAAGAAACACAGAAACAGCAATACTATCTAGCTAGCTAGCTATATGTCGTAACAAGGGTTAAATGTATGCACATTGTAGCAGAACATTTATTGAAATATAAATATGTTTACACTGATAACAAGGCAGTAAAACCCTTGACAGTTTAGCGAGCTACAGAATAGTTTTAACTTACGTTCTGGGCTACGTAGCTACATAACTTCAACAAGTCCAAACACAAAAATAAAGTCTGTTGTCCACCTGCTACATTCTGACCCCTTCTCCTGTCTGAGTGCGAGTGCTTGGCACGAGATTAAAGCGATGACTGTCGTCACAGATTTGTCAATCATCTCAGGAGAGAGAGCAAGTGTTACTGTCATAACTATGGGCTTTTTTTTACAGGACTGATAAATGTCCTGAGTGCTGTCATCTCCTCCTTCCGACATGATTCCTGCTTCAAGAAAAGAAACACGTTGTAGGCTATGTAGTATGCCTGCTGTGGCAACTTCAGGTGCCTCGGTTGAAGCTGGGAAAGATTAAACATAGGGTTTCCACACCGTGGTATTCCACCATGATAATAAGGATATTTAAAATGAAAAGGGTAATTGTCACTGTCAACATTTCTACTGTGATTTACCGTTACACTGATAATCGTTACATCGCTATATGCTACTGAGTTTGAAGACAATTTTGTGATTTCAGTATGAACATAAACTTATGTGTCATTATTTTCTCTACTAATTGTCTAGACATAGTTTTGGTTTCTCTCATGGGACAAGCAGCTCAGGGGGTTCTTTTGTCCTTGTGAAAGTTCTTCTGAGTTTGTTGAAGTTCATAAACTTTGAGCAGGCATGAACTTACATGTCCATTTTAACACCGCTCTCCTAGTGTGGTGAAGGATGTGACAAGTCTCGGACATGAATGATCGACCTGTCTGCCCTGGTCCACACTGTTGTGTTCATAATGTTACCACTATTTGCATTTGATTGTACGGATGGGGCAGGGCTCCATGTAAGGATGAGCAGCTGGGTGAATGATCACTGCACATGCTCATGTGACACTGCTATTTCTAGCCAAATCATTCCTCCTCCCTACTGCCCTTTAGCAACAAGAGCGAGTGGTGGATATGTGACACCTCGGAAAGCAGTGAGGGTGGAAGTTGAGGGCAGTGGTATCTATCCAGAGGCAACCTTGAGCTCGGTAGAACAATGGCATGTATAAATGTTAATGATTCTGTTGAAGATAAGAGATAATGAAGATCAAGAATAAGTCAAAGAAGAGTAGAATGTTTCTGAATTTTGGCTTTGTTGCTTACAAAAATCTTTTATGTTCTTTGCTTTAGTAGCTGGTCTGGCTGTGCATGCATGTTAGAGCATGTAAGGTCGGTGTGCGTCGATATCTGACACCAAGGGCCATGACAAAGCATTGGTATTTGACAGATTTGGGAACTGTCTTGGAGAGCTGTATGTAGGCAATCCCGTACCACTTTTTTCTGAATATCTTATACAGCCCCATTCTAAGTAAATTATGTCTTTAGTTTCACCTATGAGACATTTAACAGTTTAGTGTTGAGGAAATCCTAACGTGATCACACATGACTGCACTGAATGTCATTACACTTTAACAAGCTGAGACTGCCTAACAGAATTAGAAGGCTACTTATTTTTCTTTTTTAAGGGGAGTTAATCAGAGTATTCAAACTGAGTAGAGGATGTGATTAGTGGTCTAAAAAGGTCTTGTTGCACTCCTTATGTAAATTGCATAATTCATCTGCTTTATATTTCTGGTAGTCCAAACTAAAAACTGAGCAAAATATTGGAACGAAGCCTGGAAAATGCACTGGCACCAAAAAAATATTTCTGTACTACAAGAAAACACTGTGCAGTGGAGTGTGCACAGAATGAACAGGTCTTGTCCTGGAGCAAAGATTTTTTCCAGGGTAATGTCAGGCCACTTAACTATGGAAGAAAAGGATTAAATATTGTTGAAAATCTCTAGGGTTCCCTGCACTGAGCATGTGCTGACATCTTCATAATGTTTCACACATTCCAGCACCTATGGCTCTACAGTAACTGCCCCCAGTAATGCTGAGAAGGCTTACCCAGCTTCAGTCTGAACTGCAGTAAACTTCTGCTGTGGCTTGCTTAGGTTTACACACCCATGCTAAAGTTGATTTAAAAGAGGAATAAAACCCCATCTTTTGGAAATTGATGTTAATGCCTTAATTTAAAGAATTTAGGAAAATCCAACCTTTTTAAGGACATACATTTTCTTTGAGTGAATAATGTATTGAAAATAAATAAATGTTCATCCTTAAAATACAGGGGGCATAAGTATACACATCTATGTCAAATTCCGCAGGAAGAATTTTATTTTTAAAGGCCAGTTATTTCATGGATCCAGGATACTATGCATCCTGACAAAGTTCCCTTGGCTTTTGGAATTAAAATAGCCCTACATAATCACATACCCTTCACCATACATAGAGATATGCATGGGGTGCTTTCCTTAAGATCATATCTCAATGCAAATCAAACCAGCTATTAAGCTAACTGAAATAACACCATGCCAATCTCTAGGTATGGTGACAATCTTGCAACATGATTGTTTACCACCAAAAAAAGAACTGGCTACCTGGCTAAACATGTTTTTTTTTTTTATTTTTATATCGGTTCAGGCACTGACATGTTTAAAAGTATCACCGGCAACAGTATCGAAAATAAATACAATTCAACGCAACACTTGCTGAATTCTTTTTATCTGTGCCCAAACAGAGTAACATCTACACTTCGTCAAATGTACGGCATAGTTTTGCTGGCTGCCATTTAAAAAAAAATAATAAAAAAACTAGGTTGGGTGTTAAAAAAAGTTGGTCACTATTGACGGTAGCGTGGCATGTGCTAGTGATGATTCTCTCTGACCAATCAGGGGGCTGCAGTGTTTTAACTCCACCTATCGGCTCAGCTTGCTTGAATCCTTGACCAAGTTAGTACCAAAAAAGTTACCAGCTACTATCCAGAACTTGTCAATGGAAAACCTACAAATACAGGCTTTTAGTTTATAGGAAACAGTAGCAGTTTAAATCACAATATTGGTCTTAATAGTTGCAGATGACTTCCTCCAATCACCATTAATGTATAATAAACAGGCTAAACTCACTGATTTGTTTTACCACAGTGTGAAGGTCTTACTGTTTGTTTCTCTACTGCAGCTTTATCTTGCGCCTCATTATCATCTTTTGCATGGCTGCAAAGACGCAAATTGAAACTTGGAGTAGAGAGGATGCATCTAGCTGAGTATCTCTTCACATTCAGTTCTGCTGTAATTGAACTTTTCATCAAGTCATATCCAGGGAAGAATAAAATATACGTAGTATATTTAAAATCGTGGATTACTTTAATAGAGGCTGCTGTTTATCTCAGCAAGTAACAGCAGTAACTTCTTGCTGTAATAAATGATGTACATGGGAGTGTTTGGACTTTAAAGACTTAAAATGGCATTTTCATTGCAAACTGTGTATTTAAAATTCCATTGGCACATGAGAAAAACAAGAGGATTTGAGCTACATTGTGCCCCCTACTGGTGGGGCAAGACTGTGTGCTGATTTAAGGCGATGGGTGGAAAATTCTCAAGGAAAGTATTTGGATTAGAGGTGACCCAGGCAAACCCACCCTCAGCCCCATTTACATCACCGGAACACCAGCAGACCACTCGTCACAATGAGTTTTCTTCAGCTTCAAACATGCTGTGACAGCACTAAGACACAAAGTACCACATGCCATACACAACCTCAAACGATGCTGTACTCAAAAATACCTCTCCCTGAATGGAGTTATTATACTGTACATACATACATAGCTGTTTTTAAGCATTTAGTCTGAATTAGCGGTGTTGTTTTAGGCAAGCATTTCAGTTGACGGACAGAACAAGAGTAATCAAAGATTTTTTTGTAAGGAGAATTAATTTAACACTTCTCTTTATCAGCATTGATTCCATTACAAATACTACATTGAGTATTGGAAGACAAACGTTTGTGGTTTTGTGTGTGTGTGTGTGTTGAGCCATTTTAAGATGAACTCATTCATGCTTCAGAAGTAGCAGTTGTAGCAGCGTGGCTTTAACTCTCCTGCCAGACAATATTTGTACTCTGTTGACAATTCAATATTGTGATTTTGTTTTATTTTTTGTTATTGGTACACGGATTTGTTCACTATTAGAAACCTGCCTTGGACTGTTTGTTTTTGTGATTCAGAAATAGCTTGCCGAGAATAGCTTAAACATCTTGATGTTAAATCTGGGTTCTGTGCCAAATACACATTTAATGATCTCTGACCAGATATGGTAAGATTGTCACTAGTTGTCATATTTGTGTTGAAATATTATGTGGTTTCCCTTCATCACTTTTGCTTTAGGATTATTGTGCAAACATTGTCAGGACCAGAAACATCTTCCCTAGACAGAATACACCATACAGTTAATCTCCCACAGTGAAGACATGCTGTGCTGCATTCCCCAACAGTTAACTCTCTACAGTATTTTCAAATCTGACCAGCTTTATTTTCCTCCCTATTTCATGATATTGTAAGAGCATAGCAGAAGTTGTTGTTAATTCTACAATATTGTGTGGTGATTGTGTATTTAACAGGGCCACAAATCGTCGAAACTTTTGATACTGGTGTCAATATCGGTGTTTCAGCACAGGTATTCAAAGACTGCCTTTACTTTGAGAATACACTTCAACTTTAAATTAATACAGTATAAAATAAACAAATAGAATTTTAAATCAGGAAATCTGACAACAAATTCAGTGTAAACCTTTGACAGTTTTGAAACTTTGTAATATAGACACACTTCAGGATGACGTTCAATGCCAAGCCGTTTTTAGGGGCTGTTTTGCTATTAATTGCAAATGTGAAAATAAGTCTTGGAATATTTTTTTCCTATTAGTTTGTGAACTTAAAAAAAAAAAAACCTGTCTACGTTGCAAGACCCCTTGAAGTGATCAAGACCCACGCTGAAGTTGTCATGGGAAATTCTCCTCCCAGTTTACTACTCCAAGTGCCATTCTTGCAGCGCATTCTGCAGCCTATTAGCCGCGGCTAATGCTAGCGCCACATTTTTCAGCATTACTCTTAGTTTTCACTTACAATAACAGTGTTGGGGTAATCCGCTGACTCACTGACTTACATAATCCAGCCTAATCCAGCCAGCCTCGTGTCTTTTCTTTTGCTGTGTGTAGGATTTGTACGCTTAGATTAAACATATGGCTAATAGTGTGTGTGTGTGTGTGTGTGTGTGTGGGGGTTCTGCATAGAGGAATTTTTTGGTGAGATTTTAAGCCAGACCCAGAGGAAAATCATCAGCACCAAAATGACAAGAATTGAGAATAAAAATGGCAATTCAAATCCTCTCTAAATTTGGTTAATAAGATTGGGACTTTAATTGACCTTGCTTCAGATACAAACTACATAACCCATAAGGCTGCTGAAAGATTGAGGTTAAGACATGAGAAGATAACTTTAGTTGTGCATGGAGTTGGTGGTATGACCATGAAGGTGAGAACACAAAGGTATCTCCTCAAAGTTAGAGTCAAGACACCTAAAGGAACAGAGAGAGCTCATGAAATGATCTGCTACGGTTTGAATGAAATCGCCAGAGTGCATCAAGTTATTGAACCTGAGAAGTTCAAACTTAAAGAATTGGAAAGGCCAGAAGAGAACTTCTCATTAGCCACCGAGAGGGAAGACTCTCTCCCCAGAGGGTAAAAATCATCGGAGACCTTGTCTTGTGGGAGGGTCCATTATGGAAGACAGTGGGTGCAGCACATCCCGACTTATTTGAAGAAGTGGAGGTTGCCGTATATGAGTCCAAAACACACTTCGCTCGCTCCATGAGGACCGCAGTTGTCAAATACCAAGAGATAACAAGTCCAACTATTGACACAGCCCAGCTACAGCAGGAGGATGTGGCTCAGACCAAATTTGCAGCTGCCAGTAACCGTGAGTTCCTTGAGTGGTGGCGCTGGGACAGCATCGAAGCTGCATGTGAGCCAAGATGTGGAGGATGCCGATGTGGAAACTGTCCACCAGGAGGAAAATAAATTACCCTGGCAGAGGAGAGAGAGCTGGAGGTTATTAAAGGAGGCCTCACCTCCAAGGAGGGGGATGCTCACACACCAGCTCCACAATGGGATGCAAGATATCCTTGGATGGTAGATCCAGCTTCTCTCCCAAACAACAAAGGTGCAGTCCAGGCTTGTTAAGGATGGAAAAGCAACTAAGCAGAGAGCTAGATTTGAAAGTCGCATATTCTACCTAGATCCACGAAATGGTCGAACAAGGTGCAGCCATAAAACTCAGCAACAACATAACATCATGGACGAGTGGAATGGACCAGTGTGGTACATGAGCCACCTGGTGGCACCAAACCCTCATTCTGTGACACCAGTTCGTATTGTATGGAATGGTAGCCAGAAATACAAAGGTGTGGATATGAATGATCTTCTTCTGAAGGGACCAGACGTTCTCAACCCTATCAGAGCTGTCCTGCTGAGGTTCAGAGAAGGGACATGTGCAGCTCTAGGAGACATCAAAAAGATGTACAACTCTGTGACAGACTCCTCTGTGACGGAGGAGCGTGAGAAGCATCTTCACAGGTTCCTTTGGAGGGACAGCCCAGATGAAGAGATAAGTGAATATGCAATTACCAGAGTCAACATTGGGGACAGACCTGTTGGTTGCATTGCTCAGTTGACTATGAGGGAAACAGCACGCCTGCCCAACTTTCTTCACTTTGAGGATGCGCGCAGAGTCATTGAAGAGGACAGTTATGTGGATGACCTCTTAACTTCCCAAAATGACCTAAATAAACTTAACAAGATCACTCCAAATGTTGAGATCTTGAAAGCTGGAGGTTTCTTCCTCAAACCATGGATCCGGTCAGGGAAAAGTGGGAGGCAAGGAACTGAGACGTTTTAGACGATGAGATGTTTTAACAGAGATACAAGGTAGAACCTTAATTCTTCAAAATCAAATGAGGGGCGAAGACAACAAAGCCTTGGGTAACGGCTACCAAATGGATGAAGACAAGCTGTACATGTTAACCTCTTAACTTTTCCAAAAGGAAAAATAAGCTGAGAGTTGGAAAAAATCTTCTCAAGGAGGAGGTGAGAACTGGGACACCTAAGCCACTGACTAGGAGGGCTCTCTTAAGCAAAGTGACTGGACTGTACGACTCAATTGGCTTAGTTACACCAGCCAAACAAAAGGGAGCAATTCTTGTTAGAAAAGCATTTGAGGAGGGAGGGGTGGGAAAACTAACCCAAGTAACCTGGGACCAACCTCTCAGAAAGCCCCAGAGAAGAAGCCATACAGCTTTTTGAATAATATGTGCAGCTTGGACAGGTGAGATTCTACAGGAGCCTCACACCAGCTGGCTGGGAAGGGAAACCTTGGGGCATCACATTCTCGGATGGAAGTGACAAAACCTATGGCGCTGTGATGTACTTAAGATGGGAGACAAGTCAAGGCACTGAGGTTTGATTCGTTGAATCAAAAGCCAAATTGACATTTTAGTGAAGCTTCTCCAGAGTTTCCTGGGGTGTCCTCTCAGTGAAGTGAACCTTTTGATAGGCTATCAGGAATCCTTCAGATGACATGCCACTCACCACTTCAGTGTGCATTGCTTGGGAAGCCAGCTTTCTTTTTTGTGGTTTTTGTTGAGGCAATCTTTCGGTCATACTTCTTGTCTGACTGATCTGATTTCTTTACTTTCTCCACAGTTCTGAGCTGTTCAAGTCTCTCTAGTATTTCTTCTTGACTCTTCAGGAACTTCAAGAGCATGATAAAGTGGTTGTCTGATGTGCCATTGTTTCTGGTTTCAACCAAGAACATTACTCAAGTCTCTTTTAATAAAGTAAGGCAACTTGCTTTCAATGGTTTTAATCACTAGTGGGTTCTTTATGGCTCCAGAGTTTCCTAACTCTATGAGATCTGCTAGGGCCTTCTCCATTGACTGTATGAAGTCAATGACCTTTCTTGGCTGGTTCCCTTTCACATGTGGCTCTTCAAGGATTTCCACTGAACATGTCATTAGCAGTGGTGTTGGTTGAAAGTCTGAGGTCTTTTGAGAACTTGTCATCCACACTCTCCAAGAGTTGAATTTTCTTAACTTAAGTTGATCCGGATGGCTCTCCCTGCTTTTGCAGGCTTTCCCAGTCTTTCCTCCATCTGTGATATTCTCTCTTGCTTCCATTGAAGGTAGGTAGAGAGGTTTGCTTAATTCTCATTATTGGTGTGGATGTTGCCAATTGGGGTATTAGTTTCTCTCCTGGGCCTTGCTCATTGATCGTCCATGCAGTGGCAAATTTAGCTTTCCTTAACTCAAGCCTGTAGTGGGATGCTCTTACGTCCTTGACTCTTCCATCTAATCCGTCCTTTAATTCAACAGGGATACATCTCTCCCATGTTAACATTGCTGAGATGGCCTCTTTTCTTTTTTCCAAGAGCGAGGTGCAGTTCATAGCCCTCTAAATTGGCACTTTCCACAGGTACGTCAGCCGCTTTCTCATTGGAATTTTCTTCTTCCAGTATTGCCCCGAGAAGTTTACTCCTTCCATACCTCGACCACAGGTTTGTTTGAACAATGTCTCCTATTTCCACCAACTTTGCTTCACCTTCATTTACAGCTCTACTAATGTTGGCCTTTTGCTGTTCATCAAGACCTGCTTCTTCAGTCTTAATGTCAGCTTCCAGTCCAAGCCTGTAGTCATCACTGGCATCGAGCATCTTTCTGAAACAGTCTGAAAGCTTAGTGATTCCTCCTTTAACTCCACTTGAAGCATGCTACTTGCTTCTCTTGAACTGAAGTTGGCTTGTCTGGTGAAGCTGCTTTTGCAGTGGTCCTCTCCTTTTTGAGCTGCTGGACCGACTTCCCCAGGACATCTTCCGCCATCTTGACTTCCTCTTTGTCAACGACTTTTTCGTGGATCTGAAGCAGTTTATCCTGAGGCCCTGGCCGCTCCGAGTGGTTTACAACTGTTAAGTCCTCCTCTTGTTCAACTTCCAAAGTACACAAGGACAACTCAAATTTCCAACTCAATCACTTTTATTCTTATTTTGGCTTTGTCAGTTGATTGGTCTGCCAGTAGATCAGGTTGTAAACTTTTAAAGACAGAACCAAAGTTAACATTTCAAACATTTTTAAAATAAATTTTAACTGCCTTAACCACAAAGAAAAAGTTGATTTCATAAATCTTACAAAGTTAATAAAGTTCTAGCATTTAACAGAACTTAACATTTTACCATTTTTAACTTTGTACCATTCTTCTGTATCTTACTTTAAATTTTTTTTCAAACTCAAAATGAACTATTTTAGCACAAACCCATTTAACTACAAAACAATTAAGTCAATGCTGCAATGTGCGTCTTAACCAATCTACACAGCAGTTAAACATGGCTAAACATATTAAGCAACATTTCAAACATCATGAAAGTACAGTAAGTCTTGGTTCTTTCACTGTTTGCTCTTGTGGGCCCGTCTTTGCCGTTTGGTTTTGTGATGTGAACAGGATAGTTGCTGGGAAAAGTCTTCACAAGCACATCTCTTACGATGCCTTTGCTGTCAGCACTGACATCAACCACTCTAGCCAGCTTGTACTGTCCTCTCAGGGCGTTTTGGTCAGCCAACCAGACCACATCTCCAACCGCAACATTTTGCTCTTTGGTGTGCCATTTGTTCCTTATGAACAAATTAGGTCCAGCCAATTGGTTCCACTTCTTCCATAAATTGCTTTCCTCTGCTTCAATACGTTTGTCTTTTGTAAGGGTAGCCGTCGCCACCTATTTATAGAGATGTTCAGCGTCTTGTCATTCTACTTCCCACTAAAGAATAAGCAGAAGTATGAAGGGCTTGTGTGACTTCTCTGGGTTTGAAAGAAATGCTCTCTCATAGAACTGCACTTCCCAGAGTGCACCAGCAGCAGCAAACTGGCTGCTTTGTACCTGATCAGTCATCACTGATTTGGAGCACCTTTTTAAGACATGGAGGTGCTCAGTCATTCAGGTAAACAAATTGCAGAGAGAAAACTCTCAAAGTTCACTCACTCAAGTTCAGTCCACAGACGCCCATGGTCAGTGAAATGTTTTATTTACTTTCATGATGTTTGAAATGCTGCTTAATATGTTTAGCTATGTTTAACTGCTGTGTAGATTGGTTAAGACACACATTGCAGCATTGACTTAATTGATTTTGAGTTAAATGGATTTGTGCTAAAATAGTAGTTCATTTTGAGTTTGAAAAAAAGTAAGATACAAAAGAATGGTAGAAAGTTAAAAATGGTAAAATGTTAAGTTCTGTTAAATGCTGGAACTTTTATTAACTTTGTAAGATTAATGAAATCATCTTTTTCTTTATTCCATGTGTAATGCTTAAGTGGTTAAGGCAGTTAAAATTTATTTAAAAATGTTTGAAATGTTAACTTTGGTTCTGTCTTTAAAGGTTTAGAACCTAATCGACTGGCTAATCTACTGAAAGATCAATCAACTGACAAAGCCAAAATAAGAATAAAAGTGATTGAGTTGGAAATTTGAGCTGTCCTTGTTCAATTTCCAAAGGACACAAGAGGACTTAACAGGACTTTAATATGAGAGGTGATCTCAGTTTTATCTCCAGAGTCAGGCTGTACCTGACTTTAAACCAGTTGTTAATTGGGGTTTTATGTATTCAGGCATAATATACATTTTTATTTATCAAATTGTTAGAACTTAAAGGAAAATGCTTAGATTTTTGTCAAATAAGGTAACATAGACTCATTGCCTATACTGTACACAGGCTGATTATGCTTACTGACATATATATGTGTCAGTGCAGAGGCCAGGCATTCCTGCAAAGTGGTGGCAGAGCAGTGGGCCCAATGTTCCCCCACCGCCGCCACATCTCCCACTACGTGCGCACACGAGCAGGTCTAATCAAAGCACTCCATAGTTTTCTGTTAGCTGGATCATGTGCTGGAAGCGAGGATTAAGAGCAGAAGGGCGCAGGCCACTAGATCCAGCTTAGGAGGGTCTCGCTCTCGCTTTCTCTCCCCCCCTGTCTGTCCTGCCATCTATGATCACAAATGTCCATCATAATGTAGGTACTTACAGAGTTAATAGAAACAAACATGCGTTTTCATACTATATGGTTGTATATGTCCACAGTTGATGCATTACTTTTTTTCCCCATCCTGGTGAATTTCTCCTTTTCCTGAAATTTGTCCACAGACACTTAATACTGTGACATAAATTAGTAAGCCCATATCTACAGCAATGCAGGTATTTTAAACTCTGTGTCTATAACCTTAACCCTGTACCACCTGCTGTTTGGCCTTTAGCACGCTAGCGCTATGTAGAACTTTCTCAGTCATAAAAAAGTACAATGCGGAGGACCTGGAAATGTATTTTATATTTGTAATTGATTTATATACTTTCTATCAGGGCCATTTTCTGTAAAACGGTGTCAAAAGACATAAAATCTACTTTTGACTCAATATTCTATTCAATTTTTGATGACAATAAAAATTAAAAAATATGAATTTTTATAAGCCTAAAAGAAACATTACAAGATCTCCAGGAGGTAGGTTTTTTCAGAATCAGAAATACTTTATTGATCCCCTTAATGGCTGTTTAAACTGTTTATGAACTGAAAGTTCAGTGTTACACACTAACACACCAAAAAACACTTAAATCTGTCTTCTAGGAGCTTTTCACTGTTTGTACAATTTTCGGACATTTTTTTTTTTTTTTTTAAACCTTGTCCAAGTTCTCAAATTGATCACGTGACTCTTAGATAATCACATAACAGTCATGTCGGCATTTTCAAAAACCTAATTTTTGTCTTTGCACATAACACCACAGGCCATTGTTGTTAGATTTCCACTGTGGAGGACACTATTATTAAGATTTCATTAATCTGGAGGATGGATAGAAGGCCAAAACAGAAGGGACAAGATGCTTTAGTTCCCATTAGATGGCCGTAGCCTCAAACATAATTAGTCATGTTTGTACCTCTCCTTTCCCACCAAGCCTCTTTTCCTTTTTGGGCGACGTTTTCAGCACTCTCTAATACCGGCACCCACTTTGCCCCAGTAACACATTTTAATACCCCAGAGAATGCCAACAGTAGATTACCAGTCTTGGAGAAATAGGTAGGTAGTTTGGAGGTCCTGGCAGTGCTTTGCAACTACAGAGCCAGATCAGCATTTCTGCCCTTCCTCACCTAAGATGAGGAGAAATCGGTAAGGGTAAGCTGAGGAGGAAGCACGGGTTAAAGGGGCAGGCTTTGCTATTGGGCACCTAATGCTGATTCGTGGAAGAGAACTGGAACTGTCTGGCTAAAGCTGTGTGTGGGAGGGGGGTGAGGAAAACATAGAGAGGGTCAAGGGTAAAGTGACTCCTATACCCAGGAGCATGAAGGCAGATGGAAGAAAGGAAAGAAAGCCGGACTTCAACCTCAAAAATCCCCTACTGTTGGTATGTACCAAGCCTAATTGTGTCAGTAGTCCTATGATGTGAAGGCTAGCCAAGAAAACAAGCTCCCTTACTGTTGGTAAATAAGTAGTTGGCTCGGCATTCATGTTTGAGGCACATTTTGATTGCTCAATTAGGATCCTTGTTGTGAGCATGGTTTATTCACAGAGGTGACTAATAGTTTCTGCTGGCCTAAAAGCTTTATTTTGGGCACTGCATCCTTTGTGTTGCTGCTATTTTAGCCTTAGTGGTTTTATGCATTGTGTGTGTGCTTGTATATATCTTTGTCCGCACTCAGCTGAACCTTTCTAAATTATACTTTCAAATCCCAGATTTAGTACGTAGAAGAAATTAAAATAATATGAACTTCTGTTAAATGTTCAGTCTGTAATGTCTGTGTATGAAGCATGTACAGACACTCAAGCACGGAGGAGTCACTTTAGCCACTTCAGGGTGAGGGAGTCAAACCCATGTACAGCCTCCACTGAAACCAGAGAGAGCTGACCTTAAGAGTATTTAAACATGAGGCTTACTCAACACTGAAAGCCAGAGATTGTTAGCTGTAACACTGCCTGCTTTAGTGTTGCCGAAGGCTCAGAAATGTGTTCAGTCTATGGAATGTGAGACTTGACATTTCTCTGATTTTTGTCGTCCCTTAAAACTTGATTTGAAAAAGGTGGCTCGCCAACCTCCATATTAAAGAGGATCTATTGGGAAAGTGTTTCACATCCTAGACAGCACTAAGTGTTGTCTGTGTGTTCCCAGTATACAGCCTTGTAGAATGTCAGTGTTTAAATTGATGTAGATAGTTAACTCAATGTAGATGGTTAACTCAAAGAGATTTATGACTATTGGCTCTTTATCATTGCCGCCAGTGGTGTGAGAGTGCGGATGACACAAAACTCATTCATGAATCTATTTAATCATCAACAGTGCGTTTACAATACTCCAATGTTCTTCATGAATTTGAATTCTACAGAAAAGCATTAGTTTTGAACATATACAGTATTCCCCAACATAAATGTATCGGTACACATTTGACACCCAAAATCACATTATAAACTAATAAAGTTGCCACATGCTGTCAATTCTTGTTTAACCTAAATAAAGTATGTGAGAGATTGTGCACTGATGTTTTGCTGCTGCCTTGGGACTTTAGTGATGTCGAGGTGACGGCAGGATGATGATAACTCACCTCTATTGGTGTAAATTAGCCAAAGAAGTGTTCAAAGACAACTATGAGGATGAATGATTTATCTGCATGCCCACAGTTTTTTATTTTACAGATTGCTTGTGTGGTTGGAATGGCCGTCAGAAGCAGTCTGAAAGATTACCAGAATTACTTGCTTATGACAACTGGACTTAGTGCTGCAATGCAGACCCACGGCGGTTGTGAGAAAATGGAATGAGCGAGAGGATTTATGGAAATGTGTCTGTGTTGAGAGCCACATGTTCTTCGTAGTCATGCATGCTGTTGTCATTCTTATCAACCCCCCTCCTGCTCATTGAGGCTGACTGATCTCGACACTGTACAGAGTGTGTGTGTTTTGGTTCTAAGACAGCGCCTCCCTGCTGCGAAGCAAAGAGCCAGAGGCAGCAGGTGCAGCTGACGCAGATAGGCTTTTTAACAGGCAGGGCCAGTGGGGGGGACAGACAGAAAGAGAGTGAGTGAGAGACGATAGAGCAGAAAGCCACAGGAATTCAAACAAACACAAGATCAGGCCTCGAGCACAGTACTGGACAAATGAATTTATCGGCCCTATTCTAGTCCTTGTATAGCATGTGACAGCGAAGGGAACAGGACCTGAACTGCCCAGAGTCACCAGACATTGCCTAAGCTTCAATGGTGTACGTGAGTAATGTGTTTTTGAGTATATGGTTTTAACAGTAAAACAATTGTGAGTAGGTCAAGCAAGAAACTGTAAGCATTGAATATTTTGTGAGGCGGGTAGTTTTTGGTTGAGCCAAACAGCGGTAATTTTTCAAAAGCTTAAACATTTATAAAGATGCCATACCTATTTAGAACAAAAAGCTTCAACTCAGTTGCCTGCTTTATCTCTCATAGACAAGACTAGAAAGGCTTGTTAATGTCTGAGGTAGTCTGTGTGTAGGATATGTCTTGCCATACTTCTTGAAGTATTCTTGTGGGTGTTAAGGAACTGCTGAAGCAACATGGGCTCAGCTCTGAGCCTGCAGTAAATCTGGTCTGCACTCTTCATTGTGTTGACAAGCCGCTGTCTCTGCCTGCTCAAACCAAGTCACATAAAGACACACTGTTCAGCATGTCCTTAAAAGGGACAATTGTGGCAGAGAAAGAAATGCAGAGAAAGTGATGGGTGGATTGTAGCCAAGTAACAGTGTTGAGATACTGTGTGCTCTTGTGTTACCAAGTAAAATGGCCCAAAGTGGCTGGCTCATTTCATCATATGCATCATAGATGATTGTGTAACTCCGAGCTCACGCTGTTGCTTTCCATCTAAACGTGTATCAGTCTTCAGGTGCCAAGATGTGCGTATTCTATTGACCAGTGTAACCAAGGGAATGCTAGTGCTCCAAATGCCCTTGATCCGTCTGCATGCTTTTCTCCGGCTGAACAACCCATCCACACACAGCTTCACCGCCTCTCCCTCTCGTCTCCCCCTTGTTATTTATCCTCCTTTGCTGTCATTGGCTGCCTCCTCTCCATCTGAACATCCTCTCGGCACACAGGCAGCCAGTCAGCGGTACACCTCAGTCTCTCGGATATTCGTCATTGGCTGGAGTGTGCTGTGAATGCAGATACTGTCCTTTTAAGAGGCAGTCTAGACTCAGCTGGCTGCACTGCTCTCTCCCTGTTACTTTCTCTTGTTAGCTCGCTCCGTTCTTCTCTCTCCTGCAACACCACCACAACCTGCTGATTTCTCACAAAGCCTTCCCTCCTTCCTTTTACTCCTCCTCTCCTCCTGTCATCAGCTGTTCTATTCCACTCCCTCCTCATAATTTTATTTTCCATCATATTACAAGCTTATCTCCCGGTTCTATTCTCGGTCAGTTTTTTCTTTTTCACCTTTTGATTTCTCAGTGTTCCTTTCCCCAATACTCTCATTTTATCTTTGACATTCATTCACCTCCCCTACTTTTACACCCTTCACTGATGTGAGGAGACATGAAGGTGAGTTGAGTTGATTTCCAGGCCTATTGTCTATTTGTTTCTGTTTGTCTTAACCATATCTCTTGTTTTTGTTTTAACTTCATAAGACATCTGGTAGATGGGAGCATCCTGTGTCCTTGGAGGCATATACTGCAGTTGTATGCTTCAGGTGTAACAATTAGCCAGCACTGGATATAATGCTGCTGTGAGTCATCATCTGACGCTGCATGTATGTTTCTTGCTCAGGTCCTTTTTGTCATGTGCCTAAAGAGGAAGGGTTAGTTGATGAGAGGAGGTAGGGAGGGTTTGGATCAGTGCGTGTATAGTGCAGCCGCGTGTCAATGCAGATTGTTGCTCGTGACAGTGTTTTGCACCAGCTGAGGCTGTGGTGCAGTGGCATCTCAGGCAGCTTAATGAGCACTGTACAGCAGCGATAGCAATTAGAGAAGTGATCACAGTAAGTAGTTTCTCTTTACAGTCATGGCACACAACACAAATGTATCTAGAGGTCAATGCTGTAACAGGTAAAATGCTCTGCTCAGGTTGTGCTATAGCTGGATATTCTCTTCAGTTAATTGTCAAAGAAATGTGAATATTCTCCACAGGTATTGTACAACTTCCCTTTTTAAAATCTTTGTGTCCTCTTGACATCCCAACTAAATATTCAAACATAGAGAGCTTGAAGACCTAATTTAGTCAAATGCCAAGGTCAGCACTGACTAGCTAGGCCCCCCACTATATATTTTACAAACACGTAGAAATTGGCAAAATTAGAAAATCCCGATTGCAGTAAAAGAAATAGCAATAACGGGATATAGAGTATTCAAAAAGACTGTTACAGTATTTGCTTCCATGCAGATGTTTCCAAAAAAAGGTTGCTACAGTATTTCATTTTAACAACACCAAACAATATAATAAGTTGTCAAGTAAAATCCAGTCATAAATGTCTATTAAATTACATAAAATAAAATCATGGATATCTCCAGGTCATAAAAAAGGGGAACAGCAGTCACATCAAACAGCTCCCACATCCCCCGTGGTCTCAGGTTCAGCACCTTGGACAGCGGTCGTGACACACTTTGTGCAGAACACGCTTAAAGAATCACCTGAGCTGAAAAAGGAAGCTGTATGTTTTGATCGTTTCAAACCGTTATGACAGCTGAACATTTATCTGGTCGATTTTTAACACACAATAGTCCTGTTGTGATCCAGAATCAAGGAAAAAAAAAAAAAGTGGATCCATCATCTTTATAAACATGCGCAAGGCTTGTGTATTAGACATTTTTAATTAACTGTAGTTCCAGTTGTCATGAAATATGTGCATGTCTATATGACAACTACACAACTATTCAAGACATACTTTCTCCCCCTGTGAGTGAGTTTCCTTCACATTACTTCCCTTTGGTAAAGTAACCATTGCTGCCAGTTTTTCAAATTGAATTCAGCATTTTACTGTTTCATCTTCTGATTAGTTTTCAACATCTCCATGACCAGAAAAACAGCAACGTAATCGTGTTATATATTCTAATGTAGCAAAAAGCCATTATAACTGCCGGTGAATCTGCATTATAGAACTGCTTGTTTTCTTAATGGAAACCCTGACTGAGAGGATGTTACCAAATTATATTTTTGTGTGTAACAATCCCTGAAGGTATATTTGAAAACTAAGTGGTGGATATGACATTTAATATCTTTGCTACTGTCACGTTTTTAAAAAAAAAATTTTTTTTTTAAGTAGACTATTATTAGTAATGAGAAAAGATGACCTTCATACTGGTTGCATTACATTTTACACAACTCATTTTTATGTTTCTTCTAATGTTTTGCTTTAACCCTCACGTTGTCCTCGGGTCAAATTGACCCATTTTCCTATATTAATGTTATTTCTAATAACCCAAAATAACATGATTGATTCCCAACAATACTCTTTGGCAAGTACAAATCTCTACTTTCAATTTTGGGGTGTCTTTTTAAATTTTGGAGAAAAAATTGAAGTGGTTTTGAAATAGTATTGAGTAAAAGTTGACATATTCCAGTCTGTGATTATCCATCAACATACTTTCCTTTAATTTTAATCTAAATAATTCCTAATTTCTGCTTTTCTAACTCAAACATTAGGTATAATTTCCAAAATATTAGGTTTATTGACCATAAATTCCAAAAATAACTGTAAAACTAAAGTTAATAAGTTAGCGTTCCATAGCATTAAACGTAAAAAAAGTGATAAACATTGAAAAAAGGGACAAAAATGTAAAAAATTTAAAACATTGATTAAAAAGCGTCGTGTTTCAGAAACTTTCAGTTTCGACAGGAAGATAACACAAGGGTTAAAAAGGCTTGAACTCTTCAAGTTTTAAGTACCTAATGAGTAATGTTCATTGGAGCCGTGTGGATGCTCACAAGTCACACAGCTTGTGTAACCTTAGATGGCGAGGACTCCTAACATACTGACGATCATATAGCTGATGTATTGTCAAGAAATCCATCTCATATGAGCTCTGTTTTGCTTGCATTAGAAAAAAAAATGTGAAACTGAATCCTGGTGCATACTGTGTTCTCCATGAATGGTTGCTGTATGTACTAACTCATGGAAGGATTTGCTGTTTAAGTAGGGGTGGGAATCAGCAGACTCCTCCCGATACGATATCATCACGATACTTATGCCACAATACAATATTATTGCGATTTTTAGACATATTGCAATATTCTGCAATAATATTGCAATTAATAATCTTTTTCCAACTTCTAATTTTCCCAATTTAAAATGATGTCCCCAAAAGGAAACTTTGTCAACATCTGTTTTATCTAAAAAGAAACATTTCTCTCTTTGTTCATATCACTTCAATTTTATTGCTGTAAAATGGGACACACACATAATAACAGATCAATACTTGGCGCCTATGTAAAAAGTCTGTGTTTTCCACGTTCACACCGTGCAGTAGACATTTAAATGTTTTTAAAATCTCGCTAACACACCAGATATTAAGAGCCGCAGACAGGCGTTTTGGGAGGATTCCTCATGGAGGACACACCACGTGACCTTATTTTGGCAGAGAGATGTACGGTAGTGAACAGGGAGAAACAATTATTTGATCCTGTTTGAATTGAGCAATAATCTACACATTTGACAATTCAAAAGATCATTTTGTTGATCATTGATTTTGTTGTAAAACTGATGGAAGTATTAGACTTTGAAAATAGACAATTAGACTATTTTCCCCAATGTCGCATAAGTGATGTTTCGCTGAAGCAATGATGCCTGTGTGCGTCGTACAGGGACATAATGTGATAAATAGACGCTTGATAAAACAAATCAGGTAAAATAACCTCACGTGCTGTGGGACATAGGCTACGTTAATTGGCTAGTTAGCGAGCATAGACGAGATATGTATTTCACTGAGCGATTTCACACAAAACTAAGTGGTACTACGACAAACAGTGACGTTCCTGAGATGGGAAATTCTTTTAAATTCACAAACAACATATGTATAATCTATGGCTCAATTCAACAGGGATCTCAAATTATATTGTACATTTGTTTCAGAAATAAGGTCCCATAGGGTCCACCGGAATGGGAGGAACTTCACCTCTATTAATTTCCTCTACAAAGAAAACAATAAAAATAGACATTTCACAGGTTATTAGGGTGAAGGTCGACATGTCTACATAGAGCTGTCTGATTGGTCTCTGGGCCATCAAGCAGTCACACACAGTTTCACTTTATATACTGAGTATATCCTGTAACCCTGACAAAGGCTATTGAAGCAAAAACACATTGTTTGGTATTATTCCCCTTAGACTAGTTGGCTACTTTGCATGTTTATAGTACTAAGGAACAATTTTAATCTCCTCCATAGCACATCAGTCAATGAGAGATCTCCACAGGTTACCACTAGACTACTTCACCCTGGAGAAAATTGGTTTTATCAGCACAACTGGGAGTGGCGGCATATGAGCTGGTGTTCATGTGTTGCACAGCAGGTAGACGAGGTCTTCAGAAATGGAACAAGTGTCAGCTGCAGCTGTCATGTTAAGTTTCCCTGTAGACCTGAAATTGTAGACCTGATTAAAAAGTCCTGGCGCTTGTGTACACACTCACACTCATGCTCATCTTTCCTCCTTCTCACACTGGAACAGTGTACTCTGCATTCTCCGGTGTTGTGTCTGACTGTTTTCTCTGTGGAGTCTCTGGTTGTGCTTGGTGGATGGCCATGTTTGACTGTGTGATCCTCAAAATACAGTGACTGTAAAATGTGTTATTTATACAGCACTTCTTAAAAGTGTTAAGTTTTCAAACAAAAAGGCAGTTCAAATTAACATATTCCAAATTGAGGTGTAGAACATATTTAGGGTAACTTTGAAGTCTCAGAATGCCTGTATGTTGGTGAAAACTAATATATTTTAACATTATTAATATCATTTTGATGAACCAGTGATATGTGTCATAAAGCACTTAAGAAATTAATAGAATTTTAGAGCTTCAGATAGAGATACCATCCTACCTATGATTTAAGTGTTGTCATTAGCAGTCTTGATGAACATGAGTTCATGACTTCAGTTTATGGACTTAAGTCCAGGGGCACTGAACCCTGCTCAGATCTCTCTTTGGAGGAAAGCAGGTTAAAAGAAAATTTCCTTTCAGGGATCAATGAAGTATCACATAATTTGCTTTCTTAGAATCTCCGAGCTCTCCTTTCCTCTATGTAAAAAAAGAACGGTCCTGGGTTCTGTTGAGTTAATGTGAAATAAGATTTTTAACAATTAAAAATGTTCAGTGTCACAGGTACTAGATTTTACGGAGGTATTGCGCAGACCTGATCAAGACAGAAATTATCATCTTTTTATGTGGGTGTTGTGGTTCAACAAAGGATAAAGGATAGCAGCATGTGACCTTAACTGTTCCAGATGGAGCCCTTAGTCAAGAGGAGGGAGCCGTAACTTGCCGCAAGCTATTTAGAAAGGAGCTGCCTGCCCCCACGCGATGAGGAGTACACAGTCTGTTCATGCCGACGGAATGTGCTAGTCCAGCCTGAAAGCTGTTTACATTTAATGCTCCCCATTAACAATTTGCTTAACCATAGAAGGAAATGTGCTGACATTAACCTCAATGACATGACTTTGATTATGTGGCATAGACAGAAGAAAAAGAGGAGAAAGAACCCAGACCAAGTCATTTGTGGTGTAGAGGTTTCTTGGGGACCACCAGAGGCTTCAGTGTTGGTGGCCCCATCTGTTTGTTAAGCATGTTGTCATTGTTGCATTGTAAATAAGCCTTGTGGAACTTTAAAGGGACGTGGGAAGCTATTTGCTGGTTGTTCTAGTGGATATGATGTGATTGACTTTCTATCAGATGCACTCAGCAAGTACAGAGCCCACGCACTCTTATTACAACAGCAGTGATTCTGTTCTCAATTTGTTTCTTTAAATATTTATTAGTTTATTTTCAAAATCCACATGAATCACTTTTTACACCGGCATGAATTTGATCTCCTGCAACAGTACTTATTTTTTTTTTTAAAAATTACATCACTTTTAGTTGGTTCACCTGTTACTCATGTTATTTCCTTCAAGCAATGTAGCATTTAAAAGGCTTTTTTTTTTAAACAAAGTCCAGCACAGTACTAACTCTTCATAAAAGGCTATTACATCACTTCCGGCAAACTTCACAGAACGATTAGGGCAAAACAGCATTACTGATCTGTTTTAGCCAAATATTTTCTGGTCCAACACAAAACACAACACCGGATCCGACAGTAGCGTGTAGTTCACTACTGAGCTTGTTTAACCTCTCCAACCAAGTTCAAATAAAAAATGTGTTCAGTTTACAGTGTTATAAAACCACCAAAAAAAAGCACATAATCTTCATTGTTGAACCTGTTACAAGAAGTTGTTTGCTGTATTTGCTTAACAATTATTTGACAATTCTCTGTAGATCAAGTTATTGTTTCACCTCTGTATTTTAAAATTCTTATAATAATCATCCTCACCACTGCCCCATTCGCAGGAGGACCATGCTTATTGTCAGATTATAGATCTGATGACAAGATATGTAATCTTTTTTTATATTTTAGGTGACCTCCTAAATAGCTAATGTCACAGCCGTTAAGGTTTTTGTACACAAGCATTATTTAGTTTACAAAAGATGCAAGAAAATACAGAGAAGTTACATTTTCACTACTATATTATTAGTTTACTTAACTGAGCCCCAAATGTGCAGTTATGTGAACCGTTCGCACCTCTTGCAGCAGTAAAACATCACTGCTGATGTTCTTACTGCATTGCAGTATTAACTTAAATCCATTCACTTGAGTTTTTTTATTTATTTTGTACTGCAGCAAAGCCTTTGATTTAGTTGAACTTGTACTCCAAAGCTTATTACAAAACTTGTGTGTATCTTTGACGGTCACACAGCAAGCACAGTTTATGCTGAAGCTGAAAGAGCAAAGAATAGACAGGTAATGCAATTTGCCATGCAAGTATTCACCAGGCTGTCGGTAGGCTGTCTCTTGGTTCACATTTCTATTTTAATAAGATCAACGTGATCACAATGCTTTCAGGCATTTCAGGAAGTGCTACAAAATGTTTATGTAAAACATTTAATATCTTTGCTAATTGTGCCTATTATGAGTCAGAAGCATCACTGTGTCAGATGGGAATGTGATAGTGGTTGAGATAGTTTAGTGGCCTAACATAGAAACTCACTAAATTATATATTCCAGTCAAAGGCTATCTGGATGTGTGGCAAAGGAAAAACTTGTGAAGTGAATGCAGGTCTGGCACAGACGGCTGCCACCCTGTTCTTTGCTCAAATCTCATTCTGGATACTGTGGTTTTTGTATAGTCTCTGTGCTAAAAGCAGGCCCTCTGAACGGTCTGATTTGATTTCTTTGAAGTGCACTGTGATGTCCTATTGTGGCTATCAGAGATGTCCTCAGCTTTCCCCACAGGAGTGCACTGCTCCCCATTTCATCAAAACTCAATCTGCATCATCATCATCATCCATCCTGAATCAATCAGTTGTTGTTGTTGTTGTTGTTGTTGTTTTCATAAGTTCTCCTCCTCTCCTCTTTGGTCCCTCCCCTCCTTTGTTTTAGGTTTCCTGAAGAAGTCACAGGGAGGTTTTGTCAGATGGTAGCTGCTGTTGATACAGAGTAATCATGGCTTATGACACTAATCTGTTTCTGTGTCTCTTTTCTCTTGTTTCTCTGGCAGGTGAAGGATCGTGCGGACAGACGGTCTCACACTAAGCTATGGAATGCTCCCTGCACCCACCATCACTAGTCTCCAATCTTTGGACTGAGCTCCAAACACTTAGTTAGCAGCTGTGCTACTCCCCTCAAACTCTTTATAACCAGGGGACGAAGAAAGGAGTGGACTTAACTTTAAGTCCTTTTGCTAAAAGCACACAGAGCAGCACAGAATATTGAAGCTATTTTTGTTTTGTTTTTTGCCACTTGGATTTTTTGTTGGTGAAAACATATCAAGATGGATTTGACGCCGTATCTGTGGATGGTGATCCTTGGCTTCATCATTGCCTTCATACTGGCCTTTTCAGTGGGCGCCAATGATGTGGCCAATTCTTTCGGCACAGCGGTGGGGTCCGGCGTGGTCACATTGAAACAGGCCTGCATCCTTGCATCCATCTTTGAAACACTGGGCTCAATGCTGCTCGGGGCCAAAGTGGGTGAGACAATTCGAAAGGGCATCATAGATGTCAACCTGTACAACGAAACGGTGCCCGTACTTATGGCAGGGGAGGTCAGCGCCATGGTCGGTAAGTTGGACACAATTTTACATTGAGTGTACAGCTGTAGTGATTAGTCAATTATTCAATAAGTTGACCAAAAGACATTTTGACAATTGTTCTATCATTTTAGTCACTTTTCAAGCAAAAATGCCAAATATTCTTTAAGCTTCACAATTGTGAGGATTTCCCAACATGGGCTCAACAGATTAATTTGATAATAAAAGTAATTGTCAAACGCAGCCCTGAAGTACATCAAGAGAAACCTCTGTGATTATCACTGTTAAGATGTGAAAATTGTGAAATTTTTGCAGAGTGCGTTTTCTTACCGGTGATTGGTTTCTTACCCATCATTTTATTTTGTACCAAAGAGTGGGCTGGCCTGCTCTCACCATCCGGAGAGAGCAACATTGTTTACAAGGCTTTACAGTATGTGGCAAGGTTCTTCTAGGGGTGGGAATCACCAGACGCCTCCTGATACGATATCATCACGATACTTATGTCACAATACAATTTTATTGCAATTTTAAACATATTGCAATATTCTGAGGTATATTGCAATTTATTACCTTTTTTCCAACTTCTAATTTTTCCAAATTTCAAATTATGTCCACAAAAGGAAACTTTGTCAACATCTGTTTTATCTAAAAAGATAAATTTCTCAGTTTGTTCATCTCACTTAAATTTTATTGCTGCAAAATGGCATAGTCAAGCAGACAAACTGACCAACACATGTATAATAAAAGATCGATACTTGTCTTTGCTGCTAAGTTTCACCAACACAACATATTAGACATGCTCACAGACACACATTAGACTTGGCATGCCACGCATGACAATAATTTAGGACATGTTGCTTTTAACTTTTATGTTCCTGACAGATGGAACAGTCTTCAGGGCTCGGCGACGCATTACATAGGGACTGCTCTTGTTTTTAATAGCCCTTTAATTCGTCTACATCTGTAATTTTCATTCATTTTTAGATTATCAATGTTTTTACCTATGGTATTTTGGTATTGTTTTATAATATTTTCGGATCATATTTATATTTTATATGTACTGTACTTTTGGAACTGTTTCTTTATATGAGCTATAATCGGGGCATCATTGGAAAAGAGAGCTTCCTCTCAATGGCCCTGCCTAAATAAAGGTTATAAATTGTTGCCGCTTAATAAACATACCATCATTTAATGTATTTCAGCTTTTGCGGAGCAGGCTCTGCCATTCCCTCTGCTATGCACGTTTACTAGTAATTTGAACGTGTGTTGGTTCATGTTTACCCCTGTAAATGCCTCATGTGCAACTTTCATCAGGTCACAAGTCAAGTGCAATTTTATTTTATTCGTTTCTTCATATTATATACACATTATTCAAAGACATGTAACATTCTCCTGTAAAATACATACATGCATGAATACATACATACATACATACATACATACATACATACATACATACATACATACACAGCCCTTACAAACAACTCTGAGCTGTCGTGAGTCCATGTGCACCCAGACTACCCTCCGAATGTCCATAGGATTACATGTTTGACGTTTTCACAAAATTAAAAGGAAACTTCTGCAACTTTTCATTTTTCTTTTTTGCTCACAAATCAAAACTAAACTGCTAAATTACAAACTCTAGGAGTGTTTTTGTACTCTAGTTGGTAAAAGTTCATTTGAAGAACATCTGCACTTTGATTTCTGAACCTCCTTCTTTATTGGATTCATGAGAGATGTCATAAAATTGTGTCCTTGAAAAGTTTCAAAGCAACCTCACAAACTCCCAAAAGTTTAACTTATTTTCAGATAAATCCTATGATTAAACATTTCCAGAGAAAGACCTGCCCTTGTCTTCACATTAAAACCCATTTACAGTGGAGCACAAGCCAACAGTAGCTTTACTCATCAAAATTTGATTACCTCTGTAAATGAATGGTGCAGAACAGAAAACAATGGGGCTCTCGCTGATACAATGCCATTTTGATGACAGAGTGACTGCTGGAAAACAGTGATAAAAGGTGACATTATGCACAGGGGATTGCTGTGTCCCTGAAAATTCACGTGTGGCTGGCTGCCACAAGTGAATGTTAGGGAAACACTGGACAGTTTTTCTTAATCTCAAACAGGAAACATTTTCCGGCTCATTGTTATAATATGAGAAGAAGTTTTAACTTCTTGATTTGATTAAATAAAAGCCGGAAAATGCTTTGATTCTGTCCAGCAGATTTTATTGTTTGACTAAGATTCACAGAAACGGCACAATACAGTATATCCTATAATGTAGCCTACATGTCACCATCTAATTCAGGGCTTTAATAAAAGACGTCTTATTCAAATAATGGCCTCTGTTGCCAAGAAATAAATTGACCTGTGGGAAAAGATTGTGTTAACAGACCTCATGGAAGGATTGTCTTGCTAAATCAATGTCTTGATAAATGAACCATTATCCTTTTTGTTTGTCATTATGAGCACCTGACTGCAGATTCATTTTTGAAGCAGGCTTTCAGTGTATCTCAAAATGTGCCTTTGTCAAAGATAAAAGTAGTAAGTGAGTAAATGGAGCGCTGCGATTACTGTATCTCATTTAGCTATTTTAGATTAGATTTTAGTGTAGCCTACATGTGCAGACAACTTTTTGAGTCTACTGTACTGTGCTGATACAGTATGTCTGCAGTTTTTAGATGATACTGAAACTTAAAATATGGGTTCACTTGTGCCAACCTTTACAAACTACACAGACCTGAAGCATTACTTTTGAATTTCAAAACGCATTTAAGATGTCATGTCATAATGCAGTTTTAAAAAGTATTCAATCCAAAAAGGTTAACAACAAACAGAAGCACTGTCTCTACATTTGTGCACAAAAATGACACAATGATGCAATTCATATATGTGGCATTGTTTGCTCTAGGTTACATCTTGTACTTCTTTGTTCCAGAACAACATTTTTGATGGAAAGCAATTGAATATGAAACATTTCTGAGATTTGTGTGTCCGTTTCGATCACAGGTTCTGCAGTCTGGCAGCTAATCGCTTCCTTCCTCAAACTGCCCATCTCTGGAACTCACTGCATTGTTGGCGCCACCATCGGTTTCTCCATGGTGGCCATTGGCACCAAGGGCGTACAGTGGATGCAGCTTGTCAAGATGTGTGTGTGTGTGTGTGTGTGTGTGTGTGTGTGTGTCTCCCTCCTTATGCCTGCATATGATTATTCTTGGTGTATACAGTGTACAAATGAGACTTTATGCCTCAGAAAGGTTTTTAGCTCTGCAATACATTAAAGGTGGTGACACCTCAGAGATGGCCGGTGAGCGCCACTAGTCAACCATTGTTGGCTTTTTGGTGTCTGTGCTGTCGGTGAGAATAAGCAAAATCTGTGCACGAGAAGAAAAGTGGAAGTGAGGAAAGCAAGCGAGTAAAATCGTTTGTACATGAAGTCTTTTCTGATTTATTAATTTTTTCCCCATCTCATCTGATCAGTCAAACACACAGGTCTGTCAAAACTGTCCAAAAGATTACTTTTGAATGTTTTTTTTCAAAAATAAAAAATGATTTGACTTCTTTCAAATATCTATTTCTGCATGTACAGTATGTCCATAAGAGGGCAAGCGTACAAGATACATAACTATTTGTAAAGTTATATTTATTTTAACATAAACTTGTCTTTTAAAAAATAAAATTAATAAAAATATGTTTTGTACCGTAAACATAAAGACTGTAGACCTCTTTCCGTCTGCACCGTGGTTGGTGCAAGACAGAGAACTGATCTCGCAAGCAAGCAAGCAAGCCAGCTAACTAGCCGGCCACAAATTTGCAAACTTGTTTTTTATTCACACAGCCTATGAAAGCAGATTGCTATGGTCAGATGAGTGACAACTTTGGTCAGCTCATTTTTTGTAAAAAGAATGGAATGATCGCACGTGGGTTGAATACTCAAGCGAGCAAACTAGCCAGCAAAGCACAACTGGCTGATCATTTCTTCTGCTTCCCCACCAAAGGGAGACTTCATTTTTGACAGAACAGATGACCGCCCGGGAGATAGTCAAGCTAGCTAGCCATCTCCTGGCGTCTGCTGTTGCCCCGGCGGGGAGTTAAGCAGTGGGGCTGATGGCCGTGCTCTGCCGCTGACTGATTCAGGCAAACACTGTGTTTTTGTATGTCTCATAGCAATGGTTTGTTTATCTGATTGCCCTTTTTGAACGAACAGCCGCCTGCTGGCATGAAGAGTTATTTCCTCTCTAGTTGGCGCAGAACGTACATGCCCGTCGACTGTAGTCTTTGTGATGCGTTCAAGTGCCACTTTTGACAAAGAGACAGGCAACGTGAGGCGAGGGCTTAGTTGAACTTCTTTGCCACTAGTTCCTTGCTGTCTCCCTAGTGTGTCAGCACCTTAACAGTAATCATCAGTTTGTGTTCAGTAAGGATGACTCCTTTCACCATTTGAAAAAGCGAGCAGTCTATATTAGAAGAGGCAGAGTTACATTTTCTTCACCCTTGAGCCTCAGCTAGAAGAAGAAATCTTGCTTTCTTCACCTGCATTCATAAACCACTGCTTAATTTAAAAAGGCCATACCTGTTCTTTTAGAGTTGAAAGTAATTCTGGGAAATATAAGACATTTCTGAGGTAAATGAACAGAAGGTGAGCCATGTTGGGCAAATAAAATGGGAACAAGAAGACCGTTGCAACACTTACTCATTGCTGCCCGACAATACTGTTTCAGTGAGTGATTGAAGTCTGCTCTCTTTTTCTGATGACGTTTTCTCCTCCCTCTCCAGTGTCATCATGGTTCATCTCCCCCTTGCTCTCTGGACTCATGTCTGGATTTCTCTTCCTGCTCATCAGACACTTCATCCTCAAAAAGGTGGGCTCACATTATTATACTGACACACACATAAGCACAAATACCTCCTCATTGAATTTATAGTTTCTTATTTGCATTTCTAGTTTGAGACATATTTTTCCTTATAAACATTTAAAGGTTTAAAGCCTTCACATCAGGGCGTTGGACTACTTACCATGATAAATAATGTTATGTGACTGTCCATGAAGTGGTGGAATAGAGAGTGAGTTTTTGATCCACTAGTTTAAATACTAGAATTTAGACATACACTTGTACACACAACCATTTCCAAAGAACTTTAGCACAGATAAAAATCTATTTGATTTGGCAACACCCGCAGATCTGCTATTTTGCAACCGGCAACTGGCAGACCAGAAAAAAAACGTGTTGTAGATCATCCTGAGGTCACAACTGCAGGATTATGTATGAATGAGTCATAAGATGATTTGTTACTGTATTGCTGGGTCAAAATAATCTCTGTCTCTGCAGGCAATTTGCATCAGGAATGTTTAATCATTTTATTGTATTCATACTGTGTTAAGATTTGATCATTTTCAAGACGATGGATTAGTATGTAGATGTGAGACTTTAAAACCTCTGTAGGTTGGTCTTATTGTATGTCAGGCTCCTCATAATAGTAAACCACATTGTGCAAGAGTGAACTGTTTTTACCTCACCACCTGCTTTCACCAGAACTAGTTAATGAATGGCCCTGTTTACACTTACACTGAAATCACATGCAAATAATGACATTGTTGGTCCTCTGCATTACATCAGCATTACACAAAACTCTTCATACATCTAAAACCAAAACAGTAACTAAATATTTTGGTTTTTAATTACAAATTTGCTTGGAATCATTCGCTATGTAAACAGTGTTGATCCCATCATATCACCTTGAAATTGAACTACATGAACACTAGGCTTGCACGATATTGGAAAATCTGACATTGCGATTTTTTTTTTTTCCCCCTTGCGATAGATAGATAGATAGATAGATAGATAGATAGATAGATAGATAGATAGATAGATAGATAGATCATTGCGATATGGAAAAAGTAATTTTTTTTTAAAAGATGACAAATATCTCTATTTGGAAATAATAAATAATTCTCGACTACTGCGGTGATGTTGAAGGGGAGTGCATCTACATAGAAGAAAATGTGAAAAAGGATCTTTTCTAATGTGAACCATTCTTTGTTAAACTTTTAATGCTTCAAACACCAAAGCAAGTCAGCGCTGTGACTAACGTTACTCTTCTGAAGTGATTTTGGAGAGGGACATTAGGTAGAAATACGCTGGTTGACTAGCATGACACCATTGTATTCATATAATAACCAATCCAGGCTAAAGTGAATGACAGTGATTGCATGTTGCTTCCTCTAAATTTTAGGTTGTGGTCAACTAGCGGGGCCAGCTCGTTAGTTTGATTAATCGATCAGACCTGTAAAAACTCTGTATGTCCAAGAACAATTAAATCTGTGTAAATTACGTTAGATCAGACACAGACTTTTGTTGTAGATTAGTGTTACGTTTTTAGTGTCGCGGCTCCAAACCGTAACGTTAGATAGGACGGACGGACCCCTTGGATCTTTACGCTAACTATATTAGCTTTAGCCTGGCTGGTAGCAGCTTTCTGTGGGGGGAAATGGCCAGGAGAATTTGTGATTATGTTGCATTAATTAGGTAATTTAGTTCGTATTTGCAGAGAACATAAAACACTGACTGCTGTAGCTTCACTGACTAGCTACCCATCAAAACTATGCGTATCACTGTGTCAGCGGCAGCTGCTGCCTACGGTACTTTTCTACACACGGAGAGCCTCACTTCCCATAACAAACCCTGTCGGACTAACGTCACATACACATGCTGCCCACATGGCTACCTGTCTTAAAGGGGAAGGGTTGGACGGTAATATTCATGTAAAAGGAGACAGTGAAAGTTTACTTTTCTATCAAGCAGCAAAAAAGGATTAGCGTAACAACGCAATGTCCTGCAATGTGACTATGTGACATCACTTAAGTATATGTTTAAGCTCCTTCATCATAATATCAGATACTCCACTAAAAATCCTTCTGTATGTTTGCTACATAGGATGACTCTGTCCCCAACGGCCTGCGAGCGCTGCCCCTTTTCTATGCCACCACTATTGGGATCAACACATTCTCCATCTTGTACACTGGAGCCCCATGTAAGTGCTAAATGGCTGTTCTTCCTAATAGAGAAACTATCTCTGTTCATTTAGTCTGACACCAATGTACGATGAAATTATCTTCTCAGCCTTAACGGGTGATGGGGCCAATGTCGTTTGCTTGCTGAAAATTCCTTTTGAAGGTGTGACAGGAGTAAAAGATTATTATACTTTGAAAACTACTTGTAATATGTTATTTTCTGATTCCTTTGTGTTCATTGATTGCAGTGCTTGGGTTAGAGATGCTACCAGTGTGGGCCATCTTCCTCATCACTTTAGCTGAGTCGCTGATCTGTGCAGCCCTGGTCTGGTTTATCGTATGTCCCTGGATGAGGAGGAAAATAGCAAGTAGGTATCTCTCTCTCTCTCTCTCTCTCTCTCTCTCTCTCTCTCTCTCTCTCTCTCTCTCTCTCTCTCTCTCTCTCTCTCTCTCTCTCTCTCTCTCTCTCTCTCTCTCTCTCTCTCTCTCTCTCTCTCTGTCTGTGTGTCTGTCTCTCTCTCTCTCTCTCTCTGTCTGTGTGTCTGTCTCTCTCTCTCTCTCTCTGTCTGTGTGTGTGTGTGTGTGTGTGTGTGTGTGTGTGTCACGCCATCTGAAAGCCTAGCACTATGACCCGGGCCTAACAACAGAGCCTTAGCCTCCGCTTGGACACTCTGTGCTCTGACACAAGAACAAGGGATGCCAGCGGATGTGTTTTCCCATTGGCCTCTGCCAGAGCCACCAAATAAACCCTGTGAACTCTGTGTGTGGTGCTCCAGTTTCTCTCCTATAGCTACTTGGCCAGATGCAAGGGGTTAAGATCATAGACTGCAGTGTAGAAAGCTTTCAGATGAAGTTCAGGAATTGTTCAGCCTGAAGCAAAGCGGATAACTCTTTAAAACACAGGACATATTGAATAAAACAGTGGAAAGAGCACTAGGTGGAATATCTGAGAGAATGGTTTATAGCAGTATCTGTTATATTTAACTTAATGTCATGCAGGATAAATAAGAACTTCTGTTTATTGCCACGATCTAGACTAAGTCCAAGTCTGAGATGCCAGTAATATTTCCATATTGAAAGATGTAATAGATGCTAATAATAAAATTAAGGATAATATAAAACAGAAACTTTACTAGATTTATAGAACTTACACAAAAGAAGAAAAACGATTGTTTCCTTGAACTCTCCTTTGACCCTGCACACGAGTGCCGCTGACTTGATCTGTTGCTCAACGTGGCGTCACCTCTAAATGCCTGTGAGGATTATAGGTGATATGATCCGTCCTAATCTGGATACTGCTGCATCCATCAAAGTAAATCAGGCGGTGGCTGAGTTTATGGGTTTGTACTAAGGGGTGTTTTGAAGGGGTAGGGGGGGGCATCAGGTTTGTCAGCCCTGGGATTAGTTTGGATTAGCTGATGGCTATACTTGTTTGTGGAATGTTGCTACACAGTCTTTCACTTTTTACACACTTTCTGTCCTGGATCCAGGTTTTTCTGTGAAACCTCATCTTTTCTAGTAGGATTGGATGTTTTTCACTGTCAAACTGTAAACGATCACTCGGACGTAGTAGAATGTAGGCCTGGTATGTAAATACTGTTGTAGTAACTATACATGCAGTGAAAACTCTTTGTTATTGTGATATTCTGTCTTTCTTGGATGCTCTCTTACCTAAACCCTCCATCACTTGATTTTTTCCAGGTCGTCTAAAGAAGGAGCAGGCACTATCCAGGATCTCTGATGAGAGTCTGGACAAGATACCTGAAGAGGAGGAGGAGAGCCCCGTCTTTAAGGAGCTACCAGGAGCTAAGGGCACAGATGAGGCTGTGTTGCCACTCACCGGGGGAAACAGTGAACGGAGTACCCGCGACTCCAGTGGAGAGCTCACCAACGTGGCTAATGGAGGCAATGTCCTGCCAAATGGCAGGGCGTATGGTAAAAATGGAAGATTATTTTTGTGCCAGTAGATCACGATATCTGTTCACGAAGAACAAAAAGAATGAATGGAAACTGTTCATTGTGCAATCCGTGTGGACGAGGAGGCTAACAGTTGTTCTGTTGCTGCATTATTGTCATTTTTTTCAGGTCAGGATATTGGGAAGAAACAAAAACTAGGTCTTAGTGAAGCTGTAACATTAATGGTGATTTAAAATGGTTTGTATGAACACAAAAATTATGACTTACAATGAATATAAAACATACACAACAACATAACAAAAAAGATTAAACCTACATTTTTCAGTACAAAAAAAGTTATTCCATATTCCAAAAAAGATATTTCAGATTTGTTTTTAAATAAAAAATTGAATTAACTGAACTCTACAGAAATGGCTAAAAGTCTAGTCTCTTCCTCATTGATCCCTCTTGGGCTTAAAGTGCCCAATTTAAAAATGAATAAAACATCTCTATAGTCTCCTCTTAAGATACCTTTTCAGTTTTTTTGTACATTTTGGGTAAGAAACTATTGAACACTACTACTCCTAAACATTGTGCATCTACACCCACTTTTTCATCTTCTCTCCTTCAGGCCGGACCCATTCGATGACCAACGGCTGCCTGAAGTCACCCATCTCTAATGGCAGCTTCAGCTTCGATGGCCACATGCGCAGCGATGGCCAGGTGTACCACACAGTGCACAAGGACTCAGGTCTGTATAAAGACCTCCTTCACAAAATCCACCTTGGCCGCATGGATGACACCGACCGCTCTGGCTCCAACGCCGGCCCGGCAGACAACAACTACCGCCTGCTGCGGCGCAACAACAGCTACACCTGCTACACAGCAGCTATATGTGGCATGCCCGTCCAGCCGCTTATTCGCACAGAGTCACGTGATGACAATGAAAAGCTGGTAGGAGAGGGAGGCGGCAGGAGCAACAGCGTGTCCTACTCCAAGAAGAGGGTACGCTACGATAGCTACTCCTCGTACTGTAATGCCGTGGCAGAGGCTGAGATTGAGGCAGAGGAGGGTGGGGTGGAGATGAAGCTGGCCACAGAGCTGGAGGGGGTGGGCGAAGAAGGCGCTCCGGCTCCAGTGCCTCTGGACGACTTGGTTGAGGAGGAGCACGAGGAGAAGGATAAGCCTGAGGTGTTTCTACTTTTCCACTTCCTGCAGATCCTCACCGCCTGCTTTGGCTCCTTCGCCCATGGAGGCAACGATGTCAGGTGCTGCTCACAGGACATACAACATCCCATATAGTCAATGCAGTTATCAAATTATTGTCAATTACCAAAGCACCTGAGCATATATTTTATTTCTGAATTTTTTTTGCCCTTTTAGATTACATAAAAATAATATTGCTGTTACGAAAAATAGAGATATATGCTTTACTCTGCTAGATCTTTTTGTCCTTGTTCAGTGATGTTCAGTCGGTCATAAATACTAGAAGAGCTGCCTGAGTTTGTAATCTATTTTCTCACCTTCACAGTAATGCCATTGGGCCCCTGGTGGCGCTGTGGATGATCTATGAGCAGGGTGGTGTGATGCAGGATGCTGCCACTCCCATCTGGCTGCTGTTATACGGTGGTGTAGGCATCTGCGCCGGCCTGTGGGTGTGGGGCCGCCGCGTCATTCAGACAATGGGGAAAGACCTGACTCCCATCACGCCCTCAAGGTGAGAAAGCCACCGCATTGGAGAGTGGGTGGAGGGGTGTGTTTGTCTCTGACTGTATTTTTGGAAATGGGTGAGAAAGAAAGAATATTGATAAGAGGGGGAAAGACTGTGGCAGGGGTGAACTTTCCTATTTGTTCCAAAAAGCCTCAATATGCTGACATACACAAGGCCATCCGGTGCAACAACGTCCTTGGTAAGTATTGGTTTGTGTTTAAGTGCACACAGCTGTGTTAGAATGCAAAAAACAATGTCTTTAATATGGCTGTTAAATGTTATTGAACCAGCAATTATAATTCAACTGACATTCATAAATCCCACACTATGCTGGCAGTGTGATGCGTGGACCTAAGGCAGCGCAGTCACGTTTAGAGCAGCTGCTCTGTTGCCTCGACTGCTCCCTGTTTACAGGTACAGTAAACTTGTATGACTAATCAAGGGCTTTTGCCTCGTGCGTGCACTGATTAACCACTTTCTACTTCCCGTACAGAGCTGCTGCTGCAGGCAAAAGACATTTTAACTACGCAGGAAACCTGCAAGTACAATCTTGTACTTGAATTTGCCGTCTGTTGCGTCTGTACAATACAAAAGTGAAAGGATATTTTCTGTTTTTTCATCATTGATTATACGTTACCCCAGAGATTTATAAAATATTTTGATGATAAATATTTCATGATCTCTGAACAACTTTTAAACAATTAAAAATGTTAACAGTAATCACACAGTTGTCCTACCCAAACTGTAACTTTGCTAGAACTAATTATTTACTATTATGTAGACATCTACTGTAATCATTTTCTTGGTAGTAGCCCTTTGCATAGTGAATGAAGTAAGAATAATAGTCTATTTTTCTTCAGCCTTTTGACCTTTTACATAATAATTCTGAATAAATAAGTGGTCTTTGGGACCACAACGCCGCCCTAGGGCAAACTTTATGCAACAACCTCAGCAGCGGACATCACGCATCCATAACTGTTCCTCTGTCCTTGAGATCGATCTCTCTCATTTGTCCCATCATCTTCACACGCATTAGCTGAAATGTGTGTGCGTGTGTGCGTGCGTGCGTGCAAACCTCAAGAATGTTTGTGTGTATAGTGTCAGTTGAAGATAGCTAGGCTCAATGCTTGCAGGACATTGTGTGGTGAGATTACTGTGTGTGCACGCATGCATGCACACATATTAAGGTATAATTGTTCGTGCAAGTGTGTGTACTCTGTTGCCTGGCAGAAACATCACACAGGGTAACAGGAAGTTGTTTGGCATTCTGGATGAAGAGAAGTAGAGCAGGAAGGGTGAAGGAGGGGCAAAGCCACAGTGGGAACCCTGGACTCTCTACTCCAAATGCAGGGAGGGACACCAGCCTGACTCCTCTTGTGCTTTTCTTTTTCCACACTGTCCTTTTTTTCCAGTCCTTTCCTTCCTACTCTCTCCTGTCAATCACTATTTTTGTGGTTTACCGTCTTATTCTTCCCCTTGCCCTCAATTCTTTTGTTTCTTCCATTCTTTCTTGTTTTCATCTCCTCGCTGCAACTTTGTCTTTTTATTGGTGCCTGAAATCTTTCTCTCTTTTTCCCAAAGTCCCGCAATTGTTCTCACTCTCATTTCTTCCTCTTAATTTTTCGTTCTCCCTGGCCCCTCTCTCTTGCTGTGTGCCTCTTTTCTTTCTTTCTTAATCACTCTCTTTCCATCACCAGCTTAGTCTTTTTTTCCAGGACTGAAAAGACAAATTTGCTCTGGTTCACAGTTCTAAAAGCTCTCTTTCCTCCAATGTCACGTTTCCATGCATCAATCTGACAGCATATTGTTTGGGGTAAGGATAGGAAAGTGTGTCTGTGTGGGTTTAGTTTGTGTAACTATAGTCTGTGGCTGAGCATATAATTTAGCAGGCAGTGGACTTAAACATTTCAGTGTATCACAGCCATCAAAAACGTTTTTAAATTGAAATATAGATTTTCATTATTCTAGACAGCTTTCCTGTTGAACCACCACAGGGTCGGACTGCTGCAGATCTAACTGGCCTCACCAAGTCTTTGTGATGAGTTCATCCTGTGTGCCACACTTGTACAATTGGCTTGCTACACAAATGTTTGTAGTTGCCGTTACAGGTGGGGTAAGTGGTGTCTACTTATCTGCAGTGGACAAAATAGGACCTGTCTTCAGAAAGACTTTCTCTTCTTCCATTCCTGCTGAATAGGCCGCTTTCACAGAAGGCATTTTGACTTGTCAAAAAAAAAAAAGAAAACTGGGGGTAAAATTAAGAGCTCAGTTGCTGATCACAGTTGCACACAAACACACAAATTAAACATGAGTGAAGGGCAGACAGGAAATGATTAGAGAGATAGGTATGACATGCAACAAAGGTCACTGACCAGACATGAACCGATGACTCGCAAACGCCTGGTCAGCGTCTTAACTTAAGGAGCAAGCTAATTATTCAGTTTCAAATTGCTTTCTAAATCATTGTTCTTTCTTGCTATTATAAAGATCTGTGGTTTTCCATCCCAAGCAAATGTCCAAATGTTTCTTTGTGTGTTGGGATGGTGGGGAGGGGGTAGATTAAGAAGGTTTTCTTTTCCAGTGCGCCTACTGGTCTGGTGTCAAAGTGTGAATGGTGTTTTGGAAACGGGACCTGGCTTGAGACACAGTGTCTCCTAGTCAGAGCGAGGCACAAACACACTCCCATAATGCTCTGTGGGTCATATGTATCAATCTTTGAGTTACCTACCAACATTTAGCACCTGATAGAAATGCTTTCTTTTATTTTATTTTGTATGTGTGTGTGTGTTTCCCAGAGAAATAGAATTTACAAATGTATTATTGTGTATTTTGTTTCCTTTGTGTGCGTGTTGAGCATAGTTTAAAGAGCAATTCTATTATGGTATTACTATTAATGTGGACCTTGCCATCAGCAGCACATTCCAGACAATAAAATGAAGGATGTCTTTTTGTTTCCCCCTCCTCTCCCCTCCCTTCTCCGCAGTGGATTCACTATTGAACTGGCTTCTGCACTCACAGTCGTGTTAGCTTCCAATATCGGAATCCCTGTCAGTACCACGCACTGCAAGGTATGACTGAGTGGCCCTCCAGCTGGCCTCTCAACTCCCCTCCAGGCATTTCCAGGGGACAGGAAGCTCACACTGCCTCTGAGGGCACAGGGTTGGAAATAAACGCATTACTTTAGTCTAAATCAACAAGCCTCACATTCAAATAATTTCTGTAGATTTTACACATTTCTACAGCCATATTTATGCAAGGCAATCTTTGGTCATCTCTTTTTACTGGTTGTTTCCAAGGATGCTCTGATAAAATGTATTTCATCGGAGACTGCAAAGTTCAGATCCTTTTCACTGTATTAAAAGATAATCAAACCATTCAATTCAAATCCGATAAGCCCAGGCAGCAGTGTGCAGCCCCTCTCCCCTGTTTCTTTTCAGGAGCATTGGATCCAGGCTGGAAGACATGGCGACCCCACCAGTCCCAACCCTCTCATGCCCCCTCCCCATCAACATGGTGTCTCATTCTCTGTTTCATTTCCACCAACACTCTTCCATTTTGCCCTCTCAATACTGGCATGGTTTGGTGTGTGGGTCCTCCTTCCCCCTCCCCCCTCCCCTGCCCCCCAATCCCACTTGCCACACGTATGTTTTCCACATATTTACCTCTCCCTCTCCATCTTTCTCTGTCTCTGCACTTGTCTGTCTTTACAGCGGATTTTGCATTGAAGTAATGAGTGCGCTAACAGTGCTTGTTGCATCAAATGTGGGCATTCCAATAAGCTCCACCCACTGCAAGGTATTGGTGTAATTGGTAGTGAAGCCACTAGCTCTCAATCACCAAATCCAATCACAACTCCCAAAGTTGCAGTTTTGACTTCTGCAGTTTTCCTTTGGTAGCAAACCCTAACATGTTTTCTTTTAAGAGGACCTTTGTACTAAAAGTTAATGACATTTGATGTAAACCTATTAGTTGTAGAGCAGAATATCCCAAGTGTATAGCTATTTCTTCTTTTATTTCTTTTATTAACATAAAAGAAATACAACATTCTTTTATTATTAAGATTACAAGAATTACATTTTTCTATAGTTTAATACGTACAAAAAAGATTTCTAAAACATATTTGCTGTTTACATCTTTGCTGTTTGCTATATTAAGTTGGGCTGAGCCAGGCTAGCTGTTTCCTCTTGTTTACAGTCTTTATGCTAAGCTAAGCTAAGCTAACTGGCTGCTGCCTGTAGCCTCCAAATTGGTAGCCTGTATTTGGGAAGAAAGTTAAGTGTAACACATGAATTGTAGTGTTAAATCATGACATTGACACAAGTAAAAATAAGGGATACAATTTTAAGCACATTACAGTTGTTTTTGTGAAAAAACAACCTTTCATCAATCATGTATAATATAGATAAATCCTTAAAAAATTGACAACAGTCTGCTGAAGGGAAACTGCACAAGACTCAAAACTGGTATTTAATTACTGATGATCAATTTGTGTAAGCGTCAACATCATCATCCATACCTTATTTTCACTTCTCACCTCCACTTACCCTTGTCTCTTCCGTAAAACCTCGGATAATCAACTGCTATGCCATAATGCTAAATCTACTAATGGTTGGAGGTATATCAGTCTGGTGTGGATTTAAATTGAATGATTGTGTTTGGGAGATGCACAGACACACTGTTGGATGAAATCTGTATTTTAAAGTTCTTTGTAAACTTATCATATTGTTTCTGTTAAAAGTGACACTGATGTTTTCAGAAAGTAGGCAACAATATCTGTAAACATCTCCCAGAGAGAAAATGTGAGCGTAAATGAGTGGTAATGGGCATCTATTTGGTTTAGTGGTTTTGGTTTACCTGTGTGCAGATGAAACTGAATTGATGCCCAGTCCTGGAGAGATTAGGTGCAGTGACTCGGTGTTTCATAAGCTCTACAGGCAGTCTGCAGCGCAAACACTGAGGTCACACTGAGTTCAGGCTTTGCTGATGCTTGCCTGAAATACTGCAATTGGCTGTAAACAAAAATCTTGACCACAAAGTGTTTTATTGTTCCACACAGGCTTTTGAAACACTGCTTTTAGAATGATGCTTATTATCCAAATGAAGAAAAAGTAAAATGACTTTCTGAGAAATTGAATACCAGCCTAAATCATTTCCTTCCTTCCCAGAATATGTTTTTGGGTAGTCTAGTGTCACTAGTGTAACATTTGAGAGACAAGATTGACTACAAACACCTCTGGTCTCTGTTGACCTTCCATATTTAGTGAGTGTGACAGAAGGTGTCTCATGTTTCTCTGGCCGTATAAGAGCAGACAGTTTAACCCCCGCCCACATGCAGCGTCACAAATGGAGCGGAACGCAGTCACTGCACATGCCACTCCAACGCACCGAGGGGTCTGAAATGTGTTTCTGTTTTCTCCAAAAATGAATTCCTTCTCAGTAATATTCTGACTTGATTACTTAAATAAGTATGAGAGAAGAGTTCATGGACATTAAAACAATAAATAAATTAGCTGATAATACTGATAAAACATTTATAGCCCAATAAAGAGGAATTTTGATACAGCAGAATTGCTCATTGTAGACGTCCACACCCAGATATTACATTTGAAGGATTAGGTAGTAGTAACTATTACAATCTGCTTGCTTTGACTAACCGACATTTTGGACCGATCTTGTCTTAAAGAGCTGAAGGCTGATTGCAGGCTTTTCTGCTCAACTATTGCCAGTGATGGAATGCAACTAAATACATTTAATCAAGTACTTAACTTGAGTACAATTTTGAGGTACTTGAACTTTAGTTGGATATTTCCATTGTCTGCTTCTTTATACTTAATTTCATACATTTATCTGACAGTTGTAGTTAAATTACTTTTGCAAATTAAGATTTTTGACATACTTCATGATCATCATGATACTGTTGATCAGATCATATATATATATATATATATATATATATATATATATAATGAAAGAGTATGATTAGTACTTCAACTTATTTAAGTAAATTTGCTGATAACTCCACATGGCCACAAACATAATGGCAAATTCACTCATTAGCTGTCAAGTCCATTAGAGCTCGATGGACAGAAATTGGTTAAACATACAGTAAATATAAGTAGGTCTGTAAAAACAAGCTGATATGATCTGAAGTCATCTGCATAAGAAAAGCCTGAACAACCTGCAGCTCTTCAGTGTCTTTGACTTTGCCTACCTTAAACATTTTGCTCTGTGCTGCTGCTGATGGCTTTCTCTCTCCCCCCTCCCCTCCTCCCTGGCTGCGGCTTCTAGGTGGGCTCAGTTGTGGCCGTGGGTTGGATCCGCTCCCAGAAAGCAGTGGACTGGCACCTCTTCAGGAACATCTTCCTGGCGTGGTTCGTCACTGTGCCCGTGGCAGGCCTGTTCAGCGCTGCCATCATGGCCCTGTTCGTCTACGGCATCCTGCCCTACGTCTGAGGATGCACGGCTGGGAGGGAGAACAGGAGGAAGAGAGAGAGGGAAACTTGGGTAGAAATCATAGCTCAAGTGTCAGGGGTACCGATAAAGGAGAAGGAAATGATGAGAGAGCAAGGGTGACGGGGATAAGAGAAGGAGAAGGGAGGAAGCTGCAAAGGTTAACATATGGACTTGGTTGTACTGTGGATGTGTGAGGAGGGTTGGTTCATATGCTGCCTGGCTCCGTAGTCCAGTAATCTTTTTTTGTCTCATTTGAGTTTCTGATCGGATTTTATTTATTCTCTTTTTTTGGGTGCATATGAAAGTGTATAACCAACTATTCAATCTGCTGTACATATATGACAGATTTACAGTACCTCTTAACAAGAAGTATGGCTGAAGAAAAAGTAGCAGTCATTTTCTGTCCCTTCTTTTTTTACCATGAGGTTTTTTTTTTTTTAAAGGTAGCACATGACAAATAATCAAACCGTTAATTCTGCACACCTAAACTACAGTAAAACTAGATAGTTCTGCCTGGAATCCCAGGTAGCATAGATTGTCAAGTGCTCATTATTATTGTTTCAAAATGCCAGAAAAAAACCCTGTACATATTGTTGTATTGGATTGAGTGTGATTTGTTGTTTTGCGGGCTTGCTTTAAAGTTAAAAAAAAGAGGAAGAAAAGATGTGCGTGCGGTAAACCAACCCATCCATCATCTCACTTTTAACATGCTAGCCAGGTACAACTAGGGCCAAATGGAAAGGACTCCTCAGAGGGGGGCGAGGGAACTGTCACTCTGCTTTTTATTTTTAATTGTCCTCATGATACCACAGAAACCTGATTTGCTAAAGAGTTGATTTTTGTCAAGAGCTTCTGTATGTTTTTAGAGATGGATCTCATATTTTTTAATGATGTAATATACTGTAATTTGTACTGTAAATACTGTCCTAAAAGAGTTTGGGAAGGGGATGTGGGATCATGGTTTGTTTTTAATGTAGTGGGGACGGAGGATCTCCACGATGTCATAGTTCCATTCATTAATTACAGTGTGTTTCATCCCAGAAAACACACACCCTAACTGAACACATACACTTGACAGGCTGCTGTTTTTTCCGGAGGTGTGCTAAAGTACATTGATTGGACAGTATTTAAACTAATGAAGCCGTACTCAACAGAAAGCTGGAGATATTTTTTTCTTTCTGATTTTATCATATCAGTAAAATTACCAGCATTGGCTAAAAGAAATCTTTAGTTATGTTTCCTTGAGAAAATGTTTTAGATGGGTTTCAGATGGGGATATTTGATAGACTGAATTGTATGTGTCGCAGAAGCCAAAACACTAAAACTGAATAGAAACAAAAACACTAAGGTCTCATAAAATGTTCACATATCTTCATCCATATGCCTTTGTTTTCATATATAAAGATCAGCTACTGGAGTCATTTCCTCATATTAAAGGCTCCCTGCCAATGATGGACCTCTACAATGTCCATGTTCGGGTCATTTCAGATCTCCCGCCCTGTTTTGCCGGTCAGATCACGTCTTAGTCCAGGGTTTATCTGTTTCTGTAGCCCTGAACCTCGGTCTCATAGCCCTGGTCAGCCTTGTCATGTCAGACGGCGATTATGTGTCATATCAAACCCGTATTATAACTCAGCCAGTTATGCAGAGGTGGAAAGGAATGGGGTTCAACCCCAGCCATACATGTAGCTCCTCGAAATAGGCTGTCATTTTTTTTTAAGTGTAGAAGCATTTAGTCTATTGATCACCTGCATTTCAATTAAAGTGCTAAAGGTTAGGTACGTAACATAGGGTCAAGTTCAGGCTAAATCAAAGTCCAGTGGAGGTTTTGAGGACACTCACATCACAAAAATATCCCAAGACTTATCCTAGGATCATTATGTGAGATGGTATCTGGGGGGGATAGTACTGATCATCACCAGCTTTTTAACAGGGTCACCAGACCTGTATAGACGAAGAAAGTCAAAAGTTTTTTTGTTTTTTATTTGAACAAACTCGTTGCCAGGTGTTGCAAGTTTTTTTTTTTTTTTTTGTTCTTGTGTGTTTCTTAAAAAAATCTTTTTCTCATGAACAAATCTATGCTTAACTAGCCACTTGCCTTGTAACATTGTGTTTTACTTTGTGCAGATACAGTTAAATAAGTAATGTGGTGTTTACATCGTAACCATATTGTAGAGTATCTGGAAAAAAAACCTGTTGCCTAATGATGCCAATGAAAGACAAACTATTAACCATGATTTTTTTTAAGTGCAAGTAAAAAAAATAAAAAAAATAACCTGAAGTGTCTAGAGAGAGAAAGAAAGCGAGAGCATGTGTGTGTGTGCGCGTGCACGCGCAATGACTCGTTTTGTTGTAGTAGTAGTAGTGCTAATCATGATCCCCGTCACATTACACTGCTATTACAATGAGTTGACACTACATGTATGTGTGCAATTCAGTAATGAAGAGAATGACTATAGAAATTTCATCAAGACTATATTTTTCTACCATGTCTGAGTTTTAACCTGGGTGAGCTTCCAGACACTTTGGAGGACACACTGTGGGGTTGATGGGGAAACTGGAAAACCGGGACTAGTTGTTCTAAGATATCTGTGATACTGAGAAATGGTCTTATTACAAGTGTCTCGCCTCGCTGGTGCCATGTGCCACACTTCCTCTAAGCCCTGTGTGTTCTTCTAGTAGATTGATGTGTCGGTTGCCAATAGATCAGATTTTTAAATTACCATTTTTACGTTTGAATTTTAGATGAAAACACTTTGTAATTTTGTTTCCCTACTGCTTTTGATCATGAGCTGTGAGAGCAGGACAGCATCTTGCTAAAACCAGGACAACTGCTCACTAAAGGTGAAATCTAGAAGCAAAAATCTCTAGTGGAGAAACCTTAAATCTTAAAGTTGGTAACTGATAACTGGACTATGAGGACATTTGTTTCCTTGTTTTGGCAGGTAACCACTCTTGAAGCTCATACCCTTTCACTCTTTGACGGCATGTGTGTTACACAGGGGGCTGCGCAGAGCTAGTGGAGGAAGTCAATTTGGAGAAAATAGGCCTAGAAGATCAGATTGTCAGATCACAGTCTTTAAAACGAGCCAATGTAACTGCGTACTTCTAGATAGAATAAAAACGTTACCGTTTTATAGAGAGCAAAAGGCTAACTGAACTTCCATTAGCTTTTAATTCTCAGTGGATTTTGCCATGGAGTCTTTTTCATCTATCTGCAGAAAACCTACTTATTTTGTTCATATTCTAAAATAAATAGGCATGTTACACATTTATACTTGGTAACATTTGAGCACCTCATTTATAGATGGGATAAAACATTGATTGTTTTGTTGGCATGTAACAACAACACCTTGTTGAATGTCAACAAAATAATATGTATTTATTCATGTTTGAAATAATATGTGTAAATGTTAGTCTAGAATAGTAGGAGAACCCCATGTAATGTGCATATTTCTGCCGATGAAAGTCACTCTATGGCAAGTTCTATTATCTGGCTGCAGCTGGTGAATGTTTGTTGCTCTTGTGTTTAAGTAAAGTAAACAATGAAATGAGACTGAATCTACTTTCCTCTTGGTGGATTACGAGGTTTATTTGACTGAGGTCAGCCAGCATGCTTCAGACATCTGGTTTGTGCTGCATCACCACCGTGTTCTGCAGGCCCCTGTTTTGTAACACACTGTCATTTTCTGTTGTTTTTCCATGCCATTCTCAGCTCTGATAGGCCAAAAGGGATGCACTGCTCAAGAAGGGGGGGGGGGTAAAATTGTCTTCTGGTGACTGCGTTAAACATATCCGATAGTAATTTCATAAAAGTAACTATGCTACATGGCAAATATCAAAGTAGCATTGCACTTAATCTATTAAAGCCCCTAAAAACTAGTTTTTTCAAATATTACATATTTCTTTATAACAAATAATGATTAAGTTAAAGTTTGAAGAAAGAAAAACATCTGTAGGTATTATTTGTCAAGGGTTTAACCATAGATATAAAACAATGGTTTTAACACTGGAATCTCAGCAAAGAATCAGTCGACTATCGTCACATGTCGTTGATTCAATTGGTGTGTGAAAATATCACCTTTTTTCCAACAGAGCCCAGCCCACTTCAAAGCAGTGTGGAAAGCACAAAAATAAGAGTTCTAACTTGCTGATTGAGAAAGAAGAGGGCCTTTTAAATGAGTCGGACCTTATTGAGATTATTTTATGAGTTATAGATTAAACTGATTCTTTATTGATGCATTTTAGATTAGATTATATCTTGAAATCCAATGATTGTGCAAGTAAAATTCAGGGTAATCTTTTTTTCAAAAAGTTTGTTATGAACGCAGCCACTAGATGGCCTAGCCTGACACTTTCCCTCCTTGTAGAGAGGAAGCGTTTTAGACCAGTCTGTTCCTGCTCATCAGTATCAATGAGTGGTGAAATTGCCATTGAGGGAGTTCCTGTGCTTCTATTGCATTATAACTGTTTTGTGACCTCTTTGTAGAGAAACAGAAGGTGCCATTTCTCTCTCCCTGAATGTGCAAAACAAGCTGTTTGTGAAGGTGCAACTACATTGCTGTCACTCTGTGGTTGTGTAGCTCCGCCTGGTATAATAGTGCCCTCTCCTGTTTGTATGGAACTAACACCGCCTCACAGAGGTGGAGGGGCATCAGTTCAGACCTTTACGTGCTGTCTCTAGTTTTCTGGTCTGTTTTGTAATAGAATGTGCTCCTTGGCTGGCCTGCAGGCTTTACAGCTCTGTATTGTCTCTTTACTGTTTACTGCTATTTAACTGTCCGGTCCTTCAAAAGTTTAAAAAAATGAATGAATAAAAAAATCTATAGAAATTGTAGCCTGCTTCTACAAAAATCTTAAAGCTCTTCTGATTTGCATATATCGTACTGTAATGTTTTATTTAAGATTTTAGTGAAGAAATGTCTGCATTTAAACTAAATTGTGGGAATTAAAATTACAAAGAATACTGAAATTCCACTGAGTTGTGTCTTATTTTAGGAAAGATGTATACGAGGTGAAGACATGATGCAAACTGCAAGCTGGAAACAGTTTCTTTACAATCCCTTTATTGCTTTATTACATCCTTTTAAATGTACACATGCAAAAAGATATAATTTAGTTTTTTAACATATATTCTATATCATTGGCTTATTAGATAGATGAGATGACAAAGCAACGAGAGCATTCAATTATTTGTGTATGCAGTACTATTCTCCTAGAACTATTAGTATTAGTATAGTTTTTTTTCCTTTCTATTATTGATTTATGATTCAACAACGTATCTTATTGACTGATATTCAATGGCTATACATTTATTTCCTATCCTATTCATAATACTTTGAAACACTCTCATGGAACTAAAGGCTTACTTTACCAAGAACTTGAAATCATGATAACATTTGCTGTTTTGTATCAATATATATTTTTTTTTACACAATAGCGAGGCAGTCTTATTGAAATATTTACTCTTACTCTCCTTATAACTTGTATACATCTAAAATTAACTTTATTTTCAGATTTGTAACTATATATCAGAAATATATTGTTGTGCCCTAAAGCATTTAGTGTTGTGCTTGTGTTGTGTTGTGTCTCTGTCTTTTCTTTTTCCCCTACTTCATGCATTTGGTTTCCACAGCAACCAACCTCCTTAAAGACTGAATGAATGTGCCAAATCTTTTCAGGCTGCGGTTATTTAGGGGTTTAGAGCTCAGATAATAATTCAGTGACTTGGCACAGATTGCACTTTTAAGTTCCCAGCACTGTGGCGGTCTAAGAAGTCTCTACAGTTACGCTGAAAAATGCTGGTTGGATTCTGGCACACAGCAAGTGACACCATTTACGTCCAATGGGGATAATGGTTTCCATTTCATGTTGGTTAAATCAGTAACCAACAAGAAATGGAAACCATAACTCCCCTGCAGTCACAGGGTTCCCAGTGCTTCAACTTGAGTTCTTTATTTGTGTTTTTTGTGTTCAACTTAATTGAAAACAGAAAGCTTTTCAGGTTTATAGTGACTTTTTAACTTCAGTGTAATTTGTGGTATGTAGAAAATGTAATTATATCAACCTATTTGTTTCTGAGTGACATTCACAGCCACTTAAAACAGATTTTTCTCATGCAGGGAGAATCGGCACTTTGCTGAAAACAGGTTTCTTAAGCAGTTAAAATCCACATGTCCACAGATCTATCTATCTTTTATTACATTACGTTAAGCTGACCAAAGTGACTTACAATTGCTATACAGTATGTCAGAAGTCGCACACCTCTGGAGCATCTATGGGTCAAGTGTCTTGCACAGAGACACATTGGTTGATGTATCACAGTGGGACTGTCCATGTCTCCCACACCAAAGGCATGTGTCATATCCACTGCGCCATCACCACCCGCATATCTATCTATCTATCTATCTATCTATCTATCTATCTATCTATCTATCTATCTATCTATCTATCTATCTATCTATCTATCTATCTATCTATCTATCTATCTATCTATCTATTCATCTATCTATCAGAACCCCTGAGATTTCAGCTGTTGAGTCTAGCAGAAATGAAATGGCGTATTTGAGTTTTGTTACAGTATTGCCTACATATTGGCTGTGTAAACCACAAATGTATGTTTTTGTTGAAATTAATTCATCAGAATACCTTTCCATCTCCATGATTGATGGGTGTAGAGCTTGTTCTCACACAGCCAATCACATTGTTTCATTTTAAACTTACTGTGGCCTCTCCTTTAAGTCCATGTATATGTATAGGTATATGGTATATGCCTACATATTTTTAAATACTTTTTCCTGAAGTGTGAATAATGTATGTCACTGTTTTCTTGGCATAGGCCTAGCAGCTGGGTATTGTGCAAATCTGGGCCGAATGTTGTTTAATTTGTATAAATAACTAAATGTTCCCAGTGAGATAAACCAAAATATAGCTTTTTTTTGCATTAGTCAGCATGCCCATCTTGGAAGGAAATTCCAGCTAGGTTCATGTCTAAAGGTGTATTACCATTACAGCAAAAAACAAGCGTTTTGAGCTGCGCATTCCACGCATGGATGTCCGTTAGTTGGCGCAGTATTTACCACCTCCGGAACCCCAGGTGGTGCTGTAATGGAACTAAACTGACGATGACGGAGCTACAATGCTAATGCTGCTAGCAATAGATTTAAAAGACTCAAAATTGTGTTTTTGTAACAAACCTGGTAGCTGCATGTTGCCATTTCTCCAAGCAAGGTGGAGGCGGGGGTTTGAAAGCCATGATGTCTCTCTCTCATGGGCGGGCCAAAGCAGAGAAGGGGGCGGTTACCTAGCCCCTCATCATGAGGGGCAAAATTCCAGATGGGCCCATCTGAGCTTTCATTTTCTCAAAGTCAGAGCAGGACACCCGGGGCTCGGTTTACACCTATCGGCATTTCTAGCCACTGTGGGACCATAGGCAGGCTGGGGGAACGCATATTAATATTAATTTTTTTTTTTAAATTTTCATGCCATGGGACCTTTAAGCACAGAATCCGTAATCTCTGGAGCAAACTGTTGGCGGCCGAGTTGCATTATGGGTAATGTAGGTGCCATGTTTGACGTAGAAGAATGATGTGTTGAAAATAATAAAAAAAAAAGACATCTTCGGTTCTGCTGCATCAATTTTAACAAGGGCATAAATTTGGTCAAAACCCAAGCACGTTTGTGTATACATGACCTATGCTCAGTTGACATTTAACACATAAGTCCTGCAATAAATTCTACCTTCATGCAGGTTAGATATTTAGTTTAAACTGTTTTATAGAGCTGTTGATTCAACTTTGTGATCATTATGTAAGGGTGGTGGTTTATTGTATTGTGTTTTACTGACTGGTGTTTCTTTGATTTTGTCCACCCCATTTATATGAAGGGTTGTAGACTTATTAGGAAACACCCCTCGATATAATGCAATACAGTTCCGACAGCACCATAAAATACATCCTCCAAAATGATCAGAAAGAAATCAGAAAATGAAACTGGTTTATAAAAAAAGCAATGGAAATCTCTGCTGCACCTTTACTCCAGAGTGCCCCCGAGCTTCTCTGCCTTGTCGTTGGTTGATGTTCATTTCTAGCATGTTTTTAGGAGAACATTTTTCGATTGCTAAACAACAGTGGGCACAACTGGAGTCACATGTGCAAAACTCTAACTACAGTCTCCACAGCGACAGTTCATGTGGACCAAACTCTAGTTCGTTGTTCATTGCTTGAACACAGTTTTCAAAACTCTACACACTTATCCCATGACATTAACCACAACGTGCACAGCACTGTGGCTTCATAGCACTTTGTTCAAATGCTAACACACTGCTGTCACAACGCACAACACCACGCATTCAAAACAGAATAGCTTTCAGTCTGGTGCCTATCAAACACTGCTGATTGTAATTTAAGCTGAAAGCCTAAGCAGGTGTCTTTTTTTAGACTAGTTAGTGAACTTATATGGTATTTTTGTATACAAACACCAAATAAGAATGAAACCATTATACACTGTACCGTTTGAGAGTAACAGGTAAAAGAGAAAAGATACCAATATGTCCAGGTCTGAGGTTACATACACAGCTATTAAAAAAGTGAATAACACTATATCTTTACGATAGTAAAACTGCGTTCTTACTGTTTTTCAGAAAGTAATGGAGATAAAAGCAATGGAAACACCACATTCATTTGCATTTGCAGAGGATGCAGACATCCAATGTGATGAAGACAACTAGCTGCATGATGCTGGAGAGGCAGACTTAGTTACAGTTCTTTGTTAGTTTGGTACATTCAGTTTTTTTCCAGTAATTCCATGAATTGCTGGAGACAAAATATTGTATTGAAGCAAACTGCTGATTTTATTCCTTCTTCTTTACCTTATGTGAAAACTGTTATATATGGAAATCTTTATTTTTTTTTAAAGAAACTACCAAAGTGTGAAGTCACTCAAATTGTAAAGATGAGAAAGTTAGTATTTTCTGTATTGGTGTTTGATGCTAGTGTTTTTACTCTGTGTGTTCTGAGTGGCAGTGTGCGTCATCTCAGTGAGGGTTGTTCATAGTGTTTGCTGCACTGAGCCTGTTTTGAGACGTGTGTTAAGATTTGTGTTGCTTGGAATGAGTTTTGCAGGAGATGTGAACTGTTTGGCTCAGGTGTCTGTTGGTAGTGCAAACTGTAGTTAGAGTTTTGAACATGTAGCTCCAGTTGTGCCCACTGTTTAGCAATCGAAAAAAATTTAATAGTAACAAAAAAAACACTGACTACATTTTTACACCTGGAAAACATGCAAAAGGTAGTGAAGTACTTTTTCAGGGCAGAGTGTCCGCAGGTGTCCAGTAGGTCCCACAAACTAACAAATATATATAAAGTCTGTTGCATTGCTGCTGTGAATGAAGAAATGCATCAGGAGATGACGAGACTAATTGAGATTGAAATTGACCTGTAAGATAGGTATTTATTTTTACCATATGCTGTACATGCTCACCAAGAAGTTAGCAACTGAGAGAGAAAAAAATTAAAGTAAAAACACAAACGAGAGAGCAGGATTGGGTTAGTTAATTTCCATCCAAAACATTTTTTATTGTCCTCCAAACTGAAAGGTTTACCCTGTTGATTTGGCTTTCGCTGAGCCAAAAACATACATTGCATTTCTTCAGGTAGCAGTGGAGGCATACAAAGATCTTTTTGACTGAGAGAAATTAATGGAAAGAGCAATACAAGATGCTCTCCTTCAAGTCACATGAGTAAATTTTGCATTCATGAGTAATGGAGAGAATTTTAGATCACGGGAAGCTTGAGAAAATAGTGTTTGGTCTTACATAAAAAGGGGGTGAACTGAAGACCAGGTTGTGTTTCTTCCATGTTAGAAAAGGCCTGAAAATGGTCACACTGAGGAGTTTCATCTCTGTTTGCCTCAGAGTTGCATTACGCCTTTATGTAGAGCATCTGTAGTGTACACAAATGGACAGTGGATATGCAATTCAAAACCAAAGTGCCCACAGTTGATATAAAGCAAGGTCTTTAGACCCAAAACAGGTGGTGTCACACAAAGGGGGTTGAGAGTAGACATGAATGTCACCAAACATCTGTGTCTGTGTGTGTGTGTGTAAATACCAGTGGTGTGGCACTCAGCACCGTTAATTTACAGTTACTCAGGTGTCTGAACAAAAGAGAAAGACCTCCCCGTTTAGTGACAGTTAGAAATGGGCACATGGTGATTTAAGCTCATGCGTCAGTTGTGGTAAACCATTCCAAGCAGTTATTTAATCAATAACTATAAATACACAGCAGCGTTTTTACCGGAGAGGTTTCTGTCTGCCTTCTCTTCCTGGGTGTGTGACACGTTTGTCTCTTTAAAACGGCTAACTACGCTTTGCTCATCTGCTAGAGGAAACGCGGGTTATATGGAATTGATTATCAACTTTCATATAAATTTTTCTATAATATATTTATATAGTTATTTTTCCTTTCTCTCACGCACCCACCACGCTTGCTTGCTTTCACATTCTCTCGTCTCACTACTTTTATTCAATGTACACAACGTAATAAACATGGGGTTGAGTGTGGAACGACATAGCTGAAATGACAATCACTGAGAAAAAAAAAATAATAAAACAAAGCCAAAAAGAACTGCAGTCTTTTTTGTCATCCATTGGCACTCGGACTGACTCAGCAGTCAGCCAAGTACAATGGTGGATTGAGGGGAGGGAGTGGCCATGTCATCAAAGGGGTGGCGCAGGAGGCTCTTTCTTCGTTGGTGCTGTTTTAGTTGTGGTTTTCGGCGTCTTGGTGGCCGGGGTCATCTCCTTGAGGTTGAGGTTCTCCAGTGCCACGTCTAAGGTCATGACCTCAACACAGCCCATGGCCTCGAAGTCAGCGAAATTCCGCAATGAGCCGTGACAGTCGTCCTCGTCTTCGTCGGAGGAGGCCGAGGCGTCCGAGTCGGGCAGCAGCGTTGACAGCAGCAGCTCCGTCACAAACAAGCTCCTGTCGGCCCACTGGGCCTCGCACGCCTGCCGCTCTGCCTCAGACAGCCGCGGTTCGCTCAGCCTGCAAGAGAAATTTAACAGTTGGTTAAAAGAGGACGACAGATGGATGACAAAATGACGGTAGAGAATAAAAAAACAAAACAACTGCTTAAAGATCCCTTTAACACATATAAAAATACTCTGCACAGTGAACATCCCAAACTTTAAAGACGTTTCAGGTAGACACAGAAAATAAGAGCGACAGTCCCACCTGCTGAGTAGAAACTGGGAGCTATGTGCAGTATGCTGTGTGTTGGACTCCGGCGGACCCGGGTTTGGACTGGGGTTGGTATTGTGGTTGGCGTTGGGGTTTGCGGCAGCTGAATTGGTATTGAGGATTGCATTGGCTCGGCCGCCGCCCCGGGTGGCATTTCGGGCCGTCTCCAACTGCTGACGCGCTGCCTGGGCTTGTTGGCGCTCCAGTTGGAGTTGCATCTGAAGCTGTTGGAGCTGGGAGGCCGAGGGGCCCGAGTTGAGCTGTCCGCCCGCCGAACGGCGCACCCCTGACAACTGGGAGAGAAGCTCTAGGAGGAACAAGATGGAAAAGACAAGGGCTTGATGATTCCAACATGAAGCAAAGACTTGGTCAATTCAGACAACCAGTCAATCAGTCTACCAGAGAGTAGGCACTCATGAAAACATGATATTTAAGTAGATCATGAAAACTGAAAATTCCAAATAATACAAGCTTTTTATGAATTTGTTTTGTGAAGTTACGTAAGAAGTACATATTTCAAATTGGTCACATTGTTCATCCCTAAAAAATAGCATTTATGAGCTATACTGTCACAAAAGTGACATTATCTAGTAGGACTGCTATGCAGCCTCTGATCCACAAAAGTACAACACTATCATTCACAGGACACAGGATAAGACCCTCAGCAGTGAGGTTTTTAGGCTAAAATTCAACCAGTTGGGTCAATGGCCCAGCAGGTATAGTAGGTCATTAGTGAGGAGGCTGTTTGTGAGGCAGACTGAACAGGGACCCTCATTATGGCACAGCTGGAGCTGACATGGCGAATGCCACGCACTGAACCGGATTAAAATTGGGAACAGGATAAACAAGGAATTGCCACAGCAACAACTCTGCCCACGCATTACTGCATTATCCAGACTACCATTCGGACTAGCCCTGTATTATATCTCTGCTACTGCAGGTCATTTTTCTGTATGTGTGAGAAACAATTCATAGTGAGACAATGAATACATGGGTCTCTTAATGCCACACGCATGATTTAGTACTAGGCGCCAGTGTTTTGTCTCAGACCTCCTGCAGTTGTAGCTGTGTGATACTCAACTTAATTATTTTCTGCCTGACTGTACCGATAACAAACATACAGCTTTCATTACCTGACCAAAGAAAACAAAAACCCCAGCACTCACAGATAAGGAATCTTCTTATTTAATGTCAAATTTAAAAAACAAACAAACATTGTTTTGTTTTTCCCACCTTAAATAAGATTACTTATCTGATCTTTGTCTGTTTTCTTTGATCCTTGTCGCTGCAGTGCACCCAATACACTGTCTAAGATTTGGAACTGTGCAGGCTGCTTTCCATCATTATTGCCTGACCCACAACAGGTTTCACACTTTCTTGTTGTGCAGCTGTGTGCCTCAGAGGGAGCCTGTATCATACATGTCAGCATGGGTTTACCATGTCACCATTACGCCTGTGCGTGTGCTTGTGTGTTTGTTGTGTGACTGACTGACCTGCTATAGGGTCCATGGCCTCTCTGCTGTAGTTGGAACTCTGTGAGGAGCTCTGGCTGGTGGAGAGTCCCCCTGTGGTGCTGCTGGTGAAGTGCATGTTAGATCTGCGGGCTCTCGGACCCCCCAGCCCACGACCAGGGTGAAACATCCTCCGCACATGCCGCACCCCACTGGACTCATCGTGGAGCTTGCCGTTAAGGAACACTACTCTGTTTGATTGACAAATGTATTAATAAACTTGAAGTTGCAGCACAGAAACTGTCACTCCACTAAATGCTCACTCTTACTCAGGCCTTCTGATCCAGCTGCAGTCTGATTAAACGTTTGCATGGTGCTCTTGTGTCCCCCAGCCCACCCCCATGCACAAGACACCACTCTGCGTATGCCAACAAACAAAAGCCATGGCCCCATTTTGTGAAGCTTAGAATGCACTTGTACTGTCTGTATTTCTACATCTTTGCATCTTTTGTTTTCTCAACAGCACTTATTCAAAGTACTCTATGAATAGACTGCATCAGCAGTACTCTGAGTCTTCCCAGAGTGCAACTCACATGGAGCGTTACAGCTGGTTCCTCACAGGCAAACACAGATGCTGCCATTTCAACCCTTCACACAATTTGACAAATAAATCCTTGAAAAGTGCTCCTTTCTGTGGCTTTCCTGAACAACTTGTACAGTGTAAGTCAACTCACACGTGTAGGCTAATTCCTATAGGAACTGCATTTTCAACATCAAAAGGAATGAGGGGTATTTATTTCGCATTTAATATAATAATAGGGCTGCGCAATAAATTGTCATAAAACCGCAATCTTGATTTACCCGTTCACGATTTAATTTTTAAATAACTTTAAAAAAAAAAAAATCTATGTTTGGTACTGCCAAAGTGCTTTGTTCTGTCATGGTTCATGTGTGCCATAAACATTACACTTTGGGAGAAACAAATCGTAGCAGAGATTCGTGATATGAATTCTAAGCTAAAACAAAAATCCTGATTCATATTTTTCCCCGAATTGTGGAGGCCTAATATATTATTATAAAATTGTAAGTATATATAATATAATTGACTAATACACTTCAGCAGAGCCTCAAGTTTGGTTAAGATGTTTTAAGTAAAAGATGAGACCAGTCAAGACCACATTACTACTTCATCGGCCAAATAAGAGGAAACAATTAATTTTATAACGACAAAGAAACTTCATGAAGTTTGTAATGTGGATTGGTCACATCCCAGCTGATAACTGGGATCCCAGTACCAGCAGTGTTGGGAACCCTATTGTAATTACAGAGATATAAAAGTGTCGCTGCAGCCTAACCGTGCATGTCAATTTATTTGTCAGGGGCAATGCTGCACACATTATTATATACATAAGTATTACAGTCAAGGCCATAACAATATGTGTAGATATGTTGCATAAAAGGTTTCTAGCCAATAGGTTAATTTGCAACCGCCTGGTCAGATTTTTATAACGAGTTGAGAACCCTGCAGGGACCTGACGCATACCCAAAAAAAAATGCATTGGTGCCATTAGCATGTATAAAATGAATGTAAATAGGAAGCTTGCATCTTCCATTTACTACAGACCTTGCAGCTCACACCTTGCGATATTTCCAGACTCTTTCCCTGCTGCCGTTCGCTTTGAGTTCAAATAAATTAACAATCTGGATGTAACAGAACGCTTTCACATAAATATCTGAATAGTTTCTACACCGTGAAATACAGGCTTCTCTTAACACAACTAACTGAAAAAGTTGTAAAAAACAAAAAAAAGAAATTCTCACTAGTCACTACAGCAGCCAGGTTATGGTGTGTGGAAGAAGAGGAACTACTATTTGAAAAGGATATTAAGTCTCTGGGTGCTCTGTGTTCAAGTGTGAGATGAGCAGCAAAGTCATCTGTCACATGATTTGGGTCGCCACCTGGTAGCGCTGCACATATGGGGCAGATCTAGAGGACAGGAAGAGAGAGTGTTACATGTCAATATTAGCACACTTCACTGCACATTCAACATTGACCAGTTGGTGATGGGTGCTCTGGAACAAACAGAGATCTGCAAATATCAACTGTACAAATGACAAATTGTAACATGCACAGATGCTGTTGAGTGTGTCAAAAGTGATGAGGGCATTGATTGATTTTAAAATTAGTGTAACATGCTTGTTCAAGTTGTTTTAATCATGCAACAGAAAACTCAGAATGGACAGATAGTCTAGCTAGCTGTCTCAATTTACCTTGCAGAGATCTGAGGAGCAGTTAAAGGGTAATTTTGTTTTTTTTCTCAACCTGGACCCCATTTCCTCCTGCATTTGTGTCTAATAGACTAATGCAACCAAAGATCTTTGAAATTGTTCCAGTATTGATTAAGATTCCAGTGGCGAGCTGGTGCGAACCAAGCTGCAATGTAACCTAATGGGGCAATTGTGCACCCTTGATTTTTGTCCACTTTTTGAACTTTCAGACTCAAGTTGTTATTAAAAGTTTCTGACAACATTATCGATTTCACAAGGTGACTTCTTATCCAAAGACAGCGATGTGGAGTGTGAAATGCAAGTCAGGGGACAAAGGCGTTCCGGGAGTCTGTTGTTTCGTAGAAGGCTTCAGAAATTATAGGTTTGTGTTATCTAAAAAGATGCTGCCGTAGCTCAATATTTAAAAAATGTGGATGATGTCGTTATAGTTCGATGACTGCCCGTATTCATTTGAGCCAGAGTAAGTTATAAGGATAAAGAGACACAGAGAGAGCAGCAGGCAGAGAAGGGTGAAGCAGCGGGTGAAGGGCTGCAATGCTCGGTATATTGGTGGTGCTCCCGTGGGTGCTGTGCCCCTATATACCCAAAGAATATGTTGTATAGAGTGAGACTTGTTGGTGCCAGATATGTGTGGTCTTGATGTGTCCAGTGATATACCTCAGACACAACGCTGTGTCCCCACAGCAGAGGATTTCCCCCCTCTGATCAACAGGGCTGTGAAAGAGACATGAGCAAAGCCGAACCCTTGTTTTTATTGAAAATATTTTAGATAACACAAAACCATGGATGTATTATAGTGTATTGAAAGCACAAAACACTCTGCAGCTGCTGCCTCTCTCTCTCTCTCTCTCTCCCCTCATCCGTTCTTTGTCTTATGAATACGGGCGGCCATCCAATTATAATGACCCTATCCACATTTTATAAACTCATTTAAATATTGAGCCATGGCACTGAAAATCTTTTAGATAATACAAACCTATAACCTAATTTATGTAGCCTACTGCAAAACAACAGAGTGCCGGAACGCCATTTTCCCTGCTCAAGTTCCACACCGCTGTCTTCAGGCAGGAAGTCACCACCTGAGATCGATAATGTTGTCAAACTCTTTTAAATACAATCTGAGCTCGTCAGTGGCAAAAACAATCACTTTTAATGAAATCGTAGGTGCCCAATTGCCCCATTAGATTTCAATGCAGCTTGGTTTGAACCGGCTCGTCACGGTGTTCTCGCTCAATACGAGCACAATTTCAAAGATGTTCACATCAGTCTATTAGACACAAATGCATGGGGAAATAAAAAACAAAAACAAAATTATACTTCAACTACAGTACTCATAAATAGAGCAGAGTTTAGAATGCCAACACAAAGAAAGCGGAAGGTGAGGGCCATCCGGCCGAACATGAGGGACATCTGGAGGATCTTGGCGATATAGACTAAGAGTAGCTGTAAATGAACAAACTAAATAACTGAAGTTTTCATAATACTATTTTAGAACTATTTAATATACCATTCACACTGCAGTAAGTTAATACACCTTGAATGAACAAAACCATTTCAAAATTAACTCAAAACTGTACAGAATTTATATGTGCCACTGATAGTCGTAAATCCCAGGGGGTCGGAGGGGTCAGGACCTGCACATCCTAGGGACATAACGTTATGTGTGTGAACTGACATTAGGGTTAATATTGATGATCTACAGGTTGTGTTTTGCTCAATATGATGTTTAGTGGCAGATAAGTAGGTTTGCTGCAGTTAAATACTTATCCTCTGTCCCAGACAAAACCTAATATTTATGAGGAGGATGCAACATAATTTTATAATTATAGTATGACGTTGTGGTGGACCTATGAACCTAAACTCATTTTTAGACATCTGACTTTAAAGATTTGCGTTGCTGCCCAGATAAAATGACAGAGAAAAGATTATTTTTCAGTACACCAAAAACCAAGTAAGTACAATAAGTCCTTATATCAAGACAATTTGGTAACATCTTTATAGGAATGGGTGCTTATGGAAATACTAATGTCACTATGTCACAGGCCAAGGAGAAAGAAAGAACTGAGTAACAGGGAGACCAGGGACAGTCAGGTGTAGAGTCTCAGGTAAGTGTGTTGAGCTTAGTTCATATTTTTGGAGGTGTGTCGCTGTCAGGGTTAGAAGATGAGCTTTACCAGTGGATCACTAGTTTACATTATGATTAGCTAATTTAACAAGTTGTAGGTCTTATTTCTTTATATGGGGTCACTTTTTCAAAATAAGTCTTTGTTTTAAGGTATTTCTGTGGCTTGAGAAATGAATGATTTTAAAGAAGAAGAATATTTTGGTCAATTTAGTCGGCTTTTTCATTGAATCAAGAGAAACACTGAAAAGACGGATAATGGTATAGTCTCCATGCTACACTAATGATAGTATTAAGGCTTTCCTCGTTGTACACATATCCTCTACAAGTGTAATTGTGACTGTATTATTTGTGTCCCCTTCAAAAATTGCTCTTCAGAATTTTTTCTTGTCCCCACCAACTGTTAGATGAGATTTATGCCCATGGTACCGCTCCAACACACTCAATTATAATGGTTTGGACCTCTCTCAAGCAAGTTTGTGATATCTGCAAGTTGATGAAGACTCACACCAAAAACAATTTATGTTCATGCTTTGTAAAAACATCAGCAGTAATGTAAAATGTACAGAACATAGACAAAAGGTTCTTTTAATTATTTCTCAGCCTTTAAACCAGTATTTTTGTGTCTTCTTTCTTGAATAACAGTATGCATCTATAAAAATAGCTGCAGTTATTCTTAGCAGCATCAGAAGCTGACATCAGAACTAGGCTTCAAATGTGACATTGTTAAAGGGATACTTCACCGATTATCATTAAGCTTTGTATCAGTAGAAACACGGTAGTATTTTCAAATGGCCGAGACATCTCTGTATTGTGTGTGACGCAAAAATTGTCATTTTGCGTCAGAGTTATTTTTGGCCATAAGCAGTCAGCTATGTTACCAGCCAGCTAGTTCCGCATGTTTTTAACCCGCACAGAGGGGGTTGGACTCTTGAAAACCATATGTTCTTTTTCCCCCAGTATGTTTCCTTGGATCAGGCAGGCTCCAAAATCATGGTTGCCGTGGCCCTCTTACATGTCCTGCAATGCCGTTACATCCTGCTACGCTCTGCTGTGCCTTGTAATGCCGTGCAGTGCCCTGCTATACCATGAACTACTACAAACTACTATTTTTAGTCACTGTTCCAATATCTTTTACTGTGACTGTTATTGCCACTATTCATTTCAACCCTAACCGGCCTGTCAGAAACCGCCTACCAAGAGCCAGGGTCTGTCCGAGGTTTCTTCCTAAAAGGGAGCTTTTCCTCGCCACTGTCACTTGCTCTGGAGGGAACTACAAGAACTGTCAGGTCCTTGTAAATTATAGAGCATGGTCTAGACCTACTCTATCTGTAAAGTGTCTCGAGATAACGCATTATGAATTGCTACTATAAATAAAATTGAAGTGCATTCAAACTACCGCACATGTGTACCACCGGGATACATAGGTACAGATCGGAGAATATGCAGGAAACTTTATTACAGACGGAATCCTCAACACACTTCGCAAGCATTGCCTACTACGAAGACCAGCACCTCAGGTGCAAATTCATGTAGAATAGAACCACAAAACCAACAACAATTTGTTTCCATCCAGAGGAGTAGAAAGGAAACAAATCTGTGCTGTGACTTCAAGGTGTAGCGCAGGAAAATATGATCCGCCATGAGCACGGCCTATTTTATTTAGAAAATTAACCAGATGTTTTATTTTGGTTCTGTGCTGGACTTCCTGTCCTTCCACTATCTGCTGTGTGCTTAATTGCTGCAGAGTTCTCTGGCATCCAGAAAAAATAGAACCTGCGCGTATCTGCTACGGAGGGCTACGGATTGTCGGAGCTGGGACGCAGTCCGTGGAAATACACACAATGACTCTGCCGCCGTTCCGGAGCGGATCCGCAGCTGTTATGCATCCGGTGGAAATTGGGGGTTAATGTAGCCTGTTTTGTATGTTGTTTTCATATAATGTAGTTGTTATCTATATATATTTTAAATGTGTAACACCACTTGGGCCATGGTGAAACATTGTTTTGTGTAAATGCTTGAAATGACGATAAAACACACTTGAGTTGAATGCCTTACTGTCTATGTCTGTAAACAGTAGGCGTGGCTTGGGAGTGGACTCTTTGAGCAGCGAAGCAAGTGCATTCTGGGATTTGGTGTCTTTCATCCACATGAGCCAAAAACACATTTTCTAAATTTTTCTCTGCCTAAAAACCCAGCAACCCTGGGTTTCCCAAGCCCCTACGGATTGACCTACTACCACCCCCAAGATGTTAACATAGCATACTTTAAAACCCTTCAGGGTCCTCTGATGTCAGGGACATTCACAGACACTGATTCAATTTACTTGACTGAGAAACATTCTGAAGTATGTGAGGAGAATCAACACAAATGTGAATGTTTCCAGGTCTAAAGATCTGTGCAAACATCTAGCCAAGTTTTCATGGATGGCTGTGTGTGAAGCCTTAGCAGCAACTTACCATTTTTTTGTGATCAATTTTTTTTTTTTTTTATTCAAACAGCCAAACAAAAGCAAAAAACATTGATCCAGATGAAAACTTACAGAAAAGAACACTACAAAAATCCAAAGAAGGCACCGAACTCACCACTTCTGTGGAGGTCTCTGTGTGCTCTGCAGCCACATGCTCCTGAAGGGAGATCTCTGTGTAGCCCATTCTACCACAGTAGGGACAAGTGAAGGCCTGGGGTTGCTCCACTGAGAAAGCTTCTCCACCGTAGTACAGGTCTGAAGGGGAATCAAGATGGACATTTAGTGTCAATGTTTTTGCATGTTTAAGCTAAACACCAGTTTTAGCTGCTGGAATTGCAGTGTTTCTTCTACACAGGATCAACATTTTAAATCATAGTTGCCACAGAGTCATCCATGATAAACGGTCCTGTGTAAAATCTCAAAGTCAAGAGCCAGGAGGATGAGAGACATCTTGTAGTTAACTACAGCATTTTTTTAGCCTTGCCACATTACAGGAAACTGTTCATTATAAACATTCCCTCCTAGCCCATTCACATAAATCCACCTGGGGGCAGTTTACACAAACTGTTAACACATTGACATATTTTCACCTTATGAAGTGGTTATGATGAACGTGTTAGCAAACAGTTGCCTATTTATACATCCAGCGGACACAGAGCACCATTAGCATTCATTTGAAGTAGTGTTTGTGTCCACTTGATTAATGGAAGTCCAATTGTCACATTCCTGCTAGCTCAGTTTTGATCTCCACCAACTTCTAAGGGAAATATCTGGTTATTAAGTTGATCAAAGCTCCATTTGGTTCACCAGCTAGTCGTTCTGTGTCTAGGTGCCATTTGGTGTTGGGCAGGTTAGGTACTGATCGTTTATCTAGTGTAGTAATAATTCTCTGTGGTTTCATCAATTTGAGTGAGCCTCACATTACGCATGGTCAATATGAAAACCCTTGATTAGTACAGCTTTAAAGAAAGCCGTTTGTACACCTTTCCTTGCCAGCTGCATAAACAATTACCTATTAGAAGACAGCAAGAGCTTATTAGTAGCAAATTATACAATCGTCCATATAAAAAGAGTCTAACACATGGCTGCTTTTTTTTTTTTTCTTCCTTAAAAACAAGATAAAAATCAATTCTACCATTAAACTGTGTAAATACTGAGATCCACTATAAAACAGTTGGTTCTGTGACAGGGGACCAAATGGCACACTGAAAATACATACAAAAACATTCATGAGCTTGCACCTTCTGCTGTGTTTTCAGCAACAGTTTATATTTTTGTCCAACAAATAGTAAAACAGAATTTGCAACATGTAAAACTCTGAATATCAACATGTTTTACAGCGCCAAGGTATACAAAACTAGTAGAAGTGATCGTCCAACAGCAAGAGAAATGGTTCAATCAAAACCATAATTCTCTCTCTCTCTCTCTCTCTCTCTCTCTCTCTCTCTCTCTCTCTATGTTCACAACCTGGACAAACACACTGCTCATAATTAGTCTGATGTGAATATCAATATATCAATATGACTTACCAAAGTCAACTCGGGTTAATATACACTGCATGGGATGCTCTGTGGTGTGTCTGGTAGTGGTTGCACCGCCCTCGTAGCACGAAGCACACAGATCGTAGTCGTAACAGATTAAACATTTGTATCGTCGACCTCTGAAGTTGCCTTTTAAACATGCATCGCAGCTCACGCCTAAGGGAAGAAAGATAAGACACAACAAGAGAAGAAAGAGGCTAAATGTGTAACTCAAGTTAATTTGGCTCAATGAACACAGCATATATGTAACAGGTTATGTACAGTTCATTTATAGAATACAATGTTTCATAATTTCAATGTTAAAGATAATTTCAACACATGTAGAGCCTATAAACAAATAATTTATTTTCTGTTCTCATTAAGCAATACATGTTTCAACTGGGACTGGAACAATTTAGATCCAATTTAACTGAGAATGTATTCTAATTAATAAATGCATTACAATAAATGAGCTTCATATTTGTACTTAATACAAAAAAGTTCACTTCAGAACATATCTATTAGAATTATACACTATAATTTTAACCGAATGGTAACTTTGTTTGCAAAATGGGTATTATACATGTGGTGGACAGAACACTTGCAAAATGCAATACAATCACACAGTCCTGCAAAAAAAACATTAGCCTAGATGTGTATATGGTAATGTTACATTTTAATTGAGACTGTAACAGAAGTTCAACTCATTAAAAGGTGCTGTGGTAGTGTACTGGGTTGCATTATTCTCAAGTGTGACTGTTTTGTTGGACTTCTCTATACTTCTTGTATTTTCCTTGTTTGGTTCTATATTTTCTTTTGTCATGGCAGTGAAGTAACATGGGTAAGGTGGATTGGATGTATGTGCTGTTTTATTGTAACACATTAAGAAGGAAATGTTCAAAAACATTCAAAGGAAATGTATTTAGCATAAGCAGCCTAATAAATAACCATGGAGTAGAATTAACACTTCTGACACAATCCAGCCAAAATTGAACATTGAAAGTGATGCATGGTGTGTAGGCTATTTATTGCGGGGATCTTGCAATGCATCATATGTTACATGTTACTGTATCAACCCTCCTGTAGCAATTATCTTACTGTGTAAGAGTGACAAAGACTGACCAGTGTCTGTCCCATTCCCCTTTTAATAAAACTACACTCACTACACCCATCTCATTCATAAAGCCATCCTCATCAGTTTATTCATTCCAACACTATATGAAAGGCTTAACCTTGTGTTCACATAGGGTAAAGGGGGTCTTCTGTGTTCAAGACCAGGCAATTCTTGATTGACTAGGACAGTCGTGCTGCTGTGTCTGTGTATTGTATGACACCAGGCTGTCTAAACTCCATCATATCTCCATTCATTGCTAGCAAGCTGTTAAAACTCAGTGCCACCCTGATGCCGCTGTACAGCGGCTGCAGAAACGTTAATGACTGTAACAACTATAACCACTAACTTCTCAGACATAAATAACGATGACAACTGACTGCAAAGTTGACAACAACAACAACAACAACAACACAGACATAGAAACTAAAGGCCGCTTTGGCCTGACTAACATTCGCTGCTGGCTCACCATTTGACGAATAAACCAGATTGTTAGCTGACAAGTATGACAGCTGTGGTAGACTTCACCTAGCTAACTCAACTTTTTGCCGGCTGGTGAACTCATCTGATTGACAACGTTAGCTAACGTCTACTCGAGACCAACAACGAACTTCAAGCCCAACAAGGTTGGCCACAAGGACGAGGTGAATGTTGATTTGCGAAACTGGAATCTAAAGGCCAACTTTTACCAGGAAGGAGGCTAAAACAAACTAACGTTGACGAGAAGAGAAGCCCTCGACCCCGCAACGTCATCTGGGATTCGCTGTTCTTCTATGTTTCCTATTCTCGGCACTCCCCCTCGCTCCCCAGCTCGTTAACGTTAACCTAGCTCCATAACCCATTACCAGATAGGTTCCAGGCTAGCTAACGTTAGCACAGTCAGCTAACATTAACTAGCTTATTCCACCTATATGTCAGCGTTGTTTTTGGTCAGCTGACGCTGACTGTTGTACATTTTTTGAAACATAAACGTCAACCGCAAGGTCCGTTGGGTTAGACACACATTTAGTGGCCGCCATAATGCGTCCACACGAAATTGCACTGCACCCTCGCTGCTAACACTAGCCAACGTTAGCTAGAATGGGCTGCAAAACAAGACATTCTCGGCTAGCTAACGTTAGCTTGGTGCTCTGTCAACGTTATTATCAATAATCCCGATTTGCTCGCATCTCTGTGTTGAAGTGTATTTTTACCTTCATGACGGGACATCCTACGAATACTAGCGCAGCCCCCTGCTCGGGCTCCCTGGTTTGCGATACAGAATAATATGAGTGAAGAGAAGCCGGGGTTGGTTGGCTGTCCCTGGCCTCTTCCCTCATGAAGGATCCGGTCTGGCTCACTGCCACCCCTCCGCCTCCTGCTGTGTCACCGTCCGGTGCACTGCTGCTCCGTCCACACGGTGGCAGTGTTGTCTCAGTTGTTGAGTTGCCTTGACTGGTAGGTGGCTGAGACATATTGATTCTTCGGTGACTTTAGTTTAAAAGGGCTGCAAAAGGCCCCTTGAAAAACAAAGGTTTTACAAAAAATAAACGTTAGGTTATTGCTTTAAATGTAAAGTTAATTTTTGATGTACTGATAACTGTTAGGCAAACTCTAAAATAGGCCTTTTATTTGGTTAAATATGTACACAAGACTGACTAAAATAAAAATAATTTGGACATGCTTTACAAAATATAGCTTATATAGGCTTGAATGTCAAGTCAAAGCCTACTCTGAGAGTAGTTTACATATATGATAGTTAGACCTATAAGAAAAAATATCTTAAGCAAAACTCTTTGATTGTTATATTGAAATTAAAAATAATATTTAACAAATAATTATAACAGATTTCTGATTTACCCTGAATTTATCAGAAGGAGTGCAAACACATAAGAAAATTGTAGAAATGTTTAATTGTGCAAACCTTAAAATATTCTATAAACACTATTTATCAAATGCACAGCCGCATATAGGAAGCTTCCTTATGAGATATTGATGGGCCCATCTGGCTAGTTGTAGACCTCTCATAACACTAATGTAGGCTATACCTGAAGTACTTAAGTAGCATTTGGAAGAAGAAAACATCAGTTTCTCAAATTTTTCACCTCGAAAGCTACTCTTTAAAGACAACATAATGTGGTTATTACATATCATACCATAACAACATCATTGGAAAGGAGCTTCAGACATTATGGTCATTTATTTTGAAGGCCAGAGAAGGGAGAAGCATGATGAAAGGTAAACACATAAGCAGCTTAAAAAATTTAATATTTCAGAAGGCCCAAACCAAGAATTACAGGGCATCCAAAAGCTTTGTGTGAGTCCTTTTGAGAAACAGTTTCCGCTTACACAACTCAGTGGTTTACTGACACTGTAAACTTAGCTCTGACTTCCTGGCTCATACCTGATTTTTTTGACAATAAATTTAGGAATGAGTCATTAACAAGGTTACACTAGATGAAGATGTTTGAATTACGCTCTTTTTGCTCCCCCCACAGAGGAGCCAGCGTTGGTCTACGCATTTGATTGTTTTAGTATTTCACAGTGCCTCATTGTTGGGTTTGCCAGGCAGACCTTGTAGGGCAAAGCCAGAACAGGTCAGCATAGTGCAGAATCAAACTGGCACTCATGCTTGAAGGCTGGCTGAGGTGTGTGGATGGAAAGAATAACAATACCCCTGCATGAGAAGCAATATTAACTTTGAAGTAAATATAACTGCCATTGTCTTTTATCAGTCCAAGAGACTAATTCTGGAAAGTCATTGAGTTCTGCACTTTTTATTTTTTGAAGAACTACAGACTTTTTGTCACACTGTTGTACAGATAAATAACAGAAGTAATAGAAGGGTGTGACATAAAGTCAAGCTGTATTAAATAGTTTTGTCACAGACCAGATTGAATCTTTCTAAAACATAACATGTTGTTAGCTACTGTTGGTTTAAACAGTTAATGTCATTTAAAATTATAAGTTTATGGCTATAAGTTCCATGTGTGCTGGAGGAGTGCTTTGTCATCATGTCCTTAATGATCTTCCAATGTCAAATTAAAAAAACAACAACAATGCGGCAATGACTACCGTGCTCCAGAGATCACTAAAACAGAGCAGGATGGATTTGACGCTGCATTGCATCATGTCATTATTTGAAGTCCAGTGCCCTCTGGAGATGCACCTTCTGCTCCGCTCTCACAGACATACAGTACAACTATTAATACAGGGGTAAAAATAGAACAAGTTATTTTGAACGCTCCTGTGTCACGCTACTCTCTCACTCTCCCCCTTTAAAAAATACATTTTAATATTAAGTTTTGAAATTCTTTAATTAAAAAAATGCATAATGTCTAGTCAAGTCAGTCCAATTCACAGTAAAGATGGTGATATGGAAGAATTGGATTTATTTGCATTTGACATCATTTGCATTGTGTGTGTACAAAACACACTTCATTTCACAATACACTAATGACTCATTTGTTCTTTCAAGACAAATTTCCATGTCCATGGACAATAAAGTGCTATCTATCTATCTATCTATCTATCTATCTATCTATCTATCTATCTATCTATCTATCTATCTATCTATCTATCTATCTATCTATCTATGACATTATTTTCACATTATTAGTATGGCCATAAAGTAGCATAGTAAATTTATTATCTGCATCCTGTGTGTACACAATATGACCCATTTTGCAAGTGATATGGCGTTATCATGTTGATGTTGCTGTGCTTAGATTTTTTTTTTGCAGCATTTAGGTGATTTCTTTAAACCAATCAACAGAAAATAATTAAAAATATATTATGGCACATTTAATAAACAGCAATCTGGAGAATGCTCTTTTCGGTGATAGATGCAAAAAAAAAACAGAAAGGAAAATAACTAAATACAATAAAAAGACAAATCATTGAATAATAAAATGACAAATAAGATCAAAGATGAGAATATATATATGCTAAAAACAGGACCACCATCTTTAACTCTAATAACTAGACCTACTGAATAACTTCTTATTGAGACCATGATAAGGAGCATTATGAGACAATCACCCTACTGCACATTGTAACCGGCAGCACTTTGTTTTCAGGGATGCGTAAAAGCTGTTTATATCCCTGGCCATAGACTGCACCAGCCAGGGGCTGCTGGGGTGGCAGGTGACACTTCTTACTGGGTATCGGCGCAGATGTAAACAAAACAGTGGCGTTATTGTAGCAGAGACCCTTGCGTGAGTGCGCCCATTCTTCCCCTCATCGAATTGAAATTGGTCGGTGAGCTATGCTGATGATTTGGCAACGCGCCAGGCAGAAGGGACGATGCTTTCAGGGGGGGAGGAAGCCTCGGCACCCCCCCCACGGGTTGGAGCCTTTTAAATAATTCCATCAACGCGTGGAGGAGCGGTGATGCTACTGTGCAAAGATATTGTTATTGTATAATATGGGATAGATATATTGTAAGATTAAAAAAGAAAAGTCATAGCGTAGACACCGGGTCAGATTTTCTATAACAGCATTTGGCTCAATGAATTTTTTTACACAGTCTGTTTAACAAAGGTGCAACAAAGGTGCGAACTACTCGACCTTCAACCAATTCTGAGCAACTGGATACGTTTTATTGCAGAGCTGCTGCGTCAGTGGTACACACCCCACGCGGGTTAAAGCACGCGCAACGTGATACTACTACAACTTCATTCAGCTTTGCCACGCCTTTAACGTAAACAAATGGGGGCTTGACCAATCAGATTCACGATAGATCAGCCGATGATCAGATGACTGAAAGGGGGAAACTATTTAAAACTCTAATGAGACACTTGATGCAAGTTTATACATTTCTTGAGCGGTGCTTTCACAGGCGCGCACCACCGGCTCTGTTGCTCTTTGTCACCACTGGATCTAAACTCACTCACCAACTTACCGTGCTACCACCGGCAATACAAAAGACATTTTATATTCCCAGGAAGCTCTTTTCCTCCACTCTTCGCCTGTGACTGAGAAATGAATCATAAAGCCCGTTTACTGTGGATTTTCCTACAGTGTGCTGCTGCGCTCTTTTCATTCGCTGTTGGAGAAAAAACCGTTCTTAAAGGTAAGAAATGGCTTTGACTATTGTTCGTTCATTCATTCATTCATTCATTTTTATCATTTATTTCTTTCCCAGCCTCAAAGGCAAGTGTCAAAATCAAATATAGGCCAACGTGTAGGGAATATGCGCTAGTAGACGATCAATGAATGGAAAGATTAGTAGTTCAAATCTCACATTCCCTACACATCCCCAATTGAGCCATCGACATTTTTAAGGCTATTAGGTGAAATTACAAAATGCGAACAAGTGTGGGGGGCAGAGTGAATCAGAAAAACGGGAATGGATCAAAGGACTGCGACGTGTCCTTTTTGGGAGCTGCAGGAGTCTTGACGCAAAAGCTCCAAGTGGAAGACCCACAACGTCACGTCTGTGTGAACTATTTGGAAAGCTGTTACGCCGAAGAAAAAAAATGTTCCGCTTAATCCGCGTTTTACCACCGACCATTCACCACCGTTTTACTACCCAGCTGAAGTCATTTTGCTCTGTGTGTCGCCAAAGGGGGTCGACTTAATTTAAATTCAGATCTGACGTTTCTGCTCTGCGAGGCGGGATTAATCCAGACTGGTTTAAATAAATGTACGCCTACCCCTTAATCATAAATTTAACACAATTTGACCAAATGGGCTGTGCAGTTTTAAAATAACTCTTTTTACCAAGATTTCCATAGGCTAATAACTTTTTAAAAATCTGTGGCTAAACTGTATCTTCTGAATGCTTTAGGCCTAATTGCAACGTTTTAGCCTACGAGCCCGTGTTAAAGTCAAATATAATTAACAGAGCTCTGGCAGCAGCTGTGTGGAAAAAGGCACAAAATAAAGGAAGACAATGGGTGGGTGTGAGATTTTGGCTCGGTCCCCGGTTCAATTTGCAGCCAACCTGCATAGGGCTAACAGATGTTGGCTACAAAAGCAAGTTAACTGGCTGTCTCAGTCGCGCTCTTCACGTGTGAGGCATGATTGGCTGAGTGCCTTTGAGTTGGGTGTTTTTAAAAATGGAATCTTTATTTTAGTGCTATTGCCCCTGTTTTCAATAGAGAAGCAGAAGATAAAAGGTAATATGAGCATTTTGTCACTTTTAATCTTGACATCCTGTGTTATTTTCCCTCAGGTGAAGACCGTGGATTAGATGAACTGTCAACAGATAGCAAGGCTTTCAATGGCGTCAAGTACAACATGAGGAAGAGTTTAGATCTGGACCAGGAGGGCTGCTACCTGCAGACTGGCAAGAAGGAGTGTCTAGAGGAGTGTGGCTTCAATGCTACAGCCAAGACAATCTTTATAATTCACGGCTGGACGGTACATATAAGTTGAACAATTATTTTGGATCTTTGCTATCTAGTTACAGTACCTCTCTTTCTCTATCTGGGTCGCTCTTGACAACCCTCACTTCAATGTCTCATGAATGGAAGCAGGGGAAAAGAACTAAATACAGGGGGGGGGGGCTACGAATTATCCAGGGCCCTCATGTGAGGAGGGACCAAAAGATGCTAGAATGAAAAGCTGTGGGTATGTGCTGGGGCCCATAGAAAATACCTTTCCACAGGGCCCAGAATTTTGTGCTACGCCCCTGAATGGAAGTGTTGTCCCTCCATTGAGTGATTTTAATTGTTGGAATGTATTATGTGAAGTAACTGGAAAGTGTCTGAGACATGTCACCAGGATAATGTAGTCTGGTTGACTAAATGACTGACTGACCTATTGTCTTTCTCTCTCTCAGATGAGTGGGCTGTTTGAAAGCTGGATGCACAAGCTGGTCTCAGCAGTGATACAGCGAGAAAGTGAGGCCAATGTGGTGGTTGTTGATTGGAGAACAATGGCTCAGCAACTGTACCCCGATGCCGTGAACCATACCAACGGCGTTGGCCTTGACATTGCCACCATGCTCAACTGGCTTCAGGTACAGTCTTTTTACAGTAGTCATTTGTGCTCATAAACACTTGTGAAGCTAACTTGGTTACCTTTTTATGCATCCCATGTTTCTTCTGACACTGAATCCAATCATGCAACTTGGGTGTCTATTAAAATGTACAAAAAAGGAGCAGTCACCTGCTGAACCAGTTAATTGTAACACTCCACTAAATACCACAGTACCCTCCCACCACCTGTCGCATAGCTTTGGTCTCGTAAAGCCGAGGTGTGTTTAGGTACAGTATGTAGGACAAAAGCATAAAGCCTTATCGTAAATATATATTTTTTTTAGAAATGGCTTTCAGTGTAGTCATCTGAGCTATCTTGGCAGAAGGCCATAATGCTGCGTGACAGAAGAGCAGCTGAGTACATGCAAATCCATAAAACCTGCCCCCTTTCTGTCTTACCATTGTAGTGACTTAAGAGATCAGTCCTTCTGTGACGAGACAGAACTGTCAACATTTAGTTAAATTTATGCTAAATATTTGATGTCCTTCTTAGTGGGCCCAAATTGCCTTGAGGCAGTACCTCAATTTCCTTCTGGTGTGTTGTCTTTACAGCTTAGGATACTTTGGTGTTTTCAAATGAGGATCAGGGTCTATTCAGTACTTCGGAAGCCAAGACAACAATTCCCATTCAGCAGGACTGTCACATAATTGGATGGGTGCACGAATAGCAAGTGAGGAAAGATTCAGGCACCTTGCCACATAGTTGTAAACATGGACAAAGAATCTTTCATGGAGGCAAACTGAGACAGGTGGTGGAGGTGCTGTTGCATGGACGGGACTGCCAGTAGATTCTGTCTGGGTTAACTGAGTTTGGCTTAGCTGCAGGCAGGACTGATAATCACTGGATGAAGTCCAGGATTTGTTCAGTGTGGGTTAGTGTTGATGGTGGCAGCTGTGATGTAAGTGCATATTTTTTTAAATCCTTACAGGATGAGCAGCAGCTTCCTCTTGAGAAAGTGCACCTTATTGGCTACAGTTTAGGTGCTCACGTAGCTGGCTTCGCAGGGATGTTTGTGCGAGGCACCCTCGGCAGAATCACTGGTAAGTTAAATGAAATAAGTATCCGCAATAAACACTGATCAAAGATGCTGTTACTTTTATTTATTTAATATATAACTTGTCACCTTATTTCTAATAGGACTAGATCCAGCAGGGCCAATGTTTGAGGGTGTAGAGGACCAGAAGCGCCTCTCCCCCGATGATGCCGACTTTGTGGACGTTCTACACACATACACTCGAGAGGCTCTTGGTGTGAGCATTGGGATCCAGCAGCCAATTGGAGACATTGACATCTACCCCAATGGTGGTGACGTGCAGCCCGGCTGTGCACTGGGTGATGTGCTGGCAGTGGCTGGAAGTAAGTGCTTAAGAAATGGCTTTGTTTGTACACCCGAGCTATCACCAACAAGAGTTATCAATTAAAACCTTTGCAGAAACCAGGAACATCTTCACTGTATTTCTTAGTTTATTATCCCATTTCCATCAGCAAAGAGATGAATAATACTGTATCTTAGTTTATATTGTCAAATTTAAAAATTTGAACTGTAGCCCATCTAACCTACCTTCCTGTTTCTCTCAAGATTTCATGGAGGTGATGAAGTGTGAGCATGAGCGTGCCGTGCACTTGTTTGTGGACTCCTTAATGAACAAGGAACACATGAGCTTTGCCTACCAGTGCACCGGCCCCGACCGCTTCAAGAAGGGCATTTGCCTCAGCTGCCGCAAAAATCGCTGCAATAACATTGGCTATAACACCAGAAAGATGCGCAAGAGGCGCAACAGTAAAATGTATCTGAAGACACGTGCTGATACGCCCTTCGGAGGTAAATCACAATACTTGATGACCTGTAAATGTATTATCTTTTACAACTATCACTTCCTCACTGTATTTCTAATCTGTAACCTTCACACATTTTTATGATTTCACATCATCTGTGTAAACTACTACTGTACACAATTCCACGGGTGGCTTAAACATTAACTTTTTATTTTTGTTTTTTTTTAAAAGGTTTCCACTACCAGATGAAAATGCACGTGTTCAACAGAAAACAAGCAGACAATGCAGATCCCACCTTCCATGTCAAGTTGTACGGCGCCCATAATGATACAGCACAAATATTTGTCGATGTGTAAGTACAAACTCTGACAAATAAAACCACCGTGCACTGGCTTGACTACACTGCCTGTGATATTTAGAAGTGCAGGGACTGCTGTGACACAAATTTGAAACATGACCCTTGTTTTACTGACCTTTTCAAAGTGCCAGACACGTAGGTACATAACGTACAACCATAGACTGGATGAGGAACTCCAATCACTTTGTTTGTGCTTATTTAAAGTCTTGTCACAACCTTGGACATAAACGCACAACATAGCAATCAGAAAGGCTTTACAGCAGCTCAGATTGTTCAACATGTCAAAATGGGTGGCTTGAACACAGTTATAAGAACTTCAGGAAACCTGACTTATCTCTATCTTCTCCCCTATGTGCAGCCACGATGAAACTATTGGCCTGAACCTGACCAACACCTTCTTAGTGTTTACTGAGAAAGATATTGGTGACCTTTTAAAGATCCGTCTGAGCTGGGAAGGAGACTCTGAATCCTGGAACTCCGTCTGGAAGAACATTAAGAAGACGTTCTGGGCCTGGAACGCCAAGCCTCCCAAACCTGTATTGGAAGTCCGACGGATTCGTGTAAAAGCTGGGGAGACTCAAAAGAAGTAAGCAGCTGTCCAGACCCCAAGCCTCCCAGGTGTTTTTTTCTTGACCATCATTAACACTTAATTTTAATTTCTTTTTCAAAGGTTTACATTCTGTGCACAAGATCCTGAAAAAACCGAAATTTCACCAGGGGAGGCTGTGATTTTCACAAAATGTCGGGATGGCTGGGAAGTGAAGCCAAGGAAACGGTACGAAATGGTGGATGCCTTGTCAAAATACTATTGAATTATATTTAATACTGTAAATTAAGTGTGAATGTATTCCTAGTAAATGAAATGTTTTTTGATTGACAGGCTTCTCATGTAATAACATGGCATTTCCAACACCCAATGGACCATTACCATGGTGGGCCCAACATGGATCAGAGAAGCACTACCTTCTCTTTATTTGAGCACTTTTTGTAGAAGGAAGATTGAGCAGCACACGATGGGAGGGGCTTGACTGGATTCTAAACTGCACCTGGAAGGGTTTTTTTCTGGAGACTCAGACTCACGGGTCTGTCCAGTGTTTACTTTACTGCTGGGAAATGACATGCTGGCTGACAGCATTGTAAAATGCCTGAAGAGTTAAACGTTCCTTTGTGTGGACTAGTGACGTAGAATATAGATCTGTACCACTGGACACACACCAGCAATTGTAGGCGCTGTACTGTACATTTTTAAATATTTATTTATGAGAAAAATGGAAGCACTGCACAACTGTTATTTATCTGAGCACATCCCATAATGAAGCATAGTTTGAATGCCTTTCTCCTAGATGCAGTATTTGTGTGTGCATGCGTGCATGTGCCCAGGAAGTGTGCCTTGTGCTGAGATTACTGATGCACTGTATAACTGAAGATTGCACACAATCGTTCTGAGATTTTGTCCGTAGTGTTACTTTATGTAGCTTATTTTGGGGATGTGTTTTGTGTACATAATGTAAATAGCCTTGGAAAATAAATAAATCATCAATTTGTAGAAACTGTTGTCATTGTCATTTAACTGTCACATCTCTGAAAGACTTCTTGGGTTCTTTTTGTGATTTGCTTCAGGAGGAATGGACTTGTGGTTCTCAGAAATTGTAAACGTGTGTTGTGGTTTTATTTTTTTTCCGCCGACTTTTTGCGATCTTTGTGCAAGCAGCACTCACAATCCGCTTTTGGGAAACTGCCTGAGCATTAAATAAGCTTTACTAGTTGATTGAACTTAAGTGTTGCTTTCACATTACACAAATCCTATGCTCGAAATCTGTGTAAAACAAGAGAAACAGTGTTGACCTGAGAAACGTGTCCAGCCTTAACAACATATCTTGGTAAATTGTTACATGTAAACCCTCTTTAAAAGGTCTTGCCTGCTCTCAATTGAAAAGGCTGATTTATGCTCCTTCACTGAAGCGCTTATAAATAAAAGCACCAAATTGCAACACTTCTTGGCTTAACTAGAACTCTAAGTAACAAAGTTTTTATTTTTTTCACCATCCTCTGCCCCATCATGTTAAACTAAAATACCTTGATTAGTAATGGGGAAGGTACTGTGTCTTAAAGATACTCCACACTTAACATGTGGTTATCTAAGAGTCAATTCTTGGTTTATGTGACAGCTGGAGGCTAAAATGATTCATGCCTTCAAAAAATTTTCCCTCACATTTTCTCTGTTTTCTGGTTGAAAATATCTTCCAACATTCTTGTGTACATCTCATTGCAGCAGTGACAAAAAATCCAACTCTAATGTCTGTCTCTTGCTGGACCTGTTGAGACACAAAACACATGGGTGTGGCTCAAAAATCTGGGCCCTGTAGAAATTTTTTTTTATGGGCCCTTCACTACATCCACAGCTATTCATTGGAGCATCTTTTTTTGGGCCCTCTTCACATGAGGGCCCTTGGTACTCAGCCCCCTTTGTTCCCCAAGTCTGACGCACCTGGCGGTGCACACAGATGCAGCGGCTAAGTGCTTTCCCGTTCAAGGCCTTGAATGGCTGAATGGTGTCATTTTTTTGTTTTGTGTCAATTATGACGGACAAACAATACCTACTGCCGGTATGACCTATGTTTGTACAGTAGGTAAGACTTCCTGTTCATGCTGCTTTTAGATACTACGTATCACTTTTATTCTTTTTCACTACTTTTGGTTATATCTTAAGAATAATGCACTGCCGGGTGAGTACTTTTAAAAATGTACAAGTGACAATGACAATACAGTTCTATTCTAATAACAAACATATCACTCAGTGTTGGTTAAGTGACTCACTTCAGTTTTAAAGTCATGGAGCATGTTTACTCCCCTTATGCCATCTGCCTCCCACTTATAAGAAACCATCTATAACAACCGCGTCTGGTTGGCCAGCGAAGCTTCTTTTAAGTCTAACTGTGTGTCAACCCACCAGAATGCCAAACTCCTTAGCACTGCAATATTAACTAGTGTAGTAGAGTAGAAATTCTTTATTAAAAGATTTTGATTGTTGTTGGACAAGATAGATCTCGAATTAAGGTTAATTTACATATTATTCAATATTATATATATATATATATTCAAGATTTGTAAAACAAAAAATCGCATAACTAAGGGTGTTTTTACACAGGTAGCTTGTTTGCTTTGATCAGATTCAGGGGCTAAAATTATACAATTGTTGCATTTGTCTCTTGGTTCTTGTTGTGTTCACACGTAATGTTCAACGGCGGTCCGAATCAATCTCAAAGTGGTAAACAGAAATCTTACTGAAGGAATTCGCCTCTGGCCAAATTTCCCTCCTCTTCTCTTTCTTCTATAAATTGTTATACAACTATAAAGAAACAAGAAAAAAAGCTATAAATTGAATGACAGAAATGTATTGAAATCATACAGACAACAATAATGAACAAAACTTTTGGATTTTAAAGTTGTTTTCCCAAGCAATCAGGGTAAACAAAAATACACACTCGAATAAAAAATTTGTTTAGATTTTTTTTAAATTTTGATTTCAAATATGCTGATCTTATGTGCATAAGGCACACTCACTACTCTGTCTATGAATGTATCTCAATGTATGTGATACTTTTGTGATTTTTATTGATAAGATGAATATACAGTGTGTACAGTACAGTAAGCATATACTATATGAAACATAATCTAACTAGAAATCATCTACCATTGTTGCTTCATGATTCTGATTCTGACAAAAGCTCAAATTCAGGGGGAACTCCACTATCCAAAAATGAGGCAGACAAAAACGAAGTTGGTTTCTGTCTGGTTTAGCCTCTGAACTGGAATCACATGATCTGAAGAGATTTAAGATAGCTTGCCCTATGTTTTCAATCCAACAGTAAATACATTTGTGCATGCCCTATAAAGAAGTAAAATAAGCCCTTTAAATCTAAACGTATTTGTTTCAAGGTCCTTTATGCAGTGTCCCTATAATTGCTTCCAGATTGTTAGCACAGCACGCTCTATGTTGCTGGTGACCCCGGTGCCATGTGCCTTGCAGATTAAAGGATGGTGCACGCATTGCCACGTGTTGGAATCTTGGCTCAAGCACCACACCAGCCGCTGCTCTACAGATCAACAGCAAAGAGTGGGAGGGGAGGCAGGGATGGTCAACTCATATGGTTCCATCAGTCCATGCATTGATGTAAATCAGAAAGACAAACCACTTGAAGTATGTTTCTCAAACATTATATGACATCACAGCGGTCACAGTGGAAAATACTCCAAGCAGAGCCATCTGTTGACCTGTATTGTACTCTTGTGATGCCAGCTGAGTGATTGTGACATGCCAGTCAGAGTTTGGCAAGAGTTGAAAGCATGGAGATCACATGGACACTCCCAATGTGTTTCCAAGTAAGACATCTTCCAAATCTTCTAGGAATGTGAGAGGCGAAAAGAGTGAAGGTGCACGTGACGTCTGTTTTCAGGGAATATGATCTTACATCTGATTATTTGAACAAATAATCCATTGGATATTTGATCTGGGAATCAGTGATTTGGTTTAAGGTGCTTTGTGAAAATACAAGTTTGGAGAGGTGGGGGTTACACTTATCTTGCACGGCAGCTGGACTCTCGCAATATCACGAGATCACGTGAGAATCGCAGGATACCACACGAAAGTCCAACTGGTCATACTTCAAGTAGTCTAGATCCACAACCTTCCACTCATTTTCTTTGTGTTGGCATGTTAAACTTCTGTCCATTTATGGGACAATGGTTAACTGCTCCTCAGATCTCTGCAGGGTAAGAGTAAGACTATTTGTCAAATCTGTGTGAAGCGCTGTGGAGGAAGGTCTGGCAATGCAAGACTAGGTTTCAAGTAATGCATTGCAAAACCTTCAGCGTGGTTAAGGTGTGTGTGACAGCCACGACTGTTTGTTCAAAACAACAATGGCGGACGTGACGGACAGATGTTCATCCAATCACCTGCCAGGTATTTTTTCCAATTTTTGTCTACATTTTCCAATGATGGCTTCTCAGATGGTTCTATGTAAAATACAAAAACAAACTCCTGACACTTCAGGTTAGGGTTACAACTGATAAGTCAATAATAACATATTAGGGTTTTTACCCTAATAAAGCTAAAATTTTCGTCCCTTTTGGCAGTAAGGAAGACAAAGTGTAAGTCAGTCTCTTACTTAGATGCCAATAACATTGTCTTGAGGTTATAAATCAGCAGATGAAAAGCTGATTATATTTTTACACCTTAATGTATTGTTTACACCAATGAAACCAGGAAAAACAATAAGACCCTACAACCATAGCGTTTCAGTGAGGCTGTACTTAGGCTGCCCATGTCTGACCATTTCTTTAAAGGTTCAATATAAAATATATTTACTGTGATAAATCCAAAAATGACCCCAATGCATCATCAGATATTAAGGAAACATGCTAAGTTGAAATACCAACTTTTCTTGTATATTTTTCGTATTTTCTTCTTTTGAAATGTCTGTTCTGTGACAGAATTTCTGTTTGTGTTTGTTATCAAATACCTGGTTTGACAGCCAGGCCAGGTTGCCAGATATATCTGTAAAAATGTGAGACATGCATCTAGCAACGTTGTGGATGCTGTCGCCTCAGCCTGGCAAACTCCGTGAACTTTGAGTCTGAGGAGGATGTAAATGTAAATGGACTGTTTTTATATAGCGCTTTTATATAGCGGAGGAGGGGGTGGGGGTGAGAACTCTTGCCAGTATTTTGAATTTGTACTGCAGTAACTATTTTAAATACTAGCTTTCAGTATTACATATTGCACCTTTAACTTTCTGAAACTAATAATTTTTTGTGTGAACATCTAAACCCACTTCAATCAGTGATTAGCCAGCTGTGAGGAAGTGATAAGGTTGGCAGTGTTTGAACTACTCTCTCAAGCCCTTTTTAATATTTTGTATTCAACTGCTTTTGTCTATACTGTGTTCTTTTAACATTCATATTTTCTCTATCTTGTCTCCCCCTTCTTTTTTACTCCGCCTTTGAGTGGCAGTTTGAAACAACTATATACTCTTTTGATATCCAATGTGGTCGGACAACACTTCATGTGAACAAATTTAGTCTAGTCCATCTAGTATTTGTTTAGATATTTAAATTTGGACCAAAGTATTGGACGGACCTATTATCTGTTTCTAAAGGGGAAGGCCCAAAGTCACATTAAGTATTATTACTAACCTGTCAAAATGAATATCCAATCAGAGATCATATATTTTGCGGTCTGTGTTTATTTTTTGATGCACACCATGTTTGTTTACAGGCGGCTATATTTACACTGTGATCAGGTTTCAGTACAGTGTGTGAGGGTGGGCAATTGCCCTCAGTCCCCATTGGTGCGTTAAAATCTGATACCACTATTATGGTGTCACATTTGTTTCCTTTGTGTATACGTTGTCTGTCCAGAGTGTGTGGGATCAGTGCTGTGTTGTACAGTGTTGTGACTGGCTGAGAAGTGCGTCAGGTTCTCAGCTGTTGTTTAGGTCGTCAAGTAATTTTCAGTCTTTTACAACTTCCACGCGACAGTTCCTGAGGTCAAGTTTATAATCGGAGGTTATCCTTCCATACAACGGAGGAGACAGAGGTCATCAAAAACAAACTGAAAAATAAATTTACACTGATTCTGTTAAAAGGATAGTTTAGATATTTTTAAATGTTGTATGAGGTACTTAACTTATCCATTGTCAGTGTATGACCTACAGTAGATGGGGGCACCCCCAGTTTGGAGAAGCAGGCAGGAGTACTTGAACAGAAGCTAAGCAATGCAACACTTTGGATGGGGCAGCAGCAGATTTATTGTGTGACTTTGGTGAATCTGTAACCCTTCAAAACACCAATTTGCAACTCCTGTTTTGAGGGTAAAATGTATCACAAAGTGAAGCAAAGTTTTATGTTGTGTCGAGCCTTCTTAGTGTTTTAGAAATAGAAAGTTTGATGCTATTACAGTTCTGCCCCTACCTCTCCAATTCAAAAGGGAATTTGACCTAATTGTGCTTTTAAACCAAAATTTGACTCGGGTACATTCACAAAAAGACCCTAGGTTGCATTTTGGCGAGAGTTACGCTTTAACACTGTAACTACCAGTTAGGGGTGAGGAAAGGAGCTAGCTGTGTAGCTGCATGTCAGGACAAGGACTCGTGACCTAACCCTTTTCCTGTTTGTCCATTTATGTTTTTATTTGACAAATAAATTACTTTTGCACAAAGTAAATTCATCCTTATATCAAAGCAACATAACAAATACATTAAAAATCAGAGCCGATAAATGAGCTTTGTAGCAATAACTTTCACACATCTCCGGATGATGATTCTTTGAAACTATACTGTTAGTGATGAAAAGCTACAAAACTCATTTATGGCCTCGGATTTTGTATGCATTCATATGTTATTTTGCTTTGATAAACATCTGAATCACACACAACTAATTTATTTGTCAAATAAAATCAGAAATGGAAAACAGGACAGGGTTGGGTTGCGGGTCGTTGTCCTGACATACAGCTCTTACACAGCTAGACCTCTGCCAGGCTGAGCTGTCCACTCCTTGCTGTCCTCCCTTCACCCCCCAACAAGAAGTTATTGTATCATACCACATTGAACTTTGATCACACCCTCTATCACTGCCAACAGAAGTACAACTGGAGAGACTAGTGAGCCAATGGCGGAAGAGCTGGCCATCTGGTAAACCCAGCTGTCCCACTCAGCTGTGAGCATTAGTTCTCAGCACTTTCTCTCATGGGGTTTCCCCAATTAAAAAGAGAATTATTGTTTGTGTCTGAATGTCACATATTTGCCACGACTTTTTGCTTAGAAATGTCATATGTTGATTACAGAAGGATCTTACAAACAGAAGCTTGGACAATGTTCGCTCTTAGGAGAATGTATTATAATCTTTGGAAAATACTGCTTTGTCACTGAAACAGATATTTAATCACATTTCAGCCATTCCCAATTACAGGGGAAATCTGTTGAGACTTCCAACAACTTGTTTCAATGAATTTTAAAGAACTTGGCCATGTTTTTTTTCAGAGGCTGCGTTTTGTTTATTACAGGACAGGTTTTGCCTCACTCCATGGAATATTTTCTTGTGTAAATGGGAATCGACTCACCTGGCTCTCTCTAAAGTTAAAAAAATCTGCTCACTAATACCCCCAAAGCTCACTATTTAACATGTTGTATTTTGTTTGTTTGTTATTAGAAATGTAAAAACAAGAATTTGTTTTGGGGGCATTACATGTTGTACGAACAACTTCACTGAAAGTACTTCTGTGTGGCACCTCCAGCAGTACAAGTTTAATTGCCTAACTGTTTCTTTGCCAAAACTTCCTCATTAAAGCCATAAATTGCTGTTGTTACATTTCTGTTTGTGTTCAGATTAAAACAAAGAAGACTTTTTGAACTTTGGTGAGAGCAGTTCCCCACCTTCCAATCTTTATGCTAAACTCATAGTATCACAGCTCCTGCATAGCACACAGAGATGAGATTGATGTTGATTTTCTCATCTAACTTTCAGAGAGAAAGAGAATAAGTGTGTTACCCAAAAATATTCTTTTGAGTTGGTTCATCTAGTTGTTGTGATGTGAATAAAGTGTTCCAGGGGTTCAACAAATCCATTTCCAGCTGTGACGCCTTTTACAATCTGTCAATACGCTGCCAGACTTACTCACAGGGTCAAAGGTCAAAGATGAGCAGGTGTAACCGACCTGCTACACTCATTTAGGTTACTCAGTAGGTCAGGAAACAATACTATGAACACAACTTCTGTTTCCACTACAGAGACCTCACTGTGTGCCAGTGCATTTTACTGTGCTCACAAATAGTAGATGAAATGTGTCTGTTATGATTTCAACCTGAATCATGTTAAACATGCTTAATGACTAATACTATCTGTTTAAATATCAGGTTTTGGCAGCAAACATCACTTCAATTGTGTGAATAGTCATTTAAAACTTTGTAATGCTTAATTGTTAATATTTCTGGATTAACAATGGTACTTATTATTTGGAATTGTTTTGTTGACTGCATGAATACAGTGCTGTACAATTTTACTTTTACTCACACACAGACAAGTTGCCTTGCAAAATAATGGCCTAACAACTCAGGGTTCAGGCTCTTGCTCAAGGACACTTCAATGTGGACAGAAGGAGCCATGGGTTGAACATATAATAAGCACTAAAAAAGAGAACAGATAGGGCCTCCACTGTTTAGTGATAAAGACGCTGACCATAAACTATTGCATATCTCTCTCCCTCATTTCCTGTCATCTCTCTACTGGCGCTAAAGGCTTCAATGATTTTGTAGTCAGTGTATAGTGTATCATAAGATATAAGATGAGCACATGCCTGTTGAACTGTTATATCTTCTCTAAAAAATAAAACATTGAATGTCAGTGAAAGAAAAAAATTACATTGTCTCTCACCGACATAATGTAGTTGCTATCTCCAAACCCTAAAGTGGACTGTACAGTATAGGCTTCAAACAAAGTGCTTGTTGGATCAGAAACTCCCTCACCCTCACATTACTGACATTAAGTGTTTTAAAACCATCACAATGGCAATAACACCCTTTTCACACAGCGATTGGCAGAATGTGCAAAGATTTAAACTTTTCTCACAAATTCTTTCATTGACTTTTTCATTCTTCATACAACTACTTCCGTCACTTTGCGTGTTTACATCCAATTGCAACACCATGAAAACCTTGGAGAAGAAAGCGTGTGCCATTTATCTACGGTGGCTCTGAAGTGCAAATCATAACAGCAAATAGAAAAACGCAACAGGAAATCATAAAACACGACAGCAAATAAAAAAACATGACAGCAAATAGGAAAACACAACAGCAAATAGGAAAACACTTCAACAAATCATTAAACACAACGGCATTAACTTCAATCGGAAAAAGTAGGGCCTATCTAGCAGAGGACGGAACCGCCTGATTGGACAGACAGACTGTCTGTCTTTTAACAGTAAGGAGAGGTGAAAAACATGGAAAAGCACCTATTCTGAAAACATGAGTATAATGATTTGTTAAAGTGTTTTCCTATTTGCTGTCGTGTTTTACTATTTGCCGTTGTGCTTTATGATTTGTTGAAATGTTTTCCTATTTGCCTTTGTGTTTTATGATTTGCTGTTGCATTTTTCTATTTGCTGTTATTTTTTATGATTTGCTGTTACGTTTTTCTGTTTGCTGTTGTGATTTTTCACTGTAGTAATTCCCATTTGTATCATTCACCACATTGATACTACAAAGACACACAAAAGACACAGAGCTCTTAGATACAGATCAAGAAGGCAGTATGATGCAGTTAAGAGGGGTTGTGTCTAGATGGTGACCCCCGATTTGCAAAAACTTTTGTGAGACTCACTACTCAATGATCTTACCCTTAACCATTCGCGGGTAATAGCTAAGCAAATATTTACTATCTAGATATGACTGCCAAAAAGAGGCCATTTTAGGTTTTTATCCCAAACCCTTTCATTCTAAAATAAACCCTTAAACGAATGCTTAGCCCTCAATAGTAAGTGAGGACCTGCTAAAATGTTCTCACTCATTTGCTTTCATTTAAATTGAGCCCCACAAAAGTACAAATGTACAAGAGCATACACACATACTATAATGCTTTTTCCTTCTTCATACTCAGCATTGCACATGCCCAAGCTCTCCCACAGTGTCACAGAGAATATCACTGTTAATGGGACAATATACAATATGGGACAATATGCCCCCCCCACACACACACACACACACACACACACACACACATAGACACTGATGCTGGTCAAAGCGTTTTCTTCAGTGGCTTTATGGTGTCAAAAGCATTGGCTAAGACTTTCTCATGGGAACAAGGCAGGCTAAAAGTGAGGAATGCAAAGAAATGCTTGTCTATCTGAAAGAAAATGAAAAAACTATAATCTGCTGTGATTAGGTTTATGTAGTTCTCACATGTTACGTTTGAGTCTCAGTCCAGGGTGAATTTTTAGAGCAGGGACGTTGATTTGGCTTAATTTCTCTACTGATTGAAACCAGCTTTACGGTCACAAACACATTCTGGGCATGAGAAAGCAGGTCAGCGAATAGTTGGGATGCTGTTGTGATTATGGCAAAAGCTGAAGTGGCTAATTTTAGCTTATTTTATAATATTTTAACTGCTTTAATGATTTTAATTGATTTTAACCTCTGTTTCCACAACAGTGACTTCCTTTGTGCCTGTACATTTTACTGTGCTCACCAGTAGTAGATGTGTCTGTTACATGATTTTTAACCTGAATCATGTTAAACATGCACACTACTATCTATTTAAATATCAAGTAATGGTAACAAACATTACTACAATATTGTAAATTTATCATTTAACAGCAACATCTTTGTGGTACGTTCCACGTTGATTTGCCTTAATTTCTTTACTTTACTTACTTAACAGCTTTATGGTAACAAACACTGTCTGGGCTTGAGAAAGCAGGTCAGCAAATAATTGAGATGCTGTTGTGATTATGGCAATATATAAAATATAGTGGCTAATTTTATCTTATTTTTTAGAATTTATTATTTAATATATATTTATTTATATAATCATTTTAATTAAATGAGTTTGTTAGTGTTTTTGATTGTTTTTTCCTGGATTTTCAATGTGTCTAACTATGGATATGCTAACCTGGTCCGACCTGCCTCTCGTACATTTCATTTCATTTGTAAAGGGAGTCTGGCCACTCTCCATTGACAAGTGTTAACTTCCTTGAAGGTGGATACTCTGTTTAAGTTTAAAACTATTGCATCTCCCCCAAGCCACTCTGGATCTGCTGGATATTCAGCATTGTTGATATCAACGGACCGAATATAACATTTATATCTTTCTCCACCACCATTACAAAACTACAACTCAAACTAGTGTACGACCTCAATGTCATCGTTCTCAGCCACTCCCTCTGTTTGCTGATTGGGCCGGTAAAGATTTGACTTAAAAAATGCAAAAATATACCGCAAACCCATACATAGTACTGAAGTAAAATGGAAATTGAGCGGAAGTATGGCCAGGTAATGGTTAGGTAGGTTTTAAGACAAATATAAGTTCAAATGTTTCAGTGAGTCCATATGGAGCTGCTATGGCTTTGACCTGACTTGCACCTGTGGGTGTGCATGCATCAACCCTATCAGCCTTCAACTGTTGGTTTTTACACTTAAATTGCAAAACTATTGATATTGTAAGTTTTTGGCCCTGCGAGCTAATTGAGAGAACATCCCTGTTGGTGTAAAGGACATTGCCTTGTAACATTCCCAGGATGTTCCTGGACAGTCACGATGTGGAGTTCTTTAAAGGGTAGGACATTATATACAGACAGCAGACACTCAGTGCGTCGCCCAACAGTAGTTTCCTAAGCACAACAGCAAGCTGCTCGATTTCCAAGTGTTCAATTGCAATATTGCTCTTCCTCCTGTCCACCAGTGATCAGACATCATCCAGGTGCGATGTCTTCAAGCCTGCCCTATTTACCTGACTTTCCTAACCTTGATAATGCAATTCCTTCAGCTGGTCAACCTGGATCAATACTTTTACGAGAGCTTCCACCTCCTAGCACCAGCAGAGGTTAAACTACAAAACTTGTTTCTTTCTCCCCCCAGTAGAGGTAGTATTCCCCAATTAAGGCCTAAGTCTTTTACATCTCATAGTCAGCACAAACAGAGACTTTCGGCACCCTCTTACTGGCAAAACACATGTTTACAAGCTTGAGGGTCCTTCTTTCCCAGACCTTACTTGAGGATGAAATGCAGTACAGGATGTTACGTATGGCACTCAGTAATTTACTCAACCGTAATGAAACAGAGAATTTCAAATATCATGTTCTCCTGGATCATCTCAAAGTGGACCAAGCCAAACGACTAGCTCTTGCCTTTTCCTATGCTTCTGACCCATACACTCAAGCCATCAATGCTCTTGATGAACGTTATGGGCAACCTAGACAACTAGCACTGAAGGAGCTCAGGAACATTATGGATCTCCCTATCAGAGTAGGTGATGGTCATACCCTTGATAAATTTGCTCTTTGTGTACAAGCTCTTGTTGGTCTGCTTAGCATTATGGAAGACCAAGGACATGCAGAACTTCTGTGTGGCTCTCATGTGGATTCTCTACTTGAAAAGCTGCCTGCAGAACACTCCAGTCGGTTTAGACAGCATGTCTACAGAAACCAAGGTATCATGAAGTATGACTTGCTTGTGTTCTCATCTTGGTTTCAATCTGAAACTCAGTGTCAACCCAGAAAGGAGATTTCCATCTTCAATGAGCAAAGTCTTTCCCGTAAGTTCATACCTGCTCCAACACAATTCTAGATGGGGCACACAAACCAAATGAATCCACGCCAAGTCCACAACCAATCATGTGAACTTCATATCAACAGATGTTCTGAGTTCACAAATAAGACAAAAACTCAAAAGGTAAACTGGATAAAGGCAAATAAACGCTAAAGATCTATCGCTCAGAACTGTTCGCCAAGATTATGAAACTCTTCATGGCTCATCTGTAGGTTTTCAGCTCTCTCCTGTTGCATCCCCTGAGAAGACTTTCACCATCAATCATGCTTTTACTGCAAGTCAGTTAGCACTCTCGGATGACACATACCCTGTGCTTTTTCTTCAAAGGAAATACAAGCATCTCCAATGCAAGGTGATATTAAAGGCATGTTTCATCAAATCCATGTCCTGGCTGAAGACAGGCCCCTTCTTTTATTCCTGTGGCGTGATATGAACCAAAATGTTCCCCTTACAGTGGACCAATGGCAAGTCCTTCCCTTCGGTAACACGTGTAGTCCCTGTTGTGCGGTTTATGCCCTACAGAAACATGTGAAGGACAAAGAACCTGATAAATTAGTGCAGAATTACTCAGTGCTTCTATGTTGACAATTGCCTGCAAAGCTTTTCATCATCCGTTGCAGCGTGAACACTTCTTGACAAATTAAAAGCTATCCGTTCAACTGGAGGTTTTGACCTCTGTCAGTGGACAAGCAAAGATCCTGCTGTGATCAGCCGTTTATCACCTGAAGCAAGATCTAAAAGCGGTTAACTTTGGCTTTCTGTAGGCCGTGCTGATCCCCAAAAACGCACACTAGGATTGCTGTTGGACTGCAAACCTGACCTCCTCAGGTACAAATAATGAACCTTGGAAGCACATACCATAACAATGCGTCACATTTACAGAGTCCTTGCTCCTCTGTATGACCCATTAGGCTACCTCCTACCTTTCACAACTCGTGCAAAATTCTGGTTCAACAACTATGGAGAAAGGAATGAGAATGGGATGATCCTCTTCTTCCACAAGGCATCCTAACAGCTTGGATGTCTTGGGGAAAGGAACTCCTCTACCTTCCTCAAATCACCATCCCTTACTGTTACATTTCCAAGTGGAGATTAGTTTAATATTATCCCACTCACGAGTTTCCCCAAAGAAGCAGTTATCAGTACCAGTACCAGTAAGATTGGAGCTATGTGCACTAACCAGTGCACACCTCTGTGACCTTTCTCAGAAAAGAACTGACCATACCAATCAGAGACACAACATTTTGGACTGATTCTATGACTGCATTCCACTGGCTTCAAGCAGAGTCTTGAGCAAGAGTAGCAGAGATTCAAAATCTCACAAGCAGTCAGGACTGGAGCTATGTTGACTCAGCCAATAACCCTGCAGACAATATTGCAAAAGGCAAATCTTTGTCAGATAGCCTCTGTCCAAACAAATGGAATAATGGCCCACCATTCTTGTATGGAGCTCCAGATACTTGTCCCAAACTTCAATCTGCTGAACCTGATGAATCTAATGATCAGATGGAGTGGAAGAAGTCTTGCTTCTGTGGTATTATCAACACTGTTGCTAATAGTTTCAAGACCAAGAGCTTCTGGATGTCACTACCAAATATCTCACCAATCTGACTAGTGGAAATCCTTCTGTAACTGACTACCTGAAAGCAGGACAGGATATCCTCCGACAAGCTAAGATGGACAGTTTTGGTGAGGACCTAGCTTGCCTCTAAGCCCAGAAACAACTTCCACCACAAAGTCGCACACTATGTTTATCCCCAGAACTGGAGGTCAATTACATCAAAACTATGAACTGGATTTGGAGTCAATCCATCCAATAGTATTTGATCCCACTCACAATGTGACAAAATTGATCATTCAGGATTATGATGGCAGATTGCACCACACTGGATCAGAAAGACTACCGATACTGTAAGTTTTTGGCCCTGCCATCTTATTGAGAGAACATCCCTGTTGGTGGTAAGGACGTTGCCTTGTAACATTCCCACAATGTTCCGGGACAGTCACGAGGTGGAGTTCTTTAAAGGGTAGGACGTTATTTAAAGGACTTTCAGGGAGCATTCAGGACGTTCTGGGAATGTTTGCTATAGGTGATTCAAGGCTAGTCACTATGTACAAAAGATCCCCATCTCTATCTTATTTTGACACTTGCTTTCCACACCTGTCTTCATTCCACTGATTGTTTTTTATTTTTTGTTTCCTTCTTAATTACCTGATTGAGTTCACCTGGTCACTCCTTCTCAGTCAGTCTTTTCCACACATGGGGCGGCATCTGGTAAGATGAGTTTTACTTTGTACCTGTATCTAGTTACTTTATGAACATGTGAGAATACTGACTTAAGTTCTGATTTCTATTTGTTTCTTCCTAGATTCTCCGACTCGTGTGTCTGTTTTGTTATACATTTTCCTCATTCAGTTTTATTAAATAAAACATCTGTTGAATGGACAAAACTTCTCTGCAGCTCATGCATTCTGACTGATGGCCCATGACAATGGCCACCAACCTCAAAAACTGAACCCTCCTTTACACATTACTTTAAATAGCTAGTTTATATTTGAGTCTGTTAATCTCATGATTATGGCAGCTATTTTGCCTGCGTAAGGCAATAAGCAGCTTTATGATGAAAGCTTTAACCACAACACTTACTATTGTTTGTGTTCTATTCTAATCTGCATGTGGTTCTTGGCAAGTTTTGTAAACAAGGCCATGTTAACGTTTTAAACAGCAAAAAAACAGCCTGCAAATGGCCGTTGGTCTTATGTTTTCATGTTGAAGACGTGTTGACCTGCTGCTGAGCCAAATCCATAACGTGAATATGAAAGTACTTGGATTTGAAGTCACATGGTTTGATTCATATGATTTGTACAATAAATCAAACTGACTGCAACACCAGACAGATCCCACCTCAAAGGTAACTTCACTTTTCATTAGAGCACCACTGGTGTGGAATGAGGATTTACTGTAAGTTAATCTTTTAATACCAAAACCCTGTTCTCTAAAGATACTTTTTTTTTGGAAGACAGCGGGAAGGGGCAGTTGAGTGCAGAGAGGGCATTCACTCACTACACGCTTAAATGTCTAAACCATAGACAACTTTATTTTGCTTGTTTCCGAGGATTTTCTTTCTAAAAATTATGTACAATAATTTTACTGTCTTAAAACCCTGTCTTAACACTTATTTTATAACCCATTAAAAATAATTTCTGTTCTAAACCTCTGAAGTGACTAACTTCAGAAACATCCTATTTTCACACAAAGTTAAAGCATGCATTTTCTGTTTCTGGCAACAGCAACAGTTGTTTGTTTTAGCTTAAAGTAATTTTGTTATTAAAATAATCAATGACAGATAAGTCAAGGCAAAACAGCCAAAGAAAAGACTTCTGACACTCACTTGTTTTATTGTATTTTCTTTTTCCATAATTTAGAGGATCAAGATTATCTTTGATCCAAATGCACATCTGCATTAAATTTACAAGATAGAAAAGCAGTACACAAAGACAAAACAATGAGGAGAAGCAGATGTGTCTCTGTGAACATAGAGGAACTTTATTGTTGGCTTGTGCTACAATTGAGTTGCAGTTTATGCCTGGAAACCTATGCCAATTGCTAACATTGCAGCAGACATACACTATATTATGAAGTAATCTATTTATTGCTTCATTTTGATATAACATAATACCAAATTTAGTTTAGATACTCCCTGTCTTTGGTTATGATGAAACACCAACTCAAACCCTATTGTATTAGTCGACTAGTGAGGAGCCTAAAACTACTTTTAATCTGCTGTCTCTTTGCAAAGAAGTCCCACCCTATAAAGTGGCTTCATAACGTGGTTGTGTTAGGAGTGAATCAGCAGTTTAAATTTGAGACACGCCCTCCTGGAAGAGCAAACAAACAATGTGATAAATATTGGCGCACTAAGCGTGAGAACTATGCTTAACAGCCATTGGATTGAAGACGTAACAAATGCTTGATTTGATGCTCTTTGTTCCATGTGTATAAGGTGTAAATTATAGTTATGACTAAAGACTTATCAATCTGTGCAGTTCCCCTTCTGATGTACGGAACCTTTTAGCATCTTTCAGCTCATTGTTTTGGTTACTGTTCTCATAGCTCAACACCAAACACTAGACAAAGTTAACTCAAATATGTATTAAGGAGAACTGGATACAAGACAATAAGTCTCCAAGAGCTTTCTCATGCTTCCGCGTTTTTGGGTCCATAGAGCATGTGCACTAGTGCTGGTTGAAGACTTCCTCTGGTCGAGCCGCACACATAAATGGAATAAAATAATTTAATCATACGGCTCTTCTAAACTTTTAAAGTTTTATTGCATCACTTGAATCACCATTTACTGATACAAAAATATTTTCTTCATTTTTTTCAAAACACAGAACAGCTCAGACAGGAAAAAACAGCTGAATGTGGCCATGTGGGTAAAGTAAATAGAAAATTATTACGAAAGTAAAAATGAATAGCATTTTCCATCCAGCCTTCCCCCTCTCAGTATTCTGCAGTAAGGCAAAGCAGAATTCAGATGACAATCAATACAGAGCATGTAAACAGCAAGGCTACAAGGCCCTTGTCAGATAATGGGCACTTAAAACCAAGTCATAAAGACAGGCTAGGCTGATCTAGGAAATCCACAAAGCAAGGAAGCTGACATTGTGGGCCCAATATGCTGCAAGTAAAGGTCCCAGACCTTATAAAAAGCATCTATTTTGGAGTGAAGCATGCACGGGATGTATTCATTAGGAATGCATTCCATAATAGTGTTGTGCCATGATTGTCTTGTTGGAGCAGCAGGTTTGATCCAGAAGAGTAGAATTTTCTTTCTAGCAGCAAAAGGCAAGTATATTGAAAAGTCTTGTGTGCTTACTATCAGTGATCCGACCCTCTGGGAGACGAAGTATCAGGCACATAAAGACATTTCTGGAAGGCTCTTTTTTTAATTAAAGTGTATGACTGGCTTTTAGGGCCAGTGTGCGTCACATGATGCTGTAGGAAGAGTGTGGCCACTTCATCAAATTGTCTTACAGCCCAACACTGCTCCTGGACGCTTGGGGTAGCTATATCATTATTTTTTCACATATATAATATCATGAGGACATAATGTGTTGAGTTTGTTTTTTTTCCTCAGGTTTACTACTCCTTAAGGTCCGGGAGAGCGAGAGCAATGCTGTTCTGTGCTTTTTTTTCAGTTCCTCTTTACCATCACAAATGCCTCTGTACCAGATTAAAACATGTCTTCCAAAAGCAGGTTTGTGTTACTTTCCTCCCTCCAGATAAAACAAAGACGTCTTATCAAGCAGAGCTCACCTCTGAACCTTGCCCTTCTCCAGATGTATGGGAACAGACCACCTGAGCGTTACTGTATGTTATGGTATTCTGTGGGAGTCTGTGTTGAGTAAGAAACAGAAACATGTCTTGACTTGACATTTTGCAACCCATGAAGGCAGATGACAGCGTTCCCACCTCAAGTAACACTCGCAGTTGGACATTTGCTCGCATACCGCTCTCAATCACACGCGGCTCCTAACATGACTACAACCCCTCCAAAGAGAAAAGGATCAAAGGTGACCATGAACGGGATAGAGTCCAATTCAGTGCAAACACAGACATAGTCATGAACAAAATAGCCTCAGAGGTTGAGGGATTTCCCCCGGTATTGTGTATTTTGTCAATGAATGAGTGGCACACAATGGCGTGGCAGACAAGCTGAAGAGCTACAAGGACAAGAGCTTTAGTAGAAAAAACTGACTGGCACACACCAACAAATCCTAACCACTTCCGCCTCTGGGGGTTGGTTGTTACTCATGAAATAGTATTTCAGAAAGGATGTAAAGGAGCCGAGGAAGCTGAAAGAGAGAGCGGGGGAGAAAAAAGCACAAATGTGTTGATTGGCTCAGGGCAGGGTGCCTGATTCTAGGTCCATTGTGATTGGTTGAGAGGTATGGCCTCACCTTAAAAGAGGGTTACTCCAGTTCAATGACATTGAGATTGTGTTGCGTGTGTTAGCGTGACTGAAAACCCACATTCACAACAAGGACATACATTTCAAAACAGAAGCAGTCATTCCAGCATGTGCAGGCATTGATCTGTGCATTCTGGATGCTTCAGTCGATTTATTATGCAACTGTACATTCGCATATTTGTTCCATTATTTGTCACAAAATCCAATACCTGTTTTGATTAAACAGCAAAAGATCCTGGCTCAAAATTTGCAAGAGAACCATATTAACCCACAAATATTTTAAACTCAAAGACCGGATTTAGAAAATCAAAAGCAGTTTAATGCATCACTTTAGCAAACTTGAACAAATAACTAACTTCTCGGTCGCTCCATTCAGGCATTCAAATGTGACAGGCACTGTGTCAGTGTAATCTGCAATGGCAAGGAAAGTAATCTCTTAGAAAACATCACCAGGGACCATAAAATTCAGCATTCAGACTAAATTCATTTGTAGGCATGTACACATTCCTACTCTGTGTAGTTGAGCCATATCCCCCCCCATGCCGATTCTAACTTTCTCGCCCTCCTCCACAAACCTTTAAACTGAACCTAATCCCTAGACCATGACCCTGTGCTCGCTGTGAATATTAGCCATTGAATTTGTGGCACTTGGCCAAACAAAGGGACTTTGTGTCACATCTAAGTCCAGTGCTTGGTGGGAAAGTGGCTGTGATAAGTTATTTCCCGACCAAACCCACCTTTGAAAATTTACGAACATGCTCAGAGAAAAATTCACAATGTGACTTTATCACTTGAAAAATAATTTCAAGTATCAGTGATTCTTACTATATTTTTATGTTTTAGTCCCTTGATCGGAAGGAGCTGCCTCAGTTGTGATGAACATTTTTAACTATGTCAAAAGAGCAGCATCAGCAGTCATGTGAAGTTGTTTCTAAACAAAAGAAGGTTTTTGGCTGCCACTAAACATGGAAGTAGTGTGCACAACATTTAAAAAATGCATTATAAACTGTAAACAGCAACTTGCCTTTCTAGACATGGAGCATAGCGCATTCCAGACAGGTCAGAGTAAAGCTTGACTATTATCTCAGCACATAGCAGACAGACCCTAAACCAGCACACCAGCTGATGGCTCAGCTGATTCCCTCCTAACCACATGATTGGATTTCCAAATAGAGCGCTCTATTTAAACTGTTTTTTTTCCAGCATACCTTGCTGCATCTCTGCTAGTATTTTAATTACTTGTCTCTGCTTGCAACCCACTTCCACCACAGCTCCTCCTATTTACATTCATGTTGTATGACTTAATCAATGGCATGTCTGCTGTCAATGATGCTGCTCTGTACCTAGGGGGGATCCTGCCACTGCTGCTCTCCCTGCTTAAAGCTTTCCATGTATGCACAAAACAGAGCCATACCGCCAAATACATATTGCAGAAGAATAAAATCTATTTATTGAAAAAGTGGTCCTGACTGAAATAGACTTGCAGTGAGAATCAAAATGGTCAGTGTGCTCTGGACCGGGTCCGGACTTTTTATTTTCACATACTGTATATATATGTTTAGAAATTAGGTCTTATGATGTCAAAAATAATTCTGGGATATTTCCCAGGATAAGCAACAGACCCAGTCGAGCTCACAGAGCGATGACAAACATTTTTATAAGAGGTTCCTGTACACAGAATACCGACAAGTTTAACATGCACCTGCAGAGTAAACTTCTGTACTGTACTGTACTGTTCATTCCTGTATGCATACCTAGTGACTCACCCATCAAACACACCCATGTGTGAAGATGAGAGGAGGGTGAGGAGCCATTGATGTTAGTTAACAGAAGTACTGACTGAGCTGCAGGGCTGTTACAGGACAGCTGAAAAACACATGAGCTTGCTGGTATTCTGAGCTGCACAGAATGAAGACTATATAAACTGTAGGAATGAAGACTATACAGAATGAAGACTATACAGAATGAGGACTAGCTCAGCTGTAAGGATGAAGACTATACAGAATGAGGACTAGCTAAGCTGTAAGGATGCTTTCTTGGCCAGACAGAAGTACACTTGACCGTCTTGTTGCTGGTTAGTAATAAGCAGGCCACATGCATGGGTGAAATTTAGGGAAGAAATCAGCTAATCATTGTTTGATATTTTCATTTATTGTATCAATATATTTGAGGATTATTGATTTTGAACACTACAAACTCTTCTCAAGATATATTTTTTGGCAAATCTGACCTGTGAAAAAAACTTTCAAGGTCAAGGACAGAAAACATGTGATGTATTGTTTTTCCATCCACAGTTAAAATTCCTCTCAAGCTACCGCAGCTGTCTAGACATGCTCACTTTAGTTCCCTGTTTTGTCGGGTACTTCAACCCCAAGTTACCTGCTTGAGAGTCTAGTTTTCTTCTATCATTGCTTATCCTTGACTTTCAATATAAACCCTAATACCTTTATACCTTAATACCCTAATATGTTAGGGACACAATCACTCATATATACAGTACGTTTATATATATTCACCCAGACGTACAGTTATACAGTTATTCTGTTTAAACCTATTTGTAATAAGTTTATTTTGCCAAACAGCAAGTTAACCTTTCAAACACATTAGACCTGCTCTCACCAAGATACAAAAAGTCACAACTATATTAACTTCATTTAAATGTAATTAGAGGGTATCAACACATTCTCATCTCGTAAAATACGGACGCTTGGTCAGGTGCCTTTGTTGTTGTTATTGACGCTAAAAGTCCTCTGTTGCATGTTGTTTCCCATCTCTCTCCCTTTATTGATCGCAACTTATTTGTCCAAATTGCTGAAAACACAAGTGGCATTTTCTACTCTATTATATGATGAAGGAAATATCATCAGTGAAAAGGAATGTGCTCATCAGATCAAGTTGTTCAGAAGAAAAAGTTGGCTTGCATTACACCTTTGTTCTCCATAACAAAACGTTTGGCAGCAGACGAGGGTTCCCAGCAGACTGGGTTTATGACAACAAGTGTGTGTATGTGTGAGACTGTGTTCAGCCATTTAAAAGATAGACTTGATATCACACCACTTTCAGTCTGTCTGTCACGTAAATAGCCACACAAAGCCCCTCTGACACCATCCACCAACACTGCAACACAACTACAAACACACACACACACACACACACACACACACACACACACACACACACACACACATCACACCACCTCTCACTAATTGGGTCACGGAGTCTCCATTACTCCATTACACAACTCCATGTATTTAAAAAAAAAAAAATGTTTTCTTGAAATACAACAGAGTCCAACATGTTTTAATGAAATGAAATAATATAATTGACATTGTGAAACATGTTTTCTTTCCACCTGGCCCTGAGGCTTTTCATTTATTCCATATCCTGTAAAATCGCTGATTTTGTTTCAGGAAAGACAATTCTGGTGCTAAACATATTGTTTAACTTGCTGAAATTGACGCCATGAAAACTTAGTTGTTTTGTTCATATTGTCTCCAGTCCTCATGTAGACTCTGCCTGCAACCGCATTCACAAACAACAATGTCATCATGGTCATCAAGTGGCTGTAGACAGTGCTTCCAAATGTCATTTGGAGCACCAGGAGTAGGCAGAGGAACATGCTTTTTTCCTAGATTATGTGTGTCATAGTACTGTCAAGATTTAGGTACAGTTTCAGAAAATATGACAAAAGTTTTAAAAAATCAAGTAATTTAAAACAAAAGGCAAAAAAGGCTGGAACTAATGGACATTGTTCAAATGAGACAAATGAGTGTTTAAATTGTATAATGTAGCATGTAAGTGCAAAACATTTAGGTAGGAACAGGAGAAACCGCAATAGCAGACAAGCAATTTAGCAAATAGGAGTGTGGTCAGGTGACACCAGAGCTTGATGAGGGAACGAACCACAGGTGTGCTGGGAGGAGCAGGATCACACCGATGAGGTGTACTTTTACTGTTTGTACTGACAAGAGATGACGCAATTCTAGGGGTGGGGGAGAAAATTATTTTAATCAATCAAGAGCGACATGTTTGCAGATATGCAAATAAGGTTTAGTGTACAGCTCAATAAAAGACTTTGGCCTTTTGACTCCATCACTATACAAATATTTCCTATATCTATATAGGGGTAGAGAACCATCAGACCCCCCAGATGGAATCTAAACAGCGGTGGATGCGACAAAAGAGCCCGAAGGCCAGACTGAAGGAGGCTCCGGACCGGTCAGCAAGAATAGATGAGGGGAGGTGGAGGGTTGCACTCTTTGCCTGCAACAACAGCTGAACAGCAAATTGAGAACTAGATTTAAAGCAGGGGTGTGACTCTGTGACTGGCCCTTGCAATTTGTGTACAATTCTGATTGGTTTAGCAGGAAGGTGACCGCCTCCAACAGCTGATTTGAGTTAGGTAGAGCATTGAGCACTGAGCTACTTGAGACTAGTTGCAGATAGGCGACAGTTATACACAGCATGATAACATGTACATTTATTTGGATAACAGCTGAATTGATACGCTGAGCTTTCCTGTGGCAATACTGTATTGATACACAGACACAAGTATCGATCTGTTATTATATATGTGTTAGTCCAGTCCAGTCCAATTTTATTTGTAAAGCAACTTTTAAACAACCAGGTTGACCAAAATGCTGGACATTAACATGATTATAAATTTGCGAATAACAAAATAAACATTTAAAACAAATAATAGACTAGAAAAATAAAATGCAGGAGGCAAGAACACCCACGACAAACATGGGGAGGAACTGAAAAGCACTTCACCACAGGAAATGGCCCGGTAATGAACCAAACCCAGAGCATGCTTGCAGTGCCACCACTAGACTGATCTGGGTCACCATGGCTGCATATATAAAAATGTCATTTACTGAGGCAGGGTTAGGTCTAAGTTAATTTGCGCAATATGGGTAGTTGTGCAAGTTGTTCAGTTGGATGATAATGGAAGACATTGCATACAAGGTCCCTAGAAGGTTCAACAATGAAATGCAGTAAGAGTTCATGTCCACACTGAATGACCTGGATTCAAACCCAGAACCTTCTTGCTGTGAGGCCACAGTGCTAACTATCGGGTCACCATGCTGCATATATAAATGTCATTTATTGGAGGCAGGGTTAGGTGTAATTAATTTTGCATTGGGTGTGCAGGAGCTTTCATTTTCTTAGCTCAGCTTAGTGCATTTAATTGTGCAACAACAGTTGGATTTGGAAGACAGCCAAGGTCTAGAAGGTTCACAATAAATGCAGTAAGAGTTGGTGTCTGATGCTGAAGATGTAGGAAGTGAGACATAACTAGTGTCATCACTAAAGGAAATGTAACATGTACATGTTAACACATGTTAACAGCTCTGTCTGTATTACCTCCTGGCATTTTCAAACCAGTCATTTGTAAACCGGTGGCATTTTACAGTACTAGCTCACTGAACACCTGGTTCCTCTTGTGTCATTTTGGAAAGAAATGGAAACTTTCTTTGTTTCAGTTCTTTTTTCAATATAAGTCATACACTGTCTGCCCACACCTTTGCCCTCCTACAAGTATGTGGTATGTGATGTGCTTTTTTTTCTTGACTGTAGGCTAATGACATTTTAACACCGGTGACACCCCACAGTGTGTCTGGCCTCAGTTTCCATCTCTTATCCGACACATATTTTTGTCTTACAATTCACTGTGTTTCTAAGGGGATCACTTGAAAATGGACAGTTTAGTTTTTCACGGATTACTCCGGGAAGGATTAAATGATTTAAAGAAGTTAACTGCCACTTGTTCTTGTTGATGTGTGAGAGCAGTTTGTCTGTACTGAAGCACTCAAGCCACATTCAAGGGGACACCGTGCCATATTCTGGCACACATTAGCAAGCATGAGGACATCACCTCACCAAGATGTCATACAGTCAGTTTCATTTTACAATTACTTTTTAGGCCAATGGCAATTTAGGACAGAGGGGTGTTTTGAAGGTTCATGAGAGATAATGTTTTGCCACCAAAAGAAAGGCACATTTCATGACAGGTAAACACAACATGGTTGATATCAAAGTGCATACAGCAATAAGTGACAAAACAAAAAACACTGACAACCACCTACCCTCCAAAAGATATTGACAAACCACAAAACCATCCAGACACAAACCAGAAACACACACACACACACACACACACACACACACACACACGATTTTTCCTGAGAAAAGGAAGTTTCTGTTTCACGTCATCAGTTTGTCAGATTTTTCCAGAGAACAGGTCGAAAGTAAAAAAAATCAAAAATTCTGAGAAAATGAGGCCAGTTCAAACAATTGAACTTTTGGTATCATTTCAACCCAGTGGTGATAGTTACAGCACAGATACTCTCAAGGAGGGGAGTAGTTAGAGAATAGATTCTACAAAGGGTGAAAGTCTACTGTTGGACAAAGAGATACTATAACTCGCCACACTCTGATATTTCATCACATGGTGTTTTGGGAACCTGATCATCTCTGATACACTCTCACTTTCACTGCTCCTACTGTACACAGAATGACACAATCTTATTACTAGTGACACCAGCTGTCATCATTATATGAAGAACTTGCTCACTTGTTATGCCTGAGAACCCACATTTTTGACAAACCACAAATATAAAATAATTTAGAATCAGTTTGTGGGATATTTGTTGATCTGTGGATTGGATAACAAAGAATCTCATACCTGGATACACCATGAGGAAAATAAATGTTTTCACCATATGATATCTAAATAAATGCTCATACCATTCAATATTTGAAGCACTTGAGGAGGGACACTGTGTACAGTATCAGGTTCAAGATTATGATCATGCACAATGATGTTTTCTGGAAATTGGCTGTTTATCTGCTCCTTTGGGACTTTTGCCCTCAATATGTGGCCATCCGGTTCTGACCTCACCCAGTAAACTATTAGATGGATTTCAATAACACTTTCTACAGACATTCATACTTGTCGCACTATGAATCCTACTGGCGTTGGTTAATGACTGATAGATATTGAATATCAAGTTGTTCAGAAGGGCCTTCATAAAAACAAACCTCTAACCAGCAGGCATGAGAGTGATAGCAGAATTAATTCTTTTTGACAAAATTCCTTATTTGGAGGTACGGAAAGAAGTGAGATTTTGGAATATTAAATCTGCTGACTATCGGAGTAAAAGACATAAAAAAATTGTCTTTGAACATATCTGTCACTGTGCTCAGACCCTGCCTGGACCACTGTTGATAAGCAGTGTCTAACAATGAGAGTGAAAAAAAGATTAAACATTATTTTTTTACTTTACGAAACAAACAAAAAAGACTGTGAGATGTGTATGAAAACTAGTAAGTTAACCTTTAGCTGCTCAGCTGTTTCTTAAAGCTGCGAGTTGGGGTGAACCTGGTGAAACCAAAGTACCTTCTAAATGACATGCATGTTTAACTTCCTTCCTTTAAATATTTTGTGTTGTGTTTCTTCTTTTTAATAGTTTAGTGTAAGTGATGGGATTTTATGTATAATAAAGGCTTCTGAGACGATAAAGGGGGACTGGATCACACTGATTAATTGCAGCCTTAAATAGTGCAAACAGACTGTATAATAAAGGCTACATTGAACTCCTGACATTATAACTTATACTATATGCTTTCATATTAAAGTGTGCTGAAAAAGTTCCAGTAAGGCAAATGATCCAAACTGAAATATGCATGGCTGCACTATTTAGTTTTTATTTGGAGATCAAGTCTCTGATTAACTACTTTATAACAATGTGAAACAGTTTCTAATTAAACAATGAAACAAAGTGAGGCTCCCTTCTGCTCTGGGGGAATTTAATGCACCTAAATGTCAGCATGCCTGAGGCAGAGCTCAGTTGCTGAAGTGCCAGTGCTGTCTTTCATTGTCAGCCTTTACAGTGGGCACTCCATGACGATGCAGATCAAAGAGAACAGTGCTGGAGTCATTAACTCACTCCCCCTATACACTTTGCTGAGGTTTTTTTGTTCCTATGGGGTTTTGTAAAGAATCTAGTCACTGGACATATGAAAAGCAATGTCCAGTTTCAAGGCCAAGCCAGAATAGTTTTGTGAAAGTAACACCAGTGTTTATGCTGGAATTATATACTGACTTTTGTATAAAAATACCTTAGCTTACCTCAATTTGAAAAAGGAATGTTTATGTATTTCAGTTTCACAGTATTTGATACTAGTACAGGCTGTGAAAGGAATGTCTTAAATCCTAGCTATGGATGCTGCACGCAAAGAACTAAAAATCAAACAAAAGGGTGCTGAGTTAAAACATACCATTCTACTGTTAATAGTAACATATTACTATTATGATTCTTTTTGGATTCAAGGCTATAGGGAGCTGGACGTAGATGTGACATGAGCAACCTGTCTGAAAAGTTGTAATTCTTCTGTTAGCTGTGCCAAGAGATTTGCCATTCTGAATCTTGCAGAGATGGAGAGCGGAAGAATATATAAGGAGATAACATAGGCACAGGATAATTATTGCTAACTAAAATGCTAGTTAACATTAGTAACTAAACTTAAATAGCTAATGTGAATTGAAACTGCCTGCAAGCTTCTACTGGATACTGTAATTTATTTACTGTGCAACAGAAAATTGCATGGATATGACACAATCGTTAACCTATTTTTACAAAAACGAGATACAAAGTAATGGAGCCTTTTCTACATTGTCGTGTTTCTTTAGAAATGAACAATGGACAAATAGAGTCTTTAATGTATATATTGTGTATATATTAGTGTGAATATTTTTGTTTTGGTTGTTTTGTGTGTAAGCACAGTGTGAGCAACGATGCTCCAAAGAAAAATTCCTCGTATGTGTCCTCATACCTGGCAAATAAAGCTGATTCTGATTCTGATTCTGATTAAACACTGTAAAGTTATTTGCTGTCAAAGTGACGCCATAATGAATGAGCCAAAGGAATGCTAACGGCAGGTGATGGCTTGTCATCCTAAGAATCTCCCCATAGGAGGTAAGCTTTCCAGATGCTCGCTTACCCCCTTGTATGATACCATATAACAAAATAGCGATCCCCGAGTCAGTGGGCCATTGGCAGCAAAAAGCCTCTGGTCCATCTGATTTACTCCTCCCAAGGAAGCAGTGAACATCCTGAGATAGCTAAACAGATTGTCCATCTCCGGGGCTGTCAACGCTGTTTCTCTGCAAAAGAGTGGAGGGACAGAGCAGCCCCCGCTGTGGCAGCTGGCTAATGTTAATGTAAATTAGCTAGCAAAATTAGCTCGCTAAGTCCACCTGACACTGGTTACAGATATAATGAGACAAACAAGTTGTCAGTCATCTGGCGAGAACACGTGCTTTCCTTTGCTGTGACAAGAGTGTGTAAATGAAACATTAAGTTGTTAAATTTGACTAATTTAGGGGCCATTTGATGCAATTTTTGCATAGGTCTACTGGAAAAATGAGCAAGTTCTTGTTTTGACCTGGTTTTAACATCTGTCCAATAATTAATGACCCGAACATGAGTGGACAGCTCTAAGTGAACAAGAAAGAAAGGAAAGACCTCAGGAGGTTGTCAGCCTCTAACTTAAAGCCCTCTTTGGACAAATACTGTAAGATCGGATTAACCTGCTCTGGGGCAAAAATGCAAACCTGGGGCAAAAATGAGCCACTGGGTCTCTATTAACCCCTTGTTGCTCCCACTCACTGCACAATGTATACAGTGTTTGAATGCTTTAAAACTACCATGCCTCCGATTTGCTGTGTGGTAATAGGCCTACACATACTAATTCAGGAGTGTGAAACTTAAAACTATTTTGGAGATTTAAGACCACAAGATGATAAAGTAGGACCCACCTTAAGGCGCTTATCATGTCGGTGGAGATTTTTCTTGAGTACATATTCCCAAAGTTTCAATTAAAAAGCCTTTTTGACGCACAGTGATCTTGAAGTTTTTGAGACCCACGGTTACACAATTTAGCTGGATAGTAGCAGCCTACCACTAAGCTTCTTTTGTTCATTTAACATAATTCTTGTAAATAGCAGGACGGCACACAAAAATATTTCCAAATGTGATCTGAAACATCACCAGTAAACATCCTGTCTTGGTCTTGGTCCCTGACTACAAAGAGAAACTCATAGAAAAGACACAAACATCAGATTCTCCATGCAGGCTACATGTACAGAGGATTCAGTAGAACATAATGCAGCCGCCAGAGTGTGGCAGTTTGAGCAATGAGCATAATCGTGATCTTTGACACGTAAGTTAGGTTAAGCTATAGCTAAACAGTCAGTGTCACGGGCCTTGGACTGGGTACTGAGTACCTTCATGTGACAAGGGCCCAAAAAGATGCTAGAATGAACAGCTGTGGATGCTGAGAGGGGCCCATAGAAAATGTCTTTCTACAGGGCCCACAATTTTGTGCTATGCCCCTGGTCAGTGTCATTCTATTCACATGCATTTACATTCACCTTTTGATTTAAAGCAAGTTGAGCCATAAGCAGCCCCTCCAACAACTAGTGATACAATTTTTTTAATGTAATTATGTGATAATGTGCCTTTGGGGGAACTCATTGAGTGGGGTGTCTGGAGGTCCTGCCCCATGAACTTTTAAGCGTCAAACACTACATTTCCTACATTCTGATACATTTTTATGCACCAATTTATGGTAGAAACATCTTATTTATGTGAAGGAAAATACAGTTGACATTTCAACATATTTATTCTCCAAGGTGATCAGTCATGTCAGGTTTTTTAAATATTCAAAGTTTTTTTTAGGGCTGTACAGTGGCGTGAAGCTCTTACCTTATGTTGATTATGTCAGTGCTGGAAAGACACATGACACACTGAAACTTGACTCCATGAGCCCTCTGCAAAAAGCTTGGACTATATAAAGACTAAACTGTTGCAGCAATGCACCTCTGAACCCCCTCAACCTACACACACACACACACACACACACACACACACACACACACACACACACACACACACACACACACACACACGCTCACCTACTTAAAGTATAATTTCTTTGCTTAGTCAATCTCCCAATCAACTACCTTATCTTGCCAAACCCTTTTTAAAGACTGTACTCATCCTCACAGGCTTGTTAGCATTCATCCAGTGCATCTGACAAGAAAGGTTGCTCTGTTTCTCTCCAATCAATCAGTGGGGCCCCCGAAAAACTGTATCACCTCCTGACCGCCAACACCTCTGTCTTCGTTGCTCCTCTGGCGTCTGCAGGACTCGGGTGTGATTCCGGGCAGAGGGTTACCTAGAAACTAGGCCTTGTGGTCAGTGCCAGTTTCCATGGTTCCCCTCTGTCAAAGCAAGGTTCTCTCTGGGTCTGTTTGTGAAGTCCCCGTGAAAAGATGGCTTTGTGTCCTGAGGTCCAGAGCCCACTGAGAGCAGAATTCCTCTGTGACTCCGGCTGAGTCGGGCTTGTGCAGCACAGCGGATGGAAGGGAAAGTGGAAGGAGAAGCACAGAAGCATCATGTTTTGGTCCTGGCTTGGTGCCACACATCAGTGAAGGGCTCAGTGGGACTGGGTCACAGTGGGGAAGGTAAACAGGCCAGTGTATACACATTTACATCAAAAAACACACACTGCTAAGATACAAACAGACACAAGTAGACATCTGTACGCCCAACGTCCCTCCTGTCATTTAGAGCTTCCATTTCAAATCAAAGACTAATCACTAATGCTTTTACAAAGTTGAATTAACAAACCCCATGTTTGTATGATATGTGCACACTTCAAAAATCTTCACAAAAAGATATTTGCATATTTTTTGCAGCGCAGTTTACATATGATTCATCTCTTGGCAATCCTATCGGCACTCCCTATGCTTTATTATTATTATTTTTTTTTTACAGGTGAAGGACAACACATGTGCAGCAAAGTACGCTTTGTGCAGCTTGTGTTTTATGTGAAACACCCACAATGACTCACCGGAAGCAGAGATAGATAAGCACATCCTAAATAAGATAATACATGACATTGACGTAAAAATGGTTAAAATGAAACCAGATATGTCACTACATGCATACATACATTTTCAAATGCATTCATTTTATTAGAAAGTATTTTCTCACAAAGTTACAAAACACTATATCAGGAAATTATTCCACATGACACATCCACTCTCTCATAGCCTACTTACAGGAAATGTAATATGTGATTTACCTTTATTTATAGGTTTTTATTCCCTAGTTTTAAATAGTAGCAGACTACAAACGCACAATGTGCAAAAGAGACTGAACAATCTGATTTCAAAGAAACAACCAGTATCACCAGCCTTTCCAGTTAGATTTGTGCACAAACTCCTCTGACTGAGTGTTGCTTTTGTCACCTGTCAGCTACACCAGTAATAAGCATGTCACGCCTTTTAATTGTACAGGAACAATTATTCAGACATTAACAGATATTCTTGAAATTCAACTTTCTCTTTTCAAAGACCTCACCTTGAGGCAAGTTTTTATATATTAGTTCAAAATGTACTTTAGGTTTAGAACCACAAGTTACACATGAACTCTTCTAAGAAATCTATTGTGTTTATCACGTCATGTTTTTGCCCTCTAGGCATGGGGGCAAAAAACCATGCAGCATTGTATCGCAATATTTTCTGTGGCTGTACTGTATCAATACACAGATGCCAAGTATCAATCTTTTATTATATATGTGTTGGTCAGTTTGTCTGCTTTTACATTTTGCAGCAATAAAATTGAAGTGGGATTAAATGCATAAAAAGGGAACAGACTGGTATCCTCTTGATCCTAGTCATATTGGTTTCCCCAACAGTGAGAACAGCATCACTTCAGCTGGTAGTGATACAGCATCTCACTCCAGGACATGACAGCAGGACAGTTCCTTGCTTGCTTGGCACCCTACAGCATCCACAGAATCTCTGAGCTCTAATGTGATCTGAATTCTCAGAGAGCAAAAATTATGATTGTGACATCTTGTCTCTGCTTTTCCGTCTTTGTACACTGTTCTTTAATACAGGCCTAAAGGCAGATGCTGTATTCTTATGGTTTCCCACATGACTACAAAATGAAATGACTTTTAAAACCTTTTCCACAATGAACACAGGTTTTCACAATGAATAGCTCCCTAACGCTCCTCTACGCCTACACAGAATACAGGCTTGTGCACGTCAATTGTTATTATCTTAATACCAATGTGCATACAATAATTCCCTAAGGATAATATCATTCTTAAACAGACAGGGTAAATGCTGTGAATTTTTACCACAGCATCCAAAACGGGCTGACTTTGCTCATACTGCCGGCTGAATGCCTGACTTTGCACTCACTCAACAGCTACGTTTCCACTGTGGCTTTTGAAAAAGCACCTGGGCCTCCCCACATCGTGGCAGATGGAGGATCAACCACACACGCACTCAGGGCTGGAGGCTCCACTGTGTGGCCAAACATAACAATAACCCTTGTGCTTGTACGCTGCTCTGCTTTCCATGAATTTGCAATGTTGAATCCAAGGTTTTCCATGGTCATGGCCAATGAAACCACTGTCCAGTACTGCACTACCCTTTGTAAATTTACAGAGAATTATTCAGTGCAAGGTGGGCATTAACAGAGCACAGAGCAGTAATAATTGGACCAAACAATATCTCTATTGAATTGCATTGTTAATAGATTGCCATGATTCCACAAAGGAATCTATGAGTGGTTTTCCAATTTATAACTGTGATGTACAGTAGTTAAGGGCTCAAACTTAAAACTAACAATAGAACAATTGGTACAGCCCATAAAACATTTTAAATTCACATACTGTCTTATGTTTAGTCTCCCTTAATTGGGTAGATGCCTTCTGGCTGAATAATTGCAGACAAGACATGCAGAATAAAATTGTGAAACTACAATTCAAAGAGCAAATCACAGAATTCTTCCTCCCTCTGCTGTGCATATGCTGGAAGTGCTGCTATATAAGACTACTGATGCACTGTTTAAAAAATATAATCAATTGGATTAATAAATAAAAGTATATTTAATGTGATAACTTTGTAATGCAGCAAGCTAAACACACAACAGCAATTGGCTTTATTTGGCTTTCAACCAAATAGAAAACCTGCTTTTGTTCTAATACTCACATATATTAAGATCAGTGTCATTATAAAATGCTTTTGAGAATCTCTTATCTTGTCTTGTCAGATGTTGACCTGTTTCATTTCAATACATTTTCAATTTTGATTAATCAATATCATGTTAGACACATTAGTGGTCCTTTAGAATAATATAGTTTCACATGTATTAAATCTGTTAAGAATAAAACAGTCACAATGATCTTGATTTTCACAGATCTACGATAACTTATAGCTTGACATTATAATAATAATAATAGTAAACATAAATATATATATATATATATAATAGCTATATAATAATACAGTAGTTTAATAATATGATTATTTATAGCATATATGTATATATGCTATAAATAAAACCATATAGTTTGACTACTCTAGTTTTACCAAGTTCACCACAAGTTAAACCCTCACTAAACTGTTTAGCAGAAATTAAAATATTAAATTAGCCGAAATCTTAATCAAGTTCAGGTCCACTCCACTCACTATAGCTGTTTTCCTTTCTTTCTTTTTTTAATTAGCTTTAGACACAGCCATACACATCATCACCATCACTCATGGTCTTCCTCAGCACAGTTCAGTTTGCACAGCTGTCATTATGCAACCAAAGCAAACAACTGTGTCCACAACAATAGCTACATCAGTCAACTACAAGTCCATCTGCTGGAAGACTGTGAGACCATAGACCGTTATACAGTCTATGTGTGAGACGCAGGTTTAAAAAATTCAATAAAAGGTAGTAAACGGACTTCAAGTTACAAGAAGAAAACGAATATTCAATTATAAACAATCAACCTGACAAACAAGCTAGGTTGTTCTGCTATTTACATAAAAGGGGCTCGTTCTTTAGTATCTATTTCCGGGGTATCAGCGCAGAGATGTTGAGTATCAAAAGATAGAAATCCTTGTAATCCGACACATCAAAACTTCATTTATGTGGGCACATCAGTGTGTACCCAAATTAATTAATAAATAGATTACATACATTATCTGTGTATTATAATTTGTATCAGCTATACGGCTACTCACTTTGTTTACCATACTTAATCTATGTGCTTAATTCTCCTGACGAACACCGGAAGCTACTTACTAAAACGGAAGATAGGGAGGTTCTTCCTCTCGCTTAGCCGTATTTAACTTTGTATGTGTGAGGCTGGCACCGGCTTGGAGGACAGTCAGGTAACGAGTGAGGTTATCCACCACATCGTTTCATCCGAGTCAAAAAAATGCAATACCAAACCACATCGGGACATGGGCTTCAGCATTAAATGCAACATATGATTATATTTTGGTATGTTCATGCTGGCTTCCGGTGTAGCAAAACATCTAACGTAAACGTTAGGAAAACTTTACTGCTAACAGTTCTTTCGTTTGTACGTTAACATTACCGTGTTCTAATTGAAAGAGCTAACAAACACATAGCGTTAGTTAACGTTAGCTAGCTACACCGAAAATGTGAAAAGCAGGTGACTACAACATGCAACGCTAATTGCTTTTATTAAAATGCAGCTCATAGCTAGCTAGATAATATCAATTGATCATGCAACGTCAGTAGCCCTTATCAAAGGATGATGGGATTAGTGTGTTATTCTTTAACCGAGTACTAGCATAGACATGTCTATGAGTAGAAGCACCACTGATGGAGCTTTTAATAAGCAGCGGTGTTATTGTGTAAAGGCCCATTAGAGGGCGCACTGGTACATGGAAAGAAAACTGGGTAACGTTACCACTTTCTAAGTAACCCAATATTAAGGTTGTATACATAATGGCGTTATTAATGATGTACACAACATTTAATAATGTTCTATAGGTAAATTATAAGCCATTAATTAAAACATCGTTTGGGTAGCCGGGTTGTGAACATTTTCTCTGGCTGGTAAGTCAATAATTGTTATTAATTAAGGATAATAAGTGTCTAATTACTTTCTGCTTAGTAGCCATCAGTCAAGCATTTACAAATGTTAATAAGGCAGTGATATTAAGGATCTCACGCTCTAATGGGCCAACAGCAAAACTCAGTAATTAATGTGGAATCATAAATATGATTAAGTTAATAAGAACTTTTTAAAATAGCAATCCATCAGGTCGTTTATTGCAAATGTCAACAAGTTATTAGCAAATGGAATTTGATGCTCTGCAGCATTTTTCTAAAAGTCTAAAACGGTCAATTGGAGCTTTTATATGATGAACTAAAAAGCTGGAGGATGATGAACCCAACCTTCAAACCAATGTATTAATACCTCATAATCGATCTATAAAACATTATTGAATTAATTATTAAATATTGTATCTGATAGCAATATAACCAATGACAAGGTTCTCTCTTCTTTGTAGGTAAGACAGACAGACCACAACATGTAAGAGCCTCTCAAAGAGCACATTTTGAAGAACTTCAAGTGATATTACTTTTGAAAGAGAAACATATTAATGCATTTTCTTTTTTCTTCTGAAGGTCAGGGTTAAAATACCACATGTCACTGCCTGTGTCGGTGGGCATCCTGTTGGTGGGCCTCCCATATTCCATCTCTTTAGCTACCCAATGGATTTATGGCTGGCCCAACAAGCCTGGATATAAGAAGTACATAGAAGCCCTAAAACCAAGGTAAAATACTGTATATCTGTACTTGTTTTTTACTCATTAGGAAGAGTCAGTTTTTAATCCCCTTTTCATGTTTGGCCTCTCCTTCAGGCGAATATACTGTTTGACCAAAGCTGTGCTGGAAACTCTTAAATATCTGCAATATGGGAGACTTTACTTTCAGTGGAAGTCATGGTACAAGAATGACGAAAACCGTAAGCATTATGAAAAGGTGTGTTAACGATAAGTTAGAAAGAAAAAGTTATAAGTATATGTGTCTTTCCATGGCAGGGGCTAGACATTTTAGTAAATATTCAAATGAAATAATCTTAATGTTATGTTTGTCTCAGCATTCATCACTTTAACTCGATGGAACATTTGTTATGTAATACCTACAAATTGTCTCAGAGTTTACAATTTTGTCTGTCTGGACACAAAGGGAATCAAATTTGGCCGCCGAAGCAACAAGTTGGACTTGTACCACCCTCCAAACATGGGCATGTCTAAAAATGTGCCTGCACCGCTGGTGGTTTTCGTTTATGGAGGCGCATGGGGCTCCGGAGATAGATCCATTTACTGTTTGCTGGCGAGGCAGATGGCTGAAGAACTGAATGCAACTGTCATTTGTCCTGATTACTTCACCTATCCAAAGGTAAAATCTTTAGAACAACACTCTATTGTCTAATTGGATTAAAGATTTATTCAACAAATTCAGAGTGTCACTGGGATAGGAACAGTATTTCTCATATTTATAAACAAGTAAGAATTGTACTGCAGTAACTGAAATAGCAGACAAGACATTTCATTATAAATGGTACTGTGGTATCTGAACTGACTGCTTGTTTCATCTATTTGCCAGGGGAACGTTTTAGGGATGGTCCAAGATATTGCTGACTGCTTAGTTTGGGCCCAAGAGAGTGGTGAGAAGTTCAACTTTGACAAAGTAAGAAATAGCTTAGTATTCAAGTAAGATAAGTATAAGATATTATAGCGAGGATTCTTTGGAAATTGAGGAAAACTTTCAGATTATGATGGTAAGATTGACCACTTATTTTAAGCCCCCAAAACAAATCTTTTATATGTTCCAAAAGATCATTTAAACCTGGAGATTTAGATTAACATTTCCTATATCCATTCCTATTTACCAAAACCCTTATCAGTCAGAAAAAATGATTATATTAAAGCAATGTCATGGGTCCTTTAGGCTCACAGTTTAAACTCATCATGGACAAGCTAATTTAATATTGTTTTTGTTGGAGAGTACTGATCCACATTGATCCAGTGTTCACTTTAAATAATGTAATTACACATGTCATGTTTTTTGTCTTTTATAGGACAACATAGTATTAATAGGCCATTCAGCGGGTGCACATTTGTGTGCACTGACCACTCTGTTTCTCATTGATGCAAGAGAGGAGCTTTTCATAGAGGCCAGCAAGCTGAGGGACATTACACTGGCAATAAGAGGAGTTATTGGTAAGGATTTTATGTACAGAGCATCAGTGACAATTGCAACCATGTTTTGTGCTAAAGTAAACTCAAGTTTAATAAATGTATGTGTGTCACAAAGATAATTCTGTGGCTTCTGAATTGTTGTTGAAAATGTTTTTTTATTGCCTTTGCCATGATCTGGGGGCAGTGAAGTGTTCACAGTAGGACTTTAAACATCCGCCTCTTTCATATTTTCCGAAAAATTGATTGCCAGAATTCCTTTCAGTTAATCTCTCATATTTTTCCCGGACAGGTCTTGGTGGCGTGTACAACATCATGGACCATTATGAGCATGAGCGGAAGCGGGCAGTTGAATTTGTCTCCACCATGCATAAAGCCATGAATGGAGTGGAGAACTTCCGTTACTACTCACCAACACACTTACTGAAGACGTTGAGCCAGGACAAACTGAACAGGTGAGACAAGAAGACAAATGGTGTTACATCCTGAGAAGCCATCTTTAATATATACATACACACACACACACACACACACAGAGAACACACACATTCCATGGCAATCTATAGTACATGGATGTCCACACACAAATAATGTAGAGAATTTATATTGAGGCATATTTCCAAAACCTGCTGGTGCCTTATCCATTAATAGAGAGAAAATATAAATAAACACAACAAGAGTCCTCAATGATCTTCATGAAATCTGTTGCATCTGTTATTCACTACAACATTTTTCATGCACAATATTCTCTTGTTTCCATTTCTGCCAGAGTGCCTCCGTTCGTTTTGCTCCACGGGACCAATGACATTATCGTTCCTTTTGAATCTTCCATAAAGCTCTCTGATCTCCTCAGCACGCTGTCCATAAAGGTGTCGCTCTACCTGCTGCCCAGAGTTGACCACACTGAGATTGTCACTGACCTCATGGTGTCCGACAGGCGCTTCTACCATTGCATCTACAGCTGCATCAAACATGAGTACAGAAAACTTTTGGGAACCTGCTGACGACCCTTCAGAGCATCAGAGAAACCTCCATTCATCGCTAATATTTTAATGATTGTGCCATACACTTTGTTTACAGTATCTGCTCTAATACCTCACACTGAATTGTATTAAGCCTTGATTTTAACTTGATTGTGATTCCATAATAATGATTTATATTTTGAACAGATTGTAATTGAGTAAATCCAGCAGTTGCATCTGATTGGTTTTTGTGTAAAGTGCAATCTGAATAACATGATTCTAATATTGTCTTTAAAACTTGTTGTCCAGTTTGCAGTAACGTGAAATACAAGTTAAGAAAAGTGAAATAAATTATGAAGCAATAAGAGTATTATAAAAGAAACACAGTAAAGCACACTTATACATAGCACTGAAATGGGAGCACAGTTACGTTCTTCACCTCTCTATATCCTGATACAAAAGATCTTTTCTATGGTTGCAGTCTTCTGCAGGGACCGGGCGTAATTGGAAGTTGCATTATTTATAGAAAAAAAAGGAAATCCAAAGTACTCTTCAAAATTATTTTAAAAGCCTTAATTTTACTGGCTATTTCATAATAGAAAATGTAAAAGACATAGGGAGAAGTAACCCACAGAGCGGCACAGACAGCCTTCTTCAGGGTGTGCTTCCCAGACAAACAATTTCCTCTTTTGTGTGGACTGATTAGTCCACACAAAAGAGGAAATTGCTTGTTATGAAACAGCCAGTAGTTATGGAATTGTTTGTTATGAAATAGCCAGGAAAATAAAGGCTTTTTTAAAATAATTTTGAAGAAGCGTGCCTTGGACTTTCCCTTTTTCTATACTTAATTGAATTCCCAACCCTAAAGAGCACCTTCAATCATCTGACTGAACTCCCCGAGCACCCTGGACCTTGTTGATTTACATTATTTATAGTTTTCCTTTAGAATTTTTTTAATTCATAACAGGAGTTATGGTATAACTGATTTGTCTGATTTGATTTTGTAAGTGCCCCTCCACCTTTAAGGGACTGTATGACAATTTAAATAAAAAATATATTTGAAAAAAATAAGTCCCTCTCCAGCTTTATTTATATTTTCGTTTGACTTAAAAAAATAGCCACTCTCACACAAAGCTTTTTTTATTTTTTATTACAGCCAACACATGAGTACACATCAAGCCAGCGTATAACCCTCAAAGGGCTGTTTAAAGGTGTCTCTTATTGTGAAAAGTCCGTTACAGTCAATGGGCTAAACTGGACCAGGACCTGTTAACATGAAGAAAGTCAGAGTTGATCAGGGGATACATTTGTCAAAACGAGGAGGAACACAGTAGGAGCTGCACAAAAGTTGCTATGTTTGGTTCAATTTTTATCATTTTACAAAACAATATTATTTATTTAGCCAATGAGTCTGTTTAAGTCTGTCTAAGGGATGAAGGCTGTTAAATCATGCAGCTATCCCATTAAAATACCCTTAATAGGAAAGGATTAGCTCAAATTAAAAGTCTTTGAAGAAGTTTTTGAGGGTTTTAAAAAATATTAAACGGAGGATATAACCAAAATAATACATTGCATAATAATACAAATACATTGCAGTCATGAATTAACCTGACCAAATGTGGAGGAATTTCCACATTAAATGTATATCTTTTTATAGCTAGCAAGGTAGGCATGCCGTAATCTGATCAATAGAGCTGGCCAACAATTCCCCCTCCCTCTTTTTAAGTCTTTTGTTTTGAAAACTGAGGTTAACATACTTTTTTTGTTGAGAAGAACACGCACACGCACACGCACACGCACACGCACACACACACACACACACACTCTCTCTCTCTCTCTCTCTCTCTCTCTCTCTCTCTCTCTCTGAGGCGGAGTTTAGCGAAGACCTACATCGGTGTTTCAGTGCAGTTCAGGTTCTTCTCTGCTGCGTAGCTTCAGACACACACAACTGTTGTGTTTGACTGTACTTGCCGAAGCGTAAAGAGAAGTATAATCAGGTCTGTAAATATGTAACCGTACATGCCCTCTAACATTCGTGTTTTCCACCGGGAGAAGAAAGATGGACACCCAGAAGGAGTTGTGGCTCCGTGGTCTGCTTTGGTGGTTGCTTTTGGTGGAGCTGGCGTCGGGAGGTAACAACTTTTTGACTCCTTTTTCAATGAAAACAAACGAGAGATGAATTCATTTGAAGGTGCTTCAAATCCGATTTGCTAATACTGAAACCACATCATTATATTACTTTGCTTTGATGAGTTTCTTCCAGGTGGTTGTGGTTTACTGAGGGATAAGAATTCCCTGCTGAAGGCTAACGTTAACGTCACGTAGAGAGTGACAGGCTACCACTTCAGTGGTCATAACTAATGATCTTGAAGCCTTTTTGGCTGGCTGTGATTTATTTCATAGTAGGCTACAGTACTATATCTGTATCAGGCTTAATGTAGTAGCTTACAGAGAATTGTTAAATGTGTTCTGCTGCTGTTGTGTTTCACAGGTCTTTAAATGTTGACCTCAACAGAATTGAATACATTGTGAATGAGGTCTAGCTGGATATTTGGCTGCAATGTTAATAACCAATTCATAACAGCAACAACAGAAAGTTTTTTAGCTTTTTAAGCAGCATGATTTTCTCAAATGACTGAGGCTTAATCACATCAGTATTTCTCTTAATTAATTATTATGATAAATTACTTTGGATAACCTGTGCATGCATGGTGCACATATATGCATTGCTCTCATCTTGTCATATGGAAGCACCAAAATTGGGACTCTGATGCACTGAAATAACAATCTGACTGTGACAATAGCACACTCAAATGAAATCAAGACACGGACAGTTGTCGCTGCATTGAAATATCTATGGGGTGGGGGTTAGTGAGTCACAGCTTCAGATGTACATTATTTACATTCATGTGGTCGTTCATTAGCCTCTCTGGTTGATTTGATCCCATGCATGTGTCATCTAAAGTCAGCAGTGAACCAGGCTTTGTCCCTGGGGATAATCAGGGATGATTATTTTACCGTGACTCAGTCTCACATTATCCATCATTGAAAATAACTACAGTATAGACAATTGTTTTACTTCAATGCATGTCAGAATGCATGTATTCCCTTGGAATTATGAAACAAGCTTTTGCTAAAACATCCACGTTCCAGCGTCTGACAATGCATCAGTGACAGAGTGGCATGACCGTCAACAAAAACCCAAAGAGGCACTTCAGTCAAGTTGCATCTCTGACCTGTTGTATAAATTGAGCACACAGGCAGTGACAAGCACTGGTCATATCCCTCAAATTAACTGTAAACGGGTGTTTGCTAAAAGGTCACTGGCTTTGTTGTTGAAAGAGTGGTTTGTGAAATCTCACCTAAAAAAATGTCCCTGACGCACAGCAACTGCCCCTGCAGACATGTAGATTACAGAACAACCTCCCAAACACCTCCTGTTTCTGCTTCTTTAGGCACACAGTCAGGTGTACACGACTATGTTTATGTGTAAAAAAATTTTTGTTGGTAGTAGACTGTGCTCTTTCATTAACATATCCCCCAAAAATGTCCATGTTTCAGCATGTGAGTATGTTAAAAATAGCTGAAACAACTAAGATTTTCTTATATTTTATTACAGCTTTCCAAGAATACAGTTCCCCATAAGAAGGTGAACTGTGGGAAAATACTTTTTGTTTTAACCAAACATGACATTCAATCATACGACTTTAACGTCACTGTGACATCACCAAAATACAATTGAGCATGCATGTCCATCCTTGTGAATTTAAGGAAAAAATATCGTTGCATTCCTCTTGGCTAGTTTTTCAAGAATGCTTCCTCCCTGTTATGCACACAGATCCAGTCAGATGAATTACCATGACATCTAAATAAGAAAGGACAAGGGGTCAGAATAAGGATAAGTGATGCTGTGTGCCTGTGGGCCAATCAATTACTTTATTTTCAGCTGTAGTAAACAGTTGCTAAAAGGCACATTACACATGACCTGACTGGTCTGTTAATGACAGTTACTTTGATTTAAACAACAATAGGAATAACTGCATTTGAAAAATCCTTTTTTTCTCTGAAGGGAGCTATTTTTTATAAATAAATAATAGGTACTGTATATCAGCAGGTATGGGGAATCTTTGGTGAAAGTAAGCAATTGGAGGGTATGTTTTAAATATATATTTAATAATTGTTCAAGCTTGTGTTTGCACTTTACGTGATTATTCAGCCTGGGCCCAAGAAATATGTCTCGTGAGTTAGTGCAAAACAGCGCTGTGTTGTGGGTGTGCACCGAAGCTGACTACAGTGGGAAATATGAGATGGAGACAACCATGTGAATTTCATTGAAAAAAAATGTTTAGCTACTTGTTATGGAAGAAAACTGGATGTTATGTTTATAATTGGTATAAACAAAATGAATGAGTCTTGGTCAAAATCCGTGCACATTTTGTTTTACAGCTAAGGTTTAGTATTGTGTTTTTATTTTTATTTATGATACGATTAGAGGATTAGAGGAGTGCAAGGATTAGTTGCTCAATTGATTAGTCAATTGAATGCATCATTTTGATAACCAATTAATTTCTCATGCAAAATAAGTTGAATGAATATGCTGCGTTTCTTTGTCTTATTTGGTGGTAGACTGAATATCTTTGGGTTTTGGACTTGAAATTAATTCAATCAGGAGAGACTTTGTTGCAGATATGCAAATATTTATTGTACATAATATAAAATGTTCAGACTCAGAGTTCCCCGATGGAGCCTAGACACTGATGATGCTGGAGAAGGAACCCGGAGACCGAACAAAGGAGCTGTCCGCCGGAAAGGGACTCAGGTTGACGTGGTTGATGATGACCAGAGGGGGAAGGGGAAGAGGAGGGTTTTACGTTTGCCTGAAAAGACAGCTGATAGCAACAAGAGAAGACATTTAAAGCAGGATGTTGTGCTGTGATTGGATCAGGGATTTCGTGGCCAATTTTGGTTGGTTTTCTGAAAAGGGAACGCCTCTTAACAGCTGAATAGTTTAAGGAAGAAATTGCGGCGATTGAAGTTATTTAGAGGTCTTCCTGAAAGAATTTGGGCTGAGCTCCATTTGTTAGTTGCAGCCCTACAAAATATCAACATTTGTTTGTTAAGATAAACTACAACAGATAAAAAGAACAGTAGGTTACTCTGACATATGAGCCAAATTTAAACTGTATAAACATATGATAACAAAACATGTATGTAAAATAATGCTGCATATCATTTCTAGATCTTTTTGTGCCAAGTTGAGATGTGGCATAACAGCATTTCCATCAAGAAGAAGAAAAACTGATACGTTCAGAGCAACGTCTCTAAGATACAAAAGCAGAAATTGATTTAGTTATTTGACATGTTGCTTTTGCGTTTTTGTATGTGTTTCCACAGGATGCATGTTATCTAGATACACCAAGGTAGATTGATATAGTTATTTGGCTCTCTGCAATCAGCTCCTGATGACTGTTGATTTGGCTGAAGGGCTAATTTACATGCTTTACTGGTTTAATGGTGTTAATTTACTGCACAGTCCATACAGATTGGATGTGTTCAGGCAAACTACCTATTAGTGCATTAACCCTTCTAGGAGTAACAACAATGCATTAACTCACATTAACTTTATCCAGCTTTCCCAGTGAGTCACTCTGGCCCATTAGCAGTAAGTACTCTGTTCTTGACCTGGGGACACAAACCACAAATACATCAGATGTGTAATAAACATGTTTCTCTCACAGAGGCAAATATTTTTGTTAATGTTTGTTGAGCATGAAAGCTTGGGTGAGAAAGCTTCAGAGCGTGTTAGACCAAAATACAGGGTGATGTGAGAAGGCTGGGATGTGAGGTAGAAGAAACAGCTGGGCCGGTCCGCCACGTTGTTTGTGGAGGCCATGGACAATTTGAAGATGTCTTTCATGTTTAGGTTGAAGGTTCCTGTCAGGGTAGGGCAGGCCCAAACATGTCTGTCTCCCCCGTGCTCACCTCCACATCCTCTGCTTTAGTTTGTAAACTGCTGTTGTGGCATTAAAGTCTAATACCTTTTTAAATTCAGTAGTCATTCCTATGATTTTGGACAGTCCGTGAACAACTTTCTTTTAAAACTACAAACGAGCAAAATCATATACCTGCAATTCTGTTTCAATGCACAGGATTTGTTTTGTCCTAAAGGTGCTTATTATTCTATATGAACAGCTCTAGTGCTTCATAATTGCCATACTTGAAGGCATGTAAATCACTATGGTTGAGTACATAAAATACAAATACAACAGGCCCACCAGGAAGGCTCAACTCAACTGAGATGCAGGTGTGGTGTTTTGTGTGTGTGTGTGTGTGTGTGTGTGTGTGCGCGTACGCGTGCGCGTGCATGCTTGTGTGCATGCTTCCCAAATACACATAATACTCTGCTCCACTTGTAAAGAACAACCAAGATGATAATTAGCCCGACTTTTATATCTAAATGTCACATGTTGGCTATTTTAAGACCACAACGCTTGACTTGACTTGTTCTGTTTGCTGTTCATACGCTGTGTGTTAAGTGTTAATTTAACAGGCTGCAAAAGACACAGTGAACACCACATTTGAACACATACTGTACATTCTCTTTTTTCCTCTTTTTTGTTTTTAATATCCTTCTTTCTCTCTCTTTCTCCAGCTTCCTTCTATGGCGACGGCTTTGTACAGCTGAAGGCAACGGAGTCGTCCGACCATAACACGCTCCGCATTCGCTTTCGAACCTCCAGCACCAACGGCCTGCTGTTTCTTGCCGCTGGCCAGACTGACTACTTGCTACTAGAGCTCCATGCTGGTCGCCTGCAGGTGGGTACATCCACGGCCCCAGCACTTGAGCATATGTATTGAAGCATACATGAGCACACACATGCACACATGCATATATGTACAGGCATACAATACACACAGATCTTTGTGCTTGACCACATGCACGCGTATAAAGATACATCACATCACATCACACACACACACACACACACACACACACACACACTGATCACCGTAAGCTATGGCTCCATCACAGTTGACAGTGTCAGTCTCTCAACACAGTAACACAAGCAGACAAGACTGTGTGGTGTGAACGTTAACTCCATACCAGTCACAGTGGAAAGTAGGAGATTATGAAAGCAGCTAATCTGTGTGTTACTGTATTTGAATATGTACCATATAAATAAAGTGGATTGGATTGAATTATATTGGATATATTATAAAGAATCTATTATTTCCTTTGTCCAGTCCTTTTGTCATTAACACTGTCACATACTGTCCTGCTGTGCAGACATAAATGTGTCTGCTCAGTGACTTTTGGTCAATTCAAGGCTTAGTTAGTTGAAAATCATTATGTATTTAATTTCAAAAAAGCTCACTGGTAATATTTAATAAGGGTTATCAGACACAGAGAGTGTATCTCTCTATTTCTCTAGGCACTAAATTCCATAGTAGAATACATTTAAATTACCAGGTTAGAAAAAAAGCTTGAACTAAAGTTGTGTGCTAGTAGTGAAAAAGGCTAATATAGCCACACTATTCATCTAAAGTATCCTGTATGCAGCTCTGCCAGGCTAAATCAGCTTACAAAATGGACAGACATATTGTAGATGCTTTTTAATATGCAAACACATTCCTAGGAAACACACAGAGTTCTGAGATATGCATTATAGCTTTGTGAATCAAATTTGAGAAATTCTTGTCTCTAAGCTTCTATTTGTGTCAGACTTGTGCGGCCGGAAATGAATTGACGACTGTGTTCCATTGGAGTGAACTGCTCGTCCCTGTTCCTTAAACTGGCACCAGTTTTTTTTTTCATTTATCCTCAGGCTTGGGGTCTCATTCCATGAGTCAGACATGAGCGTCGCTCCCTGGAAATCCGTGCATGAATAGCAGGGACTCAGCAGCAAGCCTTGACAAGCATGTCATCTAAATGCAGCATTAGTTTGAGATGGTGACATGATGCTCTGTGGACATAGTTGAAGGCAAAGAGATGATCGTTCTCTTCCTGCTTTAAATTGCAGAAAAGCTTACCGTTATTACAGCGGGTGACATCATGGAACATAAGCAGTCTAAATCCTGTGTTTTCCTTTCCAGGTGTCACAGTGTCTAGACTTAATAATTTAATTCTTATAAGTCATAATGTCATAAGTTACCTGATAATGACGGTAGTTGAAAAGTTAAAGAACCACCAAATGAAATATAATTCCTCCTGAGGGGGTCATGAATGTCTACCAAAATTGAATGGCAATCCATCCAAAAGTTGTCAAGACAAACCTTATGGTGGCATTGGAAAAAAGGTCATCACCAAACTCATCAGGATTCATCCTCTGGGTATATTTGTACCACATTTAATGGCAATTCATGCAGTAGTTGTCTGAAATGTTACTAAGAAATAAAAATAAAATCAATGGTTGTTCAAGAAGAAAAGGGAGGGGATCACCAAAGTCAGTAGGCTTCATCTTCTAAATACCATGAATGTCTGTACCAACATTTTATGCCAATCCCTTTAATAGTTCTTAAAGTATTTCAGAGTGGACCAAAATGGTGGACCAACACTGCCATTCCTAGACGCACGTCCCTAGTGTAACAGCTATCATATTTGAATGTTGGACATCACAAAATACATCTATTCTAATATGATAAGCCTGAACTAAAATAAAATTGCTGTTTAGATCAGTATGAGGATTTACGTTTTATTTCTGTAATATAACATATTTTCTAATCCAGTTGTTTTGCTTTTTCTCTTAGTTGAAACTTGATCTTGGATCGAGGGAGCTAATCCTACAGTCAGAGAGAAGCATCCAGCTTAACGACCTGGCCTGGCACTCTGTGGAGGTTCGCCATGTGCAGCACAATATCACTCTGACTGTAGACAAGAACTCACACACGGTTGCAAAGATGCCACAAAGTTCTCATCATGATTTTGAGATTTTGGATGGTCTTTATGTTGGAGGCTCAGGAGGCCTGGACAGACTTTACCTCCCCAGAGACCCAATCGGCTTCCGAGGCTGCATGGACGAGGTGATTTTTAACGAACATGACTTGTTGTCATCACTGAGGCCATATACCGGATTCAAGAATGTCCATGAAGTGTCTTTAGGCTGTAGTCCCCAATTCTTTGCGACCGAGGAGGACCCTATCAGCTTCTTTAGCTCCAGGGCTTACATTTCTCTTCCAACCTGGAACACCCAGCAGGAAGCGATATTCGAGTGTGTTGTGCACACTTCAGCCAAAGAGGGAATTGTCCTGTACAATTCAGCCAGAGAGGGGGACTTTCTGGCTGTAGAGATTCAGGAAGGTTTGCCAGTGGCCATTGTTGGGAAAGGTGGAACCATAACTGAGCTTCGATCCCTTACATTCATAAATGACAGAAAATGGCATTCCATCAAGTTGCATTTCAGTTCCAAAAGCCTTGATCTTACTGTTGATGGAGAGATAGTGAAAAGTAGCATTAGCTCTCGTTCAAAGGGGTTTCATTACAAAGGTTATCTTTTTGTGGGAGGTATCGATGACAGCACCAGATCGGAAGTCAGAAAGGTGGGGCTTGTCTCTGTGTCTGGAAAGCGTGTCAGAGGAGGTTCCTTTAAAGGATGTTTGAAGAACATTGAAGTCAACGGAGTGAAAACAGGTCTCTCCAATGCTGTAGTCACCAAGGATATCTCAGTTGGCTGTGAGCCAGAGAAAGAACCAGAACCCTTGACCACTGTGATTCCAACAGGTGCTCCGGCATCCTTCTTTCCCTTGGTGACGCCACCACCGTCACTTTACATGTCCACCATTGCAAGGGGCTTGGACAGAAAGTATAGATCAAATTTTGTGCAGCTCAAAGACCTTGTGGTCCAGGAAGGTGGTCGAGCATCTCTCGAGGCCAAACACATCAAGGTACTCTTGGACTTCAAGAAGCTTGGGATTAGACAGTCTCAGATTATGTTCAGAATTCGGGAGCAACCAATTCGTGGTCAGATAAGACTTGATGTTGATCAGGACCAAGAGGAGAACACCTTCAGCATGTTGGACCTTTGGCATGGACGAGTGATGTATATCCATGGAGGCTCAGAGGAACCAGATGACTTCTTCATGTTTTCAATTTATTCTAGCAGTAAAAAGCAAGTTCCTGATTATCTGAAGGGCAACAAGTTGTACCGCTATAATATTACTGTGACACCCACCAACGATGCACCTGAATTGAGTCTCCCTGAAGGAAACCTCTTTGTCCTGTTGGAGAACTCAAAGAAACGCCTCACTACTGATGTTTTGAAAGCCACAGACATTGACAGCAACTACACCGACCTTGTATTCTCTGTGCTTGGAAATCTAAATGCTGATGCAGGATATTTAGAAATTGAAAACAACCCTGGCAAGGCCGTGACCTCATTCTCATATTTAGACTTGGAGGAACTGAGGGTGTGCTATGTCCACACAGGAGTTCGAAACTCAAGGATAGTTCTTAGAGTTGGTGATGGGGAAAAGGTCAGCAATACTGTGGTTCTAAGGGTCATGGCTGTAGCACTGGAGTATAAAATTGCTAACAACACAGGCCTTCAGATCATTCAAGGAGAGACAGCTATACTTGGTTCAAAGCAGCTGGCTGTGCAAACCAATGCTGTGAAACAAGTTATAGACATCCGGTATGATATCATTGAACCCCCTCAGTTTGGAAAACTCCAGAGACTTCACTCAAGCGGTGAATGGAGGCCTACTGACTCATTTTCCCAAAGGCTTCTAGAAAAAGAGCGCCTGAGGTATGTTAGCACTTTTCAAGAAATCCAGACATCCAATGTCACTGATTACTTTAAGAGCAAAGTTAATGTGGCTGCAAGGGAAACCACTGAAATACTCTTCCCAATCATTGTGAAGTGGGTGAAGTACCACCTATTGAAGAATGTTGTGATAGACATTAATAAAGTTAGGAAAGTGACACTAGACTCCGAGTATCTTTTTGCCACAGCTGAAGGTGTGACCCTCTCAGAGGATGACCTTTATTTTCGGGTACTCACCACACCAAAGAAAGGAAAACTCCTGCGCGACACCACAGTCTTGAGCAAGAATTCAACCTTTAGTCAAAGCGATGTAACAGATCTGAAAATACATTACGAGCTAGTCGACAGGCCTTATGAAGATACAAGCGACAGGTTCAAATTTCAGCTGGTTTCTAAACATGCTCAGTCACAAAACTATGATTTCCGGTTTTCCATTAAAGCTGATGTCAACAGTGTGTTTATGAGAAACGGTGGACTCTCACTTCTGGAGGGAGAAAGTAAACTTATAATCAAAGATGACCTGTTTGCAGAGACTTTGAGTACAAAGGATATGTACTACACAGTCACAAGCAGCCCCAAACATGGGAAGCTAGTCCGTATTAGTCAGTCAAATTCCAATGCTAGCTACGACAACATCTTAACCTTTAATAACCAGGATATATTAGAGGAACGGATAATGTACATCCATGATGACAGTGAAACGACTCAAGATGAGTTCACTTTCATAGCCTCCACCAGCCAAGGTTTCAAATCCTCCATCGCAGAAGATGAAATTGGCTCCAAAGAAGGAATGTTCAACATATCTATTCAACTATTAAATGACCAAAAGCCAGTACGTGTTATTGATAAAGTTTTCCATGTAGTTAGGGATGGACAGAAGTTACTTACTATAGAGGATTTGCGTTATCATGATGCAGACTCTGATTTTGATGATGGCCAGTTGATTTACACTCGACGTGGAATCCCGATGGGAGACCTAGTGCTGGTTAATGACACTACTCATCGGCTGTTCAAGTTTCAACAGAAGGATTTGGAAGAAAAGCGAGTGTTGTTTATTCATAAAGGTGTGAGCACTGGCAGGTTTGTGCTCTTTGTCTCAGATGGAAAACATTTTATATCAAGTCTTTTAGACATCAGTGCGCATGAGCCTTTCTTGAAGGTCGGCAACAACACCGGGTTACTGGTTCAGAAGGGCCAGTCAGTAACCTTTTCCACCAATAATTTTAGTGTCATATCAAACATGGACATCAGAGATGACCAGGAGGTCATTTTCAAGTTGGATGAGGCTCCCAAGTATGGAGGACTTTATCGCAATGAAACAAAGGTGGATTCCTTCTCACAGTTGGACTTTAAGGATGGGCTGATCTCCTATCGGCACAATGACAGCAAGCATCTTGGAGACTATTTTAATTTAACAGTGAAAGCTAAAGGTCTTCAGCTTGCAGTAGGAGTCAATGTGAAGGTTTACCTGGAAAGTCATCAGAGGCCACCCATTGTGCTGCATCACAACATCTTACTTGTGGAAGAAGGAAAACCAGTGAAGATCAGCGAAACTAAACTAGAGGTTAGTGTTTCAGAAAAGACCCATATTGAGAGTTTTAAATCCAAAGTCATGAAATTTGTTTTTTGGTTCAAATCACACTGGCCATTTTGAAGGCCAATACCATCCTTTATTGTCATATTGCAATTTATGTTTTAAATGCCATTACAATGCCACATTACAAAAATCTAGTTTCTTTTTCTTTATTATTTGACCATTGGCCACTAAACATCTCCTTTATAGAAGATAATAATTAGATAATAAGAAAATAATTTTAATAATAATTTATATATATTCTAAATAATGATATGCATACTTGTGGAATCTGAGTACATTGTTTCATTTCAACGTTTTATGTTAAGAGCTTCCAAATCTGGTTCTAAAACTATTTTATTAAACAACATGCATCATGTTGTGGTATAGTTACGGTGTCAGAAGGGAACAACATTTAGCAGATAGTTTAAACTATGATAAAAGAACAATATCTCACTATTATTACATAAAAAATTTAGTTTTTACTGTTTTAAAGGCTTCTGAAATGGAAAACCAGTGTTTTCTTTTTACGATAATAGCATGAGAGCAAAATGAGAACTAAACTTTAGTGACGCTTGGAACATTTCAAATTTAACCAGTGAATATGTTTTCTGATTGCTGCAGGTCACTCACGAGGACAACCTGCCGTCTGAGATTGTATTCACAGTGAAGGTAGCCCCGTCTCATGGCTTTCTCCGGCGTTTTGTTGAAGCGGGGGAGCGCTACATCGGAACCAAACAGTCCCCTGTCAAGACGTTTACCCAAGAGGACATTAACAGTGGGAACATTCAGTACATGCAGGTGGAGCCCAACAAAGTGAACGACACTTTCATCCTTGAAGCCACCAATGGGGTGACAGACGTCAACGGCATTAGGATGTCTGTTGACATCATCCCACGCCTCATCCCTCTTCATGTCTTTAATTTCACGCTGAATGAGGGCGCCTCCAAGGCGCTGACCCAGGATGTGCTCAAAGTCACCAACCGACACTTTTCTGGAATCAACTTCCTGTATAGTTTGACTGAGCCCCCGCAGCGTGGTCACATTGAGCACTCTCGACATCCCGGTGTGGCCATAACCTCTTTCACCAGGAGGCAGGTGAGGAATTCTGTCAGACGCTCTTATAGTAGCAGCAGAAAAATAGCAATAGACCAGCAGTTGGATTGATTGATAAATAATTTGATTTAGTGTGGTGGCAATATTTAATGAGACATAGAGGTCATGTCTTATCATGATCATTGCCGTTTTACAGGCATAAAATGTTTTAAGTAGAGGATGTTTTTTCAGATTTGACACAAATCTACAGGAATTTTGTAACCTAAAATGCATTCTTAATTACATTTCTGTATAGCAATATTAAGAATAATATTAAGCAATGTTTGACTGCTTGATTGATGGATAAAAAATGGGATTGATTTTTATTGCAGTAAGTAAAACTGAAGTCACAGGGCCTATGTCCTCTGTATTTTTCTGTCATATCCACTGTCATTTTACACAATGAGCTTTTTCAGTATTGACAATACTTCTCGATTGAAATCTCTTGGCATTACAATTATGTTTGTGCTCCTAATTAATTTCCAAAATTTTGCAAAGTAATAATGGTTTTAATTTTTGTCCATACTGTATATGCATGCTATGTCATGGACCAAGTGATGATAATGACCTAAGAGTCAAAAATAATTCTAGTGTTTTGTACCTCTCTGTTTTGAATAAATCTTTGCAGTTTTAATCTCAGGATCTTCCTAATTATTTCCATTATCTTTAATCAGGTGGAACATGAATTCATTTACTACGTCCATGACAGCAGTGAAACCTTAGCTGACAACTTCACTGTGGTGGCCAATGACACGGGCCTGAGGAAGCAGAGTGCAGCCCAGACGGTGTACATCCAGGTTTCAGCTGTCAACGATGAGCCTCCTGTTATTACAGCCAACAGGGTCCTCAGGGTGAGTAGGCACTGCTGCTCTAAATTTAAACTGGACATTTTTTTCACTAGCTGGTCTGGCACCATAACTTACTGTCAGACAATTTTCATGTGGGCAGTGTTGCAAGTTGCCATGGCTTGCTGGCGGGCTGGATGAGGGAAACTATGTTTGCAATGTGGAGGAGGGTCTCATGGGGCTGGCAGCGCAGCACAGACATTGACATACATTGGGGGTTCCTGGGACTTGTAGGAAGGCCTTTTGTTGTGCTAGGATGTTAAGCTTTCAAACAATTTCTCCTAGTATTACAATAAAACACTGCTTTTCGGTGGGTCATTTGCCAGCAATGCTGCTTGAAGAATTTAATTGAAGAGGGAGCTGCTATTTTGCATAGTTTGGATTGACTGGATATTATTTCAAAGGCTTCTTATAAATACAAAAGAGTTTAAAACAAAATGAAAAACCCACAGGCACGGTCTTGCTGCTGAAAATATCTCGCTTGAAATTAGTTTACATTGCAGGCATCCTAGTGTTGACTGGCATGATGGCTTGGCCTGGAAATAGCAAACACTGTGACCATGTCCTTAGTTCAGTCCAGTTTTCTCTACTCTACTCTCTTTACTATCTGCTCATACAAAGAAACCCTGTTAGTTATTTAAAGGTGTCTTGTTGTAAAAAGTGAGATTTCCCTTATTAATTAGGTTGAGATGCTATCAAATACTGTGAAAGTATCAAAACGCTCTACTGAAGACCTGGAAGCCAATCAGAGCAGACTAATGGCGTTTTTCCACTGCATGGAACTCAACTCTACTCGCCTTTTTTGGTTTTCCATTACGAAAAAAGTCCCTGGTACCTGCTAACAGGTACTTTTTTTTGTACCATCTTATTCGAGGTTCAAGCGGGCTGAGGCGGTACCAAAAGGTGACGTGAAAACCTGCAAACTACTGATTGGAATCAGAATCGTCACTATTCACTGTGTACTGCCAGCAACAGACGGGGGGGTGTCCTGAACAAACCCGCTGTGTTTAAATAGTTTAGCCAGCGGGTTTTTTTTGCTGCCTCAAGCCTCTTTCAAAACTAAATTCGTCTTCTGGCAACAGTCACATGCCGAGAATCAAAAACAACACACCTCCGACGATCTGTGTGTTAGGTCACGGCACGCTCGCCTCACACATGAGGCAGTACTAATCTGCAATGGAAAAAGGAGGACGGGGCACCACGGTCGAGCCAAGCAGACTCGAGACAAGTCAAGCAGGTACCATTAATGGAAAAACGCCATAAGCTTTTTGGGGAGAGGGGCTTAAAGAGACAGGCAGTAAAACTGAACAGAGGGTGAACATAGGTATAATCAGACAGACAGCATGGCAGAAATAGTGTGTTTTTTGAACATTAACACATGTAATTATGTTCTATTAAAAATCCAAATACAAGTATGAACCTAAAAATTAGCATAATATGGCACCTTTAACCCCCATCTGTGAAAAGCACTTCTACTTGCATACATTTTAAATGTTTTACTTGTAAATTAGATTAGATTAGAAGTTGTTGTGTGTGTCCATGTGCTGAGCAGTGCTGATTTGTACTCTGTCAGCTTTAATAGCTAGAGTTGTGAGACGTCCAGCTGGAAAGAGAGGCTGAAGTATAGGTCTCTATTGTCTGTGCAGCTTTGCACCAAATGCCTCAAATTCCTCTGGGATCATGCAGACTCAGAGAAGATCAACTTCAAAATTTCACTGCACTGAAGAACACTGGGATGCCAGTTGAATTAAAGTGGCTTTAATTAGAAACTTGAAGAATATTTTTTAGAAGCAAGAGGTTTATGATTTTTGGCGATAGTAACTGACAAACTGGCCTGCATATATTAATAATCGGTTTCATTTAAATATGATTATTAGTTATTATTTTACTAGATGTTAGGTCTGGATTTGTCCACAAGGTGGCTCTCTGCCACTGCACTTCATTAAACAAGTGGAAGATTTTAAAAGATGTAAAGGTCTTCCTCTTACAATCACAGTTATTCATTTATTCCCTTATATAATTTATTGTAAAGCTAGTTTTGAAACAGCTTTGATGTTTATATATAAAAAGGACTAATTACATTTTTATTAATCAATTATGCTACAGAGATTAACTTTACATGTTAAATAAGATTTAAAAGATTTAATATGATCTTCCTGCGAAATGGATACATCTGTCTCAAAACAACTACTTTGTCAAAAATGAAAGAAAAAAGAACAGACAGAAGAAAGATCATCCAATGATTTCTAGCTTTAAAAAATATTTGTCAACAAATAACTTCAGTTACAAATCTGTATGCAGAATCTGCAGACACTTTTTAAACTGAAACCACTTTAATCCACTACAAATGTTTTCATTTTGTAGTTGTGGTAGTATGAACATATATGACATACATTTGACCTGTTCCTGTTTTCCAAGGTATGTGACAGACATTTAGAAATACTTCCATCCCAATGACTCATGTCAGCAGTCTCTGGGGTTTTTTGAGATGGAATTAAATATTGTTTAACTGTCAGGGGTTTAAAGTGTGAAGTAGAATAGAGCTTTGAGCAGAGTCTCTTGAAGTCAAATGTAGTACTAATTTTATTTGAGTTTGTTTAGCTCAAACTTGACTGTCATCTCCATGGCTTAAGCTGAAACCTAATGAGCAGCAGACTCTTCCCGTCATGTTTGAGGGATTAATCTTGACTCCACAGGGCTGTTTGTGCAAATTGATCTCATGTGTCTTTTCTTTGAATTTTGGTGAGTCAGACTGATCCTGTGGTGACTTCCTGTTAAATGGGGGATTATTGGAGGTATAGTCATTTGCCGCTAGCTGAACACACACCCATATATCTTCTCATGTGGGAAGACGTTATGCTGTGGGACCAATGAGATATGTGTTATTTCCCCATGTGGTGGGCTGATGTGGGGTTTGCAGGTGCTAATTGAAAAAGTACCCCATGCTTCTGTTCCAGTAAGTAGCACTTACAACCAAGAGAGAGGCCAGCTCACTGGCAGTTACAAAAATTCTTAAAAAATCCTACTTTCAGAGAACAGCAGTAGTAACTTAATAATAAATATGCTTGCTAGTTAGCTACTGTGGAAACACTGAGATGTTACTGTGATCACACCCTCTATATAAAACTTGTATATCTTGTGGGGGCATTGTACTACAGTATGGCTTACTAAAAACTGCTCTAAATAGGACATTTATTTGTATAAAGAGGACTGTAAATTGTATGGTACATAAGAATATATTTCAGACCATGAACTCCAACCAGAGTGGACTTTGTGACCAAACCTGTTAATATAATATTTGTTTTAACCTTAAAAACTGCAATAATCAATTTTTATAGTTTGAAGAAGGGCCAAATTCTTGACACCAAATGAAAGCTAGTATCGCCTTATATCTTGGGGTGGCAGTAGCTCAGTCCGTAGGGAGTTGGGTTTGGAACCAGAGGGTTGACGGTTTAAGTCCCCGTACGGACCACAGTACGGAGTTGATAGGATTGTGGAATGGTAGCTGGAGAGATGGCACTCTCTAGGCACCACATCCCCCAACCGCTCAAGGTGCTGGTCACTGCTCACTCTGGCATCTCTCCATTTGTGCATGAATAGGTCCTGAGCATTTGTGTGTATTTCAGGCCTGTGTGTAAACAGAACAGAACAGTGATTACTAACAAAACAGAGTGTACATTGTAATGTCCCCACTGGGGAGCAATAAACAGTATATATTATTATTATTTGCTGAAGGTTTTGATGAAAAATATATAAAGTATATGCAAGTGTTTGCAACTTGTTTCCATTACCCCAAGTGGCCAAATGCAGTATGTCTGTCTGTCTTTATATTACTGCAGGCACTGATCACAAATACTTATAGGCCTCTTCCGTGAGGCAATCACAGAAGACATGTTATATTAGGATATAATATGAATGATGGTTGAATTCCATTTAGCTGCTTTAGTTTCATGATTCAAGCATTGTGCATGCTGGCTCACTGGGACACTTGAATAGAACAGAGCCATCATGAATTTTATTGTTAACAACAACTTTTTCTACTATGACAAGTCAAAATATCTGCTGTGAAAAAAGACCTTGTCCTTTCAAGTAATCAGATTTGAGTAAGTCGTACATTCTCATGATTTTTGTCCTGTCATTAATTACTTTGGAATCCTTACCAGTGTGAGAACAGTGGTATGTTATGTAATAGTTTTTTTTCCGGCCCGAAGTACAGAGGCTCATCCTTTGTTGTCAAGTGTCTGTGCGGTCCAGTTGCTTTATGCTCTGTGTGTCAATGAGTTCCTCTGTTCCTTCGTGTTAGCTCAAGGCTTTTGAATTTACATGGAAGCAGGACCTTAACTGTGCCACTCCAACACTCTGTAGTTCACCCAACTGTGTTTATAGTCATGCCTATATTTAGTCCTGAGATGTCCTTCATTTGAATTATGATGTTGAACGGGACTTGAGTGATTCTCAAAGGGACATTTGTCCATGGGTTGTCGTCTTATGATCAAAAGGTGCCTCAGTTAGTGATTGTTTTCAGTTCTGCTTGGTTGGATAATATTCCGCACAATGTAAAATGACAGGAGAAGAGAAAGAGAGCGAAAAACATGTGAAATAGCCTTGGAGCTGGACTCACACCCACTGCATCCTGGGTCCATTGTATGCGGTGATGAATGATGAGGACCATCAGCTGTTTCCGTTGGTCTTAATATGTCTTGCTTCCTTTTCAATTGTTTATCTGAGCAGTAAGTAGGTGTTGCATAGCTGCTCTTCAAGTGAGAAAGGTACATGAGACACAATTCCCTTCTTTCCTACAGACAATCTTATTTGCTATTTTTTAATCAGGGGATTGTGATCAAAGACTGGCATCTGCAAATGAAAAAAAAACTATAATGTAGCCATTGTATAACAAAATTTGACAGTATTTAATTCCTTCAGTTAAAATAAATGTCAAACTGGTATTAAGCTGTCAGCCCCTACATAATGAGCCATGTCATGCGTCTCTGTTCCTTCATGTTCCTTGAGGTTTATATTTTTATGGAGATTTCAAATGGCACCTGTTACGCGTGCCTTGTGTGTCAGGTTTGGGTGTCTTCAGTGACGGAGATCAGACCAGAGGACCTGAGAGCAGAGGACCTGGACACAACCCCAGTGGGGCTGCACTTCATGGTGACCCCACCTAGCAATGGACACCTGGCCCTGAAGAGTGCCCCCATGAAATCAGTGCTCAACTTCACCCAAGAACACATAGACCAGGGACAGCTACTGTTTGTTCACAAAGGTAAAAATCTGTTTTTCTATCACCTAGTGAAATATAAACACTGCACATTGCTGGAGAAGCCAGAATAGATTTGTTTAAATAACAAAAGCTAGAAATGTTGTGATTTTATTTTTTTAATTTTGCATTTATACAAACAGCATGAAAGACACAAGTGAAACGGGCGGTACAGGATTGGTCAAGAAGCCATAGAGTTATACAGTGGTCTTCCTCCCAAATTACAAACTATAAAAAAAACTATTAAAAGAATTATCAGGCACAAAAAACAGAAATGTGACTACAATAATATCTATATTTTTAAGCGTTTCTGTAGAGAGGGGTATTCAAGAAGAAAATACTATTGCCATATTGATATATGGACTGGGTGGTAATTCAGTACTCAGTTATCATTTATTTGACTTTCATTAGATTTGAATTTTGATAATGTTGTCATTCTATAAAAAAAAATAGATATTTGATGGGTTTCGTTTTGAAAAGGGATTATGTTTAACATTGTGACATTGTGATCATATTGCCCAGTCCTAAGTATAACCTGTAATGCATTCTTCCAAATTCCAAATTCCTTTTATTCCTCCGCGTGCTTTAGATTTAATTGCAGTAATGCCAAATGTGTATTTAGATTCAAGATAAGTATTTATGTATTTAGATTAAGATAATAGGTTGTTGTTCCTTTCGTCTCCACTAGAAGATGCTGTTGACAATTCCTAAGGTTTGATTTACTTTCTACTTCACATTGAAATCATAGTGATCCACAGGAACAATGTGCAACTTTCTTTATTGGCCGTTAAATTTCTAGCAACACTGATGACAGACTGGTTGGAGCTGAAAAATTTACAGTCTGGAAATGGTTGATATTTTCTGTCAACATTTAATGGTGTCAGTCTCGGATCAGGTTTCTGCTTACAGTTCTGAATCCTATCTACTTATTTTTTTGCCTGTACTTGTATCACCAGGAAAGGTTGTAATACCTGTGTGTAAGGGACTCGCCCCACATATTATGTTTAAGAATGCCTCTTTCTTTTTGCTTGTAGTGTAGACAATTGATTTTGATTGAGTATTCCCTTATTGACTCAGAATAAGGATTTTAGCTTGCATTGCAGTTTTTCTTGAGACCAGCATCAGGGCTGCTGATCATGTACTTTTTTATGTATATTTAACAGAACCCAGACAGCTTATCTGCCAAGAACAAGGTGAAAACATGCTCTCAAAAAACTAAGTTTCAGTTTATCCACTGCAGCAGACTAAATTTAACAACCTTGCCTCAGTCTTTTTGACTGCATTTAAATTATTTATTTTTTGTTTCATCACATTTTCAGGAGCTATGTCTGGAGGGTTCAACTTCCAAGTCAACGATGGTGTGAACTTCACTCCCAGGCAGATCTTCAGCATCACTGCCAGGGCCTTAGTTCTCAGTTTAGAGAAAAACCGTCCACTCAAGGTGTTTCCAGGTAAATTGTTTAAGAACAAGGGTACTGATTCTATATTTGTATTATTGTCAAACAAATCCAACAATGTGCTAGTATTTTTTGATAGTTTTTCTTTTCCCTTTTCTGTGGTGCTCAGCTCAAAGAAGTAAAACTTTAAGAACGGGTCACTGGTTTGATATACTGTAAGTACAAACCAAACTTGATTTCAAACCGCACTTTCATCCTGAACGTATCATCATCTTTTTTAGGGACCTTTCTGTATTTATGGAATGGACCACTAGAGGAAAATAGGAGAGGGTCATGTCTTTTTATTCTTTGTTGAGGGGAGGGTCACCTAACATTTGCATTCATGAAAACAGCAAAATTTCATAGTGGCTTGTTTGGTGCAGATTTTTCCACATAGCTCCACGTAGCTCTCTCAGTCTCGGCCCCCCAGCGCTAGCAGATGGGTACCTCCCTGTTTAGTCAGCCAGACAATTTGAGCTGTAGCTTTGTAGAGACTGTGCGATTTCCTAAACTGAATATATCCCACTCGCACATATAAACAAAAAACTGCTTTGCTAGTTCCAATTTATTCATTAGCACGATTGCCGTACTGTTTAGTTCTTTAACATCGAAAACACCAACGTACAAAAACATAGCTGACCAGATGCAAGCCTTTATTTTGAAAAGTCAAAGCTCACAGACAGCAAGCAGTCGGGAGGGCATGAGACGGGATGTCTCCAAATGGTGCAAACGACAGCCTTTTCAAGTTATATCAGAAGGAAGGAGTGGTAGCATACAAGCTCCCACATTAACGCTCGTCTGTGAAAGTATTGGATAATGTTCAGCTTCAGCAGCTTTACCTATGCTAATATACAATGACTGAGGAAGCCTAATGACGAGTGCATAGCAACCAGTTCACGTGTTGAATTTGTTATTACCCAGTGTGCTTTATTGAATGGTCTCAATGTTTTATTGTTTTATTTAATGTGAATACTAGTTTACTAAAGGAGTAACTTAGTATTTAATGTAATGCAGGAAATATGCATTTAGTTTCCATACTTATTGTGTTTTCACAACAATGGTTGTGAGTAAATCTACTGAAATTGCCACCATAACAGTGGAGTGTGATGTCCAAGATAATAATGCAGCTGGTAAGTCATGTACCGTATGTCATGGTTGTATATAAACAATGGCAATCTGTACATCTTTATTTAAGTGTGAACCAGAACAGAAGGCATCAATAAAGTGTTGGGGAGTGTCGTAGAAATAATTAATGGCAAAGTGAGGGTAAAGTCTTTTCTAACACCAAAACTCCTCGGGTAGCCCCTTGAATAAAAAAGGAACAGTCCCTTAGATGTGTCTTTTTCTGTCCTCCCTTCATTATGAGATAAAAGAAATTATAAAAGAATTACTGAAGTGGAATTTCTTATATATAGGCTTTTGTGTAATGAAACTAAGCAGCTGCTTTCTGAAATGAACTGAAACAACTATTACGCCTCTCAGTCATGCTTTATAGTTGTGCTTTTAATATCCATAACAAAAGTATTGATTTGCCTCTTTTTTGTTCCTATTGTTAGGGCTGTAGTTAGTTAGTTAGTTAGTTAGTTAGTTAGTTAGTTAGTTAGTGTGTGTGTGTGTGTGTGTGTGTGGGTGTGTGGGTGTGCGCGTGCATGAGTGTGACAGCCTTGCCCTCTTATTTGCTGTATTTTGTAAGATTTCACCTGCACCAGTAGCTGCTCAGGTTAAATAATTCAGAACCTTTCCAACAGCCAAGTCATTACTTTACCCAAATACCAGACTGGTGAATCAGCTGACTGCTTAAAGTTTTGATATACAGTATGCTACTTTTAGCACGCTGTCTGTGTCTGCATAAACACATTTCAAGATTTTCTGATTCCCAGTAGTCTGGCTTCTGAGATACAAGGAAAGGATATTGTGAGAGCAGCAAACTGCCAACTGGCACGCTCTGCTGAGCTTCCCAGCCACAGGGTGAGTGGGTACTTGAAAAGCAGTGCCACTGTCTGTCTTAGGCAGCCCTGTTTGTGCTTTGTGCCAGGTGGGGCAGATGAAGGGGGGTGGGTGGTATTGGGAGCTTTAACTGACAATGAAGGGTTTTAATGGGGTAAGGGGTAGCGTGAGACAGTTTCACACTGGCCATATTTGAAGGTCAAGTAAAAATTAATATTGTTTAAATATAGGGATAACCAATGGCGTTTGTTTGGTTTTCAGAAGTGGGGATAACAACACACCTTCAGGCAGTCTCATCTGGAAGACATTCATTGCATGTGGGAGTATAGTAGCACCTTAATACTATTATATGGATAATCTCAGTTCCAAGTTGCTGTATTATTCTAATCTTTTCATCATTTTATATGTGTGATGTAGATGTATTATTATCCAATAATTATTTATAAACATAAATCTCATTGTTTTTTTTATATATCTCAGTCTCAAATTACCAAATTTGCACACACAAAAAACAGAGTTTTAGAAAGTATTTTGATTGTGTTATGTATTTTGTTTATGTTCCTGTGAGCTACTACTTCTACTTTTTACATACTACCATCACAAAATGCTGCACAAATATGTGACAACATAGCCAAAACCATCTTGTGCACATTTAGAGCAAGATAGGTTTTGTGAAAAGATAAAATAGCGCGTCTCTTCCTCTAAGAGGGAAATTTTCCATGAGAGACTAGGATGGTGGGAGTGCTCACAATGAATGAATTTCCCTGTGCTTTGATCAAACTTTCCCTCTATCATTGCCTTCCATTTTTATCAGCAGTAATTTTTTGGGAGCCTTACCATCTTCACAGTGGCAGCAGAGCTAGAATATCTATGTTATTCATCTCAAGAAGAAAAGGAGCTCTCAGCAGTCAGTCTCCATCATCATGCATAGATGTCTCTCTACATTTTCCCCATGTGGAAGATTTTTGCGCCTATAAGAAGCTTCAAGATTTTTTGTCTAGATTTTATGTAACACCGCGCACTGCAGTTGGACAAGGCTGTAAAAAGCCTGTGATGTCTGCAGTGCAGCTTTGATTTGACACATCAAAGGACTCTCGTTGGTCTATTTCAGTGCTTGTTTTGCATAATTTGGTGGCAAAAAAAGATGTGAAATGTTTCCAGAGGGGAAGCTTGCTGCATTTGATGCAGTCACACAAGAGTTTTAACAGCGTGGTGGCAGCTAAACTGAAAAACACAAGAAAAAGTCATTTTCTTTCCACATATTGTTTCAATTATCTGAGCCACTACACCAGGAATTCTCTTAATTTCATTTCATGTCTTTCCTCCAGGCTCTTCTACTCCAATCACAAATGAGGATTTACGAGCAGTGACCAATGACATCAGCGACACCTTGAACCGCATCATTACATTCAGTGTGATTCGGCAGCCTAAACTGGGCCGTCTGTTGAAGAGACAGTCTGATAATTCAACAGTGGACATCTCCACTTTCACACAAGACATGGTGAGTGAAGAACTGAAAGTCATAACAACACTTTTCTCTCATTTTACATAAGATATAATGTATATTTTTAAAATACAAGGGATGTGAACCAGTTTGAAATTAAACATTGGGGTTCCTCCATAAATGTATGAAACGTATGAATAATAGATAATCTGCATCCTCATTCATAAAATTGACTTTGCGCTTCTTCATCTAAATGGATCATGTAAGCCTCTTATGTAATCAATTATTTCTGAAGGATTATGATCTGACAGTTAAAGCTGTGATGCTCTGTGCACGTTATTTACTGCCGAGCAAAGCAGATTTGATGAAATCTTACACATACTGTAGTAATGTATTTCAGAATGGTGAATAATTATTTAGGCCACTGAACTGTTTATACAGTTGATTAAACCATCAGTTCACTTAAGGGATGGCTGATCTGCATATTTGCTGATGTGAATATATTTTGGATCGTGGTTTGCCTGAGGAGCTGTGGCGTTTTTGTACCTTAGGTGGACAAGAAAGAGGTTGTGTACATGCAAACCCCCATCGAGTCAGTGGGTTGGGAAGCCATGGACTCTATGACCTTCTCTGTGGCATCCCCGCCTACTTCTCTGGACAGCCAGACCTTCAAAATAGTAATTTCTTATGAGAATACTGGACCTGAACACAACACAGTCCTGCTTGCAAATACAGGTATGAACACAAGTCTAGCACTAGTATGACTATGAATAAAGCAGGTATGATGTTAACCAGCTTAGCTTAGTGAGTTAGCATTCTAACATTTCCTAATTAGCACTATACACAAAGTATAGCTGAGGCTTATGAGAATGTCATTATTTTTGCAAGTATTTGGTCGCAGACATTTTGACTTCATGATACATAAAAGGTAAATGCAACACAGTGTGCTTGACATAATGATAAAACAAGTGCAAGTGAAAAAACAATCAGTGCAGAGTATACAAAGGCTGATACACACACACACACACACACACATACACACACACGCGGCAAGAGGTTAGCCATGGACTGTTTTAAAGAGAAATGTTATTATAATTCATGCTGAGGAGAGCACAAAGATGTGTACCCAATTTCATGGTAAACCATCCAATAGTTGCAGGCGCGTTCCTCTGGAAACCACAAGTGTCCTAATTGTATGGCAATCCATCCAATAGCTGTTGAGGTATTTCAGTCTGGAACAAAGCCACCCATTGCTAAAAACCACTAACTATGCTCTTGTTTATGTTTTTAATGCTTAAAATGATTAACAATGTTGTCCTTGGTGATTAACGTAATGTTTGCTTGGTGCTAGGTGCCGAGGTAACAGAAGGGGAGAGTGTCATCATTGATAAGTCCAAGCTGGATGCCACTAACCTGATGTCCAAGCTGCCGACTCCTCAGCGGAGCTTGCATGAGGTCTGGTTCCAGGTCACATCTCTGCCTCAGCATGGTATCATAGTGGTAGGTGAGAGAAACCTCACCAAGGAGAAACCTAACTTCTCCCAGTTCATCGTTAACAAATACGGTATCATCTACAAGCACGACAACTCAGAGACAACTCTTGATTCTTTTGCATTCAGTGTATGGCTGAATTCTAAGGGCAAAACTGCACAACGCCCTCAAGATGATATTGACGTTGTTGAGGAAAGTTTTAACATTACAATCACTCCTGTAAATGATCAGCCACCTTTTCTAAAAACCAAAGCTCCAAGTCTGAGGGTGGTACAAGGGGACACAGTACCCCTCCGGCCTGAAAATCTCAAAGTTGAAGATTTAGACAATCCTCCAGATGATATTAAGTTCTCTGTGATTAGCAAGCCAAACAATGGTTACCTAGCTCTTGAAGGAAGTTTGAATGAGTCAATAGTGGCCTTCACCCAAGCCCAAATCAATAACGGAAGCGTCTATTTCATCCATGACGGAAGCTCTGTCTCTGGGGTGTTCTACTTCAGTGTCACGGATGGCCATCATAAACCGATTTATAAACTATTTAACCTAGAAGTGACAGAAATCACCATTTCTCTGGTCAATTACACTGGGTTGACACTGGAGCAAGGCAAGACTTCAGTATTACTGACCCAAGACAACCTTTTTGCTGAGACCAATGGGAAAAACATCACCATTCACTACCAGATTACAAGGCCTCCAAACTTTGGCAAACTTTTGAAAGATAATAAAGAGGTTACACAGTTTGAACAGGAGGATCTACAGGCTGGATGGTTGTCCTACCACATGCTCTCCCTTTCCTCTGCAGAAGACAGCTTTGAGTTCACTGTCTTCACTTCAGAAGCAAATGTAACTGGCCAAGTGTTTAACATAACGACCAGACCTTTGATTAAGGTTGGGAAAGGTTTGAGGATTCCCAATGGCATTGCTGTCAAACTCAACACTAGCTTTCTTAATGCCTCTGAACTAGCTAATATCAGTAAAAGTGACCCTATATTTGAAATGATCTCCCATCCTAAGTATGGGAAGGTGGTTCGGGCCGCTGTTCCAGCCAAGTCCTTCACCTTTCAGGAGGTGATGCAGGGGAAGGTAGCCTTGGAGCTGAATGCCAACATGACTGGAGTTCAAGAGCTGAATGACTCACTTGTGTTTGTACTAAAAGCTGATAACATCCAACCTGCTAATGGGGAGTTCCACTTTACAGTTGTGCCATATGATTCAGCACTTTTTCCAACCACAAAAAGTCCTGTCCCAACTACATCATCTGTTTCTCAGACTTCCAGAGATGAAACCGCTCCACCAGTCCAGTCTACAGCTTTCCTCTCCACCCAGCAACCAAGCAAAAACCAGCAAAAGTTCAAGGCACGCAACCGCTGGGGAAACTCCAGCAGAACAAGCATTTTCAGTACAACTCTTGGCAAACCAACGCATGGAACAGAGGATTTTCCCTTTAGGAACACACCAGTACGTGTAGAGTCCTACCCTCAAAAAACCTCCAGTCCACTCCTGGTCATCTTACCACTACTGGCCCTGCTGCTACTTATAATCATCTTTGTAGTCCTGGTTGTCTTTCTTCGACACAACAGGCAAAGGAAGCAGAGCACTGCTGCACCAAAGGAGCCACCTTCCACTGGTCTTCCAAGCAGTCAGTCCTACCAAGGTCAACCCCAAAGAAGCACAACAGTTCCCACAGTGACTGTCACTCCATTAAACCCAAGCTGCCCAAGTAGCCCTGTTCTTGATCGTTTTTTGACACCAAAGCAGGGCTTAGCTTACAACACCATTGATTCAAACATGCTCATAAGTTCTTGGAGTGATGGGTCCCCTTCATCATCTTCCCAAATTATTAGAACCACCACTCCCACTCTGCAGACAAATCAGTACTGGGTATGATCTCTTCCACAAACCAACTTTTAGTTATATAGTTTGTTTTAGAGAATAATGTTACAGGTTTTGATAACATATGTGGTTGTGTACTTAGATGAGGCAGCAATGAATTAGATTAAAGGCAGAATGAGTAGGATTGTTGATTTGTAAACAACATTCAAACTTGTCCCCTCCTTTCCGGCTCAACAACACCAGAAGCGCACTCCCCCTGACCGCGACTGCTCTTCATCCCCATCCAGCAGGATGAAAGCCAATCTGAGGTTCGCTCCTGTTTTGGAACAAGCTTTGTCCTTACTTTATGTTTCAGCTCCCTTAGTGTCCTTGGGCACACGCTTATAATCTGGCACCTAGTCGCTATGTTTTTATGGAGTCCAGCCTTCAGACCTTTTGCACTGTGGCTGGGGGCTACACCCACTGCCCAAAGGTTCACCTCTAGAAACATCCCGTATACAGCTAAATGAAAAGAAAAGAGAAAATACAGGCAGAAGCCTGGTCTCTGCAGATACAGAAAGCACCACATACTTCTAAAAGGTCACCAAAATGCAAAAGCCATAGCTCTAATGGGATGATGCTGTTGCTCTGTGTCTGCTAGATGAATAATTAGGCAATTGTTTGCTTGCAAAATTTATAATAACGACTTTATAAAGGCCATAATACCGTATGTAAAGGCTGTAATAGCTTGTTTTAAGGTCTTCTGACCCCTATTGGCCAACAATGGATTTTTGTCGCTTTAAGGATGGATTAAGCAGAAAACCACAATGGCCAAATTCCTTTGCGGTACAATAATCAGCATCAGGACAGCTTTGGGTTTTCTTTGAGTTGCACAGTCCATGAAACATTGATTTACAACCACTGCTGTATATTGAGTTGGTGGGACAGACTTTGTTCACTTGAGCTTTTACAAAGTGGTCATTGTTGTGGTAAATTATAACCTATGTTTGGTGCCTAATGTACGTTAAATCACTAACATTGTTATCTGGTCCTCATGCACGTTGAAGTCTCTTCCATTATGGGTCATGATCATAAGAGTGGAAAGTGATGCCAATAACAGCTTGAAACTGTGAATTACTGAGACTGACACTGGCACAAAGATGTATAGTCTAAGCATTTGCAATTGATTGTGCAGATTTTATATTATTATGTATTATATATTATACTATAATAACTTTTTGTAACTCAGGTAGTTTGTTACCAGTCATTTACTTCATGTTACCTTTAATGAAGGTTGCATGTATTCATAGTTCAATAATTGAGGTATTTGTTGAACATTAGAGGATTGTTATAAAATGGCAGTTGTCAAAAATACTTCCCAGCATGGCTGTATAATGAAATGGCTGGTTTTGTACCACTATTTATAGCCTTCATCAAATCACACTGATTAAAGGTTTAGCACTGTTTTTATTTTATTTGACTATGCACAATATTTTCAAAAAGCATGTATGAAAAATCAAGGCACTGATCTTTAAGATTACAAGAAGTTCATCATGAAAAAATACTGATATGTCTTTCATTGACAAATTACAAGAAACAGACAATTTTTTTGACTGAAATGAGTGCTGGTATCAATATAAAAATAGAAAGGCTGATAAGCCAGTTTCTTGAAATGATCTACTGTCAGCCTTGGTGATTTAACACTGTAATTATGTATTTACTGAAACAAAGGAAAGAAATAAAGGGTACTGCTCTGTGTTTAGGCAACCTACGGGAGATGAGGCTTGGAGATGTGAATTACTGTCACAGAAAACCACTGTAGTAGGTTATGAAATGAAGAGAAATGTCTATCCACTGTATTCCAGTCTCATCTGAACAATGTAACGTATGTAACAGAAGTGTCATATTTATTTATACCATATTTTTAATAAACCACTAAAATGTTTGCAAGGAATCACTTCCTACTACCATACAGTAGCATAATCTGTGTGTGTGAGTGTGTGTGAGTGAGTGTCTGTGTGTGTCTGTGTGTGTGTGTGTGTGTGTGTGTGTGTGTGTGTGTGTGTGTGTGGTCTTTTTGCCCATTCCTCCTCTAACATGATTCATTAGCTTCCAAATTGTCCCCTTGTTTCTTTCACTTTCTTTGCTCTAGCAGTATAATTTAAACTGTACTTTTGCCCATTGCCCTCCTCTTAATAGTTCTTTACTCAATGCAACAAAAGATACGCTGCACCAGAGGACCAATTACAAAATGTTTATTACCATCATTGCTTCTCACAGTTTCCTGCAATTACTTTTAATTGTGGGTTTCTCACATCCAAAAACAATAACATCAGCTGGAGTTTGTCACATGATCTGCACTAAGGTGTTGTGTGTTTTCCAAATTTCAACTAGGAATCTGAGTGAATACCCCGAAGTTAAACACATAATGTGATTTGGAAAAGCTGAAGCTGCTGTGAATCAGTCCACATGACTGATGGTTACATACTGATCCCACCCACACTTAATGCTGAGGACATTAAAGGGATATGTCACTGTTGGAAAGATGAATATATGTTTAAATTGGGCCACTTATGTAGTGGAAACGTGACATTTTCTCAAATTGGTGCCTTCTAAGCCAAGAAAAGCCAGAAAATTAGTTTTGGCTCATGTGGATGAAAGACACCAAATCCTTGGAAACTTCAATGCCCCCAGCCTTCACATGGTGTTTGTTATAGACAATCCATGACTAGCACAGAAGTCCAACAACATTCCTCCCAATCACGCCTCTCCATATAGCTCCATTATTGCCCACGTGTGCATTGAAATCCCCCAGTAGAACTATGGAGTCCCCCACTGGAGACCTATACAGGACTCCTTTTGATGTCTGTGCCCGGCCGGGCTCTGTGGCAATTTTGATGCTACAAAGCCATTCCATTGACTGCCATTCATTTTGGTACCACTTTGACAGTGAATAACTTTACATTTAAAGTGTTTCCAGACGCCATTTGTCCGTTGTCTATTTCTAAAGAAACATGACAATGTATAAAAGGCTCTATTACCTTGTAGCTCACATATGGCTCCGTAGCAGACGTTTTTGTAAAAATAGGCTAACAATTGAGTCATAACCACACAACTTACTTTTGCACAGTAGAGGAATCACCATGTGGTACAGGGTAAGCTCACAGACAGTTTGGATTTACATTAGCTGTTTATCTTTAATTACTATTTTAACTATCATTTTAGTTAGCAATATTTAGCTTGTGCCTATGTTATCTGCTTACATATACCTACCCTTTCCATCTCTGCAAGATTGGGAATGATTGAGATTTCTCTTTGGCACAGCTACCAGAAGACTTACAACTTTCAGACAGGTTGCTCACGTCACAGCTACGTCGTCAAGCTCAGTTGGAGGCTGCGCAGTAACGCTCAGCCCTCACCGGAAAAGTGCTTCTAATATCCTTCACAGGTCTCCGTCCAGAACAACGGGATCTGTTATTCCATTTCTTTAACTGTCTATACTTGTAGTCCACTGCCTCTTGGCAAAAATGCCTCAGATGACGCAAAACAACCATTTTTGCGTCATTGGAGATTTTTTCCCAGACACATAATACAGAGATCAATCATCTCAGGGGGACATAAAGGAAGGGAAGCACGGTCATTAAAAAAAAATACTACCAGGTTTCTGCTGATACAAAGCTTAATGATAATCGGTGAAGTATTCCTTTAAGGGCATCTGTCAGATGTGCACATATGTTAATTAAAGATTACTGTGAGCTCACAGTGATTGCAAATAGTTTCACCAAAAATGCACTGAGTTCAGGATTCATACACAATGAATGCTGGTGTGCTAAATGGTCATGTTGACAGTAAATGAGCTAATAGGAGCGGTGAGCAATAACATCACATGTGAGCTGCAAACTTAGCACAATGATGTCAAGTCGCACAATTCACAAAGAGGAACTTCACTCAGATACTGTTTTTAGCCAAAATATTGTCATTTATTTAGAGGAAATTCTGGACTGACATCATCACATTGTTCAGGAGTGTGCAGTCATACTTAGCACTGGAAAAGATGAACTGAAACATCTTAATAAAACATGTACTTTTAAACATTAGCATGCAAGTCATCCACTGATACAATAGAACTTCTTCACCTTAACTTTACTGGCCAAGTCTGTTGACTCCAGTTTCCTGCCAGCGCCAAAAACAAATTTAGAGAAAGATACAAACAAAGACAATGAAGTTAAACAAATGTTAGTAGTTTGTAAGTAATAGGTATTTAACTCATTGGGGAACGGTCTGAGAGCCATGTGGAGGCAATCCCAGCCCAGGATATCGAGTACAGACGTTTTAACGTGATGGTAAAAGGTGCACACTTACCAGTGGTGGAAAATAACCAAGTACATTTACTCAAGCAAAATTTTGAGGTACTATTTTGTGCTACTTCTACACCACTACATTTAGTTTATATATATTTAGTTACTAGCTACTTTGCAGATTCAAGTTATCAGTTATTATCAGTTAAGATAAGAAATTGATCTTGGGGGGAAATTCACAAGCTACCTGGCAGTCAAAAAATAAGCCCAAGCTGCCACACTAAAGTAAAAGTCAAGTTTGATATCAATGCATCAATAACTTTAATTCAATAATATAATATATTATTCTGGAAAAGGCCATCTGCATAATGAGTACTTACTTTTGATACTTTAAAGCAACACCAAGGATTCTTTTGTACCTTAAAATAATGTTTCCAAAATTGTTTCAGAGGTTCATCAACTCGTAACAGGGTGAACGGCACTTCTGCATTCACTTTGCGCCTCTCTACCGGCTATAACCGCACTATGCAAGTTTGCCAGATCGTAGCGGATCTGTAGTTCAAATGAGACTGCGGTAATAGACAATTCTGTTTTCAACTTGTAGGGGGACCGAAGAGGAAAAGTGCTTTGGTGTTGTTTTAAGACTATTATGATTCTGACACTATTTTTTTCTAAAATACAAGTAACAGGACTTTTACTTTTATTTGTACAGTGTGGTATTACTACTTTTACTTAAAGATCTAATAACACTCAGTTACTACAGTTAAGGCAGGTCTGGTGTGGTGTCTTGCTAACCTAATTTCAGACCCCCAAGTCACCGCCCATATTTCAATTTTTTTCAGTGATATACACAGGTCTGGTGTTTTGTTCAATGACATCTGTTTGCCAGGTTAGATAAACCCAGTTTAGTTGCTATGAAATAGCAATTCAGTAGGATTACCAGGTTGGTGTTTTGCCACAAACATAATTTCTCTGAACATTTTTGATAAAAAAAGACAAAAAAAACTGTGAGGATGAAATGGCACACAGTGTGTTCAAACTGCAGTATGTGAAGGAGGTATTAAGGAGCAGCTTTTCAAAGACACAAGGGAGAGGGATTATCTCAAAGTGAATCAGGATTTAGAAGATCACCCACTCCCTCCCTCACACGTAAACACATTTACAAAAATACAAAGATAGACCCGTCTTTGTGCTTTCCTGTACTTCCCCAATCTGAATCCAAAACAGAATTCCAACCTCAATCCTAAACTGTCAAACCAACATTGTTATTTTGTGGCAAAAAACAACTCTAATTAGTTTATTTCATCATCACCAGTGAAGTCATGCACACATGTCCACACAACTGTTGGTGAAATTGCCTTTTTGTGTTTAGGAATGCTGATGATCTGTAAGACTGAGATTATCCAGAGACTGGATCATTTCTTGCTTGAAAATATTTGCAGAGATGCATGGTTTTGTTTTGCATGTCATGTCAGATTTTCAGTCTTTTGTCTAATGGAAAATAGCAGGCACACAGAGGTAAAAGTGAAATAGATCAGATACATCAGATTAATATTAGATGGTGACTTTAAGGTTCTACATTGAAAGCTGGTGTTGACACAAATCATGTGGTATTATGTTACATTTTGGTTGTATTGATCAAAACGTCACAATTCAAATATTACAAACAGCCTGAGTTACAAAAGAGAAGGGTTTATGTAATCCAGTAGATTGTCATATAAACAGGATATTAGGATTTCCTACATTTTTTTACTGATTTGGACAATTTGGAGTGGAGCTGAAGCTACAATTTGTATAGCAATAAGAGCAGCTCTGACGATCACTTAGGAATGGTAGTGCTTTGAGTTATATGTTATACCTCAGCATGCTAACATGCTCACATTGTCAATGCTAACATCCTCTTGTTCATGGTCTTGGAATAACTTGCAAAACTTGCTCCATCTTAATGATCTAGTCCCACTAAATGAATTTAAGGCCATGTTAAAATGCCATGTAATTCAAAAATGTAACTGCCACTTGTGACGTGTTCCTTTCCTCTGTGTGATTCTTGTCTACGTTGTATTTCTGTTTAAATTGTAACTGGTGTGCCATCTTGGCCAGGTCTCCCTCGGAAAAGAGATTTCAATCTCAAGGGACTTCCTGGTTAAATAAAGGTTAAATAAAAAATAAAATGATATCAGTTTACCATGTAAGCATTTGCTAATTAGCACTAAACAGGGCACAGATGAGGTTTATGGGAATATCATTAGTTTTGCAGGTACCAAAACAGGTTTAAAAAAACAGAATTGGCACTCACTCAACCCGTACAATCATGACTGTTTTGTACTTCCATTGACCGAAGTCAAATTATGGTCTCAAAAGGAGGAAACTAGTGTAGATAACATGCTGACATCGTGGTATTTAGTAACAAAATGTGGACGTCTGTCAGGAAGCCGCCACATGTAGACACAGAGCAGTTATTGCTTAAATTAGCATTACACTAGATGTCTGCAATGCTACACACATGGTGTTAGCCCTGGGCTTTCAACACACTTAATACTAATACTAATGCAATTTTAAAATGTGTGTGTGTGAGAGAAGCCGAGTTAGAAAGAGAGATAATAAATACAGTAGTCAAGATGAGTTCTTGCCCTCAGATATTAGATCTCAGAGTGATCATTGTAATTTCAGTGTTGGTAATTGTGGAGCAGAGGGCTAAAGAACAATAGCACCCTGCAAGACAAGACTAAGGGAGACAAAGCCGTCTTGGCTCATTTGGTTTCATAAAGTTCCACAGAGACAAACCCAGATGGTTATTTGAAACACTTCGACAGCCAGTTTCATTTTTACAAAGACTCTGTTTTCTCATTCTCATCTTATACACTATTGCAAGAATAACAAGGTCTGTGCATTTTTAGTACCACTAACATGTCATCCAAAAAGTGTCATTTAGTCTATTCGTAAAAAAAATAATCAAGCCACGTAAAATACTGCAAAGGGTTTCAGAATGTAGCATGCTGTTGTTGAAAGCCACAGCGGTTAGCTTTTAGGGGAAAGCCCTGTTGTGCTAATGAAGAAGAAAAACAGAAAGCAACCCTGCAATCTAACTTATTTTCCTTTCCTCCCAGATCTCTTTACGCAATTGGCAATGGTATCAGGTGCTGTTTTATCTGATACTAAAGTGGGTCTTGAGCATAGCTGAGGAAAGGATTAGCTGCTTGATTCATAGATAAGCTTTTCCCCAATTTTTGGCAGCTGCTCTGCACATGGCTGATCTGAAATGGCACCAAAGAGAAACAGATCATGCACATATTAAAAGTAATATTTGTCCGGGGAAACTAATATTTTTCATCTCATTTAAGTTTTGTATGTGTAAATAAGTGATAATAGTGATTACTTAGTTTGAGGAATTTCTGCTGGATAATTCCTCCCTCATTTGTAACTTTTGGGACAGTTATGAGGGCAATTTATAGCATAGGCTACGCTGTGTGTCTGTACTTTCATTTTCTTCATATTTTCCTTTTTGTTGGACTGCATTCTTTGCTAACTTGAATGCAACCTTTTTTTGGGGTTATTCATGAAGTTGTTATGTTACAGCGTATTTTATAACACTGTCCACATTGTGTTTATCTACTGCAAACCAAAGGCAACATTTTAATCATTTGGACTTATTGGTTGCGGCATCTTACTTGATTTTGAAGCCTGTGACTTTTCCTCATAAAGGCACATCTGTGTAGTTTAATATCTAACAGCATCTGGCACACTCATTTACACAGAGTAGGCTACCAAAACACATACACAAATGCAAGTGTTGTCAACTGCCACGTTTGCCGCATCCATTGATTTTATGAACTCCCTGTAAAAATCGATCAATAGATTCATTCACAGTGGGATCATAAAACAGACATCATGCATCAAATGTTTGGCCTGATGTTGTGCTCTCCCTGAAGCCCTGCACAGAGCTTGTGACCTTATGGACAATGAATCTGTACATGAGGCGGTGTGTGTTGTAACTGTAAGAGAGGTCAGACCACCCGCAGCGTCCATGTCAGCTGGTAAATTTGATGACTGTGGTCGACCGCGGTCTGTGGGAGGCAGTGGACAAAGAGGGCGGTTAGCTGGTAAGCACTGTGTTTGTGTGTGTGTGTGTGTGTGTGTGTGTGTGTGTGTGTGTGTGTGTGTGTATGCGTGTGTGTGTGTGTGTGTGTGTGTGCGGCAAATAAGTCACATGCAGAAAAAAATGAGGATAATCCTTTGAAATTGTTGTCATTTCGCTAGTCTCACTTTTTTAAGAGGCCAGTTTTAAGCTTACAATATGCAAACACACTCATCTTGTCCCTGTATTCACGATGTCATGACAAAAACACATTGAAAATATCCTGTCATTTTGAAAATGAAGCTAGCAAGAAACAAAACCATACTCAAAGTGGATGTTCTGGTTTGTCATTGCCCTCCCAATTGGGCACAAAGGAAAATTAATATTAACGTTTGTAAGTTTTGCATGACCTACCCAGTGCAAATGACTGCTTTTAGAATACAATTAAATATCTCACAAATGTAATTTAATTTTAGCGTATACAGATTAAAAGCTGTTTCCAGCAGTGATCCTCACAATTTATCTGATGGCCGGTAACCTGCTCAATAATTCTAACACACAGTTTATTTTGAAAACAGGAATATACTAAACCTGGTGTGGTTTTATTCCTGAGTGAGAAAATAACTATAAAATGTTGCCTGAGGACTGACAACATTTGTCTCTGGGACAGTTCCTTGAACAATACCATTTCTGCTGCTGAATAAAATTTCTTCACTCCAGATTTCTAAATGTCAGAAAAGGATAGTCCTTGCTGGGCTGACAGCTGCAAAGAAAATGGTTGCAGTGCGCTGGAAGCCCCCCCCCCACATGTTTGGCATTAAGCAATGGTTTCTGACCTTTACTGACGTAGTTTATGTTGAACTTTCAATAGCCCGCAACAATGAAGCAAGACAGGTGAATGTGGCCTGCTGTGACTGCAGTGTCCCGGGGAGGGTGGAGTGTTATTGTTATATGTGTATGTATGTACAGTATGTATGTGTGTGTGTGTGTGTTTTAATTTACTAAATTTATTTATTAATTTTATTCTTTTTTATCTGTTTATCTGTTGAACGCTGTTACGTGTAACATGCTGCTAATTTGTAAGTGTGTTATGAAAATAACTTATGAGTGGGGGAAGCGGCCTCTACCCTAGTTGTTCTTGCTTGTTTATTGTAATTAGAGCTAGAAATGAAACTCTCTGATGGGAAGGGGGAGGGGAGAATGCACATTGTCCGACAAAGACAAAAAAATGCATGTTGTGTGTGTGTGTGTGTGTGTGTGTGTGTGTGTGTGTGTGTGTGTGTGTGTGTGTGTGTGTGTGTGTGTGTGTGTGTGTGTGTGTGTGCGTGTGCGTGTGTGTGTGTCTATCTTGGAGAGCAGCCAGAGAGTTGGGGGTGGAAGGGCAGTCAGCGTTTTTCAGACTACATGAATGAGGCCCCACCGGAACGAGCTTCCTGTGTGAGGGCTATAAAAACAAAACTGACGCTAAAGAATGCAGAGTGCACCCACATTCCTGAACGTTCTGCCAGGTACAGAACACATAGCCTGTCCTCCTCTCGTTCCTTATAAATAGAAAAAAATACAACAATTCCCTTGATGTGTTGCCATTGATTGAAAACAAGGCAACATGTATGCCACTAAAGGTAAATGCTGCATCTAAGACCTGCTAATGGTCCATAGAGGCTGTCATGTTCATTACATCTCACAATACAAAAATATTCCACACAACAAACATAAAATATATAATATTTCTTTTCTTAGAGCTCTACCAGCTATGTGGCTGACATTGTATAGTTTTCCCTGAATTGTACCTTGTTCAAACAGGTTCATCCCCTTGAGGCCTTGCATACCTCCAACCCATTTCAGCCCATTAGATCGTTCAATATCTTTGTGTAAAGGTCTCATTTGGCCCAGAGGGTGGTGTAAAATGGAAAAGGTCCATCCTCTGGGGAGCAGAATCACAAAATGCCACAGCAATCTAACCATTTGATTAGATTTATTTTATGCAAGAGGAGATTTTAAACTGAAGGTAACAATAGAGGAAAGGACCGGGAGGTCACCAAAAACATTTCAATCAAGAGAGACTTTGTTGCAAATATGCAAAGGTATATTGTACATATGTACAATATGAAATGTACAGAGTCTTTGGAGATTAGACTCCATCGTTATTTAAATAAATTATAAGGAGTAGAGAAGCCATGAGTAGGCATATCCCCCGATGGAGTCTAGACACTGGGAGTGGTCCAGCGGAGGAGGACCCAAGGTGCTGTGGATGGTGATGACTGGAGGTGAAAGGGGAGGATGAGGGTTGCACGCTTTGCCTGAAATGACAACTGACAGCAGCAGAGATAAGAACAGATTTAAAGCAAGGATGACATGCTGTGATTGACTCGTCAATTGGTCGCCAATTCTGGTTGGTTTAACTAAAAAGTGAACACCCCATAACAGCTGATGGTGGTGGATGAAATTTAGAAGTCTTCCTGAAAGAATTTACACTGAGCTTCATTATAATATACCCTCTGAGGGCAAATAGCAACAGAAAATGTTTTGGAAATCTTTTTTTCTTTAATATTGAAAGAAAACATTTGATAGTAACCACTCCTTTAACTAGAAAATAATCAGCAATGGAGAAAATAATTGAGACAAGCTGGAGTATTCTTCTATGAAAACTGTTTTTAGCAGGCAATAAAAAACGAGATACACGTTTGTAGTTTTATTCTGCACTTTCCAATAACACTGACAATGGGTGTGGCTGCGGCAGGAAGTTGATTTCATCATGCCAGTACCATACAAACCCAAAGGCAACACATTTTCTGTTTGTTTCTTCTGCTATTTCAAACCATACAGCCATGACTGATTCTAAATGAGAATAAACCCAGTACACAATTTTGACACAGCAAATGTGATTTAAGCCTAAAATATTTTTTTTATAAGTAGGGTGTAGCATGTTGGAGCCATTTTCAGTACTAAGGGTCTCGCCCCCAAGAGCCGGTGCTTGGTGCTGCTGCGCTGAGGTCAGCGGATGATCTTATGACATGTTTGTCTAATCACGCTTCCTGCAAAACTAAAAAGTGCTTGTAATGCCACTGTGCAAGAGCAAAATCATAAATGTCATATCCTATCAAAACACAGAAAAGAGAAACAAAAATCCACTAAATCCACTAAATACACAGTGTAGTCCTGCTTGCAGATTTACAGGATGTGAATTTTTTGTAACAGGAGTATACCTTAAAATAATGTTGAGAAACACAATCTACTGTGAGTTTGACTCGGTTAGCTTTTTTAGCAGGTTTTTCTGTTTCACACTGTAAAATAAAAATAAAATAATGATAAGACAAACAAACTATGTATAAGAACATTAAAATTCAAAACTAACAAAGTATTTTGGACTAAACCCGCTGACTGATATAAACAGTTAACCTCTGGCCGAGCAATATAACCCTTCAGGAGTGACAAAAGTAATTAAATAGACTTGATTAAATTTCAGCATGAAACACGCATTGGTACGTAGCCTGACAAAGTTTAAACATTTTAGGAATGTTAAGTGCTAAGCTAAACAATAGAGGAAGAAAGAACATTGATGGCGTTTTTGTTTTAAAACCAACCACCGTGAAACCAACAGTCTGCAGACAACCACAACGGCCAAACTTTCCAGTTACACTGCTACATGAACAGGTCTCATATGACAGAGAAGAATAAAGATGTAACTTTCCATACCTGTGGAGACAGTATTTAAATAAAAAAGTCAAAAAACAAAAAAGTGAAACTATAATCACAAATTTACAGGGGACCAACTAAAAACAAATCTCAAATCTCAGGAGACGTCTGGAGGAGACACACACACACACACACACACACACACACACACACACACTGTTTTTAATGTTTTAATGAAGAGATTGTACCACTGGGACTGTAACGTGAAGCAGGTGTTGGAGTGTTTCTGTGTTTCTTCTCCAGAGAGAGAATCTGTTCAGCCCAGAGTCAGCTGTGTCAGGACCGGGTCTTCTCTCTGCCTTAGTCTGCCCAGACTCTGATCAAAGGCCACTATAGACCCGGCTGTAATTGAAAACAGATCCAGACAAAATCCCCCTCCAGCAGCAATATGCTGAGTACAGGCAAACGCCTCACATTCCAAAAGCATGAACTCTGGAAAAAAAAAGGCGAGACAGAACAGAAACAGCACCTGAAGTTTGCTTCCGCCCTTACATGTGCATGATTTTCTTTGGCTCAGCAGTAGCACACAACCAACCTGCATGTTATTGCCAGCCAGCATTGTAAAATTATTTCAAAGAACTGAAATTCCTGAGATGGAATCATGATGCTTGGACCCCTTGATCTTTCATGCAAGAAAAATGAACTGCATGACTCTCAAGAGCAATAATTTAACCTCAAGCAACACGCTATGAAGTGTGACTTCAGTCTCAGTTTTTAAATGTGCAGCTGCTTTTTCAAGACCCTCAAGAAGTGATGAATATGTTAATAAACATGTCTTCATCTGCACATTATGACACATGGATTCTGACTTCTGGTTTAAGTGCATTTGTCTTTATTAACCAATAAAGCAATATATTGAACACTTCTATTAGTTTCACAATTTCAATTATAGTCTTATTGGATGCTAATGTTAATTTGCCAGATGCTTATAAAGGCAACCGTTTGATAAGAAGTTCACCAGGTCAACTTAATGGTGGAATAAGTCGGTGTTGTTGTAAATCCATTATTGCAAGTATGGAGATTCAGAAACAACAGTTTATCCAACCGCCCAACATTTCTGAGCAGCGTCTCTGCTGGTTGGAAACCTCACCGTGACAAGAAAAGAAGTCACTGCACACAGCTGTAACGCCCTGTCATTTTTACATTTGTGTACAGATTAAACCAACAAGACACTATGTGTTAATTTGTGAGGTTTTGAGTTGTTAGTAGTAGGCATATTTTTTCTTATTTTGGTTATGCTAGCTGTTTCCTCCTGCTTTTAGTCTTTATGCTTCCTAAGCTAAGCTAATCGGCTACAGGCTCTAGCTTCACAATGACGGTAGCATGCAGACATGACAGTGGTAGCAACCTTTTCCTTTTAATGCAAAAACATGTTCTGTTTCACTCCTGGTCACTCCTTGACCTGAAATATGGTATTGCAATCCAAACTTTTAACAGAAATCCTGTGTTTGGGTTTGCACTTCCTCTTTAAATAATGTAGTAATATTACAACAAGAAATATGAGGAAATAATTATTTGTGGTTGGCCTCAGGGCATTTCCTGCCATTATTATGTGACATTTGGAAGGCTTTAATCAGCTGAACCAATAAGAGGAAATCAGGCTCAAACTTGATAGGTTTAAAATGATGCCATGGGAAATGCTCTGAAGAGGGAGGTGATGAGCTGAGGGTGTATTAGTTAGCAGATGTGAAATGAGCACAGGTGGCATGGTAGGATCAAAGCAGATTGATTTGAAGGATACCTGCATTGTATTTGACAAGCATATTTACTTTTACAGACAGAAATGAGCCTGAACTTTCTTGGTTTCACTTAAGAAACAGAGTTGAGTGTTGCACAGGGAGGGTGCAACAGGAATTGGGTGTAATCTACTCAAGGATCTCGAGACACTGATTCAGTCCTTATGAAAGCAATGTGGTTAAATGTGGCGTCAGTTCCCGGGTCATTAGAGGGGAGAAACCCTGTGCTCTTAACTACTGTTCTGCTTCTTAGTGCCAACTATTGAAACTGAAAACAAACCCAGACCTAGATTATGGAACGTGTAAACAAGTCTTATGAAAACAGAAACATGCTCAAGAAGTAAAAAAACTAATCAAAAACTGCAATTGAGCTATGATAGAGGTGATCATATGCTGTCAAATTATTATTTTTTTCCTTGTGTGAGAGCAGTGAAGGAGCAGCTGGGAAGGATTGCAGCCAGATGTAATCATTTTTGGGTCGTCGCCACACTGACGACAAAGGTACAGACGTTTCTGGGTTACATACAGTGAATTCCAGAGAGCCGCTGTTCAAAAGGAATAGAGCCAAGTCTCAAAGGAGTGGTGATGACCATCTTTTTTTGACATGACAATGTTTCTTATTAGAGCTGAAATGCTACGACTGCCTCGATAACAAACTCTCCCAGAGCAAATCCTCCAGAAAATCACACTCAATCTCTATGTTTTCACCCTTCAGCGATTAGACTTGTGTCATGTTATCACGCAACCTTGCAGCATGTTGTGTGGTCATTGCTTCACACTTAACCTTTGTGTCTGAATCGAGAGCTGTTTTATCCTGCGCCCTTGACTGTGGTGACTTATTGTTTATTGTTAAAAGGATCCCCATTAGCTGTCACCAAAGTGGATCAAGCAAAATCCAAAATCAGTAAAACATTGTAGACATCATTATAGACATCATCGGAAAATATTCAGAATAAGTTGTTACAGAATAACATTCATTTTTACATTCATACAGTAAATATGTCCGTTCCCTACTCACAATTTTAAATTCTCAGATGGTACTTGAAAGAGACTTTGCTGTTCCTTTTACGTGTATTCAGTGGGCAATTATTCCAATGATTGATGGCACGATTAATAACTGTACATTATAATAATTCTCTTTAAAGCATTTGATTTTGGTCGCGATAACATTATCTGGCCATCATCAACGACCTAGTCAAATGAGAATGAACCTGATCACACCTAACAATTTGGTTGTATAAAAAAACGGGTTAAGAAAAAAAGTGTTTCTGAAAAATTTAGTTGTATTGAAAATCAGCCTGTTAACCATAAGAGTCGATGGTGCATACTAATAGTGTTTGTTCTTATGTGACAATGTAATACTAACCTGGCAGCTCTGTTTTGTGCAGTTTGTAATTTCTTTAGTTTACCTTTAGACAGAGATGGCAAATGTACTCACTTCCTGTACTTAAAAGCAGTGGAAACCAGGGGCAGTGCCCTGTCCCGATTAAGTCTTAGAAGGCTTGTCCTCCCTTCTCTTCACATTCTCTGAGCCAGTTTATGATGCTACGTATAAATGCAATATATTATTTCTTGTCATCTAACCCATCTCTCAGCATCCACAGCATATTGCAATGCCCTTACACAAAGCACAAACTGCCCCAAAACTAAAATATAACAACACTTACCTCATGGCCAGTATCTTTATCCACATATGCTGCCATTTTGGATTTTGATACAAATGTTTGGAATGTTGGCATAAAGTCACATGACCTGATTACATAACACATCACCCCATCAGTGTTTCTCATCAACTACAACCACATAATGCCCCTCCCCCTACCCCCTTCCCCTACAGCCTGTTAAATGACTGTATCCCCCAAGATACAGAAACTCTGTAAAGGTTAAGCTGATCAAACAGCTTCCAAAGGAGGATGTAAGGTCCTTACAGGGCCAAAGAGAACGCTGTAACTCCCTTAGAAGTACAGATGCTTGTGTTAAAAAAATACTCTGGTAAAAGTAGAAGTACTGATTTAACTTCTTTACTCAAGTAAATGTAACAACGTACAGGCTGGGGAATTTTGTTAAAGTAGAAAAGTAAAAGTAGCCTTGCAAATGACAACCATTTTTTATGCAAAGCTACCTGGGCCACACACACTAGAGTGCACGCGGAGAAACTTCAGTGGACATGGAAAAAGCTATGCCATTGTTTACATTTTAAATGGATGTCTGCCAATAGGCCTTAATCATCCCATACATGATTATTGTGACAGAGACTGGTACTCCAGGTTTATAAGATTCTGACTGAGCAGCAAGATATGAATTCAATTGTGATTCTGTGACAATTCGAAAATCCAATTTCTCTTTTTTAATCTTCCCCGTAACATTTAAAGGAATCTACATGTATGTGCGTGTGCTGAAATAGGGCCTTTGGAAAGAAAATAAAGGATTAAATATGAAATACTAAACATTAATGAAGAAGTTTCCCATACTTTTAGAGTTACGCAGCACATTGGCCAGGAGTCATTCTTGATGCCTATCTCAAACATCTCTCTCAGATAATGCCACATACAGTAGAGAGAGAGAGAGAGAGAGAGAGAGAGAGAGAGAGAGAGAGAGAGAGAGAGAGAGAGAGAGAGAGAGAGAGATAGATAGATAGATAGATAGATAGATAGATAGATAGATAGATAGATAGATAGATAGATAGACAGACAGATAGACAGATAGATAGACAGATACTAGTAAAATACATACATACAATATACATGAAATAATAATACTTGGAATAAAATAAAAGAACAAATATTTGAATATATACAGAATGGGAAAACCAAAATGTGCAACTGCTTAAATAATGATAAAATGTATGCTAAATGTAAATAAACCAATTGTGCAGGTTGCACTTAGTGCAGTAGTGTGGTGTCTAAAAAGTCTGACATGTTGACATGTGAAAAAGTGTTATTACCTGTGGTAGGAAGGATTTTCTGTAGCGGTCCGTGCGGCATCGAAGCTGTCGGAGTCTCTTTGAGAAGGTGCTCCTCTGTTGGACCAGTGTGGGGTGGAGAGGGTGGTCAGGGTTATCCATGATAGATAACAGTTGGTTCAGAGACCTCCTCTCCACCACAGCTTCAAACGTGTCCTGTTTGCAGCCGATCACGGAGCCAGCCTTCCTGATCAGTTTGTTTAGTCTGTTTGTGTCACTGGCTCCAATGCTGCTGCCCCAGCAGATGGCGGAGGAGAACCGAGCGCTGGCCACAACAGACTGGTAGAACATCTCCAACATTCTGCTGCACACGTTGAAGGATATCAGCTTCCTCAGGAAATAGAGTCTGCTCATCCCCTTCCTGTTAACAGCAGTGCTGTTGATCTTCCAGTTCAGCCTGTTGTCGATGTTGACACCCAGGTATCTGTACTCCTCCACCATGTCCACGTCACTTCCCAGGATGCAAAGGGGCTGCGGAGCCGTTCCCTTCCTCCTGAAGTCAATCATCATCTCTCTGGTCTTATCCACGTTCAGCAGCAGGCGATTCTTACCAGACCACTCCACAAAGTCATCCACCAGTGCCCTGTACTCTCCCTCCTGTCCATCCCTTATACACCCAACAACTGCAGAGACATCAGAAAATGTCTGTAGGTGACATGACTCTGAGTTGTACTGGAAGTGGTGTATAAGGTGAACAGAAAAGGAGACAGCACAGTCCCCTGTGGGGCCCACGTATCACTCACCACCACATCCAACAGAACACGGTCCAGGCGGACAAACTGTGGTCTGTCTGTCAGGTAGTCAGTGATCCAGGAGACTGTGGACGCACCGACACCCATTATATATTACCCAGATTAGTCCCATCCAATTAGACTGAATATGGTATTGATGACGCAAACAATAATAACGGTAACTCCAGTGAAATTATTTGAAACTTGTTTGTGAGGACTAGATTAGGACTGTATTTAAAGCTGATTCTGGTTTCTTACTTTGCCCCAAGTGTGTCTGTTAAAACACAGACGGAGACAACTTCTCTCTTTTGATGCAACATGCAACCTAGCTAACAGGTGAAGAACACAAACAACAAAATCACAAGCTAACTTACTTTAAATGTGTCAGAACTGTAGACCAATACAACAGCTTAAATGAACTGACAACATATGTTATACGTATGTTATACGTTCTCAAAGACGCACACGCTCAACTGATTATCCTCTGGACAGCTAGTCTCTTTTTCTTTTCTCTCACTTTCTTCTCTGTGTGGCGCACACGCCCGCTCGCGGTGTGAGGCACGTGTCCACGCTATTTTCAAAAATGACGACCTCTTGTACAAAAGTAAAGTAACAAGCCCATTTTTTAAAATGTAAGGAGTAGAAAGTACCGATATTCGTGTTAAAATTTAAGGACTAAAAGTAAAAAGTCACCACAAAAAAATAGTAAAGTAAAAATATCACAAAAATCTACAGTAACAAAGTATTTGTTACTTCCCATCTCTCCCATCTAGCTGTTTATGACCATACAGGTGCACAATAATCCAGATGACATAACATTAAAGATTTAGCCACCTGTCCCACAATGTGTGTAGGGACATAAGAAAGACATTTCCTCACCATGATGCCACAACCCAATCTTCTTCACTATGGTAGCAATATGATCTGCCTATGACAGCTGACTGTCTTTTATTGTACCAAGTCAATTCATGACTTGATCCCAAGATAATTGTCTGGGTTTTTGAGATGTTCAGTACCAATTTATTTCGTTTTATCCAATCAAAAACCCTATTTAATTCATCTGATAAAACATTGTCCAGTTCACTGACAGTTTTTGCAGGATAATACAATGTGGTATCATCAGCATACATTTGTACAGTTGCTTTACACAATACTGATGGTAAATCATTTGTGACGATGGCATATAAGAGTGGTCCAAGGCAGCTCCCTTGCAGGACCCCACAATCCAAAGCCTTAGAGGGAGACCAGCTGCCCTAAACTGTAATAAACTGGTTGCGTTCTACTTGTGAGATGGGAGTTGGACTAAATCCAGTGTTCTAGTTTACTGATGAGTAGATTGTGATCAATGACATTGAATGCCGCACTAAAATCAAGTAATACTGCACCAGTCATCTTTAAGTTATCCATTTCCTTGAACTAGTCATCTGTCATTACTGTAAGGGTGGAACAAGTTGAATGGTTATGTCAATAAGCATGTTGAAAATCTGTGTTCAAAGCCATTACAGTCAAAGTATTCCTGTATTTGTGAGTGGACTATTCTTTCCATCAGTTTACTAAGAACTGGTAGAATGTGATATGTCTGCAGTTCTTCCCAGTGAGTGCTAATCTGCTATCTTTAGCTAAGGGAATAATTTGACCTTCTTTCCAGATAGTGGGAAAAACACCTTTCATTAAGTATGTATTTAATATTTGACATAACAGACCGCAAACAAACTCAGCTGCCAGGCCAAGTATTTTACGGTCCAGCAGGTCAGTACCCACAGAGCTGTGTTCGGGCAGGGACTTCCTTACAACTTCCTTACTTCCCGCTCCTTCACACTATTAAACTGGAAAGTACAAGAAGTCCGTTTTTCTTGGAATAACTGCACTGCACTGATGATGACCTTACTCAAAAGATTCCAATTCCAATACCGTGACTTCAATACTGGTTCCTAAATAATACTTTTTTCGAAACCAATTTCATAAAAGCAAAAGAAATTACAACATTACGGCACAATTTATTAAAAAAAGATTCAGCTCTTACTATGTGAGCCCCGTAGCTGTGCGTATCGTAGAGTTTTTCCTGCATGTCCCTACAACATGTAACGTTAGACAACCAATCACAAACATTATTAGATCTTGGTTGAAGCATGTTGCATGCTTATTGGCTCATTGACACTGATAAGATATACTCCTTATAGGTATTGAAATTGGGTATTGAATAATGAGGCATTTTTCAATAATTTAGAGGCAATTCGGTCAGTGCCTAAAAAGTATTGAATTCGGTACTCAGCGCTTGCCATGGCGTTGTTGTTCTTTATCATATGTGGGTCTAAAATGGTTAATTCCAAAATGTTCTCAACCCAATTTATTTTCTGAGTTTAATGTGCCTAACATTTGTCAGTTTTACTAATTCAGAACAACCAAAGCTTATGGCCAGGAGAAGCAATAATGTAAAAACAGGAACACCCATTTCCTCGGGCTTGACAGTATTGACAGAAGGCCTGAGGGGTGAGAATACTAGAAGCTGTGTGCATTATTTATTGAGTTTCTGTAGCACATGACAACCAGAGATTACGATAGAGAAATAGAGGTTAGGAAAGAGGAAGAGGGATGATGGTGAGAGTTTCCAAGCGGCCCTAGTTCCCCACATGATAGGATATTATTAGCCATGCTAGCGGTGCAGCTCTACAGACGGCAATGACCGTCGACCACTTCATTCCTGTATTATCTCATTGTCTTTGGATGGATTGCTTTGGATTTGTTGATAGATGTTCTTGAAGCCCAGAAGGTGAAATTACTTTTCCTTTAGCGTCACCATGTTGACCAAACAGTTGTTTTTTAGTTAAATGCCTTGACTATTTGATGGATTCAGTAGTGTCCCCTGAATTTTCATGTAGCGCCACCAGAAGGTTAAAGTTTTCAATTGTCCAGTGAAACATCTAAAAAATGACTTTGGTTATCCTCTAATTTTCCCTCGCGTGCAAAACTTTGAGAGTTAACATTCATAGTTTTAAGTGAATGTTTCTGTAGTTTTGTTGGAATTCAAAGGCATTTGCTCATACCTGAGGAATTGGCTTCATTAAAAAAGCTCTAATACGAGAGAAAGTCTTGAGAAAGTCAGAGCCGGCTGTTTGCTTCTTAATATCTTAATGAATGACTGGTGATGAAAGCCGCTGCTTGCTGTCTCGTTTCTTCTGCTCACCGTCATATTTGTCAAACTGAATTATTATTGGCCAAAGAAGACACTGCACTGCTGCACACCATGTTTGCCTCAAGATAGTAAACAAAGAGCCAGCATTGGACAAAACTGTTGACGTGCAAATCACACCATCTGTGCAAGGAGAACATGTTATCGCCAATAAGCACTACATCTTGGTTATCTTGGGTTATAGGTGGTGGAGATGACAGCTAATGAAAAATTATTTTTGACCTTTTCCTGTTGACTACGTGTTAACTGCCATACGCTCCGGCACTCATAACAGTGGCCAGATGTCCCAGATGGCTGGCAGGGCTCTGCGCTGTCAGCAGATCTGCGAACCAAGTGTGAGGTTAGCATGAAACACTGACACTGCACACCAGTCCTCCAGGGATGCAGCCAAGGAAACCTGCAGAGCTGTACCGTTTGTTCTTTTTGTCTTTCTGCCATTATAAAATGGAAAGGTGGCTGCATTACGAGGGTCGTATAAAGTCTAAAGTGGGTGTCTGAGGTGTTTTGAAAGAACAGTTGAAAGGCAGATTAACCTGTCAGCACATACAGAGTTTTTACTGTCTTTTTCCCAGTTGTTCACTGTATTCAGGCTTTTACTCCGGACTGAAGTGATAAGACATTCAGTCCAAAACACATGAATAGCAACAAAAGATGAATGTAATAACATTTAAAATACAAAACACACAGGCCAAACCAACAGCTTTCTGTGAAGGAGGAATTTATTTTGCGTTTCTGCTTCTATATTAATCTCTTCATGATGCAACCAACACCATAAAGGTTATAAACAGCAGTACAGGTGAACTTTCTAGAAGTGTGTGTTATGAAAAAGACTATTTTTAAAATAGGTGAGGAGCCCTCTACCCATTAACAGCCTGTCTCTTAACACTACCCCAAAACTAAGCCTGAAAACCAGCATTTTGTTGACACAAATTTAGGTATCCCGCAAAGCAAGTGTCCATCCTATTCGTCCCTTAAATTGTGCAGTGCTGGCTGTGCCCTGTGTAAGGCATAGGTTCCTATTGTCAAAGCAGGTAATCCTCTCTAGATCCTGATTTTGTCACACTGTGTGACTGTTGAAAAATCAATCCCGGGGCCACTGGGGGGGAAAAAAAATGGCACAATCGAACAATATCTCCCATGTAAGACACTGCCCTCTTTCAAAGCACAGTGATCTTTTTGTCTTTTCTTTTCTAAAGGCTACAAAATGTGTAGCTTTGTATAAACAAATATATTTCTGCATATACAGTATATAAAGCTTTGGAGTAACCACTAACAAAAATGACCAAAGAGACGTAACCAGAAGGCACAGCAGGACAGTGGCGACAGTGGCTGCTCAGCGAGGAGACTGTAAACATTTTGCCCGGTTTGTCCAAGGAGACAAATAGCAGGAAGGGCTTGAGTCTTTCCAGAAGGCAGTGTTTTAGCCACTTGGAGTGGCACTCCGTTAAAAACAGTGTTGTAAGGCTAAAAACATTTGATATATAAGTCCTGTGCCGGGTGTTTACGCAGCAGCAGATACAAGATTCTCTCTCTGCAAGTCATTACATTGATTAGATTTAATACACCCACCGGATCATGTTGTGCACCATCATTATTACTGATTCTCATTAAATCTAAAGACTGTTGTTTGTGTTACAAGTTGGCCTAACTTCATTAAATTACAAATCCTTGCTAAACAAGAACACCCAGTCCCCAGAAATGTGGCCAACACACACAGAATCCTGAAATTGGTTGAAATGTCATTATTACTGGTGCGTCATCTCCTTGAATGTCTCTTCCTGCTGGTTGAACAGCATTCACCGGTATGAGCTGTTTTTTGCCAAAACTCCGCCGGGTGAGGGAGTTGCATGTGTCAGTGATCACCAAGAACTAAACTGACGGGCAGTTAATTACGCATTGTCATACTTCTGCAGAGTCTCCTCTAGCTTGCCTGTGATTTTTTGGAAGAAGGCAATCTGCTGCTGTAGGTAGTGCTGCATCTGTGCCTTGAAGTCACGCACGCGGATCTGGTGGAAGTGCTGGATCTCAGCCAGTGTGGCGCAGGAGATAATGTTGCAGCGATCGTCGATGCCTTCCGCCTGCGCCCGGTCCATCTTGCCCTCCTCTACATGTTTCTGGCTCTCTTTCACCTTTGTCAGGGCTCCTGTTGGGGGATGAGAGAGAAGAGAAAAAAAAATAAAAAATACAAAAATCAAGGTTTATTTTTTGTTTCATTATCACACATGAGAGTGCATGTTCTGCAAATGGAAAGCACTCACGCCATTTACTTATCAATGTTCAATCATCCAGATACTATTTTAACCAGCCTGGGAAAACAGCCCACACGAAGGCTAGGTTTAAAACATTGTTCTTTCCTTAAGGCATGAGTTTTATTTCCTTAAACATTTAACTTATCAAACAGAGATCTGACCTTCAGACTCTTTGACGTGGGAAAGTTAATTAATAATCTTAATATTATTTTTTATAAAGATTCAAGAGCACAACTTACAGTAAATTTATAACTCCAAGGAACTGGCCAAAAATAACTTGTTTCAAACTTCCTGAGAACCACAAATGTAGCTATAGTTAGAAAATGTGAGAGGGCCTGGCTCTAAAAAAATATCTATTACATTATGTCACTTCAAACGCCTTTTCTAAACAACCATTTAAGGGGATTTTGCCGGCGGTTTGATCCCATCTACCAATGATTGTTGGCAATTTGAATGCGTAAGAAAACAAATCTGATTTGTAAAACCTAGCTATTCTTTAATGCTGATGTCATGGTTAAGCAATTCATTTTTTAAGGAATGAAATACGATTCTGTTTGATCTGCCATTTTTCATACTCATAATCATATACAAGAATAATGCGGTTTCTGTATTTCTATGTCTTGTTGCTGTTCAGCACAATATCATGTATGTAGATGGATGGATGAAATTCACATGTGACAGCAGATTTACAAACCACACTGAACAAGGAATAGTACAAAGACTCAAATATCAAATGACAAGTAATAATATAAGCTAAAAACGTTTTTTAATCTTTGACAGGACAGTTAGGTGAGAAAGGGGGAAGACATGCAGGAAATGGTCACAGGTCAGATTTGAACCCTGGATCTCTGCATCGAGACATAAACCTCTCAGTACATGTGCACCCGCTCTACCACTGAGCAAACCCGGCCACCCATCACGACCATATTTAAAAACCTTTTCACTGGATTCTCAGTTAAAGCAAGTTAAACGGAGACATTCAAATGTAAGTCTTTTCACAGAGATTAAGTTAGCTTAGCTTTAGCTAGATAAGACTAAAAAAATCTGCAAGTGACACTTGAACTTTTGTATACATGTGCCTGAAATCAGGGACTCATTGTTTAAAAAAAGAAAGAAACGTATGAGTTGTGAGTGGTTAATCTTTCATCATCATTGTGTGAGAACAGAAGGCTGGACTCACTTAGCAATAGCAACTAAGCGGGATGGGGCTGGTAAAACAATTTCAGTTAGACATTTTCAAATTCTTTTTCAAAACAAGGCTCAAAATAAGAAGACTTTTTTTTTTTTTAAATTCTACTTGATTTTTATTTGAACTACATATATATATATTTTTAAAATCTACTACTTTTTCCCATCATTGTCAGTTGGTAGTTATTGATGAGTTTAAATTGTTCTTTGAGTTTAGCTGTTGGACATCACTTTGATCATGACAAGTAGATTTAAATGAACCATGACCAGGTCAAAACTAAACTTTGCAACAACAAAAAAAAGTATGCCAGCAAATTACAATCACTGAGTGTTTCACCTCACAGTTTCCACTCTGTCAGAAAGAGCTACTTGCAGTTGTCACTGTGGTGATCTCTTGTGGCTAAAGAGGACCAAGACATCATGGTTTTCACACCTACCATTTTCACACAAAGGGCAGTATTTTCCCCCTCTTTAAAAAACCCTGCTGAGTTTTGCTTACTGTGGAATAAGCCTTCAGCCATACTGTTGCCAAAACAAGAAACTAGCCTACAAGTTTCCAGACAGATGGTTCAATGGGAGCAGAAGGCAGGGTCAAATCACCAGTAGCAGATGACAGATGACTTATCAAACTGCTGACATTTTCTGACCAAGTCTAGAAAGAAATGTCATGAGCAATAAGCACTGAGTTAAAACGCAAGAGAAACTGACAGGATATGACATTCTGTCTTATCTGTTTACATGTCACATCTGGAGTCAAAAAACGTTTCTTTCTCCTGACATGAATGCTAATGTGTGTGTACTTACATCATTTCTTAGTGTTTATCTTAGAGTTTGTGCTTGTCCAAAATGATTTTTCAATTTCAAATGTGATTTGTGGGCCAAAGATTTGAAATGTAAAGGACATGTTTCCCCCTTTTTTTTAATTAACTATTATCTTTAGAAAATTGGGATTGGCATTTTCCAAACATCTTCTGACATTCAAAAGCGCAAACAATCATGAAAATAATCATAGTTGCAGCCCTGACGGTGCCTGCCCAGTGTATGCGACCTGACTGGCAACAACATTTATACGCATTTATGTTGTATGGGAAGGGGCCAATGCACTGCACAAAGAATGCTGGGATACCTGGCGAGCAAACCAAGTCACAAGCGACCGGCGGGGTAGAGCGGATGTGTGTTTTTTTTTTTTTTTGTGATCAAATTTTTTATTTTTATTTAAAGAGCCAAACAAAAGTGGCGGAGATGTGTTTATATGTATCTTTTTTGTACAGTGGGAAGGCGCCGTTAGATAATTTGTGTCATAAAACTTGTTCTGTCTTTGTTCATTGTTCAATGTGGCAAAAACATTGGTTGACTCAATACTTTGAAACACAGATGTACTCTATATGCAGGTGTGATGCTATAATGTTTAACACTGACATGTTGTAATTGTTCAAAAGGCCACAGGCAAGTGCACTCCATGCATGGTATAACCAATGACAGACAATGTATTCTTTGAGCATTGGCTTTAGGGCATGATTAGGTGAGATTTGGGCCCTTAAAGCAACACCAAAGATTCTTTTGTACCTTAAAATAATGTTTCCAAAATTGTTTAAGTGGTTCATCAATTCGAAACAGGGTGAACGTCACTTCTGCCTTCGCTATGTGGCCCTCTATCGGCTATAACGGCACTATGCAAGTTTGCCAGATTGTGTAGTGGATCTGTGGTTTGAATGAGACAGCGGTAATGGACAATTCCGCTTCCAACCTGTAGCGGGATCGAAGAGGAAAAGTGCTTTGGTGTTGCTTTAAGGTATGCAGTAAAACTTCCTGTATTGGCCCATCATGGGATTTTGTAGTCACTATGTGAGCTTAGTCACCAGCACTCTGTTGAAAGTCTAATTCAGCCTGTTTGCTTCCTGAAACAAGGGACACAAAAGACTTTCTGGCCTAACCCTGCTTTTTGACTTCTTCCTACCCTTAAGGTTCACAGAAATGCCTTAGAACTTCTTCTTTTTCTAAATTTAATTTGATTCAATTTAATTGAATTCAAAGGGGCTTCATTTGTATGATGAAAGTTTCAATAACAATCTTGCCAAAGCATCAAAATACAATTTGTCCAAATATTCGGACAGAACACAATAAACATTACGAACATTAAAGTGCTCATATTATGCTTTTTGGCTTTTTCCTTTTCCTTTAATGTGTAGCTTTTTGTGCATATTATAGGTTTACAAAGTGAAAAAGCCCAACGTCCACCACAAAGGGACTTCTGATCTCCAACAGAAAACACTGTTCACCAACTGCTCCAAACAGCTCTATTGTAGTCTAGACTTTACTTCTGTGACAAACGTGCGTCACTTTGTAACACGTTATATTGCTCGTCTAGCTGCTAGCGTAGCACGCCCGCATACTCTGCTTCTTAATGGCTAGTAGTCCTTACCTAGCTACTGCGCATGTGTCACTCACAACAAAGATGGAACAGAAATGCGATATCTCACTCTGTAGTTAAAACAGAGCTCAACACACAGGGTGAAAAGAGGAGCTGCAGCAATGCGGAGTACGACAATTAAACCATTTAAACCTATTCTCCTGCAACCTCTAAATACAATTATGAACCTGAAAATGAGCATAATATGAGCACTTTAACATCTCTCTCCACTCCCAACCCTAAACATGTTAGGCTATATAGCCCACTATATAGCCCACAGGGCAAAGAATTATGTTGACAAAATCCCCCCCAAAAGACATCTCTTTCGCCATTCCCAACAAAGTCTTCCCCGTTTGCTATCTGGCTGTAGCTCCCTCAGCTACAGTTCAACCTAAATCTTAGAAATTCCTTTAACGCACAACAGATTGGACATGACAGAAAGAGAGGTAAAGATAACAGGGGAGCAGAGACACAGGGATGGAAAAGAGAGAGACAGGAACAAACACAGCTGTCCAAAGACTGAAATGCCAATCCCAAAGGTGTTTACTGTACTGTACATTAAAGGTCTCTGGCTTCCTGCGTTTTAAAAGCCCACTAATGGACTAAGGTGGAATAATTGTTGTCATGGAGATTTTGTGAGAAAGGCAAGAGTTCTGTTATAAAAGATGGTGTCAGCAAAATGTAACATATAGAGAACCACATCATTTTTACAGCTGCTGTAAGTAGGCGATCTTCAATAACAAAACCACCAATTAGATATTGAGTTTCAAGAAAGGCTGCAAATATAGATGTTTTGCATCATAAATTAATCTGTATTTTCTCAATTAATCAATTGTATAGTCTATGAAATGTCAGAAGATAGTGAAAAATGCTATCAAAATTGAAATTGCTTGTTTTGTCCGGCCAACAACAATATATTTACTTTACTGACATAAGTGATCGACAGTGTGCAGGAGTTTTCTTTTACAGAGTTTATGATCAAACACACCTCTCCGTACCACTTTCTGCAGTTTCTTTCTGAATTTGTGGTTTTCCTGTAGTGTGCTACTTCCAAATGAATAATAATACAAAATGTGAAGTAAAAAACAAATTTCATCACAATATATCATCATTTATGTTATAAAGTCATGGCATATTACATGTCCTGTTGCGCAACCGCTGCTTCTGCTATCTTTCCTTTTCACTGCTACCAAACACCACCAGTATTTGAGATACATAATGCTGTTGTGGTAATATATATATATATGAAAAGATACAAGATCTACAGTAGAGCTACTGATTACTGACCATCCCCTATGAGATCTGTAGCATACTGTGGTGTCACACCATGAATAAGTAGACACTCTGATGAACGCCTCTGAAGAAATCCTCCCTGGGTGTACGTAGATGGCATTGAGCCCTCCTAGACTCATTGGAGGCAGCCACTTCCACTCTTACGTAATCCCTGTTACACAACACAGAGCCACTGCAGGCTGGTGACAACCAGCGGCAATCTCCACCTTGTCATTCAGCCACCTGTCATTCATTTGTGCATCAGATGGTTTTTAAATAGCCTGTACAAATACATCAGACAGACCTGTAAAGTTTGCTGAAAGGATGACTCGGCAGGAAAACATGACATTGTTGTAAGACATTGAGTTTTCCTTTACTTGTCTGGTATTGTTTATCTCTTCATGCAGTGATAAAACTATGATGTGATCAGACAGGTAAAGTTCAAAAGATTAAAGGTGCCTTTATTGCCATTTCTAAGCACACACAGAAACAAAACTGATCCTCTTAATGTGCTCAATAGATACAATTAACAAGGAAAACAAAACATAAATACATATAAAAATAAGGATACATTAGAATGTAAATATATCTGAGAACATTCCTCTTTGCATTCAGGTTCATCATAATATGTTTGTACATATCCAAAAACCAGTTGATATCAAAGTCTTTCATGTTTAAAAGTAGGTGTGTTTCCAACACATTCTTTCATCCCGGATATTTTACCTGACGATGTTACAGAAAAGAATACATAAAAGATATTTTATGAGATTCTACTCCTAATAGCCAAGAAGATGATCACAGTTGCCTGGCTAAGGCTCGACCCTCCAACGGTACAGCAATGGAAAGAAAGGATTAAAAATGTCTATTTAATGGAGTCAATCACAGCAAAACTTTAGGTAAAATTTGACTTTTTAAAGTGGTCAACAATCATACAGAATTTACCAAGTTTGCACCAAAAATGAGCAAGTATCATTGGACTGGGCTTGGAGTTAACTGATAACCTATTGTTGTCATAATTCTGAGAAAAATACTTTGTCATAACCTGTATATGCTTTATATCATTTGTCTTAATCTGTATATGCTTTCTGGAATAAAGTGAAGAAGTATGTGTGTTTTCCTTGCTTCCTTTTTTTTTGACAACAACCATAGCAATGCACAGAGCTGTCCGTAGGCCGTATACTGCAGTAAAAATCCAAGTGAGACATATTCCAAATATGCTGTATACGTGTACAAAGAATGCCTTTACAAGCCGAATAATACAGGAATATCCCACGTTTTAATTACAAAAATGCTTAATTTGGGTAAAGGTCTTATTAAGAATATGTAGACGGAAAATGCTGTTTACATGACCTGTATCAAATTCGGAATAATGTCATATTGTGTGTGGAATATTTGTGTGTGCATGTAAACTGTGGGCTTCTCCCTGAAAATAGTCTAATTTCTGAGTCTGATGAAGACTTGATTTCTAAGTGTTTTTAGCTACTAAATAACCAATATTACTTGCATCTGGGTGGCGCTCAATTACTTTATTTACAAGTTTTACCTCTAAGAAACACACATTATGACACTGTAAGTGTCTGAATAAGAAGCTAAAGCAGAAGAACTGGTTGTATTTCAAAATTACCTGACAGACTGTGAGCTGTGATTAAAAAAAAAACATATTTTCACCTAAACATAAACAACTGGACCATTTTTAGATTGCAATTTGTCAGGGCAAATGTTTTGATATTCAAGTACCCACTCCTACACTTCAATCATGCTAAATAAGATTCTTCACTCCTAACATATAATAGCTTCTTCTGTAACAAGCCAAACCAGACTTAACCCTATGTTTAAAATTGGAAACAGTGAGCATTTGTGAAACCCTTCTCCTCCCTTCCTCTTTCCCAAGAGCCCAAAATAAGAAAACAAAACAAAACCATGTCCTAATCTGATAATCATCTTGGACAAAAATAAAGGACATGAAACTCAATAAGTTCATGAGCTAACATTGTCCCAGTCAAGGTCCACGCTAATGGCTAATGGGGTCCCAGAAGAGGTGGGGATCAATGTGGTTACGTTCAGTGTCCCTCTGTGGGACAGCTCACATTTCACTGGTCACTTTCAAGGGGACAAATAAAAACCTGCCTGCTGTCTGCAGTCCTAATGAGATGGATATAGGGAGCTATTAATGGAATTGAGTTGTTGATAAAACTGACAAGCAACGAGTTGACAGGTTTCTCCTAAACAGAGCAGCAGTGATATGTCTGTCTGCAAGAGATAACCTCTTAAATAGGGTTAATGACCAAGCATATTAGCCTTTACCTGCCATTTTAACGCTGCTACAGTGACCATTTGACTTTCGGGCTAGCTTTAAATCTTGACCATGCACCAATGCATAAATACAGCACTTCTGAGCCCCAAACTTGGTCCAATGAGTTTCTGTGTGACCACTTCTGTTGCAGCAATGTGTACTCTGGTCTATGACAACAAAGGATGTGGCCTAGCCTCTCTTTAGCTTTCTAACTGTGAGAAGGCAGCAATAAACCTCACTTCATAACAGAAGAATAGCACTTGTGAACATTTCCTCCACACGTTTCTCAGGAAAGGCGTATTACAACCGAGCAACAGACGAATTACACGGATGGAAAAAGGTGTTTTATTAAATATATAAAAGACAGAGAGAAAAGAAAAAGGAAGACAAAGGGACAGAAAAAGCCAAACTCAGAATATGTCCATGGCTAGTGTGTGTTTAAGCTTCAATCAGCATAGTATTGTCTTCACACAGTGATATGCCAGTGAAATTCAGTGTTTAGGGCTTCATTAAAAACTATCTATTCTTACTAATTACAGTAATTTCACTGCAATATGTCAAGTGGAGGATGATTCTACAAAACAATGGAGGTGAGTAGACTTTGCAAAACGTGTTTGCATTTAATGCTGGAAACATGTAGGCAATTTACATAACAAGTAGCCATTCAGCTGTCATGAACAAGGTAACTTTAAAAAATTTGAATGTAATGCAGGCACATTAACAGTTTTGATACATCACCGTCACTACTATGTGGCGTAATAAATGTTTAGAGCATCTTGCATATACTGGCACAATATATAGGGTTGGGCATCGTTTGGATTTAAACAATTCTGATTCCAATTCTTCCTTTCAGTTACGGTTCTTATTGATTCTCGATTCTAATTCTTTGAGGGGTGGAGTTGAAATGTCACATTTTTATTTCACAAATAAGAGGAAGGTGTTATTTTGATTCAATGGTGGGTTGCAGTTTTACAGGGCTTTTCAATGTAAAATAAAGCCACTCTATGGTTGCGACACAACAAGCGCCGGTTGCTACGGAAACCAAAACTTGCGCATGCAAACTTTGCGAAAGCAAATCCTCCAAGCGATTCCATTAAAGAAACAATTTCACTGGAATTGTAATTTTTAAACCGATTCCAAATAGGAATTGGTTCTTGATGCCAAACCCTAACAATATAGCAACTAAAAAGTATAGTAGTATGCATACATACATGTATACATATCCACGCTCCTTATATATCTTTATTTATATTTCTACTCATTTATACTATTTGTGCAAATGCAACACAGAGTTTCCCTTCGGGGATCAATAAAGTATTTCTGATTCTGATGAGTGGTTACATGAAGATCCTGCTTGCACTTTCAACTGTTTTTTGTGATTTACTTTTCCTATGAATAGAAATAAAATTAGGAATGCATTCTTCGCTTGCATAATGACAAAGGGTGAAAGGAATGCACGCATGAAAATAAAACAAGCTCAACTGGACAAAAACTGCCTTAGTCCACTAAAAACAAAACAAGATCAAAGTAATTTGGGATTCAATATGCTACACGTGGCTCTCTTTTCATCTGCTGCATGCCTTGGCTTTCCCATCAGCTTTGCTTCCAGTCTGTGGTGAGTCCAGTCCTGTTTCACAGCTCCCTGACATCTTTCCTCAACACTGTGCCCGCAGCGAATGCGCCCGGTCTTCCATGTGTGGTATCGAATCAGGGTTTCTTATCTGTGGTTGAAGGCTGGGCTTATCACACCAGACTGTTTAAATGCTTGCTTTGCCTTATTTGGGCTGTGTGTGGCCTACGTGGCAAGCTTGATTTGAGCTGACTAGGAAGTTTGTGTCCCACAGCAGCTTAAACACAGTCTGTCCTGTCTTCCCCCAGTGTTGTCTTGTGTGGACTGAATGGGCCCAGTGTTTGTAGGGGGAGCCAAATGATAAACCAAGATGTCAACAGGCAAGAAACCATGTACCTAGTCATTTAAATACTGGACACCGCAGGGGACTCTGACTGGTGGATGAAGAGATTATTTTCCCACCCTGATTTGAGAGCCATGTGATTTTAAGAGGTTAGAGCACTGGGACTAACATAATGCATGGAATGAGAAGGCTTAGTTCACAGCATCCTCTGTATAAGTCCATCGCATTTTTATATAGTGTCCTACATGGCACTGTTGGTAGGGATTCTCAATTTCCAGTTGTCTGTGATTGTGAAGATTTACGTTTCATGTGATTTAATTCCCATCAGAAGTATGCAATTGTGCCACATGCCCACATGGTAAACAGCAGTGAGAGCTTCCCTCTGAACACAAATGCTACAATGCTGTGCCTCTTGCATAACAGTGTTGCCTCTCATGAGAGTGACATTTTGCCACACAATGAGAACAATCATTGGGTTAGGGTCATTTAGGATGACCTAGATTCGTCTAACATTGACTTTCTGTGCAAAGACAACTAAACTTGTGGACAATCATTTGTAAAGCATTTAGCTGCAAATGTTATTTTTGCGCCAGTAGCTGCTTTCTGACCGGAGGGATTTTTGCAGTTCCTAGAACATAACGTTAAAGAATCCTTTTTTTCTCGTGTTGTGATTGGACCAATTTGGGGATTTTTAAGTTCCTCTGGCCACAGTTCCTGTAACTATTTCAGCTCCTACTTCAGGGCAGGGTCTTTTCCCTTTTTGCATAGTGGTGGTTAGATGGCTGTGTTATAATAACAAAAGGTCAGTTCCTATGCCCACTTGGCCAGTGTGAATGCAAATAGAAAAAAAAGGGTTTTGGGGGAAGAGTAGTTAGTAGAACTGTTTAGAAGTGGACTGTTCCTATAACTATGTTCCTGTAACTAATGGTCAGAAAGAGGCTAATGTTGTGATCGACAAGCCAGGTAGGACATTCTTTCTCCAGGGGACTAGTAATACTATGTATGTATCACCATGTAAATGGAAACTTAAACACAGCCAAACAGGTGCCGCCCATTTGATTAAGCAGGCGGGACAAACAGACGCAGCAGCAGAGTAAACCAATTCCCCAATGCAAACACTGCCTATTTGTTTTGCAAGGTGACATAAGCTAGAAGTACAACCTGACTGCTGCCTGCTGTTGACAAGTATAGCAATTCAAATGGCCTGAAACAAATAACATTGTTTATCTTGTAACAGCCAGCAAACTTATTTCTTTACTTTAAAAGATGTTGACTGAATCTCAGCCAAACTTGTGGTAGAAAGGTTTGGAAACCAGATTTATGATCCCACAGGTACCATTTTTGTTTCATGTTTAATATATTGTAAAGTTGATTTGTGGTGAATTGGGATTGACTGGAACACTGGAATTCTGAAACATTTCAGTAGTAGACGAGTGAGATTTGTCTCCTTGTGTTGTTCTGGAATTTGAATAGCGTGTACCTTTGTTGTTCAGTTTAACTTTGGGTTTATTCTGACTATATCTTTAATTTGAAACCATCTTGCCTTTAGTCAAATTTTTCTATAACAATAATTTTTAATAGACCAGAAGAAATGAAACTAAACATTAAAGGTTGGTGTCATGATTTCATGAATCATGTGAAAGCAAACTCATACAAATTGATAAATCAGTGAGTGAAAAATATATACAATGTACAGTGTTGTTATTTTACCTTTCTGGACATGGATGATGTCTGGGTAGTTTGCCAGGTGTCCTTGGTATAGTGCTAACAAGTCCATGATCGGGTCAAGATCCTTTCTGGGCTGCTCAGCAAAATACTCTCCAATGGCTTCATACGCCTCCCCAGTGAAGGAGATAGCCTGGTTGAGTCCAGTAGAGTACGCCTGCTGGTCCATTTCAAAGGCTTGGCTGAGGACCCTAAATGACAGCCCCACTTTCTGATACTCCTTCTTAAAGCCAGTGATCTGCTTGCGGGCAAACTCATTGACGGTGGCATTGAGCTGCAAGGCGCTGTCGTCCATTCTTTTGGTGAAAGTCTTGAATCCGTCAATTTTGCTCTCCACCTCCTGAAAGTCAAGCGGAGCTGCAGGGGGGCTGATAGTGAGGAAAAAGTTAGCTCCAACCATCTCGTCCTTCTCTGCCTTCCTCTTACCCTGCTTCCAGGCCTTCTCGTCTGTGCTGTTGCAGGTGAGGAAGTGCTGGAAGACATCACACCTGGCCAGAACAGGGTGACTGGTCATGTGGTTCATCCACCATATGAGGCCTTTCCTCCTCTTGGAGATGAAGTCTTCCTCAAAGCGCCCTGTGGCCTGCTTCTCTGGGATGTGTGGCACTGAGATGACAGGGAATTTCTCCACCAGCCGAGCATACAGCCAGTCAAAGTGCTTATACCTTCTGTTAACCTGGTTCTGCGTGTGGGTAGGGGTCAGCTTATAGGAGATGTAGCTTTTCATGCCCTTGAACTTGGTCTGTTTAGTGGGGTCGTCAATTGTACAAGCAAATGGGTATGGGTTCTCCTGCCACTCAGGACCATACTGACCCAACACCACACAGATCTTATCCCCATCCTTAACAAAGCCCGAAGCCTCTCCGAGCACAAACGCCTCTCCTCCTGACTTCACAAAGGTTGAAAACCTGTTCAGGTTTCTACTGACCGTGGCAGAGCTCTTTGCTTGCTGTGCATTACCTCTTGCCATTGAGGATGTTGACACTCTGTAAGTGGATGGCCCATTACCTTCAAAGTCATGATACCTTCCTCCTACAGTCCCTGGCTCATCTGCAACAGTGGAGCTGTCATCCCAGTCATCATCCCAGTCATCCTCGCTCCCTTGGCTGGCCTGCTGGTAAGTGTGCTGCTGTGGTTGTGTTGGGGCTGAGAAAGTGGCGAAACTAGGGGCAGACGGTTTAGAAGAGTTCTCAACTTTATTCTGAGGCTTATACGAGCCGTCCAAACCTCCGGGTGGGATGTTGGCGTATCGGGAGTCCGGGTGAGTGTCCCCAGATGTGCTGCTGCAGCTGTTGTTGTTGAACGTGGAGGCGACGTCGTTCCTCAGGATCTCCACGTAGGAAGCTGGGAACAGTCCCCTCTCCCCTTTGCTATTCGTCCCCTCAAACCAGCCATCAATGTCCTGTTCGCTGTACAAAGTTAGGATTTCGTTCTCCCTCACCGACACCTCCCCGGGGTTTTCAGAGTTGAAGTCGTACAGCGCCCTGGCTCTGAGCGCCATAATTCACCAACAGCTGGAAGAAGACAGCGGGCTAACTCGTGACTGGCTGGCCGGGGCAGGAGGGAAGCGCAGCGGGCAGCCGGGCTAGCTCAATCAGCCCACCCGAAACTAACGTTACGCTTCAAACTGCGCGTACAAACTTCTCCCAGTGCGAGAAAAAAAACATCTTGTTTACCTCCCTTTACGCGCGGTCCTTGCTCTTGGTCAAACCTGAGAGCAAACGGAGGCGTTTTTTTTTTTTAATCCAGAGGTTGCAGGTCGTGAAACCGCAGCGAATGTATTTTACGCTACAACAACACTAATCTGAGCTCCTCCAGTCTCACTCCGATCCGCGGACGCTCGCTTCTGCCTGCAGCAACAGCACGTCGAGCAGGCTGAATAATCGAGGGCGGAGCTACAGGATGCTGCAATCCACCCAGACAACATCAACCGCTTGTGTGCAACGAAAAACTCTTCCAAACGTGTGCTTCATATTCCAAAAAACATGCCACAGACAAGCCTCACCAGCCCATGAGATCGGTTAGTTGCATTTAAGAAGAGTTTTGTGAGCAGGGCGATAACAGCGAGTAAAAATACTCATTATGCAGAATGGCCTATTTCAGAATAATATATATTATATTATTGGATTTTAATTGTTGATGCAATAATGTGTACATCACTTTAATGTTGCAGCTGGTAAATATGGAACTAATTTAAATTACTTTATATACTGCTGTGTATCTTAATTTAGACATGGACATGACAGAATGACTCTTATAATAATATATCATAATTTATTATTTAGTATTACTAAACATTGAATTGGCAATTTAATTTCAATTTAATATCAATTTTAGGTTACTAAATACTTCAATACATTTCAGAGGCAAAATATAGTACTTTTTTACTCCACTATGCTACATTTATCTGACACCCGTAGTTACTAGGTACTTTTCAGATTAAGAGTATGCCCAAAACCCCTATTGAGCCTAATGAGCCTATGATTAAATGCATGATTATAGATTAAACTACCCTATGCTAACTAAAGTAGCCTATTCAAAATTAGCTCACCTCAACAAACTACAACAGGATAATGCTGCTTACATGTTGATGCATCACACATGACCTAATTGTAAAAATTGGTGCATTAACATAATATATACGAGTGAAAGGGCTCATTCTTCTGCATAATGTTTTGCTTTTGATGTCTATAAAACCAAACAATGTTTGTTTTAAAGAGCCACTAACTAACTCATAACCAACTAAATCATTCTTTAAATAGTTTTATGTACAATGAACTATATGCATTGCATATGCTTTTGCACCTAAAATTATTTCTAAACTGAAAGTTCTTTTTTTAAATATAGGCTAAAAAGTTACATTACCTGAGTTTGTTCTTGTATTTTAGGACTCATTTTTAATGACCACTCAGCAACAGAAATGCACAACTTAAACCACCAATATATGTTTTGTTGACCATTTCCTCTATGCAGGACAACACAACAAGGCCTGTAATAATGATCTGCCATATACTCTGGTAGATACTGCCCCCTTGTGGCTATTCTTGTTTTTTCATAGAGGAGGTTTTTGACTTCTTCACATTAGGTACAAATACTTATAATGGTAACAGTAAAAATCTGAATGAAGACAGTTTTTAAAGTTTGGTTAAAATCATTATTGGGAATGAGCCCTGTTTCCATCCAGGGGGTCAGTGTGGACATGGTGGAGGACTACAAATACCTGGGAGTGCATTTGGACAATAAACTGGACTGGGTCAAGAACACTCAAGCCCTCTACAGGAAGGGCCAAAGCCGTCTCTACTTTCTGAGGAGGCTGAGGTCCTTCAACATCTGCAAGACCATGCTGAAGATGTTTTATGAGTCTGTGGTGGCCAGTGCTATTCTCTTTGCTGTTGCATGCTGGGGCAGCAGGCTGAGGGTAGCGGACGCCAACAGACTCAACAAAATGATCAGCAAGGCCAGTGACGTTGTGGGGGTGGATCTGGACTCTCTGTTGGGTGTGTCAGAGAGGAGGATGCTGTCCAAACTACATGCCATCTTGGACAATGTCTCGCACCCACTCCATGGCTTGCTGCTCAATTACAGGAAGCACTTTCAGTGATAGACTCATTCTCCCAAAATGCACCACAGAGCGTCACAGGAAGTCATTCTTGCCTGTGGCCATCAAACTTTATAACTCCTCCCTCTAAGTGTCTGACATACACACACTTAGAGGTTAAAACTGGACAATATTATCTGTGCAATAACACTGTAATGTGTGCATACTTAATACTTAACTGCTACTATTATTATTATTATTATTATTATTACGTTTCACCATTGCAACACCTTATAATGTTAATTATGTAAATAATGTATCATAATATTCCTTTAACTATGTAAATATCCACACTCCTTATATTTCTTTATTTATATTTCTACTATTTGTGCAACTGCAACACAGAGTTTCCCTTTGGGGATCAATAAAGTATTTCTGATTCTGATTCTGAATGCTAATCTAATGTTTCTTAAATTGCTCAAAGATTTTAATGATGCATCTGACCTTATTGCTGTTGCAATTTTACCTCAGTAAGCAAAAACATTGCATTAAAATTGAAATGTGAACAATGATATGCTATGATATGCCAGTGCAGGACTTTTGATAATTTAAATCATGGGGCTACCGGTAGCCCAGGTGGTAAAGCAGATTGACCATAAATATTATGGGTGGTCCCTAGCTCCTTCTGTCCACTTTTTAAAATGGCCTTGAGCAGCCCTTGACACTGAACTCCAAATAGCATGTGTTGTGTGTGTATGGAAAAAAAATGTGAGTAATAAAAACACTCTTTCAAAAGAATGTAATGCAAACCACAGTTTTACTTTCAACAACCATAGCATTTTACTAGAGGCCAGCAGAGGTCTCTCTTCTCCCATTTAACTGGATCAGCTATCCAGACGAAGACAACACTACGACTGTATACCTTTTATACATGCATATTCTGTATATTAAAGTAAATGTCTTCTTGTGTCTTGTCAGCATCCGCCATTCCTGTGCAGAGGACATCCAGTTTCTACTTAACTATGTTCAGGGAGTTTTCCAGCACGTCTCATGAAATATTGAAGAGGAGTGTGGTCTCCAGGGAACAGAAATTACATCAGTATGCAGCTTGCATCACAGTTGCAGACTTGTGATTTATACTGTTCCCCTAATCATAATTATATAATATAATTGTTTTGTCTGGTATCTGTGTTTGCTTCCCACTAGTTCATTCTTGCTAATTTCTATCCTCTTAATTTGTTCCTATCTTGTGTGATGGCTTTTCAAGACCAAAGGTTTTTTTCTGTGCAGACTGTTAATGGGAGTGATGTAAGTACTGTCATAGCTCTCTCTTTAGTTTAAGTTAATTTATTTTATGTAGCTCTTTGGAGAGAAAAACCACAGAACACTACTGGAATACTGGAAGTGTAGCCTACATAAGCAAAACTTGGATGACACACATGCTGTTCTGACACTTGATACACATTAACACTTCACAAGGTTTTTTATTCATCAGAAAAACACACATCCTTTCCTCTATCCTCTGTATTCTGTCTGTAACATCTGTGTGTAAGGCCTATGTGCTTCAGAGGAACCTTTTGTTTTTACTTTGAACTGTGACTGTGCTATCCCCTTTCATTCATTATGTATTGTGTAATGTATTATGTCACAGGTTGTTGCATTTTGTGCTGTTTTAAGCTTTGATAATACTGTTGGAAATTGCAAATGCATGAATGTGTAGGTCAGAGTCTTTAGTTGGGTGATGGTTTACTTGTTTAAAATAAAAAATAGAAGCAATTGTGATTCAATACAGAGCCACCTAGTGGTGTATAATATAATTATTTTTGGTAATATGATAACATTATTTTTGTAATTTTAACTTCTGTAAATTCCTTTAGGAAACAACCTAAAATTGCTATTTACTGTTTTATTGCATTTCAATGTTTTTGCTTGCTGCCTTTAATTTGTTAGTCTAAATGTTTTTTATACATTTGGATGCAATACAAGTTTATTATCACAAGTATTATGCCATATACTATGTACACACACACACACACACACACACACACACATATGTGTATACACACAAGGAATTTGACTCCGGTTTGATGTAGCTCTCTATGTACTTACACAGAATAGACATACAGCCACAAAAAACAGGGACACAAAGCTAAAAGGTAAATATAAACATTTGACCACTATGTACATATATAAGTATGTTTATAAAAAAGTGTAAATAAATATACCTATTCACATGCATAAATATATAGCACATATACACATACATACACACATACATATGTACTTGACAGGTTTTACATGTTTACAGTATGTATTTAACACTATAAAAATGTAGTACATGGTTTACTTGAAAAGTGGATGATTTGTATGCATATAGCCTACGTATATCTTAGTGATGCTGTCAGTTTACCAGAAAGTCTGCCTTCTCCCCTTGAAAACTCCAAAGCCACACCTCTGCTCTGTTTTATGATTTAACCCTGTCGATCTGGACATTGGTTACATCACTGATAAAAGGACAAAGTCCTCTCCTCTACTGGGTAATGTGAGGGGGAGTATTATTATTAGGCCACTATTAATAACAATTACAATTGACACATTAGATCCACAACTTACTTCGAAAATACTATTTAAAATGCATATGTCCGCTGCTATTGAATTCCTAGTTGAAATACAGAAACGTTTGTCTTAACAAATCTTAACAAATGCGTTCAGTTCCTCCTCAGAATGAAAATAGCCACCATGTGTTTGGTCACATGATCACGTTACGTGTGTGCGCAAGACGACGTGCGTGACGTCGCGTTGTAGGCTTCGCTAGTTTCCTCAACCAAACACTCTATTGATATTGTGTGATAAAAACTGGAAGTCAACCGGTGGACGAGGGGCTAGTTACCCTAAAAAAAGCACACGAAACCCGCGGCCCTCCTCGATACAAACAAACTCAGTCGTTTCTGTGCTGAAACGTGTCTTATCGGCGAAAAAAAGGCGAAAACCCTTGCTTTTAAACCCACCAAAGGCTGTTTTTTATTTTTGCTGTGGCTGTCGAAAGGCGGGGAATACAAAGCGACTTGTGGTCAAATCTATCACATTTGGGACTTATTGAAGCAAAACGGGATTACTACAAAGACAATTCGTACTGCTGTGACTGGTCAGCGATAGTACATGGATTATCTGGTAAGTAACTGCATGTAAATGCTGTTTAATTGCGTATTCCAATCAAAGACGTTTGGTTTCTTGCCAGTTGGGCTCCCTGGTCATCAGATAGTGGTGTCACTCAGGTATGTGACCCTCAACTATTGGGCTAGGTGTAGTACCGGTTCTTGTTGTATGCTAATGTCTCAGGGATCGCCTGCAGCTTTTGCAGTGTCAGCAGTATTATGTGAACAAGAAATAACTGGTTGACTCAGACTCTCATCTTTTACATGTGAAACAGATAATTTGCTAATTTACACCGTTGAAGTCCTGTTAGTTAGCTAAGTTATATAACGTTATGTCTCCAACGTTATGTATGTAGCATGAAGCAATTATTTTTCACAAAACTCCTTGTTGCTGCCGAGGACAAAGCTGCACTTTATGTTGTATTAGGCTATTTGGAGTCAAGAGGTCATTGTAAGTGAGATCTTCACTAGTTTGTGAATATTAGATTAGATTCAACTTTATTGTCATTACACAGGTACAGGTACAAGGCAACAAAATTCAGTTTAGGTCTAACCACAAGTGCAATAGCAGCAAGTGCAGGATATACAATGGTTCCATAAGTGCAGGACATGGATATGTACTGAAAAAATACAGAGATGAGTACTATTATAAACAGAATTTTACAGATAGATTTGTCCTATGAATATAATATATAGCTAACTAGTATTGTGAACAAAATTTACAGCTGGATATGTACTGAATATAATATACAGGTGGATATTACTATATGTAGAATTTTTACAGAAATGTACAATGAACATAATATACTGATGGTTGTTACTATAACAGTTTACCGGTGAATATGTACTATGAATATATATACAGATGGCTATTAATATAGACAGAATGTGAGCATAATAAACAGATGGCTATTACTATAAACAGAATTTTTACAGATAGATATAAATATAATAAGTTAGGCTAAAATGAGCAGTATAACAATGGATTTAATGGAATATGTTAGTATGTTAGTCTATTGCATATTTGTAATACCAGTGTGACCAAAATAATTATTACAGGCCCGCCACTGTCAGCTTTAGCCTTGAAGATGACGGTTTAGGGTCCTTTTCACCATATTGTAGGGGTGGGATGGGTGCTGCTGAAAAGTGCAACAATAGAGAGGAAGCTGTAACTGAAGGCTTTCTCTGGGAATTTATAAAGCCACAGGAAAGTAGAGTACACATATATTGTGCTGTTGTCTCTGGGGACAGAGGGACAGTGTGAAATGCAGAGGAACTTTCCCACCCAGCTTTCTGAGCTTGTTTATGATACGCCTCCCAAGATTTTGGACCTAAAAGGAACTTTGAACTTCTACTTCATTTGAGAAGTTTCTTGAGGCAATTTTACCAAGTATCCAGCAACTGGTACCATGAACAGTTATGCTATAGTTAGGCTAATGCAAAATGATGTCTAACTTGTCTGTGGCTAATGGCTGTGGAGTAACACTTCTTGTGGGGAACAAAAAGGGCTAATGGAAATTAATTCGTACCAAAGGTAAACACAGGAGCTATTGTTGAAGGACTAAATGCAATAATAGAAATTGATGTTACCCTCAAGCTGTCTTCTGTTTCTCCTGGCAAAGTGCAATAATCTACAACTGCTAACACCTGCCTAGAAAAAAAACATTTCTAGCTTACTTACTTAAGGATAAAAGGTTTTCTGTGACAATCAGTTTTCTGTGGAAAGACCAGCTGTAACTCTGTAGACTGTTGGAGCCGAGTGCTTGGCTGTTCTCTGAGGTCAGGATCTCAATAGGCGCAGGGCCTCCTTACCTGCTGTGCAACACTGGAGACCTGGCACAACACCCAGGCCAAAACTACATCTCGCTCTTCTCTATGAATCGATTGAAACTTGTCACTAAACCCTTTATAGATCATGAAAGTCTTATGTCCTGTTCATGCTTTTGGATCAGGTTAGACCTAAAAGGCTTTTTGGGATGAACAGGAATGGAAGTACACAGATATTGCACATGGCTGGGTAATAACTGTAGTTGAATTATGACTGTAGTAGAGATATGGTTTATGGTGGATTCTGTTGAGCTGGAGCATGTTGAAGGACTACTCCTGCGTGGTCAGCATAGGGTTAAAAAAGAGAGCATAAAACAGCAGCACCGACAGAGGAATTTGGTGCTAGCTGTTGCCATGACGCAGCCTTACAAAATTACAAGTGCACTGTGTGGCCAGCTCTTGGACCCTAACTTGTTGCGGCCTTCACCAGACAGGACAGATTCAATATGTTGTGTTTGAGATCACAAAGAGGGCAATATTGGCTGTATTGTTAATTTCAAAAACCCATGCAAGAACCTATAGCGTGTATTTTTCTCCTGAGGCTGTACTCAGCCTGATATTGCTTAACACACTGTTATACTTTAATAGTCATATTTATACTTGCCTTATTTTTGCTCAGTAATTGTTGAAGGCAAATGCACTGTAGGCCATTTCTTCAATTTTACACAACATTTGCCTTTTTTGAAGAGATTACCAGCTATTTATTATATCATTATTTATTACAAGTGACTAAACCCTCGGGTGGACTGACATTCAGGTCATTCTTGTAGCTCTGACCTAAAGGAAGCCAGATCTGCATAAACAAATTTGGTTAGAAAAAGTATTCATTGTCATTGTCTGGTGTAGAGCAACCAGTATGTTTTTTTGTGGAATTTAGATTATGCCAAAGATTCAGTGACAACAACTGCCAGGCATTGACCTCAAACTATATGGAAATAATGGGTGTGACAGTTAACTGACCAAAAACCCTCATCCGCTGATAGGCTGGCCCAGAAAGAATCAACAGAAGGAGTGAAAAAGTGAGTAAGAAAGACGTTTTATTAATCCAATTATATCTCTTCTCTCTCTTTAATTCAACAGTTGCATTGAGCGTTTTGTTTTGATTGACTTGATGCATTTTTGTTGCTAAACGCTTGACATATTTTGCTATGAAGTGGTGGATCTGTGTCTTGGTATTATACTTTAAATTAGGAGGATGTCAAAAACACTAACCCATTTGGTATTCCATCCTCTGTGTGAACATGTGCAATTGAATTAATAACTTTACTCTTACCAGTAGTGGCAGGGGAAATGCTGACTAATGGCTGAAGCTTTTTGCTTCTGGATGATATATAATTTAGCCACATTATGCCAAGACTACATCTAGCAATTGAATTTTTATTGCACTTTCTTTGAATTAAATCATATTATTTGAAAAAAACATTTTTGTATGTCTACTGCAATCACATGATAGATAGATAGATAGATAGATAGATAGATAGATAGATACTAAATTCAAGGTCCCAGTAGCTTACAGACATCACACACAACATACACATAAATCATGACAGGATGTTATAACAAACAAATCCACATGAATAATATGGATATACATACATACATACATACATACATACATATAGGAAAAGTAACTTCATTTACATACTGTGAATAATTTTTTTAATCAAGAATCGTTTTTGAATTGATAATCGATATTGAATCAAATTTGTGAGCCTAAAAATTTGAATCAAATCGTGACATTTTCTGAATCGTACAGCCTTAACATTAATACTAGCTGGCCCTGAGAACATTATAACATTACAATGTTGATGATGCTTATTAATAAACAGGTGTTGTTCAGTCAACAAGTAACATAATCCACTAATTATATAATCTGCCCTCATTTGGGCTGGAATCGCAGGATTAGGATGTGAATGTTTCCATGAGACCTCCTGTAGTTTTCACACAGAATGTCAATATTGGATAGCATTAAATTTACATTATGTACTCTTCTTCATTTAAAATAAATTCTGTAAAAATTGGTCAGGCCTTAAACCCTTAATCTGCAGTTTTGGATGAAGAAGACACATTCTCAAGATAAGTAAATTAAAAATGTCGAGTTTCATTGAAGAACCATCATTTGAAATGTGAGCTCTCTTCTGATGATTGCTATCATTATACGGAAAGCGTTTTATGATTCATGTAACTAGCTTACAGGAGTTTGAGCATGTTGGTGGTGTTGTTCCGTTGCAGTAAAATTGCAGCAACAATTTTTACCATACCATTTTTATGGCCTTTATTAGATAGCAGACAGGAAACAAAGGGAAAGAGAGTGACATGAAGGTCCCAGACCAGAACCGACCTGGGGCAGTTATGTGGTATTCGCCTCAAACATTCGGTTTACCCAGTCAGCACTAAGCTTACACCTCCCATGAAAATAAATTGTCTTAGAAGCCTGCATGTGTTTTTGGCTGACAGACTGTATTTCAGAGCAGATCCCCTGTCCAAGGGTACACAGCAGGCTATAGCAGACTCTCTCCGCCATAACACAGACAAATGCAAGGTGCAAGGTTTTTGGCTGCGTTTGAATTCAGCCTGTTAGCCTATTGGATAGAAGGCTGGTGTTACTTTTCCGCTCAGTTGTGTCCCCTATCTGACCGTGTTCCACACCTTGATAGTGATGTCCCTGCCAAGCTCTTTTTCCGGAGGCAAACAAAAATGACCTATTGTATGCAGATAAGAGCACCAAAAGTCTCGCAAGATAGGTCAACTATTGGGCTTTTTATATGTGGATGGCTATTACACTAAGATAGCAGGTTTACTCAGGTTTCAGTTGGACTGGATGTAAATTGATTTAACCTAAAGTTTACTCAAGCTGGCCACAGTTCCTTTAATTCAAAGTGCAAATCCTCCAACTATACTGTGAAATACCAATGTGAGCTCAACAGCATTCCTGAAGGCTTGTCCCTCATCTTAACCTGCCAGCAGCATATCAGCCAGGTTTTTCTGCCTGCTGGCTAGCTCATTTTAGTGATTCCCCTGTGTCTGTGGAGAGTGCTAGTGAAAAGGCCTTAGTGAACTATTTTCACGTTGTTTTTATAGTTGTATTTCATTTCCTTTACATTCTCTCAGACTATCTGCTCTGCTCTCTTTATTTGCCTATATTAATAAAATATCTATTTATAATAAAAAGTAATGTATTGAAGCAATTCAAAATATGCTAGTGCACTTTCCTTTGTAAATTTGATGCCAGGGATCTGCCACGGAATTAGTGAGGCTTGGCCCCAAATGCACAGAAGGAATTTAACAACCAAACTCACAACAAAAAATGTCCAGAGAGAGAAAAACAGAAACTCGCAATCGTGACATTTGATCTTGGCTGGTAAAACTGGGCATTTTGGGCAACTTTTTTTTGGCAAAAAAAGTTAATTTCCCACCCTGATTACGTGATTCTGGTCCTCAGAAAATCAAGTTGCCCCATGGTTAGGGTTTTAAACCAGATGAAAAACAAGAACAAGTCCCTCTCCCTGGGCGGACAGAATAGCCTAAATCATAATCAGACAGTATAGACAATCCAAAAAAAAGAATAATTTGAATATAAACCTATATGTTGTGGTTTGAGTGACAATTGGGTGGACAGTTTTTGGCGTCTTTTAAATGATCTAAAATTAATGTTGAATTGGTCAGCAGATGACTTGAAACACTCATGATGCTTTCAAACTTTTAATTACTGCAATATCACATTAGGTGGAATCCAAACATGAATTAGTTTGCTTACAGGCAGTTAAACTGGAATTCTGTGTTGCGTGCAGTAGTATAATGTTAGCAGAAAAAAATCATCAATTTGAATTCTAGGCTTCCTGTTCATGATGTCATTAGTTGTCACATACCGTTATTGCATTACAGTTGAGTACCCTATATTATAGCTGCGATAGTCAGCAGGTGGTTGCAGCAACAATTACTATACCAAAACAAGCAGTTTGAACACGGCCCACAGTTCTCCCTGAACAGACAGACTACTGACGAAGCGCCCCACAACAGTAATTGAAATCTCCATGACCGCTGTAAGCTCCAGTGGTCGATCCCTTCATCTTCCTCTATGCAGAAAGCAATGGTTTTCATACTTCATGAAGCTATCCGTACAGTATGGGAATAGTGTGTGGGTGGGTAATGGTGACTAATCCAATTTGTAGTCTCATTCTGGATCCTTAGTTGCCACTGAGCCCTTAATCTCTGTGGAGAGGAAGATCTCCACAAACTAATCTCAAGCTTGTGTCCGTCTGTTGATCTTTGTGGCGATAGTGTTTTTATCTTTCTATCAATGGATACGGGCAGTAAACACAAGACAACCTTCAATCATGCTCACCTCGCCGCTTACAAAACCCATCTGCAAAGCTCCGATTTGAAAGGAAAATGCTTGTGGATAAGTGCTGCTGACTGTGAGACATTGAAGGGCTGGACTCATGTTGTTGACAATGTTGTGCTCAGCTACTCCTGATTCTCCTCCATCCATTCATTTACTCCAGAGGCTTGGCGTGTTTGTTGCCGGGGGTTACGCTGGTTGCTGAGCATAATGTCGGAGCACATGCAGCTCTCCCTTGCCTTGTGCAGGATTGGGCTTTACACGGTAAGACAATCCATACATGCGGCTATCTGTTTGTTAGAGAAGGCAGAGATGTGGTGTGCTTTTGTGTGTGTTGAATTGAATATTGTTAGTTTCACCGTGGGTCAGCGGACCAAACAACAGTGCTTCACTGTTGCTTGTTCACTGGATGAAGCGTGTGCTCCGTTTTATTTGATTGGGTGTTAACATAATATAAAGGTGGAACAGGTGGACGTCAGTACGGTGAGATTTAAGTTAAACCTACATGCTCCCTTTGTTTCTATTCTCAGAGTAACAGCCTTTTACACAAAGATAGCTTATGGTCTCTTTTCCTTCAGCTCATAGCTACTGGCTTGGTCAATGGTTGTACTCCAAGCAGCCTTAAGTACAGTGTAGTTATGAATGGATCCTGGAATATTATGCTACAGAGGACATGGTGGAAGTAGTGTTAAAGTTATTTTTGTTTTGTTATTGTAATGATACTTGTGTGAGAGTGGTTAGAAATGACTGTTCAATAACACTGCAGTATAATATATTTGATGATAATTATTTGGGCTGTAACGATACACAATATAAAACCAAAATCGCGACACTTTGATCCACAAACCTGTGAGTGAGTAGGCAGAATCGCGACACACCCCTTTCAACTCCCAGAATAATCCTTCCCGTCCAAATCCAACGCTACCACATTATTAAATTACTAATAGTATTAGTCCTTTTGGTGCCTTATCCCTGTTTTGTCTGATAAATTTAGCTAACTGTAATGCATTTAACAGTGCCACAGTAATAACCTAATCTACCATCATTACTGAGATTAAACTACATTCTCGGGTATATTTGCATTCATAAATGGTACATAACATCGTCATCAGACTTACTTATTGATGCACACACACAGTAGTATCCTCAAAGTTTTTTTCTTTCTCGCTCGAGACCGCTGTGTCCAATCCGAGGCGCAGAGCACGACCTTACCGCATGCTGATATGTTACTAGTCCAGGTAGAGCAAGCTGCTATGCTGAAAGAGAGACTATATCATTACAAATAGGTTGCACGTAAGGGGGGAGTAGCTTCCACTTATGGGGCAGCACAGTGCAAAACAAAAAAGTGTTTTGCTAGTTTATGACTGACGCAATTGTCAATATTCCACTAGGATTAGTGTGTGTCTGACAGTGTGGGGGGCGTGGCATCACAACCGCCATGCCGCTCTCTATCGTGTGCAGATGGACGATACCCTAGTTGTTGAATCATGTGTGATAAGGGCCGGAGTTCCACTCTAACAGTGCAGAAATGTAAGTTGGGAGCATTCTGTTAATGGCCTTAAAAGTGAATAGATACTAATGTTTATTTTTTTGATGACTCATGTTGCATATTGTTAAGTCCCCTGTTATTCGCTGACTAGCTGTTGAAGTTAGAGCTGGGCAATATATCGCTATTGTATCGATATAATATGAGACTAGATAGTGTCTTAGATTTTGGATATCGTAATATGACATCGTTGTCTTTTCCTGGTTTTAAAGGCTGTAAAGGGATGTAATTTATTTTTTTTCTCACCAGACTGTTGTAACTGTTCTATTATTTACCTTTACCCACTGGGTCATTATATCCACATTACTGATGATTATTTATCAAATATCTCATTGTGTAAATATTTTGTGAAAGCACCAATAGTCAACACTACAATATTGTTGCGATATCGATATCAAGGTATTTGGTCAAAAATATTGTGATAATTGGTTTTCTCCATATTGCCCAACCCTAGTCGAAGCTTTCTCAATGAACATCAAAACAGCAAAACCTATTTTGTATAGGAATGTTTACCTGTATAAACGATATCTTAATTCCCATGATGCCCATTTAATATTGGATCTCATCCATGACTCGTCTTTTCAGCCACACATGAATGAAATGAGTGGAAATACAGCAGATGGGTATTATCTTTACTGTTCCCCTAATGAAGTTTGCTGTTGTCTTTTTGTCAATTAGTTAGGCAGATACATTCAACATTTTCTATTTATGTGTGTGCACATCTAAGGTACATGGCAAGCACTAGGGATGCACGATATTGGACAAAAACTGACATTGCGATATTTTTTTCATGAGGTATGTATTGCAATACGGAAAAAACTTTTTGTACAAGATGACATAAATGGCTCTGTTTGGAAATAATAAATCATTCTACTACTGGGGTGATTTTGTAGGAGAAAGCATCTACATAGAAAATAAAAATTAAAACTTTTCTTATCTGAACCATTCTTTGATGAACTTTAATGCTTTACAAAGACCAAAGCAAGTAAGCGCTGTGACATCTCTTCAGAAGTGATTTTGGATAAGGTATTTTGGTAGAAATACACTGGTTGACTGTAACCGTAACGTTAGTTGGGACAGACTCCTTGATTCTGTAGGCTACCTATATTAGCTTTAGCCTGGCTGGTAGCAGCTTTTTCTGTTGAAAAATGGCCAGGAGACGTCGTGATTACGTTGTATTAATCAAGTGATTTATTTAGTCTTTGCAGCAAAACATAAAACACTGACTATGGTAGCTTCACTACCCATGGAAATGTATGTGCATTACTGTACAGCAGCAGCTGCCGCGGTACTTTTCTACACACAGAGAGCCTCACTTGCCATAACAAACCCTCTCGGACTCACGTTTCGTCACATTCACACGCTGCCCACATGGCTACCTATCTTAAATGAATATTTAACAAATAAAATAAAAACGGACAGTCAACCATATTATGAGTGTTGGCATTGCATAGTTTGTCCATCAAAGGGCACTCTACAGCGTCCCTGTTGGCAACACTCTGATTATTTTTTTTTGTTATTGTGTTTTTGTTTAAAGGACTTTAAATTTCATATTTTAAGTTTGTATTTTTGTACATTTTATTTACCAGAACGTTAATATATGTTCCTCTGTTCTGTTGTGACAATAAAACAAATTTTAGTGAGAACTCAAATAACTCAAATAACTAATGTTTGGGAAATCTGTTTATGTTTTTGTAACACCTTCCTGGATTATTTTATTTTTTAAATATATATCTGCCAATATATTGAAATATCGGATTTTTAAATAACCAAATATTTGTATAGGCATCGGCCTTAAAAATCCTTTATCGTCCGTGCTCTAAAATGTTATTAGACACATATATCAGCTCGTACACAAGTCTCCAGTTGTTTTTATTATTACAGAGTGGCTGTCTAAATGCTCTACATGCAATCTGTTGCTGATGTTAATAAACAACGCACTGTATATATAACAGATTTATGACATTTTTCCATTACAATGTACCTGCTCGACTTGGCCGCGGTGCCCCGTCCTCCCTTATCCATTGCATTAGTACTGCCTCATGCGTGAGGTGGGTGTGGCTAGTTGTCATAGCAGGAAACTTCTGTGACCTAATGCGGCACACACACAGAACGTCAAAGGTTTGTTGCTTTTGATTCTCGGCATGTGACTGTTGCCACAGCCAGAAGACAAATTGAGGCTTGAGGCAGCAAAAAACACTGGCTAAACTACTTAAACACAGCGGGTTTGCAGTGGAAAAACGCCATTAGTCTGCTCTGACTTCTAAACATCACTATCAGCCACACAACAGTTCTGTACAGAATTAGCCTTTAAATCAGACAAATAGCAGTTGAAATCCCTCCGATTCAAAATCAATAAAAAGCGTCAACGATTCTGAACCAATCGGCTGTTAAATCAGCGGAGAGGCTTGCGTTTCTCAGCATGCTCTGGATCTGCCTCGGTCTTGCAGTCGGTGAAAAGTAACTGCGCTGTTTGCGTCTCAGAACTGCGGCCGCCTTGAGCTCATGAGGTTATCGTTGTCCACGTGTGCATGACGTCAGAGCAAGTCGGGATCAAGTCGGGACACAAATCTAACCGGCATACATTGGGCGGTGATCGCCTGTGATCAATTCTGCCAGACCTGGCTCATCTCGAACGAGCCTAGTGTTTGACTGGTCAGTTGTGGGCCTCTACACAAACATGGCGGTGCAACATGGAGGGCTATGTGGAAGAACGCCAGCTCCTATGTAGATATCAAGGGCTCATTCTAACGAAACATAACGATTTATAGTTTGTGATTATACACGGCCAAGCCGCCAGCTTTGGGGTACAGCATTGAGAACCTCCAAGAATGTCACCCCAAAAATAACAAGAAAACTAACAAAAAAATGATCATCTTTACACTCATTTGAAAGACAAACCAGCCCCTCCTCCCTCTTTTTCTTTTAGGAATACCTGCACATAGTTAATCATTATGCATGTCATTCATGTCGTCGGAACTTGGAGGTAAAGGTTTGAGTACCTGATTCACCTCAGCAGAGGGAGAAGGACAGAAGGAGGATGAATGACTATAAATCTCATGAATCTTCACTCAGTATTTTAATTGCAGTAATATATACTGTGTGTGTGTGTATATATATATATAGATAGATAGATGTGTGTGTGTGTGTGTGTGTGTGTGTATATATATTTTTTATTGACATTTTAGATTGTTTCCAGTGAGATATTATGAGTTTAATAGTGACGTTGTTATTGTTTACACTACTGTTGCTGCTCTACAAACAACATTTAGCTGAGCTTATATTTAAAAATTTAAAAACAACCAGGTTTACATTGGAAATGTATAGCTGATGCACACTTTAATATTTGTTTATTTATCGCAAGGCTAATCGTCATCACAGTGTTATTGCACATTGCAGATTGTCTGAATATTGTACAGGCCCAATTAGATATTAATTTCTTGACGGGAGTGGTAATACTGCAAGACCTATGCCACTGGGAAAAATCAAGAAAAGCTTTTCCTGTTTTGATATACTGGCCTGATAATTTACTCATCAGTCATTACACATCAGATTTACATTTATTGCTTTGCTGTTTAAGCTTATTGACTCTAAATCTCGACCAAATCTGTGTGGCCTTTACTCTCTCAGGTCTTTTAAATCAAAGCTGAAGACCTTTCTTTTTGATGTTGCCGTTCTTTAAATAATTGTTAATTTCTTACCGCACTGTAACTTTTACTCTCATATTTTATCTGTTTTTATATTTTAAATTGATACAAGTTATATTCAAGTTATATTGTTAAAAATTGGAACTGTATGACAATCTATATGCATATAAAGAGTTAAAAAGTGGGAACGGCAAGGATTGTGGGTGAATTCGTGTATAAAGCGACGACTTATACATTGTCCCATATTAGCATCTTAAAGTCTCGTATTTTATCTGTTTTTATTGTTTTTAACTGCTCCTTAATGTTTTATGTAAATCACTTTGAATTGCCCTGTTGCTGAAATGTGCTGTATAAATGCAGCTGCCTTGCCTTGAACAAATATGTACTGAACTTTATGTATACATTTCTAACACAAAATGCAGATTTTATATCAGAGCATGTTAGATCAGTGCAATACTTCAGTTAGATTTTGGTTAAGATCTTGGTAAGAGCAGGTGCCATGGGGACATTAGTGACCATGTGCTGTGGTTACCATAGCTACTGCTCTTTGGACCCTGTCCTTGCAGGATGCCTTAACCATTAAGGGTGTAAGTGATCGTATTAGGCACTTTGTGGTCACCTCATTTTGTTATTAATGAAGTGGAAAATGGCTATTCCACTGATTTGTTCCCCAGGCCCTGGTCACATCAGTTTCAAGGCTGGTTCATGCTAAATTAACTTGCAAGTAACTTTGTTGCACACTACCTAAAACCTGAAATAACATGGATGCTGCAGCAAGACCTCCATGCAGGGCTGGTTGAACAAAAAGGAACTAAATTGATTTGTGAGTTCTAGAGAAATTCCTGATTGTTATCTCAGTAACTTGGCCTACATTACATTTCTGCAACAATTAAAAAATACTTAGGTGGTAGTAATAATAATAAAAAATAATTTATACTTGTATTGATCCCCAGTGGGGAAATAACAATTTGAACATCATGAACAAATGTAGAGCTGTCAGAGTGAGTCTGCTGCCAGCTGGACCAGCACCCTGAGCGGTTGAGGGGGGGGGGGAATACAGTGCCTTGCTCAAGGACCCCTGGCAGTGCCCAGGAGGTGAAATGGCATCTCTCCAGCTACCGATCCACATTCCATACTTTGGTACGTACAGGGACTTGAACCAACGACCCTTCTGTTCCCAACCCAACTCCCTACGTACTGAGCTACTGCCACCCCAGTTTGTAGTTTTTGTACTCTATTCTTTTTGTTCTCTCTTTTTTTTTTTTAAAGACTATTTTTTGTTATTTTAGGCCTTTATTTGATAGGACAGCTTAGACATGAAAGGGGAGCGGGGGAATGACATGTAGCAAAAGGCCGCAGGTTGGAGTCGAACCTGCAGAGGCTGTGGCGAGGACGGAGCCTCTGTACATGCCACATACCACAGTGAGCTACCCAGGTGCCCCGTACTCTCTATTCTGAATGAATACCAGTGTCGCTGTATCATTTTACTTGTTCTGTTTATCAGTCTTTAGCTGAAGGCTGTGTTTGACACTTGAGAGGCTGAGATTTGTTTTGAGGATATTTTGTTTTCTTCTTTTGGATCCTTCATCTCCTGGGTTTCCGTACTGTGGCACTGCATTGGGCTTACCTTTTTTTCTGTTCCCACAGGCTTGATACATGTTTGTCTCCACTCACCTGCTGTGACTCATCAGCAACCTCCTCATCTTTTCACCCATATGATATTGGCTGAGAGTTGTGATCGTTATCATTCCCAGTCCCATTTTCTGTTTTTTTTCTGCTAGCTCTTTTACCACTGTTGGTCAGCCTGGTTGGCTTTGGATGAATAACTGGTAGACATTGCCAAATGGCTTCAAAGTTCAAAAGACCCTTTGGTGAGTTTACGAAGTGGGAAAATACAAATGATTGACCAAGGTGTGCCTGGAGCTGTGACGTGAGCTTTCTGGTGTGTACAGTTTCATTAGTTTTAAAAAATATGTATGCAAAATTTACCAAACAAGGGCACACTTCATATGGTGAAGGAGTATTTCCATAGGTGTCCAGTTTTATGCCCTCTGGTGTGCTACCTCATTTCAAAGAGGTGTGTAGCAGCTAGGCTAGTTATTAGGTGTGTGCAAAAAATCGATTCGTATTCGAATTGCGATTCAAAATCAATTCATAGAATTCCAAAAATCAATTGTTTTCTTTTTATTGTATGTCTACTGCAATCACATTATAGATAGATAGATAGATAGATAGATAGATAGATAGATAGATATATATATATATATATATATATATATATATATATATATATATATATATATATATATATATACACAGTGTATATATGCATATATATGTATGTGTGTGCTGTATGTATATGTACTATACATACATACATACATAGATACACACATAGATACACACATATATATATATATATATATATATATATATACACACACACAGTATGTGTGTATGTATGTGTGTATATATGTATGTATGTATGTATGTATGTGTGTGCTGTATGTATATGAACTTTACATACAGTACATACTTGGGAAAAGTAACTGTTTACATACTGTGAATTGTTTTTGATTTGAATCAAATCGTGACTTTTTCTGACTCGTACATGCCTACTAGTTATGTAAAACGGTTGTAAATTATAATAACTTGTCAAATGTAATTTTATCCTATTTAAATAGGACTTTAAAAAAATATATAATTTACAAGTTGCTCCACTGTCTGACAGCCATTTTATTATTTTCTAGAGAGAGAGCAGGACTGCAGGTTGGCATATTGATCATCTTGAAGTACCTCTGTTGATGCCCTTGTCACTAAGACAATGACCAAGACACTACTGTCTGTACCAGCAGCAAGGACTGTGATGGTGTGATTAACCTGAGCTTTAGCCTTTCTGTAAAGAGAGGAAAGTGAAAACAAATTTCAGATTTATGTTAACAGTATCACAAAAAAGTAGATTTGCTTTATCTACAATGCAAATCAGAAACAATCTGCAGGGGTGCACTGCTTTGTACATATGTACATTTGTAGGTGGTGACAAATGTATCTCTAGATTGTACAGGCTATAAAACAATTTTCAGTTTCAATGTTGGTCTTGAAAAATAAAGGAGAGACACCTAGGCTACCTTTGAAACTGGGCTATTATAATTGCTACACAAAAAAAAGTCATACTTTTTCAGGAAGAGGTACTTATAGCTCTCATGAGATACCTCAGGCCTTGGGTGTAATTATCCACTCATCTTAAGACTTAATCTCATGGTCCAATACTATTTTTTTCTTCATGGTACCGATTCTGATACCTGAACTTGCATATCAGCCGATATCGAGTACTGATCCGATACCAGTGGTTCATATTTTATGTTTTAACAGCTGTATACTACTATTCCTGTATGAATGTGATATGATTTCTGTCTGTGTTGTTGTTCTGGCTCTGGTTAAACTCTTTGTGAAACATGAACAAACACAAACAATAAATGCCACAGAACTTTCTTTTAATATCCAGTTTGACAGTCAGTTGTAAGGAAAAAATAACATAAATAAACTGCTTTAACATAGATTTTCTTTAGGGCTTTATTATGTGGTATCAGATTGGTGCATAAACTCCAGTACTTCCCAATACCGTTACCAGCGGTTTAGGCAGTATCAGAGGCGACACCGAGACTGGTATCGGAACATCTCTACTGATAACATATACCTAAAACTCTAAATGTTCCATACAAATTTGTTTTTTCTGGTACCGAAATACAGTTTATAGTACTATATACACATTTGTGTGAAATTGTATTTTTTATTTATTATTATTTTTCTTTATTTTTTTGGATTGTCTTAGTGAATTGAAAGCTTCCTTGAGCTCAGCTAGAACATCAGATTTCAATGCCATAATGGGTTTAGGTCTTTTTTTTTTGTTTTTATCCCTTGGGACTCATAAATCCCAAAGAGTTATTGTTTTTTTGTGATGCCTATTATATCATAGAAATTTATTTGCACAGTACATAAACCCTTCTTCTAACAGCGGGAAAGCAGCATATGTTTCCAACTTGCTTCCGCCCTTTTTGAAAGGCAGGATGGGAGCAGCCATTGCCCCATCCTGGGCCATGAATATCCCACACTTAAAAATAACCACAGGACCTGGTGGGATGATGATTGAGACATCAGCAAGGGTCGGCCACCCACTATCGAGCATGGTTTCCTAAAACCTGGCTGCCAGTCCTTACCGGTTTGTTTAGTTGCGTCAAGGACATTTTGGAAAGGAATTTGGCTCTGGTTGTTTAGGAAACAACAAAGAATAACTTCCTGTTGGAGATGTATTGGCTGACAGAGCAGGGCGACGCCACCATTGGCCTTTGTGTACCATGTATACCAGGAACTAGAAGTAGATGTGTTTAAGGGCCACATTATGTCTGTTGCACGTATTATGCAGTAGTCATGCCCATCAAGTTGTATTACATTTTGTGGGCTTTATGAATAATTGTTTTCAGAGGTGTGGTTCTTTTTAGTGAAGCTTCAACCACGTCTTAGCAGTCAGAATATGGGTTGGATTCTCCATAAGACATGAAAGCAGTGAGACAGTAAGTAGCAGAGCAACTTCAGGAACAAGCAAATGTTTGGAGGTTAAACCAATAATACACCAATACAGCAGATGTTGCAACATAAGATTACAAGAACAATTATAATAATGTTCACAGATTCAAGTATATTTTAATGAACCAAAAAGTCTCTGGTGGTCCCTGCAGATGCAGACATCGCTCTCTCTCTCTCTCTCTCTCTCTCTCTCTCTCTCTCTCTCTCTCTCTCTCTCTCTCTCTATATATATATATATATATATATATATATATATATATATATATATATATATATATATATATACACACACACATATAATATTCAAGACCATAACAAAATAGACAAACTATAGACCCAATAAACATATAAATGACAACACCATAAACCCATCATGCATGTTTTTTTTCTACCCAGCACAGAGCCCTATAGGAGCCCTCCAGAAACCTTCCCCATTTTCCTGTGTTGACATCCAGTCTGGCAAACCGTTTGTATGATCTTTTTAAACGCCACCACACTAGCCATCTCACAAGCCCACTCTTGGATTGACGGCACCCCTTCATTTCTCCATTCTCTTAAAAAAATCTGTCTGGTTATCATTAGACTAGTTTGGACCGCTCTTCTTATGTGCTTATCTATTCCGCTGAGGATTGATCCAACTCCTAGAACAAATAATGTTGGGCTGAATGGAACCTGGGTCCCTGCAATCCGACATAGGTTATCATGTATCTCAGTCCAAAATTCCTGGACCTTATCACTGGAGCATAGGACATGAAGTAATTGGGCTGTCAGTGTTTCTATTGTTCATCAAATTGCTCTGAAAGTAATCCCAACGATAACTTCCGTTGTGATTATAGTATATAGTGTAGACTCAACTGTCCACTTGAGTTTGAATGATTTTTTTAAAGCTATATATTTAGAGTTATTGTTATCGTTCTTGGTGTGGACGGCCTTTTAGGGTGAAAAAATAATGTAATGTAATATGTTATGCCGTAAACCGTTTAAATCTGAGTATGCGCAACTCACAACTGCAGTCAACTTACATCGGGAGAGACAACTGCAGTGGCTTAAAACACCTGCCAATGTCATATTTTACGGAAATAGTTCACTGAAACGTTTCTGAAAACATTTTAAGCGAGAAATAGGCCATGCAGTTGCTGAATCTGTCTTCATTTCAGATCGACAAAAGTCAGTTTGAAAGATTTTTGTCATCTTAGGACTGGACAATCAAATATCACAATATTTTTGACCAAATACCTTGATATCGATACCGCAGCGATATTGTTCACACTTTCACAAAATATTTACACAATGAGATTTTTTATAAATAATCATCAGTAATGTGGATATAATGACTAAATGGGTAAAGCCAAGAAAATTACATCACTTTACTGTAATGCAGCCTTTAAAACAGGGTAAGACAACACTTATGCCATATTACAATATCCAAAATCTGAGACAATATCTAGTCTCATATCACAATATCGCTATATTGCCAGCTCTACTTCTACTGGATAGTCACCTCGCATTTAACAGATTTATTTGCATAAAGATGGGCATTGGCCAGCTTTCTGGTGCGTAAACAGTAATATATATATATATATATATATATATATATATATATATATATATATATATATATATATATATATATATATAAAATAAGTTAGGATAAAATGAGCAGTATAACAATGTACATATATATAACAATGTAAATGTTGTAATATGCTTGTCCACAAGACGTTGAAATACATGAGTGGATTGCAAATTTGTTAAGCAGTCCATGCCAGAAGGCCTCTTTCTTTTTAACATCAGTCTTTTTTTACTACCAGTCATTGTTAGTTCCCAAAACAAATGTGACTAAATCTCCAAAGAGTAACAGGAATTGGTATTTTCATCCTATTCCTCTTACAAATGTTTTTCATAATCATTATTTTATAAAAGTTTTGTGAAACAATTGGGTTTAAGCTCGGGTGATGATCTCTACCTTGTGAAAACAATATCTTTTTACCACTTTTTTTAATCTGGCTATTGGAAAGAAACCACAAATTCCTAAACAACTAAACCTGAAATCTGACAAACACAACAACACGTTGATGCTCACTTGTAATCAGTTAAACAACAAAGATCTCTCTGCGTGTCTCCTGGAGCCAGGCTTGGGAAGACAGCTTCTGCTTAAATAAAAACTGTTGAAATGAATTCCTGTACTGTAGGTAGTTCAGGAAACTCTGCACTCAGAACACAGAAGGAGTTGCAACAGGATGAAACTACCTGAAGTGGTTAGGTTAGTATTTATCTTCAACGTTCCACTTCTGGGATTGCTCTGTTGCCGAGGAAATATTTCACTCATTTAGGCCGGAAATCCGTTGCCTTGGGCTTCCTTCGTTTTGGCATTTTAAACTCAGGTTGATTTATGACGACTATCGTTAACCTTTTCTCAGCTCTCTGCAGGGTAAATCCAGACAGCTAGCTAGACTGTCTGTACAATCTGAGTTTTCTGTTGCACGACTAAAACAACTTGTGACCGTACAACATGTTCCACCAAAACAAGTCCCTGCACAAGGATGTTTTGCAGAGATGACGTTGCTCCATACGGCACTCCAAACGATCAAGATTGGTTTAAAGAAATACCAATAAACCAGAGCACGTTTTTCTCATATGCCGGAATGCTGTGGGGAATAGCCAGACCCAAAATGGCAAAGCAAGACTAGGGTTAGGTTGAACCATTATATCTAGAAATGTTTTAACTTAGTTTGCTCAATAGCAGTCATTGTAATAGAGACATAAAATGCTACAGTCACAGAGGAACAATTCTCTACCTAATGTGTGACAGTCGATGCAATCTCTGAGGGACTTCTAATTATGACAATGGAGCTGGTGCATATCATGCTCCAATTACTATTTCTGACAGCTCTATTTTGAATCAGCATACAACAGGCTTCCCTCCTTGTTAAGCACAAGCAATGAAATCAGTTACTGCTGTTCCACAACCGCAAAATCTGGTCTTATGAATGTTTTTGTACAAATGCAACTGAGAACCCCACAATTGTTGAGCAACAGCCACTGTTTTTGTTAACTGTCTGGCCTGTGAAATGAAAAACACTTTGTGACCACACAAATGTTGGGCCCACTGAAAGCCTGTGCCCGCCCCCAGATGTAATCCTCTTTCATAGGAGTGATAAGAGAGAGAGATGATCCCATAAAAAGGGGTTTTCTCTTCCAGTGTTTTCAATGACCGCAGTCTGTGCAGTGCAGATATTTTTGGCCTCGTGAAGGGAGTGTGACGAAAAGTGATGTGGGCAGCTGTGTTGTTTTTACCCACATGCATACACCTACATTTAATCATTTGCATGTATATATAACTCAGGGTTAAAAATAAACCCTGCACGGACGTCCTGCAGGCTAAATCCTACGTGGTTGATTATGGTCCTGGTGATTAGGGCCAAAACCCAGAAGCATTGGATTTTGAAACCGTCAACTACAAAAAGTTGGCATTGAATGTCAATTTTAGACTGTATTTTGATAGGCAAAGTTTTGTTTAGGGGTGCTTGTGTCTAGACAACATTTCAAAGTTAAGTAGTTTGGCAAGTTTATATTTCTCAAAGCATGATATTAAAGTAAAATCGTTACTGAAACTGATCATATTAGTACTAGTATTGAAAAATGTCAAAACAAAATCCAGTCATACCAGTGATGTAGAATACATAACCGTCATACTGTTTCCATTCCCACTATTCCCACATGTACAGGTCAGCAAAATATGTAATATATACAGTACAAAACTACATATTTGTCACACCTTTAAACCAATTTTGTTAAAATGTTATCTTAAGGTAAGCTGTTACTCTATTAAAACAACAGAAACAGCCATGTAATAAGTAAAGAAAAAATATATTGCGTGCTGGATTAAAAAAAGGCAATATGTAGCACAGTGTGAGCTATGCAGATCAAGTGAGATAAAACCAGAGTAACTATTGTTTTAGCTATGTTTTGCAAAAGCACAGTGGAACCATTTAAGCAACTGTGCTTGAAGTCAATGGATGAAGCCATGGTGGCGTAGTGGTGGGTCTCCAATGCCTGTAGATGTACTGCTCCTATTACCGGTGTAGACATGAGGGGTCTCAACAACATAGGTCGACTGAGCTCAGATCATCACTCATATTCCATAATCTATTATGATGGTCATTTATACCTTTTGCTGATGTAGGATCAGTTCTTAGACCACATGGGCATCTAAACGTCCCAAACTGGGTCCATCCAAGATCCATCAGTTCTGATTTCCTTACATACTTTAGATATGAGTCACACCAGTGTTATGGAAGTCAGGAAAGCACTGTGCCTGGACATGCTTGGTATGTTTGAGCATGCTGCTCATTTTGAATAAAAAGGGTAATGGCGCCCTCTATTGTTCTTGAACAGACACTGTTATAATCATGGGATGCGCTGAACCTATTGAGGTCGCCTATGTTATGTATCTTTTATTCGACCCCACTCTAGATTTTTTATTTTTTTATTTTAAAGCACACTGCATACTGTCAAGACTTACTGCATCCAAACATTTTCTTGAGGTTGGACCCCTAAGCCCCCTGCCAAATATGTGCACCTAAGTCTTACACAAAGCTATGGAAAACAAGACTTGTTTAGATGCACATTGAAGAAGATGGTTGCTAAACACTGCAAAAAAGAAACCACAAAAAGTTATTAATTGTGGAGTAGAGCTAATAAAAGAGCTCAGCTGGAAAAATGTGTTTGATTTTAACCCAATATACTTAGAGTCATAGGCTTATTTAAGAAGACACATAACTTGCAGCTCCAACAGTTGGACTGGCCTCATGGTTGTTTTATACCTTTTTAATTGGAGATCATGTTTTGAGAAAGCCAAAAGATGTCTTAATTCCATAATATCTGTAATTGTATTGGCAGCTATCTATTGAGTTGGTGTCATTTGACTCCATTATTTCCTGTGTAATTGTGTAATGGGCAAGAAACATGAGACAACTTTGAGGACTTTGCGCACACATCTGTGCAAATACTTGTTCTGTCATGCCAATCCTGTTTTCCAGAATTCAGGAACAAATTTAGGAGAGCTTTTATGAAGCAGAGTTTGTCTCATATGTCTTCCAAAATTACTGGACCTACTGCTCACAGAACTCTTATGGGATGTAGCCTAGCACAGAGTGTACATTTGGTTTCCAAATCCCCCTCATCTGTCAAAAAACTTTAGATTTTCTATCTTGAAGGATAGTCTAATCTCCCAACAGACACAGCGTAGCACATGAATGACAGCATTCCAACACAGAATGAATTGGAAGATGCTTCCATAAAATTGTCCAGCATGCAGTCCTTTTTTTTTTTTGTGTTCAAGTTTGCACTACTGTTACCAATAAGTCAATTGCCACCACTAGGTCTGCAACTAATGCTTTTTGTAATCATTGATTGATCTTTCTATTATTTGTTTTACATTATTTTTCTATTATAGCCTTATTGTTTAGTCAAAACATAATCACAAATTAGTCATTACCTAAGTGATGCCTTCAAACTGCATTTGAGTCAATATGCGTTTGTTTTTTGGATCAACAGTTTAGAAACCCAAATGTATCCAGTTTCTAATGATGAAAAAACAGGACATGCTTATATTTGAGAAGCTGGAACCAGAAAATGTAATACTTTTACTTTGAAAATGATTTATACAGTAATCTATTATAACATTTTTCATTACATTTCTGTTAATTAACCAGTCTTTCAATTAAATAGTACATTTACACGTCTAGTTACCTCTAGCATTTCCTTAAGAGAGACTTAAACATGGTCAACAAAGGGCACCAGCCTTTTAAATACCATTCCCTTCTGACAAGCTGTAAGGCAATTTGAACATAGTTTTTTGCTTCATTTTCTTCATGGGGCAGCTGTAGCTCAGTGCTAGACCAGTTGTCTGTTGTAAGGTTGGTGGTTCAATCCCTGGCCCTGCAGTCCCATGTCGAAGTGTCCTTGGGCAAGACACTGAACCCTGACTTGCTGCGCCATCGGAGTGTGAGTGTTTATCTGATGAGCAGGTGGCACCTTGTACGGCAGCCTCAGCCACAGTGTATGAATGTGTGTGAATGGTTCCTGTACTATGTAAAAGCGCTTTGAGTAGTCCTGCTACAAACAAGTACAAAGAAATACAGGCAAAACAATAAACAATAATTATAAGGTGAAAGTAGAATCGTCAAATAAAGGTATTTTAAAGTATATTTTAAAGTGCCATGATACAAGAAAACAATATTGCAGTGTAAGTGACGTTAAAATTAAATTGAATGTGTAATTGGAGTAGTAAAGCAAGATGGAGTAGTAAACCACTGGCTTTGAAGCTAAAAGCATGTATTGCTTTGTACAAAAACAAGGCATCACTGTTGTTATATATCCACTGTTTATATTTGTATATTCAAACTGGTCACTGGACACAAGTTCTTTTCTCACAAACTTCAGTCCATAAAATTCACTCATACATCCTCTGGGTGGAGCCATATAGTCACTGATAAATTCAGCTTAGCTGTAGATTTACTACACAGGTTTAGTAACAATTTCTCCTGAAACAAACAATTTTTTCTGAGAGTTGTGTGTCATAAACATAATATTAATACAGTGGATTCTACCTTTGTAGTACACAGCTGTAAATTAAGCTTCCTGAGTATGGACTTTTGGATGACTTATTGCTATTATATAGGCTGTTAAATGCAAGGCGTGATATGTAACGTTACCATGCAAAGCAACAACTCTGCTATTTTTTTTTTACATCACATATTTAACTGTGGTTTGTTTTAAAAGACATTAACACTCATTAGAGGATATGTAAAACCTCTGGGCAAACGAGAGTAGTGAGTTTTTTGTGGTATTTGAGGCAGTATTAAATAGTTTTGCAAAAGCCACATCAAAGAAGTGCAGACTTTCGTCTGGGGTTGATGAAAGATTAGTGCCTATTGTGTCTTGTTCAATCTTTTTCACTATTGTAATAAAGTGAAAGTGGCCAAATGCATATAAAATGTCTATGTATGGAAGTATTTGACTCTTATTAAAACCAATAACTTGTAGATATGGTATTTTGCCCTCTCTTTTTCTGTTCTTGATAGCTTTTTACAAACTACATTTTCCTTTTACCAGATTGACATTACACAGGGATTTTACAAAATACTTTGAGAGAGTGACCAGACCTCCATAATCTTCCCGATCTTTTCATAGCAGGTTGACATCAGGTGCTTTCTTTCAATTTATTTTCTCTAGACCTCTCTAGTACTTTCTGACATAGAGATATTTTTCCAACCCCATGAAAAAAAAACATTCATCCACAATTGGTAGGCTGTAAACTCTCTCTCTCTCTCTCTCTCTCTCTCTCTCTCTCTCTCTCTCTCTCTCTCTCTCTGTCTCTCTCTGTCTTCTCTGTGCAGGCAGGCCTCAGGAAGGGCTTAGAGTAGCTCTGAATGAAGTTGCACTGTGCAGTGTCATAGGTAGGCCTGTGATGGATCATGGCACAGTTGGCCTCCGTCTGTTCTTTCCTGTCTTTGACTAAATAAACGTTTCCCTCTGTGCTCAGTCGTTTATTAAAGCTCCTTTCCGCAATACTGCCATATGCACATCTATCCATCAGCCTTGGTTCTTGTGTGTGTGTGTGTGTGTGTGTGTGTGTGTGTGTGTGTCTTGTCTGGTGTCCAAAATGATTTTGTCGTTGTCTTTCATGCAATTATTTTTTTTAGTCATTCACCATAATGATTGTTCGCACACTTTTGTGATTATGTGCAACATTTACATTTATCTGACTGAGTCTACTATGGTAAATCTTTCGTGATGATTATTTGCCACTCTGTCTACTCTGTTACTAGAATCACAATTTAGGTAAATGTAGTCAGATGCTTGTTTAACTCTGCAGTGTGGTTGCATGATGCTGCTTCAGTAATGATCTCTGTGAGACATTGAGAATGTCATAGTTAATACTCCTCTTGGTATATCTCTGTATTTTTATTTGTAGGTAAAAAGAATAGAATGCCTTTATTGTCATACACAAGTGCAGTACCTGTGCAATTAGATTAAAACAACCCCTTTACTGTGTCGACAAAAAATATAAAAATATAAAACATGAGAATATAAAATATATAAATATAAAGTATAGGTAGTGCAGAGAAAAAAGAGAGGGGGGGAAGGGGGGCTGGTGCATAGTCCTGAGTCCTGAGAGCAACTATATGCATATATAAAATAGCTTTGTATACACATTGTGTGAAAAAGTAGTTAAGTATTAACAACAAATAAATATTGCACTGTAATGAAATGAAATGGTTAAATATTAAATATTGCACTGTATGAAATTGCACAGAATTCCAGTGTCCTTTCAGGTATTATATAACAATATTGCACAGTAGGAGGGAAGAAGAAAGTCCGGGGGTAGGCTGTGGAGTGAAGTCAGTGCATGTGTGAGTTCAGGGTAGTTATATGGGCTTTAGTATCATATGTTTACTTTTATGCCAATCCCTGTAAAGACAGAGGATGGGCTTTAGGATGTGATACGTTTTTGTCCCCTTTGAAGTAGAAAAGACATGTGGAGTCCATTGACTTTAGTGAAACGCTCCCTGTGTGGGATTTAGTCGTACAGTTTATATAGTGGTAGTCTTTACACGTGTCTCTGGTTCAGTCCATTGCTTTTTCTATCTTCACCATCTTTCACACACATGTACACTGCGCTCAGAAAGTATGAGGACACTGACACATGTTTTGTGGCGTTGGATCTGTACTCCAGAACATTGGATTTGAAATGAAACCTGATCAGAGTGATCCAATCACAAGTAGAAGGCTCTAAGTACAAGTGGGAATGCTCCCAGGACGTATTGAGGACACATTGAGATCTGATCACTCAGACCACATTCGAAAGGTGGTTTGGGACATATGTGACCACATTGTTTTAGCAGAGTGTATGTGTAACTACCTACTCAAAGTATTTCTCATTTCTCAAAAAACAAAAGTGAGTCGATTGTTTTGGATGTTGTTATCATACTCCTGGTGATCGCTGTTTTTGTTCCAGTGCTGCCTGCTCTCATATCCCCTGCTGTCTGGAGCTCTGTACCATATCATATTTTTAGTTTAATAAAACGTTCAGAAATTCATGAATATAAAGAATATTACTACAGATATTCCTGTTCTTACTTTGCAATAAAAGTCCTCCATTATTCGTTATTTAAAAGCTTAAATTATGAAGCAGCAAAATCAGGAAATATTGGGTTTTTATTAGCATAAGTCCTATAAGTGAACATGAAACGTAATTTTTTTTCTTTCTTTCCTGCCCGACCGACTGCAGTGTTTTTTTCATTCGTCATCACATGTTTCTAATGATTTATGTGAGTAACAACTGGCTTTTAAATTTGCTTATATATATCCTTTGTCATCTTCCCTGGTGATGATGTGATGATCTTGTCTGATTTTTAGAATCATTGTCCTGATGCATTATCCTAAGTTTTCATGGGCTGTGTATAAAAAGGGTTTCTGTGTGTAACACAGAGTTTTTCCTGCATGCCTCTATGACATGTAGACCACCAATCACCAGCATTTTTAGATCTTGGTTGAAGTAGGCTGCAAGCTAAATGGCTCACTGACACTTTATAAGATTTACTCCTTAGGTATTGAAATTGTGTATTAAAAGACAAGGCATTTTTCGATACTCTATACCAAGGAGAAAAAAAATATTGAAGCTGGTACCTTGCCCTAATTACAGGTCGGTTAGGTGTAACCGAACCACAGTGACCCTTTCTGTCTCCTAGCCAGTGCTCAGTTCCCAACCCGCTAGTTGCTCATCGTTAATACCTGTATATTATATTAAGACATGTTTAGCATTCATTTTGGAACTGGCTGTGTAAACTTATCACTGGATAATCTAAATGAACACCAGTAATGCAGGCATCATAATTACTCATTGAAGCAGCTACCATACTATGATTCAGGAATAGACTAGCTACTGATTTACAGGGTTTCTGCAGAATATTATATTACATATAACACCTGTATCACACGGTGAAGGAATACAGCCCTGCTCCCACAGCTTCACTTGGGTGGGTTTGGACCAATGGAGGAGACAGATCTGGTTTTGATTTACTATTACATAAGCACCTTGAGACTAGTTGTTTTTGAGACTTTTGCTTTGTAGGAAAAAAGCTTAGGAAAATAAAATAACAAACAAGAGAGTGGATCCAAAAGCAAATGTTGTGTCAACAGTTCTCGTGGTGGTTGGCTTTTACTCACAGCGAAGGCCATTTTATCTAGCCACCCCTCAAACCCCTAACTGTCCTATCTCAGCGCAATTAGTTGGAGGTGAATGGGTTTAGATGGAGGGTTGAGGGGGAGCTGGTTAAAATTGGAGCCAATAACAGTCCGCCTATTATGGAGAGGACCCCCTTAAATGGTGGCTAAACAATGTACCTAAAGCTAACAGCAGGCATTGATAAGAGGCATTTGCCAGGGAGATGGACTTAAACTAGCAGTGATGGGGTGAGAAGAGGTAGGTGAAAGTGGAATTGAGGTGTTTGAGGATGGACCTACAAAGAATCCGCCAGTCACAACTGAGGGGCCCAAAGCATGTGATTATTAATTACTGATGGCTTCCCAGCCTTTGAAAATCAGGGGGCCGCAGACATCAGATGTGTGGAAGAGGCAGAGGACCGAAAGGCCTGTCATTACCATCACAGAAACAATGCTTGAATTTGGCTGTCATGCATTTTTGCCTAATTGACTGTTTTGATGCAAGTTTTTTTTTTCCTCTCTATTTTGTTTTTGAGGGAGCAATGATGCCTCCCCAGTCTTGGTGAGGAGAACTTGGTGGGCTTTCAGCTTCACCCAGCAAGAACCTTCCGGAGGTTCTTTGATGGGAAGAAAAGCCACTGGAGACCTTAGGGGCCTCATTGACCTCCATTTATGTATCGGCACCATAACGTAATTTTTGATTCCTGACAAGAAATGAGTGAGGAGGAGTAGTGCATGAAAGGCATACAGTGTCTGTAAATGAATGTATGTGCTATGTGTGTGTGTGTGTGTGTGTGTGTGTGTGTGTGTGTGTGTGTGTGTGTGTGTGTGTGTGTGTGTGTGTCTGCAGGGTGGTACTTTTTGTGTGTGTGAGGCTGCAATGAAAGGGGGAGGCCAGGGACCCACAAACCACATGAGGGGTCTCCTAATTTGCATAATTAACTGTTGACACTAACTGTGCTTAATGAAGGCCTATTGAAGTCATTGACCCTTTTACACAGCCAGCCCCTGGGAATGAGACAGAGGGTCTCCCGACAAAGGTTAAAACAATGTGTTAACTTCCGACAAACACGCCCCAAAGCCTCAAAGTTTCATGTGCCATGGAAGAGGTTATGGCACAGAACGACCTGCGATTTCCCAGACCTAAAATACCACCAGATGTTTGGCTTTGGTGTCTCATCCCTCAATTATTTCTTTATTCTACAGAATTTGCTCAATCGCCAATTTTCTTTGATAAGCAAGCACATTTTAAGTTGCGTAACAGTATCAGTGCAATTTTAGATGAGTACTTCTTTCCAAGGAACATTGATTGCACAGTATTTTGCAGAAAGGTTACACAAAAGATTGTAAGCAATAGTGATTTCTATCAGTCTGTAATGTTTTTTGAAGAAATGTTACTCGTATGGTAAGAGGGAAGGTCTACTTCCTTAATTGTTGTCTTCTTTTCTTGATGTAGGTCTTGTTAGATGCATTATTTTGTTATTTAATCTATTATGTTTTAAAGAAAACAATGTAATATCCCAAACTATTGTTAATAGTTGCCAAAAAGCATTTTTGACCCTCCTCTAGGCCTGCATGGTTAATCGTTATAAAATCTCAATCTCAATTCACCCAGTTCACGATTTAATTTTTAAATAACATTGAGTCATTTTGTCGATTGTCATTTAATTTTATGAGCCAACTGCATCACAAACACTACTACTTCTGTGAGTTTTAAACATAGATAACATAGATAACATAACATGTATAAAATTGGTTTTAAAGCGCTCCCAAGCGCTGCAATGCTTTCCCTTCTTGTCATTGAAGCCTCTATGTTTACAGGCTTGTAGTGATGCACAATGTTCTATAGGCGCCAAAAGAAATCGGCTTGATACTGAAATATTGTTTTGTTTTCACCATGTTATAAATGTAAGTCTATAGCATATTGTATGTAACTAAAAAAAAACAGGACCGCTGTGATTACACATGAATTTACTGGTATGTACAGTATTATAATGTTGTTTGTAGGGAACATGTCTTTGGGTTGCATGTATACGTCTATTATTAAAGAAGGGTGGTACCAGCCTTTTTTTTTGGTCATTAAAATGCCAGAAATCAAGTGAAAGCCAACAGTGTGTAAACTAGAGGTGTATGTGGTTTGAGAGGGCTGTGGCCTGTGACTCTGTTGTGGAAAACACACGTTAACAACACTGACAGGCCACTTAGCATATGGCTGTGATCCCTTTAAATACAGCCCTGTAAATAAGTTTCACTGCTTAGTATTTCTGTTGAAAAAAATTAGCAACATCTTAACCTACATTTTCACTATATCTCATGAATTTTAAGGAATCTGTCTCAACTGGACATTGAACGGTCCATCTGGTTACGAGACACTGAAAAGCTCTTCCTGACCTGGGAGGACATACTGTAGCAGCAGAGGAAAGATGTTAAGGCACCATGTTATTTTGGCTTGCAATAAGGAGACAAAAGGCATCTGCCATCAATGAGTTGTCAAATGTCCCCACACTTATACACAATCCAGCTGTCTTTGTCTTATGACTAATTTCTTCTTATGCTGCTGAAACCACTTGGTGTCTCTTAATGTTTACCTATACTCAAGGGTCATGACGCTTCCTTTCCTGAAATTGTCCCACTGTTTGTGGTTCCTATTAATGGCTTTTCCATTTTGTTGGTCTTAAAAGCTTCCAGAGGCCTATCACCGTCCCTGTTTAGGGTTTGTGAAACAGAGGGATTTTATTTCCATGTCTATAGTTTGGCATAGATTCCCAAAAAAAACTTTTCACTTCATCTTCCTCTCTGCACACCTCGACATGTTCAACAAGGTCATTGGGGATGTTATGAATAATCATTGTAGCCTGGCCTTTTTGTAGGCTGTGATGTGAGGAATAGTTCTCTCTATTACAGAATCCAAGATTTTCCATATCCTGTGAGAATCTATTTGCATTGAAAAGGCTTTTCCAGTTTGCCCCTCCCCCACTCATCAACCTAATTCATTGCTACCACACAATGTATAAAAACTGATTTATTGTTTGATTGGTCCCCATCAGGTTTTTTTTTTGTCTCAAAGGGGCCTAGAAATGGTTGATGGGGAGGGGTCTTTCACATTTAATGACAATGTCCTTAAGCTTGGAACTTTCCCACACTTGTTTCAGGGTGAATGGGGCCCTTAGATTTGTTTTTATCAAAAATGGAGTTAGTCGTCGATAGATAGATGCTGTATGAAAATGTGGCATAACTGATCTAAGTGGGACAAGTACCCTCCCCATCCACCCACCCTTTTTATGTCTATGAGATGGGGCGCCCCCCACCCCCCTTGGTTCTTGCACACTGATTTCAGGGCCTTCAAAAGGGGGCCCCTCAAGCTTTGATCCTCTACATGGGTGCAGAAAAACATCTTTTTGCCCTACACTGTGCCCAGTAAACCAAAGTTTTGCCGCCGCTGTATGCTAATGTAGCCAAGCAAATCACCCTTCCCGGTTACAAGATTTATATACCATAATGGCACCCAGTGGTACCCCCTCAACCCCTCAATTCTGTGGCCCCCTTATCAACCCTTTGGATGTCCCATGGAGCAAAGGTGTCTTCTCTCTGTGAATGCAACTGCCTTGCCACCACCTCAGCTTCTTGCTTTCTTCTACAAAAAGAGGGTAACATGAAAACTTAATGCTGTCCCCATCATTCTCTACCTAATGTACTTTTCCAGTAAATGTCATGACACACACAGGAGCTCTAAGGTAGGGTCCAGACAGATAAATGTGTCTGGGGAGGGGGTGGCCTCTTAGTCCCCTCAGCATGTCTATTGGACCAGCTTCTTTTATATTATATTTATCCTACCAATATCTTGCCCGTCAAACCCTTTTCATCTTTTACCCTTCTTTCTTTTAAAATTTCAAAAAAAATCCACATCGATGTATCCTCCCTTATTTCGCTTTTCTCCTTTTCAGCCTGATGAAATTTCAATTTTAATGGTGTGTGTGGGTACACGGAGGTTATGAACTTTGATGAGGGGACATTCGTGCATTTGTAAGAAACAAAGTGTAAGCAGTAAGCTATGGGGAAACCTTGTCAACCATAGTTTACACTATGGCCCACTCCTGGCCCCTCTTAATGGGACAAACATGGAGCTTGTGCTGTGCTGGTTGAACTCTTCAGAGCTCTTGTATCTGTACCAGGTACCATGTGAACTCTTTTCTGGCTTGAGGGGGAACATTGTCTTTGTAATAAAAGGGCAGTAACAAACAAAAATCAATTTGAGTTAAACTAAATATGGTCACACTTTCCTTGACATTTTCTACATAAGAGTGACATAACTGTCATGAACATACATCTGCACAATTATGGCCAAAATGATAATCACGATTATTTTTGATCAATATTGAGATCACAATTAATTATCACGATTATTTGAGGATTTTAACCAAAACAAATTTTTATTGTCACATAGGCTCTTTATAACTGCTTTCACATCCATCCAACCATTTTCACATTGTGCTAAATTCTTCTTGCGTTAAAGTTGTATGTTACATACACACATACAGCTGAAATACATGTAAATGAAAATTATCTGAAATAAATAGCCTAGAATATATATAAAAAAAAAAAACTTATCTCTGAGAAAGCTCCTTCACTTGTTTTTAACAATAACTGATTAAAAGAGCTAGGGAGAGAGGGGGAGAGAGGGGGACAGAGTGACGGCTGACTCATTATGAATGGGTCCAGCATGGGTCTAATGGCGGGTCAGCGGAGTTACACACGTGTGTGTAAAATGTCTGTCATATTTTTATGAACTATAATATTCTGGCCTTGGGTCACATCTCTCGCCCAGGTCCATCAGCTCACACGCTATTATTCTACGAGCTGAAGTTGGTTGCATTCAATAACTTCTTCTGTGGTTTTCACTATGGCCGCTTCAATAGCAGAGTTACAAGTGGAAACACTGGTACAAATACAGGTTTGCCTCTCATTCTTAACAATATACAGCTGTGTTAATAAAATGTAAAACTGTGGACAAATGTCAGAAGTGTGGACCGGCGCTGTCGCTGCTGTGTCTCTCCATGTTGTTGGAGCCGTGTGTGAGTGAATGTGGGCGGGGCTGCGCGGAGAGTAAGAGGAGAGATCCAAACACAGGCACGACTTTACAGAAGAAATGGGTCATGTAATGCAAAATGAAACCATATCGATATAAACATTGCTTTGTTCCTGAAGAGGAAGCGGATGCGAGGACATTAGGTGCACCGGTGCAATGTAGGAAAAATGTTAGTCGCACCCTAGAGTGCTGTGAGCTAACCGACACTAACTAGCACTGGTCACTGCTGTTGTCTGAAAAACAACACAGACAGGACAAAATGTTTCGTTTACTGGTAAACCTTGTGACCAACGTATGACCGACTGCTATCTCCTCCGGGACTGTCTACCTATCTAAAAACTAAGCTGCACTGTCCTGACACAGTCACGATGTGTTATGACACGTTCATGACAGTGTCATGTCACTTTTATGTAGATACCTTCAAGTAGTGTAATCTTAAATATTAGGGGTGGGAAACCCTTGGCACCTTTCAAATCAGAAGCCAACGATTAGATTCTAAAAGGATTATCGATGCATCTTAATGCAACAATTTATTTTTGTACATTTTGTTTAGTTTGTTATATATGACATATACAGTGTTTGTCACACACGTTTTAATTAACTGTTTTGTTTACTGATGTTTTTATTTTGTAGTCATTCCGTGCTTAAGCCTTAAACATGCGTGTGAAAGTCACCTTCTCTCCAATTATTGTAATTATATATGCATATATATGTATGTGTATATATGTGTGTATATATATATGTGTGTGTGTGTATATGTATATATGTGTGTGTGTGTGTATATATATATATATATATATATATATATATATATATATATATATATATGTTAACAAAAGTTAGTTTATTTCCACCATTTACACTTTCAAAATAACAGAAAACAAAAATATGGTGTCTGCAAAAGTTTGGGCCCCCTGCAGAGTTTATAACATGCACCGCCCCCTTTGGAAAGCTGAGACCTGACAGTGTCATGGATTGTTCTCAATCATCGTCTGAAAAGACCAGGTGATGTCAATATTAAGGTTTTAAATGCCCAGACTCATCTGACCTTGCCCCAACAACCAGCACCATGGCTTCTTCTAAGCAGTTGAAACTGAAAATAGTTGATGCTCACAAAGCAGGAGAAGGCAATAAGATAGCAAATGGTTTTCAGATGCCAATGTCCCCTGTTTGGAATGTAATTAAGAAATGGCAGTAATCAAGAACAGTGGAAGTTAAAGCAAGATCTGGAAGACCAAGAAAAGTAAGTCAAAACCCACGTTTGACTGCACGATCCCTCCAGAAAGACCTGGCAGACACTGGAATTGTGGTACACCATTCCACTATAAAGAGATACTCGTACAAACAGTTTTCATGGAAGAGTCATCAGAAGAAAACCTCTTCTACGTCCTTACCACAAAAATCAGCCTTTGAAGTTTGCAAATGAACATATAGACAAGCCTGATGCGGAACATGTGGAAACAAGTTCTGTGGACCGTTTTGGCCGCAATGAGCAAAGGTACGCTTGGAGAAGGAAGGGCACAAAATGTAATGAAAAGAACCTCTGTCCAGCTGTTGAGCATGGGGGTGGATCAATCATGCTTTGGGGTTGTATTGCAGCCAGTGGCACGGAACATTTCACACGTAGAAGGAAAAATAGATTCCATAAAATTTTAGCAAATTTTGGACGCCAACTTGATGCCATCTGTTAAAAAGCTGAAGTTAAAGAGAGGATGGCTTCTACAAATGGATAATGATCCTAAACACACCTCAAAATCCACGGTGGATTACATCAAGAGGCGTTAACTGAAGGTTTTGCCATGGCCTTCACAATCTCCTGACCTCAACATAGTTGAAAATCTATGGATAGACCTTAAAAGAGCAGTGACAGACAGCCCAGAAATCTCAAAGAACTGGAAGTCTTTTGTAAGATAGAAGGCGAAGATACCTCAAACAAGAATTGAAAGACTCTTGGCTGGCTACAAGAAGTGTTTACAAGCTGTGATACTTGCCAAAGGGGACAGTACAAGGTATTAACTCTGCAGGGTGCCCAAACCTTTGCAGATGCCATTTTTTTGTTTTCTGTTATTTTGAAAGTGTAAATGACAGAAATGAAATATAACTTTTGTGACATATTATACGAATGTCTAATCTGTCATTTGATGCCTTTTGGAGATTTCCCCATCTTTTCTTGGCTTCTATATGCACATTATTACAAATTTTTACCTGGGGTGCCCAAACTTTAAAGCCCCACTGAGTAAGTGAGTGTGTGAGTGTGTGTGTGTGTGTGTATGTGTATATATATATATATATATATATGTACATACATATACATATGTTCTATTCTAATATAATCCACTTTATATTGTATTTAATTATTGACTTGAACTCAACAGTAATGTTGACCATAACACCTACAGATATTATGGGTAATCTGTTTTTTTAGGCTTTGCCTGCAGTAATTCAGGACTATACTGTCATTGCATTCAAAAAAATCATGTTATTGTTCAGACATATAAAGGACAAACCCTTTTCAATGGCTTTAGGAATGGTTCACTTTGTATACTTTGTGTGTCTGATGTGTGTGCGCATGTGAACCATAGCAGCGGGCACTTACTGCCAAATCCAGATGGTGCTGGAAACAAACAGGGCCACACTATAGGACTGTCTAGACTGGTCCCTGACCAGACAGATACAGCCTCCCATCAAATTAGCGTTTGTCAGATTTATGGTAATGGTTCACAGTCTTCCTGTCAGTGACATCAAGATTTACAGCACTGACACTGCATCCCCACCCCCTAACAAACAAATGCACACATACACATACACACCATCCTCATTCTGAGCACTTTCTTCGTCCCACTCACTCCTACAAATGCACCCTCCACTGCTCCATCCTTTTTTTTTGCCATCCTTCATTTTAAGCCCCTGCTCGTTGCTACTGAACAACTTATGTCCGCCATCAGGCTTTTTTCTATTCAACTGTTAGAAGTTGTGCAAGCGGTTGTGTGTGTACATCAGGGAGGTTTGTAAGAAGTGCCCCAGTCTCTAAAAACATCACAACCCTAGTGGGGAAAAAAAGACCCACCCGGGGTGGCAAAACCACCCAAGCCCCCTCAACCTCACTAACAATGGGTTGTGTCAGGGTTTCCTGTTAATCCTCTGTGATGAAGCTTGAGTGTTTGTGGGGTGAAGGGTTGGGAATGAGGGTGAGGTGGTGGTGCATAGAAGCTTGGGGGTGAGGGAGGGGCGTAGGGCTGTGTTAGGTTGGTGTAGTTTGGGGGTGACAGAGATACTGAGGTGTTGAGAGTTTAGAGGGTGAGGAGCAGAGGCAAAGAAGAGATACATTATTGGTGGTAGTGGAGGACAGACAGAGAGCCCCATGTATGCGGATTAGCGTCGCCCCCTCTTTCATGTCAGTGTTTTTTGGGTGGTAACCCGATCTCTTGGCCCTAGCACTAGTGAGCCCAGTGGGAAAGGCTTCCTGACAGATATCCCGTACATTCTCAGCCCAAATGTTTTTCCAAGGCTGCTTCTCTGCCTTTGATCTGGCCTCCTCCTCAACCATGCAGGGTCACAAGCTGACAGGCCAGACAGTAGGGGTGGGAATCACCAGAGGCCTCACGATATGATAACATCATGGTACTCATGTCACGATACAATATTATTGCGATTTTAAACATATTGCAATATTCTGTGATATATTACAATTTTACAGTTTTTCAACAGTTTTTCCCAATTTCAAATTATGTCCCCAAAAGGAAACTTTCTCAGTGTCTGTTTTATCTAACAAAAGATACATTTATCTGTTTATGTACCTTACTTCAATTGTATTGCTGAAAGGTCAATTGCAAAGAACAAACTGACCAAGACAACAACAGTAACAATGTGATAAAAAAAGATTATGTATAGTCTGTGTTTATCAGACAAATGGCAAAATATATCGAATACTATGCTGTTTGATTTTTCTCTGAGGCCACAGAAAACACTGGAGCTGCTTACAAAAAGGAAGAGAGAGAAGAAGAGTGGAAAGTGGGTCAGTCATTGTTCAAACTTTTTTTATTAACCTTTCAGTCTTAATACCTTATTTCTGAAAGGCTTTCTTGGCACAAAGTTCAGTCTGTCAGTGATCACTCCATTGTTAGAAGTTCAATTCAGCACCACAGCTTCAAATGTAACAGCACTCAAATATGTTTAAAGAACTGTGAAAAGATTCGGAAATGTTCCGGCTTCAGGCAGGCTCCTCCCTTCCTCTGTCCTATGTTTCATATGATAATTATCACTCAAGAAAGACATAGCAGTGATATAACAGTAATGCAGTATGCTACTCTGCTTACTTTTTGCTTTTCATTTTCATCATTTTTGTCTGTTGAAATATCAAATTGAAGATCCGGAGATGCAAATTCAGTTTTAGTAATTAAGTTATCGCAATGCATTACCTCTCCCTTTGCAGTGTGTTAGATGCAGTGTGTTCCAGCAAAAAGCTGGGGGGCGCTGTAACTTCACTCTCTCTCTCTCTCTCTCTCTCTCTCTCTCTCTCTCTCTCTCTCTCTCTCTCTCTGTGTGTGTGTGTGTGTGTGTGTGTGTGTGTGTGTCTCTCCTGTGCGCGTCCAAAGCGTTTGAGTGTTTGAGCTCTGAAACGAAGGCCAGACATTAAGAAGTGGGATGAATGAATTGGGTTGTGGGGGTGATCATAGAGAGGGAGAGAGGATGTTGCATCAGAATAAGGGGATGATGTGCCTGCAAAACAGTGACAAGCCAATCAGCTTCAAAATAAGGCCTCGCCATACACACACAGACACGCAGGCATAATGGGTTGTGGGTTGTTTTGTCGACTTAAGTAAGACACGGTCTACTTCACCAGACGGGATGTTAAGCTGGTGCAGACAGAGTCATCTTATTATCGCTGTATGTCTGTCGTTTCAGTCCAGTAGGTCTGCTTGATATAGTGTTTTAAGATGAAGTCAACAGTAGACATTCAACATTCACTGCATCAAAAACATTCCACGCAACTGGATGTGCATTTTCGAGGCACGGAATGGGAGTGATGCATATCCATTCTCTCTCTCTCTCTCTCTCTCTCTCTCTCTCTCTCTCTCTCTCTCTAGGTGTTTGTAGGTGTCTGTGTAGGGATCTATTTCTGATGCCGGGTAATGAATGGCACCTGTTTAGTGTCCTTAGTTGGCCATCATTTTTGAAGGGCAGTAAATCTTGGATTTCATCACCCACTGCCACAGTTGAAAGCGTGTCACGGTGTTCACTGCCATATCCGCATTTTGTTTGCAATTAAGGTTTTAAGAAACGAATGCCTGTAGTGACAAGCATCATACCACCGGTAACATCTCGCCTGCACCTTCAGTGAGGAACATGTGTTAGATTAGATTAGATTAAACTTTATTGTTATTACACACGTACAGGTACAAGGCAACGAAATGCAGTTTAGGTCTAACCAGAAGTGCAATAGCAGTAAGTGCAGGATATACAATGGTTCCATAGTGCAGGATGGATATGTACTGAATAATATAGAAATGAATACTATTATAAACAGAATTTTACGGCTAGATTATCCTATAAATATAATATATAGATAACAAGTATTGTGAACAAGATTTACAGGTGGATATGTACTGAATATAATATACAGGTGGATACTACTATAAATAGAATTTTTACAGAAATGTACAATGATCATAATATACTGATGGTTTACAGAGTTTACAGGTGAATATGTACTATGAATATATATATATATATATATATATATATATATATATATATATATATATATATATATATACATACAGATGGCTATTACTATAAACAGAATTTTTACAGATAGATATATATAATAAGTTAGGCTAAAATGAGCAGTATAACAAAATTATGTTATATGTTATTATGTGGCCACAAGAGGCGAGCGTTGGCAGCAATGGTGGGGGATATCTAATCAAAACATCAGAAGGAATTGAGCAACGACAGATCTTGGTCTGAAATATATATTGTTATAAAGCAGTGTAAAGGCTGAAAGGTGGTTTGGCGAGATGTGGCAGGGACCCAGGCCTGAAGCAGTCTGTGGTTGGCGCGTTAACAACTAAGAATGGGAAGAGTCCAATGAGCAGCCTTGTGTGTCTAGCATGTCTCTCTCACTCCTTAACGAGAATGGCATGCAGTGCGCCCCACACACCCCCTTCCCTCACTGTACTGAACACACTGTGTCCCACCGTGCACCCCCCATCCAGCTTCAAAGCGGCAAATAACAACAACAACTGAAAGGGGGAGAAGATGAATGAGGATGAATGAATGTGCCTCCCCCCTTGCCCACACACCCCCTCCACTTGCCCTGCTCCCCTCTACCCTTCCTTCCATCCCTGACATACTGCCTTCCTACATGCCCTTCTCGGCTCCCACCCTCTGCTTACCCATGGTTTTGCAGGCCTATGTTATGACTGTGGCCGGTGTGTATTACACACATATCTGTTAGCGCCACTCCTCCGTCGGGACGCCCATATAAAGGACTGTCATTTTCAAAGGTCAGGAGTGAGTCCTGCACACAAGTGTTGTCCCGACACTTGGTCTGGAAAAATAAAAACGGCCGGCTTGCCCGTCCATGTCCCGTGTCTGCCTGTCTATGGTGGCTATGACTCCCAAAGGCAAGTGTCTCGGATGTCCTTTCCATTTTCTCCTCCTCCTCTCCTCTTTCCTGTGGTAGCACTGTTGTTGGGAAGTCAAGATGCCCAGCTTGTATAAATTGGCGGCCAAAAAGGAAGTCATGGTTTGCATTTTGGTGTGCCCAGCTTTTGGAAATGCCTGGAGGCAAATGTGATACCGCAGTTTTTAAAAGGCATTATTACAGTCATTAGCACCAACCCTTTGCCGAGTGCAAACAGTTCAAGCACATTAGTTGATGTGTAACATATCTTTCCAAGAAGAAGTGTGCCAAGCCACAGGCTTGTGCACATGGTTTGTGTTCTGTGAGGCTTATGCTTAATAAAGTGTACTTAAAAATTAGGCTGGCTGTGGGTAGGCTGTATATATACATCTACATCTTGGCAAAAGATTTCCTTTACTCATAGTTTCCGGATCAACACCCCCTTTTTTGCCAAAATTCAAAATGTGGGCCAGATGTAGGACTAATTCAGTTGACTCAGTCATCTGGCATTTATGCAAAATTATATTGCGCACGAGGGCCCACCAGAGTCCACGTAACATAAATGTCATCATCAGAGGGTGTACAGACATAGGCTCTTTGCGGATGTCTGCGTAAAGCCAATTCTGCTACAAATGGTAGTGTAGCTATCTACTGCGTATGTGGAATCGCATTCCTGCTCACAAGAATAAACAGACTTACAAACAGACACCACACAACACACACACACACACACACACACACACACACACACACACACACATTAATTAATCTAAACCCAATATAAAATTTGGGACTTTGTGTAAAACATAAATAAAAATGGAATACAATGATTTGCAAATCCTTTCCAACCTATATTCAAACACTACAATGACAAGATGTTTAATGTTCAAACTGATAAATTTGGTTTGTAAATTTTCATTTATTTTGAATTTGATGCCTGTAACACAGTCTAAAAAAGCTAGGACAGGGGCAGCAAAGCACTGGGAGAGTTGAGGAATGCTCAAAAAACACCTGTATGGAACATTCCACAGATTAATTGGTCATGATTGGGTATAAAAGGAGCATCGCCAAAAGGATAGGGCGAGGTTCACCACTTTGTGAACAACTGCATGAGCAAATAGTCCAACAGTTTAAGAACAACATTTCTCAATGTGCAATTGAAAGGAGTTAAGGGATTTCATTATCTACAGTCTATAATATTATCAAAAGATGCAGAGAATCTGGAGAAATCTCTGCATGTAAGCAGTAAGGCCAAAAACCAACATTGAATGCCTGTGACTTTCGATCACTCAGGCTGCACTGAATTAAAAACTGACATTTTTACGTAAAGGATATTGCCACGTGGGCTCAGGAACACTTCGGAAAATCATTGTCAGTTAACACAACACCCAAAAACGTCTCTGGCTTCTCTGGGCCCAAGCTCATCTGAGGTGGACTGAGGCAAAGTGTGAAAGTGTACTGAGTCTGACGAGTCCACATTTCAAATTGTTTTTATAAATCATGGACGTCATGTCCTCCGGGCTGAAGAGGAAAAGGCCCATCCAGGTTGTTATAAGTTCAAAAGCCAGCATCTGTGTTGTATGGGGGTGTGTTAGTGCCCATGGCATGGGTAATTTGCACATTTGTGAAAGCAATATTAATGCCAACAATGCTAAGGCACATTCTGCACGTGTTACAACAGCGCGACTTCGTAGTAAAAGAGTGCAGGTACTAGACTGGCTTGCCGTTCAGACCTGTCTCCCATTGAAAATATTTGGCCAGTATGAAGCAGAAATATGACAAAGGAGAACCCGGACTGTTGAGCAACTGAAGTTATACATCAAGCAAGAGTTGGAAAGAATTCCACCTGCAAATCTTCAACAATAAGTGTCCTCAGTTCCCAAATGCTTATTGAGTGTTGGCAAAAGAAAAGGGGATGTAACACAGAGGTGGATGTGTTTATGGCTATTTTAATGGACAGAATGCCATGGATGCGCATTAAGCTAAGCCTCTGTCCTGATTGACAGGTCGGTGAGTAGCCAGGCCCTAAAGCATCCCCTGCTTTATTGTCTATTTTAAAATAAATGGGACCATCATTTACTAAATGAACATCATGATTGAGGCCATAAGCTCATTATGAAAATGTTTATCGAGGCAATAAATCAATTGAGAAGTGAGGTCATTTCCCTGTATACTTCTATAGAAACGGACTTCTTTTTGCAACCAGTGGAATCGGCCCACTGATGGAAATCAGATCATTAATTAATCAGATAATTAATTAATTTAACACACATGCTCAGGACCTATTCAAGCACAAATGGAGAGACGTCAGCGTGAGTCTGTTGCCAGCTGGACCAGCGCCCTGAGCGGTTGGGGGGTTACGGTGCCTTGCCTTGCTCATGAGCACCTGGCAGTGCCCAGGAGGTGACGTGACATCTCTCCAGCTACCAATCCAAATCCGTACTTTGGTCCGTATGGGGACCAGCAACCCTCCGGTTCCCAACCCAACTCCCTACGGACTGAGATACTGCCACCCAGCTAGAATGCAAGCACTTCAGCAGTGGCTTCACTTTTCAGGCTGTACGCTTCGTTCATTAGTTTTTAGTCTGTGGGTTATCTGAGCTACGGCAATAGTTGATGCTGCACACCTGTTTAGATGTGGTAACACTGCAGAAACGGTTCTTGTTCCATAGTATTTTTTTTAAGTGTTACTAAGCAGAAGATCCAAATGCACCTACATGTTGCATCAAAAATACTCTTATATTTGTAGGCCATGTGCTGTCTGTATCCTTTGACAACCCCAATGTTTAGTTGTTTTTACAACTGAAGCCGGGAGAAACCACACCACAGAAACTGGAAGCTTGTTGGGATACCTCAATTTGGAACATGCTGTCATGCCACTGCCCATTTTCCGATCCTGTGGTGTCTCGACGGTAGCCAGAGAGTACAAGAGTGAAACACGAACTAGTCTGCTGCGGTGGTAGAGGCTTCCCTCTAACCCACTTTTATTACCCCTTGAAATACGAAGTGGTTTTCTAAAAAGAGTCTGGCTCCTGTTCTGTCCAGCTACTTCAGGTGTATTCGCAACACAATGAATTCTGACTCGTTGACTAAACAGTTTTCATCAAACATTTTTAACGCCAACTGAACCCATCAGTTTTTAGTGGTTGAACTCTGTGCCTTGATCTTTTTCCAGTCATGTACTGTCTAAATATGAATTAATATTTAATGTGTTAACAGTATGCAAATTAACAGACGGTCACTTGAGGTCATCAGGCCCCATGGTAGTGGTGTTGGTAAGCTGCTAGTGGTGTGACTTTGAGCATTGTTTGAAGGAAAAGATTGAACGAAAAAGGAACGGTCATTCTTTTCCTTTCTTACTACTGATGTCTTTAACTCTGAATATGAGCTTTGCCATAATTTACATGAGACCAAATGCTATTAAGTTCAGCATTCTGTAGTTATGGAGCTGCCCTGACCTTTTTCTTACGCAAGTATTGGTAGACCAGCACTAGTGCCTTCAGCTTCTGTTCTTGTGTGCTTGTGCATTGGTCTGGTGCCAGGAGGCCCAGTTATGTCACCCATTAAATGTCTTGATGTCTTTTTCAAACTGGAGGCCTAGGGGGGCTGTTCTTTCCTTCTAACTGTCATGCATCTTTAAAGAGACATTCATCTGAAAAAAATTCCAGCCTGGCTGTCTGTGTGTGTGTGTGTGTGTGTGTGTGTGTGTGTGTGTGTGTGTGTGTGTGTGTGTGTGTGTGTGTGTGTGTGTGTGTGTGTGTGTGTGTGTGTGTGTGTGTGTGTGTGTGTATATATATATATATATATATATATATATATATATATATATATATATATACACACACACACACACACACACACTCATTTACATAAAGCCTAGCTAATCAGCTTTTACAACAACAGTGAGGTAATGTCTCGGCAGGTCTTTCAGGGAAGCACAATTAAAACATGTCCAATCCTATAAGAGGCAGCCAATCAATAAAGTCTAGGAATGGAAGACTTTTTATGGAGAGTATTTTGGCAAGGAGCTGTACGATTTTATTTGTTTTTCTTAAGGATTGCCCTCTTTTTAATGCTCTGGTTGCCTCAGTTAAAAAAGTAGCCAAAATAAACAAGGAAGAAAAGCTGATAAGCCTTTATGGGAACATGTTTTTCTATGTGATAGTAGGTTTGCGAATATGTTTCTAACTCAGTCACTTGCAGCTTGTCTGAATGTACTGTAAATCACTCAAACAACATTTAGGGAACTGTTAAATGTGAATGTTGAATTTATTTTCCAGTTTTAATGTTAGCTGTTCGTCTGGATGCCTGTAGAGATTTATGGAGGTAGTCATCACTGGACGGTCTCATTCGTTCCCAGTCTCAGTGACACAGCACACTGACTCTCAGATCATTGAGTGTGCAGGGGAGGGACATGTGTTGAGGTAAGCAGAGGCCTTTAGACATATTTATTTCTCTCTTGTGAGCCATTTGACCAAGCTCTCCTCGCCAATTTTGTGCGACCCACCTCTGTCAAAGAGGACCAGAGGTGGGAGAGCCCCCTCTCTCAGGGGCCACTGTGCACATAGGGTGGATGCTCCTTTGGTAGCTGTATGTGGAGGGAGAGGTGGTGGGAGTTGTCCTGTATGTTTGTTCCCACCTAACCAACGAGGCAGTAACCTTCATTGTTGTCTTCTTTGTCATGAAAATGTGCTCTGTAAATAGTTTGATTAATTGACTTGGTCTAGTGATAATTTCCTTTTATTTAAAGGTGTTGAATAAATAACAATCCTCTAACACATAGCAACTTCACAGCTACTCCAGTTGTTTAATCCATCCATCTCAACCTTTTGCTTCCTCTGAAAAATCAACTGTCACTTCAGGGGTGGATTGACTGAATGCCAGATTTCACCCTCAGCAGCAAACTTTACTTGTAGCTTCAGGGATAGTAAGTGGTGAGGGGCAGTAAGGAGAGAAGAGAGCAAGAAAGAGAATAGAATGACCTCATCAGACCAAGTTTTTACACGTTCCCCCATCTGACGGTTGTGTGTGTTCTGATCTTTTGGTTTTTCCCGGAAGAGGAGAATGTTTCCTGTTTGAACAGACTGGTGGGTTCACCTAGGAGGGGGGGAGAGAGAGATTTGCTCAGCCGATGTCTGGTTCTGTTGAAGATTCCCCACATCTCCATCAAACAGCAGTACTGTTTTGGCATGGCTCTGAAAACTGACCCTGGTGCTCACTGATGTCTGAGGGTGTGCGAAAGAATCGAGATTGCAACACTATACTACTCTCTTGTTCCTCTCCAGTTTGAAAGAAGCAATAGTTGTATCTAAACCTACAAGTTTGTACAAAACAAAAAAATCTGGAATATTTGCCAGTGATACAGAATATTTGTTGATACACGTTGATACAGAATATTTGTTTATCCTCTCATTTGTTTATATCAGCTGCTCCCCACTGAGATACAAGTTTTAATGACGAGCCCAAGCACACCTGGAGAATGTGCGCACAGATGTGCAGCAGTTTGTCTACACTTGTGCAAGTGTTTTCCTTTCTGTTGGAGTTTTGATTGAACAGAGTAGCAGTTTGTTGAACAGGATCGTCCCCTATGTTGATGTGTGTGTGTGTGTGTGTGTGTGTGTGTGTGTGTGTGTGTGTGTGTGTGTGTGTGTGTGTGTGTGTGTGTGCGTGTGTGTGTGTGTGCTGCGCGTGTGCGTGTGTGCGCGCGCACCCTGCCTTGTCCAGACTAGTTCCAGTCTCGCTAATAAAAAAGCTCTCTTTTTAGTTTTGGATACTGATCTCTCCACACAAGTTTAAAGATCTCATTCACGGTTCACAGTGCATTTGCCCCTTAATGTCTCACAGCAGGCCCTCAGTTGTGATTCATGGAGTGACAGGTCTGCCTCTGGCTGCCACAAGGGCCCCATCAGATGGGGTCCATACACACGCAGACACTGCAGACAAAAAGCATGTTGCACCAGTGCATATATTGTATTCCATTTCACTTTTTTTCCTGTGTAGACCTTTACTCTTTTGACAAGATAACATTAAAAAACTAGAAGTAAAAAATTGTGTGGTTTTATTCTTTTCATGGCTAATTCCCTTTTTATGGTGGGACATGGTTAAACATTTTGCTCCTCTTTAACCAACTGACAATCTGGAAGAATTTCATATACCAGAATGTTTTGTTTTTTTTTCTTCACATCATATGAAGACGTCAAGCACATTATTAGTCTTGCTGCAGTGCGGCTCAGAGACACAAGGGTTTATTCTAGGAACTTGTTATTCATAGGCGGAATCCTAATCATCTGCACAAGGTGTGTTTGGTCTGTTTTCCAACAAATGTATTGTTTTGTTTTTTAGTGTTTCCGGGCACTGTGCTGTAAAGGACCCCCGCCGCCAAGACCAGAGTATGATGTGGTGTGCATTGGCCTGACAGGTGCTGGAAAGACCAGTCTGCTCTCGCGCCTCTGTAGTGAGGGCAGCGACGGCATCGTTCCTACTACAGGTATGTACACATTACGTATGGATCAGTAGGAAAGAGAGCATTTCTTTCAGAGTAAAAATGTGTGTACTTAAATAGAAGCGCACACTCTCCACAGATATTCCCATCTTCTTTCCATCACATGTGTTCTTGAAAGCTTTCCAAGCTTCTGTAGTGCTTTCACGTTTCAAGAACATGTTGTCCTCTGGATTATAATCACAGATAGATAATACTACCCAGGTATTACAGCTGTCCAATAGGGGGAAGCATGTCTTCCAAAGCCCCAGCGCTCATGCCAGAAACACTCTGCTGTATCTCACCTGCCAATACTCCGCTTCTTTCTTCTAGTCAAGTGGGAGGCTGGTGTTAAGTATGTCCAGAAGAGGAGGCTTTAGGGTTAGTACATCATTCTCCTGGTAGTCAACCCTCTGCTTTCCATATACGCAATGCAATCCCTCAAGGACACTGACATTCCGTTTTCCTCCCCTGACTTTGTCAGCAGTCAGCTTTGAGCTGTTGCAGAAGTCCCATTTTAGATTTAGTCATTGTGAACTTTCACCAGTAGAAGCTAAGTATAAAGTAATTCCCAAATGTTCTGCCTACAACCATTAGTGTGTATTTTTTTGTGGTAGGGGTTGGTTCAAAGGAGTGAACACCTGTCTGGGTCTGGTCCTTAGTAGGCCGTAATAGATAAAATATGTCAATTACTTACCATACCATAGCAGAAAATTATTTTAGCGCACTTCTCTGAAATGAGATTTAGCTGTCAGCACTGTCTGCGTCTGCCAACATCTACAGAGGGAAGATCATGATGAACAATGAGGGAGGAGTCCCCTGCGGTTCCCCCCCCCCACTTCTTACTTCATGATTTTGCACTGTCGTAATGTGCTTAAAACCACATTTAGATGTTCAGAGGAAATCATAATTGGTTTTCTGTCCCATCTCTCCTCCTGTTTGTGAATGTTTCCAGGAAATAAATTCCCACCAAGACAATTTAACAAAATGTGAGCAACATTAAATCTCCTCCTTCAGTGGGTTTCTTTACATTTCCCACCGTATGCAACTGCAGAAACAAACCGTGGCAGCACTTTAGACATTAGCTCTATCCTCTAACTCCAACATAGACCAAAACACTTTTCTGTTTAGCTTGTCTTGTTTTTCTGTTTTGCTAACCCGGACCACACAAAGTGTTATATTCCTTCATTTTTGTACACAAATATGTTGTCAGTCCTCTGTGTGTTCACCAGCTGGTGGTTTGGAAAAGGTACACCAAATACCCTGGGGGAAACTAAATAATAAAGTGGATTTGTTTTTTAAAGTCAGATTCCTTTTTTAGCCATTTTCTCACTATTATAAAAGCAATCCAGCCAACATGCCTATAAGTTACACACACACACACACACACACACACACACACACACACACACACACACACACACACACACACACACACACACACACACACACACAAACCACTCTCTTTATGTCAGTACAATTGTGAATTTTTATTTTTTCTCCCTCAGGTTTCAGCATCAAAGCAGTGCCATTTCCAAATGCTGTCTTGAATGTGAAAGAACTTGGAGGTAAGGAACACATGCCCAGCCTCAGCCTGCACAAGTTTAATTTGACAGTTTCCCTTTGTCACTTGAACCTCAGTGTGAGTCTGTGAGTAAATCTGTGTAAGGTGAAATAGTGACTTAGCAATGACATTTTCTTGTGGGCCAACCCAGATGTTAGCAGGTTTGTTGGCAGCAGCCTCACATTAACCAACCAAAGCTGCATTAAAAAACACAATGCAACAAAACAACAACCACCTTTTTAAATCCACAATAAAATATTCATGACTTATGTATTCCAAGTAGAGAATACTAAGTTTATCTTTCTTTTGCAGCTTAATATATTCTGATAAATAAAAGACGTTTATTTTTATTTTGCATAATGAAATCTAATCATTGACTTTATTTCTGCAATTTTATTATTTTATTTCTGCACTCATTACATTTTAAGCACTTTGTTTGGTAAAGTAGCAAACTCCATGCTTGAATTCATTATTGTATGCTTTTTTAATACAATTTATTTCATCACCTTTCTATCAAATCGTCTTTTTTGGTTTCTTTCTGCCAGTATGTTGGGTGTTGATCCTCTATTAATAAAAGCAGCTGCCTTGCTGTCACACAAATCACAAATCTATATTACACAAACTAGAGATGGTCCGAAACCATTTTTTAACTTCCCGATACCGATTCTGATACTCTGTCGATACCGAGTACTGATCTGATACCAGTGTGTCATATACTCTATTATGTTTTACCAACTGTATACTACAATCCCTGTATGGATGTGATATGATTTCTATCTTTGTTGTCGATATGGCTCAGGTTAAATTCTATTAATTTTTTTATTTATAACAGAAAAAGAACATAAATAAACTACTTTAACATAGATTTTCATTCTTTTTATTTATTATTTGCTATCGGATCGGTGCATAAACTCCAGTACTTCCCGATACCTGCATTTTAGGCAGTATCGGAGGCAATACCGATACTGGTATTGGTATCGGAACATATCTAACACAAACATGCAGATTCTCCATCTTAAAAACATGTTTTTGATTAACACCATTAATTGTGTTTTGCTGATATCATCCGTCTCTCAACATTAACTGTTTGCACAAATGTGTACACCAAGGATGCAAAAGCGCGTTTGTTTTGACCTTGAGTAGCATCACACCTTTCGGTCACAGACTGACATTTGTGTACAGACGTCAGACCTGTTAGTGTTTGTTGAAGTGGCTGTACAATCTGCACCCTGTTATTCCTGGAAATGTACAGCACTCTATGAAGCCGTTTAATAAGCACAGATGAGAGGTCTTAAAGTGGAGATACGTAAACAGAACAAATGCAATGGGAGACTTCCAGTCCTTAAAGGGAGTCGTAAAAAAGGGGGTAAATCAGTGTTCTCTCTTCTTCCTTAGTGACACTTAGTGAAAATTTATTGTTTTGCTGAGAGTTAAAATAATTTGTTGTTTTCTGTGTACTATAGACATGACAGGTGCACTGCATGTTCTGAAGGCTCACCCATCATAGCCTCCTGAAATGACGGAAAAACATACACGCTCAGACACTAGCACACACAAAGAGGCACCGGGGGACCACCAACGAGAGTGCTACCAAATTTGGATAGAGCGCATTGGGGGGTTTTCAAAAGAGTTTTTTTTTTCTGGATTGGTTCAAAGCCAGTCTGGTGGGACATTATTGTGGTTGGAAAAACACTGGTCCCACGGATGACACATTTGATTTAGATAAGTTTGTATCGGCTGCCACCACAGCAACGGGTGATGAAATCTCTTTTCTTTTTTCTTTTCCTCCCTGCTTAGACCATTGCTCCTCTGCTCCTTTTCTTGTAAATACAAAGAGCACAAGAATTTGTGCAATTTACGGTGCAGTCCGTTTGTAAAAACAAGCACATGATGTTTTCTACTGATTTATTTTCAATGTGGAGAGTATTGGATTTAGGTTTCTGTCTAAGGTGAAATGCTGATATGCAACCTTTTTGTTTGGCTGAATGAAGGCGTACTCTTGTTCCCAATGTTAATGACGTAAATGTGGAGTCGGGAGAGTTGGTGCTCTTGCATAATGTCCCACTGGTCAGTTTTCAAAATGAGCCTTTTAGACGATTTTCTGATTAAAGCAGCCCCTTTTCCGCACCGTTTGTAAGTTACATAACTCTTCCCATTTCTGTCAGTATTCTTTTTTTTCTCCATTTTTCCCTATGGCCTTAAAACAAGCAAACATGCCTGGTTTAGTTCTATGTTATTTTGCACTGCATCAATAATGCAGAAAAATGATACAAGACATCAGTATTTCTGAGTCCAAACAACTTTTTTTATACAATACCTTTGTGGCTTGTTCTCTTCACTCAGCCTTGACTATGGCAAGGGAAGAAGCACTTGTTGAGAAGCGTGAATAAGTGAAGCACTTCTCATACATTTCCTTCGTCTCCCACTGGAAAGCCCATTGAATGTCAACAAGGTATTCTCCACTCACAGTAAGAAATGTAAAGCAAGTCTTGCTTATGCAAGTGACCTTAAGTGCTGGAGATCAGAAACACTATTTAAGGCACAAATGCTTATATGTTATGTATATATATGCTTATATTGCAAAAACACCTGAAATCCTTTTTCAAATAAGCCCTCACACTATGCAGTTATTTTCCTTGCTGTTTGCTTGGCAGGACAAGCCTGACTATTGCTCAACCAATTTCATCTGTGACATGAAAGTGGTTTGTTGAACAGCACAAGGGCACATCAGAATCAGATCAGAAATATTGCAAACAGCAAAGAGCAGAGAGTGACCCTTACGACACCTGGAGTCATAGGAGCCAGGTCTCCTCAGTTATTAAAATGTTGCAAGCTTTTAACCCATGTAATTGTTGATGACGGTGACTTGTATAGTTGCTAAGCCTGGTAATGCATTTTTAACTCTCCCTGCCTTGAGTGCACTGGGCCAGATTGTCACACAAGCACAAGCTGTCCTATAAACCAGAAGCACAAAGCAGCTTATGTGCAGGCAGCCCTGATGTATGGTGCCAGTAATGATTGAGACCAGGCTATACTGTACGTTTGTCTCACTCATACATTTGTCATCGAGGTCCCTGCTGTCTCATTTTCATTTGTGCTCTTACTCATCTTCACCTCTGGTTTCTGTTTTCTTCCTCTCCCATCGCCTCTTCTCTTTACCTTTGCAACTGTATTGTGCTATTATTTGTGATCTCTCTCTCTCTCTCAACTCTTTAAATTTTTACTCCTGTCAAGCACTCCTTGCTTATTGATTTGAACACATTGTCTGGCCGTGATAAAGCACACTGTCTCATTTATTTCCACGCAGGGCTTGTCTGTCTTATCATTTGTGTGTTTAAATGCTTGTAAATAACCTTCAGTAATTATTGTCAGCTTTCTGCAATGCCCTGATTTCTTTGATTTAATGTAAGCGAAGGGACCAAGTTCCCTTAATTGATGTAAAGGATTAAGGAAAACCTGGTTAATACAGCAATATTTTATCTTAAGAAACTTGGTTTTCTAACTTGGTTACCATGTGTGCGTTTCATTTCAAAGAGGAAAGCATGCAATGCAAATGTCTCAGCAATACAAGGATAAAAGAACAAAATAATTAAACCAAAAATCCAGCTTAAGGTGAAATAAATAAATTTCCATAGCTGGACAGCAGACTATTTGTAAAATTCAGACATGTGCACTCTAAAAAACTAACCGTGTGCTCTCTCACTACAGAGTATGTCCTCTGTCAGAGCCATCAGTTCAAATGCTCTGTAAAAAGAAAAACATTCACATATCACTATTGCACTTAGAATAAATTGACCTTGGTTTAGAAATATGGCAGAAGGCTTGTTGAAGCAGGTGGAAAATCATGTTAGGCTCTATCAAAGCCACTTACGTATATATTGCTGTGCCAGTCTCATATAATATGAGACTGGCACAGCGCACATGTATGGCACCTTGTTTTACTTACTTACTTAGAGGTAATCAGAAAATGTAATCAGAAATCAAATACCAACATAGAATTTTGCATTTTCATTCTAAGATTGCTAGCATTAAGAGATGGATATGCTATTTATTTAATCAGCAGCAACACTGTAAAACAGGAGCTCTTCGTACTCATCTGAATAAAGTGTAATAGTCTTTTCAGTTGGTCGACATTGAGCATTTTGCATTTGGCAATCTTTAGTCTGGCAGGCATTTGCTACCCAGCTGGTGCCAGGTATGGGGATTAGGTGGGAAGGGCACCTCCAGGGACACATCTATTAAGTGTGTGTGTGTGTGTGTGTGTGTGTGTGTGTGTGTGTGTGTGTGTGTGTGTGTGTGTGTGTGTGTGTGTGTGTGTGTGTGTGTGTGTGTGTGTGTGTGTGTGTGTGTGTGTGTGTGTGTGTGTGAGTGTGCGCAAGTGTGTGTATACGTCTGGACGGTGACATGACGTCAAGTCTAGACGGGCCATTTCTCAGTGTGCATTCATGCCACGCAATGGCAGCTGATGAAGAAGTGGTCCGAATAATCACAACTTGTTGGCTTTCGATTTAAAGTGAAGTGGTAGATATTTGCCCATGCTGTGTTCTTGTTTAAACAGTATTTGTCACCAGGCTTCCAGTATAATGGCAAATCCGAAAATGTACAGAAAAAGATGTTTGTTTCTATAATTTATTAAGGTTATTATTTAAGGTTTATGTGCTTTTTATTTGTAGATGAGCTCGTTATGAGATATGAGACAATCGATGAGCATGTGGCGTATGCATGCATTGTGTGTAAATGTGATAGCTGTGTGTAAATTGAACTTTGAACACTGCAGTTCTTGGTAAGTCTTACTGTAACATCAATTTTTAGTCCATCACGGACGTATATAGAGAACATTATGTAAGACGATGCAAGAACATCACAGAACATTAAGCCGTTGTGTATGACCACCAACAGGCAAAGGAAGTATGTGAGCACGTCTCAGAGCAAAACCACTACGCTGTAGTCCTCGCAAACCCAATGTGGTTCTTATTACTATCAAATAGGACCACAGTGTGTGTTACTTTGCCCAAAAGGGAAGCCTTTCCGTTGCATTGGAAAAGACTTGACCAAAAGGGACTGTCATATGGGTTAAAAGCAGATGCTGGCAGTTGCAGACTGTTCTGGTTTTGGAGTTCTGAGGACAGACGTGTAACTGATCTCTGATTGAGGCCTCATTCCAACATATTACCCTATTTGATGTTTGGTTTGTTGTTGATAGTAGGTGAATGGGGCATCACAGATACTGAATAGGCCCCATTAATATATATGGCGCACATGTATCAAGGTTAACTCTTTGATGCAGCGGCCCCGGGTTTGACTCGGACCTGTGGCCATTTTGTGGCCTAAAAAGCCAGAAAAAAAATAAAATAAAAAGTGCGTTAGCCAAAACAACTTTTGAAGTTAATATTGACATTCAAGAACAAGGTATTCTATTTGAACAATTCCATTGCAACAGACTAGGTGAAGTGTGTAATCACAAGGGGACATATACATTCAAACTATTATATGGACATAACAGCCTATATATGGATTGGGTCAAATGGATTACAAATAGAAAGGTTGTGTTGATTAATATATTACTTTCAAACAGTCACATTACCTGTCTAAAACCACAAACGGCTGCATCAGGCCCAGTGGCACATGATGGAAATGCTTCAGCCAGTGGAAAAGAGGGGGTCCATAGTGGCAAAGAGCAAAAGCCAAATTATTTACCATCAGTATCACAATGTATTGATCTCAAATACTAAGAGGTGCCACATTTCTGTAAACCAGATTTGTCAATTATGTACATAAATGAGAGAAATTGATGTGTGTTTCAGACTAGGCTTCACACAGTAACGGTTTACTTAAAATCAGACACTGCTGAGACTGCAAGTTGATGGGTGTATCAACAGCTGAAGTGTTTTCCACCTCACTCCAGCTTCAGCCACAGCTCATTCCTCAATGAAGTAAGCAAACTTTATTACTAGAGGCCTCCCTCACTAGTCCCAGCTCTCCCTCCCATCACCGTATTGTAGCTGTTTTGTTCAGAGAAAAATCACTGTCTGTTTTTCGTTAGGGATACTTCAAAGAGGATTGCTTTCAGTGTTTCAACTTTGAAAAGGGAAAAAAGACCTGATTAGCAACATGTTTGCATTTTTTTAAAAGCAGTTACAAAAGCATGAACGATGGATGGGAGGCCAATATGTGTGAGAGTGTTGTTCAAGCTGACTGTTAATCTGAAACCATACCTGCATCTCTACCCAACAACAAACAGGACAAGCCTCAACAGTAGCCTAATGTAGACCCAATGGAAATATAGGGTAGTGGGTTTCAGCGGTTGACTCATTTTTTTATATGTAGACCTTCCCAAATTGTTTGAAATTGCCGATAAGTTCAGAAACACTTGTCTAATAATAAATAATCTAACAATAAATACAATTGAGAGCAAATCTGAATTCAGAAGACTGTCAGCAGAAGACAACCTGTTTTTAATTTTTATGGTGTAATTGCTTGCTTATGTTTTACTGGCAGTTGCCTCAAAGTTTTTTGTTTTTTGTCACACTTTGGTGAATAAAAAAAACAACATGATGACTGAAACATCATAGCCACTTGTGCTTGTGTAATCAGTAGACGTCATCATGACTTTCAGAGAATCTTTAACATTTACTAGTCTCTGAATTTTCATGTTTTGAGCTTAATTTTTTGCCTGAACCCCCTCAATCCCAATATTTGTACGTTTTGATTGAAAAATGACTTGAATAATGAATCAATTATCAAAGTAGTTGCTGATTAAATGTCATTTTAGCCCCCAACACCACAGCTTTTACTTAACTTAAATTGAAAAGCACAATGCTATGTGAAAGTTTACTGTCTGACAACACAAGAGAAAAAGAATCCTAAGAAATGTTTTATGGACAGGGAAAGTAGGCTGCGTCAGTAATGAACCCTGCTAAGCATCTCACATTACAGTGGCCTGTAGCAGTTGGCTGTGCATACGCAATGATTCATCAAATGTCTATGAAGCATAGCACATCTACCATCATTAAGATTCATGTTTCCCAGACTACAAACCATGCATACATGTTAAACATACATAAGTTGTATTCAGTACATTGAATAAGTAATTGCACCCCTTGTTTCAGCATGTCTGCTACAGCGGGTTGAAAAAGTCTTGCGTAGTGTTGAGTGAGGGGGGATGAATGAGCGGGCGGGCTGGGCGAGGTGGTTTCCTCAGATCAGATTTCTATCCATTTGATCCTAGAGAGGGTTACTCTCTGACGTCACAGATTGGCATCATATACTTTGTTTTTTCCCGCTGTGTAATATTGTCAGAAATGTTGAAATCTTAGCAATAATTAATACTTTTTCTTATGTAGAGGGCATTAAACATGTTACAGCTACAAAATATGTGGTCTGCAGTGTTTTAGTCATACTAAAACCCATTTTTCCTCTGCGCTTATTTTTGATTTAGCTAGGATACTGCTTTCATACATATCTATATATTTCTATCTTGGATATTTTCAAGAGAGCTGTGGTGAAATTGAATAGGATAACTTATTAACAATCTTGCCCAAACATGTGTTACAAATTAAGCTTTAGGCTCATTACCTCAGAAGAGAAAATACCCCATAGTTCACGTACTATTTTGCCTCAATAATAACTCAAGCAGGGATTAAATCCATCATGGAAAAGCAAAAAATACTGATTTTATTTGGCCATGGGTAGCCTCCGTAGACAATTTTGTAATACAGCCACAAGATATGTTTTATGAAATTTTGTCCTGACTGAAAATTGTTGGTCTTTTGCCCTTACTAACATGCTTGCTTTGTTGCTCTCTGCACCTACACATTAAACCAACAGCTACATGTATCAAGTTTAGTCAAGGGAGAAGGATGTTGATGGATATTCTGGGAAATGGAAGTTGTAACTTAAGTTAGAATTGGACACAAGAAGTTCAGGGAACACAAGAAAAGTATTTAGTTTTAAACCTTTAAAGTATCAAGTTGTGAATTCTTCCTTAATATGCATCTAGCCAAACATGCCTGAAGATTAGACTGCACTGTGATACCATTTTTTATTAATTCAATTCAATTTTATTTATAGTATCAAATCATAAGAGTTATCTCAAGACATTTTACAGATAGAGGAGGTCTAGACCACACTCTATAATTTATAAAGTATAAAGTCCCAATAATTCTATAAATTCCCCAAATGCAAGCATAGTGCGACAGTGTGAGGAAAAACTCCCTTTTAGGAAGAAACCTCGGCCAGTCCCAGGCTCTTGGTAGGCGGTGTCTAAAAAATGGTAGTAGTTCATGTCATAGCAGGGCACTTCAGGGCGTTACAGAATGTAGCGTGGCACAGGGCATGGCTGGACATAGCAGGACGAAGCAGGGCACTAGCAGGGAGTAGTGCAGCAGGAGCACGGCGACAGCTGCAACCAAGATCTTGGTGCCACCCTAATCCAAGGAAATATGCTGGGGGGAAATAACATAAGGACTCCGGGGAGTAACTCCCCAGAGCTAGGTTAGTAACAGGCATTTCTGGGACGGGATGCACACAAATGGAAAGGGAGAGGAGAGAGCAGCTCATTGTGTCAAAGGAAGGAAGTCCCCCGGCAGTCTAAAACTATTACAGTATAACTATGAGAGACAGGTTAAGGAGAGGTGCCTGGTCGGGTAGAACTCTCCCTCACCGGATCTGGCTGTACTGGCCTGCCTCCCTCTAGTTTGATTATATTATTGATTATATGGTAAATTAATCTGATGACTATGACGAGAAGCAGTTGGGTCTGGCAAGGTGCACGCTGCAACTCCTCACTCCCTAACTATAAGCTTTATCAAAGAGGTGGGTTTTCAGATAATTTTTAACACCCCCTGGTTCCACAGTAGAGGAGCCTGATAGCTGAAGGCTCTGGCTCCCATTCTGCTTTTAGAGACTCCAGGAACCACAAGTAACTCTAAATCCTGGGAGCATAATGCTCTAGTGGGGCAATAAGGCACTAAGAGCTCTTCTAGATATGTTGGTGCTAGACCATTTAGAGCTTTTTAGGTCAGGAGAAGGATTTTAAATTCTACCCTGGATTTTACAGGAAGCCCGTGCAGAGAAGCTAATAAAGGAGAAATATGATCTCTTTTCTTAGTTCTTGTCAGAACATGTGCTGCAGCATTCTGGATCAGCTGGAGAGTCTTAAGGGACTTAATGAGATTTGTGAGTTGATTACAAGGCGTTAATTCATATATTTCTGATTATTTGTTCGTTATTTCCTGAACTTAATTAGTTAGGTAATTAATTTGGCTACAGCCATTCATTATTGTATTCATACAGTCAAAATACATATAGTGAATGAATGAGGCAATACGTCAACTAATGAGTCTATACTTGACAGGGTCAGTAAGAGACTTTCATTGACATGCTACTATTACTTCTTGTGCTGCACTTGCTGACCAATTGGCTAATTACTTATCATTGAAATCTATACATATAAAACATGTGCTTTTTAAATTAATTTAATTACAAGCACTATCTATAATATAAAGAAATGTGTTAAAGAGCAGGGAAGTAAAGAGGAAGGCAGACAAACAGAGCAAAGGAATGAAGTCTTACTACACTCATTTGATTAATGATATGTAGTAGGGCTGCCAGTGTCCCCCAAGAATCATGATGTCATGTTTGGAAATCCTCCCGTCAGGCCAATAGGTGGCAGAAGTTGCCAACGAGCTCCAATGAGATTTGACTGACATTCCACCATTTCCGGGCAAATATGACAGAAACATCCTAGTCAATCTCTCAAGTGCCACTTTGTCTGATAGCTTTCCACTCCAGTGAGAGGTGTAAGTAGAAAGAGTGGGGGAGTAAAGAAAGAAGGGAGGGAGGGAGAAAATGAGAGAATGGAGGTAAATGTCACTGAGAGTACTTTGTGATGTTTAAACATTTGCCAGCCTCATAGTTCTTCACTTCTTGGCAACTACCTTACTATGAGCAACAATAACAAAACAACAGTTCACAAGATTGCAAAAGAAGTAATCTCACTAGACAGGAGGATCATTTTAACCAGAGAATGAACAACCTTGCAAATGTATGTACTTGCAAATGCAATGTGATAGGACTCTTTGTATTTGTAGTGTGCATGTGGTGCTGACAAGTTTGGTAATTGTGTAGATTAGAACAACAAATTTGAACAGTTTAATGGCAAACATGTTGTGAAAAGAACAGCATTCAAATCAAAGTTTAAAAGCAGTTTTTTACAGAACTTTTACACTTTGATTTTATATATATATATATATATATATATATATATATATATATATATATATATATATATATATATATATATATATATATATATATATATATATATATATATATATATATATATATATATAATATGTATGAAAGTAAACTAGCCAGTATTGTTGTGTATTTGAGATGTAAGAATGTATGGGCTGGAAACTGTAAAATGTTCCCCCTCCTTCCTGCCTTACTTAAACATCTTCTTGAACAATCATCCTTTTCAAGATGATTCTGATATTTATTTCCATGTTAAGGATCAACTGCCTCTGTTTTCACCCTCCACTTTACATCTATCTTTTTTTAGTGAAAGAAACTTCCCTTCTGTTGGCTTGAGGTTTTTAGTTTCCTCATTTAAGGAAATCAGCACCTGTGGCCAACTTGTGTTTAATCAGTTGCAGTAGATTCCAATAGTTACAGAAAAGCAAGATGCCTCAATACTAAAGGAGCATGGGTTACATGGAGGAAGTGACTAGCATATCATGGTTTGTGGTGTCGAGTGAGTTTGTCGGCATCAATGAAGAGAGGGCGACAGCAGAATCTGTCTTGTGACGGTCATTCCTAACCTTACTAAGAACCTTTTTTGCCCCTGTGGACTATGGATAAAGTAAGAAAGGTTGGATATGTTCTTCTAAAAGGGTAAGTATAATCAGATCCAGAGCACTGTAGGTGTTTGCAGCCATGTTTAAGCCATAGTTTGTGTTGCAGCACCTGTTGTTTATTCCCTGTTTAATATGTTAATTGCATGTAGCAAGTACACCAAGGCACATTCATTGCAAGTAAAAACTTGTTGGCAATGAATTGGATTCTGATAATTGATTCATTTTTAGGATTTTGGATTGGAATTTTATAATAAAAATAAGAGTATTTTTGTTTTGACAGGGGTATGATTGCAGAATGTAAAGGGACTTTATTGCCCTGAAATTAGCCTGTTAGGAAATGCCCTGGGCTAAGCTAAGCTAAACTAAGCTTAACTAATCACATGGCAATGTTTTGCTTCAGGTGGGAAATGATTATGAGGTTTAGGTTAACCAAACCTATGAAGCAGGTGGGATTTGGCCAGACCCTGAGCAATTGTCCTTACTTTACATTGAAGAAAATGCACAGGAATTTTACATATGGACCATAACGATCGTATGAAAATGTATTTCCTCTTCAAAAGCATTGCCTACTGTCAGTAAGCGAAAGGACGGGCTGGTAGTGAAAGCAGAAAGGGGTTCGTAGCAAGCGGGACTCAAAGGCTGACTTTTTGTAAGCATGTAGGTATCTTCCTCAAATTACTCACACTAACAAATAAAGTAAACTAAACCATTGTGACCTGACTTTCTTTCTCCAAATTAGCACACAATAAAGGACCATATCTAGATCCACTCCTGTGTCCTAACAATGATACTGCGGATGTTTGACTTTTTGAAATCCATGTTTCACTAAATAATTTTCCCTCAAATGATTGAATACCATTCCAAACATTACAGCAAACATTACAGTAAACATTAATTGCTTAGATGTTTTTAAATATATACAGTGTATCTTTTGATGTTTAAATTACACTTGTTGATTTTTTTTTTTTTTGATTGTTTTTTTTTTTAATGTAGTGTCTTGATGTGCTTCGTTCTGTGTAGTTTTCACAATATTCCAGAATGGATTTCAATACTTACTACTCTCAGATTGATTGCAAACAATATTAATTATTTATTTAATAGAAATATTAAAATAGTTTAGTAGTAATAGTTTTTGTATTGGAGCTAAGTAAGTTTATTTAGAAACTGATAATCATGAGTTAAGATGAGTTACATGTTACATGACAGTAACATCAATTATGGCAGAAGTTGACACATTTAATTTCATCACATCTGTCTACAGGAGCCGACAATATTAAGAAATATTGGAGTCGTTACTACCAGGGGTCACAGGGTGTAGTCTTCGTATTGGACAGCGCCTCATCGGATGAGGACCTTGAAGCAGCACGTAACGAGCTCCACTCAGCCCTGCAGCACCCGCAGCTCTGCACACTACCTTTTCTCATCCTCGCCAACCACCAGGACAAGCCTGCTGCAAGGACGCCAAACCAGGTAACCTAGCTGGTTTACAGTGCTAGTGTTAATTAATTTCATCCCATGCATCTCTAACTGCAATTCACTTTTTCATAATACATTATTAATTGCACACATTCAGACAAATACCAGTGAATAAGTATGCATATACAGTACATTTTTAATTTGCACTCTGAAATAGTTATTTTTATTTTTGTTGTTGTTAACGAGTTAAAGTGGGTTGTTTTTGAGCTGAACTCTAACTACATTGTGCATCATATCTGTGTCAGTCCCATAATTTAAGAACAGACTTTAATACTTTCTAGTGGTGGTGGCGTAGGGGGTTGTGCGTGCCCCTATGAACCTGGAAGCGGTGTTGCTAGATACGTCACCCCAGGTCGGGTCTCTCAAGGCAAATTGGTCCCCTGTCAGCGGCCAAACTAGAGTGATCAAAAGATCTCCAAAAATTGGTGTTTTGGGAAAAGAGAAACCTCATCCGGAATAGGGAATTCAAGGCCTCCTCCTGCAGCCAGGCCGTGAACAGGAGTTTGCAGGCAAGTCCCTTGTAGCTGGCCCGTACCAATTGGGCCTGGTAAGGCTCAGCCCCAACAAATAACATGGGGCTAATGCAATGTGGCTCACCCCCCTCAAATGTTAGGTGTTGGAGAGGACATGTCCTCTGTGGAGGCAAAGTTGTAAGACTTGCAAGCTTTATCTTTTTGGGAAGGTTGCAGATAATCAAAAAGCTCCCCAGGGCAAGGTGCCAGGAATGGAATGGAATGGAGTCAGTGTTTCCCCTACGATTGTTTGCCCTAAGTGTCATTTTCTTTTAAATTAAACCACAGATATACAGGAAACAACTTAATGACTGTGATTGAGCGTATTGGCAGTTTCATTTTGAGAGTTTGTTTTTATTTCTTGTTTCCCCTCACCTGTGTCCTCTGATAACCGCTGACAGTAAATTGACGTTTTCACAGTGCTGTGCCAGCTCCAAAAACCTGAAGAAACAACAACAATCCCAAAGCAAAAGCTCTCCGTCTCGCCTCTGGCTCACACAATCGTACGCAGTGTGTGCACACCTGGTGTAGCCAGTTAAAACATACATACATTCCGCAGCACATACGCTCTGCATCTTTAATGCTTTCCATGTAGCCAAAGTCACACAACCTTGCCCCTTTTTTCAACTGTTGCTAAAAAGTTGTGTGTATGTAAATGTGTTTGTAGACTCCAAATTGTGTTGGGCAGGTTTTGCTCTTCTAATCATCTGTGTTTTGACTGAGTAAGAAGCAATGTACAGTGGTGTGAAAAAGTGTTTGCCCCCTTCCTCATTTCCTGTTCCTTTGCATGTTTGTCACACTTAAGTGTTTCGGAACATCAAACCAATTTAAACAATAGTCAAGGACAACACAAGTAAACACAAAATGCAATTTGTAAATGAAGGTGTTTATTATTAAAGGTGAAAAAAAATCCAAACCATCATGGCCCTGTGTGAAAAAGTGATTGCCCCCTAAACCTAATAACTGGTTGGGCCACCCTTAGCAGCAACAACTGCAACCAAGCGCTTGCGATAATGTGCAATGAGGCTTTTACAGCATCCTGGAGGAATTTTGGCCCACTCATCTTTGCAGAATTGTCCTAATTCAGTTACATTAGAGGGTTTTCGAGCATGAACGGCCTTTTTAAGGTCATACCACAACATCTCAATAGGATTCAGGTCAGGACTTTGGCTAGGCCACTCCAAAGTCTTCATTTTGTTTTTCTTCAGCCATTCGGTGGTGGACTTGCTGGTGTGTTTAGGATCATTGTCCTGCTGCAGAACCCAAGTTCGTTTCAGCTTGAGTACACGAACAGATGGTCGGACATTCTCCTTCAGGATCTCTTGGTAGACAGCAGAATTCATAGTTCCTTTTATCACGGCAAGTCTTCCAGGTCCTGAAGCAGCAAAACAGCCCCAGACCATCACACTACCACCACCATATTTTACTGTTGGTATAATGTTCTTTTTATGAAATGCAGTGTTCCTTCTACGCCAGATATACTTGGACACACACCTTCCAAAGAGTTCCACTTTTGTCTCATCGGTCCACAGAATGTTGTCCCAAAAGTCTTGGGGATCATCAAGATGTGTTGTGGAGAAATTGAGACGAGCTTTGATGTTCTTTTTGCTCAGCAGTGGTTTTCTCCTTGGAACTCTGCCATGCAGGCCATTTTTGCCCAGTCTTTTCCTGATGGTGGAGGCATGAACGCTGACCTTAACTGAGGCAAGTGAGGCCTGCAGTTCTTTGGACGTTGTTGTGGTCTTTTGTGACCTCTTGGATGAGTCGTCGCTGCGCTCTTGGGGTAATTTTGGGCGGCCGGCCACTCCTGGGAAGGTTCACCACTGTTCCATGTCTTCGCCATTTGTGGATAATGGCTCTCACTGTGGTTCGCTGGATTCCCAAAGCTTTGGAAATGGCTTTATAACCCTTTCCAGACTGATAGATCTCAATTACTTTCTTTCTCAATTGTTCCTGAATTTCTTTGGGTCTCGGCATGATGTGTAGCTTTTAAGGATCTTCTGGTGGACCTTACTGTGTCAAGCAGCTCCTATTTAAGTGATGCCTTGATTGTGAACAGGTGTGGCAATAATCAGGCCTGGGTGTGGCTAGAGAAATTGAACTCAGGTGTGGACAACCACAGTTATAGTATGTTTTAACAAGGGGGGCAATCACTTTTTCACACAGGGCCATAATGGTTTGGATTGTTTTTCACCTTTAATAATAAACACCTTCATTTACAAATTGCATTTTGTGTTTACTTGTGTTGTCCTTGACTATTGTTTAAATTGGTTTGATGTTCCGAAACACTTAAGTGTGACAAACATGCAAAGGAACAGGAAATGAGGAAGGGGGCAAACACTTTTTCACACCACTGTACTTCTATCTGAGCACCTTACCAGAACTGGCCAACGCAGAACCCCCATGATTACACATCTGTTGTGTCTTTTTTCCCTTTTGTCTTAAATAGCAGTTTGCCACTCCACCAACAAACAGGATGTAATAGTAAAAATATAATAGAAACGTCATTAGTAATCATGGAGTAGTAGTCTCTCTCTCTCTCTCTCTCTCTCTCTCTCTCTCTCTCTCTCTCTCTCTCTCTCTCTGTGTTTGCTAGCCATGCTCTACCACTCTACCTCCCTCACAGAAGGATCCTCTTGGAGTAGGATGTTATGGATACCACTCCCAATTCAATGCTCTTATGTTTCAAGAACCTCACTTTACTACAGGCACACACACACACACACACACACACACACACACACACACACACACACACAGACGTATACACAAGCATGCATCATCTGTGGAGGCCAATATTTAATGTTTCTGAAGGATAAAGACCACCGGTATAAATGACATTGGAAATGGTTCTGTTCCAGATTCTGTTGTGACCCGATGCATTTGGGGACAACCTATGACTCCGCCTGAGTCAGTTTAACTTAGTTTACTTGAGCACAAACCACTACAGTCACAAAAACCCACTCATTATATTGATATTTTAAATGGCAACTACTTGCTTTAAGCCCAACAACACTGGTGTCTTTGTTGGCCCTCATAACGTAGCCTATTAATCCAGTCTGTGAGCTGTCCAAATTTGCACACTGGACATAGCGTGATGACCTCTGCCATATTCGATCAGTCTCTGGAAGTATTGACTTTTCTGAACGGTTTGCAAACACTGATAACACGTGAGACTGGCTTATGTCGCCTAAAGGCCTTTTTTGCATGCTGTAGGGAGGGTCATTTCAGTTTATAACGAATGACTTACATAAAGTGAGTTTAGCACAATGGCAGAGGATGGTGATGTCAGTATTGAAACAGTTGTTTTCATTCTATGTCTATGTCTATCAGCTAAACATAATTGGTTGTGTGGGAAATTATTCTTTACCCTTATTGCTATGTTGTATTCATGTGTCTGCAACATCACACTCTTTTTCTTGTACATGCACTTACATTAAACATAATAACATACATTTACACATGCAGTTTGTAGCAATTTCTTATTTTTAATTGGTATAGAGCTACTATAAATTTCCTCTACAAAAAATGGGCAACATCCACATTCATACATCCTATTTAGTCCATTCATGACATGCTGGTGATTTGAAATCTTATGGCTTTAAAATCAGCTGTCTGTGACAGACATCTTTAATTAATTCAACAGATGGTATAATAATTTATTTGTACAGGGTGCTGCACTGGTTAAACTGAACCTCAGTTGTAGGTACAAAATAGATTTTGTCAGAATTTGACATGGTAAGTGTGTATATATTCTTTGTGATAAATTTGTGTGTTTAAAATGACAAAGTCATTATGAGTGTTACCATGCCTGTGTGCACATTATCATCTGACTCATGGCTGTGTCACTGAAGGAGCTTAGTGTTCAGTGATTCATGAGTAACCTCTGCTAAGATGAAACAAAATTTTAGACCAGCTATGAAAGAAATCATTGACTCCACCTCTTCTCTTGAACCTTGTTTTTTTTCCTCGACTCTATATGTCAAGCTCATGAACTCAGTTATAACCCTTGCTTGTTTTCCTTAATGACAGTCTGGCTTCAGGTAATATCGTGTATAAAACAGAAAAATAGTAGAAATAGTAAGCCCACTGAACCACTGGGGAATGCAAGACGGGAAAACCCTGTATGTGTTAGCCAAACATTTGCTCAACATCCGCAGGGGTCTCTTCCTGGAGTTTATTTTCAGTTCTCCCCATGCTATCGTTCCACTTTCACCTCTGTTATGGGACTTCACAACTTTGGGAAACATATATTAAAAAAGAAACTAGCTATACGTCCTGTGATAAAACATGTATACAACATGATGATGCAAATAATAACAGAGATTGACCCTTACAGATCAAACTAACTAACTTACAGTATTAACAGTTCATGCATGGTGCTTAAAGCCACATAGGATGACTCTGTTTAGCTCAAAATGGCTTTGTGTGTTTCCATAGAGTGCTGTGATGTCATATTTAAATTTCTGCCATATAGTACCCTGTGAATATTTTTTCTAAAGCAGGGAGAAAATTAACATGTCAATCTATCATGCTATATATGTTTTCTGAGCATATACTGAAATTAATATTTTCTTCCTAATTGTAAATTAAGATTTGCTCGTAATTGTAATTAGTTACACAATTGAGAGGGTCTAGTTAACTGGTAAGGCACATTGTTTCCTAGTCCTCTAACTTGTGTGTATTGTTTGTCTTCAGGTAGTTTGGGAATATTTATGTGTTCACATTACTTATTTATTAAGGTTGTCAAAATGCTCTACTGTAGAGCCGAGTTGCTTAATATTAAATGAAAGTTACACTAAAAGTACCAAGGTACATGTCAGAAACAAGTGGCAAACCACTCTTAGCACTGGCCTTCTGTGGTCCAGTGTAAGTGCAGTGTGTCTCCTCAGCTGAGTATAAAAGCACAATTAAAGATATGCCACTTTCTATTTCCAAGATTTTATCATCCTCAGGATTGTTGGAAGCATCACAGCAAGACCTCAGAGTGAACCCTAGAAAGTGTCGGATTATGTACTGTGTGTCCAACTGCACTTCTGAAAACACTTATCACATACAGTAACACTAATTTATTTAGGTTATCTGGAGTATGTGTGCTTGCACTGTGAATAACCTCTGATCAATGTATTCATAGCTGCTTTAGTTGAATGGTTAGGGGGTTATTTATACAGTATATGTCTACATTAAAAAGTTTAAAATGTACAATAAAGCATACATTAAGTGCTGTTTTTCTATTAACAGAAACCTGTTTTGTAGGAAAATAGCTTGAGAGGGTTAATGTCATCTATTGCTAGGACATTTTCAGCTTGTCCAAGCGCCCACATCAATACCAGTAAAAGTGGCTACATCAGTCATACGGCCTTGTCTTATTCATCAGGACCCAAATAATCTCACAAGCGCATGTATTCTTTAAAGGTCTCATACAAGACACCATATATACCCAGTATGATATGTATCTTTTCATTATTTATTAGCATTTCCATTAGCTTTTTCCTACTAAGGGTCAGTGCACATTGCTTTGAGATGTTTTGGCCAGTGGAGTTACTTCACTAAAACTTTTGCTTCATAGAAGCTTGACACTCATTAGGTCATCACCAGGTTAGGCTAGTGACTGTGTACAAATTCTGTACTTTTGAGAGAAGTTGAATATTTCTTAACCATGATAAATTTGAACTGGAATAAATGGTAAATTGAAGCGGTATATAATACTTCTAAAAATATTACATTGCAAAATAGAAACAATCACTTTTTTAAATGTTATTGGCCTTAATATTCTACAGACACAACTTCAAAGTCATCTGAAAGTAAATGTTTAAATATTAATGAAATGCAGGTAATGTTCAAAGGTTGTAATAATGTTTAAGAATACTGTAATCCATAACAGTTTGAGTCATAACCTTTGATCCAACATAACAATGTTCTCCGGTAAACTTAGTCTGATTACATCCTTAGTAATCCCTTTGAAATGTTTAAACGATTTAAGCATGTCTAAATGTTTATTAGACAGATCACTCTGAATTAAAACAAGAAGTCACGTGTAAGGTTTAGTATATACCATATGTGATGCATGGATATAATACTGCAGGTCTTGCTACAGTGTTCCCCTTCAATCCCCCAACTCAAGTATCTTCCACATGGACTACGGTTTCATGGGGACCTTCTGACATTTAGAACTTCAACCTCTTAGTGTTGATGATGCATATGGGGACAAAATTGGATTTTTTTAGGACAGCTGAGATTGAACTACACTAGATATGACATTGCACACTAAAGTTACAACAACTTCTTTGTTCATCGATAAATGCTCAAAATGGCTATTGAGTGTTGAGATGGTACAGACCAAATTTGAAGTACATCGGATGAAATCTCTAGAAGGACTTTGTTAAAACACAGCACCTTGACTTTTAGGTCTACTTTATGTTGCCACTAGAGGACGCTATGCCTTTGAGCCAATATCGACCTGCAGATGTTGTCAAGGTTAGACTCTTATGAATCCTAAAAGTTTCTAGCCAGTTGGACTTTTTTTTTTTTTTTTTTAAATAACTTTTCATCTTTAACATCTTAAGATGGTTACAGACCAAATTTGAAGGTGATCAGATGAAATCTCTAGAATGACTTTGTTAAAGTACGACACGTGGAAATGGCCAAAATCGCAATTTTGAACTTTCAGTTAAAGGTCCCAAACCATGATGTCTCTCTCTCTCATGGGTGGGCCAAATTCTCTGGGCGGGAAAAGCAGAGAAAGGGAGGTAACCTTGCTCCTTATGACCTCATAAGGAGCAAGAGCTTTCATTTTCTCAAAGGCAGAGCATGACACACAGGGTTGTGTTTACACCTATCGCTATTTCTATCCACTGTGGGACCATAGGCAGGCTGGGGGAACACATAATAATGTTAAAAAAACTCATAAGGTGACATTTTCATGCCATGGGACCTTTAAAAATAGCAGACTTCCTGTTGGGTTTAGGGTATGGCTCCAATGAGCTTTTTTGTACGTCTTGACAAGCTACATATGTATACCACGTTTCTTTAGTCTGTTAAATTTTTGTAGGGGGCGCTAGTGCCTATTCCAGAAATCCTTAAAATACGTATATTTTCACCAGGGTTGATGCAACCGACGAAGGAATAATAATAATTCCTTCAGTTTCAATAGGGCCTTCGCCGCTGTCGCGGTCAGGCCTTGATGTCAATGAAGGCCCAAGTCAATTAGGTTGTACAAACAAAATAACAGTGATCTGAAAACACTGATACATAGCTCTCTGAGGTTTAGAACGTTAATTTAAATAGACAACTATGATTGTAAAAAAAATTTAAAGCTTTAATTAAAGCTTTAAATTTAGGGCTTTATCTCCTTAACAAAGTGGCTAATGGAGTTAGGAGACAAATTTTTTTAAACTGAAATTTTCTGAGACTCATTTTAACTTTGTTTCATAATTGTTTTGATATTTTTGTCATTTTGGAAACTTCAAGCCTCAGTTGCCAGTGACATGCTTTGAAGCTTGCTTTGGCAAATTTTGTTAAACATCACATATTTAATTTAAAACAATGCTGTTTTTAAATATGAAAGCACACATTGCCTTGGAAAATTATGATGTTGTGTATAATGTTAAAACCATGGACAGAAGTCTGTAGAGAAAGCAAGTGTGTCTGTTACTGAAGGTCTGTATGTGATCTAGATTGCAAAATTAGATTAGGCCCACAGGTGTATGAAATTACGTATTTTTTATTTATACATGTATTGGATTTTGTAAACATCCCACTCCATACCCCTGCCTCTCTCCATTTGAACTCTACAAACCTCAAAAGACTGCAGCTGCATTGCCGGTTCTTATTTCTTGTGAAAGTTTGATGCCACCCATGAAACAAGCCCAAATGTAGTTGCTCTAAATTCTATTGGCAGCTCTTCTAGCGATGACACTGTACACAAATAACGTCTCCGTGTTGTTTCTTCTCACCGCAACCACGTTGTTGACAGAGCAAGGTGGCTCATTTCCTTGACAAACACACATACTTGCCTTTGCTAGTGTTTTCTGGGGAGCTCCTTGTTTACGGTGTCACGTTAGTGACTTAGGGTGTTTCTTGCACTGCAAGAGCGAGGGGTCAGAAAAGGCGGCGGTGGGGTAGTATAGCTCAGCAGGCCTGTTAAGGCCTCACTGGGGCCCTCTGTGCTAGAGCAAGTGTTTTTCAGGGGCAGGGTGGGTCTGGAGTAGGTAGAAGGAAATGTGGGACAAAATTCCTTGTTGACATCAATCTCCTGCCGTTGGGGGGCCCAAGGAAGCTGGGTAGGAGTGGAGTGGAGGTTACCCTGTTGATATAACACCTCAACAAAGCAGGTCTGTTTGGAAGGATGGACCTAATGGATGAGGGGCTCTTGATTTAGTAAATGCGTTAGGCAGAGGATTTTATGTATTTTTTTTAATTTTTGTGTTATCTCAGGAAGCGAAGGAATGATGATACACTGCATAAGAGTGCAACAAATATTGGAGCTCAAGAGCGAGTCACAGAGGGGGTAAAGGGGGAGAACAGGGTTGAACTTGTGTAAAAACAGGTAGAGCATACATAAAAGATGGAGATAACGAAATAATACTGTAAAATAAGGATAAAGGGGAGGCTGCAATATCTTACCTTTTAGAACCATGATGAAGGCTCCTCTCCAAGATTGAATGTAGAAGCATTGAGATATTGCAGTCCCCTAATGACTGAACAGGAAAAGCACCCCCTCATACTCTTTCTCTTCTCTCTTTCTTTCACACTCTCAATCCCTCACTTCCGCACGCACACACGCATCTCTCTCTCTCTCTCTCTCTCTCTCTCTCTCTCTCACACACACACACACACACACACACACACACACACACACACACACACACCAAACACCAAACAATACAGCTATGCTTTAGTCCATTGTGAGAAAAACAGTGCCTGGTATGAATTGAAGCACATCTGTTTCCAGTGTACCAAAGTTAAATCTGATGTTGCTTATGCATTGTGACAAAGTTAAACCGCACAGAACAAGCAGCCACTCAAATGCGTCATACACTAACGGGGTGGGCTTTTTCAGTGCCGCGCCAGCAAAAAGAATTGAGTGAATCACAGAAGTTTGGTGTTAATTGTTAAATTGTGTTTTTAAACATTGTTCTAGATCTTGTCTTAATTTCCAAAAATTAAAAAGACTGTATCAAGAGGCCGAATGGAGACAGTGACAGATTTTCACATCCTCACCAGCCAGCACACAAACAATCATTAATCATCAAAATGCCATGTTTTGACAGAGACAGACACACACATGCACGTGCACTCAGACACACGCGGGCACATTGACGCAGACATTGTTTCATACAGTATGTGCCATGTTTTCTGCCTTCAGCTGATACTAGAAAGTATATATAAATAATTTTCCTCACAAAAGGAATATTGTCTCTCAGCTGCTGTTGACCGCTGTTGACACAATCACAATTACAATCCATGCCAAGAACTAGGGTTTGCACGATAATGACAAAAGGTGATATTGCGATATTGATTATGAATATTGCGATATATAGATATGTTTAAACACGTAAAAGTTACTGGAAAGCGCATCAAAATAGATTAAAAACAATTTTTTACATTTTTCAACACAAGGTTTATTTCAACTGACAGTCATATTGGACTGGTACAACATTAATAATTAACATAAATAAGGACCATGTCTACAGAACAGGATGTTGTACTGGTTGTATAGTAAAAAATTAATAAATAAAGAGATCAGGACACAACCTTTGCTTTTCGGATTCGTTCCGTTTTGCTGTCGCTAGCTGTTTCTTCACTTACATTGTCAGTCTGTCGAATTATGCACACACGTGGTAGACCCGTGTGCTGACATGTACTAAAGTGCAGGTGGCACAGTAACTGACCAATGAAATGATCATCATTATAGCGTTTCAAGCGTGCTTTAAAACAAACACAACTAAGCCAAAAAAAATTGCATATTTATCGCAACACTTTCAATATGCTAGTGCACAACGTGATATTGTGATAACGATATTGAGGCGATACATAATGCACCCCTACCTAGAACATCTCATTTGTTGTCAAGATCTGTTTAAACAAGCCCTTTTTTTTTTTTTTTTTTACAGTAGGACAAAGCAAAAGCTTCTTAGAAGTTGGTTCTACCGTAAACCACTTTCCTACAAATTTTCTCATCACAAGTGTGAAACTGTGAATTATCTTTATGCATTCAATTTCTTCCCTACACACAATTTTATTCATTAAACTTGTCACCTGGATTACTTTATCTCAGTTATAATACAATGTCTCAATGACTTTTGAATTATGCTAACGGAGCATAGGTGTTATGGCCGTTTACATTCACTTAAATGTCTCTATGAATTCTATGTTGTAACACTTACATACTGTGTATGTCTAAATGTGTCGGAGGCACGCAAACACACTGAGAAGGGGTGATAGACAGTGAAAGAAAGCATTACACATATCCTGAAATGCCATCTGATGAGTGGACTGCATAGATGACGTCACTGTTGGCCAGTTGCCTTGGATTTAAACCTTCATTTACATTTTCACATTAAATTTTTATTGGACGGTTCTTTCTAATTTATACTCCTTCTGCATTGTGGTGCACCTCTTTTATTTTCCTCTGTGTCTTTACTCTGCACTTACATTGTTATTAACATGTTTAATCATTAGTATTTAAATCAAAGCAGGTAGAGGGATTTCCAGTGATTACATGAAATCTGTAGCATTTTAAAGGCCAAATTTTAAAGTTCGGTTGAGCCTTTATTGCTTGTTTTTGAGCCTTAATATTGCAACTGAAAATAAGAGGACATTTCTTTCCCATTCTTTTCCCGCTAGTGTTTTAAACACGAATACAAGACGTTTCAAACCCCCTCTCACTTTATTCCCTGTTGTTGTATGTATGTATGTATGTATGTACCTGACACTCCTTATAAACTGTAAGAGTTGCATGTAACAAATGGTACACCTGTGCCTTGTTTTCGCAGAGTATACATAGTAGGGCTGCAGCTATCGATTATTTTAGTAATTGAGTATTCTACCGATTATTCCATACAATAACAGTAATAAACAGTACTAAAAGATTTTTAAGCAATAGCCTCGTGGGCCACCCTGCTCTTAAAAGTACGTTTTTGGTGCCCTAAATGTTTCTTTTTTTTTTTTCTTCCCTTTCATGCCTCTTGCTTTTTACACAGCATATAGAAAAAACCTGTTCATTAAGCCCAGGTACATGCGACTGTACAAAGCTTACAGCAGGACTATTCTGCTATACTGTTCTGGGGGACACATTTTCAGAACGCTGATCTGAATGAAGTTAAGTAAGAATGAAGAATGCAGACATCATCGGCATGGTCCGATGACATCATTCACGTGCGTATTAAGTAGCCATGTGCAGGAGGCGCTGGTTAAGAGAAAGGGGCTGGTTTGTCTCCGCCAGCAGCTAAGTTTACCGACAGCTTTCATTTGAGCTTGTTTTCTAAATGTTTCTAGATGTTAATGCTGTGTAACTTATCTCACTGCCAGCAGCTAAGTTTACCGACAGCTTTCATTTGAGCTTGTTTTCTAAAGAATTTGCATTGAGGATTTTTAGTGAGATCTAATTATTCGAGTTACTCGAGGAATCGTTTCTTCAATTTTGAACTCCAATAAAGGTATGCTAGCTTATGCCTCTAAAAATGTTGACAAACTCTAGCATGAGAAAACGTATAACTCATTGGAAGGCATGTTTTCTGGAGAGAACAACCTCACCAACCCCACAGCTGAGTGGAGTTTTTCTCCGCAGCCAGTTTCTGTTCTCCTGTGGTCCACTGGAATGTGGCTCACTCAATGATGGAAAACAACCAACAAACATGTTTTTTTCCATTCAAGAGGTCTCATTGACCAATGCATGTGTGCCCCTTCTGGATATACACAATAAAAATCAAAGAGCACTTGCACAGCAGGGGAGATGAAATAGATCACTGTATGACAAGTGTGATTGCATGTTTTTTTGCCAAATCCTATAATCAATGGACCCATTGTGTGACGGGTTGTACTTATACATGACTATTTTTTTAATTTCGCAATTGTGTCCATGCTTGTCTTATTTTACGTATATAGTAATTTCAAAGAGCATACATTGTGATAACATCTCATAAAAGTATTGGATTTTGCAGAAGTTTTTTAACCCTTGTGTTGTCTTGTCAAAATTGAAAATCAACACTTTTATTGCTGCTTTTTATCGATGTTTTTAACTTTTTCTCACGTTTTGTCCTTTTTTTCAACACTTTATCACTTTTTCTACGTTTTCAACACTACGTAACACTAGCTTATTAACTATAGTATTACAGTTATTTTTGGAATTTAGGGTCAATAAGCCTAATTTTTTGGAAATTATACCTAATGTTTGAGTTAGAAAAGCAGAAATTAGGAATTATTTAGACTATAATTAAAGGAATGTATGTTGATGGATAATCACAGACTGGAATATGTCAACTTTTACTCAATATTATTTCAAAACCTCTTCAATTTTTTTTCAAAAGCAATGAAATTGAATATGACACCCCAAAATTAATAAAAGTAGAGATTTGTACTTGCCAAAGAGCGTTGTGTGGAATCAATCATGTTATTTTGGGTAATTACAATTGGGTAGTTAAAAAGAACATTGATATAGGAAAATGGGTCAATTTGACCCAAGGACAACATGGGGTTAAGTCTATCGTTGGACCCTATCCTTTCACCAATGTCATTGGTAATTCTGTGAACACTTGTGTTTACTCTCACATTTCTGAGATTCACATCCTATTCATGGAGATGTTCTGTGATTTGTGGAACTGTCAGTGACAGCTTAAGGTGAGGCCACCGCCAGAGATTAAGAGGTTGGATGAGTCATGGTGAAATGGAAGTAGTTAGCCAGCCTTTTTTGTCTCTATTATCAGGCTTCATGAAATAAAGTGGGTGGAGTGGGGGCATGGGGGCTGGGCTTGGCCCTCTGTTTGATCATTGATCTCCATGACCCCATTTGAAGGGTCTTAATCTCTCGGTTGACCTCCTCAAGGATTTTTCTGAGGAAGGGTGACAGGGGTGGATGTTGACTGGGAACTATCTAGAGAGTGAGGATGCTGTGGGGAAAGTTTTGGGGGTGTTTTTCCACTTGAGTGGAGATACAGGGGTGTAATGAGCCTGCTACGTGTGTGGATACATGTGTGCACATGCACAAGTCTATGCAAACCTCGTACAAGCTGTTTTTATATTTCTGACTGCTTACAGATACGCACACATTTTCTCCATCAAAGTTTATATAGGCATAGCTCACCCACGCTCAAGGTTTTGTTGTCACACAAGCATGCCTTTTCTGTACAAGGTTTCTGTAGTGCAATTCCTGGTGTAGACCGATCTGCATCACATCGTTTAGACAAATATGCCGCAACTACTCTTTTCCAAGGGCTGCACGATATGACCTAAGTCATGATTAATTGCACATTTTACCTTAATAACAATAAATGAACAATAATTAATCACATTCTAAATCGTCTTTTCTGAAGCCACACGTTGCACAAGTTGTTCAATTGACTTAAACTCAGTGTTTGAGTTATCTTCCATAATGTTTCCATGCGGCTGCTGACTGGTCTGGGCAAAATCACGTGACTACACACATGGTAGAATGTTTTTAAGGAGAAAGGAGGCCTATCAACAGGAATAAATTATTGGAATTATTGTCAGGGGAAAAATGTCAATAACAGCTTCAGAATGCCAATGACCATTAATATTCCATTAATTATCTAACACTATCTTTTCCCTTTTCTATGTCCTGTCTTTCATAGTAGTAGTAGTAGTAGTAGTAGTAGTAGTAGTAGTAGTAGTAGTAGTAAGTAAAATATGTAACAGTGATGTTATTGATGGCATAAATATGGTGTTCTATCATAACCCACAGACTAAACATGAAGCCTTCCTCTAAGAATGTTCTTCCATCATGCAAATTTCTAACACTATACCCAAAGATGTTTTAAGGCTAACTTTCCTCTAGTCTTTGTGCCTCAAGTCTCCAAGGCACTACTCTCCATGACAATGAGAGGATAACGCTGCCTCTGTCTTCAGGGCTCAAACTGAATGTTGTGATAAGACAACCAAACTGCACCCTTTCACATAAATCTGCCCCTCAATTGAGCAGTTCCATACACTAAGCCATTGGCATTGTCTATTTCCTTCTCTGGTGATAATGGACAACGGTCTGTTTGGAATATTACCATAAAATGTTTTATCCTTACGAATGGTGTATAACAGAAGTGACAGGGGAAAGGGCATGTGGCACAGCCTTTAACTTAGCTTGAGACAGTTTTTATGCTAGATAGTTTGTATCATGGAACTGTCTATATTGTGCCACAGGATTTCTCATTACCTTTAGATATTGCTCTTACAAAAACAGCTGAAAACAGTGAGTCAAATACAACTTGTTGTAGCTGAACAATGGATAATCAGGTACTGGGGATCAAGAGCATTTAGTACAGTTTATTTTACCAGACATTAGATGATGTCATTTTTGTGAGCACTCAGTTCAAGCTCACTTTAACAGATTAACATCCAAAACACCCAAGGGTTGGAGCAACTGACTGATTCAGGGAGTCCATTTCATTTGATTACAGGGAAAAGCGCACACAAAGTTGTTTTGAAACCTGTTTTGTGCTTAATGACTTCTGAGAAAAGATTTTTTTTTTTGCACTCTCCGTTCTTTGATTTTTGTTTTTCTGACATAAATCAGTTTTGCAAGACAGTTTATTGAGGTCACTATGTTTTTCTTTCTTTGTAACTGCTCCTTCCCAGTGCAATCAACAACTAATGATTAGTATTTTTAGTGCACTCTTTTTTTTTTGAGGCATTCATGTGGATTGCAAACATCTACATGTTTGTGAGGAGAATGAACACCATGGCAGGAAGAGCGAAGAGAAGAAGAGATGAGAATGATTTCATTTGTTTGTCTTTGGTATTCAGGTCAGATAATTAAGTCGCTCTTTTAACTTGTCTTTTCTTCAAGACCTCCAGATGCGGCCAAGTGTTGTCAGACAAGGTGTGTCGCTCTAACACGCCCATTCATGAGCAGCTGTGCGGATGTGCTCATTTATGCATGCATGCGCGCACCCATGAAAATCAAACAGTCGTGTTTTACATCAACAAACCTTTCCACCATAATCTCCCTTCCGCCTTGTGTCACACTTCCACACACGCCATGGGGTTAACACTGCTCGCCTTCAGAAATGCATCTGCACTCCCAACAACGCTGCGCGTAGATACATGCATACATACATAAACACACACACAGATGCTGTTGTCTCCCTCTCTTTTACTGTCCTCAGCTGTAAAGGTTTAGAAAACTAACTTACACAAGATTCCTGGGAAGGAAACCATGAAGAATGGATTTGATGTGAAGAGGAAAACCACGGCGATGGGTGAATTGTGATAATGACAGACGGAACACGTCCTGGCTTCTTGTTTTGATGGGAGATACTGATCTCAAGCAGTGTTACCTTAGATACTCAGTGTAGCCTTGCACAGAGATTACACTGGCAAGTCTGAGGAAAAGGGCCAAGGAAACGCAAAGCTGCAAATAAGAACTCTATTGTGGCAGAACGTCAGTGCCCCAGACCACCCTTCTGCTTATCTCTCAGCTCATCGTCTGGGGCTTTTTTTCAGCACACCAATTGTATCCAGGCCACAGGGTTTTGCTTGTTTTTTACGTTGCTCTACTTGGTAGGTGTGATAGAACTATTAAGCTGCCGTCATCAGTGATGAGAAATTGATGGACGGCTCCAGCCCTTTTTCATATACTCAATGCATATTAGTTCTTCCTAAGAGACAGTGAAGTTTCTTTTTTACTTTTAGACCTGAGAGGCAAACATGGCTGATTGTGGCATATATATATATATATATATATATAGTTCTTGACCTTGAAAATTTCAGTTGTGCCAGTTTTGTATAGATATATATGCCTTTTTGAGTGTCACTCTGATGTAGTATTGCTGTTTTGGTAAGTCACCGGTGTTATCTTCAAATGGTACAGGACCTGACCACAAATAAACATCTAAATAACATTTATTGGTCTATCAGAGTTTTCACTACAAATTCAAGTATTAAGGCTACATGTGTTGGCTTCCTGCCGTATAATGTTGTTGATGTATTGTTTTCCAAGCGGACTTCCCATGCGTACTGCACATGCATACAGTAGACACACTCACATTGCTATAATGATGCTCTGTACTCTGTCTAAAGCCTCCGTATTTTAGCGTCTGCATTCCTTCATGGCACAACCACCTCCAGATGTTATTCTCCTATACTGTACCCATGTATACATTTTTTTCAGAAAAGGCAGGGAACCCTTGCTTGGATTGGATTTCCCCCCGTAAAGCCACTTTATTTGCCAATGTTTTTCACCTCTTCAGAATACTTTGAAGTGGTAGCCCCTTTCAACAGAGCATTCTGGATAAAACATTAAGGGTACATGGCCTCACAAACAAACTCTCTCCCTGTCCTAAATAGACAAATGACAGCTTGTGATATATGACTGTAAAAAAATCAAGAGAAGAACGTCTTTAAGGTTTTCTGTTATCATACTTTCCAGAAGGAATGTACTCTGAAATTCATTAGTCATCGTATAGTGTCTGTGATGTTTTCTAATCATATTAGACCACACACTCCACTTGTATTTTAGTTTTAAATCAGCCTTTGTGATTAACTAATACGATTATCAGGAATAGCACACTTTTTTCTACTCCTGCATGATTACGGTTGGGTATTTTGGTTTTTTTCTGATACCGGTGCTCAAACGATACTTTTAAAATGGTCCAGATGCCCAAACTGTGCCTAAACATATATATATATATATATATATATATATATATATATATATATATATATATATATATATATATATATATATATATAAAGAAAAAAATGATATTTAAGAACGACTTAATTAATTAGTTAATTAAATGATTGATTAATAATGTAATAACAATAACTTATACCAATTACTTATTTCACCATTAAATTGCTGGTAAACATTAAAACAAGCACCAGATGGGCGTTTTACAAAAACTTAAAATGCACCACAAGGCTGGCGAGTTTCAAGTGATCAACCGTCTGTGTTGTTTTCCGACAACAGCAGCTGCAGACTGTTACGTCCCGGTGTTGGAATCACCTACAGGGAAATACAGTTACACTTCACACCGCTAAACGGAATTTGTCAGCATTTTAACCATTGTGTTTAATCCAGCTACTAGCTACAACGCGGATGTGACATACATTTTATGGTAAAATCTACAAGAAACATTTGGACCTGTTCAGGATTAGTGTAAAGAGAAGTACTTCCGCTTGGTTATGGGTAACCAGAGTACAAAGTCACATGATCCTGTGGGGCCCTTGGTGGATGAGATGGTAATGAAGTATAGGTCTGCCTGTATAGAATGCCTACCGTATTGGTCAACAAAGTCTGGGTTTCCACAAAATGCTTCATTAAGTACAAGAAAATTGACAGGTTCGCCGCTACTCTGTTCTTTTAAATCAAGGCTGAAGACCTTTCTTTTTGATGTTGCCTTTCTTTAAATAATTGTTAATTTCCTATATTGATGTTGCATTGTTAAAATTAAATGACAATCTTAGCTGCTTTTACATTTTTTGTTGTTTTTAAATGCTCTTTAATGTTTAATTTCTTATACTGCACTTTAACTTTTATTCTAGTATTTTATCCGTTTTTAACTGCTCTTCATTGTTTTATGTAAAGCACTTTGAATTGCCAGGTTGCTAAAATTTGTGATATACAAATAAAGCTGCCTTGCCTTGCCTAATGGTAATATAGCGTCCCGTGCAGTGATGCCAGGCACCTAAATGAGGCACTGAAATATTGTTCTTATTCGGTCTCATTACTACCGCTTACGTTGGAACAGGTGCCCTATTGGCACCGCGTTTTGTAGCCAACCTTATGCATGATGAAGTTAAAATTATTCTTGAGCAATAACTAAGAATTTTTTTTTATCTATGCTTTCTTTGTGTCAACAGCATCTACATGTGTATGTTTTAGTTACACCTTTGTTTTCATGTCCATCCTGCAACCAACTTACCTCCTGTGATGGCAGACATGACTGATCTGCAAGCTTGTCAGGTACCATCAGTGCAAAGCTGGTGCCATGTGAAGTCGCCGGCGGCTTGCCAAAAGCTAATTGTGCTAATTGGTGAGAGTCAATCCTGTAACAAGGCTTTGAGGGGCGACCCACCGACACAGATGAAAGCGCTCAGATTTGTCTTGTGTCAAGGGTAATCGGTGCGTCCGTTGACCTGCAGGCCAGCAGGGTAGAAAGAGAGCACCCTGGCCAGACTGTGTGTGGAGAGAGATGAGGACATAAACTGGAGGATCCACCCAGACATCAGTATCTGGAGATTAACAATGATATTTGTGTCTAAAACTAATAATTTATCCTTAACTCCCTAGACATGCTGTCATTTTTGAATGTTTTAGTTATTTAAGTTATTGGTAACATTTACTCTGGAATATACTGTATGCACACAAACATCTGTGAAACCTAAAACCCCCAAAGGCTGTTTTATGCTTCTGCGTCGAATCAACGGCATTCCTCGCAGACACCTCTGCGTTGCTGTGAACCCCTCTATGAGCCCTCCGCCGTAAATCGATGTGCACCTCCAACATGTTTGTAACTGTGCAACTGTGATTGGTCAACTCGTCCTGTGTGTTGATAGTTGGTGTTTCAAGCAGCCTACTGTGGAGAGTAGCAACATGCAATTTCACTGACAAGCTTTGTATATTTGGTTACAATGACGGAGTTATCCATTTGTAAAGTGTCTATATGTCAGTACGTTTTGAAGTTAGCACTTTACCCGCAAGCATTACTTTGTGGGCAGTTGCTTACTAACAACACAAACAGGCTGGCTGACCCCTCGCAATTAACCTCAGACTTATTTTCTGGTTACAGTAACTAGGTCAATGGATTTTACTGTGTCTATTTCTTGATACTTTTTACAAAAAAGAAAAGGCCAAACAAATAAGACAGTCTATAGGGTTTGCCATTCTGATTACCGTTTTTGGTGGTGAGTGACACAGGCGATGCGCCAACAGTGAGTTGGAGGCAAAATGCACTGCGATGCAAAGTAACTCTGACACAGAACTCCGAAAGGGTCACGATGCCGTAGGAGCGACGCCGTAGCTGGCTTGGAGTTGACGCAGAAGCATAAAACAGCCTTAAGGTGTTTGTATCTAAAGCTAGTCCTAAGTTTTTGTCTGTAGAAAACATGAAAGCATATACAGTACACTCACCGGCGACATTATCAGATACACCTGTTCAACCAGCCAATCATGTGGCAGCAGCTAAATACATTTCAGGCAGGTCAGAGGACAATGTCCAGACTGGTTCTAACTTATAGTAAGGCAACAGTAGTTCAGTCAACAACTCTTTACAACCAAGGTATGCAGAAGAGAATCTCTGAACACATTGATCCTTGAAGCAGAAACTACTGTACAGCAAAAGAAGACCTTACCAGGGGCCACTCCTGTCAGCTAAGGACTAGGGCTGCACAATTTATCGAATTTTAATCACAATCACGATTTTGGCTTCCCACGATCAAATTTGCTCGATCGAGCGATATTTTAAATGCATCATTTCATAGAACGCTCCGTGTTTTTTTTGCAAAGCCAATCTACCGCTCCTTTATCCACTGTCTTATCATGTGCCAGTCAGAGTTGTTCCCTGCACCACACAGCTTAGTTTCTATATATAGACAGTCACAGAGGACAGAGTAACGTGAGGAAAATTCCACAACATTAATTTTCACAATTATTTGTTGATTTTGTGAGGGACGGGGATTTGTATAATGGATGTGCTGCTGATAAATCTGTAATAACAATAATATAATATATAATAATATGTCAATATAGACCAAAATATTTGAGGAATGTTTCCATCACCTTGTTGAATCTATGCCACAAAGAATTAAGGTAGTTCTGAAGGCAAAAGGAGGTCCAACCCGGTACTAGCAAGTTGTACCTAATAAAGTGACCAGTGAGTGTATGCACACAAACATCTGTAATAGTCATAGACCACTTCCTTAAAATCGAAACATGCCATTCCCTGAGTTGTGTGTAACCAGACAGAAATTCTCACAAGAGCTTTAACTGTCACCAGGTCATTTTGCTTTTGCAGCTTTAGTTGTCTGATAGCCTTAGCTTAGGGTTGAGGGTGGGGGTGATGGCTGTCTATGATGGAGAATCGGTTTAAAAAAACAAAAAAACAATGAACATATGCCTCTGTTTGTTCCTTTAGCTGTTTAATTGTCTCAAGCTCATTCTTATGGGTGTAAAATCATATTTCTAGAAATCCTGTCTGGAAACCTGTTAAGGGTTTTTAGATAGCACTCAGAGAGCCTCAGGACTGCCTGTCTTTAAGCATAAGACAAGTCTGACTAAAGACATTCAGTTTGCCATGAAGAAATTTAGACATGATAGGGAAATGCTGTCTGACAAACTAACACTCAGAGAAACAGGCCAAGTGTAGGTCATATAGACATTTAAAAGATAAGATGACTGTGGCACATTTTTATGACATGCACCTGTTATTGATTCAAAACTGCAAACATACAGACTCTAAATCATGTAGTCTAAGACTAAAACAAAAAAAGCATTCTGACTCTAGTACATGTGTGTAGTAGATTTGTTATCTATAATGCACATGTTCATTATTCCTTATTATCAATTCCTTATTGGTCAACATCCAGTCCTCATAATACAGAGTATATTTAGCAAACTATATCAAGGCCAGGCCCTAGATCCTCTGATCACTATGAAACATTTAAATTGATATTGTACCCCTGAAATTTGAAGATCATTGCTCATACTGTAGCTTACTGCATGGTACCACTTAACATCAGGTAAATGTCTTTGATTCTTGGTTAGTAGGGCTGGGGACCATGGAGAAAATTAGATATCACGATATTATTGACCAAATATCTTGATGTCGCTATTGCGACAATATTGGAGGGTTGACAAAATTGGGGCTTTAACAAAATATTTTCACAGTTAGATTTTTGATAAATGATCATAATATTGATATATTGCCCAGCCCTGCTTATTAAGCAACTTGATTGCATGCTTGCTTTATAAAAGTGCCAAACACACACATGCATGCACACACCACCTATCATCCTGTTTCTCATTAGTTCTCTTCAGCCACAGAGATATTCTGGGACGGATTACTCTGGATTTTCCCAATATAGCGCCAGCACAGAAATTAAATAGTAAGTTACTCCAGAGTTGGGATGACGCTCATGAAAATAATTTTGTTGTTGTTGTTGGAGTACATGAATTCGATTATGTCTGACATTTGAAGTTAATAAACTATTTAGCAGTCTAACTTTGAAAGTGTCTTTAGTTTATCCTGTATTTTCTAGTAACTACTGCAATGGTGGTATTATACTCTGAGTTACTGTAATATACTGGCCCTTAGCTAGAGGGTTTTGGTGTAGCTCACCATACTTTACTGTATTTGATTGAAAACATGTTACAGTTCATCACATTAAATAAACCTCAACTGTCAGTTATCCAGAGTTTTTGGCTCTGGTTTCAGAAGATTTAATTAAATGTTGAATCCAGGTGATTGAAATGTATTTAACTAGTTTCCTTTGTACTGTAATCAAGTGTGAAATACAATATTATATAATTATAGCAGGGTTCTTCTACATACCTGGGTTGAATAATGTCTAGAACTTGATATATCCCTGTAGCCCATATCCATTCATTCACATAATAGTCATTTCTGTGGTGCTCTACACTAAGATGAAGTATTTTCACTCAACTCAAATGGCAATGATTATATATTAAAATGTAACAAAGCAGAAGACTCAACAATTGGTTAAGAGCACTGGGTTTTGTTTGCCAATACGCTGAATAGAAAGAAAGATCAAACATACCTCCCCCTTTTGACTTTGTTACACCTGTGGCAAGCTAATGTTGGAGGGGTTAAACTATGTGTGTGTGCCAGAAATCAAATAAATGCACAAAATACTTGGCACGTCACTTTTCCCCAGTGCAATGTAGCTACATGAACATGTAAACTGTCTGAGTTTTACAGACATTGCTGCAGGGCAGAGGGAATTACACTGTCACACAGAGGATATGGAACGGTTGTGATATCCTCTTAGCACATAGTTGAAGACCATCCAGGTGGAAATTGGTATGCTCTGCCAAGAGAGAGGTGGGGAGTGAGGTAGTTGCGTGGGAGGTGCTCATCTGCATAGGCAAGCATCACCTTTTATGTAAACATTATATGGCTTTACCTGTTGTTGCTATCAAGGATGAGGAGGTGCTTTGTGATGTTGGGTGTGGAAGCAAGCACATATTCAGGCTTGTGTGCATGGTGTGTGTCAGGTTTTGCACACACATTTTTGGATGAATTAGGCTGTGTGCACATCTGTCAATACTGTGCTTCACAGCATGGACACATGTAAGTGAGATTTGTCTTGTATCTCTGTAGGAGATGTTTATGAAAGATCTCATTATACAGATTATGTATTCTGATGACAAAAAAGCCAATAGACTCACTTATTGTGAGGTTTTTTAATTTTGTACACCGCTACACAATCTCTTACATGCCCAGTCATTCAGCAGTATTTGCATATTATCTATACTCTGAATCAGTTTCCTTGCAAACTATTTTTAACTTAAAATAAGCCCAATCTTTTTCTATAATAGCTATACTGTTTATGTGAGGATAAAAGCGGTTTCAGTACACTGCATCATGTGTTAGGAGGTGGATAGAAGAACAATGTGAAATGCAGAACATTAGATTAACACTTTCTTACACTGCTAGCATCTCTAAATTTAGTGTTTGAGGCCCTCAGCAGGTAAGGCCAGCTCTGTACATGATGTTACCTGAAATTGAAAGCCTGCATTTGGAAAAGTCTGCTAAATAGTTTCTGATGTCAGTGTTGGCTGGAGAGTTTCTAACGATAGAAACATAATCTTTTCTTCCGAGAAGCTTAAGATAGTCTGGTAGTGTATGCTAACTCTGATTGGTACAGTTCAGACCTGCCTTCAGTCTGCGTGACTGTGGTTGAGATATTTCCTTTTTTTTAATTAAGAGAATATGAGAAATATTGCAGATTCATAGTAAATCATTGCTTTCACTGTAATATTTGCAAGTAAGCAGCACATATCCACATTTTGCACTTTATGACTTCATAAATGGTCATCTTTTATAAAAGTAATATTTATTTATTTATTTATTCTACCATAATACTTTAATTTTACTGATAAAGTAAAATTAGATAGAATTAATATTTGCTTCTCCTCACAAAATGTCATTAGAAGTTCTGGTGAATTTCAGTTATATGTTAGGAACAGCATTCTTTCGTTTTCATGCCACAGCCAAAGCTGGTAAATAGCCCCGGCCACCCTGTCTGCAGATCCAGCACGGCACTTTTAATGACTCTGAAAAATGTCTACCAAAAATGGAGACGTGACCGACAGGATTTGGAAGCCAGGTGTCTTGAGCACCACAAGCCTGCCTGGGTACGATTACAGCCGCAACATTATATGAAACATTCTTCAAGTGAGATAACATATCATGTTAAAGGGTTTACTGAACCGTACTGACTTTCTACTTATACTTACTGTGTATTCCATTAACCAGTTCTCACATAATTTCCATTTGGTGAATAAGATGGGTAGATTTGCATTATGTAGATTAAATAATTGGAAATGTTCCTATATTTAGAAAGCCTTTCAGTGTGGTCTACTTGCATGTTTTTTTGTTTTCATCTGGCCAGTACACATGGACCCCACATACTCTTAGGATTAAAATGTGATCTCTGCCTGGATATGCTATTTGTATAATCATTAATTTAGCCACGCAACATGTGTTTACACATGTTATTTATGTTTGCGTACTGTCCGCATTGTGGTTGTCTCAGTTTTCATGCAGATCCTAGCAAAAATGGTGAGCAGAGAGTTGGTGTTGTGAGCAAGAACAAGATAGATGTAGGAACATTAGACATCTTTTTGACTTTTTCTTTTTAGTGCAGAGGATTATTTGACTTTCTCAAAGGAAACAGGATGAATATATTTTTGCCACACTTAGTGTAGTAAGGAAAGTAGTGATGACTGGTGACAGTGGATGTGAGCAATGCTTTCTTGAGTCAGAGCAGGAAGAAAAGAAGGTTACACAGTGTAGGAGACTGCACCAACTAGAAAAATGACAGCGTTGGACACGACTTGATAGTTGTTTCAAACTTAACATTGCTGCAGCAGAAAAAACAACCTTGGCAGACTATAATTGGTTTGGAAATGTTCCCCTGTATGCTGTTTTCAGGCTCCCATGGATTTAAATACTGTTCACATAACATTACAATGTAAAGAATAACAAAATTACTTTGTTGGCAAAATGTGCAACCAAAGCTGATATACAGTATTTGAATCCTTTATTTGTCTACTTTGTCTAATATTTACAGATCTTAAGATGGGATTGCTTTAGTTCATGACTTAGAGCCAAAAGTCCATAATGGAGACGATCTGAGCAGCTAACAAAGGAAGGTGACCGACAACATCAGCAGTATTCCCCCCCTCCAAAACGGCTACTTAGAGTCAGCCAGCATCAATCTTTTTACCCTAAGTCACTCCCACACACATCTCAAGGCCTAACCGTCACCGTTTGCTGTGTGTGCTACATTGGGCAGTTTCACTGTTCCAGCTCAATTTGCATCTTAATTGCACCAGATGACAGACGAGTCCCCTGGGCTGTCTGAGCCACATGAGACACTCTTCAGCTTCCTGTGATCTGGATTAGCCTTCAAAAGTGCTTAAGAGCAGAGTCAAAGAAAGACAGAAAAATATTGTGGCATTATTACCCTTACAGATAATTAAAGATTGAATAATGTCTTAACTTCACCAAATCTTTAACACAACTGATTCACCAAACAGACCTCCACAGTCACTTTCATTCAGAAAATATCAACAATAAACCCTTTGGTGGCAGCTATGCATTTCAAATGCCTAGATTAAGCAACTCATCATGGCATGTCTTCTTGTCATATTTTTACTTCTTTCATTCTCTGATGCAATGCAAAAAAATATGCCTCATACAACACCTTTTGTATTTAAATTGGGACTTTCACAAAGTTTGACCTTTTCTTTTCTCCACAAACTTTTCCCTCTGGGAACAGTTCAATGCTGTTTGTTAGAGCTGATGTGGGTGGTGTGAGCCATGCAACCCTGCCACCCTGCTCCAGTGTCCTCGTCTGTCCCTGTCTGGCCTGCCCACTCCTCCACCTCCCTCCCGCGGTGTCCTTTCTGAGGGCCAGCTCCTCTGAACCCAAACAACAGTTCCATTTGTTTTGCCAAGGGTGGGAATGCACTCAGCCATCTTTAGCTGTGTTTCTGCCAGCCCCACTGGATGCCAAACCTGTGGACCTTACTCATATGCCAGCTCTTCCCTTTCTTTTGCATTCTTTCACTCTGTCGGCCAGAGTTTGTGACAGTGCCAATGTCTAAGTCAGTGATGAAGGGTCCTGAGAAGGGAACGTTTGTGTGTCTATGTGATAGTGAACCTATCGCACTGTGTACACCATGATCAAAGTATATGTTACTGAACGACAACACATTCCATTGCATTACCAGTGAATGGTTAAAGAGTCTCCTGATGAGATTAACTAAAGAAAAAATTGTATTGTATTGATTGATACAATAATATTATTTGTATTATGTTTTAATTAGACCTACATGGTTGATACATGAATAGATGTAACAAGGATGGAAAAGTAAGTGCAAAATCACACATTTGGAATGTAACCATTTGCTTCACTAATAGCTTTACTTTGTTGCTGTCTGGTTGTAAATTTCTCATGCTTTTTTATTGCTACAGTAAGGCGCTTTTACAGTGTCATAATATTTTGAATTAGGCTTCAAGTTTTGGTTATGGAGTTGACAGTGTTGAAGCTTGGAACACTGATTTCTCCTCTGTAAGCACAAATTTAGACAACCAGTTTTGTACCATTTTGCTTTGGAGGCAAGCTCTGGAGTCAGTTTGTTTGCAATGCCACAATGGCTACTGACATTTACATCACATGACCCGTTGATGTCTCTTTATGAGTTAATTCTGGGTTTATTTAGGCAGTAGTTCATAGCATATCATAAGTTAGATATCTTTTTAGATATATGTGATCTGAATATATTATATGTACATCCCAACAGTACTACCAATGATTCAGAAGTCTTATGTTCTAAATCCACAAAACAGACATTGTCCATCAATTGGGTTTATTTTACAACAATAACATTTTATGTTTGTTCTCGTAAAATGAGATTAGAAGCATAACAACATTGTGTTTGTGCAGTATATATATAATTTTTTTAATTTGACCATTTCACAAAATGCATATGCCACTTTTATAATTTAGTTTTCCCCTGGGCTTTAGCAGTTGTATATTTAAAATGCATGCATACAATACATACATAATTATATTTATTTCTCATGAAAAAGAAATCCAAAGTAGTGATATCGCCTGTATTCTGATTAACCTTACAACACCTTATTATCATTGTCAAAATTCATCTATGGGATTTTTTCATACAGGTGTATTTCCTACTGGAGAGATCCGAGAAATAATAGGGGAATATATTTTTTCAGCTATTTGCATTTGGGCAAACATTGCTCATTGAAGACAAATAGGCCATGGGCTAGACGTGAATGCCTCATTGCCAACACTCCTCCATCACTGTTGTGTGTGGGATGGATGAGTGAGTGTATGTAAACACTGCATAGGGTCCCAGCACTGCTCACAGTGCAGAACCATTGCGGAAATCTTCAGATGACTCTTGAAGGACTTAAAGGAAACACAAGTTGCTGATAGCAATCACTCCGTCTCAGAGATCCGGTTGTAACCATACTTCAAACAATCCTTGATGTCAAATTGTTCACTTAGAGGAAACAGTGAGCAGAAATAATGGAGAAACTCACTGAAGAATCTGTTCCATCCAGTTTTATTCAAATTGTATTACTCATTGTTTCTAAAACCATGATACAAGCGTTACGTGATCGTGCCGGCACCCCCACCCCTCCTCCATGCAGTTGCTAGCAGCCAGGGAGGACAATGAGGATTAAAAAAACATGATGGACTCTTCAGAAGAGGTAATTATCTTCACTCAAGCTTCTGCGCGGGAAAGTCACCGTACGCCACAATCTTCTGAACATAGCCATACTGAGAAATACAGAGAGAGTTGTGTGGAGCTAATAATCTTAATTAGCTTTGTATCAACTCATTTGACAATGGCTTGAATGGAAAGGACGTTCATTAATATCAAAAAGTTACGCATTAAAGCTTTAAATATTTTTCTAGATCCTTGATTTCTTGACATTCTCTACGTCAAATTTCAACTTTTCAGGGAAGTTAGTGGCGTCTGTCAACTTGACAAACAGAACAACAGAGAAAGTGGGCAAAAAGGTATGACCAGGGAGCAGGGTGGGCGCTGGTCCATAAAAAGTCTTAAATCACTTTTCCTAAAAATAAGGCTTTAAAATGTATTAAATTGTCTTACACTCAGATTGGATAGGTCTTAAATATGTATATTTCATGTCACGGCGAAAATGCAGGCAATCTGTTTTGCCAGCCAGGTCAAATATTTTTTTCCGGTAGGCTGCGTTGTCGCAGTAACATAACCCCATTTGTACATGTCCTATCCCCTGATAGAACAATCGGCTATCCTAACCTTAACCACTCAAGGCCAAATACCTAACTCCAACTAATTGGTCTGCTTTGTGGGGGGGTCTTGGCGTTGCCGTAGTCAGTGAGATTCATAATTTTGCGGGATTTGTAATTTTGCTGCATACAGGTAATACAGAAATGGTTGATAGCCACCTGGAAACATGGGGAAATGCAAGTTCAATTACAAATGGCTTGAAAACAACGAGTATTCTTGGTTAAGATCGTGCCTGGAAATGTTTGTGAAGCAAACTGCATTATGTGTTGGAAGATTTTCAAACTTGGGACCATGGGGATCAGAGCGGTGGAATCGCACGTACAGAGCAAAAAACAAATGACAGGATTGAAGAAGTGTTCCAAGCAATGTTTCCAGATTTGGGGCTTGTACAGTCATTTACCTGTGGAAAAGACAAGACCAGATACGTGGCTAAATTTGGATTGGGGCTATAAATACAGTATACAAAAAGAGCTCATCACAAAATATATTTCTGTGAAATTTCCACTTTGTATTTCCATCGTAAGTGTGGTCTTAGATTTCATTTAGAAGTGGTATTAAAAAGTCTTAAAAAGTCTTACATTTAACTTGTTTATACCTGTAGCCACCCTGAGGGAGAGTTTCCTCGGCTGAACGGAGAGAATGAAGAAAGGAGTAATCTGCTCTGCCTGGTACATTACCCATGAATGAGTCCTGAGAACGTCAGGGGACTCATAGAGGATGCACTCTGCCCTAAGGACACAAAGAGAGGGCATGGCCAGTCACTTTGTAGCACTTAAATCCACCACTCCTGCTTCCACACATCATTCACATTAGTCATTTCTGAGCTTTTTTTCATTTGTTTATTGGACCCACATAACATCCTAAACAAGTGCTTGACCCTTGGCTATTTCAATGCTAGTGCTTGTGTGGATAAACAATCAAAGACAAGTCTATGAGTTATTTTTTGAAAAGCTTCCTGTGACTTTAGCAACCCCTTCATTTTGCTTAACATTCCTATCCAGGCATCTTAGAAAACCTAAAACACCATTAACAGAGAAATTAAAATAAACCAAATTACAGAAGAGCCCATTTGTATTTCTGCCCAAATTTTCTCATTTTGGTCGCTTAAAAAAAGTTTGTTGATTTTTAACAGTGCTGTGCTAGTGCTTGGAGGTCCCCGTTTAACCGCCAGCACTCCTTTGGATGACTCACGTCTGCTGGCTGAACGTTGGCAATGTTCCCTCTTTAGCATTTAGCTTAGCACATGGCTTAGTGCCATCATCCGTCCTAGCTCCGTCCTCTTGCCCAAATACATTCACTTCTGGCTCTGATACTATGTGCATTATTTTTAAAGTCTATGGCATTACCTGCTTTCTTGTCCCTTGAGTCATTTTCTATGTAAGTGGGCAAACACCTTGTAAACAACTGGCCCTGCAATCTCCATGTCCCATCTCTCTCCACTTTTATAACCAAGTGACCCCTTGATGGGGATGTCCCGACTGGCATTGATCTGTCCAGACTTGCCTTAAACCCCCCTCTCAACAACAGGGGCCTTCCCTGTGAATCATGGAGATGTCTTAGAATGGATATGATCATCTTTCAATTAAATTTGGCAGTTTTATCCTTTGGCCCTTATTCTTAACAACAGTTACCATGTAGGAGATCTGATTATAACCTTGTACTAGGTATTCATGGCTTATTCTGTGGTTATGATGTCATGAACATGACCTCAGTGCAACATGTTTGTGCCCGGCTTAATCCAGACCACCAGCAGGGACTGTAGGGTCTGCATTCCTCTATATTTACATTATGATCTCATGACTTGTAGGAAGATATTAATGTTGCTTCTAATTTCCTTGATCTGTCCATGAGATACTGTATATCATTACAGAAGATAAAAGTGGCCCAAACTACTTCACAAAAAAGAGACACAGTAGTAAAGATAAAAATTACATAGCAGAAGTGGAATAAACAGTAGCTATAATGAAACAGAAACGAATTCACAAAGTACTTTGATACTTTTCCCTCTGCAGTGACTGATGAGTGCATGTGATGCCAAAATTCAACTAAATGGTTGATAATAATGGTCCTTCATAGCCCAAAGTACGTTTGGTTCTGCACATTAGTATATTACACAAGTGTAATTATGGTAATAAGACAGTAGCAAACAATGCTTCATACTGTTTTTGAACTTTTTATGTCTTATCTGTTTGCATGCACCACTAGCATTATTCTGTGTTTTGTAATAGGTAGTCCACTGATCTTTTGTTGCAATTAGATAGTTATATTCTGTATTTTTATTGGAATGCTCAGGTAGGTTTCATTGTCAGGCCAACAGGGATTCACAGGTAATTTTATTTATAAGGCTCTTAACAACATCACTATGGGCAAAATGTATACTTTTGCAAGGAACATATTAAGTTACACATCACATTGTGATTGCATTTTTTGCATTCAGACAAACAACTTTGGACCGTTTCAGTAGATCTGATGTGATAATGCACTCAGACGTTTTAAGATATTTTGTTCTGCAGTGCAGTACAAGTGCAACACAGACATTCACTGCAGACAGTATTGTGTGGGACTTGGCAGACACCCCCTGAAGCTTCTTTTGAAAAAGGTTACCTTGTTTGCCCCTTGAGCTATTTTTGCTGAGCCTCTCTGTCTGGACTCGGCAGTCTGTGAAAATACACCTCACTAGCTCTCTCTCTCTCTCTCTCTCTCTCTCTCTCGTGACATCACTGACATCAGGTATCCAAAGCAGACAGCGTTTGTTTAATAAGCATTATTAACACACCTGCTTTGCAGCACATTCCTGATTACACGGTCTAATGGGACGGGCACTTCAAGTAGGATTAGTTGAGCCTGGGGGCTTGCACCTGAACCTCAGTTCTACTCTTACATGTAAACATCTTCTACCTCACACAAAAAGCTGTGGAAAGGTCTATTGTAACCCAGTTCTGCAGTGTGTTTGATCAATGTGTTTACCCATACAAACTGAAGGTTGTGTTCCACCCTGTTTACCTGATATTTGTTTTTAAATTGAAAGAGTAAAATTATGACTTGAAAAACAATTCTTCCAGAAACCAAAATCTTGTCTGTATGCACTAAAAACATTGTAGTAGATACTCCCATAACACACATGTTCCATGTTTTATATTTTCTAAAACAATTGAACTGAAAATAAGCATAATATGAGCATGTTAAATAACATACTGCAAGTAACATACTGTAAGTATAACATGTTTGTGCATTAACATGTCCATTTAGGCCATTTAAAGTAACTGTATACCTTGTGGTTAATCCAGATATTTTGGAAAAAGCTTACATGGATCTACACTACATCTCTTGCTGAGGATGCATCTGCATTGGTGTTTTAAATAGGTCATTTTGAGTTTAACTCCCTGGAGTTTTTTTCATAATTACCCCCTCATCCAAAATGTGATCAAAGTATTGCTGAGCCATCATAATTCCTGATGTTTGTTTTTGGTAGAACATGTTTTGTCATGCCCAGTATGCAATTTGTTTTGTTGCTAAGTGCAAATATTAGAAATCTGTCTCATTTCCCACATAGAACATTATTCTTTCCAGTTTCCATGTACCAGATTTGCAAAACCACCTATTCATCCTTTTTTATCTTTGTGGATACGTGAGCACCGATTTAAAGCATTTCCCCCGGTGTGCCATGTTGCATTATACCATGAACGAATTGTGGGCTGGTTGTATGGCTTGTTTTTGGTGTTGGTTGGCAGTGTGGAGGCAATTTTGGAAGCAGGCACATAAAAGTGTTAACTCTATTATACTTAAATAAAAATGTGTTAATTCCCACTATCTGTTTTATGTAACACCAAATTACAAAAGCAGTTTACATTAGATCAGTGAACCTGTATCTCTGCATGCATTCTCCTTGCACGTGTCGTGATATGTCAGTCTTGAAGTCTAGTCACTACCCCTCAGGTTTAACCAGTGATTGCAAGGGAATGAACAAAATGTCTTTGGGTATGACTAAGCCCGCTAAGACCTAATGTGGGCTAATGGTGAAATGTTAAAGGTCTCTGATGTGATATGACAAGAATGACCCTAAGTGAGGTTAGCTTACAGCTAGTCTGCCTAATCTCTGCACCCTGCAGCATGACCAGTCCTCAGCAGCACTGACATTCTTTGAGAACACTGTGTTTCTGCTGATTAGATTTGGGTACTTGGGGTGTTTGAGAAGCAGCTGTGTCAATGCCTTCAGATGAAGGCTGCGGAGGCTCTGCTTTCTAAGGATGTGCATGCACAAACAGGATTCATGTCCTTTGCTTTTTTTTCTGGGAAAAGGCCAGCAATCTTTAATTTTATTGTTACTCCTTCCTGCTCTATTTTAATTACTCTAATGTCTGTTTGTGCACAAGGGGCTTTCCGCTATACAACATTTATGATATTGTTTCCTATTTTCTTTGGTAATCCTAGCCTGTGGAAAAATAGTCTGTTTTTCACCTGTGGAGATGAACTGCCAGTCACTAACAATGGAGAGGATGGCATTCCAGCTCTCACGATTACTGCTGAAAACTATATACATCCGTACGATGGCTTGTTTAACGGAAACGTTTATGTGTAATAATCTCTTGTAATTGAGGCCTTTTGAAGTTATGCATGGCTGTTGAGGGCCGTTATTGTTTACTTGACATGCACACCAAACAGTTTATGCTAACCCCTCCAGTGGCGCCACTTCCCCTCAAAGCATCAATGGTGGAAGAAGATCTTTTACTTAAGTATCAATACCCAATTTAAAAATACTATGTTACAAGTTAAAGTGCATGCTAAATATTACTTAATCAAAATTGTGTAAGTATTATCAAGAAATATACTTAAAGTATTACATTCTAAGTACTTACTATGCATTCAAAATTAGCTGTGCCATTGTAACTTTATTATACTATTAGTTTATCGTTGACAGAATAACATGAAAGCAGCATTTAAATGTTATTTGTATGTAATATAGAGCTAATCTTACTCATTTTTAAACTGTTTGTGGTTTAATTTACTGTATAATAATGTTTTGTATTTATTATGCTCGTTATATATTTTTAAAATCTGCAAAGTAGCTACACGTAGCAAATAATGGTAGTGGTGTAAAAAAATACAGTATTTTCCTCTGAAATGTGGTTCAGTAAAAGTATAAAATAGTATAAAATTAAAATACTTAAGTACAATTCTGTGTTTCTTGTACTTTACTTAGGAACAGTAATTTTGTAAATGTACTTAGATATCATCCATCCTTTTAACCACCACAAAACATCTCATTAAGCCATATATATTGTCAACAGTGTCACAAAGATGTACATGATACCCCTGTGGTACTTTTTGAACAGTCCAACTGGTCTGAACAGACAGACCCAAAGGGTCTTAATAAAAAAGATGAAAGCATTGGAAAGGCAGCCAGACAATGAAAATGAACAGCTCTTTGTACAACTAAACAAGCCACTGCCAAGTTTTGGAACAGGTCCAACTATCACAACAATGCTCAGTCAGCAAACTAGGTTTTATCCGCTTTGATTTGATTTGACTTTGATTTAGTAATTCTGTGTTCATTTGACTCTCATCCAAAATGTACAGATTTACTCCCAACAGTGACGGCTTGACTTAATCAATCTCACTAGAGAAGAGCTCTTTCTCAAGGCTCTTACCTCTGCTACTGAGTACGTTATACTTACTGTAAATGTTGCACAACAATATATTATATTCAGTTACCTTCAACTGATAACATCTGCTCTCTGAGGCATTTCGTTACCTCCATGAGTGCCTGATTAATCTGATGCCGTCATTCAATAGAGAAATTGTGCATTTAATGAATTGATCCTAGGTGTGAACATCATGGTTACTTTCATAAATGTCTGTGAAACCATCCTAAAGCACTAAATACTAATTAATGGTTAGTTTTTTTCCCTGCAGCGGTTTAACATTTACAACAGAACGCAAATAAACTAAATAATGGTGTAGTCGTATCGCAATATATCATAGATGGCTCCCCTATTTGCTTTTGTTTAATACACATTCAGGACGTTTGTTTAAACAAGTTTCCAAGATCCTTGGAGTTTGGCGATAATGATTTTATGCTTCCCAGCTAAGCTCTGACAGTCAGTGACAGTTTGTGTTTCTAACGGAAATCTCAATGAAGTGATAGTATAATGATCTCTTTTAGTTGAGACATTTGTTTGACTCACTTGTTCATTAATACAGTGGAATACAAACAGACATTCTCGCTGTCATCATGTTGAAGTTCGCTCAGCTTGTAGAGCATTGCTTATGCTTTCCTCCGGGGTGCCGTACAATTGTTCTACTGTATATTGGAGCACTGTTATGACACTAAAGATGTATGCATTTCATCATACAATTTCAGGATGACATTTTAAAGTGCATTTTGAGTGCTTTTTCAAAAATCAGTGCCACCATCATACGTATTTCCGTATGTACATACATACGGAGACCCCAGATTTCCACTGAATTGTTTAATGTTACCATAGTGGGGTTCTGCATGCAATTAGGAATGCAAAGTCTGTTGTTCTGGTTTTATTTGTACTAATCCTGGACAGAATCTCAGCTCTGTACGCTTTACTACGTTTGTTTCGGTTTTTGTAAGAAACATGAACCCAAACTAAACGAAGCATGTTAAATAAAATGTGTCTTACATTTAGGTGTTGTTATAGCACTCATGGACAAAACAATCTACCATCACATAAATATATTGTGAAGTCCAGAAATAAATGAAACATAGCAATACACAAATTAAATTTTTCAAGCCGTGTCTTGATTATATTATGTTTTATTTATTTATTCAGTTAAGTTAAACTAATGTGTGTTCTAGCTCTTGGTCAGGAATCCCCCACAGTTTCTTAGAAATTGAGACAGGAAATAACAGATTAATGTATACTATAGATTTATGGTGTGACGACTCATGTACTCAAGTAACACGCTGGGCACATCAGTTCCAACAGCTTGTATTGGGCTCCTGGGTTATTAACCTGAAATGTTATCATCTAATAATAATCCCTGTTGTTCCTGCTTTCATTGTGACTCTCATGTTTTATCAAATGATCTCTATCTCTCTCTGCCTGTCTGTCTGTGAGTGTGACACACACATGCCACATGTCCCCCTTTTCCCCTGGCTCAAAGAAAACAGACTTGGCTCTGTGAATTCTTTGCTTGTGTGCCGACTGTGTTCTGTCTTTAACACATTGATCAGTTATTTTACCTAAAACAGTTTTACAGTGCACTCACTGTAAAAGTCAATAAATACAATGTGGTTTGTTTGGAACCTATATGTTAAAACAAAGGAATTCCCAAATTGTCTCCGTAGTCCAGAGATTTTTTTTCCTGTTTAGCCATTTAAACTTCTTTATATGTATTATGAACAGCAGGATGTCACTAACGTTAACTTAACATTGTGTTGCTTAAAAATCTGTCTCGATGCATAAGATGAATGTACCGTATCTCATTCTGTGCATGAATGGAGATCATGACTAAGTCTAGACAGATATTGATGATAGCTGGGTGAATGGATTCATAGATAGATAGATAGATAGATAGATAGATAGATAGATAGATAGATAGATAGATAGATAGATAGATCGATAGATAGATCGATAGATAGATCGATAGATCAGACATGTTTTTTAACTATTCTAGAAATGGACGAAGTTAGTCAAATTAACTGACTTTTTGTTTGAAACATGATACATATCTGGCCTAGCAGCATAATGTTCTTACTTACACTCAACAGGTGGTAGACCTGATCCAGATGGCTACTTGAATGTTAGATCCAATAGACCGACTTCTCTTAGTTCATTAATTAGTTCCTAAGTTCTTTTAGCATGTAGGTAGTTACACTGCAAAGTAAGTAATGCATTGCTGCGTGGGTTGCTTTAGTCTGCCAAGGGGCTTGATTGTTATCCCAAATAGGTTAAAATACTCTACTAGCATTTCAGAAGTTTACTTAATCACGGTTGATAGCATGTTAAAAAAAAGAATGACAGCCTGGGGGCCCAGAGAAATTGATTTAAAGAAAATAATCTGCTCTTTAAAGAATTACAAAAGCAAGAGTGGGAGGTGAGGGCTGTTGTTGAATCTACTAAATATTAGTTTCTTGTGCTCTGTGTAAGATTGTGCTGATGTTACTCAGCTGTTTAAGAACCCTACTTGCCCAAAGGATTCCCATAAGTTTTGGATTCTTTATGTTAGCTGGGACAGTAATTCTATTTTCAGTGTCTATTGCAGTAACTTGACATTGCGGAAAGATAACTTTTGATGAAACTGTGTTGGGAATAGTCCAAGACGGAAGTGGCTAGTCAACCACTGTCCTCTGTCACATTTTGCACATGGTGAACTTGCAGGTCTTGGCACACATTGGGTGGTGGCTGTGCCCAATGACTCATGTGGCGCCCAGTGTCTGAAACTTTCGTCAAACGTCTGGCACATGGTGTGTGTGTCATTGTAGCCTGTGACGCTGGTGGCTCAAAATTCCACAGTGGCTGCTGATTGGTTGTGGAGAAGATGAGGCACAGGTAAGGGCCAATCAATGAAACTTAAGAAGGAAACAACACATTGTGAGCAACTCCGTTACCAAATGTCTCTAACTAAGTTGTTAAGATCACCCTTACAATACCATGCACTTGCGTCATTACTGAGTGGAAATGGCTTACTTATTGCCAGCTCATTTAGAATAATCAAGTCAAAAATAAGAAAGTTTAGTGCTATTTAGTTTTTGAAGTATTTTGGAAATACTCCCTTCAGTAATTGCTTTTTAACAGGACTATACAAATGTTGCCAGTTTGACCTTACTGATGTCAGAAAATAGATTTGTATTATAACTTTAATTTAATCAAATAATGTCATTGAGATCAAGATCTCTTTTGCAAGAGAGTACAGCAGAAGACACAAAACCAGAGATAAGACACACAACAAAACAAAACCAGTCACACACAAGCCATCCAAAATTTAGTTACAAACTAACTTTTGTTACTGCAAAACCTACTGCAGTAAAATGGTAAATCAGTCATTGTAATTGCAGTAGGATAAGGTCTTGATAACGTAGCAGAATGCAGTCATGTTTAGATAAAATGTCCTTTATTAGAAGTGGAGGTTCATAATTAGTTGGGGTCTTTGCAGCTTATTTCTTAGAACAGAATGCTTTGCTGTTAACAATGAGCAAAACAGCATCTTATAAAAAAAACGATTGTCAGTGTCTCACCAGAAATTGTTGTTTTCACACAACTCTGACAGCTACCTATGATATGACATCAACACAGCCCTTTTGAAAGGGAAAATGTTGATCTAGTCTTCATCACCACAAGTCGTGGTGGATGTGTTCTGCCCTCCCTATTAGGCCTGCAAAATTAATCGTTATAAAATCGTGATCTTCACATCTTTTAATTTTTAAATAAATTTGATTTTAAAATGTATATATTTACACAAAAGCAGGAGGGAACATGGGTTAATATGTGGATTAATACTGGGATGTCTACACAACTGTGTGAGTCGATTGACTTCAAAAAGTTCGCCACTTTACTTGAACCAAAGTTCAAATCACCTGTTAATGTTTGCACATATCTGTGCTCATCATCATATGTACATCGTTTTTACTGGTGTTATTGTTAAATACATTGTGAATACATCATTTCTAAAATTTGAATGTTTTTGTTGAGTTATTATTATATAATACTTTTTCTGACCTTTTCAAATCCCCCAACAAATAACCTATATTACAAAAAAGACAATACTAAAACTAATATAAACCAAATTTAAACCAAACATTTTCAAAAAATAAAAACTAAACTAGCAAACTCGCTTTAAAAACTAATTAAAACTAAACTGAAATTAAACTGAATTTGAAAACAAAACGTCAAAATAAAAATAAAAACTAATGAAAAATGCAAAACTATAATAACCTTGGTTTGGTACTGCCAATTTGTTTTGTGCATGTTATCTGGTCCATAAACATTGATGCTCACGACAAAAGTGATGCTTTGCTTAACGCTGCACAGCATGTCACTGTTGCGTTGGCTTGCCCTTTGTTTTTTCACATACCTCATTGCCAGAAAAAGCTCTGGTTAGTGCTTAATCATCACAAGGGCAGTCTGTGAGCTATAACCTCTCTTAGTCTTTTCATCTAGTTTTAATCATCATTAGTAAGAATTCAGACCCACCAGACAATCAGTAATGGTTTGCTGCAGCCCTGTCAAATGATTCAGCAGATGTCCGTAGGTTGCTTTTGCCTTAAGAGAGTTAAGTAATGTTGCAGAAGTAAGTGAGCCAATATAATCTTTCTTCTTCTCTCTGCAGAATAATAATCAAGAGGACTTTCAAAAGGGCTCATTGCCATTCTTATAAAGATGAGATCATTGTGCAATGTAAAATATTTTGTATCAGCTAGACTGCCAAAGACTGGCACTAATGAAAACTGCAAATTGATTACAGTCAGCATTTCTAACAGACATTCTGTTTGAATTCTAAGTATAAAGTCTAGTTTCCCATTAGAACCTTTTATTCAGGATGCCAAATGAAGATGAATGTGCTCTAAACTTTAAATAGCTGCTTAAGTAGTTCTGCTGCAGAGTTTATACAAAGCATCAGCAGAGAGACCACTATAGTGTTTTTCTTAGATTTGGGGAATTAACAGTCTATTTTATGAGAGAAAGGGAAGCATTCAGATGTTCAACAACATCATATGCAGCTGGTTGGTTCCTTTAACTATTTTTGATGATTCTGTTATCTCCTTATCAAACTACATACCGAGCGGAATTGTAAAATACCTCTCATCTGATGACGGATGGTGTAACTCTAGAATATTTGTGCAATCACAGAGATGAGATTCTCTCCCAGTGTATGCTGAGTGAGCAGACAAGACTGATGGAGGTACTGAGGGGGAGGACAGGATGAACAGCAGGAAAGCAGACAGGCGGAGGGGGGGAGGTCAGGTGGCGTGACTTTTTACTCCGCGGCTCACTGACCTTGACAATGGACCCACCGCCAGCAACTCGGATAGCTCTCTCCAATAGTGTCTCTCTCTCTCTCTCTCTCTCTGCCTCGCTATCTTTTTATCTCTCTCACTTTTTCCTCTCTTTCTCTCTCTTCCTCTCATCCCCTGTCCCTTGCTTTCTCATAGCAAGTCGAGCCTGCTGGTTGTGGCAGCCAAAATGCACCACCACCTCTCTGCTGCAGCTCACCCCCCTCTTACCTCACGTCTGCTCTTTTTCCAGACAAGCGGGTTTAAAAAGTCAACTGCGTATTGAGCCGTCTAGACTGAAGCCGGTCAGCAACCAACCCTCCCCACCCCCAACTCCCCTCCCCAACCCCCAACTTCTGAGTTGCTGGCTACAGTGGAAAATGGATGAGGGGCAGGTGACCTTGCTGGGCTCTGTCCCTCATTCATAGCCAAGTGCAAACTGACTCAATGGCCACATTATATAAACAATATTGACAACATTGAAACAGAAACTGAAACTGAAAGCCAAGCTCAAGTTGACCTTTGACATGTCACCAGTGGTAAAGAGGTGTTCTTTCACTGTAATATTCTAGGATATATTCACTGATACGAATGTTCATTGCTGCTGCTCAATTTCTTTTGTGTTCAAAATTTATTATTTTCAGCACATGAATATAAAATATATGACAGTGTACGGCTGTTTACATATAACCAAGATAAAGCCAACCAGTGCCTCTTTTTCTTTACAAGGTGTTAGCCTGTTAAACGAGGACACACCAGCCAGATAAAATACTAATGCCAGTGCCGGAGTGAACTTCTCACTCTACTGCCTGTTACTCTTTTGATGTTTGGTTTTATGAGTCATTTTTAGCTTCCTGTTTTGGATCCAGTAGCTACGAACTGATTTAGTTTACGCATGCTTGTCATAACTGTGGTTCGTGTTATTTCACAGTGCAAAACCAAATCATATGGTTGGGAAACCTACACTATGAATCAGCTCAGGATTGTAAAAGAAAAACTTTGGAATTGCACAGCTCTCATGTTATATTAGCACTGAGTAAAGACCCCACATTATTTGTGCCAGTAAATTATTTTCTTTACTGTTAATAGTGAAATAACACTGATATCGACTACTTGCACTAACCAACTAATTTAATCTTCCATAGAGATATTCCCAAACAATTTACACAAAATGCAAAAGATGCATTGAGTGTGTTTTTGCTTCCCTCCAGTCGGTTGATGACTGTAATTTCAGCCTGAAGTGTGACATTCCATGTAAAGCAGCACGTGATACTTTTTTAAGAGGTGTCTCCAGCAAGCCAGTGGCCCCTGCCATGTGCAGTAAGATGACTCTATCCCCCCTGGTAAAACACAGCATTGACAGCTTGATTCTCCAGCAGAACATTAAACGGTTACAATTAAGCTGTCTTTAAATGCCAAAGTCTGCCTTTCAATCTTGTGTTACACTTTACCTTGTCATTGCTCTTCATTGTGTGATTTAATCATTTAATAATGTAACTTAATGCAGAGATGTTTGAAAGCAGTTTCATCCTGACAAATCCTGTCAGGTCTGCAGTTCTTGATCCTTTCTATAACCTCAGGGCAATGATATAATGCCACTGGTAATGCTGTACTGGTGATTTCTTGTCAGTCTGAGGTTGATAAATAAGAATTGTTAAAGCTCATATACTTAGTCTCTCATCCCACAGAGTGTTTTCTTAACAAGCTGGACAATAGAGAAGTGCCTCCCCGGTGGCTGGAAATTCAATTTTATTTTATTCATAGTATCAAATCATAACAAAAGTTATTTCAAGACACTTAGATAGACAGACAGAGTAGGTCTAGACTACATTATATAATATTCAAATACCCAACAATTCCAGTAATTTTAAACGTGAGCAACACATTTGCATTTTGCATGTGGAAGAGCCTGACTCCTGTCTGGTTAATCAAATCTTCTGGAAAGGAAGTAGCAGTAAAGTTGTCACTTTTACTGTTGGCGACCAAAAAGTGTTTTCAACGGTCAGTCACCAATTATTCCATTTGAAAACAGGACCGAGTCAAAGTGTGTGGTAAAATATTACATTTATATTTTCATGCAGTCTTGCTTGGTGGCCTCAGGCTGCACTACTAAAACGAGAGTTGTGAGTCCAGATGTTAAAGCTAGTAAATATATCTGACTCTTTTGTAAATGGTGAGCAACTTTTAGAGGTACCATATCATACATTTCCATGGCGTTTATTAACCTCCGTTTGCATGTGTGGTGTGTGAGGGATAACTGCAGAGCCTCAAAGACATGTACCTAATGCTTCATTCATCTCACCTTGGGAGGTGAGGGTTGGAAAACCAGTCAAGCAGCACACATTGATTACCCTCTAGAGAATGTGCTAGACCTTCGAAGCGCAATATGTGAAGCTACTTACAAACTTCTTGTTTCTTTGATGGTTTATCTCTCTTACATCTTTGTCAGTCCCGCTAGTGCAGCTCTCCCGCCCACCTTCATCTCGTCTTTCTTTCATTTTCCCACCCATACAGCCTTTCTCGTCCTGTCATCCCTGAGCTGGTGGTCCATCTTTTTGGGAGGTTAAGGGGCACCGTGGGTGAGAGGGCAGTCGGTAGGTTGTACGGGCACCGTGCTTGCCTTTTCCCACAGCCTGCGTCAAATGCTGCTGAACCCTGACCCCAGTGAGTCCTCACTCTCAAAATCGGTGTGGATCGTAATTCAGCCAGACAGACCCTATTCAGGACCAGACTTTCCATTGGAGGAGAAAAGAATCCCCCATCCCAATTGTGGTCAGTGCCCTCCCTTTGTCTGCTGGTCAAGCAGGGTCGGACGACCGGCCGCCACTAGCCAGGACAAGACTTCCGAAAAGCCTATTCAACATGGGATTTGACCCCAAGGTTCCTGTGCTGACTCACAGGGATCAAACGCTGGGAATCTCTGGGCGTTCTCTTCCATGGAGTTTTTCATCCATTGAAACTTACCCTTTTGACAAAACTCGAAATGACTAAAGGTTTTTCTAAAAGTGTCCTTAATGGCACAGCAATGTTTTACAAATGCGGGACTCCTGGAAAAGGTTCATCCAGGCCTCAATTCTTAAATACCAGACTCCCGATGAATTTAAGGGTAATTAACTTGGGACAGCTTTAATCCTCAACTGTTGTGGTATCAAAATGTTTGTTAATGCTGTGGCTGGTAGTGGTTAAAACCAGCCATGAGCCGTTCTGTAACAAGAAATTAATAGTACATCAAATCCAAATCAAATCTCAATTTTAATGCTGAGCCCAGGGAGCACTTCAACTATGCATAGACACAGAGACACCATTGCCCTGTGGAATTAACAAATTTCAGTTTGATAAAGTGATGTACACCATTATTATTAAAAGTTAGAGACAGACTTTAACCGCTGGAAAAGGTAAATGGAATGTGTGTTGTGTGTTTTGAACAAATAAGACTTGGCTTCATTATAGCCTTTGTTTAAGTCGTTTGTGCCATTTTCTCTTTGTTGCCATCTACTGTATGAAACCTATCTGAAACAAAACACACGCAAACAAACGTGCACATTCACCGACACACATAGAAGCAATGTGAATATGTGGTCGTAATTACGAATAGGAATGCAAGGCAGAAAAGGTAAGAACACCCAGCAACTTTGAATTTTAAGTATGATGTGTGTGAGTAAGTGTGCAGACTTCAACTTGACGCATGGTTTAAATCTTTTGCTGAAGGGGGTCACTTTGATTGTAATGCCGTGTGACTGTGTGCTATCGCAGGGCCTGCTACAGCTTTAAAGCTGGTCAGCTGTCAGGACTGGAGCGTGAAAGGGGGGCCCCAGAGTGAAAGGGGTGAAGGGTCCTGGAGGAGGAGGGGTGGCTTGTTACGGACCTCCTGGGCTTTGAGGGCCCTCTGTGTGGACTGCTACAGCAAGGCGGCCCTCTTCACAAGAAGAAGAGGGAGGGCAGGCTCGAGGGAAGGTGCTGGTGCATTGGCCCCTGCAGCAGGAAGCATGGGCAGGACGCCAGCTCACCCGTTCAAGTCCCACATACCAGATGTTCCTTGTCAGGGAGCTCTTGGCCTTTAATAAATTGAGTTACTGTAAATCTGTAATAAGGCAAGGCAAACATGGGCACTCCACCGCCCCCACCACACACACATCCCAGATATTCTGTTCTACCAGACTTGTCTTGGTATCCTACAGGTCAACCCCAGGTGAAGGGACCATGTCCCACCTACTGAACCTGCCAATAATTTTCCAACATACAAAAGAAAAGGATGTTTTCCGTCCCCTTTTGCACCCTAGAAGATGTCATTCATGCTTCTAGACTGAAACCTCAACGGGTTTCTGACCTTAAGTCCTTGATCTCAATCAGCAACCTGACCCAAAGAGAAATTTATTTTGAGATCCTATGGTATAACAGAAACTTATGACATTAAATTTAATAATCCAGTTTGTCTGATGTCCACTTGCTTGATCCGGTTTTAAGTAGAGCATGGCGAAATGGTTGGAAGAGCAACACATTGTTTTGCTGTTGTGTGTTATATTACACTAAAAACTTGTGTAAAACATAACCAATTCTTTTGTATTTGACAGCTTGCTCAAAATTATTTATTTGGAAAACAGAATTTTGTACAACGATGTCATCGTAGTATGATTCTGCTGAAAGTAGATAAACATTATTGAATCACCACACAGCCCCAATCCCCTGTGTTTAAATGTGTTTAAGAATTTGTAGTCTGCAAACATATTGTATCTGTTGTTGTCACGACCAGACTTGAGGCATGGGTCATTTACCCAGGTAACAGCAGTCTTTGTGAAAGTCATCTGATCTGCTGCAAGAAAAATAAAAAATGAATTCCTCTGTACTACTGAAAGGGGTTGGGAAGAATGTCCTCTGTGCAGTCTTGCTTAGATTTACAGCGCCTTTGAGGATGGCTCTGATCTGGCAGTGGTCAGTTGGCTTTGAAGAGAAGTGCACCGCAAGTGAATCACTTTGAACTTGCATTGAGCCTGTGGGAGACCCATGGTCCCACCTGAGTGAAACAGGACAGTAAATCTAAAAGCAGCTCAGTTTTTGCACTGTGACATGGGGACTTGAGTCTTAATTTGTTGCCTGTCGAATCCCCCGGTCCAACAGTTCTACAACTGGTTCCAGGGTGGCCTCAAGGCTTTTACGTGCTGGCTAGGCCTGGATTGTTTCCACATCAAGTGAAGGGACTAAAGTGAAAGTCCATATCTTTCTGTCTTTTCCGCACTCACTCTCTCTATACTCTGACTTTAGGTTTATGGTCCTTGTTTTATAATTTTTTATTGTGTATGGGTTCTTTTTAAACTTGTACACTCATGTTTTTCTGCATTTGCTGCTAAGCCCGGCTTAATGGTTCAGCATGGGCACCCACAAACCACCGCGATTGTGGCTAGTGCCGCAATTACAAATTTTAAATGTGGTCTTTAACTGTGAAAACTGTGCACCACTGCTTATTGATGATTGGCTTGGTCTGAGCCAATTGTTTTATCTTCTGCCTCCTCCAAAAGTATGCCAGCCACCCGATAGCCAATGTATTTTTTAAGACCAAAAGAGTGAGGGAGCAAGTAGAAAACAACACATGCTTGGCAACAGCAATGTGCAGCCATTGTAAGGCATTTCCTGCTTTTATTGACTTCAAGAGAATTCTTCTTGTGTACTTGCTGTAGATTTGTCCACAGCACCTATTAGTGTTGCAGAGCGATGACATCTTCCGCAACGATAAGAGTACAAGGATGTACATGAATTGTTGATGACATGAGATGTAGGGTTCGCCATGGGTACCATGCTAAACCCTTTATAATCCTCTCTTTGTGCTGTGCTACCTGTTAGCTGAAACAAAATGTAGAGGTCCTCACTTCATGTATTTTGGAAACAAAGGAGGCAGTGTCCTGTGCCCCCCAACTAGAGATGATACTTTAACTTGAGAGATGATCAAGTAATTATCTACCTTGGGTAAGGCTCTGGGTCTGTAATCCACTCAGATGCAAAATCTTGGGTCAATTGCCCCAGGTGTTACAGCCTTGCTATAGGCTTTAGGTTTTATTCGTTGGCCACTGGCCTGCATTTGACACCTATCAGAGTTTGTAGTGCAATGTTTGTTTTTTCACAGGCTTCCCAAGTGTTCCTCTTTTTGGGACCTCCGGCTTTCGCATGTCTTTAAGGCTCTTTAGGTAAGCCGGAAAAGCAAACAAAGGCATATCTATTATATGGTAAGTGGATCTCACATTACCCTCCCATTTCAATGCAGTCACCAGTGTGGGCCACTTTCCAAGTGACTGATATTTTCACAGGGGCCAACATGTCAAGGGATGGTGTAATTGATTGTCTTGGATATTTGAGTATGCCACTTTCCCTAGTTCAGAGACCCCCTAATGCTTCCTTCTCCAGTTATATGGCTTACTCATGTGGTGAGGTTTTGACACATGACAGTGAAGCAGGATAGACATGTGGTCACGGTACATATTAGAACAAGGGCATTGGAGGCCATATCTTCTATTTTATGAAGCACAGTTATTTTAAAGCTAATACGACATTCAATTTTTTTTTTATTTCTGCTGCCTTATATGGCCTCCTCCCATATGTCACTTTATGCACACATGCTCTAAACTAGCTTTTGAACAAAGGATGTTGTTTTGTTAAAAAAGGGCCCCTGCTGAAAGTTATCCAGATGAAAACTTCAAGGCTAAAATCATTGGTTCTTCAATGAGTTGATTGAGTAAAGCTCTCCTTGCTCCACAGAGGAGTTTTGATAGTTGCCTGCAGGAAAGCAGTGTTTGAAGGATCACCTATCTGTTTGAGTAAGTCATTTTATCAGCTTCTCTTTCTGTTTTGGATTTTTTTTTTCTTTTACATTGCTGAAAGGCTAAATCTTCTCAAGTGAACTTTTTTTTTTCCCCTTCCTATTATGCTCTTATTACTTAAACAGGAAGCGATTATTAGTATTATTTCACATTATTGAATTTAGTTTGGATATTTTTCTCAGACTTTTGGATCCTGAGGCAATTGCAAGAGCCAGGCTCAAAAAAAACCTTGCCCTAGATGAGAAAATGAGAGTTGACAGTGCAGGTCATTTAACTTTCTTTTACGATACTGATCTGCTGTAGGAGTGTATCCAACAAACCTGCATCTGTTACATCTGGCTTTGCTGTTAACCTCTGCAAGAATGCTAGAACTGACTTTAGATCTACCAAATACACGCACATAGTGCAAGACCATTAAACCACAGCAATTCTTTTTATCAGAATGAACATGGCATGTAAATGGGGTGCATTCTGTTGCCTTGGACCTCTGCCATCACACCCTTGAGAAAGGCACTTAACCTGAATTGCTCACAAAAGCGATTGCAGACTACTGGAAACATACAGGGTACACTATAAGTGTCTATGATATTGTTTGCGTCAAGGCAGTTTTTACACTGTTTGGCATGTGTTGTCACAAAGTCAGTTTCTCTCAAAAATATTTTAACTGATAGACATACGTTAAGAATCCACGGTTTGTCATTTTTTGGAGCTATTTGTTGTTGCCCCCAACAATGATGCTGGTACCTATAACAGGTTAAATCTTAAGCTTTACTATGAATAAATGTGCATGCATTCTACATGCATTCTGTTCATTCATCTAGTAGTTGGACTGCTGGGTACCATGATAGAGAAGCACAGATTGAGTCTTCTGTTTTGTTTTTCAGTACAGCCTAGTATTTAAGAAGATAGACATCTGAGAACAATACCACCTGCTTTTTAGTTTGAATCCTATATTTGTTTAGGATACAAATTTGTGAGTGCTACAGATTTGTCAGGGGGGTTCTCACAATTATTCTATGCAGCCAATGTTATTCACCTCCATGACTAGAACTTGGCCTCAGGCATCTTTCTCTTCTCTTTTGTCCAGTTAGTCTTTTTTGTTTTTCCCTCTGCCTCCCTGATTTGCTTAGTTGGTCAGAATAGGGCTCTGCTGGCAGTAGACAGCCGCCAAAGCTCTTTTTATTCTGCCAGGATATCCTCTTTACATGACATGATGCCAACAGTGACCATCACATTTAGACAATCTGGCTTTGGTCAGGAAGCTGCTGGATGCGTGTGTCATGCCTGCACATGCATAGTGAAGGCAGCCTGAAGTAGGTACTCCAGGGTTGGTGCTTAAGCTTAGCTGACTAGCTGTGCATCCACTCCCTGCAGACACTGTGTCACAAATTGTAAAAACTTATTTTCCAAAAAAGGAATAGCAGAATTGTTTCTTCTAATCAACATGTGCAATTTAAGATGAAAATTAGAAAATATTGATATTGTCTAGAGGAAACTTAGTCTTGTTAGCCAAGTTTATTTTGGTTTCTGTCTCAGAAATGCCTAGCCTAGATACTGATTTCCAATATTGATTAAAGAAAAACCTAGAAATTTCTTCATGTGCACTTTCCCGTCTTGATCAAATTGTCCCTCACCTCTCCCTCATTTAATCATTAAATCAGTTGCATCCTTGAGGATTAATTTGTTTCCCGTGGTCAAACCATCTATCATCAAACTTTACTCTGAATCTCAGTAAATGTTAAAAACAACTGAAAGCCATTATTATAGAACTGTCTACTAAAACATTACCTTCTTTGTGCAAGAATGTGTCCGATTTTTACTTTAGTATTTTTCTTCAATGACCATAACTTGACCCTTTGTTACACAAAGATAATCAGGCCACCTAATGCAGAGTTATGGCTTTTTGGAAAGAAAAATGGACCAATAACTATCAGCAGATTATCATTCTTTTGCTGTTTTAAAGCCTTTAAACATGATACAGTATGCTGGGTAGGAGAAATTGACCTTCCACCTTGCAAATTTCATGTTAATCAGTTATTTTAAAAATAGAAAATAGAATACTACAGTAATTTTTAATATAACTGTCCGTAATAAATCATGTCCTAAGAATAAATATAATAGAAAAATAATAAAATATAAAATCCAGCTCGTGCAAGTTCTCAATCATTGCACTGTCCACTCCACAACTAATCGGGCTCAGAAGTTTTATGGCTCTCCCCACAGAACAGAATAAACACAAACATGACTGAATTCCAGCGGCAATAATTCAGTTGACACAGACACAGGTGATTACATTTTTTGACACCCTTATGCAAATATAAGCCGCCTTCTCCCATGCACGAGGCCAGGCCCCCAGTCTGTATGACCTAGAAGAAGCTAGACCGGATGACCCAGTGGTCATCCTAGGAGCCATCTGGCAACTCATGTCTTGTGTGGCTTACCCTTCCCACTGCCTCACACAATTCCTTAAGCAAGCATAAGTGTGCTTAGGAAGACTTAATCTAAGAGAAACTGGTTTGGGCCACACTGTTGACTGCCAGTGTGGGTGCACTGTTAGGTCATGGGGTTCCTTCAGGAGAAGACATACTTCCCTGAGGGGAAATTAAATTGTTTTACTCTGTTATGTATATATTTATTTTACATGTTAGAGACACAAGCCCAAAATACACACACAAACAGGACCTATACACATGCATTAATGGATAGATGTCAGAGCAAGGGGGCTGCCCATGGACAGGCACCCGAGCAGTTGGGGGATTGGTGCCTTGCTCAAGGGCACCTTGGCAGTGCCCATGAGGTGAACTTACACCTCTCCAGCTTCCAGTCCACCGTCTGTACGGGGACTTGAATCAGCAACCCTTTGGTTCTTAAAGAGGTCCCCAACTACTGGCATGTAACACTGAGGCAGCATTTTGTGATTGAAATCTCTGGATTGGATGTGCCCTTTCAATGAAATGTGGCCCGTGTGAAGGTGTTCATACCACCTAGGTATTAAGCAAATGGGGGATAAAGCTGGTCTCATTGGTAAGATCAGTTGTCAGATCATTCTAAGGATCATTTTTAGTTTAATACTTTTTATTAATCCCCAGTGGGGAAATTACAATTTACACTACACACAGGCCTGAAATACACACATGGTCAGGTGCTTTTACATGCATAAATGGAGAGATGTCAGAGTGAGGGGGCTGCGAGTGCTGTACAGGCACCCTAAGCTGTTGGGGAGGTTCAGTGCCTTGCTCAAGGGCAACTTGGCCATGCCTATGAGGTGAACTGCATCTCTCCAGCTACCAGTCCACACTCCATAATTTGGTCCGTATGGGGACTCAAACCAGCAACCCTCTGGTTCCCAACTCCCTATGGACTGAACTACTGCCAAGGCATTTGTTGCACTCTGAGATGCCCCTGGGCGTGTTCTGTGACAACAAGGTGAAGTGAGAGAAGCTTGAGCCTGTCTGCACTTGCACACGGGTCACTGCTGGCCTTTTTACTGTCTGCCAGTGACGGGGCCAGAGTCTTCCAGAAGAGGGCCTTGGCCACAGGCAGACAAGTGAGCCAGCCAGCCAGCCAGCCAGACAGGCAGCCAGCCGCATCATCTGCAGTCTAGGTCTGGCGCTAGAGCCTGGGACTAGGGCAGCTCAAGTTACCCAGACAGATTTGTTAACACTGTTTGGGTCCGCTCGGCTTTCTAGCCAGGCCTCTGAGCCAAACGCGGCTGAGGTGACTTAATCTGTCATTAAACTCACATTACACCCGGACAGAGACTCAGCTCAGGGGCAGAGACAGCGCTCACTCTGCTACTCACTGGCATGGCTGGCTGGATTTGAACAGACACAAAGAATACCCCCCTCCCTATCCTCTTTATGCCACACACCATGGCACAGCTAGACAGCACAGCACAAGCTAGACAAAAGCAATTTCACTTGAAGTTGAAAAGTCATTTGACTGTGTGATGTGTACCTGTCTAGATTTGGTGTAGTTTACAGGGTGCACATATGTATTTCTCTTTTTGTATTGGAAAATACCAATTTAAAATACTGAGGTTATCTGCTGTTTTGATTTTAAGAATTTATTCAATCGTCAATCTCTGTTTCATATTAACAGAACAGATTGTGATTAAAATAATATCTAGATATGTTATGTTTTGAAAACCAGATCACAATAATTTGTTTAATGGTCTTTTTTACTGTATAGTAGGGTCAAGCTCTCAGATTTTAACAAGTAAATGTATGGAGGAAAAAGCATTTTAGTTCATTTTTCTATCACAGTTTTTAAAGGGGTTATGAATAAATGGAGAAATGTAGTTTAATTGCATCAGAGACATTAGTAACATTTGATCTCAGAGCTGCTGAAGATACACATTTGTCTTTGTACGTTCTTCACTGGCTATAGGAGGAGATGGCTGAACTTTTTCTCATCGGGCTAACAAAATTGCTTCCATTACTCTCAGCTTGAAAATGTCAGAAACCCTAACAACCTGCAGTACCTCAAGTGGAGGTCTAAGACATTGTTTTCCTCTGTTGAGATTTATTTTTACATAACAGCTGGTTGTGGTTCTCCTCCCAACCCCCCACTGTCATGTGCAGCCAAAAGCCAACATATGAACTTTATAATCAACTCTTACAAAGAACATTTCCAAGCCAAGATATTTCCTAGCACATATTTTAATTGTATTGTTGTATTGTTTCATTTTATCATACTTTATCTTATTATTAACTTTGGTTTCATTATGGATGGATAGCTGTGTTTGGGAAGTTTCATGGCTGTGTCTTTATGTATTTGTGAGTGATTATGTGAAGAAAATGCACTTGCATGGAAACCAATTGGTGTGTGGCTAGAAATGATTTTTCTTGCACTGTGGATATACTTAAAAATGTTAATCCTTACTTTATCAATAGTCTTTGTCATACTTTATCATTAGTCCTTACTTCTAGCTGAGTCATGAACTGACCATACATACTATGAACTGACCATGCATACCATGAACTGCCCATACATACCATGAACTGACCATACACTGGACTAAAAGCATTCCAAAGCTTTACAATGGAAGGCGACAAATCTGCAGCTTTTCAGTCCCACTCCTTATTAAAGCACACAATAATATTGGCTACTTTCCCCAACGTGAGGAGGTGTTTTAGTTATTGAAATTAATACTGAATGTTTTGGCAGACCACATTCTGTTTCTGCCGTCAGGTCAAGAAGTACTTTGAGCTGGAGCCACTGGCCAGAGGGAAGCGCTGGATCCTGGAGGGCAGCACCACCGACAACTTGGAGGCAGTGAAGGAGAGCTTTGGCCAGTTGATTAGCCTGTTGGAGGACAAAGACACAGAGCCTGCAAGGATATGATGCTAATACTGCTAATGCTAAGAGACATTAGCAGCTAACGACAAAGAAACACAGCATCCCGCTGGTGCCCATGTACATACACTCATGAACAGACACAAACATTGACACACAAGAAAATGCAGCAGCTGTTGGCCTCTCTCTTTGAGAAGTGGATTGTATGTTATGCTCCCTTCACTGTGCTCTCATTTATCAAATTGGAAGAGTGTGTGCACAAGTCAGCCACTACAACCTGACAGAGGAAAGCTGCCATTAAACCCACCCATTGTAAAGCAGTTTGTCAAGAAACTCATTGAACTTTGCCAGAAATGGAAATCTTGTTTACTACTGTCTGTGCCATCGTGATTAAACCAATGGCATGTGGGACATATGGCATTCCTTCAGTCATCATTGGACATGAACACACACATTCTCACTCTTACACAAACACACACGCTGTCACACAAAGTGGAGCCCAGGTTGTCTGTAGATATGTTTAACATCTCCAGTAATTACTTTACAGGATGTTTGGGTGGCCTGGGTTGATGTTCTTTCCACTGAGAAGTACTGTATGGCTGTCAAGTGTGCTTTTCTGTTTGACTCAGTAACAACAAATGCCGTTGTGTGATTGGAGTTATGTATGGTAGTTACATATCAGTGTGTCACAACGCGTCTGAATATCTAATCTGAATAGTGTAGTCTGAGTATTATTTACATGCCACAGGCATATTGCTGTGTACCCTCCTGTGCAGCCATACACAGATACTACTAATTATGTAACTAAGTGCTAGATGACCTTATATAGACCATTTGGAGGATGCGGGAACAAGTCTGAATGCTTTTATAAATCAGAATCAGATTTTTTTTTTATATATATCATAACACACTTATGAATTCTTTCAAATCAAAGACAAAAAAAACAACGACTATGATTGACAGAGCTGGTAGAGAAATGTGATGGATTTAGTTTCATTTCAGTGTTGAGTAAATGTCATGTTTGTTTTTGTTTTTCTACATTTTTACGGTTTTTCTTTTTCTTTTTAAATTTGACATAATCCCTCTCAACACTGGCTAGCGACTCCAGTCTCCCATCAGGGTGGAATACAAACTCAATCAATCAGCCACAGCAACAGCTGCATCTGACAAGTCCCTGTCTGACACTCTAATGCCTTCCAACTGTCTGTGAAGACCCCTCCCTGTCTGCTGTTTATCGTGGACCCCCGCCCCACCTCATCCTAACCCGTCCTTCTACCCCTTCACTCCAGATCTGCTCCGTGTGCCCATTACTGCTCTCTGGGTTTGTTTGTTTTTTTTATCCCAGATGCCATCGTTCAGCCCGGCTGCCCTTGTGTGGACTCCACACCTCTAGAACGAGTCGTATTCATTGAGCCACAGGTGTTTGCTTTTCCCCAAGATGTGCTTCAGTAATGTTCACACCTCCTTATTGCATGCGTTGTATTACCATTGCTGTTCGTATTTTGTCAGGTTTTAGGAGATTGAATCACTTTTTGTACTTAACTTTGTGAAATTTGACAGGTAGGTTTTTTACAATCTGGACGGATCGGTGCATTGGATCTCTTCAATGCAAAATAATTGGACTTTGCATACCATCTGCTCACACCTAGTTTTCAAAATCTTCACTGCAGTCTTTTTTTTATTTTTATTTTTTTTCCAAATCATGGGTTTTGTCTGAAATGGCAATTAAAGTTTTAAAAAATTAAAATAATGTCTTAGTTGTTATTTACTTTTTTGATTACTTCTGCTTGTTAAAATGTCAAAGTCAAATATTTGATATTTTACACCCGAGTGTCACACTAATGTCTTTTTATTTTTAATGTGTAACCTTATAATGGGAGTATGGATAGGATAGAGTTTATAGGTTTGTTAAGAAGTATAAATATTTTCTGCATTCTGCTTTCACAGAATACTAACTGAACTGTGTGGCACATGATTGTAAGTTTTATCTGTTTGTGAAAGACCAAGTATGAATTTGGAGACTAGATCCTTAGGTCTGTTCGTACAATTTAACATTTGTACTTATGTATCAGGGTGAAAAGTGTAATGAGCTGAATGTTTGCATACGTATCTGAAACCAGTTTCTTCACAATGTCTTTGATTTGTGATTTAAGGTGACCTGTGGAAATCTGAGACACTGGAAGATAATTGGGAGAACGCAGACGAGCCAGTTGAGGTCGAGCCAGAGTTTAAAAATAAAAAATAAAGTCAAAAGTGGTGCAGCTGAAGAAAGTTTTGAGTGGGAAGTTAACCGAGTGAGACAGGAGTTCCTAATAAATATACTCTACTCTGCTACCTCTGCCTCTCCTTTTCTTCTCCTTTTGCCCTTCTTCCCTCTCTTTCAAATTAACCGTGTGGCTTTAATACAATGTGTGTCATGCAGGTTGCCCTGGCGACTCTTTGATCCTGTTTTCCAGTCTCTGCCTTTGGGGCAGACGTGCTTCTCTTCAGTCTGCTGCACACCAGCTCTGGAAGCTGCTGCAGCCCTGAGACAAACCATGGGCTGCTGCGCTCGTCTCGCTCCCCCCTTTTCTTCCTGTCGCTCTCACTTTCTATTTTTTGAGTCCTCACTATCTCTCTCTCCTTACCGTTTTTTTCTCTCTCAGGTTCTCTCCATCTCTCTTGTCTTTCTCTTACTCGCTCTGCTTCCCTTTGGTCACGCCAAAGCAGCCCTCCCTCAGCATGGGCATCCAGGATGCCCAGTAGAAGGGAAGAGGCCAGGACCTCAGCAAAGCAGCCCTCCCGGGAGAAAAAAAAGAAAGACCGTGAGACCTCTCTCTCTGCCACTCCTCCTCAATCTCTTTCTGTCTGCACAGTTGATTTTATTCTGCTGAAAAAGATGCAGTTCTCCTCCCACACCAAACCTTTACCTGCTCTACCTGTTTAATTGCTGGTGTGGCTCTCCTGTTAAGAGTTTTTCCTCATCCTTGTTGGCAGCCGACCTTCAGTGTGGCTTACAGATAAGAAGCTGCAAAGTTATATTATTGTTGTGTGGTAATGCCGTCCAGCCTTTTTAATCGGTCTGTACATTACCAAGCAACAGTAACAGAGGCGTTACGTTTATTGTGATGGATACAGTATCTCAAGTCTCTGCAAGTCGATTTTCATAATTCACTCAAATTAATGGTAATTAATGGCTGCCTGGAAGGGAGGAAAAACACAAACAAACTATGGCAAGTCTAATTGTTGGCAGTCATATAAAGGCAAGGTGCGATATTCAACAAAAGGGTGAAACATGCAGAAATGCCAGAGAATGCTTTTAAGATGTTGCATGTAAAGAATGACTGAGCAAGACACCACACCTAAGTACTTACCAGAGACATTTCTCTCAACGTGCAAAGCTGCAGCTTCCAGCATAGTTTATTTATCATTTGTCGTTTTGGTTTCGATTTTCTGACACAAAGAGCTCTGCTGCATTCATGCCGTTACTAGTCTTCTTTGCATTAACAGCTTGGTTACAGTGTGAACAGTACAAACACATTACAGTCAGTGAGATCACAGAAAATCTTACATCAAGTGTGGATTGGATTTAAACATGGGCTGAAAATGAACCCTTATGGTCTTACAGTGTAGGAAGTAGACCAACCACAGAATGAATAAAGCCATGTAGGTTGTATATTCAATTTTAAGTTGTAAATATCCTTACATATCTTTTTTGGCACGACTTCGTGAACAGGGAAGTAGCTGCCTGAGTGTTTTTACTACTGTTCACTTTTCTTCCCTCAAAGGATAAAGTAAGCATCATGTATTATCTGCTATCTGTATGTTAAGTACCATCTGTTGATCAATTGAGGTAAAAAATCTGAAAAAAGAAAAGAACAGCAGTGATTGCCAATATCAACAGATGTTGCACAGAAGTCAAATATCAACAAAACAAAAGAATCTGCAATAATGTAGTTAAACATATTATATGACAACAGATGCGTGTACCAATACTGTCAATTTTTTATTTGACAAAACGGTTTAATCCAACCATGTACCAGAATACAGTGATTACATGAAGCAAAGCATCTTACAGCAAAGAATTTAAGAGACAGATCTTAAAATTGCATGGGCCCCTTTGGTTGAGAAGCATTCATGTAAAAACGATTCACTGTATTTGTATATATTTTGACGTTTGGTATAGTATATAAGGGCAGAAATGTGCCACATACATTACCAGAAGTATAAACACAGCAGTCACACACAACAAAATTAACCCTGTGAGCTTAGTGAAATGCAAATCCGCGACCTGACAGGGAACCTAACTTTCGTTTACAAGACAAACAAAATGCATGTTTTCTTAAACTCTGCAAAGAATGCTCTTTTCTCTCCGTCTGCTCCCTTCTCGTGTCCAGTGTGTGTGGCAGCATTTCTGCTGATAAGACCCTGCTAGGAGGTGGAACAGATGTTGCCCTGACATCCATCTGGGCCTCGTACCCCTGCTCTTCCTCCAACAGCCGATGCTCCACTCAGGACACCCCACATTCCCGGCCCCTTCACAGTGAGAGGGCTGCTCCCTTCCTCGGGATCCTCGAGCAGTGACACAGCACAGATATTTAAGCTACAGTCATTCAAGGTGTGTGTGTGTGTGTGTGTGTGTGTGTGTGTGTGTGTGTGTGTGTGTGTGTGTGTGTGTGTGTGTGTGTGTGTGTGTGTGTGTGTGTGAGAGAGAGAGAGAGAGAATTATCAGACAGGACCTCTGGGTTCATTAGAGGTGTTTCCTCTTTGTTTCAACACTCTCCTGTCTTCACGACTCTCTCACACACACACACACACACACACACACACACACACACACACCCCTTTGAAAAACAAACACAAATGACGGAAATGCATCGACATGATGTAAGCTAGTGAGGATATGTTCCCTGGACCAAATAATCATTTCCAGATACGTGAGATGATGTTTTTTTAAAGAGTCACAAAATGTGCAGCACTTTGACATTTTCACTCACATCACTCTACATATTTTTAATTATTTAAATTGACAGGAAATGCAAAGGTGTGAGAGCTGTTTGTGTCAACTTCACATGTCAGTTTTATTTTAATTTGATGAATTAATAGACAGGATAAATGGCCAAACCATGTTGGTGTGAAACAGTAAAGGAGCACCACATGGTTAGGACATAGCTCTTGAGCCAAGATGAGGGGTTTTGATTATATTAAATGTATATGAATCTACTTTTGTAGAATCTAAAGGTTATTAGACAATAATGCCAATTGTAAAAAACATTCACAGAAGCTCAAAACATGTATAGTGCTTTCAGTACCTAAGCAAAATCCAGGAAAAAAATTGGTGAAATGTATTAAAAACTTGCCTGATATGGACTTTTTCTTCTTTAACAAAGCAAAAAAAACACTTCACTTTTTGTTTTACTTTGGCAAAACGAACCTATTCAGTGATTTGCAAGTAACCCACAGGTGTTTTATTTTTATTTTAACCAGCTTTGTGTTTTTGAGATGCGCAGCAGGAGATTCCTCAGAGGTGACGTCCCTGGCGCTGAATGTTAAGGCGCAGGAATCCCTCCAGTCTTGCATGTGATCCTGCAGGTTTGTGGTTGAGCTGTAAAACTAATGAACAGCTCAAACTGATAGAATCTTAATGAGTTACACCCCTGCCAAGCAGGGAGTGAGCGCACTTTGCAGCAATGTGCCACAACCATTATAACCACTAATTAATATTCAATTGGATTTTTACTTTATGGTGCAGACTTCTTCTGTTTCATTACATCTGATATATATATATATATATATATATATATATATATATATATATATATATATATATATATATATATATTCTGTTTCATTACATCTGATATATATATATATATATATATATATATATATCAGATGTAATGAAACAGAAGAAGTCTGCACCATAAAGTATATATATATATATATATATATATATATATATATATATATTTATTTATACATACATACATACACATATACATACACACACATATATATATATATATATATGTGTGTGTGTATGTATATGTGTATATATATGTATGTATAAATATATATATATATATATATATATATATATATATATATATATATATATGTGTGTGAGTATCTTATATTAGTTTAATATTTATACATCTAAAAAAATAAGAATAATCAGAAGTGGAAATTGAGGATATTGGACAGCTGCCACAGTCATTTTTCCCTGTCAATCTTATTTGGACAAGGAAGGCCTTATCAACACTAGTCTAGGATGGGATGTAGCTCAGTCCTACTCATCATCACTTTACATTAGATTTTTCTTAATGTGAGAATGCATAAACCCTCACAAATGTGTCTATTATCTATCTATCTGGAACAGATTTGGCCTGCTGAAACGTCTGCCTTCATTCACTGCCTCAGATTTGTGAATCAGGATCTTCGAGGATTCACAAAGTCTGAAAACCTCCCACTGCAACTGATCCACAGCAGGTAAATCTTCTTCACAGATGACAATGACCTGAGTCTTTTTATGTGGTGTAGAACATCTGTTTTTTTTCTACTTCTGGTCCTCCATTTGAGTAAAGAAAACTTATTAATTAAATGATAATAAATAGTTTATCACATCTGGATGATCACTGCAGTAAAAAAATATGCTGGGCTTTGATTGACTTGTTGGTCTCTTAACAAATAAACTGACTGAAGAGTTCTACCTTTAAACAATGGTGGAAGAAATATACAGTTTGTACTTCAGTAAAAGTAAAAATACCTCAAGGCACAATTACTCTAGCTAAGTAAATATCTTGCTTTCACAGTCTTACTTACGCTGTAGTACTGAAGAGTTATGCTATTGGATTATTATTGTGTGTGCAGTATTTTATGTTGTAGCTGGTTTAATCAGTTCATTTAAACTACGCACTATTTTGTTGGGTGGTCTAATCTATAACAATGCATCATATTTTATGGGGTGTCATATATTTTGGATGTAAAAAATTGACCTTTATCTAACTTGGATAGTTCTCAAATAAATGGACTAGTGGGTAACAATTGCCTCTGAATTGTTGCAGTAGAAACTGGCATAAAAAGGCAACACACTAGTAAGTTTTAGACTAAGTTAATATGATCCTCATAGGTTTCTTGCATATGTTTGGATACTAAAGGACTTAGACTTTTGTCTTCGAAAAATTGAAGAAATCACGCTGTGCAATTCTACTCCGGCCCTTTGTGGCCACTTAAACGCCTCTTGTTTTTTCTGTTTGGATGCCTCATCTGTTGGGTGACTTCCGTGGGATTCCAGCAAGCTTGTCACTCAGATTGTTTGTCCTGGGGACGAGATCTGTGTGAGTCCTGTTTCTCTTCCTCTCTCCTTGGCCCGAGTGCTGATGGAGACCCGCATCCCAGGTGGCCCACACATCAAAACAAGAGGGATCACGGCTCTTGGTTTTCAGACAAACATCACTCACTTTCTTTGTTGTCTGAGGGACAGGGGGCATGGCGGTTTATCTCCAGAGGATCTCCCCCGCTATCGCCTTCCACCAGCTCACCGCCCCATCCCACAGGAGCCGCTAAAAGCAAATGTCAGTCAAGGAGAAGGCGTTGCATTCCTTCAAGAGGTCAATTAGTGGTGGCCACCAAAGGATCTGTTGCATTTTTAAGAAGAAGACTTTTTAAAAATCTACTTTTCAAGACTGTCCAATCCAGTTACAGATTTATGTTCTTCCTCCTCGGGTAATACTTCTTCTCCATTTTAAATCCCTCTGATGATGACACCTCTGTTACGTTGCAGTCTATGTTTTGAAGATAACTGCCCTGTCCTCATGCATACCTACCGCACACAGCCTAGTTTAGTCTACTGTGAGTTATTTGATGCTGAGCCTGATTCACGACGTGCCGCGTATGAAACCTATTGTGGTCTCAGGCCTTGTGGGGTCCCAGTAGCAGCTCGCAGCTCCTGACCCATCTGTGCAGGTGATTCCTGCTCCAGCTCGTCCCCTCCAGGCCTATAAGGAGCCCATGTCTAAGGGGATTTTTATGAGTGTGACCTTAACATGCCCGTCTCGAGTGGTCTAGACTCAGCGCTCTGTTTACTAGAGTCCCCATCCCACTGATGGCTATCAGACTTTTCACTTTTTTACTAGTGATTCTCTCTTGTAATAACTCTGTGAAGAAGGACAGGCATGATGACGCTTTGACCATCCTTTTTGTGGACTTTGTAGAATTTACTGTCAAAGCTCTGAAAAACAGAATAACCAAGAGGAGGATTCTGACCTGCACTGCCTCTCTCAGCAGGAGAGTACAGCTGTGGTTTGGTTGCAATCTGACAAGGTGGTGAGGCTATACTGATGTGCAGATGCTAGCTTAAAATGAATATCAACATGAAGTACCAGCAGGAGGAAGGGCTGATCTGGCTGAAAAGGAAATGTTGACATGAGACCAGCTGATGCTAAGTAAGAATTTTGCCCTAAGTGACATTATTTTTACATGAACACAAGTAGCATTTACTTTATTCACTGTCTTTAATCATAGTTCTTATGGGCCTTGGCCTCTGATAACTCCCATAACGAGCTGACACTGGGAATGTTTCATAAGAAGCCACAGGTGATTAATCAGTTGCTAATACTTAGTAAATATTTAATTGTTGCCAATAAATTTGGCTTTTTATACATTATTGTCTGTTTGGTATGCTGCATGGCACCAGGCCAAACACTGTAGGTGGATTAGCTCATTGAATCCAAACAGTTTACGGGGAAAGCAGTTCCAGTGACGACACTATGTGGGCAGCTTGCAGCTCTCAAAAAACAAATGTTCCGTGTGAAAGCAAAAAAGGAGAAAAAGTGAGTCTTTCACAGGAACAATCTAGTAAACACGGTTGCTGCGCAGAGAGAGAACACCTGTGTTTTACCAAAGTTTTGGCACGGAGCAGTTCGATCACTGCCGGGAGCCATATTTGGTTGAGTGCAAATTTAATGTTGCCCTTACAACGATGACAGAACGCATCCTGACTCAGGCAGGAAACTGCAAAGTCATTCACAAATAAGATCTGAGTGAAAAACAGAAACAGGAGAAGGTGCACAGCATGATGCTGAGATGATTCAGCTCTGCAGGCTGAAGACACAAGCACGGGTTAGATAGTGGGAATAAGCTTAGAGCTAAAGCCAAAAATAGGGTTTAAAGTGTTGAGGATTAGGGTTAAATGTCAGAAAGGTCAAGTAAGAGACCAGTTTAGATTGGCTTAGAGAGGTTAGCTGGAAGGAGCTTGCTGAACAATCGGTCTAACAGGCCGTTAGAGTGTCTTTCTATGAACCTCTACAGTAACCAACTGTATGCAGTCTGTTTACCATATAATGTTGACTAACCTGAACCCTGCCTCCTTTTTTTCCCAAAGAAATCTCAGCGTAGCCTTTTGTAAAAGGTTGTGAAAATTTAAGGACAATTCATTAATTTAAAACATTTAATTTTGACCTAATGTAAAGAAAAATCCACAACGATAAAGCCCAAAGATTTTTATTAAACATATAAGTTATTTTAACAAAACAGAAGAAGTAGGACAAAATAAACCCCAGCCTTAACAGCAAATGTATAGTAAAAAGCAGTCTCCACATGACATCAGTTCTTAAAAGGTTTTGGCACTGCTTCCTTTCAGTTTACTGTAGTTCTGAGGATTGAGACTAAACATCCTCTAATACAGTGGTTCCCAGCAGTCCTTCAGGGGGTTCCAGGGCGTCATCAGCAAAAAGGGAATAAATTATTTTCACTATCAATCCATCCATATGTAAAACAATAACAAAATCAAGCTATTTTGGTCATAGGTTTCATACGTGTTCTTTACATCTATACATGATCTCGTAAATGGGGGGTGATGGTCTAATTTTTGTCAGTTTAGGGGTCCTTGATGTGAAAACAATTGGCAAAAACAAGAAAAAACAAGTTTTCAAAGCCTTTAATTTCCCCTTTAGGTAGCTTTAAGGTTGAAAGAAATCAAATTACTCCACACTTATTGAAATACTCCAACCCAATTGGCTGCATCATTCCATCAAATACTATTCTTGATGTTTTGTGCATCTGTTTATACACATTTCCCCCAAATTCAGACCAATCGTGGGATTTAAGTGGGAAAAAGAATACCTACTTAAGTAAAATTTTGAGGTATTTGTACATTACATGAGTCTTTTTTTATGCCACTTTCTAGTCACAGTATGGTATCACTTCTTTTACTTATGAAAAGGATCTGGATATTTCTTCCACCACTAATTAGCAAACAAGCAATTTAGTTCCATAAATCCTTAAAATCTATTTATATAACTTATATAATTGAATTATACTTGAAACAGTCATTAACAACGTCATTAACAAAAATTAATAACAAACCACAACTGTAAAATTTGTTATAAATGAAGCTGGCACAATGAAGAATCAAAATTTGGAAATTGAATTTAAATACTTTTATGGCATTATTTCTTCAACCTGGACAAAACAAACAGAGATGAGCTGCTGAAAGTTAAAGGAGCGATGTTCTTGCATTCCCCTCCGCCACCCCCACCCCCACCCCCAGACCCTCTGAATCTGCCTGGTTCACATACACAAGATTAAGTAGCAAAAGTGACATCCAAGACCAATCGGGCCACCCAAGAGAACCGCAACCAGCGGAGAGGCTGTCAGAGCCCCCTTTTGCAACATTAATCTTCAAGCCTCTCCTGCACTGCCAACTCACATCTCCTTCAAACAGGACAGGGAGGTACAAAACTGAACTTTTCCCTCCCTGAAGGATTTCTCCTCTCCATCAATTAACTCTTTGAGGGACAATTCATCGTCACCCGCCATGTGCCAGACAACTTTAAACACTTGCAAAATGAATTACTTTTCCAGACATTAAAAAAAAAACAAAAAAAAACCTTGCCTTTAATTTGGCAACAAGGAGATTAGTGTCGACATAAATTCAATTCGTAATCGACCCAAAGTCCTCCAAAAAGACATATGAGGCAGAAATCGCACTAAAAATTCTGCTTTAAAGTGATTTATGCCTGAGAATACTAAATTTAACTTGTCTGTCAACTTTTGGTCTGTTTCACCCATTACCAAGATGTTCAACAACATTCAGCAATGGAATTTTCTTGAAGTCAGAGGACTGCTGAAATAGACATTGAGGGATCAGCACACTAACTGAGCTACTTTAACCATCTCAGCTAACCCTTTTGTCTTCTTTGCTGACCAATAGCATCTTTGATCTCTTTTAGGAGGACAACTCTATGGTGTGTTTATGTGTGGTGGTGGGGGGGGGAGGTTATCCTGACCTTCTGATGGGTATGGTGTCACATCCAACCTGATAGCGGTGTGAATGGGAAAACAGAAAAGATGAATACAGCAGTGGATAAATAGCGGAACACGGGTGTGTTATGCTGTGGATGCCTTCAGTCCCAGGAGAGGGCCTTCCTAACCCCAACCTTTCTTCGTCCCGAGACCTGAGAAGCAAAGGGGGAAGTCGCGCCATCAAACAGTATTCCTTTGAAAAGAGCAGCGCTGAAACCCAGCAGCATGACTCAAATACTTTCTGCTAGTTTTTGGTGAGAGTCTTTGCACATGGCTGGAAACCTGATCTATTGGAATATATCCACTTTTAAGGATAAGTCTGGTAGCCGAAGCCTAACATATCTTAATCCTCAGTGCTGTAGACATTATTAAAAACACATCAATGAGCCACGCTGTTGCACAAGGTGACATGTTTCTTCATTTAAGAAATTAACTAACATCTTGGCTTTGGTCTTCTTTTGTACAAATATCCAAAATATATATTTTTTTCTGACTTTCTTCATATATAGCCATGCAGATGATTTTTTTAGATTTTTTGTTAGCCCAGGATTTGAGGGATCTGTCTCTGAGGTTTCTCCAATACAGTGGAGGTAAAAGGAATTTTGTTTTATTGTGCCCACACCATCAAAAATCTCTTTAATCTCTTTCATAAACAATGTCCCAATTTTTCAGGATAATCCTGTAGAAACTGTTCTGAAAAAAAACTGCTCACATTGTCCGATAAAAGCTGTTTATTAATTTTTTAAATGACCTTTAATGTCAGGAAAAATCTAAGAAGTGAATGTAGCGAAGAAAATCCTCATGGATTGACACCACTTAGGGGTGGGGAATATCATGGTTATACTGACTATTATATTAATATATCCAAAGACAAGTTTCTGGAAAATCTATTGAGAAAATAAGCAAGGAGTGCATGTTTCTTTTTTATCTAGTTAGATACATCATCGCAATTATGCAAAATTCATCCAAAAAGTCATAAAAGCAGTCCTTTGGGAGATATTAAAGTAAATGGTACAAGTAAATACCATGGTTCTAGTTTTAAAAAGTATATTAGAAATCATCATATTAACCCTTTAACAAAGTCAGAAAGCTCACTGTGATTAGTTTTGGAGAAAGTTCAATCTATGAAATAAAAATAAAATAAAAAAACGTAACATTAAAATCTGAAAGGTTTATATGGCTTCGGTGTTTTTGTTGTCTCACTGTACAGAGGATAATAAATGATGCAATAATAGTAAACAGTACACTTTGGGTAAACAGGTTCTTTTCTGCATGGCTTGCTATGAGCTTTTGTTTGGATAACTAGAAGTCATTAATCTGTGATCTGTGCCCTTCAAAACAAGCGGTCCACACAGCGTGCTGAAAACAAACACGACACACACACACATACGGAAGCAGGTTTTTGGCTGCAGACGAGGGTTGCGTGCCTCATCGTCAGGGTTGGGGAGTTCACAGTAGTGAGCGACCACAGACAGCAGCGATCATTGGGTCATTGTGGGCCAGTGAGTGGTATGCGTGAGTGAAGGTGTGTGTGTGTGTGTGTTATTTAGAGAAGCTCTATTAACAAATAACTTCTTGGCACAGGTTCAAACTTTCACATCAGGTCTTCTGTCCAGCTGCTGAGGCAAAGCAGGGCGCACAGCTCGATAATGGCCTGCATGCTTTTGGCTTGTATTTTTTTAATGACAGTAGGTTGAACTCTCTTGAGGACAGAAAATAAAAACAATTCATGACTGATAAGGATTTTATCCCTAATAGAAAACATCATTGTTATGCAGGAATCCCTTTGTTTACTATGTGGTTTTTACTTTTTTGTTTTTAAGTGACTTTTTGCAGAAACATTTAGCGTCTGTGAGCCACATTTCACTGCCAGCACTACAAAATCTGAACGCATGAGTGAATGAAGTGACACAGATTGTGGTTTTCCCCAGCATCACCCGCTGCACAGTTTTATTTTATTGTATCTTCCAGCTGGTGGGGCCAATTATTACTTAACCCACAAAACAATAAAGCACTTATGGCACTGTTAGTGACTGAAAACACTGTTATAACGAGCAGGTGTCATTAGAGTGTATGCTACAGTGTAGGTTGCACCCAGCATATATACAATCTATGTTTCAATTGTAAAAATGTCAAACATGAATTAACTGTCTTCTTTAAGGTTACGTAAAATCTTTTTACACTTTTTACGTAATCAATTTATTGCAAGTTTACAGGATATTGTTGGTGGTGCTCACAGCGTAGAAAAATTACATTTAAAAATTTAAAAAAATGTAGCAGCAACATCTTTTGGGATGAAATTCTGTAAGTGACAGTAGGCTGTAGTTCCACTCACGATTAAACTGTCCAGGACTCTGAATATCCAAAGTAACATTGACACTGATTCTGGAAAGAGATGATGCTGTTTATTTGTTTTTAAACAATTTTATTTTGCTTAAATAATTGTGAGCACCACGATGACATCCACCTTCATTGTATTGGGGTGGCAGCAGATAGTCAGAGACAGATCTAAAACTCTAGGCAAATAAAATGATGGTATGATAGCACAATTTTCACTTTTTCAGATTTATATGAAGCGACCCCTTTACGTATGTGATACTGAATTTATTACAAATAAATTAGACATGAAATCTTGTCTAATTCCCTGCCAACACTGGATCACATTGCTTCTATGGCTATTAAACTATTAGGACTGTGTGTAGTGCTTAACACTTTAAGCCAATGCTTATGTCCTGACTGATCAGAGCAGTTGTATCGCTGATGTTGCGTGCCACTGTGCCGCCATTCTCATTTCACATACATGATTGTGCTTATAGGCCAAGACGGGCGGAATGCTTTCAACTTTTATGATACAAAGTTGTGCCAAGAGCGTTTTTTTCCCCCACTGCTTCTTTCCGAAGGGGTTTCAAAGGGAAAAGCAACACATGCTGTCATTCATGTCTTGCCATTCAAATGGACCATTACACTAATATAAAATCGGAGCTTTTGATGTGCTGAGTGACAGAACAAAATAAATAGCGAGCGCAAGTCTGTGAAAGCTTTGCAATGCAGTGCGTTAATTAACAAAGGGCTATACCAATTAGGCGCCCATGATTGGTGTGTGAATATCAGTTCAGTCACGCAGTTTGGGACTCGGCGCAGAGTAACACTACTGTTTACTGAACACAAAGACCATAAACAAGCGCTGGCAGCAAGTACACTGCCATGTGTGAATAGCTGGGTATTTCAAAGAATTTATGGCTTTCCCAAAGATCTCAACTTTATGTCAATAGGGAGAGGAATATATCGTAGTTAACTTTTATTCTCTTACTGACAGATTTTATTTTTAGCTAAATTGAAAGGTGTTTTTTTTGTTTCAAACCGAGAATGGAAATCAGTATGTGCTTCATATATAAAAGAGATCCTGCATTACAACTCTTACCATTTTCTTCACCATTAGGAATTTGGCAATAAACCTGAAATACTGTGTGTGAATAAGATTGGTTGGAGTCACTTTGAACCTGACCTGACCAATAGAGCTTAAATTAACTTTTTACATATTAACGTTTTTTATTTTATTTGATGGTATAATGTAGAAGTCCAGAAAAGATGTTTTAGCATCAGTTGAGTGGCAGAAAATTTATTGGCAAAATTTGATTTTTTTTAAGCAAAATGCCAAACATTCCTTAGTTTTAGCTTCTTGCTTGTGAGGATTAAAACTGAAGAAATTTAGGTTTTGAATGTAAGTCGGAAAACATAACTAATTGGAAGATGTCACGTTGGGCTTTATGAAACTTTTTTCCTATTTATTGACATTTTATAGACCAAACAATACACTAGTCAAGAAAATAATCAGCAGATTAATCGATAGTGAAAGTAATTGTTAGTCACAGGCATTATAGTTCCAGCAATACCAAAGAAGTCAAAATGTTAATGTCGCAGGTTGAAAAAAAATAAATAAAAGTGGTGACAGATAACATTTTAGGTTAATGACAACAATTAAAAAAATATGTTGCAAGTTCCAATTTAAAATTCCAGTTATGCAACTCTGAAACAATTCAGGTAACAGGATGGAAAGGAGCACTTACTGGTGCTGTCTTCCAGATATATTTAACCCTGTGTTTAAACACATTCTAATTGCAATATGTTCCCCTTTGTTTTGCTGTTGCTGAACTCGACTCAGAGAACAAACACTTCATTAATTTGGTAGACTACGTTAGTCAGTAATGAGGTGAATGTTTGACAAATAAAGCAATAATGACCCAAAAGTTTGGTTTACATGTATATAATTATGAATTTATTGACAATAATGATACAGCTCTGCTGTGGGACAAACTGAGGTCAAGCCAACTAACAGATGGGTGTCTTCAGTTTACTTAGCAGACCGCCTGGTCCTCTTGTCCCAGGAGAAGTTTGCGCCGTAGGATTTCACCCGGGGCTTTGAGCTCCTCTTCTCTGTTATATCGTAGCTCCAACCTGAAAGAAAAACATCACAGTAAGTGATGGGGTCGAGAACGTCACGTATATTCACTTTGGATGAGTTCCAAACAAAATGAGGTGTTTTGTAGACATCAACAGGCTGTGTGTAGTCAGAACTGCACTAATCACTTTCATGGTGCAATAAACAGAGTAAGCCAGTTTCCTTTGCTTAGTTTCAACAAACTTTCCCAGATGCTTCAGTTCTCTGCGTCAAAGTGAACTTTCTGTTCAACTACATCAACTGATCAAACTTTTCCTAACGCAAGACTCTTTGGAATGGTTTTATGATCTTGTTAGTCAATCCAAATTATTCTCTTAATGTTTTGTTACTTGGTTTCTTGTGAGGCCCGCTCGCTGTCATCAGACATCTTTGTTGCAATAAAGGTATTTTATCACCATCGCCTGATGTCAATCCTGGTTTGAAAGATGTAATAACTTGTGAAAAAAATAATATTGTCAATATCTATGATGGACTCTGCTAGTTGAGTTGATTTTCTTCAATAATCTGATTATGCATGTATCTTTTCTGAGAATTAACTTCAGCATTTAGAGGGTTAAATGATAGACTGATTTCCAGAATGACATACCTGGTTTCCAAAACTGAATTTCTTTTCATTTCTAATTGTACATTTATTCATTGATATACACAAATACATTGTAAACATTCTTATATTGTATTATGCATATAATTTGTATAAACAATTATGTAAGCTTGACTGTTGATTGATATATTTATCTATCTATATATATATATATATATATATCTATATTTAAGCTTACATAATTGTTTATACAAATTACATGCATAATAAAATATAAAAATCAATGCATAAAAAACGTGTTATCAGCTTCTCCATCCTCCTAACAATGGTACCTCCTATGACTTCTTATAGTACTACCAATACAACTAATTTTAATTCAAAAAAATCTTTAAAGTCTCCTTAAATTTAAACTTTTACTTACCGTTTGATCTTTTCACTGATTGATTGTGTTAGAACTCCAAGGGTGTGTGTGTGTGTCATTATTGTCTCATTTTTAAAACTGAACCAATTAGCCATTAGAAGTGAAGACATTGCATGCACTGTTATATTTTGTTTTATACAAAAGGCATGCTTTTCCATGCAAAATATTGGAAAAATATTGTAAATAAATTTCACCATTTTTCTCAGCAAAAGCAATGGCATCTTCTTTGGAGGAGAAGGAGAGCACCATGTTGGATAAGGGATCCGCCCTGAAAGGCAGAAAGAGCTCGTAACCACACAAATAACATATTTGGAGGCAAATGCACAAACTTTATACCGAGGGTCTGAGGATAGAGGCTGTTGTATGTTGCAGATTGTAAAACGTGTTGAGGTTAATTTGAGAGTTTGGGCAACATAACTAAACCGGACTTGAAAAGGCAAGGCATGTGCTACAGAAGTGGGCAGGTGCAGGTAATTCTTACGTTGAGGCCCAGCCCATCAGCGGGTTCTCCCAGCGCTCTCTGGTGTCAAAGTCCATCTTCCACTTCTTGGTGCCGTTGACTCCTGACTGCATGGCCGTTTTGGTGGGAACAAAGATCTGAACCTTGCGTGTTTTGATGTGCTCCTCTGGGACTCCTGTCAGACTGGTGATGTCCTGAGGGACAGACAGGAACAAAGAACACCCGACTGTCAGTAACAGAGCTGATGGGAATAGAAAGGACCTAGAACCAAGTGTGACCTCATCTGATTGCACTTAATCCTACAAACACGTTCATGATGCCATGGGAGTCCAGCTACGGACATGCAGGCAAAGTACTGAATAAAAACCAAGTAATACTAAAGTTTACCCTGTCAACTTTATTTATTATTGTTTTTGTCCTTTAAAGCTGCCCCATCCTCTATTTTCACTATTGCAATGATGTGTATATATACACGTATTGATTTGTGTGATTTGATTTTGTTTTTTATGTCAAAGCACTTTGCAAAGGTTTTTAAAGGTGCTATGCAAATAAAGTTATTATTGTCCAGTAAATATTATTAACACAACAGAGAATAATTAATTAGTATAAAATGTATATTAAGTAAATGATTTACTGAGAATTAATCAGTGCCACGCCTTTGTAAGCAATAAAATTGGAACTCTAACTCACGCAGTCAAAACAACAACCAAAAGCAGTCAAAGCATCCTATTTTTGCTACCATGTGTATGAAAATAACAAATTGACATGTTTTTGGTTGCAGAGCAGCCGCCGGTCTTTCAGAACCATTCAGATTTTCATTTGACTTTGTGACTGATGTCTTTTTCTTCCTCTACAAAGAGTTCACGTAAAGTTATATGTGTGTGTTTGTTGAGAAAGGTCATCTGACAGTTAGCTTGCAGGTGTTACAAAACACAACTTGAAGCTCTGGCATCGGGTTCTCAGTGTAGAAAAATGGAGGTAGGAAAATGTTTAGTGGCTATAAAATAGTACTTTATATTTTTGTACTTCACATCAATCTGTAGAGATTTATATTCACTTTTAAGGGTCAAAAGCAGCTCTAATACACCTTCCAAGGAGTGAACATCTGTCAGAATGTTGCTGTGATTTACAACAACAGTGTTCATTGGGCTGAGTACTCCTCTCAAAAGCTTGTTCAATAATTCAAATTTTTTGTTTTTTAGGCTTTAAATGTGTTTACAATTTTAGCATAACTGAAACCCAAGATAAGAAACATAGATTACATGTGTGAAAGGGTTGATACTGGATTCAGAGAACCAATATGACATAATAGCCATCTTTATGCTGTTATTCATACTGTCTTGCATCGAGGTGGATGAAATTAATACCTAATACTTGAGATGATTTATTACAGACCTTCAGAAAGTAGGCCAATGCAACAAGAGGAGGAGGAGGGGCCTTTGGGCGTACAAAATGCATATTCCTGAGCAACCGGAACCCCTTCAAGCTCCTATCAAGGATCTGGTCCAATTCTTCAGGGAATTAGCAAACAAGCAATGGGAAGTCTGCAACAAAACACAGACCAACCTCCCAGCACGCAGGCACCAGCCACCCAAGACTGAGGGCTTTCCAGGGCGCTCTCCTTTCAATACAAGAATTTTACACATTTCAATGGCCATTACAACTTCAAAGAATCAAATTTTCATCATTGTCTGTCATCTGCCAGTTGATTTGTAGAAAGGGGGTCGTTTTGCATGAACTCTACACAAAAGCCCGCCTTTCCTTTGGCAAAAGAGCTTCCACTGCTATTTAAGCCTAGTAAATTACAGGTCCAACTGCTAAACTACTGCTTTTTTCACTGAAAGCTCTTTTGCCATGCTCAGAGGCAAAACCAGACTGAATTTAATCATAAACAAGATCTGCACATTGAAAAGATTGTTAAAATGAAAGGGAAAAGACGAACAAAGGGGGGGGGACTTCACAAGTGCTTGGTAATTATTTCCGGCTGCCCTATCTACTTAACCTTAACAATTCCTTCTTGTCACAGAGAGGAGGAAAACATGTTCTCCTCGCCCAAAGGGGGTAATACTGGACAGCTCATGACACAATAGCACACAGGACAGTGTGAGAGAGCAACTAAATGAAAGGGGTGTTCATCTTGGAGCTGCAGCAGGTGATCAAAAATGTTTTGGAACATTGTTTTCTGCAGGATATAAGTTTTTATTTTTAATGGATAATGTTGAAAAGATCTGTACTTGATAGGTAAGAAAAAACTTCCCGGAGAGTTTGAGAAAAAAACTAAAAGAACTAAAGAATCAAAATACTTTGTACACAGTGAACCCTAACACTTATGGAGGGGGAAAAGACCATGTACAAAAAGCACCGTTTGAGTTGAGGTAAATCAAATTTGCAGTCAGAAACATTCAACAGTTCTGTGGTCTGGTGTGTTCTGGGGGATATATGCATGAAAATCCCTCTCCGAGACGCATTAGAAATTATACCCTTGGGATTAGCAGGCCAGACTATGGTTACGCGCATGTACGTTACATAAACCATAACTGACACATGAGGCCCATGTATGGTAAACTGCCGCAATAATTTGTCCAGATGTAGCAGACCTTAAATCACATCTTAGGCGTGGATGAGCACAAAAGGTTCTTCATGAATGAGGGAGGATGTGTCAAAACAAAAGCTTTGCCAAATCACTGAAAACACTCTGCTCATTATCTGGCATTGTTTGCAAAAATACGAGTCTAGACTTCTATGATACTTGCATGCATTACACTGAAGGCTAGGAGGGTTATCGGCATAACAGACTCACCCACAATACCCGGATTCACAAAGGGAATGATTGGGCTGGAATGTGGTGTGTTCCCAGGAAGACTAGAGAAGGCCATCACAAAAGGAAAACCCACTCGGTGGGCACTTTTTCTTCTGCCATGTACAGGAAGCAAAATGAGAACTATCAAGTTTGACACTATTCACAGGGCCTTCACGGGGCCCTACAATACCTGGCTGGGCAGGCAGAATGCCGGGCTTAAGAAAGAGGGGAAAAAGGCTGGCAACGTCTCCGTCACGTGAAAGCGTGTCGGTATTTCTGACACCTCTAGGCTACATGCCAAATAAAGAGCATAGGGGCTTGTCGCTGCGGGGCCGCTGGGCCCACCAGAATGCTGAACGCTGGTACCCCTAATGCTCCAACAGAGACATGGGACAGAAGATTTTGGTCTTTAAACAAGATTCAAAGACCTTGATATGCTTAAGTGGTGAAAACTGAAGGAAATAAGATATAAGAAAGCAAAAAGTATAGTATAAGGAATAGTTTTCTTGGTGCAGAGTTGCCTCTAACTCAAAACATTTGTGGAAGGAACTGTAATTGGAATAATGTGAATGAAACAGAACTTTTTCAACTTTTCCATCTTAGCATTAATTTCTCTACTTACAGAAGTTTCCTTTGTATTTGTTAATAAGCTCTGGTGTAGATCAGGAAAATCAATTAAACTTATTACAAGATGTGATATCCATCTTATTCCACTTGGTAGAATCCATTTAAAATATTTGAAAAACAATAAGAGAAAGCTATAATGCATTATCAAAAAAAAGAAATACTATTTTGTTTCACTTAATTATTCAGCTTTTTCTGTTTGGGTTGTTACCAATAAGCAGTGGATGACAAATATTTCCCATCAGTCAAAGAAATATGTTGATATACATTTTGTGAAATGCATTTGTTGGCTTTCTAGGCTAGAGTTAGATGAGATGGTTAATACCACCGATACCGTTAAATATGAAACTACATTGGAAACAGCTCCATGCAAAAGTTAAAAAAATACATCTCTAAAGCTAAAAAATGAACAAGTTACATCTTAGTTATTAAAGGAGAATTCTAAAATTTTTATGTTAAACTTAATTAAAGGCAATTAAAATGTCTGTGCAACATGAACAGGCTCCTTACGTGATATATATATATATATAATAATAATAATAATAATAATTATAATATGTGCCCTGTTCATGTTGCACAAACATTTTAATTGCATTTTGTGTCTGTTAAGAAGCACAAAGGCACTCTAAAACTTGCCCTGACAACTGCCGTTTTAGGTGAGTGGAAGCTTGCACATGTAGCTGCACAGAACTCCTGGTTGCCTGCATCGATTTGGGTTTCAATCGAAAGTACATGCATATCTATAGCAATCAAGATTAACCTAAGAGTTGGCCGGAATTCTTCTTTAAAACCAAACAACGGCTCGCATAAAAACGACAGGTTGTGTTTTCACAGGAAGTTTTGTGTTATTCTCGGCCGGGAGCAGTAACTTCAAGAAGTCTGGTTGTCATGGTGAGGTTGCCAGGCAACCCACTGTTGTTTTTACTAAGTTAACCAACAACCTGTATAGCTGCATCAATCTCATCCATACTGGACAAAAATAGGGGCCACAGGAGGGTGACATCTCTATTCTTAACCCCGCCTACAAACCTCATTGGCTCTTGTTTGTCAAACCAGAGAAACAGCTGTCAATGAGAACAAAACATGACCAAATTGGGCTGAAACCAAGCAAATAGAAATGTGTTCTTCACTAGTCTTCTTCCCACTATTGTACCCAAATCATTTAATACATCTGGTCAAATTCAGATGACTTGCAGGTGAATATTTACATTTGCTTCAACCAGACAATTTTGATGAAAATATTGATTGCATGGAAAAGTGAGGATAACAGTTCATACCGGGGTATTTGAGTGTCCTGGGGTTCGGCAAAATGTAGACAGGGACTTGAAAAAAGGCAGATATCAGGACCTGGTCTTCTGAATACATTACTGTTCATTCACTTAGTGAATTGAATAGCCCTGTCTTTTTCACTCAATCACCTGATATTCCCATTGTACCTATTTAGAAAAAGAGGATCATTTCAAACCTAAAATAAACCATTAAAAAAGGAAATTCACATCTGTTTGTGCAATGATCCTGGATGGCTCAACTATGATTAACTCGCCAATAAACCAGAGAAGTGAGACTGTGTGAGACAGACATTGAGTTACTTTATAGACTTTTATTAACTCCTTAATTGTTTAAGTAAGTTAATGAAGCAAAAACATTCTCTGGTTACAGCTTCTACAATGTGAGGATTTGCTGCTTTTATATTGTTGGAAACAAATATCATTGGGTTTTGGACTGTTGTTTGGGCAGAACAAAACATTTAAAAGACATCACCATGGGTTAAGGCAACGTTTTATCACAATTTCCTTTTTTTTTTTTACTATAACATTTTTTTTGACAAACCAAATAATCAATGAAACATAATCAACAGATTAATCAATGTAATAATGAAAGTAATCATTAGTTATAGAAGTATAGCACAGATACAGGATGAAAGTGTCTACTCAATGGTACTGGTGGTCCTATTTTTAAGGTTTGTTAGGGTTTACAACTCTAAACTGAGGTACAGAGTGTACTTCCCTGTTAGTACAGTAACCTAACAGCACTACAAATAAACAAACAAAGGATGTCTGTGCAATAGGTCATACAAAACTACTACCACATTGTTATGGGTAATGGTGGACACTGTGACACAAGTACAGTGCAGCCTATCTTAGCACAAACACCCGTATGCCAAAATTGCAGCTTGGCAGCCAGGAAGGGTCATAAGGTCAGCCGAGCTGAATCATGTTGAGTCAGCATGTGGTGAAAGCCCAAACACATCACCCCTAACCCCCCTACTGTCCAGGCAATAACCAGACCAAAAGCCTCACTCATCAGCCTCGGCCAGCTCCCACCTTCAGGCATCTTTGAAGTGGAGAAAGCGTGCCAATTACTTATTGGACAGAGGGGGCGTCTCTAATAGAAACAAATATTATGTTGCTTCCTCATTTGTGGGAGTGGTTGAACACTGGAGAACGAGAAGCAGCTGGCATGAGGGTCATCTTGAATCTCACATTACACATACCAGGAGGATTGGAAAGGACAGAAAAGGGGGTCATTTATGAATATGTTGGATGCAGACACACTTGTTTGTTTGTGTGTTGTACATCATTGCAAAGACACCAGTTATAGTGTCTTTTTAAGTAAGTAAAATGTTTTATAAATAACACCAAACTATCATAATGTATCAAGCAAAAATGCTCAGGGTTCAGCTTTTCAAAATTGACGATGTGCTGCTTTTCTCGGTTTTATATAATTATAAGCTGAATATCTTTGAGTTTTGGACTGTTAGTCTGACAGAGCAAGCAATATTCAGATTTGTGACTTTATTTTTAAATTTTATTTTCTAAATGATTAATTAAAAATCATTCATGTAAAATGTACTTAGTAGTGCACATTAAGGCTGCAACTAACAAGTATTCTCTTTGTATATTAATCTACCAATTAATCTACCAAATTGTCAATTAATTGTTTGGGCTTTAGAATGTCAGAACATCCCAAGTTCCCAGAGCCCATGATGACGTCTTTTTTTGTCTGACCAACGGTACAAAACCAAAAAGATATTTAGTGTAATATCATAGATGACAAAATCTCCTTACAACTAATAAATTAATTGGCTAATTGTTGTAGTTTTAGTACATTTGTTATGTATCATAAAATATCTGTAAAATCATGTAAGGTATTATTACATTAGCTTTTTGTTGTTATAACCTTCAATAAAAAAGTTACTTTAGAAACATTAGAAACCAGACTTATAATGGTGTAAGACACCGATAGTAGTTCGTAAAATTATAAAAAAGAGCTGCTAGCTTACAACTAGCATGAACAAACTGGCAACTAGGCAAACTGAAGTAGCAAGGCTTTCTTTATCTGCTCTGCAAACACAACACTTAGCAGCTAGACACTTCCTAAAACTACCCAGCGCTGACAGGGCTAGAGTCCTCTTAAGAGGCTTAATCTCTATGGAAGAGAGTGTTAATGAATGAAATACTATTTAGTGGATGATACATAATAAAGCCTCTTGTCTGGCACTCTTCAAAGACCAACATCCTCTGACCCACTACTCCAAACTTGAGCCGAGAGATTTTTTGCACAAGCGCGCCGTATAAGAGGGCAACCAGACAAAACAGACACTTAAGTTGTCTATGTGCGAAGGAGGGAGAAAGGGTGGGAGAGGAGGATGAGAGGGAAAGGGGGTGGGGTGGTGAATGTGGTCTGCTCCACTGTAGGTCACTTTGTGTCTGAGGCTAGACAGGCTTAGAGAATATATACCCCTGTACTGCGGACTTAAACTGCCTGTGCTAAATATATCCTCATAGTTGAGATAGCTGGATTTTACTGTGGTTCTGTGTCTTCGTTGTCCTACATGCTTATTTTATTGCAATTCCCAAAGTGGATGAGGGTGCTTTGCCCAATGACACTCTGAAAACATTTAAATCTGCTGAAAATGAGTGTCACTAAGCAAACTGCAAGTCCAACTGAATAGCTCTAACTGAGATTATCTTATTTTAACCAGCTTCCTTTAAGTGACTTCTGTATGAGGGAAGTTTCTGACAACTTTGCATGATCATCTTGACTGACAAAGTCAGGATCTTTTAATCTGATTTCAATTTAGGTCTTCAAAAACAACAACAACCTGCCTTCAAACTCCACCCCAATCAAATCCGACATCTTTTGTCCAGATGTGACGTTACTCGTCAAGCAAGCACTGTGCTCTAAATACGCACAAAAACAAAGATTTCAGATTAGCAAACTTAACATGCCAAGGATCAAATAATCCTACAAATGTAATACTCTCTTCTTCTCCCCGTCTACTTCCCTTCTTCCCCCTCGATTCCCCACACTCTAATAACTGTCCTCCTCTGTCTCGTAAAACCCTAGTGCCTTTAGAGAACTCTATAACAAGGCTTCACAAGCCCTTTAAGATTATGGTGTTGTCTTTATGTCAAGAGAGGGAGTGCATTTGGCCACAGCTGAAGCAGGAGTAGATGTTCAGGCATAAGTGGGAAATGTTTTATTATCGCATATTGAAGCAGCTGCTAAGGTTTTAAATGCAGTTGTTTCTGCAAAAGGCGAGAGAGTAAGGCAAAGGCCTGGCTCTAATTAAAGGAGGCCGCAGACATTCCGTGTAAAGCCATGTATCAGTGGCCAGCCAGCGGACCCTGGGAGCTGCCCAGCATGCTTAATCAAACAGTAATTACAAACAAAAGCAGTGGGCACTGTAGGGAACGGCTTTAGGCAGTGGAGCTCCATCACGCAGGTCTTTTCATTCAGGATTATAGCTGAAATTCAGACAATGCCTTTAAAGTTTTGCTCAGGCAAATATCAAACATAAGGTGGGTTTGTCATTCATGTGAGCTTTAAAAAAAGGGAATAAAAAACAGTTGACAACCACAGTAGGGCTGCTATGACCGATTGTTCCTTTATTATTTTTATCTGCTGTCTGCAATCTTAATAATCAAAGATACTTAAACATACAATATGTAATTTTCTGCTGCTAGGGGTCTCTCAATCAAAACAATAACTAAAGACAGAGCAACGCCACCATTGCAGTCAGTTTCTCTCCCAGTTATAATTCTTTAGTGGTCATCGTTCAGGAGGTTTTTACCGGGAGATGAACTATGCACAGAGGTCTCCTCCTTTCCGTAACAAACAGACCCAGTGATTTAAACCGCTAAGAACACAGAATAAAGCTGTTTCACGTTAGAAATTGGTTCCTTTGACACTGTTCGAATCAGGTAATACTTCTCTGTAGTTCTATCACTACGAGCAACAGTAATTTCATCCATTGCTATTATAAAAACATGTAAAAACCCTTTAATGACTAATCAAAACAGTTGCCCATTGTGGCTGTGTCACAATTCACAAATGCCATTAAAATCCTCTTCACTGGATTTGTTCAAATTTTTGACCTGCAGGAGATTCTTGCCCTCCATAACCTAAATTTCCCTTTAGTAGAGAGGACCAAACAAACTGTAGAGACGCAAGGTTCCTGCAAGGTTTGCATTTTTTGGGACAGACGAGAACTACGGACAACAATATTAGTGACACACAAACATTCAGACAGTTTTTTTTTGGAATTCAAAATATAATTTACCAAGGACAAAATGCAACCTCACGCAGCACACCACATTCTCCTCGTGGTGCTTGAGGCGGACAGCATTCAAACTCAGAATCACTTATCTCAGTGGATCGAGACCTTTGATTGGTCTAACCAAAAAGCAATTCACACTCATTGACAGCCTGATGAATGACTATCGTGCCGACATACGCCGATTTCCCAAAAGGGAGAGTGCTCTCATTGCCCTCTTCCATGTGAGACGGAGACCACTGTACTGTAAACAGCTGAGGGCCTCTCTTATTGGTCTGTCTGGGTGAGAATTAGAGTACTTCCCGCCGTCGCCAGCAACAGCATGCCACAAAGGAACCTCTGTGGCCAACAACACTGAAGTGGCCACTGTCTTTGACGTGAGTCTCAGGGTGTCTCACAAACTTTTTTTCCATGCAAGCTTCTTTTCTTTCACCCCCTCCCCATTTTTTAGAGGCCCTTTTTTCCTCTCCTCTGCCGTTCCTCTCAGTGGCCCCTACTGAGAGGACAGAGACAGACACTCCGCCCAGCCAAAGGTTTGTCTGCCAGTATGGTCAGCTTTGCTCTGGAACAAAAGCGCACTGACGCTGCCCACACACTGCCCCCCCCCCAAAAAACAAGTCCACAACAGACTCCCACATTCTCCCCAAACTCCCTCTTTCTCTGTTATTTCCTATCGCCTTCTTCTTTTAATGACAAAGCATTCACGTCAAAGATCCTTCTTTGTTTTGTACAGTTGGTACATTGCTAAACATGGCCACTTTAAATGCATGCTTATTGCTGTTTAGGCTGTGCTTGAGCACTTCCTCTTTAATGAAAAGAGGCACCAAGGAAATTAAAAATAAAGCTAAATACAGCTGTGCCACATAATTCATTTGAAAAGTATTTCAGAAAAATGGCTTTAGTCACCCATTGACCTGTGAAATAGCTCTGAAGAGGACAAAAACCAGCTGGATAAGACCTGTACACTATGCAAGCTCTGTCTAGGGCTGGATCCGAATATTCGTTCGATGTGTAGGTATTCGATTTTCAATTCAAATATATATATATATATATATATATATATATATATATACGTTTTTTATTTTATTTTTTAAACATACATGCATGCAGGCTGAGTTATACTGTGGTGTTTTGTTGGGATTAAGCTGCTTCAAATGCCCGCTAGCTACTGGCTAGTTTATGCAGCACTATGCCATCCATCTTAGCCAAGAACGGAGGAATGTTGAGTTTCTGTATGGTTATACTGTAGCAGTCTGGTGTCTTTTTTAGGCAATTTATTTAAAGGTAAAGATAGTACGGCCGTGCATAATGCCAATATAGTCAGGCACTGGCAGGCTGAGCATTCATTCACACACTGCGTTGGCCGTCACATGTCAGACAGTCTGTATTTCCGTTTGCTTTGAATGCCTGCTGCAAAAAGTTGAGTCTGATTCGATTTTTATTTGGAGAAAAGCAACCCAACATCAACCTGCTGGGAGCAATCATGTAACGTTAACTGGCTATAGACCGATGACGTAGGCAGAAATTGTAATTTGGGTAGGCCAGAATAGAGTAACTGGGCCATCTTTCTGGGCCTCACAGCAAGTTGGCAGTGCAGAGTTCGATCTCTGGCAGAGTTCAATCCGAGTTCGGGCAGAGCCTTTCTGTTTGGAGTTTGCATGTTCTTCCCTTGTTTGCGTGGGTTACCTCCGGGTGCTTCGGTTTCCAGAGGTGGAAAAAGTGAAATTACCTATCTGACTCAAGTAATAAGCAGTTAATTTAAAATGTACTTTAAGTAAAAGTTACTTAGTTACATTAAAGAAAACTGTAAAATGGAGAGGGGGATCTCTTCCATGTAGTGAAAATGGGACGTTAGGGGTCATAAATTCAAAACTTTTTGTTTTTAAATAAAGAAAAATCTATACAAATGTATAAACATCTATACATATGTAAACATGTAATACCAATTGAATTTGATGTTTTTCCTACTTTCGGTTTTCGTTAGTCAAAACCTTTTTTTTTACTCAGTAACAGATGTGATTTGTAATGTAGCAAATGCAATACTTCACTCAAAACGTAATCAAGTACATTTTAAATTAAGAATTTTAAAAACTACTTGAAAAATACAAAATACACAAAAAAAACTACTTAATACAGTAACATGAGCAAATGTATTTTGTTACTTTCCACCTCTGTTGGTTTCCTCTCACCATAAAGACATACATGCTAGGTAACTAGGACTACAGTTGAAAATTAGCCGTCTGGCTTACAACATTTACAGAAATGTTGATTAATGTGCATTGTCCTAATCAAACGAATATATCTTAACTCTTAAAAAAAGAAAAATTAAGTAGAAAAAAGACAAAAAAACAGCAACAATTACTTACCAACACATCACTGCATTAAATAGGCAATAACAGCAAAACACTGTCTCTACAACATGCTAAGTCTATAAAAACTGTACACAACAGTATAGACAAAAACCTGTCCATTATATATAATAAACATATTATATATTTATAATATTTAACCATATATCTTACAGAATTCAGGCTAAAATATGTTAATACTGGCAGAACCAGTAGCATTGTCTTTACAGTGCACAGCACTGTTGATCATTAATCATTTTATTGCACGAAGTGGCAACTAAACATAAACCTAAACAGCAGTGGTGTTAACATATTGCATGATATAACATACACCAGACTGAAATCGCAACTGTTGCTTCAGTACTATGGTCAGCTCACAAGTAGCAAATGCACTACCAGCTGTTTACACAAATCAGCAGTAGAAGAAAATCAAATGAAAACTTCCAGCAGAGCATTGATTAAATTAAGACAGATATAATTATATGTAGCTCACACAGCTCAAAATCTTAGACAGTGTATTTGCTGCACGGCAGTGACAATGATCAAAGAAAACAAAAACTCTGTCACTCACAGATAAGTTACCTTCTTATTTAATGTGGTGTATCAGCTAGAAACCGTCATCAGTGTTTATGATTTCTTACTAAACAGGAAGATTACTTACATACCTGTGAGTGATGGAGTTTTTGTTTCCTTTGAATTAAGAAAGAACACATCAAACAAACTCCTCTCTCGCTGATGGGCAGCTCCGCTGAGGAAATGTCTGCACATGCTACAGAAAATCGCTGTATTCCAACCAAGAAAACGGTCCCTACCACTTTGAGGAGAAGCCATTGTTATGTCAGTAACTTTACAGTACATTGTCTGAAAAGCCAGCTAGCTAGCTGCTAATGGCAGCCCAGAGCCTGTTGGAACCCCAGCAATCAATTACGTTCCAGAGTCTTCCTACTGATAACTTGGGTTTAGGCTCAGTGTTGTACACATTGGAGCAAAAATACAACACACACTGATGTGATGGCAATACTTAACTACAACAGCAATACCCTCACACTCACTATTGTTTCGGTGGATATAAGTCATTATGCGATTGTTGTGTGGGTGTAAGATCCATCAGGATACACTGAAAATTATTCTGTAATTAAAATAAAATTGGCACCTAGAGATTCCCAGCCTCATCTCCATTTTCCACTATTCTTTGCTAATGGTCACTGTCTCTTGAGTAAATAGTAGATTTTATTTGTCTACAGTGAGTTGGAAAAGTGCAGATAAACTCAAATATATACCGTGTTGGTCCGAATATAAGACTTTTTTTTCCCTGGAAATACGTCTGAAGAAGTGAGGTCGGCTTACCTTTGGGGTCTAGACTATTTATGTTTATACACCCACAACAACAGATGTTGCAGACAACACAAAACGAGTAAAACACGTGTTGCCCTCCTAACTGAAGTGAGTCACCGTCCCTCACAGCTAGCTAGTGCCAGGGCCTGAAACATGGAGAGACAGCGATCTCGAACAAAGTCTCAGCTGGACTTAGACCAGCTGATGGTCACGCTGCGACTCAGCTGTTCAAGTCGCAGAGGCTGGTTTTAGAACGTAAGGGACATCACCTGTTTCAACAGCCAATTGAGACGTCAGCTTGTAAAGTCAACTATAAACTATAGAAATTAAATGATCCATAATCCATTTCATTTTAATGTTACAAACTTACAAAGCTGGTCGAAATGGCAGAGTTTTAGATGGAGCCTCAAAGACCACCGAAAGCACGATTATGTTATATGGGTAAGCCAGACAGAGAGAGACGAGAGAGAGAGAGAGAGAGAGAGAGAGAGAGAGAGTGTGAGCCCAGCGGAGTTAGAACAAAGCAGTGAATCAGAGAAATGAAACTTGTTTGCCGATTCATCACTAGAAGTGTAACTGTAGCAGGCATTTCACTATTATTAACATTATAGACATTAATATTTGGACGCAACAAATGATATATCCAGCTACAAAAAAGCCTAAAAGTTGGGAGTTAGAACAAAAGTGCAACAAGGCTTTGTCATGGAGAAGATACACAAAACATGCAGCAAATCAAGAGAAATTTTAATGATGCCCACTACCAGAGTTGAAGGCCTTATTTAAATATTTACCATTGATTTAAATATGACACTTTCATCTAAAAAGATATTGAAAATAGTATTTTATTTAAAAGATGTTGAAAACAACAGCCTACATTGTTTTATGCAATGTGTTTTTATTAGAATTATTAATGTTCTTTTATATCTTATATTCGGACCAATACGGTAATTAAAACTCCCAAACCAAATGCTGAATGTTACACAAGACTCTTTTTATTTTGTTGAAAATGTTTTTGGGGATGGTTCAACTTCATGATCATTTTGTAAACTGTGGCTTGGGTTATTGTTAAAAAGTATTGCATTACACAGACGGGTGTTTTATAACATTAGGTGTAAACTCATTTTGATAGATGGGGGGAATATATAATATAAGAAAAAAACACAAAAACTGTACACTGTAACTTGATTGTGTATATTAGTATGTAGTTTTTGGTACTTATGTTGGTCCATAATGCAAATGCTTTTTGAATTTAAATTAAAGCTAAAATTCAGGGCATCCAACAATGTCATATTAAACTACTTTTTTACCTAAACTACATTTATTAAACTGTTTAGTAGTTGGAGTAACTTATTTAATAACTTATTTCTTTCATAACAAAATTAACATCAAAAGTTGGGAGGAGTGTGAAGAGAGGATAAATTGGAGCTGCGAGAACAAAAAGACAAACAATGATAACGTTTGCCATTACCATCTTATTGTTACAAAAGCCTACTGTCTAATACAAACTCATTTTGGCAGTAGATTAGGAGCGGAGGGTTTGTTACAATTTTTCCAGGAAGGTAATTGGAGGACAGTAGATCAGACAAACATTAATCTTTGTGTCACGTTGACCACAGAGGGATCCTTACCAATTTCTCATCAACGGTAATAAGTTGCGTGTCTTGTCCTGGTTTCCCTGCCAGCCTCGATGTTGATGTGCTTGTAGACCTGAAAACCATTAGATAGACGTTACACGCAGAGCACAAACCGCCAAAGGCAGACAAGAAACAAAGAAGTAAATTACACAAACAAGTTGCACTCTGCAATTATTGACTATCTTAGAGAAAGCGGTGGGGTGAGGATACAGTGAAAAGGAAGAGACAAGACAAGGAGGGATCCCCCCCCCCCCACCCGCCACCTATTAGTTCTGTCTGGTGAATCTCTGGCAGACTCTCGCTCTCATCCTAATGACAGGACGTGCTTAATGTTGGCTGTGGTCCACTGTCAGGCAAGGACTGTGCAGCTCTTTGTGAATGTGCAGTCGTGTCCTGTCACAAAATGGCAATGTGCGGTCAAAGCTCAGTTAGCGAAGGGCTATTCCAGATAATCCCATTCCAGATAATGCCTTGATAATCGCAATTTTACATTTATTTCAAATGTATGATTTTAATTGAAACATGAAGAAAACATTTAGAGCGGTGGTCTACTTCTTACATTTCATAGTTTTACAAATTAAATGCTCGGCGCTTTTGGTTGATGATAGGATTAAGTGTATCATTTTACAAGGTTACTTAATATTTCACAAAGCAACTGTTCAAAGGTCAAAGAAGAATTGACTGATCAGTGATCAATCAATAATGAAAATAGTTTTTAGTTGTATTATCCTTCAAATAGGGACCATGTGCGACAGTTTGTTAAAATATTTGCTATTGATCTGCCTTTTGCCTTACTTCACTAAAGACATTTTGTTTCAAAAGCCAACTTTCTCAGCCAACAAACTGTCTTATCAAATAAAGGCATCAATTTCTTACCATCAGTATCTTTGAACTCACATTAAAGGCCATGACAACTATTGGACAACACCACGTTTCTTTTGGTTAAGCAATGCAATTATTGCAATTGTCTTACTACATGGCTTTCTGCTCCATGCACTATATCACACCTTGGTAAACTGAGGTAAACGTTCACTATTTAAGGAATCTCTGTACATGAAATGTTTAAAAAATATATGTAACTTCTTATAATATAATACAATTAGTAATATTAATTCAACAGTGGCAGACAGGCTTATAATCCATGAAGGTACACTAGTGGTCAAACGTTTGGGGTCACTCACAAATTTCCATTCCATTCCATTATGGACAGAATACTTGCTGATCTGAGTGTGTGGATGATCTATAATGCAATATTGCCCATTATCAGCAACCATTCTGCTAATGTTCCAAAGGCACATTCTGTTTACTAATCTGATATTGTTTTAAAAAAATAACTAAAGAAACATTGGAGAACCCTTTTGCAATTATGAAAGCACATAATGTAATCTGAAAGCTGCTGCCCTGATTAAAAAAGAAACAATGCAACTAAGCTCAATTGGTATTCTGACAATAATGGAGTGCAATGGAAATTTCTAAGTGACCCCAAACTTTTGACCCGTAGTGTATATGTTAGCTGACACCAAAAGATTTGCCAGGCCACATGATTAGAGCTGAGATATACTGACAAAATAAAACATTGTTAAAATTCTTAATTCAGTACCTTAACCTAATATGGCAATATTGTGGCTAGGGTTATTGCTATCTGTGCTTTTTTCTCCAATATTTATAATACATCTGTAATAAATCTAATCTAATATGATAGCCAAGCAATCACAGTTTATCTCATTAAGCTTGTAAAATAAGTCAAATCAGATTAAAAAAACATTATTTAACTGTCCTTGTTGCCAGGAAAACAACATTGCTGCATCCAAGCAATTGTTTCCCAAAGTCAGATTCAGTATCTACCGTCATATACAGTAGTTGTATCAAATGTTATACAGTGGTGTGAAAATGTGTTTGCCCCCTTCCTCATTTCCTGTTCCTTTGCATGTTTGTCACACTTAAGTGTTTCGGAACATCAAACCAATTTAAACAATAGTCAAGGACAACACAAGTAAACACAAAATGCAATTTGTAAATGAAGGTGTTTATTATTAAAGGTGAAAAAAAATCCAAACCATCATGGCCCTGTGTGAAAAAGTGATTGTCCCCTAAACCTAATAACTGGTTGGGCCACCCTTAGCAGCAACAACTGCAACCAAACGTTTGCAATAATGTGCAATGAGGCTTTTACAGCGTCCTGGAGGAATTTTGGCCCACTCATCTTTGCAGAATTGTCCTAATTCAGTTACATTAGAGGGTTTTCGAGCATGAACGGCCTTTTTAAGGTCATACCACAACATCTCAATAGGATTCAGGTCAGGACTTTGGCTAGGCCACTCCAAAGTCTTCATTTTGTTTTTCTTCAGCCATTTGGTGGTGGACTTGCTGGTGTGTTTAGGATCATTTTCCTGCTGCAGAACCCAAGTTTGTTTCAGCTTGAGTACACGAACAGATGGTCGGACATTCTCCTTCAGGATCTCTTGGTAGACAGCAGAATTCATAGTTCCTTTTATCACGGCAAGTCTTCCAGGTCCTGAAGCAGCAAAACAGCCCCAGACCATCACACTACCACCACCATATTTTACTGTTGGTATAATGTTCTTTTTATGAAATGCAGTGTTCCTTCTACGCCAGATATACTTGGACACACACCTTCCAAAGAGTTCCACTTTTGTCTCATCGGTCCACAGAATGTTGTCCCAAAAGTCTTGGGGATCATCAAGATGTGTTGTGGAGAAATTGAGACGAGCTTTGATGTTCTTTTTGCTCAGCAGTGGTTTTCTCCTTGGAACTCTGCCATGCAGACCATTTTTGCCCAGTCTTTTCCTGATGGTGGAGGCATGAACGCTGACCTTAACTGAGGCAAGTGAGGCCTGCAGTTCTTTGGACGTTGTTGTGGGGTCTTTTGTGACCTCTTGGATGAGTCGTCGCTGCGCTCTTGGGGTAATTTTGGGCGGCCGGCCACTCCTGGGAAGGTTCACCACTGTTCCATGTCTTCGCCATTTGTGGATAATGGCTCTCACTGTGGTTTGCTGGATTCCCAAAGCTTTGGAAATGGCTTTATAACCCTTTCCAGACTGATAGATCTCAATTACTTTATTTCTCAATTGTTCCTGAATTTCTTTGGGTCTCGGCATGATGTGTAGCTTTTAAGGATCTTCTGGTGGACCTTACTGTGTCAAGCAGCTCCTATTTAAGTGATGCCTTGATTGTGAACAGGTGTGGCAATAATCAGGCCTGGGTGTGGCTAGAGAAATTGAACTCAGGTGTGGACAACCACAGTTATAGTATGTTTTAACAAGGGGGGCAATCACTTTTTCACACAGGGCCATGATGGTTTGGATTTTTTTTCACCTTTAATAATAAACACCTTCATTTACAAATTGCATTTTGTGTTTACTTGTGTTGTCCTTGACTATTGTTTAAATTGGTTTGATGTTCCAAAACACTTAAGTGTGACAAACATGCAAAGGAACAGGAAATGAGGAAGGGGGCAAACACTTTTTCACACCACTGTAGGGTGTATTTCCCTACTATATACCAACACCAGATAACGCACATTCCTATGACCTAAAAAAACGTAAAGACAAGTTTTTATTCTTGTCACAAACTCTTTTACTGCAGCTGACTTGTGGGTGGTTGGCCTAACTTTTGATTAAATAACGTCTATTTGATATTAGATAGGACTTTTTGATTACTGTGGTTACATTTTTTGAGCAGCACAGGACAAATTTGTACAGGAAACAAAGGCAAGTAACATCACTATGAACATATGTAATTTCAAGACGCATTTAGCTGGAGCATTATTATTTGTGCACTAGTGTGCTGTCATTTTAAGTGCACATTACACAATCAATGACTCAGACAAGAACATAATATACCCAGTAATGTTATATATTATATTAAACTAATTGTGACAAATAATGCAGGGGCGTGTCTGTTAATGCAAGAAACCATGGATGTATATTAGGAATTATAAGAACACGCATTGTGTCTAAACATAACAAGCGTTGACTGTGTCATGTCGTGTTATTTTGATACTAGTTGGTAGCTTCCTTGCAACCACCAGTGAGCACCCTAAATTTGACTGTAAGGTTAGCTAGCTAGCTGTTGAGTTGAAGTTAACTATAGTAAAACAGACAGAGACACTGACCTTTCCAGTAAGATCTTTTTTCAAATAAAATCCCTGTCTCGTTGAATATATTCGTTCTGGTATGCAGCACATGTGTGGAACACTGAGCAACGTTTAATTGCGTTAGCTAGCTCTTAAACTGATTTCTAACTAGACCTAGCATTAACATTAGCTAGCTAGTTAGCTGGCTAGCCGAGTGCTGTAAGGACACGGGATATCATTGACATCAGCTAACACCCTAATCACTTCAAAGACTAAACATGCGAGCAAGAAGAATATATATGAAATTACCTGATAGGATTTAAGGCCAATTTATAAGCTGCATTGATCGCAGAAAAACGCCCCAAACCGAGAAGTGACATTGAGGACGCCATGATTGTTGTCAACAACGACGTACGGGGTCCGCGGAGGAACAAACAGTACGAGGAGCGGGTGACGAAGACAGCTGGCAAAGAGATGGAGGACTGATGCCAGCGGTTAAAATTACTTTACATGGATGCGTTACATACAGCGGGACATGTCCGGGCATATCTAGCGTCTATTTATGCCGCGGATGTTTGTTTCATATCGCAAATGACGATGGAGATGGTGTTAATGGAAAGAAACTCAGCACATCCACATTTGCTTCATACCTCTAGAAAGTCGTTCCCCTTCTTTTTGCCTTGTTAAGATTAATAATAAGCCAAATTGTCAAACATGGTTGATTTTCAAAAGACATATGAGCTTTCCCATATTCTTATTCCTGTTTCATTGGTTTTAATCGAGGTTAATTAAATGAAAGGGTTCTTCCATATGCTTTTGTGACTACCTTGTGAAATTTTAAATGCATATTCACAGTTTATGATATGATTGACTGTCTATTATTGAATGTACTAAACATTCTGTTTTAGGCCTACAACATGCAAGGTCATTTGTGTAGGCTGTTCAATCAGTGTTTTTATTGGAACAATCCTTTATTAGTGCATATGTAATTTCCTGTGACAATATTGATATAGTTCATGATGAAAAGTTTCTGGCATATCAATTGAGAAACTGTTAATGAACAAAACCATCTAATTTTTAGCAATGCTTATTTGTGGCTCATCCCAATTAATGAAATATCACATTGATGAGATGTAAATGTAGTCCCACAATACCCTAATACACCTACATATAAAAGGATTGATTGCACAGTATAAAGAGGATTTGTAAAATCTCTCATGATAGATACATGCATCTTATCTCACAGTATACGGAATATAATCACATCGCTCAACCCAATACTGTTTGTACTGTAGTCTGAAAGTGAGATTTAGGTTAAACTTTTCCTTTGAAGTAAACACATGCATTGGCAGTTTGACATGGTTAACTGTTATTTACAAATCAATAATGCAGCCAAATCATGAAAGGTATAAGGAAAAAAAACTTTTATTGTTTCACTCTTCATATCTGTACAAATACCATCAAACTTTGTATGTACATATGACATTTACATAAAAAATACAAAACTATATATTCATAACAGAATTTTGTATTTCTCTTGTGATGTTTGAAAATAAAAATGCATTCTGAGAGAAAAAAAAGAAACAAAGTGGTGAAGTCTGATATTGTCGAGAAACGCAGTACATTAGTCCTATTTTAGCTCTGCAAGAGCAATTTGGAGTACATTGGCAAGAAGACAGGACACGAATGTTAATGGCACATTGTTTCCAAAATAATCAAGTATCGTCCAAAAGTTAGCTCTGCTCTAACGTGGTGAGACAAAATAAATGCTACAGAATGATGTCTAAAGTTGTCGACTCTGTGTGGAAACAAATCTAAAGGGCTAAAATGAGTAACCAAAAAGTAACAAAAGAAAAACAAATGGCTCTTTTTTTGTCTTGTATTTCATCACTGCTGTGTTGCAACTTTTACAATTCTCTTTTGAAAAACCATTGAGATAATCCCTTTGGTCAGTTATTATGAGTTGTAAACAAACCAGAAACACTTCTGTACATAAAATTATTGATATATTCCCAATAAATAAACACACAGCCTAAACATGCATTTACGTATGTGTGACATAAACATCTGTGATAGAGATTTGACAGAAACAAGCAGATTTTTACAGCGTAGGGAATGCAATTTACAGCTTGTAGAGGACTTATACTTACACGGTAACATGACAAATAAATAACACTGCTTCTCTTTGGACAAATATAGTTCTTCATGATAAAAAAGTAAAAGGGACAACAACAAAAAGGGGGGAAATGAGTGGTAACACAATATATCATGGTAGATAGTAAGCCTGACATTGTAAATGTATAAATTATAAAACACAAAAAAGTATAAATAAACATCTAGCAGACTGAACTATATGTATACTTCCTTTTTCTTTAAAAAATAAATAAGCATACACATAATGTACAGTATGGACATGATTCCATGCCCTAGGACTGTTCCCCTAGTGATGGGGGCCTATCCATCCAGTATAGAAGAATTATGGACATTGGCCATGTAGTCTGAGTCCTCATCTTCCTCATCCTCCTCCTGGTCTTCTGTAATGGCTATATGAGAGAATATATAGTAGCTGTTGTATGAATATGGACCACAACAGCGAAGAATATCACTAAAATAAGCTCACAGCAAAACCACTGGCACACAGCCTCCCTTTTGTTTCATATTTTGTGTCTGTAAATGTTTATGTTTGTGTGTATGCATCACATGTGTGTGTGTGTGTGTGTGTGTGTGTGTGTGTGTGTGTGTGTGTGTGTGTGTGTGTGTGTGTGTGTGTGTGTGTGTGAGAGTTGGCATAAATAATCACTGTGGCATCCTCCTCAATTATGCCATTTCCATTTACATGATCTAGCAAGTCAGTGCTGCAACAAGAGAATAAAGTGGGATGATGGAAAAGAAGGGTGCATTTAAGGTTGGGGGAGAACAAGGTGGGTTATGGGGGCAGGGTGGCGGGCATGGGGGCACTGGGAATGAGGGCTGATTGTTCCAGTGGCTTGGGTCTCTTTTGGTCAGATTCCTGAAAGCAGACACACATAACACAGAAAAGTGCTCTTGTGTTCCTTGGATTTGCGAGTTTTCTGATTATTTTCTGGCTCAAACATACAGGGAGGAAGGACTCTGTGTCACAGCCTGGCCTTAGCAAGCAGGTCAGAGATCATCAACACAGTTCTGAGGTATTTTCTTTTCTTTTTACAGAAGAGATTTACATCGGACACGAAAAAAAAAAATCACACAAGCAAGAGCCAGAGTGATGATACAACAAAAAACACACAAAAACAGACAGTCCCTCATTAATCCAAATAGATTTGTCATTTCTGATACATATTTTGGTAGACAACACATTCACTGGAAACAGAATGTACAATAAAATGTGGCTGGTAAATGGTAACTTTTTTTCTAAGGATGAGATGAGAAGTAGAGAGCGTGGTTCTACAAGCTTCTGATGCTTAACCTGCACACTGTAGTATCACATTTATATTTAGCTCATGAGGTGATCATAAAGTTGGTCCCCAGATTCCATTGCATACCTTAGGCACATCCCATTAGAGTACTCAGTCAGGTAAGAGAAACTAATAAGGAGACACTCTTTAACAGAGCAACTTGGAATGTAAATTTGATACTCCCTTGAGGCTATTGTTCAATTTGATATTTTACCTCCAGATTTGTGAGTGCATGAATGGCTCACTATGGTCTACAGTTAATCAATGTTAAAACCCATTGTCATTATCACTAACATGGTACCAATATTACAATCACCTTATGCACGTCATATGAGTATTTTCAAAAGTATTCTGTTCTTATTGACATGTTGGCAGTGTGGTGTATGTCACAAGAGGCAGTGCATTTTGAATTGATTGATTACAGCCAAAAGCAACAAAAAGAAAAGAAAAGAAAATACAAAAAACAGATACACCATTACCATGAAATTAGCAATGTGACCATGGAATTTACAAGCTGTAAATATATAAACACTATCATAAAAATAAACCATTACTGATTAAAAAAAACTGCATGAGATTTCAGGCAACCTGCTCCTGCATAAACTTATACTTTAAATATCAGGATTGTTTCACTGCAAACAAAATTAGTCTCCTTTATTATTTGTGTTAGTTTAATGGAGTTAGCTTTTTCAAGACTCTTACATGGAGTCTGCTGATATATAGCTATGTTTTTTCATTCACCTCTCTGTTATTTTGTTTTGCAGAAAAAATGAAAATAAGTAAAACCCAACAAGAACACAAGAACAAAAGCCAGCGACAAAGACGTCATGCAAGTTCTTCTATTCCCAAGTCCTTTCTGCTTGCTTAAGCTGTGCTTGGTGGTGTGGCTGGGGTGGGAGTTTGGGGAAAGTTGGGATGGGGGGGGCACTTTCAGGGGAGGTTCTTGTTGGGAAAGCAACATGGAATATTGTCTTTTGCTTGGAGAGGGTGTTTTTTTCATATTTTGCTTTTATTATTTACTTACAGTTGCATGATCCCGAGTGCTTGACTTCCAGCAGCACCCCCATAGAACAAGCAGCTTGCTTCATGGCACATTCACTGGAATATGTGGTGTTGTCGCTGGCACACACCGCTTCATCCGTCCTGCTCACCGGACAGGTCTCATCACACAGCGAGCAGCGTCCCCGGCTCATCCGAGCATCCCACAGACACTTTTTCCCTGTGCTGCACTGGATGTCCTCACATGACTTGGCCTCTAATAGAAGAGAAGAAGAAGTTAGCACAAGGGAAATCTTTGATTAGTTGAATTATCGTGAATGTCTTTCAAGCAGGATTAGATGACTGCTCAGTTTTTTGGAGAACTAAGCTAGGAATAAAAACTAAATCCTGTTTTTATAAGATTAGGGTCTTGGGGTGGGGAAAATAAAGTCATGTTTTAGTTTGCATTCAAGACTCAGATTGACTGCTTTCTGGATAACAATCCATCTGACTGAAATATTAACTTGAAGCATGTCTTCACGGCCCCCAGCACTCTCCTGTTTGGCTCTCTTTCTCCCTCCCCCTCTATTTCCCTCTCTCCCATATGGGATAGTGCTGCCAACATCAGGAAATAATAAGATGTCTATCATTTCTTGAGCAAACACAAGCAACTACCAAACACACTCGCTCTCTAAGACCCCCTCCTCAATGGAATGTTGGCAAAACGAACAGTGAATAACTGCAGAGCTGGCCTGGATGAAAATGCACTCAAACAATATTCAAAGTTAGTGACTGGAGGCGCTTTCAGGGAGTAAGGTCTCGCACTCTCACGTCTCTAGTTGCAGACTTACTGATGCATTTTCCCTCATATGCCACTCCAATAGATCTGCCAAGGAGACACGTAGCTCTTCTCAGGTGACACGCACTGGCGTACATGATCCCGTCGTTTCCACACAGGTACTGCTCAGGCGAGGTCAGTTCGGGGCAAATCCGATTACACGTCACACAATATGCGTTATTTGTCTGGTCCACGACGCAAGTGGAGCTGCCTGGGCACAAGACGTCACGGCACGTTTCTGTCGAGACAGAGAAATTGGAAGATTTCGTGAGACATGACACGAAATATAAGAACAATAAGAACACACCGCTGGATTCTTGGCACATGCACTTTAAGAAATGCAGAATCTCATAAGTGGGCGGAATATAAAAAATAATATGTACTTACTCTTGCATTTTCCCTGATACTGCACGTCCAGGTCTGGGTGGCCTTTACATTTAGCCTTTAGCAATGCGCATTCGTCTTTGTAGGTCTTCCCATCTGTGCCGCACACCGGTCCTTTCCAGGTGATGTTGGAGCAGTCTGGTGCGCACACACAGCGCGGCTTGCTTCTTCTGTTCATCTTGCATCTCTTTCCAGGACCACAGTCAACATTATCGCAGGTTTCTAAAATAAAAAGTCCGTGTTAGGTGATGCTGGTGAGGATTTTGGCCTTGTGCGTAAACTTACTCATATACATAGTGCACAATATAGTTACTATAGACTAAAGTACAGACATAGTTTACGCACTTTTGTAGGCGTAAATCAGATCATCACGAGGATTTATGAAACGAAATGGCTGATGATTTGAATTATGAGAAAACCAAGGGAAATGAGTGCACCTCCACCTTTGCAAGGTATGCAATTAGGAGCTCCGCCATTGAAGATCATCCACCTAAAGAGCGTGCTGTTGGGGACGTCCTCCTCGGTCCAGGACGTCCCCAGTCTTCCACTCCGACAGCACTCCTCCCTGCTCATCCCGGGCATGTAGAGCACCTGGCACCTCCCGTTCTTCCCCTGCTGCAACCAGCAGTTCCCAGCTGTAAACAGGTAAACAAAAAAAAGCTCAAACGTCGCATGTTTAATGTCTAAAAGCGCTGACACAGACGCACTAGACACACACGCAGCCCGTATTATCCGGGACGCTCTCTCCCTCCCTTTCGACCACCTGGTAGTATTTTGTCTTTTTGACCTTCTGTTTATTTATTTATTTATTTATTTATTGCGAGACTTCCCATCGCCTATCCCATCTGTGACTGACAGCCCTTACAATCCTGCCACAAACCAAAAAAGTAAGAACAATCTTTGGAGAGAAAGGGGGGGGGGGAGTTGTCCTTTATTCCTATAGCCTTCTTGTTATCAGTGGACATGAAGTGAAGCGTCTAGACAGCGTTAAATAGCAGCCAATCTCCTTCAGAAAACCACGGTCATTAGCCAAACAAACCACCGTCACACCAACGCCTCAGAACAATATCCCAGACCCACCAGACTGTGCCTTGCTTATTAACAAACCAGTGTAAAGTTCCCCCCCCAAACATATCCAAATATAAAGGCAGAATAGTTATCCTATTATTGTGGAACAAAAGTATAATTTAAAGCGAGACAGACAATCATGACATGAAGTGTTCATGAACTGGTGTTTTTTCTGACATTGAAGACTGATTTGAACTACAAGCTCCCGAATGAAATTATTGCAAATGTCTCCAGCTATATTCATCTGTCATAACAAAAGATGTGAAATTGCGACCAAATAAACCCATTTTGCAACACAATGCTTAGTGGATGTGTACGGAAAAGATATAGCCTATGGGCTAAATAACACACCCATAAACTCACTGGGGATAATCTGAAGTTTGTTACAGGTTTGACACCATCCTGAGACTCTAAACGTTCATACAAAAGTATCAGAAAATGCAGGTATTATGGAAAGCTGGCGCTGCCAGCAGCCCGGCGTTGCGGCTTTGCGCCTGGCGAGCGCTGCACAACTTGCCATATAGTCGCACTTTGAAGTGTCCCATATGGCACCTGTTTTATGGACGCTTTACCCAAGCACTGTCTGATGCAGAGAGAGTTTTATCAGCGGGGAAAAAAGCAAACTCACTTTGAAAAGTTTCTCTGTTGCAGCAAGTATCGGACACTCGGGCGCGTGTTGTGGTTGACAGCATGCTGAAGTTGCTCAAAAACGGAAAGAATAAAAGAAAACTGATGAAGAGAGCTTACCTTGAACTTTTTGATGTTCCATGAGGTGACAAAGCCATATGAACAAGAGAAAAAAGCCCGGGTGAAGGTGGTGTTTCAGCATCCTAAACATGATGGAGAGGCAAAGTGAGCTACGTATTTGACACAGGCAGCGCAAAAGTAATCTGCTTAAGGTGGCAGTGTTGAATAAGTGTCAGTCTGAGAATGCAGCCTCTCTTTTTAAATCTATAAGGGGTCTCGGGTTGACTGTCTCTGGTGGGCGGTCTCCTCTTCTGTGGGGGTGGGGAGACTTTTTTTCTCACCAAAGTTCTTTCAATCCTAATCAGGTGACATGGTTACAAGCAACTTTCTCTTGCCACAATAATCAAAGAATATAAAGATATGCCTGAATTTGTGCAAACACCACACGCCGCTTTGCAGTGAAACAAAAGCAAAACACAGCAAATCAGGTAAAGATATTTCAGCTGATATGAATTTGTGTATTTATGATAAAGAATATTATTATTATTGTTTAATTTTATTACATCATTCATCATATTACATAATTATGATGCCGACAGCTCTGTTTTACGCATGGCTCGGGGTATGCATATACAAAGAATATCAATCATCATGACAATAATAATAATGATAACAATAATAATAATAATAATAATAATAAATTAAAAACAATAAAATAATAATAATAATGAAGGTCATGCTACTCATAAATCAAGGTCTTTATTGTTGTACATAATCAAACGGGCCCACAGCCAACATGCTTATCCGGGCATACCATCAGTCTTTCAAAGTAAGGGTACTACTTGTTGGTAACTGATATATTTTCCACCAACTGCAGACAAACGTGTTAATCTTTTGATGAGAGTTGCCTTTTGGAATATATCCGAGCCCAGACAATAATAGCATTCATATATGTAGTCCGCAGCAACACTGCTAATATTAGAACAGACAGTTGTTTGGGTTTCTCCCGGGTCAAGCTTTTAAATATAATCAAACCTGTTTCCGAAGAGGCTTCAGACAGAGGAGCAGGGTGTTGCATTTCATTGAATGAACACACACACACACACACACACACACACACACACACACACACAGCTCTTCACTCACTGACGCACAGGCTGGACTCCGTCAGAAGTCCTTGCGCGACCTCTTCAGCAGAACTCTGGTTACAGCTCTCCAGAGCAAAGTGTCTGCTGTGGGAATCAAACACCAGAGAGTTCATTATCTGTCGGCCAGGAAGAAGACACTGTAATCCTTATTTTGTTTTATTTTTATTCAATACCACTTAGGTGTCGCTGATCCAAAAAATGAGAATACATGCAATAAAAAATCTACAATATTCCCATACATCCAGAGCTGTAATGTTTATTGTGGGCCTGGAAAAATGCGCTAGATGAACAGAAGTTGGGCTTTACTAAAAACAGTATGGTTTATCAATTTATGTCCTACAACCACCAATATGATCCTAAACTATTACTATTTTTTCCTATTTTTTTTAGATTTGTGTTCTTGTTAGTGCATTTTTTCATTACAAAAAGCCCTAGGCAATACCTTTAGTTTTATTAGGCCTACTGATGTTATTACAAATGATCATTAACACAAACAGAAGATTACTGTAGACGCCATAACTGAAACAGGAAACACAGTGGTTTTACAATAACAATGGCATTTCTACAAAAACACACTATTTACAAATTTAAAGATAATCAAACAGTCTAATGCATGTTGCCATCAAATTCTCCTGTTATATATTGTTCTGACCCCCCACCAAAGGGAGTATTATTAATGGCGTGACCGTTTTTTTGTGATCCAGACAGACAGCTGTGCGCAAGAAGAAGAAACAGAAGAGAAAGAAGATGCGTTAATCCTTAAATTACAGGACAGCTATCGTATCACATATAACCTGAAACAGCAGTCAGTTGGCTCAAATCAAGGATGCAATCTTTTTTTAAAAGGTCTTAAATGCCCAGAATATGAAACTATTAACACATATCATCTTCAGTACTTATCAGCTACTTTTTATATTTTTTAAACTTTGCCCTCCTTTCTTAGTAGAAAATTGAAGCCATACTGTACATTCAACGTATCTGGAGTGATCTTTCGACAGAAGAACATGCTTATTGACATTATTTTCTTGCACTTGGTGATTATGAATCAATTAGACATTATACAATTTAAGAAGTTTCACATTTCTGGATTTAGACAGTGTTTTAACAGTGTTTTGATGTGAAAGCTAGTCTGTAAATGTAGCTGTCTGAGGGCTCATCTTCACTAGCCTCATACTTAAATGCCACACTTGAGAATGTCTACTACTTTATTAAGTTATTTTTATCTTATCAAGCAGAGTAAACCACTTGAGTTTTTCCATGTCGCCCATTAATCCCTTAGGGATTTAAGAATCACAACAAGTCACTTCAAGTCACAACAATTGAAGGTCTCTCAAATTAGTGAACATGACTATTTCTGAGCCGACCGAAAGCTGCATAAACCTTAAAGTTTTCATGTCACTTGTTTTTGTGACGATTACTTCTTTCAACAAATCTGAAAATATTTACTTGATGTTGAGTTATGTTTGGCAAATCCTTCAGCGTGTGGTGTGTGTGATTTGTGATTTCAGAGTCTTTGAAGAGCAGAAGCTTCCAAAACACTTTCTGACATGCAAGAACATTTCTGCCCTGCTGTATCAACTTTAAAGTGCTGGCTGTTCTCCTGAAGCCATTAATGGCATCAGCATGGGGACAACCACTGCTCCCTGTCCCAGGCTCTGAGCTGAATTTGATAGGATCTGTCCACAACTATAAGTAAAATCACTGTCACAGATTATAATACAGCACTGATTGGTTCCACACACCCCTGATGCCATTGGGGATAACAACTATTTTGTTTTACTTTGATACAGATTTGTGGTATTAAAAAAGTCTTAAAAAAAGGTTTAGGCTGTAGCTACTCCAATCTACTCCGAACATGCTAGACAAAATGTTCCAAGTTTTTATTATCAAATCAAATAAATGTACAATTCAGGACCTGTCAAGTTAATGTCAATAGAAGGAAACACAAAAGTCTTAAAAGTTGGAATGAAACCAATAAAGTTCTTTCAAAGTGCAAAACAAGGCAAACAGGTATTACATAATTTGCTATAAAATCTTTTGCAGCAATTTGTGAGCAATCATCCCATTGTGGCTTGGGTCAGATGTTTGGCTAGAACTGCCAATCATCTGCCGGAAACCCAAGAGGGAGAAATCTACAAATGTGTTCAAAAACTTCCATTGTATCACATTTCATCGACCATTTCAACAAAGCTCCCTGCACACATATAGATAGAATCAAAAGGCTATTTCACAACAACGTAGTGCGTCAGTAGTTGTGAAACAGAGCATTTCAATCATCAAATTCTATATCCCCTCCAACAAAAGAAGCTTGAGAGAGGGAGAACACCACAGTCAAAAATGTCAGATGAAGTCGATCTTGAGTGAAATCTTCAGTTGTACTGATGTTTGGAAGGAAGTGGTCCAAGTAGGGTTACTTGCTGGGTCAGGTTAGGAGAGGGGACCAGAGAGTAGAGAAGAGGAGAAACAATCCATGGGTCATACATTTGGATGCATTAATTGATCGGGGTATAGAGTGATTTACAGAGCAGTTAGAAAATACAGTTGCCAACATGCCAGCTATATCATTGCTTCCATCTAGTGGCAAAGCTGTGCCAATACAAATATTGATGCTGCAGGATCTAAATGTGTCCTTCACTCTCTCAAATTTACTACTGTAAGAAACAAAGGTACAGATTAGGTGTCTTTAGGGAGTAAATTAATCTGGATGGTGTTTTGGCAACCATCATGCACCATCTATGACACTTTTTCTCTGTAGTGAACAATACTTGCACATGGGACCCTGTGTCCTTTTGACCTACAGATAAACATTATTAGAGCTGAATCCATTAGATGATTAACAGAAAATGTATCTGCAACTATTTTGATAATCAATAGTTAGAACAAAAAAATCCCAAACATTTGCTGGTTAAAATTGCATTCCTTTGTGTTATATTGCAGTAATGTAGGGTTTGGACAACAAACAACAGCCAATGTGATGTAAATCCATTAATCAATGACGCAAAAAAGTAACCAGCATATTATAAATAACACAATATGCTACTAAAATAGTTATACCTGACAAGCTGTTCCACTAGTGGTAAAAAAACAACAAAATATCAATAACAACAACAACACAATTAGCTAGTCCATGGACCCATATTGCCTCTAATCCTTTCATGTGTTAAACCCAATATGAAAGTTAATTTTATCTTACAATATGTACAGTACAAACACAATGGAACAGAGGAATTACATAAAACCATGTTTTGTTCCCTGTTTGCATTTAAAATATTGATACCAATAGTCTTAATGCAAGTGTCAGAAGTGACAGTTAATCTCAAAGCAGTTTTATGCTACAGACTGTCTGATAAAAAGGTCAATGTTTGACAAGTGAGCTATATTCAATATAAGATTGTTCAATCATTTTGCCCAGAAGTTGTCAAAACAAAAACCAATGGATGAATTAGATTGCTTTACAGTGTACAACTTAAAATCAATTTCAGAAGAAGTATTGTATATGGTTCTGTCATGTTACAAATACAGTTCTTACAATTATTCAAAGTCAGTGCATAACAGCAAGTAGTCAATGTACAGGCCACAAAGCTTAAAAATAAAGACTGATAATAATCCTCTCTAAAAATGTAAAGAGTATCAAATCTCAGTTATCCGCAAACTGAACAGCTTCCATTTTATTTAAATGTCCAATTTCCAGTGATTGAACTGTAGTCCATTTGTACTTTACGAGAACCAGTAACAAGTACCAGTATCCACACAGGAAACAATCCAGTGAAGAGAAAAGGAAAGGTTTTCTCTTCAGATCACAGCACTTCATCAACATGTGCGTGGCTCTGCGCGTCTTCATCGGCCTCCCTCTGAAGCTGCTGGTACTTTCTTTTGAAAAACCCAAACTATAAAGAAAACAGTTTCAATTTAGACACATAGTAGTTTGATTAAAAACAAACTTAATCAATAAAACATGTGCAAGTATTTTACTTTCAGTATATTGTCAATTTTCTGTAAGAATATATCCATAATGCACATTATGTAGCCTATTTCTCTTATACTGCATATACATTATGTTGCATATTAAGTGATAAGCAAATCAAGTTATCCTGTCTATCTATCCAGATGCACATTTCTATGATAACAAATCAGGTTTATTCCCCTTTCTCAACTTGGCGAAGGTAAACTGTGCATGCCTAAGCTATAAAACGTATCTACTGATGTTTGTCTCTATGTTGATATTACTTTCACTATATTGTAAACAGACAATTACCTTCCACAGCAGTCCAACAGCCAGAGCCAACAATAGCAGTCCGGCAATGACGCTGCCAACAACCACTCCCACTGGAACGTCACCTTTCTCTCCAGGTTTACTGACTGTCACCACCACCTGGATAGCAGCAGGACAGGAGAGGTCATTACATGGTCTGTCCCACTCAGATATGGCATGATTAACAAAAAATAAACAGACACTTTACACATCAGACTATGCTTAATGAATTTGGAGAAAAAAAACATACTTTAGCTGCAGTCACAATAATGTTTAAAAAAAAACTGAAATATCACAATGGTGTATGATACAGATACAATGTGTTTAATCAAGTCATCATCAAGTCTCTTCCTTCTTCACTTAATTTATGTGAGACATTAAATTCAAATCTTACTGGCAAGTGTTTGAGGCTGATAATGAGCAGGTCAGGGTTGGAGGTCTCCACGTCAACAGTGGAGGTCAGCTCGATGGTCTGATAGGTGGCCTATCATGACAGGTTCATACAAATGAATAGCATCGGTGTGAATTCATTCATCATCCATATTTAAGAGAATTAATGGTAATAAAAGCAGACAAAACCACCAGACCAGTATTATAAAATGAATTATTAGTGAACATATTTACCGAAATAAATGTGCCACTCCAGATCCTTGTTTTAACTTTCACAAAGTAGTCGCTTTTGACTTCAGTGTCCTTGAGGATGCATTTTATATACTCGCATTTTGCACTCTTGCAGTCCTGTCAGTTAAAAAAACAAATGGAAATAAATATATATATTTAATATTTAAATTATTTTAAATTTATTCTGCATTTGGGATATTTGAAAACAAACAAAAAATTTACATATTGTACAGTACAATATACATTCAAGTTATTATGTTCTTTTTAACACATAAAACAAAAAAAATTAATAACATGTTTATGCAGTTTGTAGCTTTGTAAAAAATATGCTACATGCTACATAAATTATGCATCAAATCACAAATACATGAGAAAATGAAACTATTTATAACGTTATTATCTTACATGCTGAATAATCTAGGCTACATTAGGTACCTCATTGTGGTCTAGATTTAGATTAGTGCATCACTAGTCTGGATCAACAAAAGTACATTTCCAGGATAATTGCCTAACATCCAATGCATATTTCAGGCACAGGAACGTCCCTCACTTTCCAATCTCTGTGTGTTACGGTATTTACTCTCTAACTGGGACGTTTTGGGACCAATTGAGGGCTGTAGCGATACACCACACCCAGGATTCGGTTCGTATCACAATTTTTAAGTTAAGGCATTGTTTTGTCATTGATTACATAGCACTTTGCAACACACAACAGAGACCTTATTTATTGATAATGAATGATTTCAATATCGGTCAATCCAACACCAAAGATTCTTTTGTATCTTAAACACAACTAGCCAAAATTGTCAAAAAAAGGCACCAAAAATAGCTGTAAAATTCTCAAAAAAAAGCAACAAAAACGTCAGAAAAAGGGACATAAACTAGGCTGGCCAAAATGTATTCTGAACCTATTATGCATCACTTATTATCGTCCCTGACCAATATTTGGCAGTTTGTAGATTATTTGTATCAATGTTGTATTTTACTGATAATCAAGTTAATTCATTAAAAAGTGTTCTACAGCTCCGCTACAGTTCTGTATGCAGTCTGCAATACTTGCTATCAAACTATTAGCATTTTACACTTTCAGGAAGCTATTTATTTTATTCTTTTTTATTTTTGTTTGACTGTAGTATGTTATTATGTTAAAGTTAGTTTTATTAAATGATTGCTACAAACTTTGTTGGAGTTTGTAACATTCCAAAATGTTAATTTTGACTAGAAGGTTTACATTTTTATGGTAAATGCATATCTTTTCCAAATATCAGTTATCCGTTTTATTAACTACTAATTATCGGTATAGGCCCTGAAAAACCTGTATTTTTTGACCCTAGAACCTATATTCATATGCGGGCCGGATCAAAGTTCACAAGGAGCAAAGTTCGGCCCACGGGCCTTGAGTTTGCCTGCGTTGCAAAGCTTCAGTTGGGATGAGAGCTGACAACAGCCCGGCCCGAGTACCCATCCACAGTCAGCCCCCAGCCAGCTAGCAGCCAGCCCGGTCAGCACTTAACTAACTCCGGTGCTAAGGACGCTTACGATAGTTTACTGAACCATCGGGAAATAGACCCAAGCACCCGAGTGAGAACAGCGACCATCAGTGTAAGTTAGCTAAATTTACCCGACAAAGGAGGGATAATGCACAAAAAAGACTAATAGCGTTGGAAGGGGATGTGTTGCGATTCTGCCTTCTCACACCGCGACACAGGTTTGTGGATCTGAGTGTCGAGATTTCGGTTTCATATTTCATATCGTTACAGCCCAGGTGACAAGTGCTGTGGACGAAGTATACACGGCACTACACTGGAAATTACGATTAACAAAAATCCAGTTAATCTAAATAGCTGATGTTATGGTATTGTGTAAACAGTTAACTTCACTTATTTTTGTATGTGTTGGAAAACTGACCAGTTTCTCCATGCCTCTGAGACTCTCCTCAGAGAAGGACACTTTGTGGCTCTTCTCTCCGATCTTTAGTGGATTAACCAAGCTGCTGGAATCACAGCTGACAGCACCTCCTACAGGTGGAGAAGCCTTGGGTCATTTATTCAATCGATAATTGGGCACACTCCAAATCATACAGTAAAAGGCAATTGAGTACTCACTGTTTGTGTGTCCACACTGGTAACATAGAGGAGCTGATTTCCACCTTTAGTGGTCACTGGCAAGGCAATGGTCAGATACACGAGGCTGACAGGTAAGTTACTCGTTGAAACCTTTAAATACAATTTGTTTTAATACATTTTAAATTGTAAAACATTTTATTGTGTGTGTGTGTGTGTGTGTGTGTGTGTGTGTGTGTGTGTGTGTGTGTGTGTGACGCAAAGGTGTGTCAGATGTTTGTTGAGTGACCATATAGATGTTTTTTAGTTTTGTGCTTTTTAATTATTATAGTATATCTTAATCTTTTCCAATCTCTCTTGTATTGCACCTTCACTGTAAAGTTGAACTCTGGGCCGATGTCATCTAGACTTGCCACTGTTGTTACCACGGGAACTGCAGCATCTGCCACGTAGAAATCAATATTTGACAGCCTAGGACAAAGACACCATAAAAATCAGCACTTTAACGCATTTGCCATCTTCAATTGTCAATCTCAGAGTGTTATTAAAATTTTAAAAAATATGTTAAGGTGAGAAAATAATAAAAGCACCTAGATAAAACAATCCCTGCATCATATCGAACAGGAATGGATATGTCCACTTTGTTGTCTGCAGGTATTTCCTCTTTACCATCGCTGTAAAGAAAATAAAAGGTACAGAACATTATTACATCTTGATCCTTTCCATTAAGAGCCATCATTTTTCGTTGAATTCAATTAAATTAGTGTACCTCTTGGCCTCAAACTTCACCTCGGCTCGGTTTTGCAACTGATCAAGATTATAATCAAAATTAATCCAAAATTTCACCTGGAATTAAATAATAGGATATTTTGCATTATTTACCATAATTAGTCAAACAAAAAATTTTGTATAGGCAAATCAGTCCAAAATAGTTGATAAATTGTTGCACTTACCTCTTGGTCTTGTTTTAATACTGGGTATCCTACTTGGCAGGTGACGGCTTGTGTTTGTGTTGAAGTGCATTTGACTTCATCCGTCTGTAAATTTTACAGTTCACAATACTATGTAACTGCTATAAGGCTTTATTACACTGACAATACATTACCATAAGGCTGAACATCTTTTAGTGTTATTCAAATAATAACAGAAAAGTACAAAAACTTTTTTTTCTCATTTTAGTAAGTAATATGATATATGGGTTGCATTAATTAAAATTATTTAATGATATTAATTTATTTCGTGAAAGTGTGATGTGGTGACTGTTACGTTACAAACTGCCTAACAACTCTGTTATCATTAGCATCATGCCAACTTAAACAGTTTTCATTGAAGACTCTTTTACTCACAGGAGGAAAGACGGATGAGTAGTAGAGGTTACCGGAGTGAGTGGCCAAGACCTGAGTGTTGTACGCGTTCTCCTTTTTGTTCTTCACGACGACTTCAAATGATAGTTCTCGGTTGTTAGCGCTGACCAGAACGGGAACTGAGCTGCAACACAAGAGCTCAAATTACTGTCTGCATTCACATGATTTCATTTGTGTGTGTCACAGAGCAAAGGTGCATACTCACAGTAGGAGTGTTGTTTAATGAACAGAGGGACAGGAATAAAAAGGAATTCATTTATATTGTTTAAAAGATCTTTGTCTTTTTTCCAAAACATCTACCAATACAGAAACATACAGTATCTAAAAGTGAAGTTATCTCAATAAATACTATTGAATCTACCTCCACCTTAAAATGCACAATACCGTCTTTATATAGGAATGGATCAAATGGCCTTCCTTAAGATTAAGAAGCGAGGAGTCACGTGATCGGCTGGACGGAGATGGCGGCTTGAGGTGAAGCTCCCGGCCCAACTTTGCCAAATAGTTGTTTTATGTGGTTCCTACTCCAGTATTTTACCACTATATGCTTGATATACTTATTTAATGAGGAATGGCAAGCAAAGGCAAAGTACAATGCAGCGATACTGACACTATACACCCATATACCCATGCTCAACTAGCATCTCTGAATGCTAGCCTTGGCTCTCTCAGATCTAACGTGAACAACTTAAAAACGATTGTGGAAACAGAGGGGCTTGAAGGTGCTAATGCTACCCAGTATCTCGTGCTCCCTGCCTAAGTGGCTCCCGAATCTTGCAGATGTTCAGATAGAGATTATGAGAGCCCACCGAATTTACAGTGATAGCCCAAAGAAGAATACCAATACTACTCGCATGTTGATTTTCAACACACACATCACACACACAACCAGGCAGATGGTTCTACAAGCTGCGCGGAAATTCCTGCTCGTCAGCACGGGTCATAATCTCCTGCTTTATCCAGTAACGCTGAAGATCAAGGAAGGTGCCCAGTACAGAGCTTTCACCTCTGCCTGATGAACATGGACCGTTGGTTTGTCTTGTTCTCTTAATGCATCCTGATTTATCGCACTGTTGTCTGATATGATTGCAGGGACTGTGTTTCTGAATATTATGTTGACTCTCCATAGGTTAGCTGGGCCACTGCTAGGCTAGAGCTTCCCTTGCAATATGCGTGCTGTTTTGGAAGTTTGGAATTGTGGCGGACTTAACGCTCCTTATAAACACACCAGCACTATGGGCTTACTAAGAAAGAGAAATGTTGACATTGCATTATTACAGGAGACACATTTTGCTGCAGGCGGATTCCGGCCGTTTAGCCAATAGATTCTATCACACAATTGCATCCTTATCAGCAACAACTAGGGACTAGGTTCCTGTCACATGCTCTGAAATCATGGGCCAGAAGCTTGGGGCTTATAGATATTTGGCGTACAGTTAATCCCACCTGTGAGGATTATTTCTTTTTCTCAGGTAGACAAATCTTTTTAAAGAATAGATTTTCTTTTTGCATCCCCTCAATTATTTAATTCAACTGATAATGAAGTGCTCCCAATGGCATTGTCTGACCATAAAGGGGTCCTTTGCACCACCACCCTTGGCCAATTGTCTCAACGTGCAGTTAGAGAGAGTCTCAATACTTTACTGAAAAATTAATCCTATATTACTCAGTTTATTTCAGAATTCCAAATATTTGCAGAAATTAATGTTGGCTCTGTAGAAGACCTAAGGATATTTTGGGACGCGATAAAAGGTTTCATTAGGAGCAATACCATACTTTTCTGCTTTAATGCGCGGAAAGCTACATCACTGAAGCTGTAAAACCTTGAAGCTGAATTCACTAGATTAGACTTACTGTTACAAATTAATTTTACTGACCAGATAGCTTTAGAACTATCATTAGTCAATAAATAAATAAATAAAATAACAATCTAAAACAGAAGTCTGAATTTCAAATTAACAGAGCAAGACAGCGCTATTACTTTCAGGGTGCTAGACCTAGTCACCTTCTCGCTATGAGATTAAGATCCAGTGATTATTTTGCAGTTATGCCCGCTATTAAATCCTCAGATGGTAAATAAATCTTTTCAGACATTTAATTACAATCTGTATGAATCTGAGGTTACTTTGGATAAATCCCACTGTGACAGCTGGTTAAGTCAGCTTGACTTGCCTCAGTTACCAGCAGAGAAATCAGCTAGCTTGGACAGATAGATTTCTATTGAAGAATTAAGTTGGCAGTACAAAATATGCAAAAAGGAAAATCACCAGACTTTGATGGGATTCCCCCTGAATTTTTATGCAACTTTTTGGGAACAGTTGGGCCCTTTCCTTCTTGACATGATTAACTTCTCTATTGAAAAGGGGATCAAGGGATGTTAATACAGCCTTAATTTACTTACTCCTGAAAAAGGATAAGGATCCTACAGAGTTTTCTAGCTATCGGCCTCTGAGCCTGCTTAACAGTGACATAAAAATCTTTACAAAGCTCCTAGCCCGTTGTTTGGAGTCTCATATGGCAAAATTTGTGAACCCTGACAAAACAGGATTCATTAAAACGAGACTAGCAGGAGATAATGTTAGATGTCTTCTCCACATTGTTGATGTGGCAGAGGACAGTAAGACCCCAATCTTGCTTCTCTACCTTGACACAATGAAAGCTTTTGACAGACTTGAGTGGCCATTTTTTATGGTCAGTCTTAGAGGTAATGGGCTTTGGTAAAACTTTCATTGGTATGATTAAAGCTTTGTTCTATAATCCCTCACCTCAAGTCTTAACCGAACGCACCTCCTCCTCTTTATTTCCAGTTTCTAGATCCTTCTGCCAAGGTTGCCCCTTGAGTCCTGCATTATTTTTCCTTTCTCTGGAGCCTCTGGCTCAAGCCATTCGCCAATCAGTTATGGTGTCACCGATATGCATTTGTGGTACACAACATCATCTCTAATTATTTGCGGACAATGTTTTGTTTTTTAGAGAACCCCTCTCGGTCTCTCCCTCACCTTCCATCATTGTGCAAGGAGTATGAAAACGTATCAGGCTTTAAAATTAACTGGTCAAAGTCTGCACTACTTCATTTAAATGATTTAGGCATTGAGGTATTCCCCTGCTTAAACCAGATTATTAAACATAACTATTCTGTTGCTCTGAACAACATCTTGAAAGACATGGAAAAATGGATGGGCTGTCTATTCAAGCCCATATCTCAGTGGGTAAAATTAAGGTTTTACCCAGGATTAATTTTGAGCTCTATGCTACCTCTCTTCTCTCCTGCTGGCTACTGGCATAAATTGCAGTCAGCAGTATCCAAATTTATCTGGAAAGTTAAGCGCCCGCGACTTAAGATGTCCACTTTATGGAGGAGGAAAGAGGATGGTGGCCTTTCTGTTCCCAACTTCAATTATTACTTCTGATCCTTTGTGTTGAGGCCCCTTCTCACTTGGTTATGCTTTGGCCCCATTGTCTCACATCTTGTCAAGACTTGGAGATTGGCTGAAACACACTGCCATATAGCTTGTAACTGGCACACATTTCCCCCTATATTGAATAATACAGCACTCCTGATTGGGGGGAGGCCAATAACAGCCCCACAATGGAAGCAGAGGGGACTTCACTGTCTAAAACACATTTTTAGCGAGGTTGGCTTATTGCCTTTTTCTAAATTGCAGAACGCATTCAGTCTACCGTGTTCCTCTTTTTCTTCAATTAAGATTAGCACTCAAGGCGTACGGGTCCGTTGGGAGAGGCCTTTGCCCATCCATCCGATCCGGAAGTTATTTACAGTGCACCCTAAAAACTGTGGGATGGTATCTAGGTTTTATCAGTTCTTTGTGATATCTGGCCACTCTGCCCTTACTACTGAGAGGATCTGGGCACGTGATTGCCCAGACCTGAGTAGCGATATCAACTGGCATGATGTATGGTCTAGCATTCCAGAAGTATCACGCAATCCAGACCATCAGCAGCTTCACTACAATTTCATTCATAGGACATATCTCACCCGTGTGAAAATGCACCACATGAAAATAATTAATAGCCCATTATGCACTCTCTGCCCAATAAAAACACAAGGTACATATCTTCACATGATCTGGGAGTGCTATCCCGTTGGTTGGTTCTGGAACAGTATTGCATCCAAAATTTCCGCCTTGTTTAATATTACTGTGCCTGTTACTGTCAATGTCTTGATTTTGAATGATCTGTCAGCCTTTCAACTCTCTGGAACTCAGAAACGTGCTGAATGATTGCAACCTGTTGGAAACCACCTCACAACCTGTCTATCCACACATGGACCATTTCCTACTTGGATGTAGTGTATATGGAGCTTTTCCATAGCGCGCATTAATGGAGCACCAGGAAAGACTCTGGACACTTGGGTAAACATTGCTGAGGCTGTGAAGTCTAAGCTATATATGTGTGTGTGTGTGTGTGTGTGTGTGTGTGTGTGTGTGTGTGTGTGTGTGTGTGTGTGTGTCTGTTTCTGCGTGTGTTGTTTTTGTCTCCCTCGTCTAGTCTTTCCTGTTTATGTTCTACTTAATTTTAATTAATTATTTTTTTTCTGGCCCTGGGACACGTTCTCTGCATACAGCCAAGTCTACAAATGTGAAAATGAATAGCAGCTGCAAAACTGCAAAAGGTCAAATATGTGTGAAAGTGTTTAAAGTCTCTGAAAAGTCCTTATTCTAATTTCCTGCAGCTATTGGCAATTAAGAGAGACTCATGAAGCAAAAAACATAGAAAATAGTGTAATGGTTGTTAGGAGTTACCAGGGCATAACATTAAATAGATATATTTAGCCAATTTGGTCTTCACACAATTATTTTCTCTCTGTTATATAAATGTCTACACTATTAGCATCCTTTATGTGACACTATTTCACTATTGTCATCATGATTTATAGCCCTGCTAGGAAAATACAGGGTTCTGAGCTACCATTGCTAGACGGTAGTGCTGAGTACAGCCTCCAGGAGGTGCTAGAGGGGCTCTTAGGTACATAGTCTTGTTTAAAAATATGTGATAGAAACAGAGAGAATGTATCATTATAGTCACTAATGTTGACTGTAGAAATCAGTTTCACAACTTCACATCAAAGGATTCAAACCTCCGAGAAGTATCCAGGTCCAACAATCAAAAGTTAAAGTTCAGAAAAAAACTTACTTTATTATCTCTAGTTTTATACATTAAGAGTTTAACACATAAACCCTCAGTTACTTCATTTGTCTCTTCTGAGCTGCACCACCCAACTGTCGTCAGCTTCTGATTAAAATAGTATTACAATCTCATGTCAAAGAATCAAAAGACTGTTTTTAAGGCCTCGTTGCTTATAGTAAGAAGCTGATTGAGAAAATAGGTTCTCAGGACCTGTAAGATAAATGCTTATCCTCGTTTCACAAATGACTCATAGTACAGAAGGATATAGCCCTGCCAGAGCTTGTTCTCTCACGCACATCATTATTTTTACTCTCAACATTAACCCTGAATGAACAAAAACAAAATTCTTTATCCTGAGGATCCCATTACATATTACGTGAAACCACAAAACAGAGCACATCTTCTAAAGAGTATTTTATACAAATAAACTGTATGTTGTACATGTAACGGACAGCAGGTATGACATGTTACGTCTTGCACTTGTTGTGAGGCCGCTCCTGTTGTGTCCTTTCTTCCTTTTCCCTGTGTTTGTTTGTTTGCCACAAGAGGTCACCGTAGAGGAACCAGGTCCAGAGGCGTGGCCACTCACTTACTCTGCCGTCCTGCACAGCTGCAACCCATCTCCATTCATCATCCATCCTGCACAGCTGCAACCCATCTCCATTCATCATCCCCACAGTATATCTACCCGGGCTGACCACCTCTTCAGCGCCAGTTTGTTGCTAACTCCTATGTGGTAACTAGGCCAGTCATTCTGCGTTCTCTGCGCCCATGCATGACAGATTGACTAATCGTGTTTTTCCCTCTCTCGTCTCAGTTCCTTGTTCCTGTCCTACTGTGTTCCGCTGCAGCCGCATCAGACCTCCGCCTGGTTCACTCCTCACCACCTCCACCATCACCTCCAGTACCTTGTCTTTGTGTGTTTTTTGGATTAAACCCTTTTTCTTTATCCTGTCGTCTCCCTCGTGTTTGTTTCTGTGTTGGGTCCAAACTAAACCCACAACAGCACTACACACAAACAGGTCAGTGATTCTCACCTGGGCGCCTTTGTGTCTGTCTTCACACTCAGCACCAGATCACTGACACACACATCATCAGATCCGCAGTCTTTTGTGAAGGGGATCTGAAACATAAAAATGATATTACTATACTATACTATACTATCAATATACTATAATTATGTTAACATTGTACAAAACCATAACATTCTTCAAAAGCTTTATTTTCAACAGATGCCTATTCTTCTAGAATCTCAACACATAAAGGAAATATATTATATTTTATTGCGGTGGGTGAACCTTGTTGGTAAAAAACAGTGTGTAAATCTCTGACCGAATCTGTTTCTTGCAGACCTTTCAAGGAAAAAGACTATTAACTAATAAACCCAGATTCAGAGATACCATGTACTGTACAGGTAAAAGCCAGTAAATTAGAATATTTTGAAAAACTTGATTTATTTCAGTAATTGCATTCAAAAGGTGTAACTTGTACATTATATTTATTCATTGCACACAGACTGATGCATTCAAATGTTTATTTCATTTAATTTTGATGATTTGAAGTGGCAACAAATGAAAATCCAAAATTCCGTGTGTCACAAAATTAGAATATTGTGTAAGGGTTAAATTTTGAAGACACCTGGTGCCACAAAGTAATCAGCTGATTAACTCAAAACACCTGCAAAGGGCTTTAAATGGTCTCTCAGTCCAGTTCTGAAGCCTACACAAACATGGGGAAGACTTCAGATTTGACAGCTGTCCAAAAGGCAACCATCGACACATTGCACAAGGAGGGAAAGACACAAAAGGTTATTGCTGAAGAGGCTGGCTGTTCTCAGAGCTCTGTGTCCAAACACATTAATAGAGAGGCAAAGGGAAGGAAAAACTGTGGTCAGAAAAAGTGTACAAGCGATAGGGATCACCGCGCCCTAGTCAAGATTGTGAAAAAAAACCCATTCAAAAATGTGGGGGAGATTCACAAGGAGTGGACAGCTGCTGGAGTCAGTGCTTCAAGATCCACCACCAAGAGACGCTTGAAAGACATGGGTTTCAACTGCCGCATACCTCGTGTCAAGCCACTGTTGACCAAGAAACAGCAAAAGCGTCTCACCTGGGCTAAGGAAAAAGAGCTGGACTGCTGCTGAGTGGTCCAAAGTCATGTTTTCTGACGAAAGCAAATTTTGCATTTCCTTTGGAAATCGAGGTCCCAGAGTCTGGAGGAAGACAGGAGAGGCACAGGATCCACGTTGCCTGAAGTCTAGTGTAAAGTTTCCACCATCAGTGATGGTTTGGGGTGCCATGTCATCTGCTGGTGTCGGTCCACTCTGTTTCCTGAGATCCAGGGTCAACGCAGCCGTCTACCAGCAAGTTTTAGAGCACTTCATGCTTCCTGCTGCTGACCTGCTCTATGGAGATGGAGATTTCAGGTTCCAACAGGACTTGGCGCCTGCACACAGCGCAAAATCTACCCGTGCCTGGTTTACGGACCATGGTATTTCTGTTCTAAATTGGCCAGCCAACTCCCCTGACCTTAGCCCCATAGAAAATCTGTGGGGTATTGTGAAAAGGAAGATGCAGAATGCCAGACCCAAAAACGCAGAAGAGTTGAAGGCCACTATCAGAGCCACCTGGGCTCTCATAACACCTGAGCAGTGCCAGAAACTCATCGACTCCATGCCACGCCGCATTAATGCAGTAATTGAGGCAAAAGGAGCTCCAACCAAGTATTGAGTATTGTACATGCTCATATTTTTCATTTTCTTACTTTTCAGTTTGCCAACATTTCTAAAAACTCCCTTTTTTGTATTAGCCTTAAGTAATATTCTAATTTTGTGACACACGGAATTTTGGATTTTCATTTGTTGCCACTTCAAATCATCAAAATTAAATGAAATAAACATTTGAATGCATCAGTCTGTGTGCAATGAATAAATATAATGTACAAGTTACACCTTTTGAATGCAATTACTGAAATAAATCAAGTTTTTCAAAATATTCTAATTTACTGGCTTTTACCTGTATTGGTCACTTACAAAGAATTCCCAGGCACTTGCAGAAAACACATCGAGGACGGGGTTCACATCTGCATTCTGCTGCTCGATTTCTACTTTCAGACTGAGGGAATTGACAAAGTCTGGTGCCTCCTGTTGAAGAACCAACACATGGACAAATAAATACGAAGTCATTTCTCTACAAGCCTCATCAATGAAGACTGCAAAACAAATGATTTTCACCTATTACCTGAACATAAATCTGGTAGTTCTGACACAGGGACGCAGATGATATTTTTGCTTTTTCTGTGAGGAAGCGTTCATTGTTTTTAATGAACAGTCCTCTTGACGTCACTCGTGAAGCCTGCAAGTCAGCGTCCAGAGTCAAATTGTAGGATATATCTAAAAAAAGAAGAGGGCATTTTTTTTCTTTTCGAAAAAACTATTAAGAGTGGTTTTGAACGTCTTTCAGGAATAGTATGACATTTTGGGAAAAATTGGATTTCTTGTTGATGAGTCAGATGGGAAGATTGATCCCTTCTCATGTCTGTACGCTAAATAGAAGGCTATAGCCAGTAGCCAGTTAGCTTAGCGTAGCACAAAGACTGAAAATACAGGGAACCAGCTAGCCTGGCTATGTCCGAAGGTAACAAATCCACCAACCAGTAAATTGCAACTTGTCATTTTTGCACTGAGCTTTAAAAGCTGTTTAACGGTGGATTTGGTTACATTTAGAAACAGCCAGGTTTGCTGTTTTACCTGTTTTCATTCTTTGTGTTAAGCTAACTGACTAGTGGCTGTAGCTTCATATTTACTGTACAGACATAAGAGTGGTATTAGTCTTCTTGTCAACTCACTGCAAGAAAGCAAACAAAGCAAAGCGCAATTCCCAAAACTATTACTTTAAGTAAAAGGAATGTACTTATTCTTGATATGCCTAACAGCTAATCAGATTTACCAATGGGTCCAATGGGATTCTTGGGCCTGAATGCAGCACTGAAACAGAGGTTAGTGCTGAAACATGAAAGCTTGCGTCCATTAATGTCACAGGGTTTGTTGAAAATGTTGATTTTATCGGGGTTGAAAGAAGCTTTAGCTGAGACAGACGCCAGACCTCTGGACCTGGAAACCAAGTGGAACTTTAAATTATCACCAGCCTTGCAGATTCTTTAAATAATGGGTTAATTTACCGAACTTGATAAAAATAAAATAATGTGGTAAATCATTACATAATTTTTAATCATTCACAGTTAATTACACATTGCCTTACTTACCAGAGCTGCACCACTTTGCCATATGCACCAATGGAAATATCAGGGATTGTATCATCATTCAGATCTATGTAGCTATCCAGGGACCTTCCAAAATACTGCAATTGAGGATCCAGTTTGGAGCCAAAGATTCTCTGAAACAGATGATCAACAATGATAACCGCTCTCATTATTACAGAGTTTAATGAACTAATTGATATACATTCATTATTGAGAGACAGCCAGTTATTAATTTCTCTCCATACTTGTGAGAACTGTTTGTTTAGTGCCTTCAGCTGCCCATTGTAGATGTAGATGACACCTTTTCCTGTGTCTTCTAGTGGGGCTCCTACTACAACATCATTATAACCGTCGAGGTCCAGGTCAGGAACGGCAGAGATGGCTATCCCAAAGCGTGCATTCTCAGTTGGGGGAGGACCGTTGAGGGATCCCTGCTCATTCAGTATACCCTTCGGATCATACAACAGATTACATATGTGGCTAGTGAAGCTACATGTCATTCTATACTTCCTTTAAATTCAAGAAAACTATGAATGCAATCCAGCTATGAGAATATCTCTTTAACTTTTTTTTTACAGTATAGTCAGTGTATAAAATGTTCCTCATGTTTACCTTAGTGACAGAGAAGAGATAGACCCTGCCTTCCTCTCTCTTCAGATCGTTCATGAACATGGGCGCACCAACCAGAAGGAGGTCCGTCACCCCATCTCTGTCCACGTCCAGGGGGCACAGGACACTTCCAAAGTATGACCCAATCTAGGACAACAATTGCAAGCTGTTTACTGATGCCGAGTTAAATTTGTTTCTACATGTTTTTCTGGGGAAAATGTAAATACCACATCATCTAATATCACTACCTGTTTTCCTCTTTCTGAGTCTATGATGGCAGATTGCTTCTGGGCATTGACGGTGTACACAATAACTTGTCCAGAGTGGTTGGAGCGAGGTGCACCAGCCACAAAGTATTCTGTTGACCCATCGCTCAGTGTGGTGACAGAATAACCTGGAAATTACAACAAATAATGCATTTTTACTAGACATACATATATGAACTAAGTATATTTAATTTCATTGTACACGATTTTTAACCATAAAAATTACAATAAACACTTTGACTTTGGCGCTTTGACTTGACTTACTCAAGAACTGTACTTTTGCTGTTTAATTATTTTGCTACTTTTACTTTGCTACATTTTAGAAGGAAATATTGTCATTTTTACTCCATACATTTATTTGAAATGTATATTACTAAAACACCAGGAAAGGGAGATATGGTATGATGTTAAAAGTACTCTAAATCTGAACTGAATCTGATGAGGTCGACAACTATGTAGGATCTGCTACACAGTAAAATGAATACTCAGTATAGAATCAACATCTTTGACTATTTATGAATTATTTCATGCAAAGATTTAAAGTAACAGAATAAAAACTTGGTCAAAAAAATACAGAGGACAACTGTTAACTCATACCTAGTAATGCGCTGTGGTTTTTGTCTTGAAGGGTTCCCTCAAAGACTGAGAAAGGGAGAATGTCTATTTTGACCCGGTTTGATGGACGACAGTCCCGCTCCAAGCGTAGGCTCCCACTGCTCCCAGCATCATCACATCCTTAAAAGCACAGTTCAAAAACATTCAACAAATACAACCAAATACTACTGTAGATCGCAGCATTCATATTTTGTCTGGGTTGCTCTACGGAGATTGACAGTAAAAACCACAAATGGAGAACATTCTGAGAACAGAACAGATAATAAATGTCCAAAAAGACAACCTCTAAGTCAAACTGGTATAGAAAAATGCAGCTTCTTCTTTCTTTTTAGTGAGAATGCTGCGTTACAGCAGGAAGGGTGTTATGAAGGGGTTGTGGGTTTCCGTGATTCACTAGTCAGATTCTTAGGAGAAGAATATTGCTGCTGTAATATATTTCCAGATTTGTAAAAATTCTCTCAAAGAAGTACAAACCCGTGTGCAGGGCTTTGACATTGGATGAGCCTTCAAACTGGACTTCCTTTACCTTATTTCACACTGCCACAAGCAACACACAACCATTACATGTTCTGCCACAGTGCGTTTGCAAGTTTGAGTGTAAAAACCATGTCAACTTAGACTTGTCTTTATTAATCCTTTTGGGATGACTCCCACAAGGAAATTGAAAGTTCCAGCAGGAGTTTTAGCGAGAAAAAAAAAAATAGATAAAAAAAGACAGTAAAAAGACAACAAAATAACAATAATAATAATAACAACAATAAGAACATTTGTCAAATAAACAAAGAAAAGACCATTAATTATTATTAAAGTGTCAGTGTTGAGTCCAGTGTTAAAGTGATAAAGTGACCAGGTGTGAATTTAAGTCCAGGTGTGCATGTATGTATGTCTGTATGTGGTGTAATGGGAAAATTACATTTAACCAATGATTTTCATATTATTCATCTATAAGCTCTTCAATGCCACTCAGAGTAAATGACTTCTGTATCTTTTCCTTGTAGGAGACAACTGAATTTGTTATGTCTTTGCATTTGTCCTCCAAGGGCAAATGGCATAGGGTCTTACAGAAACAGTTTTCTAAAGCCATGTTTATCATAGCAGGTCCCAGGTCGAGACCATAGCCTATCTAGAGAGACAAGATGTCCTTTTAGAGCTAAGATAGAATGAAAACTTGACGCACGGAGGACAGATTCAGAAATACGTAAGAGATCCAACCGTCTGCTTGAGCTAACTAATTGTTATGTTTAAGATTAAACTGTTTTCCAAACATGGCCTGGTTTCTGCTGGCTTAACGGGGATATAAGGAACTGTCATATACTGTTTGGGGCACAGAATTGTTGTCACTCTGTAACTGTACATTGTGAAAGCTGTTCTTGTCATTTTGATTGATCTCTGCAGAAATCAATTAAACCCTTTTCACCGAATACCTTATACCTTTAAACCAGTTTGCAGCATGTCTTTATTTTGTCTCAACAAGGTCTCATCTCACACTGAAATTCCTCTCTCGCTGTACAGAAACTTCCACAACAAACTTGGCGTTGTCGGCAGGATCTCAAGGAGGGATCAGGACGAGACTCTCCGGGTAACTGATGACAGTACATCCAGGGATCTGATGATCACCTGCCTCTAAACCTCGCCAAAACATCTTTGAGAGACAGAGGGTCAGAAACCGCGGAGGGCTCGCTGATTCCACTCTGAGATCCAAACGAAAAGGAAGCAATTTCAAACAGCGGGGGTAAGTTAAACGTTTCAATCCTGTTGGATAAATGATTTGAATTAGACATTGAGACAGTTTTTGTGAGACAAATATTGACTGCGTTTTTAACTGACGGTTTTCGGTGAAAGTACTCTTTGTTTTTGTAAAACTTTGGGTTGTGTACAAAACAGGAGAAATCTTAGTTGCACAAGTTGACACCATTCCATCCAATACGGGCAAGACGGGGTGACAGATAGATTTTAAAATCAGAACAGATGAACAGTCGTTATAGACGTTCATCTGGATTTTCAGCGAGGGAAAAATCTATCACAGATAAGCAGTCATTGTAGCTTACATTAAGTTACAGCTGTTTGCAGGTTTTATCGCAAAGTTTACCGAGGACTAAACTGGGCCGTATAGTGACGATTATATGAAGAAAAAAAAAAAGAGTACTACCGCTGGTTGTTATCCGTTTATTGTTGGTAGATGGGTAACAGGGGCACAAAGTCACACGTTCCTTCGGGGCCGGTAGTGGATGAAATGGTGAGAACATTTGGGCTACATCTATAGAATGTCGGCCATATTGGGCAACAAAACATGGTTTTCCTGAAAATGGTTCTTTAAGTACAGGGAAACTTAGAATGCTAAAACAGGATTTAAAAGACAAAGAAAAACTATTGAAAGGGGGAAAAATGATTAGCACCCTACATCTAATTTAAATGAAAAAAAAAAAAAAAAAACAAAGAATGTTTTTATCAGTGGATGATAGAGGCCACTAATAGGGAAAGAGAACAGATAATACTGCTGAAACACGGAAACAAGAGAAAAAACAGAAATGGCCACTGTCACTAATGCATTTTCTCTCTATCCGAGTCTCAAAGATGGCGATCAGCTGCTCAACCCACCACCACCCTACCCTCCTCCGCCATCCAGGCCAAAGGGAAAAACACCGTCCGTGTCTCCCCCAGAAGCAAGCTCCAGGAGCGGACAAGATTCCACACAGCCCCCACCTCGCTGCAAGCTCTCTCACTACAAGCAGCCAGGGCCTCCCCCCTACCTACATCTGACAGTAACAGCAGCATCAGGTACCATCATCCGATGCTACAAGTCAGCTGAACAAGCTGAAACGAAGAGAAACAGAAGAAAAATAACTTTGACAGTGTCAACGTTGGCTGGAGAGGGGGGGGACAGAGGCAAAGGCAAAGCGAGAGGAAAAGGCAGAGGACGAGGTGGAGGGCAGAGGCCAGCAGTGGACCGAGACACATGTTTCAACTGCGGAGGAAAAGGACACTGGGCAGACAAATGCCCATCCCAAAAACGCGAACGACCACAGAGGGTCCACCGGCTGGGGATCACGTCTACAGCCAGCAACAGGCGGATGGACGGACGGAGTGGAGGGAGGGCGGTGGAGAGTCTGAGCCAGCTGGATCCGCACCGGATAAGGGAAGTAAAAAAATGCAAAACACACTAACTAATTAATCTGCTTGCAATGAAGTAAATGCTTTCACACGCTACAGACCATAAACATCACACTCTTTCTCGCACAATAGGGAGAATTCTAGACGCAATTTGTCACCTAGAATGAAACAACATGTAGAAAGTATTGTTACTTATGCAATGTTTTAATCTGAGGTTTATAAATTGGCTGCTACGATTTTGAATGTGCAGGAAAGGATGTAGGGTTTTTGGTTGATTTTATTTGCAAATTAGAAGCTTTCCAGCAGAGTTGTTCTTTTGCCGAAGTGCAAGCTGAGCAATTCTTCCAGAAAGATTTTCCAGACTTTCATGATGTGTGTACATTGGAATCTAGCCTACATGATTCGGAACAGGACAGAAGGGCAAAATGTTCTGTTTTGCTCTCTCCCCTGTGTCCGGTGAATGTTTAGGTAGATCCAATGTTACGTTTTGGCTTAGGATATCTCAACTCTCACAGAGCCTCAAGGTTGTGAGATTAGACATCACTGCCCAGCCTGACTCATTAGGTTCAAACAACACACACACATCTCAGCTCATTTTTCAGTGGGGCATTTTTCAGGGTCATGCTGCAGGCTTGCTGCATGAGGCCAGAGATGTGATTTAACCCCTTGCTGACTTAGGTCAGACCACAACTTTTATATCACTTGTTATATCTCATCAGAAACAGATGACATGTTTGTTTGAAGATCTTTTTCAAAGAAGACACAGATGGGCTTGAGTGTGCTTACATGTACTGACATAAGAAGAAGTGTGCAGTAGCCGTAAACTTGACTGATAAGCAGAGAATGTTTTTCAGAGTTCAGCACTCATATGCTCATATCTCTTTGTCTAAATCTCCCACAGATCAGTGGAGAAACTTGGGACGGTTTGTCCTGGACTGTGACCAGCTGACTGACTGGACTGAAACCGTGGACGGGGACACGACCGTCTCCCCCTCCACGGGCTGTTATCGAAAACTTCTGTCACACCATGTGACCACCGCGCGCAGTGTGTTCCAGCGGAAAGAGACTGAACACACACACACAAACACTTTTGAATAATGCTGTTAATGCTTTCCCCACAGAGATGCTCTGTCCCACGGGTCGACTCACCTGTGGGCAGCGCATAAATATGACGTGGGTCTCATCAAAATTGCCAGCCTGTCGTCATCACACCGCGCTCAGACTTCAGGCCTAAAAAGCATCAGTACCCACTGAAACAGGAAGCAATTGATGGAATCAGACCAGTCTTTAACTCTTTTTAAAACAGGAGTTTTTGGTTTGCGGGTCCTGATTCACCTGTTTGCACGCCAATTTTCCCTGTCAAGAAAATTCGTGATAAGGGAAAACCGGTCGAATGGCGTTTTGTTCAAGACCTCAAAGCAGTAAATGCAGCGGTCCACACACGTGCACCAAATGTCCCTAAACCCTACACTATTCTTCAAGGAATTCCTGGGGGGCACAATATTTGTCTGTTGTTGATTTGTCTAACGCTTTTTCCAGTGTTCCAGTGGACAAAGACAGCATTCCTGTTTGATGGTAAGACATACACATTCACACGCTCAGGGCAATTATTTGTCGAGAGCCCAACCATCTACAACCAATCACTGAGAGAGAGCCTTGAAAGCTTAACCCTTTCCCCAGGTTCTGCTCTCCTTCAGTATGTTGATGACTGCCTAGTGGCGAGTCCAACAAAAGAACTAATGCATTACTGTGTCATCTGGCAGCAGAGGGGCACACAGCTAGTTTAGCTAAACTGCAATTTGTGAAAAAAGAAGTGCATTTTTTGGGTCATGACATTTCAGCGTCAGGGAAAACATTGTCTCTATCTCAGATTGAGGAAATAGTTTCCCTCCCAAAACCTGCAACAAAAAAAACAAATGAGGAATGTGTTCCTACTGTTGTGTTTTTTTATTCTAAATTATGCTCAGTTAGTTCAACCTTTAGCTAACTTAATACATGGTAAAAATATGTTTGCGCATGCCCTCCGACTTTAGGCCAAACCCTAAACTCCCATTCACTCAGACAGTGGATAAACTTTTGAGCTGCATGACGTCTTTTCTTCTGCAGCACGATATCTGAGGTATCACACATGTCTGCTTGATATGACTTTTGTTACTGTTAAACATTTTGTACAGTACTTAACCTCGCTTCTCTTATGCCCACACCAGGATAGGGAGAACTGCATGATTGTTTTGGCAGAGTTGCAACACACCTGTGCTCCACGTCCAGATCTGACTGACACACCGGTGCCAAATTCAGATCTGGTTTTGTATGTGGATGGGTCAGCCTCACGCTGCCCTGACACCGGCCAGGGACAGGTAGGGTTTGCTGTAGTATCTGACGCAGAAACCTTAATTGCTAAATCTCTTCCCAAACACTTCTCTGCGCAGGTGGCTGAAGTAATTGCTCTCACTGAAGCATGTAAACTGGCTGAAGGTTCGTCTGTAACAAGCTACACGGACTCCAGGTACGCTTTTGGGGTTGTACATGATTTTGGGGCATTGTGGAAACACCGAAACTTCCTTAAGTCTTATGATAAGCCCATTTTGCATCACCAATTGATCAATGACCTTCTGACGGCCATCTTGCTCCCATCACAGATAGGCATATGCAAATGTTCTGCACATAGCTGACTGATTTTTCACTTTCAGATTCAGTAGCTGCAGTACATAGTTGAAAAATGCAGGGTGCACCTTTAAAGAGGGTGTCTGGCTGGGGCCGGATTCACATCCTTGCCTTCAACACCATTGTTTCACACATTTTGCAAAGTTAATAATCTATACTTTATTATTAATTACAATTCACTCTGTTGTTATTACACACATGCCTGAATTGCACACATATGCTCAGGTCCTATACATGCACTAATGGAGAGATGTCAGAGTGAGGTTGACACATGGGCGTTACCATGTGTCAAAAGAGTGGAATGCTATCATTGTTAACGAAAACATGGTTCACTAAGAGCTTCACAACATTTGCAGAAAATAATTTTTTTTTGTAAAGCATGACATTATAGGCAATATAGGCAAACCAGTGACTGTAACACAGCAGGTACCACCGATAAGGGCATTTGATGGATTTTGTTGATCTCACACCGTCGGAGGGGAAAATGTGTTGTTTGGTGATGGTTGAGATGTTTTCAAAATGGGTGGAAGTGTTTCCGCTTCAAAAACAAACAACTTCAGTGTTAGCAAAAGCTCTAATGACAGAAATTATTCCCAGATGGGGAATATCAAGTCAGTTGTCAAGCAATAACGCACGTTAAGAACAAAACTATGTTCATGCGAATGAGGGTAAGAACGCGCAGTAACCTCAGTCCTTTTAGGATCTTTTTTTGGCAGACCACCCAGTGTGGGGTTAGAGGCTCTTAGAGCACCCCATGATATGTTAGAGTAGGGTGTACAACTGTCTTCTGCTCTCTCTGCCATAAGAATCCAGGTTTCTGCTGCCCTGTCCCACCCAGCTGAAAGACCGCTCCACACGCTGGAGCCAGGAGATTTTGTGGTCGTGAAAACTTCAGGAGGAGAAACTGGCAGCCCAACGCTGGCAAGGTCCCTTCCGGGTTCTTCTGATCACCCACACAGCAGTGAAGGTTGCTGAGCGGGCTCTGTGGATCCACGCATCGCACTGCAAGAGGTTCCAGCACCAGACTGTGGCCTGACAGACGGCGTTCTGTGTCACCAACGTCACACACACACACACAAGAGACAGGGCAGGGAAAAAACCTGACCCCGACGGTGTTGTCATGTGCTAGTGGACGAACCTCTGACACCAGAAGAAACATCTGCAGCACGGTACTGACTCAGGCACCCACACACACACAGCACATTCCTGAAGGACACAGCAGGCTGGCTGTGAAGACGGACGAACAGGAAGAGACAGACATGGTGTATTACAATAAATGTATTCTGATTTTCTGTGTTTGTGGGGGGTTGCATTTTGGTTGTTAGACAGATATGATAGAGCTAAATCTGAATACACCATTTATTCTAACATCACTTCTTCTCACATTAATGTTAATTAATTAATTAATGTTACTACTGACGCACAGCACACTCAGACACACAGTTTTTCACTCGTCAAATAAAGGGGTAAAATGAGTAGAACACTCTTCACCTTTCTAGTCTAGACAGTATTGGGGTACAAGCAATATAAGAAAAATAATAACCTTAGGTCAACAAACTTTAAGGCTAACACATCAACTTCTTTCACTGTTACAACCATGCGATTACTTTCAGTCCGAAAAATGACAAATCTCTCTGGGGTGAGGTAGAAATTTTACATATGCTATATGCCTGTAATGGACATGATGCAGGACCCGAGAGGGGAAGCATTGTGCCCATCATGGGGTTTAGCAATTTGGCACACGAGTGGGTGAAATTGGGGGAATCAGATTCCCTCTGACCACACCAACCTGACAAATAGACTAACGAATCAGAAAGTAAACACCTCTTCACCCGCAGTATTGCTAACTCTGAACAAAGTTTAATCCACAAGATGAAGGTTATTTCAAAGTATGCACGTGGTTATCAGGAAAAGATCCATGCGGATCATTCTATATTAATGTACTGGCGACCAACTCAATAGTCTATACTGGGAAAAAGAAAAAAAACGATAAGAATGCACTTAGTACAGGTAAAAGGCAAAAATCAACTCAAATGATTAACATTGTGCAAAATAAATGGGTTCTTTTCCTAACAAACAAACAAAAATGCATTTTTCATCTAACGTTTGACTGGGGTCAATCAGCAAACTCACATGTGACGTAGGTATCAATGACTCATGAGTTCATTGTTTCCCCACTCACAGAAACAGGCTACACCCGTTAAACCACACGCGTTAAATCTAAATGACTATTTGTGCACTGACTGCATTTTTACCTTAAGAGCTAAATGTAAAATGACGAGTTACAGTAGCAAATTTGTCTCAGTAATTCTTCCATGGTGGGGTGTAGTTAATAACGCACATTCTGATAGGTGATCACATGCTGCACATTCATCACAGACATTGAAGGAAACATCACTAACACTGTCCATCAGTTACAACAACTCACCACTAGTCTCAAGGCTCAAGATGTCCATCACACTGATTCTGGGTGGGACTGGGGTGCTTGGGTTACTTGGGGAGGGTTGGAAGGCTTGGATGTGGAAAATTGTGGTTCCAGTAATCTCTGTGATCTGTTTCTGTTTGATAGGTATTTGTTGCATTATCCCATTAATACGAAAAATGATTTCCTCTTTGTTTACTCTTGAGAAAGTTCAGTATCAAGCTTACAACTGAAAGATGATGGTCCTGAATTGTTTCATTTGTCCTCTTACAATGAGTATGGTTACAATGAGGACTCAGCTTCCGAATTTGAATAGTTCCATATTCATAAAATCCATTTTAATTCTCATTTTCTTTCTTTCAGACTAGATGTAGTGGTAGCTTAAACTAAGAGGTTTAAATTACTCACAAAAACATTTTTTTTTTGGGGACGTGCAGAAATGCATGTCTTCTTTTCAGTAATTTTCAATTGTGTTGTGATTAGTATGTAATCAAAAGGGAGGAATGTAATGGGAAAATTACATTTAACCAATGATTTTCATATTATTCATCTATAAGCTCTTCAATGCCACTCAGAGTAAATGACTTCTGTATCTTTTCCTTGTAGGAGACAACTGAATTTGTTATGTCTTTGCATTTGTCCTCCAAGGGCAAATGGCATAGGGTCTTACAGAAACAGTTTTCTAAAGCCATGTTTATCATAGCAGGTCCCAGGTCGAGACCATAGCCTATCTAGAGAGACAAGATGTCCTTTTAGAGCTAAGATAGAATGAAAACTTGACGCACGGAGGACAGATTCAGAAATACGTAAGAGATCCAACCGTCTGCTTGAGCTAACTAATTGTTATGTTTAAGATTAAACTGTTTTCCAAACATGGCCTGGTTTCTGCTGGCTTAACGGGGATATAAGGAACTGTCATATACTGTTTGGGGCACAGAATTGTTGTCACTCTGTAACTGTACATTGTGAAAGCTGTTCTTGTCATTTTGATTGATCTCTGCAGAAATCAATTAAACCCTTTTCACCGAATACCTTATACCTTTAAACCAGTTTGCAGCATGTCTTTATTTTGTCTCAACAAGGTCTCATCTCACACTGAAATTCCTCTCTCGCTGTACAGAAACTTCCACAACAGTGGACTGTATGTATGAATGAATGAATGTATGTATGTATTGTCCTCTCTGCCCTGTTTCCTCCTCCCCCCTAGTGAGGAGTTGAATAGTCTGATGGCATGAGGGACAGAGGAGTCCTTGAGTCTGTTAGTCCGACAATTGGGAACTTGTCACAATTGAAAGAAAAGACAGTACAAGATAGTGCTCTGTACCCGTTTGCTGGAGTAGTGAGCACTGAATCCGACCTGGGACATCTCCATCACGAAGTTGCCCCCCCCTTTTCCAGTGCCTGTGTGGAAACAGAGCATCATGTTAAAACAAGGATCAAAATATAAAACACAAAACCTGTATAAAAAAACACATTTTCTCTTTGATCTTTCTTGCGCTATGACAGACAAGTTGTGACAAGTTTGAATAAGTTTCTATGTATGTGTATGAATGAACATGCAGTGTCAAATAAATTACACATACAGCCTGTGTAACAACAAGAAGAGAAAAAGAGAATTATGCACCTTCTATGTTGAAGATGCGGCTCCCCAATGTTCCAGCAATGGTGGAGAGGGCTGCCTCTTCCGACACATTGAAGAAGTACTTCTCTGTGGGCATACTGGCAATGGATTTGATTTCTTTTATCAGGTTGTCTGTGTTGATGTTGTTTCTGGTGTAATAACCCAGGACCTAGAAAACACCGGGATTGCAAAGAGGAAAAAGAGGTCTAGGTAATTACAGTAGCATATCAAACTGCAACTCAATCAGGAATGTATGCAATATAAGCTTCAGGCATAGTGATTTTAGTTTAATTAGTTTGTCATTTTACACTATTCATTTTGAAGTAGTGATGAACCAAAGCATATTTTTGCTGACCAAAAAGGTGTAGGCTGAAGCCTAAAGGCTGATTTAGGCTTCTGCATTGGAGATACTGACCCTACGCCGGACCCTACGCAGCAGCCTGACATGCACCACTCAAAAAATGTAACTACACTTCACGGCGACACACATCACTCTGCCGTGGTTTGTTAGTGTTGCATCTCCCCCGACTCATTTCCGAGTTTTCCTTCTCCTTAAACAACATGAAATCATGGAGAGGGTTAACTTTTTACTGTTAAGATTTCCCACTGTGGTCAGAAAGCACATGGGAGACACTTTGAATCTTTTACTATGCCTCCCTAGAGTCTTCACTCCGAAGCAAATCACCGCCACTCTTTCACTCGTGCATACCACACACTCCCCATGCACATACACACATGCCGGCCCTGCTTTTCTCTTAAAGAGATCAGCTAAAAAGCTCTACCTGGAGCCTCCGCACAACCATAAATCAGCCTTTAGGTTATTCTCCTTACCCTTTTTTTATATTTTTATTACAATAAGTTTGTACAGCTCGCTTTGGATTTATACACAAAAAAGAAACCACAAAAATACATGTATATTATACATACCACAAAATTCCCAATTAAAGATTAATTTATACACTAGTATTCATACCTATATTTGTTAATCATCATATTTTTGTATTACACATTTTCTTTTATTTTTTAAAAACTATTCCACAAATTACATCCTTTGACTGAATGTTCTTTATTTTGCATCTGTTTTATTGTAAACATGCAAAATCCTCGTATTTCATTCTGACTCATTCTAATTTGGAAAAAAATCTGAATACATACTGAAAGCATCTTATTTTTTTTCTTTATACATTTATTGTTCAGTTTTATAGTGCACAAAATCCCTAAATTTGAGAGCATGTGAGAATTTAACAAGGTCATCCAATGCTACTGTATGCAATCAGCAGGCATCATTCACATCCTCAATGATAACAAAAAATTAGGAAAGTAATTGGTAGTAAGTGGCAGATCATGACTTACAGCGATACCGAAGCGGGTGATGCCTTGTCTCTCACACTCATTAATAACTGTATCACGGATATCCTCGTCATGAGACTCCCCATCAGTGACGACCACCATCACCTTGGCAGCGTCTGATCGACCTCCATTACTTTGATGGAATCCCATCTGACTGAAGTGAGCAGACACAGTACTGTTTGTGGTTTTATAATAAAACAACTGTTCACTAAAGATTTTTAACTGACAGACCCAAATCAAAATCAGTATAAGTTCAATAGGTAATAATGAAAAAGACAGACAGAGTAACAGACAAATTAAAGAAAGAAAAATGTATGTTTTTTTTTTTTTTAACTACAAGGCCTGCAAATGGTCAAAAAACGTCCCAAACATTTTTTTCAAGATAAAATGGCTAACTTCCTATTGGGAGTAGGGTAAGGCTTTTTTGTAAGACTATACATATGCCTACCAAATCTCTTACAGCTAGGTCAAACTAACAGCAGGGGCCACTTCATTTAAATTTTGTAGGGGGTGCTATCCAGCCAATTTGTCGCACCATGATATGTAAATTTTCTCCACAAGTGTGCAAAGTCTCATAACTGTTTGAGCATGTTTAACCCCTTTAAATGGGTTAATTCATTCATTTGGGTTTAACAATAATAACTACAATTGCAATCAGTTATGACGGGGTCAAAGCCTCATTGCGCTAGTTGCCCCCGATGACCTGGGGAGCGCGCGAAAGTGGGACCAAAGCGTAACGGTAACGTAAATATCGAGAGGTGTGAGCCGCAACGTCTGCGGTACTTTGCCGCTGCAAATATCCCATTAACATTAGCTTCTCTCCGACCAAGTAGTTACACGAACATAGCCTAGTTATAGGAATAGTCCACTTCTAAACAGTTCTACTAAATACTCTCCCCCCAAAACCGGTTTAACCATCTGGCCACTTGGCCAGTGCGAATGCTAATGGTAAAGAGACCAGTCTGAGAGACGTCCAGCATCGGGGTCTCTGAGCATGACTGGGCAAACGAAGAGCTAGCGGCCCCAGCAGGCGCTAGCTGGCTGCCGCATCCCTTTATGGAGCTTCTCAGCTCTGAAAACTTTGAAGCAACTTGTCAATTCAGCAACGATTTCGCAGTACTGCCTATATTCAAAATCTAAACAGTTAATTTCTCACCTAAAATGTAAGTGAAGTTAGTAATGAATGAAATGGTGAAAAGTGTATCAATCTGGGATGTAACAGTATGGATTAATTGTACAAAGACCCAGGAAGATTTCTAGGCTGGATACAAAACCTTCCATAAAGACTAGGAAGACAACAAAAACATCAATAGAATAAGGCAACTGTTACCTTTTAGCTCCAAAAGACTTTATGTTTCTACTAGTTCTAACTATATAAGTTATGAATCATAAGTGCCATTTGGCTACAACGCGCTCAACCTCAGGTAAAAGGGCCCATGGTCTATAGTGCCCCTAATTGCCGATCTTTACCAAATTCGGTAAATTTAGCCCAATTTGACCAGTCATTACCACAGATGGTACCCTCCAAATTTCGGAAAAATCAGATGGGCCATTCATGAGATATAAACTTGTTGTACTTGTAGCGCACCCCTAGTGGCCACTTTTTGTAAAATGGGACATGGCAAACAAGAATCTAAAGTTTTGCATTGATAGCATTTATTTTGGTCAAGATATGGCAAAGTTGGCGTTTTCACAGTTAGCTATACAAATTTGTTTGTGTGTAATATGCGCAATTTTTATCCTATAAAAATTCTTTTGATAAGTTGTTGTCAGGTCGGTCTGGAGATACTACGTTTAAAGTTTTGTGCAGATTGGTCGCACAGTCTAGGAGTTCAACAATGTAGGTTTTCAATCTGAAGTCTTGGGGGGAAATGGGTGTGGCCTATTTTACGAGATTCAGTTGGATCCAGGGAACTCGTGGATATATGGTTTTGCAATGTCCGGTGTACAATGTGGGAGTTTTAGCACCAAACACGTTTCTTTCTGCTAGAGGGCCACCTAGTGGTGGAAGTGGGTCAATTGTTGCTCCTGAGGTCCTTGCGTAGTTTTGGACCAGTCCTGAAACCATGTACGGTTTAGACTGTAGCGGGAGTTTTAGGCGGAGAAGAAAAATAGCGAAGAAGAAGAAGAAAACTTAAAGTAAATAAATAATAAGTAAATAAATAAACAGATATGCATAAAAGGCAGTTTTACTGTAACACCAACCTGGCATATTGGATCGCATGGAAGGTATTGGTAGACTGACCATACATTTGCTCGATTCTGGACGTTGCATCGATCAACTCAGCTTTGGTTTTATACTCGTTTAGTCTGATTTGAAACTTGGGATCAACAGCATACTGAATGACGCTGACCTGGCATAAGAAATGGTGTTATAAAGCAGAAAGCTGTCAGTAACGACCACAAGATAATACCTGGCTTCATTTCTGCTTTCATTTCCTTTTTTGGCTCTTGAAACAGGATGTCACCTGTGTGTTTTTGGGTCCGATATCAAGTGCAGGTATTAATTTCATAAGGAAGGAGACCATTGGATCCCAAGGATAAATGCTGTTGGAGCCGTCCAAAACAATCACGATGTCCATAGGCCCGCCACATGCTAGAAATGTCATGAGAGTGAACATAATTATACATTTAAGCAGAAGTTATGAATAGAATTGATATTTTCTCCCTTTTCTGTTGTCCAGAAATATATTTTAACCATTTTGCAGTCTTGAAACCTGCCTAAGATAGGATGTATATCGCATTTACCTGTTAGTTGCCTTTTTCATTTGTTAAAATTAGATTATCATGTGGTAAAATGGCTGCAAGCAGTGACAACATTTAGGAATTAAAAGTAGCTGACCAAAGGCAGAGCACTGATGAGCCATGTTGTAAAAAATTATCTACACCCAGCAGACATATAATAACTAAAACTGGAAAGAATAATTCAAACTTGGGCAGGTCTAGCATTAGAAATGTTGCTGTTTGTAAGCCAACTCTAATGATGGTGGCATGATGGTGTGAACACATAATGACATAACATTGCAACAGACTGTGAGTCACTGTAATGGTTTTATACTACTCTAATATGAACTGAAGCCTGTCATGAAACATATCTTACCATATACAGCTCAAAATATCCGTAGTCATACTGTATTAAAAAAGACCTATCTTACACTGGACGGCAGGAGAGAAGGCAGGTTGAGGTTGAAAGAGGGGGCTCATTTTTGCACATATTCCTGGGTAGAAGTCCTGATCGCCACAGAGCTGTCCCCAAAGAGGACCGCACATCTGTATCAGATGAGACGAGACTTAATGTACAGTTTGTCACTGCCTTTAAAAGCTCCTAATAAAGTATTATGTCTGAGTTAAATAGTAAATAAAATTGTTGATAATAACTAATTATGAATTTGACTTAACTTATTAAACTGTTTGTAGTGTTAAAAAACAAAAGTGAAACCTACAACACAACTAGTTATGCAAAGGATTAGCACTACTTCCTCCTGCTGCAGTAGTTCATTTACCGTAGCTAAGCCGATGACACACTTTCTTCCACCTATATGTAAGATTTATATGTAAATTTCAAAGGAAAATATGGCTTCACCAGTTACTAAAAGTGTGCTCATTTTGTGATTACAATATTTTAGACAGGACTTTAAGGCTGTAATCCTAAACATGCATTTGTATGAATATGAATATTATATAACATTATGAATATTCCGTTAATACAAGTAACATAATAAATCACCAAAAATAAAGATGAGTTATAGATTTATGAGAAATGTGTACTATTTCAGGTTATAAAATAATGTAATCTGTATGTCTCTGAAATAACATGATTTCCTTTCTATCCTTAGAATGAATACCTATGCAACACGCAATCACACATACCATCAAACCTGCAGGCATCCTGGTAAGAGTCAAACCCAGGCACATGTTGTCATTGATGTTTTTAACATCTGGAATACTAACAGAATCTGTGGATGGTGGCAAAGAAAACAAATGCGTGCTTTTTGTGCATTCAAGTTTGGATATTAGTTAGTTGAATCTGAAACTTATACAATTATCCTAAGCTCAATGTATGAATGAAATAAATGTTTTGCTATACACTGCTATCATTTGTATGTACGATTTCATTTTAAAAACAGAAAAAAGCTAAATCTCTGGAGACCTCCCGGATGTTTTAAGACGACACATCTTTTCAGTTCTGTTTAGGGATTTTAATGTTGTTTGGCAGATAGGTCAAAGGTTAAAACAATAAAACACCAAACCTTACCTTGAAGATTGAGCTTGTCACAGCTGTTTCTGGACCCTGAGACTGGACACTTGTAAACATCCCCGTTCCTGTTTCGACTGAAACCACTCCATGGGGCACTAACGAGGAGCCTACAGAAAACAACAATATCCATCTCTACCCCACTCTCATAAACATGCAATAAGAGTAATCTCTGAATGAGTTTGTGTGCCGGACCAGCTTTACATACAGTAGTTAAATGAGACTCATCCAATTAGCTTGATGCTCTCTCTCTATATGTTAACTTGTTGTAATAAAAAAAAAAAAAAAAAGAATTCTACAACTTTATGTAAATGTTAAAATGATATAGGAACCAAACTTTACTTCAGTAATCTCTGGGTGAATTGTAATACACAAGCTATATAAAATATACATAAAGTCTGTAACAGTATACATTTGTGTGGTCTTGTTCTTTTGAGCAAGTGCCAACAAGACAAACGTTTTAAGAAACAGCAAACAAGATTCTACAAGTTCACACAGAAAATAAAACTTTTCCCAATTAAAAGAATTCAGATGCTTGAAGCTATTAAATCCAGACCCAGCAGTAATAAAAATACGTAAATACCAACACTGTTGTAAGACTTCAACCCAACTTCAAGACAGTGTAATTTCCCCCACAGTGTCAAACAAGGTATGAGAAGTGGGACACACCATTCTTCTTCATTAGTTAAGGCAGAGGACAAAGGATGAAACACAGTTGCTTCCTCTAGAAATGTGGAATAAACAGTCAGATCCCACTATCAGATATTGCTGCCTCCTGCTGTTACGCAAGCGGGACACTTCTCCAGACAAGACAGTGAGTTACTCTATGAGTAACTCTATCTTACTCTATGAGTAACTCACTCTCAACGCTACTGTGATGAAAAGTAAACAACATCCAGACATCACTGAGAAGCCTAGTTACTATGAAACTAATTGTTGGCTAAGAGGCTCTAAACAGATTGTAGCAGCTCAAAAAAAATAAAATGAGCACCAAGGTATTTTTGAGACTACAGTTTCTACAATTTCAACAATTCAACAATGTATATCATTATCAACTTGTCAGTAGAGCTAGACCCATAAAATTGGATTTTTTTAAACTAACCCTAACTCCTAAATATGGCCTAAAATGTAGTATTGGTTGTGCTAAACTTAACTGATTTAACAGACTAAATCTGTTTTCTGACAGTCTTGTAAATGACAGGGTTTGGAGGACTTAGAAAAAAAAACTTGTTCAAGTACAAAACTGGTAGACACAGCCATGCTAGCGGCTCTGTGAGGCTGGACTCAGGCACACTGGTGCTTTGACATAAAGTAAATGCTAACACTGGTATGCTAACATGTTCACAATTCAGTAAAAACTACAAATGTCAATCTTGTGGTGGTGCTAGAGGAAAAGTCAATGGATAATAAATCTGTTCCAGTCTGGACCAACATGGACTGAGCAACCAACTGACAGATCAACATTGCCATCCCCAGAACTAAAACAGGTGTACAACAGTGTTTAGCAGACACACAGCCTCTTGAACCTTTCAATGCATCAAGCAAAAACCCATGACATTTTCATTCCCTTCAGGAAAAACACAAAAAGATACAGCTGAACTGAAGTGAGATGTGACTGTGACTAGGTCACAATTTAGAAAGAGAATGAAACCTGAGCTCTATGTTGGAAACAGCATGGGCTGCTAGTGGTGGTATTGTAACAGTAAGGACAGTTGTTTACATGTCACAGAATACCTAGACACTACTGATAATCAGGTTCATCTCTTTACAGTAACAGGCCTTCATTTGCAATATGGATACTTCTACCAGGAAAATCTTCCCTGACGTGAAACAAATGCACATATCAGTTCAAAAATTCAGAAATAGGACAGTTGGTGTAGACTACACAGCTTCTCAGCACTTCATGTATTAACTGTTTGAAACTCAGTCAGTATGGACCTAGATCGAACATGTCAGGCATCTCATTGAAACTGGAATTCAGCCTGTTCTAAGGAAGTGTATCCAAAAGTGTCCCACTGAATGTGAATCTGCAGCTTATTTCCTCTAGAGTAAACTGCTCTCTACATCATATTCATATACCCTGGGGTTGTCATGTCATTATCTTCCTCACATTTATCGTTATTTCAAAGCGGTGGCAAAGAAACATCAACTAAATAAATGACACCACTTGAATGCTACAGCATCTGAACGGACAGGAGACAGTTTGTGATGGAAACATGATACAAACAATGTAGGACTCTAAGACAATGAAAGACTTAAATCAATACCATTTGCCTTCATGGTTTGTTGCTTGTTGGACTGTGTAGCCAAACTCTTCCGCAGCTGGTCCCTTGAAAATCTTGGCGCCTGCAGTGCCGACGTTGAAGGCCTGTGAGTTCCATATTCTGTCAGCTGGCGAAGGAGAAAGATGAAGTTGAATGACAGTGACACTGATTAACATCATATAAATCTCTTTACTGATAACAATCAAAACTCAAACAGTTGTACCTACTAAAACTATTGTAAACACTTCCAATTATATCAACTTTGTTTTGCTTTTTTAAAATTTGTGCAAGAAAAATTATTATCCTGACTCTGCTTGTTTATGGGAGAGAGGTTCAATGTCTTATCTCCAGCAACAATTAAAGCCATACTGACTTCCTCCTTTGAGTCATGTGGGTGGTTTTTGTTGCTGAATCATGTACGTTTTAAAAAATACATCAACTTGACTCATGAAGTTAATGCAACTCACTAAAAAGCTATACAACACATGAAGGTCATTCCATTCACAAAGTGTTGTTGTTAATAGTCATTGCTCATCCTGAAACACTGTGTTTATCCACAATCCACCCTCAAACACTCCTTTTGAATCCCCTCAGGACATGGAATTTGCTCGTCTTCCTGCGAAATCAGAGCCACAAGCCCATACAGGCCGAGCTCATGCAGTTATCAGCCTGCCTTCCTCTATCAGCCGGCAGAGGAATGTGGATGGGTACTTGATTCAACAGACATCCCCTTGCCCAGCCTCCTGCTGCCACGCCTGTTTACCTGGAGAACAAAGTAGCACTTTTCCTCCTCTTGGGCTCAGCAAACCTCAGAACATATTAACATTTCCTTTCATGTCATAAAATAGGGTCAATGTTCATTTATGCACCTACTTTAGGAGAATAATAAAAACAGTGTCTGGCTGGATGCTGTTTAAAAACTTCCACAGGTTACAGAGCAGTAATCTCTGATAAAAGGTAAAACAATCTATCTTGTCCTATTTAATTCATGTGAGCTGACTTTGGCTCATGCATCGTTGGCAGAGGGAGAAACGCTGCAAGGTGATAAGAAATCTATTTCAAAACAAAAGCACTTCCTGGCAGATTCATTAAGTAGGCTTAATTAATGAATCTGCACACTCTTTCTGCTGCTCTTCGGGCGTGTTTTAGGTGTAAGAAAACATTTAACAATAACATTAAAAGCTATAACGAACGACTTATAAACCTTACCGACTCCACTTTTATGAAAACAATATAAAACTCTCGCTGTTTGTAGCGAAAAGATATATCGTTTTACTCTGTGCGTGAGAAAATGGTAACAAAATAACACGTTCAAAGTCCAAATAACATGTTCAATACTTACTAATGACTACTAGAGTGAAGAATAAATGCACCCAGAAGAACTCCATCGTTGTCTTTATTCCATTTGAATGAGGTGATTAAATGAAGCCGCCGCACTTGTTAAAGATGTGGCTGCGCAGCGTGGAGACTCAGCGGTGACGCAGCGGACACGCATTCTAAATAAGGACTTGGGCTCTGCCTCTAATGCCGATCCAGTATTGACCCAAGTATTGTCTTAGGGTGTGAGGTGAAGTGTGTAATAATGTCTCACTGGTAACGGTAATCGGGACACATCCTGTAGCTTGAAATCCAGTTGGGATCAGAACTGAAACAGAGCCTCAGACAGATGAATGTCATCACAAGTTTAAAACCCAAATCATTTAACTCTAATCTAAATTTAAATTGCAAAGCAAAAAATTAGAAGTCCACACCCAGCAGGCTAAATTTAATTTAATTTCAATCTATTTTAATCGTCATTCCAAAGCCACATCACGAGTGGACAAATACCACTTAAATCAACAGATATCAAATACAAAATACATATCATCAAGAAACATTCAACAAGTCAAGACTAGTTGTCTTATCTCTAATCATCCTGAACCCTATAGACTACTTTCTGTATTTACAACCCATTGTAGAGCAGAGACTTATGGTTGACACAAGAACAGTAAGACATTTAGAATATGAAGAACCTATAAAGAATAGAAAGTCTATTATGAGAGAAGAATGACCAAAGCCTTTTTCCTTCAATGGAAAACAATGATGTAAGACCTTTCATATGTGCTCAAAAAGAGTGTAAAGGAAATGGGTAGGATGGTGAAAGAGTTGAAGTACATTTCATTATCAATGAGTGCCTTTCGGAAAGAATAGCTGGTGTTTGTTGCTTAACACTCAGACAGATTATTACATCATCTGATGTCATATTACGTGGTTAGCAATTATTATTACAAGGTACTCCACTGATTCTACACATAAACTTTAGTCATTGGAGGTAGGACTCATCCTGTGAAAACTGTTGTATGATGGTCTCTGTGGCTTTGGAGGAAGTCTAAAAAAACCCAACCCTGATGATGACATCATCATCTCAGCTACAACTTTTTAACAGAAAGCCTGCATTGTGAACTGGGGTTGTGGAATTTGAAAGATGTGGGCACTTAGCGGGCAGGACCAGTCAAACTAAAATATGCTAAATTGGTTGCATCAGGGGAAATATAGGATCCAGCACTTTTTGAGCTTGACACATAAAAGGGAGTAACATTCTGGTTATCTCGGCCTCAGCTGCTTTTTAAAATGTAACCTTCACTTACTTTACAGAGAGTCAAGCAGTCTTGCAGGAATGCTATGGTCACACCAGGAAGCTGCCCACTACAGCCTGATCTGTTGGCCACTAAGCTCGACTGGAGGAGTTGGGAGTCAAAAAACTCTTTAAATCCCCTAATTAACCTTTTTTACCATCATGCAACACTTATTTTACAGGAGAAACACTGGTGGTTATAATTATGCAATGTATTCATTCAACACAGTGTGGTATTGCTTTGAAAGGTCACTGTAACAGTTCTACCAATCACAGTCTTATTACCTCCCTTTGACTTGGACACAGCTAGTTGAAAAAGTGATGACAGTCGGAGCAAAGAAGCACAGCAACAGTTTTTGGTGTTAAATCTGAATTTGACTGAACTCACATCATTTAGGGAGTCAAAGGCAACTTACAGACTTCATTACTTTTGTCTAATTAGATTGAAATTATTACATACAGTAGGCTAACAGTGTTACCATACCCTCTTTCTTTTGCCTAGACGTGTTTTGGTTCTTCTGTGTTGCCGTCCTTGCTTAGACCAATGAAATTACTGACTAATAACAAAGTTCAATATCATTAGCTATCTCAACCCTTCGGTCAAATCTTAAATCACAGTTATAAACTTAGGCGTATCCTATAAGTTGTCAAACTTTAGGCTTTCATATCATCAACCACAAAAATGTGTTAAAGGCTCTAACTCTGGTCTTCAAAATTAGCCTGCAAACTTTTTTATTTCACACAAGCACCGCAGGAAGTTAGAAGGCAAATTACATTGGATAAAAATACAAAAAAATACAGTTTTCCATTCCTAATGCAATGCATCAGACTTCAGTATCCAGATACAGTACACTGTAGTCTTTGGGGAGGCAACGACTCTATGATTCAGTTAAGTCAATTCAACAGGTTCTTGTTGCCTGGAAGACACAATAAACAAATTATTCAGCAGCTGAATCCCAACACACATCCTGTTTGTTACAGTCATGATTCGTGTGTAAGTCATCTAGTGAGCAGGAGCACCTTGAGAATTGAAAATGACCCAGTTCAAGCATTTCTGTGGTAGTGATACGTCATGGTTTCTGGAAAGGCTAATCTTCCTTTCTGATTTTTTTGTTGCCAAGACTTTGACAAACTGAACCATTAACTTTTCGCTGAAGTGAAAAAAGTTGTAATTTTACACAAAGCAAACTACATCTGTTATATCCCTCTCCCTTTAACAGGTTACTGCATTCCTTCATTGGCATACACTATTTCAGACAACATTGCAGAGTTTTAGGCAGCTTACTCTGTTAAATTATGCTGAAGAATTAAAGGAAGGAGCTTTAAACAGCAATAGGGTCTAGTTTTTTAAAGATTATATTTTGGGCTTTTCCACCTTTATTTGATAGGGCAGCTAGTTGAAAAGGGGGGGGGGGGGAGACATGCAGGAAATCCTGGTCAGACTCAAACCCCAGACCTCTGCATCGAGGCATACACCTCTCAGTATGTGTGAGCCTGCTCCACCACTGATCCAACCTGGCCACAATGGTCTATTTTAATAATAATAATAATAATAATTTATACTTTATTAATCCCTCAAGGAGAAATTACAATTATTTTCCTGTCAAGGCCCTGTCATAATGAAGCAGTGTGGGCATGTCACTTGGAATGTCATTAAAAATCCCCACTGAGGAAGACAATGAATCATTTGAAGTTGGCCTGGATGTCTGGAAACAATTTTAAATCACAGGATGTAATCACTGTAACATGTTATAAAAAGAAAGTATTTTCCCAGTTGCTTTTGTTAGCATCTTGCTATCCAAGTAGTTTTGGTTTTACTGTATTTCTTCCACCACTCTAATACAATAGAGGTGAGGTCCATCTCAGGCAACTAGCTCTCAGACAAATGCTCCCAGGAATAAAAGCATTCCTGTTTTAAAACTACATTATGTGACATACAGTATGAGAGAGAAATGATTACAAATAGAGAAGCACACAGAGATAGAGGTATGGGTGAGTTGACTGTCATACAAAGCTAATCCCTCTTTCACACCCATCTGCTGACCAATGGGAATTTAAGGCCCAGGTTTTCCCTGTTTCTATTGTGAGCCAGACAGTCACATCCAGCGGGCTCAGAGGGGCTCACAAGTCAATGACCGCACACAGACACAGTGGTAATGTGACTTGTGGGTGAAGCTACTGTCCTTTCACATAACCAAAAAATTATTCTTTTTTTGTTTAGATTTATACAGGTGCATTTTCAACAATCCTCAAGAGAAGCAAAAAAGTGATGAATGCAGTTCATCTGAGCAAGATGATGCATTATTTTATGGCAAGTCATGAGTTGGCAACTAGTGTTTTGCAGATTAAGATATCAGCTGTGTGCAATGTGCTTCCTTAACAGCCTAATGGATGACACACACTCACACACATTCAAAATGCAGATAATGAAACGAGCAGATACAGTATAAACTATTTACGGTAAAACAGCGAGCAATGATCAGTCTTTGGTCGATTTAAACGGCATTTTGCCAATAAACTGAAGATAGACTTGTGGGAGAGTGTTTCAATTCGAACAAAAAAAGGTCTACAGTAGTAACAATTGGCAGATGCTAACAATTAACATAAAGTCGCTGCGAGGCATCATTGATACAGTACAAAAACAGTACAGTGAAAAATAAAATGCTTTAAAAACAAAATTTTCCATTTAAAATATGGTGGGACAACCACATTAAAGTATACTACCTAGCTTCAAGTGGTGTCCCATGACTGATTTTTGATTTTGACACCCGGTGTGAGAGGGAGTGACATGCAACAAACACCCCAAGCAACGCTGAGACCAGAATTGTTGTGGTTATATGGCATGCATCATCTTACACCGCTGTGTCACCAGGATGCCTCAGTATACTGTACCCCTGACAGACATGAAAGAAACAGAATGTATCACAGTGAAAAATGCAATATTCTTAGATGCAATCCAATATGTAAGTCTTACAATTTCAACATACATGCATGCTTGGTGCTGGGAGTTACAAAGTAAAGAATTACTTTATTGTAGCAAGGAAAATAGCTGTGGTGTGTCATTGAGGGTAAGGCAATGTCATGGTATGTCTGTTTGTCATTTTCTTCTGAGCTTAGGCCACCACTAAGAATATTTTAGACCAATATGAACACACATTTCTGACATGGCAACTAAGATCTTTTCTTTGTACGATAAAGGTGCCTGTATGAGCCAAGGGAAGGGCAGAAGCTTGCATAATTTGAACAACGGTGTGATGACTAGAAAATGTGGTGGTAATAAAAACTCAAACAGATAGAATACGATGTGATATTTTACGAAAATAGTTCACTGAAACGTGTTTCTGAAAACATTTTAAGCGAGACATAGGCCATGCAGTTGCTGAATCTGTCAAAGGTTAGTTTGAAAAATGTTTGTCTACTTCTCCTGGATAGTCGAGTCACATTCAACCGATTCACTTGCAAAAAGATGGGCATCGACCAGCTTTCTGACGCGCAGCATTTTTTCAAAAGCAGCACTGCCTTCCCGGAATGCTTTGCGTGCACGTTGAAGTCGCTGGACGTCACCCATAGGAATACAGTGGAGCGTGAAGCGCGGCGTAACAGAAGAATCACACGGACAAATGGATCACTACTGTTAGATTCCCAGTTACCACCGTCATCTTATTCTGTAACTTCGTCCTTTTTTTTATCCCTTTGGTAAAATGGGTCTTTGCAAGCCTTTAGGCATTTTAACCCTAAATATTAAACTGTGGATACAGATTGTGTAAAATAAAATAGCGTGTGTAATCATGAAAATTAATGTATTCAGTAATGAAAAAATGACTGTACTGTATTTACATAAGCAATTTATATTTACACATACTCCTCACAATCAATTATGAACAACTTAATACACAAAATTACAAACTTCCATACATGTAAATCAAAACACTAAAGGAATTTATTGCAGTTTTGGATGAAATTATTAGAGTGGGATGGTGTTTTTTTGTGTCTCCAAACCCTGAATGTCTAGGTGAATCAAGTGGTAAGCTATGACTAATTCACACCTCAAATATAAAGGAACTAACTTCATGTCAATCATGTACCATCAATAAGTATCAGCATTCCAATTGTTGTTGTTCCTGATGAACCAGATTTGCATAATGCACAAAACAATAGCTCACGGGCCATTTGCCCTCTGAAACCAGTAAATTAAAGTGCCCATATTATGAAAAAATCTCTTTCTAGGATTTGGGGTGTTATTTTGTGTCTCTGGTGTTTCCACATGCATAAAAACTTGGAAAAAAAAACTATCCATGCTGCTTTAAGTGAGATACAAGTTTCTGAATGTCCTCTGCCTTCAGTCTCTGGGTGAGCTGTTCAAAATGTGCACGGCTTTCTACGTCACTAGCTGAGACGAGGTGGCTAACCGTAGCACATGCTAGTGCTACTCATTCTCAATGGCAAAACACTGTTACAACAACACACACTAGTTCACCATAATCAACAAAAGAAAGAACTACTTACATGTCCCTGTTCTGCAGGTATTCCACAAGTGTGCCCTTGTTTAGAAGAAGTCTCCAGCTAATACTGCCTTGGACTGACCAAAGTTGGAGAAATTTATCTAGCTGATGTGATCTTACCTAGTTACTGCGCATGTGCGACTCCCAACATAGATAGTATAGAAGTGAGATGGCTCAGTCTGTAGCTAAAACAGAGACCTAAACACACAGGGTGAAAACATGATCTACAGCAATGTGCGGTACAACAAAAATATGTTTTTTTTTTTTTAAATTAAACCATGTAAACCTATTCTGGTACAACCTTAGAATACAATTATAAACATGAAAATGAGCATAATATGGGCGCTTTAAATCACCCTTCTCATTCCTCTGCTAGTCAACTGTAAATCAGCAGCACGCCAGGGTATCTGCAAAAATCTCCCACAGAACTGGAAATTCTGTCACCTGACCGACAGATACGGTAATGACACAGAATACATTTCTGAAGCAATGCTTTGCTGTCCTGATAGCAATGACTTAAACAATCAGATGCAATTTGACTATGAGGTGAGGTGATATTCATAAATCCCATCTGGGAAGTGTTGCACAAACACAAAGTCACCAAATGATGACAGAGTTGGTTCAGACTGACCTGTTTGTAGTTGGGAAATATTGCTGTAATCATTACACAGGAGAGAGAAGTAGATTAGGAGAAGTTATTATCAGAAGATCTAAAACTATTTAGTGATTAGCTTCTTGCAGTTTGTATTGCAATCAGATTATTTTTCTCCAAATAATATTTGTCCTAAATTAAGTGTGCACGTTTTTCAGATTAAGATATCAGCTGTGTGCAATATGCTTCCTCAACAGCCTTATGGATGGCACACACTCACACACATTCAAAATGCACTCTCATGCAAATTAATTATATTATTTCTGTTTTCCCTGATAATGAAACAACCAGATACAGTTTAAACTATTTACGGTAAAACAGCGCGCAATGATCAGTCCTTGGTCGATTTAAATGCCACAACGGCTTGTTGCTAAAAAAAAATTGAAGACAGACTTGTGGGAGAGTGTTTCAATTCAAACAAAAAAAGGTCTACAGTAGTAACAATTGGCAGATGCTAACAATTAACATAAAGTCACTGCAAGGGATCGTTGTACAGTGAAAAAATGCTTTAAAAACAAAATCTTCTATTTAAAATATGGTGGGACAACCACATTAAAGTATACTACCTAGCTTCAAGTGGTGTCCCATGAGTGATTTTCGTTTTTGACACCCGGTGTGAGAGGGAGTGACATGCAACAAATACCCCAAGCAACGCTGAGACCAGAATTGTTGTGGTTATATGGCATGCATCATCTTACACCGCTGTGTCACCAGGATGCCTCAGTATACTGTACCCCTGACAGACATGAAAGAAACAGAATGTATCACAGTGAAAAATGCAATATTCTTAGATGCAATCCAATATGTAAGTCTTACAATTTCAACATACATGCATGCTTGGTGCTGGGAGTTACAAAGTAAAGAACTACTTTATTGTAGCAAGGAAAATAGCTGTGGTGTGTCATTGAGGGTAAGGCAATGTCATGGTATGTCTGTTTGTCATTTTCTTCTGAGCTTAGGCCACCACTAAGAATATTTTAGACCAATATGAACAAATACAACCAATGTTTAAGGCTTATCTTTTCTTTATATGACAAAGGTGCCTGTATGAGCCAAGGGAAGGGCAGAAGCTTGCATAATTTGAACAATATTAATGGTTTGATGATTAGAAGATGTGGTGGTAATAAAAAGGCTTGAGACTAGGAGGTTGTAAAATCTTTAATGTTTAAATCTCATGTGCTTCCTGGAACTGACCTACATGATGGGAATGTCTCAGTGTAATGGAGTGTGTGAAGTATGGTGTACATGGTGTTGCTTCAAGTGTTAATGGCAAGACTTTATTTACAGTAACTTAAACCAGCGTTGTCAAAATAAGTTCATCCTTTATTCAATTAGTATTACTAATAATACCGAAAAATGCTCAATTTAAAGTATTTTTACTTCAGAATTTTACTTGGTACTATAAGTCCTGAGTTAAATAACTGATGCCGTTTCTTGACAAAGAATAGTGTATATTATTTATGTTAATCAACTTGGTCACCAGGTGGTGCAAATGTGCACAGACAGATTTTAACATGATCTTCGTAACTGGTGTTCATTTGTCGGAATTTGTATTAGATTCCCAGTTACCATCGTCACCTTATTCTGTATCTTGATCCTTTTTTAAACCTTTGGTAAAATGGGTCTTTGCAAGCCTAAAGCACTTTAACCCTGAATATCAAAATTTAATGTAAACACTGGCAATGGTCACCCACTATGCAGTGGAAATGCTGCAAAAATGGATACAGTTAAGTGTAAAACCAAAATAGCATCTGTAATCAAGAAAATAATGTATTATGTAATAAAAAAATAACTGTACTGTATGTACATAAGCAATTTATATTTACACATACTCCTCACAATCAATTATGAACAACTTAATACACAAAATTACAAACTATGAGGTGAGGTGATACATTAAAATCAAGACAACGCTAAAGCAATTTATTGCAGTTTTGGATGAAATTATTAGAGTTGGCTGGTGTTTTTTTGTGTCTCCAAACCCCTGAATGTCTAGGTGAAACAAGTGGTGAGCTAATTCACTCCTCAAACATAAAGCAACTAACTTGTAAGCAATTGTCATTCACATATCATCAATAACTATCAATATTCCAATTGTTGTTGTTCCTGATGAACCAGATTTACATAATTTACAAAACAATAGCTCACAGGGCCATTTGCCAGTCTGAAACCAGTGAACTAAATCAGCCTTCTCACTAATCAACTGTAAATCAGCAGCACGCCAGGGTATCTCTGCACAAATCTCCCACAGAACTGGAAATTCTGTCACCTGACCGACAGATACGGTAATGACACACACTTTGCTATCCTGATAGGAATCAGATGTAATTTGAATATGAGGTGAGGTGATATTCATAAGTCTCATCTGGGAAGTGTTGCACAAACACAAAATCACCAGATGATGGCAGAGTTGGTTCAGACTGACCTGTTTGTATTTGTGAAATATTTCTGTAATCATTACACAGGAGAGGAGATCTAAAACAATTTACTGATTACCTTCTTGCAGCTTGTATTGCAATCATTCTATATTATATATATATATATATATATATATATATATATTTTTTTTAGTCCTAAATTAAGTGTGCCCTTTCTTGCAAGAAACCAGGGACTTATTTTTCAGAAATATAGTATTTGTCACTTTATTTTTTATTTAGTATGGAGTGATGGAATCTTAGACTAGAGGGACAATTTATAGATAAAATCAATACAGGAGGGTATTGGCGCGAACAGTAAATTAGAGTCAGTAATTTTTCTTTGAAACGCCACTAAACGTATCTGACAAAAATAAATAAATCACTTGACAATTAAATCTGTGGAGCCAAACATTGATGTGGGCCTACCAAATATATGATGTGTATCTGCGTATATCTCCATCAACTTCAAAAAGGCCCAAAAACAAATCAAGCAAATAAAATCTCACATTATAAAGAGTTTATTGCAGGCAAAGAATACCATAAATAATATTTACAAACTACAGAACAACATTCCTTTGTATGGGCTCCATGGATGGCTGGTAAACAGTCTTTCAGTCTTGGGATAACAATTCTTCCTTTTTATGTCACTCTGACGCTGATTCTCAAAATGTTTAATATTTTACTTAGTATTTTTTTTAAATGTCTTTAGCCCCAAAAGAAGTTTATCTATACTCACTTCTCACTTTGTGAATTTAAAAAAGTTTTTTTAGAGCTATAATGCATTTTAAAAGTGCACAACTTTTTGGCCTATAGGTAATGCAGGGGCAATTAATTAGTATTTAACAAATTATGCACACCTCTTATGAAACATATCTGCCTTTCAGAAAAGAACTCCAAAAAAATCCACAGCAAACTATTTCCCACTTGGCATTTTAGTTTAGGCATTTAGGAAATACGTTCATGAAATTCTCTGAAACAACAAAGAAAGAACTTTCATGTCCAAAAACCCCGCAATACCTCAATATTTCGAACAATTAACCCTGGTGATTCTCCCCATTTCCTAATCAACAATGAAGGAAAAAAGTGTCAGAAGTGCAACTATTAACAGCTCTTATTTTAAAATGCTTGTTTGCAGTAAAATGAAAGTTTGAACCTATCTGATTCTAGTTTCCTTTCCTTTTCAACATTCCAGAAAGTTGAGCAGGAACAGTACAGTATGTGCCTGTTGAGTCTTACAGATTCTCACTCTTATGTCACTGTTGTCGTTTCTTCTCTGCTTCTAAACAAAAATTCTCAAAAGCTTCTTCTATCTCAGGCTCCATCTCATCTTCAGAGTCGTATCTGTGAACACAATAAAACAGTGATTTTTTCTTTTCTTTTAGATCTTCCAGACAAATTTGCTCCTGAATGTATAATGGTGTATGTAACTAATACTACATTACCAACAATTTGTGTAAGAAACTGCCATATACACGACACAAAAACACAAGCTTACAGCCAAACCCTATACAGTTCTGAGAGAGAGGATATGAGCAAGCTAAGCCCTCTTTCATACCTAACTGCTGACTAAACTGAATCTAAGGCAATGGTTAACCCAGTTGCATTATGGTCCAGTCAAACACATTCACCAAGCTCAGGGGCCCACAGGTCAGTCGTGGTCATATGACCTGTGTAAAGCCACTATGTAGCCACATAAGTGAAGATGTGCCAGCAGCAGGTTGCTATTGTTGAACTTGTAGAGATTTGGGTCTAAATAGAACTATAAGCTAGTGTTGAATAACCCAGATAACTACTATAGCATCAGTTACCAGAAAATCGGATTTAAAAAATGCAATGCAATAATCCCAACTCATTACTTTGATGACATCCACGTTATTTGTACTTTAGATGCTTGTTTGCTACACAACCAATAAATAAATAAATAAATAATGAAAGCACGTCAGTAACTTGTTTGTTCACTAAATATAAAGTTGTCACAATACCAGAATTTTCAACTTAGATACAATTCTAGTTACTCAATGCTTCTTTCGATACCAAGGCAAAAAAAGCTTTTGATAGTATCAAATGTAACTAGTAGAATTAGTAGATCGTAAAGTTTAAAACACGTGGAATTGAAGTATCAATTGTTTTGACAACTTTAAAAGGTTCAGTGTGTAGGATTGAGTGCCATTTAGTGGTGGGGTTGCAGATTGCAACCAACTGAAACTTCTTTTTTGTGCCAGCGTGTGGGAGAACTACTGTCCAGTGGCTGACGCGAAAAGCCTGACCTGGAACCAGTGTTCGGTTTGTCTGTTTTGGGCTACTGAAGAAACATGGCGGTGCAACATGGCGGACTCTGTGGAGGAAGACGACCCGCTCCATATTAGAGTTACAGTGGTGTGAAAAAGTGTTTGCCCCCTTCCTCATTTCCTGTTCCTTTGCATGTTTGTCACACTTAAGTGTTTCGGAACATCAAACCAATTTAAACAATAGTCAGTTCAATTTCTCTAGCCACACCCAGGCCTGATTATTGCCACACCTGTTCACAATCAAGGCATCACTTAAATAGGAGCTGCTTGACACAGTAAGGTCCACCAGAAGATCCTTAAAAGCTACACATCATGCCGAGACCCAAAGAAATTCAGGAACAATTGAGAAAGAAAGTAATTGAGATCTATCAGTCTGGAAAGGGTTATAAAGCCATTTCCAAAGCTTTGGGAATCCAGCGAACCACAGTGAGAGCCATTATCCACAAATGGCGAAGACATGGAACAGTGGTGAACCTTCCCAGGAGTGGCCGGCCGCCCAAAATTACCCCAAGAGCGCAGCGACGACTCATCCAAGAGGTCACAAAGACCCCACAACAACGTCCAAAGAACTGCAGGCCTCACTTGCCTCAGTTAAGGTCAGCGTTCATGCCTCCACCATCAGGAAAAGACTGGGCAAAAATGGCCTGCATGGCAGAGTTCCAAGGAGAAAACCACTGCTGAGCAAAAAGAACATCAAAGCTCGTCTCAATTTCTCCACAACACATCTTGATGATCCCCAAGACTTTTGGGACAACATTCTGTGGACCGATGAGACAAAAGTGGAACTCTTTGGAAGGTGTGTGTCCAAGTATATCTGGCGTAGAAGGAACACTGCATTTCATAAAAAGAACATTATACCAACAGTAAAATATGGTGGTGGTAGTGTGATGGTCTGGGGCTGTTTTGCTGCTTCAGGACCTGGAAGACTTGCCGTGATAAAAGGAACTATGAATTCTGCTGTCTACCAAGAGATCCTGAAGGAGAATGTCCGACCATCTGTTCGTGTACTCAAGCTGAAACGAACTTGGGTTCTGCAGCAGGACAATGATCCTAAACACACCAGCAAGTCCACCACCGAATGGCTGAAGAAAAACAAAATGAAGACTTTGGAGAGGCCTAGCCAAAGTCTTGACCTGAATCCTATTGACATGTTGTGGTATGACATTAAAAAGGCCGTTCATGCTCGAAAACCCTCTAATGTAACTGAATTAGGACAATTCTGCAAAGATGAGTGGGCCAAAATTCCTCCAGGACGCTGTAAAAGCCTCATTGCACATTATCGCAAACGCTTGGTTGCAGTTGTTGCTGCTAAGGGTGGCCCAACCAGTTATTAGGTTTAGGGGGCAATCACTTTTTCACACAGGGCCATGGTGGTTTGGATTTTTTTTCACCTTTAATAATAAACACCTTCATTTACAAATTGCATTTTGTGTTTACTTGTGTTGTCCTTGAATATTGTTTAAATTGGTTTGATGTTCCGAAACACTTAAGTGTGACAAACATGCAAAGGAACAGGAAATGAGGAAGGGGGCAAACACTTTTTCACACCACTGTAGGTGGTATCCAAATGTTGATACCGTGAAACCTCCTCCCTATTTTACCACGGTATAAGTCATTACCGTGAATTAAAAATTATGACGTAAGGCTCAGACGGCGTCACCAAACTGTTGGCTTGTGCCTACACCCTTCAGGAACTGAATATCAAACACTAATATTGAAACATCTCTCCTTCTCATTAGGTCGGAATCCAAAATGCTGCCAAACTGCAGAAGTCGTGTTCTTCTTTGAGACCTGATCACTCAGTGCATGCCCCTTGTCTCTTATATAAGTGCAATGCATTATTTTTAATGACGGTATTGAAACTGACATTATTATCGGTCAACGCTACTCCATATGTAGATAAAAACATTCTAAGGTAACGGAAACACTATTCTTATTTAGTGGGTCATTATGAACTAATGAACATAGCTATTAATATTATATTCCATTTCTGCCAATAGATTGCCCTAAATCCTACACACTAGTCATTGTATGCAGCACGTGGAGATAGTGAATTGGTTGATCTTAACTAATGTTATGAATTAGGTAGGACAGCATTATACAATCCTTCCTAAAGTGGTGTAAATGCATGTATTCAATCACTTTGTTTCAATTTACACAACACAATTGACTTCCTTTTTGAATCACATAATTATGTGTGGACAATACCTTCCACTATACAACCAATCTAAAAAAAACATCACAAAGCTGTGACTGGCATTGATTTAATGCATTCTGATCATGGCTTAAGATGTGATAGTTATTTATTTGAATGGTACATTTAGAGAAAGGTGTGCATGACCCATCTATGTTTTTTCATCCCTATGATGTGTACTTACATTTCATTTCCATTTTCTCCATCAAGATCATGGAAATAGTCCTGCCTGTCCAGAATCTCTTGGTATTTCTCAGCATATTCTGTAAAAGCAGAGGTTAAGACACATGAGAGGCAGCAACACGTTTAAATTTTTTTTCTATTTAAATTAGTGAGGACTGCTTCTTTGTACCGTTTAAAAGGACTTATTCAATGACTAGGATGAGGAGAGTAACCAGAATGAATTAAGCCAAGATACATATTTATTACAACTATTTGTATCTAAAATAAGATATCAGAAACTTGAGCGTGTAAATTAAAAATTGAAGAAATGTGGACTTTTTCTTCTTCTAGACTTTTCATTTGTGTGCATAAACTACTTAGAAACCACTTAATATTATTATTGTGGGTTTTTATATCTCCATAACCAACAAGATCTTACATGTCCACTGTGCCTGTGATTGACTGAACACAAATGAAAACCTGGTAGACAGCAAACCTGTGTTGCCCGCTCCTGAGCTATCATCTAAACATGTGTGCATAGTCTTACCTGGGTCTGCTGCTGTAAAAGGAGTACCATCTTCTGTGTAGAATGTAGGTTCATTCTGAGAGGAGACAAAAAAATCCATGAAAAACAGAAATGCAGAGAAAGAAATGCAGAATTAAAAAGAAAAGAAAAATGGGGAGTATAGTAGAGTGGACACTCACCATGAAGTAGTTAGGGTCATTGTCTGGGGTGGCATTGCTGGCTGCTGCAGCAGCACGGACTCGGCCCCAATCACTAGATCTCAACTCCACTAGTTTTAGAAGCATCTGTCTGACATCCCTGAGGACAGACATGCTCATATCAGAAGGTTTTACACAGCATCTATGAGGGTTTCATTCTGAAATGTTTCGTTTTTTGGCACTTCAGCCTTTTTGCCAGTTTATGGCTGACTTCTGAATGACTCAACCTGTTCCCAGTGCCGTGTGTGTGTGTGTGTGTGTGTGTGTGTGTGTGTGTGTGTTAAAAAGCTAAACCTCTTTGGTACACGTTGGTTTCTCTGGTTGTACTCTGAAACTTAATAAAAACATGATATACTTGGTGATTTTTCTGTGAAAGAATATCTATTCTTCTAAAAGCATTTGATTATGGATGAATGTCTTCAACACTGCCGCCTGGGACACACATAATCATTGGGTGCAACTATGTTGGCAGACACCTCAGCGAATATCTCTGCAAGTTTGGAGCATCTCAGATGTCTACGCATAGTCAAGCTTTTTATATCTACAGTTATCTTAAGCCTAAGCGTTGAGTAGCAGCTGCGCACAAAGACCACATTGATCTACACACCTGCTGCAGGTGGCATCCAGTAGAATAGTTTCTATTCTTTGGATCAATTCCTCCATGTGTGGTTTTCCAGTCTCTTTCCACGTGTCATCAAGGACAGAGCCTGTCAGCTGTAAATTTAAAACACATTGTTAATACCGCCCCACACAGTAGAACTACATGGAAAGTGTTTGATACAAATCTGTAAACATATCTCATTGAGATTTGAAACCTTAAGCAGTTTGACAGCGCAGATGAGATTTGCATCATCAGGCTTGGAGAACAGACTGATTAACAGGTCTTTCAGCGCAGTGAGGAGGATATCTGCTCGATTTGGAGGTCCTTTTGCTCTCTTTATCTAAACAAACAAAAAGAAGATTGGCACAAATAACGCATGACTGAAGCAATGAGAAGATTGAAGGCATGCTACATAGTATTCTGGTGTTGGTAGCTTATGAACCTTGTAACTTGCAAAGTTGGCCTTTTGCCTAAGATCTACAACATATATAAAGTTGACCACAATACAACGGAATGTGCCAGCAGCAGCAGCAGCAGACATCCTAAATGTCTGGCAGCAATTTAAACAGGGTATAAGTGACAAGTTGATACAAATAAGCATAAATAAGTGTATTTTGCTTGTTTTTTTTTTTTTTTTATATGAATGGACTGCTTTGACAAATTAGCAAGTACACTTAGCAAGTCCAGCAAAGTGTTCCACAGTGCCACTGGGGCAGCACGTGGGCCCCCCGACAAGCTGACAACCTGCAGTATAAGCATTGCTTGCGAGGCTAAATTCAGTGTAAGGTATTGTCCAAATAAAGACACAATCATGTGATTCAAAAAGGAAGTCAATATAGTGCAAATTATAGTGTAAATTGAAACAAAGTGATTAAATACATGCATTACATGATAAATTACGTGTTAATATACCGCTGCCTTACCTCCAGGCTAAGATAGAGTTCTCCAAGAAAAAGCACAAAAGAGTGGAATTTCTTCTGAGTCTCCGGGTCTCCTCGAACCGCTACATCCCTCTGTTCATACTCTTTTCGACATCTACGGAAGAAATTGTTTTTCCTTTTTAATGTTAATTTAACTAAACAATGACAGTTTACGCTGCTTTGACCCTTTTTCATCAATCCAATTATCAAGACATTGTATTGAATGAAAGGGTTTTTTAGTCTACTACCCCCAATATGAACCCACAGTAAATATAGTAAAAGCAGAAATAAATCACCTTTGCAGGAGCAGCTGACGGTAGTTGCCACTTGGTGGACTGACAATGAGGTGATGGGACAGGTAGTTACAAAGCCTGGCACCCGTAAGAGAAGTTTGGAATGGCAGTAGACTGCAATGAAAAGAAAACTTGATACTCAGTAAGGTACCTAATACAATTTTTGTTTTGTCAGAAACATGCATTTATATTAGTGCTGTCAAATAATTCAAATATTTAATCGCGATAAATCGCATTAATGTCATAGTTTTTTTTTTAACTCAATTAATTGCACATTTTTATCTATTATAAATGTCCCCTGATTTCTTATTGTCCCATTATTTTTTCTCATTTTAATGCTCTTATCAACATGGAAAAGTGGATCGGCTTGCTTTGTGCAAATGTTTTTTTTATTGAAAACAACATTGGCATATAGCCTGTAGTGTTCAATTTCACAAGTAACATTCTCACTTGGAGCAAATAATCTCTCACACAATGTAACACGGCCTATCGATAAAATGGTGAAAAAAATACTTTGACTATAGGGGCTGCGAATTGGCATCAGCTGTGTACTTGGCCAATGATAGCTCAGTTAACAACGACAAAACACAGAGATCACTTTGGTCTTGTCAATGGAACCATTTGGCAACTTTTAAAACGTAAACGTTCCATTCAGAATCTTATTGGCATCCATTTTGACGTCTTGCGCTCGCCATCCACTCAAAACGTAATGTAACTACTCTTTGGTCAGCTCGCAAGCCCAAACAAGTGTGTGCCTTTTGTTTTGGTTCTAGTCTACAACATGTGTAAAAAACTACAAAGTTTTCTATGCCAAAAGGAACATTAATTTCGCAATTTAAAAAAATTTACGCCGTTAAAATGGGTTTGCGTTAATACCGTTAATAATTTATATTAAATGTGTATGCTGTGTTTAGGCAGGTTTGGTGTAAAATCATTATGTTTAAAATGTATACAAAGCTAAATGAAGACTGAATGTGTGTCTCCAAACCTGTGTGTAGATCAGTTCTACCAGCTCCTTCAACAACTCTTCAGTTGTAACCCAGGAATTGAGCATGCCAGTTATGTGTTCAACATCCGACTCAAAGGATCCTGGTGAGGAGCTCAGGTGGGCCAGGAAGTCTGTGACTGTATCAGCCAAGGTTGGTTCACCGTAATAGCTGTCGTTGTCATCATAAAAAGAGGGGTCCTATACAAAAATCACAATACAAACAAAATAAAAAACTCAACGCAATATAACTGAGAAGCCTAACATATTCAAATAAAGACATTTTTATTTGTCAATACCACTGGTAAAGTGAATGGAGTTACCCCCGAAACACTTCGACTTAACCCTTAGCACAGTGTTTCCATTTCAGCTCAATGTGAGTCTTCACTGTGTTTTGCTGTCATATACGGCCGAGTTGCTTTTCTCTCTTTGTTGATATATTCCACAGACAGTTCAGAAGTTTGCAGACAATGCAGAGGGCAGATGATTCGCAGCACAGCAGTCTCAGCAGCTGAGCTGACAGAGAGCAGAGAGGGCGACTCGGCAGTCCGCTAACTTGTTGCTCTCTCTAATATAACCAACATTAGCTGCTCTGTTTAGGCTACAAAAGGGACATGCAGGCTGAAACTCAACCATGCGGGATTAAGCTATAAGCAGCAGGGAACTCCGCTAGCTGCTAGGCTAATGTGGACTGTAGCAGTGTGTCCATGTGCACCTCAGTTCAATGGACTGCCCATCCTTATGTGCAAAGCTGAAGTGACGAGCAACTTAACAATTATTATTGCTTTCATTATACAGTGGTGTGAAAAAGTGTTTGCCCCCTTCCTCATTTCCTGTTCCTTTGCATGTTTGTCACACTTAAGTGTTTCGGAACATCAAACCAATTTAAACAATAGTCAAGGACAACACAAGTAAACACAAGGAGAGATGTTTCAATATTAGTGTTTGATATTCAGTTCCTGAAGGGTGTAGGCACAAGCCAACAGTTTGGTGACGCCGTCTGAGCCTTACGTCATAATTTTTAATTCACGGTAATGACTTATACCGTGGTAAAATAGGGAGGAGGTTTCACGGTATCAACATTTGGATACCACCTACAGTGGTGTGAAAAAGTGTTTGCCTCCTTCCTCATTTCCTGTTCCTTTGCATGTTTGTCACACTTAAGTGTTTCGGAACATCAAACCAATTTAAACAATAGTCAAGGACAACACAAGTAAACACAAAATGCAATTTGTAAATGAAGGTGTTTATTATTAAAGGTGAAAAAAAATCCAAACCATCATGGCCCTGTGTGAAAAAGTGATTGCCCCCTAAACCTAATAACTGGTTGGGCCACCCTTAGCAGCAACAACTGCAACCAAGCGTTTGCGATAATGTGCAATGAGGCTTTTACAGCGTCCTGGAGGAATTTTGGCCCACTCATCTTTGCAGAATTGTCCTAATTCAGTTACATTAGAGGGTTTTCGAGCATGAACGGCCTTTTTAAGGTCATACCACAACATCTCAATAGGATTCAGGTCAGGACTTTGGCTAGGCCACTCCAAAGTCATTTTGTTTTTCTTCAGCCATTCGGTGGTGGACTTGCTGGTGTCTTTAGGATCATTGTCCTGCTGCAGAACCCAAGTTCGTTTCAGCCCCAGACCATCACACTACCACCACCATATTTTACTGTTGGTATAATGTTCTTTTTATGAAATGCAGTGTTCCTTCTACGCCAGATATACTTGGACACACACCTTCCAAAGAGTTCCACTTTTGTCTCATCGGTCCACAGAATGTTGTCCCAAAAGTCTTGGGGATCATCAAGATGTGTTGTGGAGAAATTGAGACGAGCTTTGATGTTCTTTTTGCTCAGCAGTGGTTTTCTCCTTGGAACTCTGCCATGCAGGCCATTTTTGCCCAGTCTTTTCCTGATGGTGGAGGCATGAACGCTGACCTTAACTGAGGCAAGTGAGGCCTGCAGTTCTTTGGACGTTGTTGTGGGGTCTTTTGTGACCTCTTGGATGAGTCGTTGCTGCGCTCTTGGGGTAATTTTGGGCGGCCGGCCACTCCTGGGAAGGTTCACCACTGTTCCATGTCTTCGCCATTTATGGATAATGGCTCTCGCTGTGGTTCGCTGGATTCCCAAAGCTTTGGAAATGGCTTTATAACCCTTTCCAGACTGATAGATCTCAATTACTTTCTTTCTCAATTGTTCCTGAACTTCTTTGGGTCTCGGCATGATGTGTAGCTTTTAAGGATCTTCTGGTGGACCTTACTGTGTCAAGCAGCTCCTATTTAAGTGATGCCTTGATTGTGAACAGGTGTGGCAATAATCAGGCCTGGGTGTGGCTAGAGAAATTGAACTCAGGTGTGGACAACCACAGTTATAGTATGTTTTAACAAGGGGGGAAATCACTTTTTCACACAGGGCCATGATGGTTTGGATTTTTTTTCACCTTTAATAATAAACACCTTCATTTACAAATTGCATTTTGTGTTTACTTGTGTTGTCCTTGACTATTGTTTAAATTGGTTTGATGTTCCGAAACACTTAAGTGTGACAAACATGCAAAGGAACAGGAAATGAGGAAGGGGGCAAACACTTTTTCACACCACTGTATGTCACATCACACGATATCTGTTCTCCTGTAACTTCAGCTAGCAAAAAGTAAATAAATATATATAATAAAACATAAATACATATGCAGTGGCATCGCCGCGGTAGTGGCACGTGACCGCAGTATTGCAGTAATGCTGTAACCGTCCCAGACCTAATTACTGACACAGTCCCTGACTTCTACTTGGAAGGAAACAAACACTATAAAAATAGGGATAATAGTGTCAGAATAAAGGCAATGATGGTGTGAAAATTCCTCTTACTTCATACGGGTTGATTCCAGAGGGGACAAACTCTGGGGCACTGGCAGAGAGCTTTGATGACTTGACCAAAGAATCCACTTCATTAAAACCTGTGGAGGCAGACGTGCTGTTGGCGTTTGTACTTTGTTGGGGTTTGCTCTGTCTTTTCAAATCTGAAAGAGGAAGAAGAAAGATGTTGTCAGTCTTTGTTACATGTGACACTATTCATCCCATTGTTACTGTTGTAATCTATTAATTTAAAAATGTTAAACTTTCAAAATGCATGTCCAAATAAATATATATTTCCTTTTGGGAAAAAGACTGACTTATTTTGCAAAACTTGTTCAAACATGGCTCATTGATGTATATTTAATAATCTTTTTTGGCAGCAATGAAAGTCTATGGCACAGACGAATATGCTCATCAGGCCTTGGACACACAGATAATACTTGTTAGTATGATCAATTATTTGTTGGTTTTAGTCTTTTTATCTGTGACTTTATTATCCCAGATGGAAATTGGTTTTCAATGTGGGCACAAAATGTAGAACACAATAAAATGACATACACAGTAAAAAACAACAATCAACAGGACACAGTCCACCCATAACAAACAGATTGCAATACTAAACACTGTAATGCAGTGCTCATACAGTTTTATGCTTATAAACCTATGTTGAGTGAAAGATGCAATACATTACCAACTAACACACATTACTTTCTAATAGGTATCACAGTGCTGCTGTGTCAGTAATAAGAGTTTCAATGGCAAGATAGTGTGTGTACACCCGCTCCCCAGTGCTGCAACTGATACATGTGTGCTGGTCGCAGGCCCAATCTCCCAGACTTATCTATAACATTTCGTACTGTAAGGACTGCTTACAGTGGGGTTTGAAAGTTTGGGCACCCCAAGTAAAAATGTGTATTAATGTGCATAAAGAAGCCAAGAAAACATGGAAAAATCTCCAAAAGGTATCAAATGACAGATTAGACATTTGTACAATATGTCACAAAACGTTAGATTTTATTTCCATCATTTACACTTTCAAAATAACAGAAAACAAAAAAATGGCAACTGCAAAAGTTTGGGCACCCTGCAGAGTTAATATCTTGTACTGCCCCCTTTGGCAAGTATCACAGCTTGTAAACGCTTCTTGTAGCCAGCCAAGAGTCTTTCAATTCTTGTTTGAGGTATCTTCACCCATTCGTCCTTACAAAAGTCTTCCAGTTCTTTGAGATTTCTGGGCTGTCTGTCACTGCTCTTTTAAGGTCTATCCATAAACTTTCAATTATGTTGAGGTCAGGAGATTGTGATGGCCATGGCAAAACCTTCAGTTTACAACTCTTGATGTAATCCACCATGGATTTTGAGGTGTGTTTAGGATCATTATCCATTTGTAGAAGCCATCCTCTCTTTAACTTCAGCTTTTTCCACAGATAGTACCACGATAGCATCCAAAATTTGCTGAAATTTTATTGAATCTATTTTTCCTTCTACTCGTGAAATGTTCCCTGTGCCACTGGCTGCAATACAACCCCAAAGCATGATTAATCCCCCCCCCATGCTTAACAGTTGGACAGAGGTTCTTTTCATTAAATTCTTTGCCCTTTCTTCTCCAAACGTACCTTTGCTCATTCTGGCCAAAAAGTTCTTCTTTAACCTCATCGGTCCACAGAACTTGTTTCCACAATGCATCAGGCTTGTCTATATGTTTATTTGCAAACTTTAAATGCTGATTTTTGTGGTGAGGACAAAGAAGAGGTTTTCTTCTGATGACTCTTCCATGAAGATCATATTTGTATAAGTATCTATTTATAGTGAAATGGTGTACCACAACTCTAGTGTCTGCCAGGTCTTTCTGGATGGATCATGCAGTCAAACGTGGGTTTTGACTTGCTTTTCTCAAAATCCTGCAAGCTGTTCTGTCTGATATTTTTCTTGGTCTTTCCGATCTTGCTTTAACTTCCACTTTTCCTGATGAAGGCCATTTCTTAATTACATTCTGAACAGAGGATATTAGCATCTGATTGGTATCTTTTAATAGCCTTCTCCTGCTTTGTGAGCGTCAACTATTTTCAGTTTTCTAGACAACTGCTTAGAAGAACCCATGGTGCTGGTTGTTGGGGGAGGGTCAGATGAGTCTGGGCATTTAAAACCTTAATATTGACATCACCTGGTCTTTCCAGACGATGATTGAGAACAATCCATGACACTGTCAGGTCTCAGCTTTCCAAAGGGGGCGGTGCATGCTATAAACTCTGCAGGGTGCCCAAACTTTTGCAGACGCAATTTTTTAACTTTTGTGACATATTACACAACTGTCTAATCTGTCATTTAATGCCTTTTGGAGCTTTTTCTATCTTTTATTGGCTTCTTTATGCACATTAATACCATTTTTTTACCTGGGGTGCCCAAACTTTCGAGCCACACTAAGTACAGGGCATATCAACATAGTGGAGCAATATCTGTAGTTGGTTGGCTGTCATCCTAGAAATTAGTACTGGATCATGCTGGCAATGAACTGTAGTGATGAAGAGATATTTAATTTCAATCATTTTTTTCAGAAGGAAATACCAACACATTTTTTACCATACTGGTTTATACTAATGTACTTTTAGGAGACTTTCAATATACATGCAGTTTAACACAGGCTGTGTTTTTCAGACCTGCCTATGTCATCATGGCCATACAGAGTCCTTTAGAAAAAGATAATAGTAGGGCGTCCAATTGTCCAACATAGTACTCATTCCAATAGTTGTATAGCTAAAATACAAAGAATAAGGTTACATCTATAGGTACAAAAAATAAAAGAGAATAACAACTATCAAAGAGTATTTGAAGACAAATTACATTATAAAATGACAGTGGTGTGATTAATAGCAGCAGAGTCTACAGGTCTACGTAAACAGAGTACACCAGACTGATTTGGTTAAGTAATGGAACTCAAGTGTTTGTCTGCATTAATATATTAGAATATTGTGCAAGAGTCAATGTAACATAAAAACATGATGTAGTATAACATTATGATATAGTGAGGGAAGCACATTAGTAGTTATATAGAATAGAACACAACTATTATTTTATTATATGACTATTACAACATAACGTTTGCTTTTCAAAGAGTTAGCTGGGTAGACCGCTTTAAACGTGGCACGTAACTAAACAACTACGTGACATCTGAGTGAGAGCTTTATTTAGACGCTGCGTTGCTTCACGTGAAATAACAATCCAACAGGTGCATTTTGCAACGCCAAATCGAGGCTAGCGAACATTAATGGTATTTAGCAGCAAGCTAGCTAATTAACGTTACAGCACAAGATTAATACCACGTTAAACGAGTAACTTAACCTTGGCTTCTCAGAGGAACTTTCAAGCCGGAGGTCATTTGTGTTGCACCTATTAAATATATGCAAACACAGTTCTGGCCTTCCGTGATCATGTAAGTGAGTTGCATTTACATGAAATCGAATCTTAAAGTAGCTAGCTAGCTAGCTAAATTAGCTAGCTCAGTTGTTGTCAGCTAACGTTAATTGACAGCTCCCTACCTCCACCACCCACGACGTTGGCCGTGCTAATGTTCTCGGAAAAAGGCGGGGATGTTCGCGGCTGTCGCAATGGTTCCCTTTGGTTGAAAAGCGTTGTTTTGGTGTCACAATCCCCGGCGGCGCTTCCCGCAAGCCCGGGGTCCGCGGGTAGATTTCGGGTTCTCCCTGCTCCGGGAGCTCGGTCGAAACTGTCGTTCATGTCTGCTCTCTTGGCTCTCAAAGCAGCATTAAAAGAAGAAATGCTGTTCACTGCTTTTGTTTTGCTTAGCAGCAATAGCTTGCTTATTTTTTTATCACAACAAAACACAACCTATCTCTCTTTCATGATGGCTTTTTTCTCTATTGGCTAGTGTCAGTATCATACACAACTTTTTTGGTCACTTCCTTTAACAACAAACTCGCTGTCGTTATCATAGACATAACAATGTGTGATGTGATGTGTGTGATGTCTTCCTCTAGTGGCTTGGAGTGGAAGTTCAGTCATAAATGGTGAATGGTGCAAATTCAGAATATAGCACGGTGTTATCAGTGATAGGAAGATTATTCCGATAAAAGTAATTTTAGACATCACCGTTTTAGACATCACAATTAAATATGCATGTACATATTATTTTTCAGGTAAACGTCCCACATTCATAATTTTACTCCAGCACTGTACACAGATTGTTAGGTCTACTCCCAGATTAATTATTTCCTTTTAAAAATTATTGTGAAAAGATATATATATATATATATATATATATATATATATATATATATATATATATAGTATATGTATGTATTAGCGGGAAAGTGTCACTCGCCATGCAACAAAAGGCCCCTGAGTGCTCTATTGTTAAACATTAGATTATTGGATTATTCTTATTACTGATGCTTATGTATGTGTAAGTATAGCCTTTTACTGCAGGTGCTGGTGCTAATTTTAACTAAGGTAGTTCATGTTTTAAGATGGTTTAATGTCAGATGCAGTAGAGTAAAAAGTACAATATTTCACCATGAAATGTGGAATAGAAGTATAAAGCAGCGTAAAATTGGAATACTCAAGTGTGTGTGGTTCGTGACTAATATTCAATTTACTGTAAGCTACTGTGGGTGGGATTGTAGAAATACTGGGGTCATGAGTCCAAATTCCTCTAGCAAAACCCCAACCCCTTTTAACATCTGTACATTAAATCTGTTCACATGATATTTATTGATTCAACTGTTCAGTTTTATTTATACATGTTATCTGTAACATAATCTATCTCTAAATGGTTTTTAATAAAACTCTCTAAACACTGCCAGGAATTCTGGATCTCTTGATTTCATTTTAAATAGCTTTTCACATTTATTAAAAAACAAAGATCTGGTTTTGCCCTAAAATCCCTGTGCAAAATTTTTGATTTGATGTAACTCCCGGTTAGTATGTGAACCTTTTTTTAGAGGACCTGACTTTAGTGTCTGCAGTGTTAGCTACTTCTTTGCTTGTGGGTTTATAGTGGTTGTCTGCACAACATGAGTGCGTAATGTGTATTTGAATGGGTTAAATTACGTTAAATTATTTACCAAAGCACCAAGGGTTGAAAATTATATTTAACTGATATAGAACACACACATTCATTTTTATTCACAGATCAAATTCTGGACCTGTTTCTCCCCAAATTCTCTCAGTAGCTGCCCACTACAAACATGTGTTGCACCAGACCTCTCAGTGTAAGTATTCATTAGTTGTTTTAGCCTCCAGCCATTTTCCACTTGTTTCCCAAAGCTGGCTCACATTATGCCACAGAGAATTCCCGTGCCAGAATAGCGGAGACCCACTTTGATAAACTGATTACTGCCTCTATTTGCTGTTATTGCTGCACCCCCCCGTGCCAGTGTCTTGGAAGAAGTTCAAAAATTCACAAATCTCAGGAATGCACAAGGTGACCAATGACAAGGATTGGTGCTGAGGGGGGATCATATGAATACTCATCAAGACATCACCGCACATTTTAAATAAAAAAAATTGCACATTATGTAGATCATATCCCTGGTGATTTATTGACTGCATCATGAGGTTACATACAGACATATTAAAGACAATTCAAAGAAAATACAGTACTACTGGACGTGGTGTAGTTTCAGAGACCAAATTAATTGTTCTATTGTGTTCTCTCTTTCTTGTAACTTTTGTTTAGAAATATAAGTAAAGGAAAACAAAAAAGCTTAGTCCAAAGACATACTTCTTAATGAGTTCATGTGAATTCATGCAGGAATTGCACCCAGTAGCCCCTGAGTTAAACTTCATAACCTTAAAGAGAGTGGAGAAATGTAATACAGTGCTGTGTAGCCTGTGTGTGGTGCAGAGATGGTCATGAAATTGTGTTCCGTATGTTGCCCTCGGCCATCATGGTGATTTCTTAAACGACCATTAAAAGAAAATATACAGTAGCCTAAAGCAAATGGTTTCCTGGACCCAGGATTCCAATAGTTCACATTACTTTTGTTGTTTCCAATCTGGAGTCAAAGTCACGGGCCAACTTGGATACATTTGGTAACAAAGACAGTCTCTTGCATTCCATATTTCACCTTCTTGTCTTTGTCAACTCCCAATTTTTCATGCTTTTGCTGAGATGGATGTTCAGAGAGGCGGGATAAAAGAACCTCAGGCCCGGAAGCCTGTGGTGTTAATGTTCTCCCCGTGGTCTTTTGATCTGCATCAGGGCAGCTGTCATTGATTAGTGTGTTTGTAGATGATTACTGAGGGAAGTGGGTGGTCAGACACAGGTCATATCTCTTTTTCTCATTTCTGCCTCCACACACAGTAGTGATGCAGACCAACGTGACAACGTAAATATTTTCTGCTAGTATTATCAGCAACTTTACTATTCAAGTCCTCCTGCTATCTGGGAATGTTGCAGCTCTAGAGTAATGGGGTGATATTAGGAAATGATGTCAGCATCTACAGGCCATGCCACGGAAGTTACCTCCCTCCCATTTTGTTGTGGTCGGTCTGTATGTTTCCCGTTTGTTTGGGAACTAATCATTAGTGCAATGGTTGCCACATGGAATATCTGGCTAGGCATTAATGGTTGCCTTTTGTCCCTTCCTACCTCAGAGGGCCAGATAAGCATAGACTTACCGTGACCTGAACCTTCACCAGGATTTCTCACTACTTGCAGTTCCCTACCGGGAATGTCAGTTTTTTTGTAAATTGAGGAAGTAAGACAACAGCGTTGCAGAGGAGAAAGTGGTATTTTTATTTTCACATAATGGAGTTCCTATAAAAAGTAAAGAATGCAAAGGAATGCTTGCCTTGTAAGTGTTCCCCTCCAGTTAAATATTTCACAAAATAAATAAATCATTACAATACAGTCAAAACACAGTGGTTAAGTATCAAGCATTTGCTTTAAATGTGTTGTATCCTCTATTATTTAATGCTGTCGTGATAAACTGACCAATCATTTCACTCACCTTTATATTGCAGATTATCTGGTGTCTCAGAGGAGAATATGGATTATAAATAACATTGTCTGCATCTACCGTAGTACATTAGCTGGTACAGTATCTTCTGTGTTGTCCATATTACATAAATCCTCCAGTTGCAAACTGTTTGGCACAGAAAAAAAGGATAAATATTGCATCCTGTGCCACAGAAAACACAGATATCACCTTCTCCCACTAAATAAAATACATGATCTCAGTCAAAGTCAGGAGCAGAGACCACATTTGTGTGTAACAGTGTTAGTGCCTTGTTTCCAGATGAGAGATTTCTCACTAAATGTCTTAATTTTACAGCTTTTTTCAGTATTGAGAACTTCTCTGTCCAGTGCTGCATATCCTCCTTCTCCAGTTGAGCCCTCCAGTTCATACCATAATTGGAAGGAAGTGGGTGGCCGTGTTCTTCCTGCGGGTTTTTTTTCCTCTCAGTGGCTTCCCGTGGACATTCAGACCCACAAACATCTGCCTCTTCTTGTTCCTCCACTCAGCTGACGCATATGTGTTGTAGCCGTTCTCCTCAATCCGCTCCTTCAGGGTGCAGTCGACACCAAACTCTCTCTGGAAAAAACAATAGGTATCATGTTTCATTGTTATAACCCGCCATATAAGGTTAAGGCAAAACACAGATCATTTTCTTGTGCAAATCCATTGTGGTTGCTCATGGCACCTGGTTTATTTACTACCCCTTAATCTACATCACATTTTTTTGCTTTGTGTGCTTGTGTAGAAACTAGTGGGTACTTTGGAAATTGCAGTTAGAGGTTAACATGTATGCACTGGCCTGGTTGTGATTCAGAGTTAAGATAAGGCCTCTTTGATAAGGACAGAAGAATCGAACACCATCTCTCTCTCTTTTTCTCTGGAGCATTTAGATTGACCCCTGACCCGGATACTAACCGCTCCGTACAGCTCTCCCTTCCTGTTGATAGCCAGATAGTAGTTGCTGTTTAGCCCTTTGATAGCCACCACTCCCACGTCCACCGATGTGATTTCCAGAATACCTAGGATTCAGCAAAAAGATGGTTATATCGATATGTGTCAACATTCAGAGTGAGCATAAGAGCTGTATAATTTGTGCAAGTAAAGTGATTTTCCAGGCATGTGTTTCTAAGCAGTTTGAGCTGAACTGAAAGAGAAAAAACAACCATTAAAATGTTTTTAGTTCAGAGAAAAAAAATAGAACACAGTGGAAGTAAAGGTGATAATATGTTTTCCCGACTTATATTTACTGTAGATAAGATTCAAAAAAGAATTTATACTCTGAGATAAATCCATAACATCGGTGAGAGCAACTAATGGATAAAAAGATTGCATGCTCATTCCAGAAGATGTGGGAACACACAGTGTGGGAATTTTGCGTAAGGCCACAATAATTCCTTTCACATTTAACATTTCAGTTATATTATAAAGTTACTTTACAACTTGCACCTGTGTAACAGATTCTTGCTGCACAGGCCATTTAGTGTGAACATTAATAGGTGAATACTGCAGAGATTCTTAGGTTGTTTATGTTCTGTTTGGTATTTAGGTCTTTTAAGTCCCTATGCAGGCAATTCAGATTTCTTATAGGCTATTAGAGTGGCTAATTTATTAACAAAGGCTTGCTTTTTCCGTAGACAGCTGTGATTATTTGTGTAGTCTACATATCAGAGGTCAGAGAGATATAACTTCCTAATGTGTCCTTTGACCACAGAACCCACTTATCTTGTCTTATGCTGATGTGTGTGTGTTAACCTCCCCTGTTCCCATGACATGTTTAATTTCATGCTTCCTTCCCTGACTTCCTTTCCCCACTTCCTGTGAGCTGTCGTTATTTTATCCCGATAAGCACACACGGTTTGTATGCACACACACATTCAGACACACACTTCAGCGTGGGGTGTGAACTCCAGAGAGTCAATGACATCCTTTGATCAGATCAGCAACCCCCCTCTGTCTGATGACTGTTTGTGTGGCAGCCTGCTCTACTGTCAGACCCACTCTCCGGTGGCTGGGGGGCCTCTGAGGCTGCCAGCCTGGTACATAAGTGGACAGTGGAGGATGCAGGTGTGCGCCCAAAGAACAATCCCCTTCCTAAAAACACAGCAGCTTCTCTCCTTGTCCGTGAGGTCTTGACTATATCAGTTTCTAGTTCAAACAGTGGCACCTCGGGGCCGTGAGGTCTGAAGCGGCAAGGCGGTGGTGGTGACTGTGACACAACGGCCATTGAAGATCTGAGAGGAGCTGGTTTCTCTATGGGATCGAGTGTCAGGTATGGAGTGAGGATGTAAGACAATCTATGGCAGTCTCTGGCTGCTCTGTAAACATGGGAGGGATGAAAGGAAGGAGAACAGAGGAGGACAGAGGAGCCATGACAGAGAGACTGGGGGTGGAGTGAGGATTAGTAAGACTGTAATGATCACTGATCAAAGTCAGCCACCGGAGGCAGGGGCGAGACAGGTTGTATATACACACATGCGCGCACACACACACACACACACACACACACACACACACACACACACACACACACACACACACACACACACACACACACACACACACACACACAGAGATGATATTGTAACAGGTGAATGTGCACTTGCAAATACTACCTGGCTGTGAAACTACAAAATCTCCATTCACTGCTCTCTGCTGAATGCTCAGCTTGGCACACAGGTGAAAAGTAATGAGCTTACGGCTGCAAGTATAGGAAAAAGCCATAAGCTTCTTCTTGATTACAACATTAGGCCTTAAATGTGACACCAATGCTTTGTATGGGGTACATTTTTCCTAACCACATATGAAAAATGTAGCCTTAAGTCAGCTAAGTTCAGCTGTTTATGTGGGGAGACAGCCGTTTTTGTTTTGCATGCTGTTTGCTTTTTTTGTGTGGCTTATTTGATACGCTCTGTTTGGAGTTACAACAGTAAATGGTGCTTGGTTGTGGAATGGAAGCAGACAATGCCAGTGAGAATTAAAGGTGGTTTTTCCACAGTGGGATGCCAAAAATCATGTGCTTTCCAGCTTGTATTGTTATTCTTTCTCACTTTTACTGCGCTCTCTTTTTTTTTTTAATTTATGTTCAGCAGCCCCACAGAATAACCTTTGGACAGATAAATTAGAATGTTAATGTCGATTGGTGCCATTCCCATGCAGAAAAATGGTGTGGATTGAGGTGTAAATCTGGATATATAGTAATAACACTTGATAAGGACCACACTGAGTGTATTTACACATAGGGGATATCCATCCTCTTCCCCACCTCAGAGAAAAGTTATACATCTCTCCTCAAACCTCCATAAGAGCACCATCTGTTTTATTTGCCCACGCAAAAGGCTGTTGCTTTGATAACAGTTTTTTTTTTTGATTGCTAAACTACAGTGGGCACAACTGAAGCCATATGTGCAAAACTCTAACTACAGTCTGCACTACCAACAGTCACCTGAGCTAAACAGTTCACATCTCCTGCAAAACTCATTCCAAGCAACACAAATCTTAACACACGTCTCAAAACAAGCTCAAACCCAAGCATCAAACACGAATACAGAAAATACTATCTTTCTTATCCTTACAGTTTGAGTAACTTCACACTCTTCAATAGTTTCTTTAAAGAAAAGATATAGATTTTTATAATATACCAGTTTTACGTAAGGCAAAGAAGGAATATAAATCAGCAATTTGCTTCAATATTGTATTTTGTCTCTAGTAATTTATGGAATTACTGAAAAAAAAAACATACAGTTTTTTTCAATACTTTTAACAATCTCCAACTAACTCTTAACGCACCAAGACACCTACAACACACAACTGGCAATTGGTTAACTTTATGCTCAAAATCAAACACTGTAAACTAAACTCCAACACTAATTTTCAAAATACAAGAAAACACTTACACAATGCACTATGTCTACCAAAACACTGCAAACAAAATCTCAAAATGTCATAAAAATATCAAGTGGAATTACAGAAACTGCATTATTTTATATGAGTCAGGTCTGCCCTTATACAATAGATAATAGTATATTGGATTCACCATAGATTGTGTTTTACACTGCAGTTTCTCTTGAAGCCTCTCTTTATTTTTGTTTTGTTGGGTTTAGTAAATGCATGCATTTCGTTTCTTTTGCTGGAGAATTTCAGTACAAAAACGAATGAGCCATCTCAGAGTAACTTTATAGAATGTGTCACTGCCCGATGTGAGTCAAGTGCAGATTTGAGTCACGCATGCACCACTTTTTGACAAGTAGCCTACAAGATGCAAACGCGAGACTTCTGTAATGTCAATACAGTAAAAATTGACCTACTTAACAAAATTTGTTTACTGCTCACACAAGTTAGCATCAAACACAACAAAGGTTGTCAGTTGAATGGTGTTTTGAGCTAACATCAACAATCAAACAATCATAGATAGCTAATATGTTTTTGAAGTGATTTGTAATGAGAAAAGTTTATTATTTCATGGATTTCACAAATTTCAGTATGACATGTTATCCTGTAAACTGTTTAAATCTGAGCATGCACAACTCACATCTGCACTCAACTTACATCGGGGAGTGACAGAATGTACGATTTATGAAAAAAGGGAAACAGAGAATTGTCCTGGTATTTGTCTTCCTCTCCCTTGTGCAGGAATTTTTCTTACTTTCTTTGTGTTCATCTTTACTGTATTGTTCCTTTTCCACACAAAATCAGCCCAAACAGGTCCTCTTTTACTGTATGTACTGCAACATATCAGAATCAGCTTGGCCAGGTTTGCGTAAACAAACAAGGAATGTGACTTTGGTTACTGTCATCCTTGCTGTCAAAGTACAACGCTCACTTACTGTAACAACAATAATAATAATAATACATTTTATTTGTAATGCACTAATGTAACGCACTAATGTAACATATAAAGAATATTGTAAAAAAAGATGGTCATGCTTAATCAGCTTTTTCTCTCTTACAGTAACAATGGAACACATGTAAAATGCAGGCAACATATTTGTGTTTCAATCTGTTCACTTTGACTTTAGCCTAAAATAGGTTCAGAACATGATGTTATCTGTTCTGACCTGCAGTGTGAAAGCATTTGCAAATTTGTCAGTATAAATCCATTGTTTTGGTCTTGGTTGAGCTTGTTTGTAAAACATGTTCAAGCATTTTAAAATTTGTGTTAACTGCATTTTGTGTCAAAGCAACAAGAAATTAATTGTATCGCCTACACAGACAAATGTTGTGCTTACTGTGTTAAGAGTTTAGGATGCGGCAAGTTTTCTTCATCACATTGGATGTCTGCATCCTCTCTAAATATATATGAATGTGGTGTTTCCATTGCTTTTTTGGTATGTAACCTCAGACATCTGATCTGGACATATTGGTATCTTTGCTCTTTTACCTCTCAAACGGTACAGTGTATAATGGTTTTTATTCTTATTTGTTGGTTGTATACAAAAAGTATAAAAATACCGTATTCGTTCACTAACTAGTCTAAAAAAGACACCTGCTTAGGCTTTCAGCTTAAATTACAATCAGCAGTGTTTGATAGGCACCAGACTGAAATCTATTCTGTTTTGAATGCGTGGTTAACAGTTGTTACAGCAGTGTATTGAAGTGCTGTGAATCCACGGTGTTGTGCATGTTGTGGTTAAATTCATGGGATAAGTGTGTAGAGTTTTAAAAACTGTGTTCAAAAAATGAACAACGAACTAGACGAACTGTCGCTGTGCAAACTGTAGTTAGAGTTTTGCACATATGACTCCAGTGCCCGCTGTCGTTTATCAATCAAAAAAAATTCGAAAAGAGATGAATGTGCACAAAAATACACACCTACACACACATTCCCATATACTCTGTACATATACGCAAACTTGTCCAGAGGCATCTTGCACACATGGCCTGGCCCCTACAGCACAGAAACACAACTGGTGGCCCGACACAAATACACACATACAGTTACACACATGATCTTGACAGACTCCCCCTCTCACACCATCACAGCCGTGGATAATTACCCAAACTCTTTCCCCACCAAGCTTTTGTCTTTAGTCTTATTTAGCAATGTTTCACTCAGAGCTACTAGTTGTCTATAAATTCAAGCGAACTCAGCTGAGAATTATATAATATAATATAATTAGATATTTTATTTAGACCATGCAGATGGCTACTTAGCTGACTTTAACATAATCTCCCACTCTTTCTCTCTGCCTCTTTGTAACCTCAGCACAGGCTCCCAGTGGGTTGGAAAGCCATGTGGGACAGTTTTGCGCTGGCATCCCCATAAATCTGTGGGAGGCTGGATACTGGCTCTTTAACAGACAGTGAGCCGGTTCCTCGCAGGACCACAGGCAGCACCCAAAACCAAAGCCTCTCCGTCCTATACACCGCGTTGACAACGCATTATGAATATATAAATTCATCCATTGCAAAATGTAAATGCAGTGTGTCTTTGCCCTGAAACTTCTGGCTCAGGAAAAGGCAAGCTGTCCTCGACTCATCACGAAAAAAAAACTTGATATTTTATTACTTCAAGGGACCATCGAGGGTCTACAAAGGACGTCAGCCCTCGGATCATGTCTAGCCCTAGGGGCCAGAGCAAAGACTGAAGCTGCTGTTGTGTAGTATCCTTTACCGTGAGAACCTGATATAAGGGCACATAATCCACACACAGTGTCCTCAGACCCCCTCAGGACACAGCTTTTTGATGGCACCACCATTGATACAGAAGAGGCACAGCTTTGATGTGGCCACAATGATGTTCAGCCATGTCATTCATGAACTTGTACCTCTAGAGAGTCCCCTGTGCTCCCTTTCACCTCCCTTCCCAATGTTCAATCTGCACTGACTCAAACTGACTTTTAAAAAAGGCAACACACTCTTAAAAATGAGACATCAATAAAAAAACAAGACGGGGGTAAATCATCCTCCCAACATGCAAAAGTTTCAGGTGACTCAACCCACCACTACAATGACAAATGGCGTCAGACTTCGTTTCGCTACTTCAGTTTTACAGCTTAAAAGAAACTACTACTGCTACTTTCAAAGGCTGTAAAGGCATCACAATGTAATACAGTCAGTAAATAAAGTTGTCTCTGTCAAGACCTTGTCAAAACAAATATCTCCCCTGTCAGTCTGCCTCCCCATGCCATTTCCCCTAAGTCACTTTGGTTGAATGTGTGGTTTAGGTCTCCCAAGAGGAACATTAAAAGGTTCCACATTCACTGACTTACTATGGGGTTGTGGACAGAGAGAGAGAGATGCATGTGTGCATGTGTGTGTGTGTGTGTGTGTGTGTGTGTGTGTGTGTGTGTGTGTGTGTGTGTGTGTGTGTGTGTGTGTGTGTGTGTGAGTCAGTAGTAAGCAAGCACATGTGTCTACATTGGCTGCTATATGATCACACACCCACTGGAGCATGTGAGTGCCCGGTGGCTGATAGGCACACACAGGTAGCTCGGTGGGAATGCTGGGAGACTAATGAGAATACTGACTGATATCCCAAAACATACAACATGAAATCACTTTAAAGACTTGTTTCTCCGAGGGAGCAAGTCAAATTGCTTTAAACAAATGTCTGATCTGTCACTGAGGGTATGTAATTTGCTGGACGCCTGCTGGCAGGCGGGCAATCTGAGTGGGAGAGAGAGAGAGACACGGACGCACAGACACGGAGAGGCAGTATGAGGGTTTAAAAGCAACATCTATTTTGTTGTTATCAGTTATCAGTTGTGTTGTTATCAGTGCTGTTTACCCAGGGCTGTGAAGACTGCCTGATAATGGCCTGGTTATCTGACCCTGCTCCTTTTTAAGCCATCTGAGAGCTACCATCATTTTGCTGAGTGTTTGGACAGGAGAGATATCAATGGGACGTCTGGTTTAAAACAAAAATATGACTCTAATTGCTTCATTCAAACAACCAACCAATGGGCCGGCTGGCAGTCTCTGGAAATGAATAAAGTTTTTTTATTTAAATCCATATCATGTTTACGGCAAGATATACAGTTCATCAGTTAATGTATTTGTGTTGGTGCTCTATAACTTTTTGGGGGTAAGACAAACTTTTTTCCCTTAAAGAATGAACACCTGAAAAAATAGATTTCTATTTTGACATAGGGTTTCTTGGTGCCAGAAAAGCAATCAACAGGTGCTTTTTGTTATGCGTAATATACTAATGCCTTGAAATCCAGAGAAAGCCAGAAATTCTGCTGGTTGCAAAGGTGAAAAGCTTTGATTTTACACTGGCAGTTTGAAAGGTTAAAACTGGTATTTAAGCTCAAATGAGCATTGATTTACTGTAGGTCCCATTTCATTTTGCAGCCATTGCAAGCTCAGATCACCATTTGTCATCTGATTCCTTCTTTTTTGTCTACCTTTGTACATTGGACATTAATCATTGCAGTGAGTTACTTACTGAGGGGGTCATCCTTGCTCTTGGTTCCATTGACCTTTCCGTTCTTATCGATCCTCAAGAAAAACTTCTGGAAAGAGAAGAGCTTCCTCCTCCGCATGTCCCCTTGGAGATGATTATAGCTGCGCACATGCCTACCCTGCGGCCCCCCAGTCCGACCCAGGGAGACCCCAGTGGCCCTGTGCCTTAAGACGATTTCAGTCTCAGAAATGTTCAGTGGAACCCTGAGAGTCCGTGGGTTGGCAAGCCTCAGTCTGTCTCTGCGGAGCTGATGGCAGGCCGCCTCGGGTAGGGAAAAGGAAAAGAACACCAGAACAAGCAGGAGAGGCAAAGACAGGGAGGAAAGCAGTGTTGATGATGGCTTTAGTCTGGAACTGGTTGCACTTCCAAAAAGAGCCCCAAACCCAGCCCTGGAGCAGTACGAGGCAGAGGCAGCCTTACTCCCTCCAGCAGCCCATCTGATCATGGTAGTGTGCTGTGTGGAGGACTAGAGGCAACCTCAGAGCCTGGGACATGCTGCTGGGGGCGAGAATAGGCTGGGAGGGCAGGGAGGAGAGCTCTCCACAGTCCAGATTGGGCGAGATGATTCTCCTGCAGAATCCAAATTATTTAGCACCTGGATGAAATTCTTAGATGTCCCTCTGCATAATGTCTGACAGTGTGGTGACTGTTCAACAAGTCACTGTGTCTCAAGCTGATATTCTCAAGAGTTCTCTTCTCCACTGCTTTATGCTGATGATCAGAAAGTCTGTTTTGGAAAAAAATAAACAAAGATTACATTTAAAAAAAACTACACACAAATTACTATTTTCTAGTAACTAGTATTCCAGTAACAAAACCTGTTTTTACACTTATCTTCTGTTTTCTAATTCATTCTAAATTCTTTGTGAAATTTTGACTATTGTTCTTGGCTGCTCCAGTGTGTCCCTAATATTTCCAGGTAGTTCAATTTCAATTTAACAAAAGAAAAGAAAAGAAAAAAAAATGACGTTCACTGATATCCAGTAGAAAGTTTGCCATGTGTAAAATTCCTTAGTTCCAGTGGAAATTACAAAAGGTGCATCACAAAATATACCTGTCCGATAGCTGCTACACTCCACATGTGCAGGAAAGCATTTTCAGATTTCCCTCTGAGGAGGAAAAACAGGAGTCAAGACTTAAAGAGGAACGCTGGTCAATCCAGGCGCATGTCAGATAATCCATCTGTCTTGTTCTGTTGCTCTCACTCTCCTCATCTCTTTCTCTCTCTCTTTCTCTCTCTCTCTCTCTCTCTCTCTTTCTCTCTCTCTCTCTTTCTATCTCTACCCCCAAATAACTCCACCTTCATGCAGCATCGAGGTAACGGTCTGAGGAGGTCTTTCTCTCTGTCAAGTCTGAGTTGTTTGCCAACTGTTCATTAGATTCTTGATATGAGGAGTCCTGGTGTGATCTCCTCACCTGAATGGTGATCACAGAAAATGACTGTGGTGTGTTGTGTGTAGCTGTGTGACTCTGTTAGTTATTTGATCCCACCCTCCTTTACTCAACTTCCCCTCTCACATATGGGAGCAAGTACTGTTCTGCGTGTGTGTGTGTGTGTGTGTGTGATAGCAGAGGTGATAGCAGGGTTTATCTAAGTAGATACAGCAGAGCAATAAGAAGATGTTGGATCGGTTCCTATGGAGATTGTACGGATGATTGCTGTATTGAATTATCAAAGCGTGGCTTTGTTTTTAGTGTCTATGGTTGTTAAAAATTGTGTCTAAATGTATTTTCCATGCAGTATATTACATGTTTTCCAGTACATAAATGTGCCTGTATGGTTGAGCATGAAGAGGATAAGTGTGACATATTGAAATGGATCCACTTTTTAATCATTACGATGTGATAATCCTCACAAGTGGGCATCTTCCTTGAGATAAAAATCATATCGAGTTACTATTGCCGGTTCCAGTCTGGAAGTTGCCTTATCACAGCCATCTTCTGTCCTCTCTCTTTTCCTCATGGCACTTTATCATGTGTTATCTCTCCTGCAGCGCTGTAATGCAATGAAGCTCTCCAGTTTCACTCACCAGACCTCTGCCTTCCTCTGTGACTCAGGTGTCTCAGTGGCCCTTGGCCAATGAGACTCTCTTTTACGAACCATGCATAATTTGCTCCTCAAGGCAAGGCAGGCACAGGATGGACAATGTCATAGTCAGCAATAGACTAGACAGCAATGTACAGTATGTGCAGTGAATGTGCAAAACGTTACAAATAGTCACCGTTCTCACAAAGTACAATGACGAGCCAAAGCCCGATTAAAACTTTATCTCTTATTGGTTTAATTGTTTTTCCTTATTAAATCAACACTGATACACACAAGAAGTTTGAAAAAAACATTTCAGGTATGGATGGTGCACAGAGGGCTGCAACCCAACACCAGTGTTATTTAGAGACTTATTAAGATTTTAACAATGATCAAGGCCCATATAGTGACATTTCTACCAATCCACTGTGATAAACACAGTGTGTGCTGGCAGTCTTATCTATCCTTCATGATTCTTGTGTCTTTAATGTTGAGGTCTGTCCCTTTCTTTGCTTTCCTTCTCCTAAGTCTTAGTTTTTAGTGCCTGCTTTAATGTCTGTCAACGATCTACGACCAGAGCAGGCCAGTCTTAACTCTGGGGTTTGGCATGACATCTGGGAATACAAACAAAGCTATCTTATCATTGCTTCCTTTGTGGTGGCCCTTCCCACTGTGATAACCTGAATCAGTGCAGAGGAAACAGAGCTGGGAGGAGCATGCATCATTCATATTGATTATTGTTGCAGCAATAATAGTGGAGTAAGTCTTTTTAGATTTACTTGAATTACAATACCTAAAATAGCCTCCACCTAACCTAAATGGTATTGGACTTGTCCACTATGAATTATTTATCTAAATTTGAATGTAGATTTCTTGAATTATATTCAAGGTTGATAACTTCTTGTTGTTAAATAAGAATGTTTTTTTTCAAATTTTACAGCCTGCAATTTGTCTGCAACACCTCTAATTTTACTGTGAAAACAAACACAAAACACATTAGTACCAAATGCGTAGCTGTCCGTTTTAAGTAATTAAATCTTATGAAGTAATTGTATTTCATTTCTCTTCTTTAAAAAATTCCCACTGAGGTTAAATACTTTATTTATGCCAATTCCCAGTGCACTTTGACTTTTTAAAGTAAATTAAGTGACAACTTCTTCATATAAACTCTTTTTGATCAAGCATCCGCTGGGTAAAGAAAATTCATGAACCATGTTTTAGAAATAAAAATAATGTTTTGTATACAAACCTCATATTTTCCGTAAGCAGCGTGAAAGCTAAAATACTGTAACATGGCTCAAGGGACAGCTTGCACCAGAGTGTTGCACTCAGTTTAATAAATCAGATTTGCATTTGAAATTATTTCACATTGAAGCCATGTGTCAGATTCTCAGATCAGGGTTCAGACACTGGAGAGTCTAAAATTGTGCAGATATATCCTCAGCTCTTAGTGTTCTTTCCACTAAGACAGTAATGTCCTCTGTAAGTGCCTCAGAGGGATGTAAGCCTGCAATGATGCTGACAGACTTGCAAGATTCACAGGATTTCTGTAGAGGCCAAGGAGCAAATTCTTTGTTAACGTAACTGTGCCTTTGTTTTTTTCTCCTAAACGCAATATAAGTGAGATTTGCAAGGTCTGGAGATGGTCTCATCTCCTTCCCTGCTCTACAGCTTCAGCATTTAGTGTATCTTTATAGATCAATCTCCCTGAATTGCATTTCAAAGCAAAACAATAGGCAATAGAACAGACAATGTGCTTCTGATCCCTCCCTACAGGCTGTGGCTCTAGCTGGGTCCTTATGCTATTCTAAGACATAATTATAATAAAGGCAATGAAAAGTCAAATACCGGAAATTTATTCGCGTCAGTGGAGATTTGATTTCACACAGTACCAATTGCCAAAAAGAAAAATGAATCAAGGCAAAACATGGACAAATTCCCATTTTTCCTTTTAGTTTGTAATGTCAGTAAGTTTCACAAAAGCAAACTCATTTTTCCACATTTGTCTTTGACAAATTAGTAAAACCGTCAGGTGTTGGGTTTGTTGTATTCAGATAAGTAGACTTTTACGATGACATTAACTCAATACTTCATCACTGCAAAGACCACTTTTTAGAACAGTTACCTTTCACTCAAAGTCTTGTGTTTTATGGTTTTATATTTGGTGTGCACCTGTGAGGCTCCTTGTAATCCCAGATACAAAATGCACTATAAAATAAATTTACTTATTGTCAATGTTGTTGACCCCCCCAGTTTTTATGTTGAAAGCATACATACTGTAACTGTGAGATCTATCACAGAACCTACTAACTGTGATATCTTTTGGGGAATTTTCTTTGGCTGGCATTACTTTCTCTTCCTGTAAAGCCGTGATTGTATTGTTGCTCAGAAATACTACGCAGTTTGTTCTTTTTGAACTACTGCCCTATTTTCTTGATGACCCGCTTGACCTTAAAGGTTTACAGAGAGTTTCATGAACTGGGATTAGGTTGAATCAATCACTATATTAACCAAAACCATACATGAAAATGTCTGATTATTACTGTAACTTTGCATTTATTACAACATACAAGTTCTCCTTTAAATATGACATACAAAGTGACTCCACATCAGTGCCTGAAATGGGCCAGTACTCATCAGTACAGAGTACCGGCACTTTTGATTTTTGCCCACGAGTAGCCATGCTTCTAATTGTTATAAATAGTATTATTAATAGCCTGATATCATAGACTGTATACACAGTACATACTATTGACTGTGGTGCGATGTATTGGGAGAAACCAAGCAACCCCCATATAGCCCAGTGAATGATCCTCTGTTTCATTACCACTTTTACAGACACTGTAATGATTTGACTATGAGAGTAGATTCCTTAGATTGAATAGTCAACTATTTGGGGTTAACCCTAGAAGAAATACATATGAATTTAAATACCATATATCTTAGATGCATGCAATGATCATGTCATGCAACTGCTGAATTAGGGTACTGCCACTTTTTTTATCCAATTCTGGCAATGATCTACATCCAACTTAGTTTTGGTTTGTTTTTAAAGTTAAATTTTGGCCTGTTTGTTAAATCCTGATTCTTGTGGCAACAGGTGGATCCAGCAACAAGTACCATGAAATCTGTTGTTCTGTTTGCTCAACATACTGTATCGCATTAGCAAGTTGAACTGTGGAAATTCATGTTATTCATGTCATGTGTCTCTGATTTTGCTTGGCCTCATTGTGAGTATAATGCTCCCTCCCTTTTGGTACACTATCATTAAGCAGATGTTTTACGAAGAACAGCACCTCACTCCCAGTCACTTAAACACAAATCCATATGTGGCCTATGATTGAGTCAAACGCACAACTCACAAACAACCAAACTGACCTATGGGAACCATGTGTGTGTCTGTCTGCGTTCCCTGGGGCCCGCTCTGTGTGTGCTGGGTCAGAGGAGGCCGAGGCTTTAATAAAGGAACAGGCCTGGTAGAGGGATGCCAGTCTGACTGCCTGGGGACATGCAACCTGATGGGGTCCAGATGAGAGCCACCAGACCGGACTTCTTCCTCCAAACCAACAGCCAGTTGGTGTATGGATTACGTTCCACTGCCTTCTTCCTCGAGCCTCTCTCTGTGTTTACATTGGGATTTGTGGGATAAACCTTCAAGATTAAAGTAACATTCTCCTTTAATGGTACTTTAAAGTTTTTCATAGATCACAGGAAAATGTGTTACCTCATGTTTAAAAAAACACAACATGCAAACATATGCTCAGCTCATGCCGGAGGCCTCTTTTCTTCTGTTGGTCATCAAATGTAAATATTTAATGTGTTCCTGGCCGTTGTGTTGGGAGGTGTCTGGTAACCTACAAGATGAGGTTGCTGTTTCCTGCTTTACGGCAATCAGTAGATGTTTGTCATGTTATCTTCCCTGTCCTGAACAGGCACTTACATCATCCTCCTCTGCTGAGTGTCCGTTTCAGCAGGGCAAAGGAATTTACTTACAGGTCAGACACTGGATCAACTGATGTGCACTGAACGGTCTGTCTTTCTTGAGGCAATATGAGGTGACATTTTACCACGAAACTTTGCTAGTATAATTACAAGAAATATGACAATATAAACTATGAGGAAATATAGTACATTTGTCAACGATCAGGGATTGAGCCATACTGTTTATACTGTGGCAGCTGTCCCTTAGATATATCTGGGTCTATTAGGTGAATTAATGAGCAGGACTGCTTTATGAAAAAAAAGAGGATTTCTAGATTTCTAGATTTAGTGATGTTATCTATTTGATATTGGTTTGGTTGCAATGTATTATATCATGATATTGATATCATCAAATAAATAAATCAGTGGGATATAGGATTGTATCCACATTGCCCAGCCCTAATGATGAACATCAAATACTTTAATGGAAACAACTCCTGAAAACAGAACAATGTGCTATAAAAATGCATCAGATGAAACTAGATGTAGATTAAATATATTACAAATAGCTTAATTGCGCATAAATGAGAATTGTGCATTGTGCCCTAAACCCTAACACTTCCTCTCTGCATCCAAAAGTACATTTGTTAAAAATTCAATATTTACTGAACATTTGATATATGTTCACAGAGCTTAACTTGCACAACAGCAATCTGGTAATTTAATATACCAGTTTGATTTTCTAGTCCAAGTTGAAATTGAAAATAGTCCTAAAATAAAAAGAAAACAAAACAAAAAAGGAACAAAGAAACAAACACAAGCAATTTTCTTCATACTTTAAAAAAACAAATGGAACACACTTGTTGCTGCAACAACAGAATATACACCTTAACAGTTAGATTTAGCATTTACTATTTACTTGCTAATCGGGCATACTCCAACCATTATTATGATATTTTCCAAACCTTAAATCCAACACCTGTTTACTACATTGTGCAGAGACGTAGACCCTTAACTATTGAATCCAAAACCACAATTGTTTGGCCTAAGAAGACTTGGAATGTGTTGTACAAGCTGTTAAAAATAATGTTTATGGCCATTCTTCCCTATTTAGAAACAACCAGAGCAAAGCCAGGTAATTCATTGTTTGTTACACTGACATCCACACTTAAGTGATTTGATTTTCATGAGTAAAGATGTTAATATTTTTTAAATGTGAATGAATTATTATTATTTCATTCTTTTATACACATGACTTCTTCATAGACTTTTGTTGTGTTTGATCTGCTCTACATACTCTATTTATGTCTACTTTTAACCATCCAAAATTCAGTTAGGAAAGATATCTAGGACACTGGTGAAGAAATTTCTAAATCATAAATAAGCTTTAAAAAAATGTACTAAGAAGGCTAATGCCACTGGGGAGTCAGTATCTCATATTTTCAGGCATTTCCTGATTTTGAGCTCAATCTTTTCTTTCCATTGTGCAACTCTACAATTGAAGCAACACACAGTGATGTAACAGAATGAGAGATGTGGTTAGGTGATACAACCGGATGGCATTTGCCTCGTCATGATAACACTGCTGGTTTTTTAGAACATCATGCTCCACATTGACCCAGTATTGTGTTACTCCTTCCATTACTGCTGACTAACTCTTGGTCTCTAGCCTGAATGATAGCAACAGGGTGCATGGAGCAGGGCAGCGTCCGTCCGTGTCAAGTTATCTGGCACAAAGGAGCCTGGGAAATTTGGGCCAGCTGAACCCGATCCTTGAAACAGAGCCTGATGCTGCTGGTTCTGGTGTTACTGTACACATCCAGCAGCATCTGGCACTCTCAGGCGAGAAGGACCTTGGTGACATGAAAGGTCATAAAGCAGAAGACAATGAAGCAATGGAGATATTGTAGTCTTGCTTTGCCAGACCTCCACATCGCTGCGGAGGAGGGTCTGGGGTTTATTGGCATTTTCTTTAAACCAATCACAATCATCTTGGGCAGCGCACTGGGAAAAGCCGCGGTGCCACTGCAAATATAATCGTGAAAGAACTTTGGTGGAACATGTGTACATTCAAAAGTTGTTTTAGTCATGCTAGCTGGATTTACCCTGCAGAGATCTGAGAAAAGTCCTTGGAGTTTAAAATGCCAACATGAAGGAAGCCCAAGGCAACGGATATCCGGCCTACATGAGTGAAATCTGGTGGAATTTCCGATCAATCCCAGAAATGGAACGTTGAGTATATAGACTATTACTGTTGTATTCAAGCAATGCTATTGTGCATATTACAAAATCAACTTCATTTTACAGTAGGAAGTGCCTGAATAGGATATTGGAGTTTAATTTAAATGTTGGGATGGAAGGAAATCACCCAGACTATCCTTCATCCATAATACACACACATTAAAGATACTTAAGAATTTTTTTATTTCATGTTCTAAGTTACGAAGAAGTTTTGTCAAGAACATCTTTTATCGTCACATTATTGATGGAGACATGTGAAGTACATATCAGTCAAGGTGATATACCATATGCATGTACAATGGTAATGCTTGCCCAGTACAACATCATACAAACGCAGTAATCATCTTTAGAGGGACCTGAGAGGGATGACCTGCAACACCTCTTTCTCATTGGTCAATCTCACACCAGAAGAGGAGCACCACAGGTTTGACTACAGAACTGTACACGTTCTGCAGCCGATTTAATTATTATTGACCAATCAAAACAAAATGACTAAAGCGGGAACTAGTACCCAGGAAAATGTAAACATACAGTGCCAGCTCTGAGGACAAAACCACAATTGAAGTAGAAAAAAAGCAAAATATATGAGTTAAAAAACTGATTATTATAACTATTAACAATTGAATAGAAGTTTCAAAAAAATCTTTATTTACATTCTGTTTTTACCAGTTCACTTTGATATAAAAATATAACTGGTATCTCGACTGTTGAGCTGTAAATAATCAGCACCATTATTATAAAAGCATCTTTGGACCAGAAAGATATGTCCTGTACTACAGGTCATATGTGAATTTGTATACTAATAAAGAAGGTGCACACTGTACTGTATGCTTTTGTTATTAATTTAATTATCACAAGTGGAGTCACTCTTGTACTGGCTTGAGCTTTTGTAACTTTTGAATTGTGCTTCTTGATTATTTTTTAAATTAGTAATTTGACTATACTTTTATAGCCCTTTTACATAATCATTAAACTTGCCTGTTAATAAATTCTTCATTAAGCTCTAACATTTGTAACAGTCATGTGTATTCATCAACAGTATTAGGCTGTTCTCATTTGAAAAAAGTTTGAAAACAAATTTGAACAAAGACTCAAATGTGTCCGTCTGTGGATGGCATGGCTTTTGTCAGTATTGCAACAGGATACAGTAAGTATTACTGTAGTTGGGATGTGTCCATTGTAATTTAGGTGGGTGTATAACCCTAGCTATGACCCACATGTGGCACAACACTGTCTTTGGACCGACCTGAGAGAGCAGCGACCCAACAGCTTCAGCTTGTCACAAAAGAAAGAAGACATGGTGTTCTTCCTGCAAACTGGAACTGCATAAGAAGGAACAGAACACAGAGGTTAAATGCCATAAAACACGGAAGTACAGACAATATTTAGTTAATTAAGAGTGATTTTAACCAAGAGGTTTGTCACAAAAACAATAGACATACTGTAATGCCATAGACATTGCATTTGTGTGTTGATACTGAACCTGCGAGGCCAGACTAACATACAGATTGAGCATTGCATACAAACCTGTGTTGGTCTTGCATTCCTGGATATTGCACTTCCTGAGTGTTTCTGGTTTGGAAATATTCTCACAGAGGCTGTTTGGCATCACGGCCAAATCCTGCTCACTCACACAGTTGACTTCACGCTGCTGCTGACCCCCACCACAACTCACACGACACTGAAAAGTCACACACAAACAGAGTGATAATTTAGACCACTACTACTAGCACTTTTACATCTTTGTATTGCAAAACAACATTTAGAAATGCCCTCAGTGCTTTGAGGAAATCTCAATCACATGTGACTGACCTTCTCCCAGTCCTTGGCCTTCCAGCGAGTGCAGGGCTTTAGATTGCAAGGCTCTGTGCTGTTTGGCCTCAGTGTGGCGTTACAGCGATAAGGTTCGGGGCAGTACACCAGCCTCTCCCTGACGCCTTCACCACAGCTGCCAGAGCACTGAAGAAAACACAAGGATGTAGTCGGGTAACTAGTCTCGCATTGCCAGACCTTCCTGCGGAGGAGGGTCTGGCGAGTAACATTCCAGGATAGGAGAAAACATGCTCTGGTTTATTGGGATTTTGTTAAACCAATCAAAATCGTCTTGGGCGCCTGATGAAGCAATGGCTCCTCTGCAAAATAGCCTCGGGAAGGAACTTGTTTGGGTGGAATATGTGTACATTCAAAGGTTTTAGTTGTGCTAGAGCTAGCGGTCTCCTGAAAGACATATCGCAGAATTTCTGGCGGAACCTGAACAATCCCGGAAGTGAAACGTTGTGGATATAGATTAGGGGGTATCTAATTAGGGGGTATCTAATTGAAATTCAATCTCCCTACACTTGTATAATATGGGACATGAATGTGACAATATTCACAAATTTGTTGAGCTGGGTCTGACTACACAGGTGAAATATCCTAAATCCTCAATGTAGTATAGTAGAGATATACGTCTTGTAGCAGAACAGCAATAATTGTAAACCTTGGTGGAAATGGTTATTAGAAAATGGGGGGAAATCTATCTAAATAACTTGTAAACAGAAAAACAAATAATTCACATATACAGCAGATTAATTATCAAAAGGTTATAAAAAGCCAATTTTTGTAACATGTAACAGTGATTTAAAATTTTCAACATTAAAGTGTAATTCCCCCCAAATAAACATGTATAATTCTTTAAAGCTATACGAAAAGATGCCCAAAATTGAACATATAGTGATTTGATGTGTATAATGCTCCTACCGGTCCCCAGGGTGATATACTCCAGTTCATACAGGGCTTGTGGGGGCATGTCAAGGTGCTGTGGGGTCTGCTGGACACAGCTTGACAATGGAAAGGTCTGAGGGGACGTTTACTCTGAGAATCAACACACTGGACATCACGGTACCTCCTACCTCCCCCTGCACAATAATCTGGACACTGTGGAGAACATACCAGTACAATAAATGGCTAAGGCATGGCAAGTGAGAACTGAGACAGAAACAAACCCATTTCATCATATGGAAAAGTAATGGATAATGAGGGGAACTATAAGTGTACTTATCAAATTCAATGACTGGAGGAAGTCTAATGTTACTCACCTTGCTCCAGCTGCCACTGTGCCAGGTGGCACAGGGCTGCAGGTGACATGTGCGTGCAGGCTCAGGTCTCTTCATTTTGGCACAGTCCTCATCATTCTGGGAGCTGCACTCTACCATCCTCCATATTGCTCCAATCCCGCATGTTGTTGAACACTGGGGAGGAAGAGGTATTTTCTGATTAATTCTCACCATAAAAAAACGATTGGTTGTCTTATTTCAGTTGTCTGTAGCATGTGTTGGTAGCATAATATACGAAGTCTCGTTTAAATAATTTAAAAAGAAGGCAACTAAATGTTAAATGTGATTAGTGATTAGGTAAATGTTAAGTCCTTGGAGGTCAATATTAAAAGCTTTCAATTTCATAGCAGTCTGGAAGGGAGGATCTTTAAGTTATGGTACGCCATGGAAAATGGCCTGAGTGAGATCTCTTCCTGCAGCTCCCCCTCTCCCCTCTTTCTTGCACAGGCAATGCATGTTCAGAACAGTCAATAATAACGCTCTCTCTCTTTGAAATGATCTAGATTATCTATTCTAAAGCCTGATTACCTGGCTCAACAACGCCAACATAAAGTGCTTACCACAGCTTTAATGTCTTGTATTTGGGCTACACATGTACTACTTTCTTTTAGTTCTTTCAGGTAAAACGGTCATAAAATGTCTGTACCCACCTCACTCCAGTTTCCTACAACCCAGAATATTTCCTTGCTGACCGGCTCTCTGGCCTTCAGGTTGCTTTGGTCACTAACAGAGCTGCTGTTGGGATGTTCTTGTCGCTGGTTTTGATTGTTGGAGCCTTTGGACCAGGAAGAGGGCTTTTTAGCACGAGAGACAGAACTGTTTTTTTTGGGTGTCACTGTAGGCTTCTTTAGTTTAATGATTTTCACTGTGGACTGGGGTGATGCTGCAGTGGTGAATGGATGTCTTGCAGTTGTGGGTGGAGGTTGTGTTGTGTGGAAGACAGCTTTCGATGAGACTGCGTGGTACATGGAAGTGGTAAGAGGAACCCTGTGTGTCCAGGGCCTGTATGCATTGATAAGTGGGGTGGTGTGGGGGTTGGAGAAGGGATAGTGGTCATTCGTCTTTGCCCATGTCTTAGTACTGGTGTGTAGGGTGGAATAGGTGGCGGTGGGTGCTTGGCGGTGGGTGCTAGTTGTGTGCATTGTAGGTGGACTTGTTTGTAAAGTGGGTGTAATGAGTAAATGTGGTGTGGTTAATTTAAGAGGATTTTCGAGGGATGTAGATGTGGTAACATCCAGGTCAATAATCCCCTCCTCCTCTGTTTTCCTATCCTTAACAACATAATCATATTCTGGAGTGTACGTCACCATATTGAGTGTACTTCCCTCCTCTCCCTCCTCCCTCTCTTCTACCTTTTCCACACCAGATGAATATCTGTCCTTTTCAGCAGAGTTGGCTTTAGATGGAAAAATCTTTCCTCTCTTATCCTCATTTTTCCTCACTTTAACATTAAACTCAAAATCATCTGTATCTATGATATTAGGGTTTGTGGTTTTAGGGGTTAAAAGGGAAGTGGTGGTTGTGATGAAAGCAGTTGTAGTTTCTTCGGTGGTTGTTTTCTTTCTCACAGTAATAGCAGCTGTGGGTGGAGCTGTGGCTGTGGTGCTCATGGGAGCCCAGTAAGGTGTGGGTGTAGGATGCTTGGTGGGGTGGCTCTTAGGTGGGTAGATGCCGCGATACTTAGGAGGAGGCCCAGGTTGTCTACGAAGACTTGACTTAGGGCAGCTCTGAAGGGCACACAGTGATCTCGACCGAGGTTTGGTTGAGGGGTCACAAGTCTTCGTAGGTGGTAGCGCACATGTGACTGTACGTGAGCGGACACCTCCTCCACATGTAACTGGGCACTGCAGAAGAGCAAGAACGCAAATGACAAATTAAAGACAAGGTAGAGATCTGTAAGATCATAGTCAGAGAGAGAAAAGCTACAGAGAAGCAAAATGGAAGTAAAATTGAAATGAACGTGCCTCTTCCCAGTTGCCAACAGTCCAGTCCTGTCCACAGGGTACATCTCTGTTGCATGGCACCACAGGTTTGGGTTTAAGGAGATGCTTGCATTCAACAGGGTGGAGCACCCTTTCCTCCCCTGAAACTGTCCGAACACAGAGAACTGTTCGCTTCCGTGCCCCTTCTAATCCACAGGTGGTTGAACACTGCTGCCAGCCGCCCACCCACCACCTTAAAAAGAGGGGATGGACAGGAAAAGAGGTTAAAAAAAAGAGCGCTGATAGAACTGATTTAATGGCATTCAAAAACAATACATGAGGAGCATATGGCATGCAGACAACTTTGTCATCTTCTAATAATGAACAGGCCTGGGTATCAATTGAAAATGTTGGACACTATTGCCAGGGTTTTGGTAATGAAACCAAAACTTTTTTTAAATACCTTGCTTTAAGGAAAACACATTTTTCTACAAACCCTTTTCCAATTGCCCAAATAGAGCCAAAGTTCTAAAATGTTGTGTCTCAAAACATAAACAACTGTGCAAGAACTTATTAATATACAGTCCAAAAAAGGCAAATATTGATTTTTGAATAAGTAAACAAGACTATAAATCTAACTAGGACATTGATGCCAACTTTGTGTAGCCTACTTAACAGTTTTAAATATGTTCTACAAACACATTTTAGTTGTTACCAAAAAACGTATTGAGGTTCCATAACAGCCCTAAAGTTATCAGTTATTATCAGTTATTAAAATAATTTGTTCCATTGGTTGAATTTCTAAATTATTTGTTATTACAGTGAAACCCAGGGGCAAGGGGGAGAGAACACAATATTACTCTTGCAACTAAGTAATCCTAAAATCCTAAAAAATCTAGAGAATAGATTAGGCAGTGAAATACTGCCTTTGATTTCAAACCAGCTATAACATTCTGTGGGTATCTACAGTAGCTAGTTAGATAGCCTGGTAACTCTCCAACATTATGAATGCAATGATCATTAAACAATAGTTATATAACTTAAACCACAGTACAATATTTTTCCAGCACAATAATACTGACAGTGACAGAAAAACAGTTAAATAGTGCTTGAGAGTCAAAGACCTTGCAGGGCAATCCATATTCTTGCATTTTCGGTATCTCCCTTCTGGACGGCTGTCTGGGTCACACAAAGACTCATCCACTACACCCACGTCCATTTCAAAACAACGCACAGGCTGGTACTGCTCTCCTAAAATGGTCAAGAATTCAGAAAGCAGATGGCCAGGTCATAACTTAAATGTCACTGAAACCAATCCTCCAAGATGTTTTCTTGTTAAATGCAAAACCAACCTAGGCCACAGGTGGTGCTGCAGTCTGTCCATGCCCCATGCCTCCAACTGTAAATGGGTTCAATGACCTCATTTCCTGTCTCTTTGGTCTTTTTGATGGTGTACTCATACTTTATACCTAGGTTCTTCTCCTGAAATAGTAACTGAACAGCCACATGAATTATTATGCATGATTTTAACATTAAATATTTGACATATATAACTAAATATATTTTTCTATTTCTAAATCAAGTTGTTTCCAGTATATGGTGTCTTTAAACAGACGAGAAAACAATTGCTTAGAGACATTTTGTTATTAACTTTTCAGTCACCCATAAATGTCTAGGCTGCTTTGGAAAATGTTTGCATGCTATGATTGGTTGGCTATCCATAAAGTCGCTTTTCTCTATCCCTTATTGGTTGAAATCAACCTACACAGACACTGGGTAAAAAATGTAAATTACTGATTACTTCTATACATCTCAGAATACTGAAAAATTAAAAAAGAAATACATTTATGATGGCCTACCTGCAGCATGACTGGCTGTTTGGTGGGTCCAGGAGCAGTGAGGTTCTCCAAATTCCCGCTGCGTTCATAGTAGAACGTCGTCCCGCCGGCCTCATACTCCCCGTTCCACTGGATGATGAAGTTGCCGTTGAGGAAGTACTCCTCCGACGTCTCGCTTTTTAGAGCCAGGAAGTTACCTGCATCTTCCACTTCCTTTACCATGATGTCCCGCGCACCCTCAGGTATCACACCCACGTCCACGTACCCTGGGAGAGTCGAGAGGGGAGTCACAGTCACAGCAAAGTAATGGATGGCCCACCATGGCTGCTGCCACACGTACATCCAGACTACCAGACAGTTTCTCTCTGATCTTTAATAGGAGGGTGGGTTCGGTCTGTGGGGGTGGTTGGCATGTGTGTGTGTGTGTGTGTGTGTGTGTGTGTGTGTGTGTATGTGTGTGTATGTGTGCGTATTCTGCGTGGGGGGCACTGCCCTGTCTCTGTTTTTTATTGTGTGTGGATGGGGGGGCTGGATGGGGGAGGAGTAAAGAAGCTATGAGTAGGTCTCTGGAGTTTAATGATGTTTGTGGGAAGGTGTGTGTGTGTTTCTGTGTTGTGCAAAGAAGGGGGATGTCTGCCCTTGGTCTAAGCCTTTTGAAGTCTAACACATCTGGGCTGGTTATCTGGAAAGGATGCTGTGCGGGACAAACACACACAGACAGAGAAAAAGATTTTTTATTGTTTTAGAGCCTCTTTCTCTATTAATCTGTCTTTGCCGTGACTCTGCATGTGAGTTATACTTTTCCAAGCACAGTAAAATATGCCAAAGACATGTCAGTCTTTAGACAAATGCAAACATGGGGCTGCAGGCGCACACACATACACACACCAGCCAAGTACAACAGGACAAACAGCTGCACAGTGTGGACAATAATGCTGCCATGACAACAAAGTATCAGCACAATGGCGTAATGCTAATGAACTGTCCTGAAATGACTTTTTGCCTGTAGACATCAATTTGAATTCTGTGCTTTTTCACACTCTTCTGGTGGGTACATCAAAGCTTCTCCTCATTAATAGGTTGTCTGTTTTGTGTTAGTACAATTTTATAATTGGATCATTTCTTATGTCTGGATAATTCCATTTGTTTCCAGCTGCTCAAATATCCTTTGTGTTAAACTCACCAAAGCCATCTCCTTCATCAAAAGACTTATAGACTGTCTCACAGCTTGTGCCATCACCCAAACAGACTCCACAACGATCCTCCACAGCGTTTGAGTCAATGCCATAGTCACAGCCGACCGCCTACGGAAGAAACACATGCACAAACCCATTAATGTACAACGAGACACATTACAGAATCACATAAGATGGGAGTTTGCACAGAAAAACTCCACCCTCCATATTGTTACCCTGCAGCTTGTCTCATCCAGCTCCACTACAAACCCCCTCCCTGTCTCTTTTAGTCTCTTACCCAGCCACACTACCTTGCACACTCCGTTGACACAGATGTTTCTGGACTTGTTCATGAAGCACGGTGTCCCGTCTGTCACGGCGTCAAGCATCTTCTCAGAAAAATGCTCAACGACTGGTCGACAGTGCAGCTCACAAGGGTATACTAAAGATGGTTGAAGGTAGGGGAAAGAGCCGTTTACCTCACAAGCCCAATAAAAATTACATTTATTATGCAGAAACAGTGATTTGAATTTAGGAAATGACACAAAGCACAAAAAAGAATGTGTGCAGACTTTAGTACTGCGCTGAACTGTACTGTAACATTGTATGCCACTGCTAAGATATATTAAATGGTAGCTTCAAGATTGAGGGCTTTCTAGTGTAATACTGGCCTCTGTGACATACACAATTGCAGCTACAGCTCTTCTGAGATATGAACAGAGGGCTACTAGCATACTGTATGTGTATCTGTCTATCTGTAGTATCTAATTGCATATTTGAGGCTTTGATCACTTACCTGGGTTAGCCACGGGAATCCACTGGTAGAGCTCATTGTGGTAGGACACAGTGTCAAACTCACTGCACAGCATCTCTCGAAAGGTTGGTTTATTCTTTTGACAGGGTTTGTTATTACAGGTCCGATAACGCTTCCTTTCCCCAGTGCAGTACTTGCCCCCAAACTCTGGTCTGTGGAAACATAGTAGCACACTTTAAATCAACCATGTGCTGAATTTCAGCATGTCATCTGTTTTTGAAGAACCAAGACAGGTTTGATTCCAAAAAGAGAGTCAGTCCAGAGTCAGCTCTTACTTGGGGTTGTTACATTCCCTATCTGCTGATTGAACTCCAGTTCCACAGGTCCTGGAGCAGTGAGTCCAGGTACTCCACTGTCCCCAGCCTCCGTTCACCGTCTCTGGCAGTTTACCCACAATCACACACTCTCCTGAGATACACCACTGCAGAAAAAAAATGTCACACATAACACTAGTAATATGACCCATTTAATACTCAAGGCTCCATCCAGACACCTTCCTATCCGTTATACTAACCATCTTCATCCTCAGGCTAATGAAATCCACACCCTAATGAGACAAAGCAACTGGCACCACCCACCTTCTCTGGTCCACAGCGAGTGCCATCTATAGGCGAGTCCAGTTTGGACCGACAGGAGCCATTCACTGAACACCAAAGAATCTGGCAAATGTTCTGAAAGAAGGATGTCATCCACAAACAATGAGACTTTTTACTAAGATTTCTGACATTTTTAGTTGGTGCTTGCACAGTACTCACATCAACCTCATGGCAGAAGGTTGCATTTGGGCCATACTGGAGCTGGCACTGGTGGTGTGTGGTGTAACGGACACCAAGGCGAGCCAGCGGGGTGGTTAGGTCCCTCTTGGAAGGGCGGTCATCGAGACAGAAACCCCAGCCTCGACTTAAACAAACGAACAAAGATTTAATATGGAATGTGTGATCTTTTGAAACAGATGAAAAAGAGAAAGAGTGCACAAGGTGTGGTGGTTTGGTTTGAGGTGTGGTCATTTGTGCAAGTGTGACCGTCTTCTAATGACGCTTAGGTTTATCTTGCTTTTCTGTTGATTGCTGGATTTTCTGGCTTTTAATGAATTGAGTTTGTTCAGCATATTTGCACTTATGTTCTTTCAAAAAGTTTGTCATGGTTTGCTTCACAGGAATGACTTCATAACTTTGTTTTGTTGCAACACACACCCATTGCATTTTTGGGGTTATACGTTTCCACTGCCTCCCTTCAAATCTGTTCCAGCATATTCACTTTATCTGCATCCAGGAAGAGTCACTGCTTGTTTTAGTCCCATTTTCACAATGATTTGTTCCGGCAATTCACACAATTTGCAGACCTCGTGTGTGTTCCCCACAAAGAAAAATACAACTAAAACTGAGTGAATCATGTTATAATTCATTGCTTCAGAATAAGGTATGAATTCAGCCTTACTCAAGGAAGCGTGTGATATATTCTTTGGAGCAGGAGGACCAAGTGAGAGGCGAGCTGTCGTACATCAGCTGTCTGGACATGATGAATGGGTGCCTCCCTTCCAGCTCACAGTCATTCCCCTGACCGTCATGATGAATTCCAAAGCTGTGTTCAAACACAACCAACACAAACAATTATATTATGTGTACCCAAATAAATGTTTCACAAGAATACATGGGCTTTAGCTCTTGGATCTGCAAAAACATGATTGTGTCTCTGAACAACTTTCTATATATATTCTCAATAGATTTCTACAGCAATGTGTCCCAGTCCCGTGATACATTTTAAATTTGAAATCCAGTCCAAAGTCATTGATAACTTTTGTTTGCGCAACATCATTTCCTTTTAGTACAAAGCAGTAAAACACATTAATTTCTTGCCCAAACAGAATACTGTCAAGATTTGTACATAATTTATACATTATAATAGCACATACTGTGTGGAATTTATCTTAATTTAGGTGTAAAAGTTAACTTTAGCTGAAAAATAAAAAAATGTATGCTCTGGCCAGTGGGCGGTGGTTGGTTTTGGCTGAACTTGGTCACAAACATTCTAATTTTTCAGCTCAACAGGTACACTAAAGTATGTTTCTGGAAACATCTGAGGCAAGATCACGTGAATCACAGTTCACGAGCAGTGATTGACACTGCGTAGAGACTCCTCTACTCTTAATGGTTGGTAACTTTTGGGCGCAGTGGAAACTTGCATATACCAATAAGAACACCAGAACATGCATTTTGTTTTACAGATTGTCTGCCTAATGTGCCTACTGTAAGGATTTAGTGACAGTTTGAGCAAATATGACAAAAAGTTATTTTTCAAAAAGCTACCTACTGAACCTTTAAACCATATGCCTCTTGGCTCTTACATATTTTTCCTGCTCAGCTCTATTTCAAATTTGAAGGACTACTCTTCTCTACATCCACTTAATTCATAAAATCCTCATGATCAGATCTTAACTGAGCACAGAGTCGGCGTAAACTGGGATTAAAGAAAATTTGCTTTTCTGTGTCACAGTAATCCAAAAATCAAAACAAATCAAACTTTTCTGCGCATTTCTTTTTACTGTTACTAAATAATCTACGCCAAAATCACATCAATCTCAGGTATCAATCTTTTGTCCAGTTACCAGATACTAACCATTATTTGCATTAACCCATTCCCTAATGATGCAACTGTATATTCCTCTTTAGTAACAGATCATGGGAAAAAGATGCTTTCTTTGTCACATTGCCCATTGTTATCATACTCTATTATTTAGGGTTTCTCAACAATTACAAATCAACATACACACACACACACACACACACACACACACAAACACACACACACGCACGCACACACAGAGACCTGTGGCCCATTTCATGAGCGATGGTGAAGGCAACAGGTAGTCCTGAATCCTCATTGATGTTGCAGCTGCGGTGCGGTTGACACATCCCAGACAGATGAGACAGACCCAGGGTCTCACAGGGCTGGTTCATTCTAGCACAGATGTCTTTTCTGGGGGGCAAAACACAGGCAAATTATGTAGATGTCATATCGCCATCATATTCATTTTGTTTAAGTTATCTATTGATATAGCTGACATACAAATGCATATGTGTGTGTCACTTGCCTAGTGACCAACACAGCCACATCATGATGAGCTGGATGTGTGTCACTCTGGGGATTGAGGTTTTTCTGCCAAGCACAGAAACTGGACAATGTGGCGTCGGCATGGTGAACAATCTTCAACTCTTTCTGCAACAAACAGCAGAATTAGAAATAACATTTTGCAGGTTTGTCATCATTTGGCTAATTTTTTTACATCTTGTAATTTGAAATCAAAATTTGAAATCAAAATTTAGTTTATATTTTGCAACCGGCTCACCTTCATTTACTTTATTTACTAAACAAGTCTGTATTACACTAGCAATAACAGGATTTTTTTTGCAATGGAAGCCAAGAAATATCTGCTGAACAAACAAGATTATTTTTTATAGATTGTTTTTCGTGATCTGTCCAGGTTCTTGTTGAATTTTGTTTGAATTGGTTTTCCAGTTTTTCACACTTATATCACAATATATGTGGAAATCTGATGTAAACCAAGGTGAGTACATAATGTTCAATGGGTCTTGAATCTTCAGGTAGATACTCAGTGTGCATGGAGCTTGAACCACAGCCAAATGAAGGAATCTTCCAGTTTACTTCAAGCTACAGTGTGTACTTCTGCTGCCCCCATGAGGAATTCTAAGTAATGACAACAAAACTGTTGGCGCGTCCACATGATACAAGACTTCCATGACCACGCACCACCTTCTACCTCCTCCAAGCAGTTGCTAGCAGCCAAGGAGGACACAAAGGATTTAAAAAAACATGGACTCTTCAGAAGACATTATTATCTTCCCTCTAGTTTCTGCACATGAAAGTCACCCGACGCCACAATCTTCAGAACACATGAGAAATACAGAGAGAGTTGTAGAACTGATAGTCTTAATTAGCTTTATAGCAACTCTTTTGGCAATGGCTTGAATGTAACAGAAGTTCTATAATATCAAAAAGTTACAAACAAAGCTTTCACCTCCGAACTACCCCACTGAGGAATGCTTCATAGATGTACATGTGCTTTTCTTGTTCTAACTGTAATATATGCATTTTCAAAGAAAGAAATCACATTAAAGTTTCCTAAGAAAACTTGTTTGGGCAGGTGTTACCTCTTCTCCCTGGAGTAGAATGAGGCGAACCAAGATTACATGGATGGCATTCCCAATACTGGCATCATGAAAGATCCCTGCCACCTGTTAACATAGAAATCACTCACCACTAAATTGATACAAAAACGTAACCGTAGTCTGTGCGTAAACTTGTATGTAAAAAATATAATCAAATTCTAACTCCTTACCATGTTCATGATGGTGAAGATGTAGGACTCCACATTATCAGTGCCGTGGTATTCTATGAGTTTGGCATCAGCTACCACCATGGTCTCGACCCACCGCTCTCTGCTGACTGAGCGCTGCGAGCGGGACTGAGCCTGATCCTCCCCCCTCTGCTGCTCCCTCTCCCATTTTTCCCTCTCCCTCTCCACCTGGACAGAGTCACTTGGAGTATCTAAAGCGTGGATCATATAAGGATTCACTTGCAGTACACTTGTGACTTGCTTGACACAGGCCCAGACAGAAAAAAAGCTTATTTACAGTTACCACTAGTTACAGTTACACAAACATCTGCCATTACTTACACACAAATTCAGATACACACCTTGAACTCCACAGGGGCTGGGTGTCTCTTTGGACTGAAAACTGCGTTTTTTTCTCTGGCTTTCTATTGTAACTCTTGGATAGACAATATGGGGCTCTGGAGACCCTGCAGGATTATCAGGAGATTTCTGGAATGGTTCGATAAAGTAGTGACCCTCTGGCAGGGAAAAAAAGCCTCTCTGAGGAAAAGAAAAAGGACATTGATGAAGATGCATTGAGTAGAAATCAGTAAACAAGTTAAGGTTTTGATCAATCACTTCCTGTGCACAGAAAAGTTACAGATACCCAAATCTGAAAATAAAGCAAATCTTTTGTCTCTAGTATTAGTTGCTCAATGCTGTCACAGCTCCCAACTGTTAATTAATATTTAAAAGATTATTCATTTTATCCCAAAATCTTGCCTAATGCAGCTTTAAGTCTCTTTTGTAATGTCTTGCATTCTCAGACTGTGACTTAAACAGAAAAATGACAGTCTAGTACCTAGCATGCTTTTATTCATAACATTTAAGAGTGCAACAACAAATCACCAAAAAAATTAAAAGTGAGAAGTTCAGATCTGAATATGGACCTTTCTCCTTCCCTGAGGCACATTCTCTGTCTGCTGCAGCAGTAACACAAAGACTTTTTCCTAAGTATGCCATGCATGTTCTTACTGGTGCAGGCTATTCATTTGCTGATTGGAGAGGTCTGCTGTTGAGACTGACATGGCTACACACCCGCCCCCACACACACAAACACACCTACATGAAAACATAGATGCATGCAAACACACAAAGGATGCTTTGGTCAAATCTTGAACTTTCCTTGTAAACACACGCAATATGAATGTTTTCCCTCCCACTAACTGTTTGCAAGTTCTCATCATTAAGTTGATTGTGTGTGTGTGTGTGTGTGTGTGTGTGTGTGTGTGTGCGTGTGTGCGTGTGTGTGTGTGTGTGTGTGTGTGTGTGTGAGCCAAAACAAGCCCAGACTTTTCCCAGATGAACCCCTCCCTTTAACTCTAAACCAACTTCGAAAGTGAAAGAATGAGAGAGGGATGCTAACCCTGTTTTACATAAAAACATTTCACATAAAATGTGCATGCACATGAATAAATGTATCAAGGATATAAAATAAAAAAAACTTAACATGCCCATTTATTAAGTCCAACAAGACCAAAGAATTCTAAGATTTTTTTGTTGCATCTGATTCTTGGATCTCTTCTCAGTGTTTGAAGAGCCAAAGGCAGATGTGGAAAATTAGGTCACACAGTGCTTACAGTTCGGCCAGTTGTGGTCCCAAGGGTCTACCCTGCTGTTTACTGCATTTACTCACTATTCAGCCTTCTGGGTCATCCTGACATGCTTTTATGTGTTTCTTGGAACATGCGTTCCAACTACATTCATTCAGCAGTCTGCAGAGCTCTGACTATTCTTCAGGGAGTCCAGAAAGAACAAATCTAGGAAAGCACCCACCTGTTACACTGAACCTTGTAACATAAGATAGTGTCCAAAAACTGGAACAAACACTTTGTAGGACACAACTAAGCTGCTAAGGCTTATTTTGTTCATGTAAAACCACCAAAGGGACAGTGTGGACTTTAGCCAGGGGTCCCTAAGTTGTGATGTCTCATCCAAAGGCTGATATATGTATGTCTATGGTCAGCTGAGAAAGCTTTATAGTACAGAAAACACTGATTTCACCAATGCTCTGGATCTCATCCACACACTCTATTTGCCTGGATTAACATATTACTATAAAGATTTGGTTTTGCATTTGTATCATCTCACTGCAAAACAAAACAAATACAAAGGTGTATGATACATATAAGGGCAGATTTGTGTTATTATGCCTCCCTGCTGTCTCCTATATGTTTTCCTGAGCTTTAAACTCCCAAAAGAGTCCCAGCAGCAGGAAGCAGGTGGTGGAGAGCTGATCAACCAGGAAAGAATGCTACAGAGAGGCCCATCCAAACATTCAGACCCTTGCCAGCATGATCTTTATGATCGACATACCAATTGCAGTCCTGCAATGCAGCCTGCAAGGCTTGGCTTGTACAGTGTGGTTATGGTATTACTTGTGATCCTTAAATTATCATGGACAGATCTTGTGTGATGTAGGTACTCAATAAACAAAGACATCTTATAAGGATACCAACTAGGACTTTGTTTTCCATTTGAGAAAAACTGGGGATTATTCTGCAACAGTTTTTGCTCTAAGTCCCAAATGCTGAATCTCTTCTTTCCTCTCCCTCTGCTACCTCCTGCCTTTCTCCTCCTCTTCTTCATTAATCCCCCTTCTCTTACCTAGAGGAAGCATGTTTGGGTGTGAGGTGCCAAAGCCAGGGGAGGTTACCATAACACAGGTCTGTGTTTTAAATACAGTGGCCATGTGGAACTGCTTTACTTCTGTTTCCTGCTTCTGTGGGTTTTGTAGTGCTGGCCAACTGGGTCTGGAATAAAGTCTCTGCTGTTACATAGCCTGTGGCCTCAGCAGTGATTAGTGGGACACAAGGAGAGGTGGGAGCAGATGGTGCACCTTACTGCAATATGATCAATCACAACATTTGCTGCATAACAGACGTGCATTTATTTCTTGATCATTACCGGTTTCACTACACTTACTTGCCTTTATGTTGTTTCTTCACTCCACAGGATAATTCTGCCTGTGAGCTAACTTCTTTCTCAGAGGTCAAAGACATTATCATTTTGCATCCACATAGTGTGCAGAAAAATGCATTTAAGTGAGAAGAAAAGCAATATGGTCTGAACGTGCGTGATCTTTCTTTGTGTTGGGCGCAGGGATCAAAGACTCTACTGAGAAAGCTTTGGCTTGGCTTGAATTGAAGGTTTTCTCAGGGAAACAAAAAAGGACACAGACAGCAACCTCCATCCAATTACTCTGGTCCTCATGGTTTCACATGTACAGTAAATAGTAAAGATGAAAGGTAAGCTGAACTTTGTAAAGACATAATCACTTGTGAAGTAAATATGGCTGACTATTTTCCATCCTTCTTACCATCTACATGCTCACCCTTTGTCAGATCATCATTAGTCGATTCATTTATTTAGTAGATTCATTTATCAGCACATTAACAAAATAAATGTTTTTGACCATTTTGATAAATAAGTAATCATTTTAATTATTTGTCAAGCAAAAGTGTTGGGTCCAGCTTTTCAAATGAGAGAATGTGATGGCAATTTGAAGACATCACCTTGGGCTCTGGGACATTGTGATGGGCCTTTTTAATTCTATTCTAATGTTTTATAGACCAAATGAATAATCAATTAATCAATCAAGAAAATAATTGGCAGATTAATTGATAAAGAATAATCACAAGTTGATCACATTCTGAAAATTTGCCTTTCTGAAAATAAAGTTCCCAGTATGCGGTTAGAATATGGCTGTCTCGTGTGACCTTGTTATTTGTACACCCTGTGACTATACAAATCACAACACGTAAATAGGAACCTGTTGGTGTTATTTTGTCACTTATTCAAAGCAGTAGCTAGCTAGAACCAGTTACCTGCAGGGTTACCTTTGCTAGGCTAAGCTAATGCTGGGGGCGTCAGACAGAGAATGGAGATGAATTGACTTATCTAACTCTGGGGGATAGAGTGAATAAGCTTAAGTCCCAATAAGTTGGCGTGTTCCTTTAACTTTTGTAAACCAATGGTAAATGCTTGATATGTCTTTTTCATGTCATGCTTTTTCTGTGTTACTCATGTTTCCTGTTTGTTTATAGCCATTAATAATTCCTGTCTTGTGCTTAAATTAAACAAAATATTATCATGCATCTATATTTTGAAGCAGTCCATCTCTATCTGTCTCCTGAGGGTAAATGACCTCCATAGGAGCTGGTAGGGTTTCCCTCCAACATCTGTCTGGCTGAGTCTTGCTGTTTAGTGGTCTCGCTGTGATTTTAGATGCTATAAACCGTCTTCCACAGTACATAAAACCAATGTAATAGATCATATTGGTTTCCCTCATTGATTGACGAGACCAGACAAACCGGAACATTTGGGATTGCACAAAAAAATCCTCTAAATGTGTTAGGTTGTGGATAATTGGACTTTAGAATGACATAAAAAATAAACCGCATTTAGAAGATTTGGCAGGAAGAGGCAGTGCAACCCACACAAACATAACAGAGAAACAGGAGGCATGACCCTGCAGGAGAGGCATTCCTGCTGAGACACACTCAGACATGAACACCGAAACATTCTTCATGACTAAAACTGACACATCCCATAATTTCAGAGCTGGAAAGTTCCTCTTTTTCCGCCACCTCTTCCTATTTGGTTGTTTCAAAATATTGATAATCAAATGAATCAGTTATTATTTAAAAAAAAATGCTTAAGTCTTTTTTTTGGTGAATAACTCAAATTCTTGGCAATGAACAATCACTGAATTCTCCAGAAATGTTAAGATGGCACATACCATTTCTGAAATAAAATTCTTCATATGTTGAGCGGCTCCCTTGTCTATCTGCAGTCCAGCTGTCTACTAGCCTTTGTAGTGGAACTATTTATTTGATTAGAAACATTTCAGCCAAAGTTAAAAAAAAAAAAAAAAAGCAAAAATTCTCTGAACAAAACGTATGGCCCTATTTCCTGTCTCTCCATCTGTCAAACTCTATTGTTCCAGAATGTAAAAAATGTGCCAAAATGTATTACTGAACCCTTCTCATCATAGAACATAGTAACACTCCAAAGGTGGGGGTTGCAGAGAGTTTCTGCAGGAACAGACAACAATGTGAATGAATGAATGAATGAATGAATGAGAGTGAAAGTACAGAGGAAAACATCTGAAAGACAATGAAGACAGAAAGGATTTCATAGTTGGCAAAGAAGCAGCAGCCGTCAGCGGGTCGGCAGCAATCGTTCTTCAAATAGTGTCAGGAAGTCTTTGAAGGGCAAACTAACACACAGGGCACTGTTAGATGGAAGGGCTTGCTCAACAGCCTATGGCTGCCTAAACCACATACCAGCTTCCCCAGAGTGATGCCCCCTTCCCCCTGTGTATTAAAAAACCTGCCTGCCAAAAGCAACTTGATTTTTCAAAGAGATATGACCTTCAGTAATTTAGGGAATAGGGATGATTCAATTTATGAATGAGACAGGTTTAAATTATGCCCTGTTATGTATGTAAAACATTGTGATTCCTCACCAGTCCTTTACAAGAGCTGATGGCAGCAGTTCCTCGCACATCAGAGGCTTCCACAGTGCCAAGGAGGTGACAGGAGTTCCCCTCAGAGCGGCGATGCTCAGTCCTGTTGGCAATGCCGTTCCTCCTCTCTAGGATGTAGTCACTTGAAACCAAGTGATTGTTTGCAGTCAAATTAAACATTAAAGTACGACCCTTGTAGTTAACCTTGTAATAAACTTGTCCATCCAAACCATGGGGTCGTAGGTCACGCCTGACTCTCCCACCCTTGAAGTGGTGAGCCAGAGAGTGGGAGATAAACTCTCCATCAGCGCTGGTTTTCACTGGGTGGACAGTGGACAGATCTGACTGGGACAACTGACCTGCAGAATAAAATACAACACAATTGAAACAGGGTTGTGTTTACAGAGATTTTTACCTTTAGAGTAAATTGATATTAGTGTGCACTTAACCATACAAAGTTTCTAGTCATGCATTTAATTCACACATGCACAGAAAGGCAGATTTCATCATAACTGCACCACACTGACCTTGTTCTGCAATGAGGGAGAAGAGTCTGCCAGAGTCGGAGAGTTCTTTGTGGCCGGCTGCCAAAATGAAAACAAAGTGTAGCAGAAAAAGAACCGGGCAGTCCTGCGAACATCGCATATTTCATGTAACCAAACACAAACCACTGCAAAAGAGTCCTGGACATTGGGGTTTCAGTTAGAGGCGACCACTTCGACCCCGCGCTGCACTGTGTCATGACATGGACACGATCACAAATCTCCTTTCACGAAGGCAAACATGCACCGAGGGAAGACTGGGGGAGCCTGATCACGGTTATTGGGGGAGAAAGCTCCGGCTCTGTAGAGGAAGGAGGGGAGGAGTGTACTTTGGGCCAGCGTCTACTTTCCTTGCAGGAACAATTAAGGGGGACTGGCGCAGTGGTGTAGTCCACGTGATACACAGGTATATGCAGTATACTCACTAAGAAAACTCCAAGATTCCCTTATTCCACTTAAAAATGCGCAATGACACACAAAAACATAGTTTCCATTATATTTTTGACATATTTTAAATTGCCATCGTGTTTTTCTTTTCTATGCATGGGCTAAATAAAGGTATTTTAGCCGTGAATTGCTGCATAAAAGTGTATCAAAATTCAGGAAATGAGTCTTTGACGCTGAAAATTTCCCTGGGGAAGGGCACCCAGACCCCACCCCCTCACACACATACATACAGTATAGTATACGCACTATAATACATTAGACTACACCACTGGACTAGAGGAAGAAGTTGCATCGATTTAAATAGACCGCTCTGTTATGTATGGAGACTTGTCATTACCTGCACCAGCGGCGCATCATAAACACTATATAAACACTATAACAGCGACATTTGGTCACATTTAGTTTCAAACAATGTTTAAAAAACTGCTATGAATTTTTGAGGCTCACTTTTTTGCACATTTAAAACAATATTTGCCTACTTAGAGATATTTTAAATAGTTAAATCCAAATATGGCAAATGTCCAAATACTAAATCTAAATGTTAATTCTAAATCTAAATGTTAAATCTTAATGTTAAATCTAAATCTAAATGTTGAATCTAAATGTTAAATCTAAATGTTAAATCTAAATGTTGAATCTAAATGTTGAATCTAAATGTTAAATCTAAATGTTAAATCTAAATCTAAATGTTGAATCTAAATGTTGAATCTAAATGTTGAATCTAAATGTTAAATCTAAATGTTAAATCTAAATCTAAATGTTGAATCTAAATGTTAAATCTAAATGTTAAATCTAAATCTAAATGTTGAATCTAAATGTTGAATCTAAATGTTGAATCTAAATGTTGAATCTAAATGTTGAATCTAAATGTTAAATCTAAATGTTTCGGGTGAAACTAAATATTTAACTAATATGTAAATTCACAATGCATAAAGCAGCCAGCCAGGAGGGGGGCTCACTTTGACTGATCTGTCATGTTCACTTGCATAAAGGTCAGCAAGAGCCTATCCCCGCCCGCCCCCGACCAGGTACGATACTATCGGCCATGGTCGCTCTGCAAAATGTCCAACGAATCGGCATTAGCCGAGAACATGGCTTTACAAAATGTTTCAACAATGATAACGGGCGGGGATAGGCTCTTGCTGTTCTTTATGCAAGTGAACATGACAGATCAGTCAAAGTGAACCCCCTTTGTGGCTGGCTATAGTGGTTACAGGTCATAAGACCCTCACTCTTAATAAAGGTGACACTAAAAACTCAAAGTACTCTTCAAATACAGTTTCTCCAAACGTGTTTATTATTTAGGTAGTTATTATCACGATAATCCATGTCCATTTCCCCGGATGAGATGGTTTTTATTTGTTATTTGACACTATAAACACACATTGACCTGCTCAAGCTTTTATTTTGGTACTGTGGCATTTTTAATTTGTATTTAAATGTTTCGGGTGAAACTAGATGTTTAACTAATACATTTAGTTTCACCCGAAACATTTGGATTCAACATTTAGATTTAGATTTAATATTTAAATTTAGATTTAGATTAAACATTTCGATTTAGATTTAGATTTAAATTTAACATTTAAATTTAGATTTAGATTTAACATTTAGATTTAGATTTAGATTTAAATTTAACATTTAAATTTGGCATTTAGATTTAACATTTAACATTTAGGTGTAACATTTAATATTTGGATTTAACTATTTAAAATATCTCTAATTTGACAAATATTGTTGTAAATGTGCAATAAAGTGACACTCAAAAATGTATGGCTGTTTTTTAAACATTGAAAATGTTTTTTCAGCGTGAGCCTTTTTACAAACGGCACCCCATATAACGCAAGGCAATTAAAAAAAATGAAAAGCACTTGAGCTAAGTACGTGGAGGGTAATCATTTCTAGAAGACACCTCATATTGGCCAATCTCAGCACTCTAATTGTTATTGGTATATTGGTATGTAGACCTAAAATGGTGGAAACTTGAGGGATTCTGATATAGCTAACCTTCTACACAAAAACAGTATTTTATATTGTGTTTTTTTTACATGTTTTGATCTGACCAACTTTTTTCATAACAAAGCCTAACAGGGTGGAACTATAAGTGTGATATCAGATTAACATTAAAACATGAAGAAGAGTGAAAGTTCATGCTCACTTTATTCTTTTAAGTTCCTTCCTTAATTAGTTAGCTTAGTTATGTTCCACAACACATTTTGCTTGCTGAAAGTGAGAACATTGTGTCAAACTGGTCGTTATGACTGTGACTTATAAAGTGTCAGGTTTAGTTTGCAAGGCACTGTATCCATGTCACATTCTCTTTGGGTGCTGAGCACCCCTAAAAGTCTGATCTTAAACTCACCCCTGCCATAGACTTCATAGCTTCAGCAAAACGTCACCCATGCGACTTTGAAGTTTGTCTTTCTAATTACATATTTTCACAGTCTTATACTTTAACTTTTTTATGTTTTACAACAAATGGAAACTTTCTTGACTTGGTAAATTATCTTTGTGATCCATGGCTCAGTTAAAAATATGGGATTAAAAATAATTACCGGTAGTCTTTCCCCATTTACTACCATACATATTTAAAAGTGCTCTAAGCGATGTTGGGTGATGTTACTTCTTGTTGACACGAAAAGTATTTTCAAACAAAACGAGACCTGATGAAAACCCCCAGCCCCAAATCCTACTTGTTGGTTATTGGCTGGAAAGCTGGAATACGGTTTGTGTATGCTTCGTGGTGCAGGTGAGCACAGTTTGTTTTTGTTGCCGTTTGTAGACTCTGGGCTATCTACAGAGACCAAGTTTTTTTACAGTGTGTTCTGGGGACAGGCAGCTCGCGGATAGTAAGGAGATGTTTGCTGTATGTGACAACAAATGTTGTAGCCTAAAACATGCTTGACATTGCATAGAGCACCTTTAATTTCTGAATTAAGGTCCCATGGTGGTCCACCGGAAGGGGAGGGACTTCACCTCCATAAATGGATCTATGAGATTATTCTTTGGCATTTCAGGCCTTTATTTGATATGACATTTTAAATATGACAGGGGGAGAGAGAGGGGAAATGACATGCAGGAAAGGTCTGCAGGTTGGAACCGAACCCATGGATGCTGAGGACTAAGCCTCTTTATATGGGCGCACGCTCTACCAGGTGAGCTTCCCAGACGCCGACCTTTGCCTCTCTATATAAATAAAGAAAAAAGACAGAGAATAAAAGAGAAAAGTGTTTTAATGTTTGTATCATGCCTAAGAGCAAATCATCAGTGTCAGTGAATGGTGCCACCAAACAGAGTGCATGGTGTCCACTATGTGTTTCAATTTATTATTCAAATTATAATTCTGTGTCATAGCCTCTTTAAACATGTTCCTCTGTTTTACCTTTCTTTTGAAAATGTAAACATAAACATTAACATATTGCTGAGTCACCCTCTTTTTCAGCTGAGCGCCGTGAGAACAGTTGCCAGTGAATGACAGACTACGCCATTGGCGCTGCCTGAGGTTACAGGTAATAACTCCTGCTTTTCTATTAAATCTTCCATCTATATATGTACAAAATGTCTTTAAAAACGTGCAACCTTAATATACAAATATACCATATTATTACAGCTTATGTACACCAGAGCCATCACTAAACTGAACTACAAAAACAATGTCCCCACACCCCCCAACACTCCATAGGACCAAAACTGGATTATTAATTTCCATACTATCAATGATATGTTCAATAACACTATATAGCGTGCAATAATATATTTACAAGATGTAAATAGCATTTGGCACAATGTACACAATGGAACTTCTTTTTATAATTTTTTTCTTTTTCTTTTTTCTTTCTCTTTTATTGTTATAAGTTTTTCTGCATGATAGGCGCAAGCATTTGTGTATGTGGTGTGTAAGTGTGCAAGCATATGTAGAATCTTTATGTACCTTCTCAGTAAATGCATAGCAAATTAAGTTGTATAATGTGTAATGACAATAAAGCCATTATGTTATTCTATACCTGCACTATAATGTAAGAGTTGTGTGTGCTTTTTCAGATATGTATCATGCACATTTCTTCACATCCCTTTCAAATTCACAAGTAATATTGCTTGCAGTTCTGCCCTTTGCACAGGATATTTTTAAGGGGTGGGGGAAGAGGGCCAAGGGGGTCAGGAGAGGTTGGGGGCAAAAGTCAGGAGGTCAGGGAAAAAAGGTTTAAGCTCTTAGTTCAATGAAGAAGAAATGGTATTAAGTCAAACAATAGACCAATTCTGTGCAAACACATGCATTATTTAATTTAAGATGAGGTAAAGGGACAAATATTTGTTCATTCCATATTGCTGCTAAGGCTTTCCAACAATGATTTCTATACAGACATGCCTTTTTACTAACAGCGTTCATATCCGTTTGCATGAACCAGGAATTAGATTCCAGTGAGCAGTTTGGATTCAGAGAAACTGGACACTAGGAATACCTTCACACTTAAATACCCTATATTGGCTATACAGCCTCCATTGAGTCCCACTATTAAAGTAGACAAGCAGGTCTGATATTTGTGGTGCACTGTGAGATACCCCCCTGTGAGACATTATTTATTATTTCCAGAGAAGATTTAAAGCCCCTATGAAACATAGCATACAGCTCAGGGTAAAAGGTTTTTGTGAAACCTATCCTCATCATAGGTTAAATACTGCGGGGTTCAGTTGTCTAATAGTTATCCCTTGAGCAGATTAATGTCTAACTAAATGGCTACTGAGACAGGACACATTCTCTCCTTCATTGTCTTGGTCCATTAGAGACACTGAGGTAGACAATGCAGTAAACTTATTAAACTGTGGCGTCTAATGGCATCTGAGATTTATAGTTATTTTTTATACAAAGGATGTTGCTAGAAGTTGCTAGATAATGGGGCAGTGGCTTTTAAACAGTGAAGCGTTTGTTCGATTTTCTCAATCTCTCAGAAATCTGTTTTGGAGAACAGGGAAGATCATTTTGGAACATGAAAGGCCCCTGCTAAAAATAACTTAGTAAACCAGTGATCGCACACAATTCCACACATTAGGACTATTGAGCTTTGAGTAGGCTTCAGTCGACCATAAAACAACACAATAGGCCACACTTGGGGTTTTCCCTCAACTGGGCTCATTAAAAGCATGGGATAGAAGCAGTGTTGTATGCTGTTGCATGAGCTCTTGTATGTGTGTGTGTTGAGGTGTTAATATACAAAAAACAGGTATTTTAGAACTAACATGCATTGCCATACTGGAGAGAACACACTAACAGTAAAGGACAAATAGTGTGTTATTAGTGTTTTACTCTACATGTGGAATGTCTACCTGGAGTAAAGTTGCAGGCTCTGGGCATTTTGCCTGATTGATCAACAATGGATGACGATATAACACTTAATTGCTCACAAACTCACAAAGCATGTTACCTTTGAAGGCATTTGTTTTTGAAAATGCATCTTTGCCAAGTATCCAAGTATTTACCTTATTATCATTCCCACAGACATGACCCTAACTGACCCCCCCCCACCCCCAAAGTCCCCTGTAATGTGCAACAGACTGTGAAATGTCCAACCTGGAAAAATAATCAAGATCTTTTGTTAGTCTTAGGTGGGAGAGAGAGGCTTTTACACGGAGAGACTTTGGCCACATTCCTCATCAAGGCATCCTAGTGTTATGGTGAGTAACATGTCAGAGAGATTGGTAGCATTACATGTAGTCTATTGTTTCCCAAAATGCATTATTTCAGGTCAGTAATTATCCTATCCCAATCATCATCCTAAACAAACCAATGAAATAAAGTTGATGCATCAGTGTAACCCCCTACATAAAGTTGACCAATGATATACGTATATGTATATGTATATATATAGATATATACTAATTTTCTACAGAAATAGTAAAGTAATAGTTTTAAAATCTAAAACCTCTTACCAAAAGGTCTACATGTTCCTGAGCTATTTACAAAGCTTTCAGTCATATTCTGTGGTCTTCATCAGTGGACAGAGCAAATTGCTTCCACTGAAAACTCCAGAAAAGACAAATATTTGGACCTTGTAATAATAATTTTGCAAGGTTTCCAAGGTCAAGAATAAACCAGCTAGTTCACATTTTGTATTTATTTCCTTGTATTCTATAATTCTAAAATGTATTTAAAAAGGTCAACTCATTAAGATTAAGATTGCACAAGAGACGTGAGTACAGCAGAAGACGAATTGAGATAAAACACAAACAGCACCAGAAACAAAATAAAATTTCAACAAACAATAACAAGTAGGCTATTTCCCTACCAAACATGACTACTGAGCCACGTGTATGCGCTTCCCTTACTGTCCACACGGGGCGCTGTTGGGCGCGGCTCCCTATGGCTGCTCCGTGAACTTTGTTCTAGTAGTAAATAGGCGTGTTTGCTCTTGGTGTTCAGACTTTTGAGTTATTCGGTTATTCTTCAGGAAGGGCTGTGGTAAGGACAGGTAAGATGAGCTAGTGCAACTTGAAAATAATGCTGGTTGTTGTAGAAAACGAACAGATATAATACAGTACTTTATAGTCTTCAAGTCTAAATATAGAAAAGTCCTGTGCTGTGTGTTTCGGTGAAGTGTAGCCTACATCTTGCTGCTTTACTCCTGAGTTGCTCAATTGTCAACGTTGTATTTACACTTGTTTGCTCCCCTTGTCATTGTGGATGTTGTTGTTGACAGGATGGATCATCTGTTTTACCGGTAGGTGACAATGGTGAATTTATATGACAACAAAAACACGTTTTCCCCACATACAGGACTGCTCATCACCCAAGCCAAAGGGCTGCTGTACACCTTAGGGAAGGTAGAGATGGAGGATTTTTGGGCATTTGCCCTTTGGGCACTTAAGATTTGGCTGTACCTTGTGATCAGCCTCATCATGATCCCAGCCATGTTTGGCTTCTCACTGGGCATCTCTGAGACCTACATGACCATCCTGGTAAAAACCTTAGAGGTACTGTTGTTTATATAATTTTGTTCGTCGCAGATACATGCTTTTAAGAAATACAGATACTCCTCATTCAGTGCTCCACATAAAAGACATTGCCATGAATGTCTTCTCTGTCCTCCACAGTGGGCTACTCTGAAGATACAGAAGGGATATGCAGATGAACAACTGGAAGCCTCTGCATCTAATGGTGAGTAGAAAACTGTGTATGGAAATGTTCATTAATAAGTAGATTGTGTATGACACTCTTCTATAAAAGTTGATACTATCCCTTATTGTGAAAGATGGGGGTTTAATGACAAATGTGCGCTGTAATGCCGGATTTCACCAGACACTTTACAAGTCTGGGCAAGAATGTTGCAATGATATTGCCCAGTTTTGAAAGAGTAACCTAACTGATTTACCTATGCAGTTCAGAATGTTTTTTGTTCCTGCATACAAAATGGATAAACTACAATAACAACAAATGTTGACCTTTTCAGGGCAGTTTACTGCACTGTTTATTGTCTTCTACATCATTTTGAATAATAATGAGCCAAGAACTTTGTAATGGGTCTATATTTTTCAAAAATTAGCTCCTACAGTAGCAGGTATGTTCATCCATTACTGTAGCAGCTCATATCGTTTAAGCTGAAATAGAAAACAAACTTACCTTTCTCAAGCGCACAGCTATGAAAGGCTTGTATTTTCATTGAAGGACAAAAACACAATACAGTCAAAACACAATACTGTACACAGTAACAACAGAGTATGCACTGTTGAGTTCTTCTTATTTGTAGTACCCTGTAAAATCAACGGAGCCGGCTAAATTAGGAAATATCCACAGTTTTCTTGTCTGACTGACATGGGATGTGCATTCTTTTTAGAAAACAAGTAGTTTTTAGAAATGTCTCATGACATAATGTCTCTAGAAGTGTATTATTCAACTTTCTTTTGTAAAAAAAGTGAAAAGAAAAGAAATACTGTTATTCATTTCCCGATGACTATTATTTAATAAGTAAATTCATCCTTTACCCCCAAAATACCCCATAAGTACCCAGAACTTACTAAAATACTTATTGTAAGTATCCTCTCTGAATAAACCTCGAAATACCCTATACTTATATCCCAATACTTGTATAAAAATATGTATATCGTGTAATAGTAATGTCAGCTAAATGTGGCTTCTGCAAAGTCCGAAATATGTCAGTGGTACACTTTTAAAATATGGATGATAAATACAAAACGTGAAAGTGCATCATAAACAAAGATAAGGCATACATTCTTCTAAAAGTGTGGATTGAATATTGAAGAACGAGTTTGTTACTCTAGGTTTTGGACTTTGCCTGCTGAGTTATCTGATAATGTGGAGTTTGAGCTGAGGCCAACCCTTAACTGTTCTGACTTGTTAGGTAGATGGTGTTACATACAGTACCAGGCAGTACAACCTTCATTACTTAAGACAACTCTCTGGAGAACTAAGTTATCTTGTTACTATTGTGTATTTTTTTAGGTCAAAATGTACGTTTTAGGTTGCTTGTTGACACATGTTAGTGGTTAAGGTGACTTTTCTTGGTAAGTCGCTGCTGTGAGAAACGTAATGCCTCTTCAGGGCTTCATATTGAAATTTGCAGATGAGTCCGCTTCATTGTGCCAAATGACACATGTTGTACATCTTTATGTGAAGCAAAGTTGCTGTTTATTTTTTTATTCTTTTTCTGCATGCTTTAGAAATGGTTTCATGCTTTTATTTATTGTCATCATTTATTGTAGTTTTGTATTTATGTTATTCTTGTCAAGTACAGTATCCAATGTCCTTCCAAGAAACACATTGCTGAATGAACTTTTATAATCTTTCTTAGTTTGCTAAAACCATTTCCTCTTCTGACCCTATCAACACAATCTTAAAAGATATCGCAAGGCTGACTCATTTTCCAGTTTGCTAATAAGAAAATAATAATCCATGTGTGTGTGTGTGTGTGTGTGTGTGTGTGTGTGTGTGTGTGTGTGTGTGTGTGTGTGTGTGTGTGTGTGTGTGTGTGTGTGTGTGTGTGTGTGTGTGTGTGTGTGTGTGTGTGTGTGTGTGTGTGTGTGTGTGTGTGTGTGTGTGTGTGTGTGTGTGTGTGTATCAGGTCTCATCCAGAGGGAAGATGGCTCTATGGAGAAAGAGTTAGAGGAACTTAGACGCAGTCGACCCAAACCACCAGTGGGCGGTGATTTTACACTTAGTGACTGTTTCTACTTCACCCGGAGAGGAATTGAGAGCATTGTAGAGGATGAGGTACATTTTTACTTTATTAGCAAGAAAACAATTTATTATGTTTATGGTAATAAGTGGCCTTATTTTGCTAGGCTGATTTTACATTCAATTCTAAATTTAGGTGACCCAGCGGTTCACTTCAGAGGAGCTTGTGTCCTGGAATTTACTGACTCGCTCCCACAAAGATTTTGAGTACATCAGTCTGAAGCTGACGCTGGTCTATGGCCTCGGCATTTTTGTGAGATACTGCATCCTTGCCCCGCTCAGGTACACCAATACTGAGACTGCAAAATTAAGCTGTAGTGATACATATACAGTGTTGCCATCCAGACAGAAATAATTCAAAGGTTGAGTCAAACCTTAGTGGGTGGAACCATTTGTTGTGGTAAATATGATGTCGACAAGCTGACATTGAAGCCCCTTGAAAAATGCAAGTCATAGAAAAACAAAATCAAAATCGGATTGACTCTTGTTTTGGAACACTCTTTGCCCACTTGGCATTTTTCCTTGCTATATTTGCATTTTTTTGGTGCTGTGTCTGCCATTTTTGTAGCTTCCACATGGATGTGCGCTTACTATCTGGCAACTGGTCACTACATTTTTATAGAGGTTGATGGCCAGAAGTATTCCAAACATAGCAAAATAAGAGAACACAGATCAAGGGCAGGGTTTTATAAGTGATGATTGAGAGGGATTATGTTTGTATTAATCTAAACATTGTTGTCTTAGGAAAAGCCTACTGTGCCTTTAAAGCTTGACCCGCACCAAAAATTGTGGTTGCTTGGCTATTGGATAAATAGCTTTGTTGGCACTTTAAAACCCGCCATTTTTGTAACAACCTGCTATCAGACCTTACTTGTGTATTTTGTGAAGGCTAGTTTCAATTTGCATTTTTTTATTTTTCATTTAAGTTACAAAAAAACTTCATACACCTATTTAACCTATTTAACTATTCAGTATTTTATTATGTGCATGACTTTTTATTTTTTATGCTGAATAATTGAGGAGTTCCACTTTCTCCAGGATAACTCTGGCCTGCATTGGCCTCACCTGGTTGGTCATAGGAACATCTGCAGTTGGATTACTTCCAAATTGGAGGTGACCACAAACTATCCTAACAATCCAAATGCTAGTCAGATTCCATATCTAATTTTTTTCTTATGGAGATGGTTACCTCCTCATGTGTGCTTCTTTGCGTATGTTTTTTTTCAGGATGAAGTTCTGGCTCAGTGAATTGGTCCATGTGATGTGCTACAGGATCTGTGCTCGAGGACTCTCTGCCACCATCCACTATCATAACCGGTAAATGAGCCTCCTCACCATGTGCTTTACTAACAATCAAATAAGGAATATCATCTGATAATGACTCCATTCACCTTGCAACAGGGAAAATAAACCCCAAAAAGGAGGAATCTGTGTAGCCAATCACACCTCTCCTATTGACGTTGTGATTCTCTGCAACGATGGGTGTTATGCTATGGTACTAAAACTTCTTCTTTTATTTTTAAATTGTTTTATACTGATAGCTAATTTATCATGCTAAATCATGACATGCAGCCATAACTGTCAAAATGTGTTTATCAGGTGGGTCAGGTACATGGAGGTTTGATGGGAGTCCTCCAGAGAGCCATGGTGAGGTCCTGTCCTCATGTCTGGTTTGAGAGAGCAGAGATGAGAGATCGCCACCTAGTGACCAAAAGGTCAGTTTTCCACCCCTTAACTTCGACACTCTTTGCAGGCTTGTCATTGGTTGTTGTTCTCGCCTGTATTTTCTTTTAGAGGCTGCTCTGGCTTTCAGAGAGGTTGGCATTTTCTTGGTAGTAAAATCTCTTATTAGCCAAACAAGAACAGATTTTGGAACATGTATACTACAATAGTACTTATGAGTACTTATGAGAAAAAAAACACTCTTCAAGTGTGCAATATGTGTAGATATTTTTATAGTCAGGAAATTGTTTCCATTACCTCTTTGTGTTGCTTCCAGATTGCAGGATCATGTGAATGACAAGACAAAGCTTCCCATATTGATATTTCCTGAGGGTAAGTGTGACCATGTAAAGAGATAGTTACACTATCGTATCGAGGACGTATGTTTGTGTTTGTAACATCAAAGACAAGACTCAGTAAGTGTTGTTATTTTAACCCAGTGCCTGATGGCAGTCTGGCCACTCAGCTGTAACAAATGAGCAGCTGTTTCATGTGGGTTTGGACAGAGCTCACACAACTCTGTCCCCTTTAATCTCCTTTCCACAGGAACCTGTGTCAACAACACATCTGTCATGATGTTTAAAAAGGGAAGTTTTGAAATTGGAGCAACAATATATCCAGTAGCCATTAAGGTACTTCAGTCCTGTCAATCTTCATCCCTCATTCAGATGTTTTCTGGCCTACTGGCTCACATATATTTTAAAGTACAGTTGCTTACTGCACGTCTTTTTTTCTTTTTTTTTTACTTTTCACAGTATGACCCCAAGTTTGGAGATGCTTTCTGGAACAGTTCCAAGTATAGCATGGTCAGTTACTTGCTGAGGATGATGACCAGCTGGGCCCTCGTCTGTAACGTCTGGTACCTGCCAGTAATGCACCAACAGGTGTGTATGCTTTGCCGAAGCACGTGAGACCCCTCCACATTACACACACACACACACACACACACACACACACACACACACACACACACACACACACACACACACACACAGATTTTGAGTTGTTGAGATGAGATTGTTCATTCAAAAATGACAGGAGGGGGAAGATGCTGTCCAGTTTGCCAACAGAGTTAAATCGGCCATCGCTCACCAGGGAGGGCTGGTAGATTTACAGTGGTAAGATTCAACCTCTTTATTTTCTTCACTTGATTGTTATTTCCTTGTTCTGGAGTATTTTTCTTTTCATTTTGACTTGTTCTGTAAGGACTTTCATATGAAGAGTATATGAAGTTTGGTCAGGGCTCAATCTGTAAATCTGAATAATAGTGTTTTACCCAAGCAAAAACCTCCGGTGCTGAAAAAGGAAGCCAATGAAGAAGTGCCAATTTGAGGCTGGCCCCAAAAGGGTATCAATCCTATAAACCCCTATGTTAAAATCCCCAACGTTACAGCAGAAATAAACATGTTTAAAGTCTGGTAAGAAAAACAGTTTAGGTCTCTGTAGCTACGTTCCCTCTCTCTCTGTGTGTGTGTGTGTGTGTGTGTGTGTGTGTGTGTGTGTGTGTGTGTGTGTGTGTGTGTGTGCGTGTGTGCGTGTGTGCGTGTGTGCGTGTGTGCGTGTGTGCGTGTGTGCGTGTGTGTGTGTGTGTGTGCGTGTGCGTGTTCTTTTATAACTCACCTGTTTTACGTTATTATATTCAGGTATAAAGTTATGCATAATTAAGGATGTTCTGTTTTGAGTGCCATCACAGGAGCGAATGTAGACTGTAGGCTTTATTCAGCCCACTTCATCTCCATTTACGCTTCAGCCTCCACCTCTTACCTATTTTTGGGTTAGCCAATGTCAGGCACTGCCAAGATGGCGGTGGCCGCAGTTACCAGGAGCATTTTCTTTGGTTCTTCAGAGACCTATGGGTGACGTCACGTCACTACATCCATGTTTTATGCAGTCTATGGTTTTAATAAACACACGTTCATAATTGTTCCATTATATCACAGTAACTCAATGGCTTTTGAAAAAAAGTTTTCATGAAAAATATATTTTTTAATCCACAGAAGAACATGCATTTGTCAATGTAAAACACGAAAAACAACAGAGAATAGTCATTTTTAGCTTGACAGGGATATTCATTGACATTGAACAGATGTCATATGATTAGCATCACTCTCAGTTTGTTCTGTCTCCACCTGGCTGCCTCTGCAGGGATGGAGGCCTGAAGAGGGCAAAGGTGAAGGAGTCATTTAAAGAGGAGCAGCAGAAGCAGTACAGCAGCATGGTGGTGGGAGAAGACAGCAGCAGCAACAGTGACTGAGATCCCCAACCAGTATGCTGTACAAAAATCGTGCCATGGTTCTGGAGAATATACACTGTAAACAGGCCTCTCTCCTCGAGTATGTTCCCATTAGCTGGACCTGACAGGGAATACTTCCAAGTTGACACACTGTGAAACCTCAGTTAAAGCTAAAAGGAGGAGAGTCTCAGTGATTTACAGAAAAGTGCAATATAGAACTTTATGAGGAACAGACTGTGACTGTGAGAAGGGAAAGCTCTCTGTTTTTACTGCTGCCGAAGATACTGTAGCTGCTGTTGTAATTGAATGTTAATGCTGAGAAAATAGCTTAGAATGAAATGTCTGATTGTAGACAAGACACTTAGAAAACTGGATACATGTCGACTCATTCATGTGCTGTTCATTGTTTTTTAAGATAAGTCTTAGTTTACAATTTCAATACCTATTGTCGATTATGCAATGGCAAAAAAAACCTGGAGGTATTATGTAGATTTGCTGTTTTATAACATAACATGACATTATTTAATAAATATAAGCAATTTGAAGAGATAAAAACTGTGATAATTGTTAATTAAACATTCAAATATTAGTTTTATGTAGATCTTACAGTGATGTAGGCCTACTGCAAAATAATGAACACTGATAAGCACATTTATAACATACTGTAGTTTTCACGTAAAAGATGAACAATCATCTGTTATTGCATTTAATACTGATAGACATGATACACTGATTCAAAAAGGAAACTAGCACAGTGTTTTTGGTAACTTTTGACCCCCTCGTCGTTTTTTCACATTACTGCAAAGGTAAAGCATTATCGCAAGAGACACAATGGTTTGGCACTTAAATAATACATGATACTTGATGTTGAGTGTGAAAGATAGTTCATTAAATGTCCACATGACATGTGACTGCCTTAGAGGATAACACACAGCTTAGACATTCTGGATCTCTCTCCACTTGGTAGTTCTACTGTAGAGGGAATCCCACTGCTGCCATTTCCCTCTGGGGTTTCCTCTTTGGCTCCTTAAAGCAAATTAAAGAAGGTTTAAAAAAATCACTGTAACTGAATTTTGACGTAATCCTGATATTTCTTTGGTTTCAAATTATCAGCATCCTCACCATTATTCTTATTATCACTCGGATCTGTGTTGTCCTGGATGCCCTGTGTAAAAACAAACATCACTTAATCACATGAACAACAGTAACAGCCTCTGAATGAATCAGTCACAAGCCTCTACTTGATGACAGTACTCACCTGCAGCAAGTTACTTTTGTTGTTCTTTCTCTGTTTGAGTTCTTGATATCTGCAAACATCAACAACGAAAATAGGTTTACAAGTGATTACCAAGAAACTCAGCTGAGTGTAATTTATTTACAACAATGTGTTGTGGAGAACACCCAGTGTGTCTTTAAAACGGGGCTTCCTGTGTCTTCCTTTTAGTGAACCAGCCGGTAGAAGCAAATTACATAATGAAATATTTTATGAGCCTAAATAGTGCCTCACATCTGGCATCTGTGTCTCCTGCACAGTTGAAATGACAAACAGGTTGCTGTTGATTCAGACAGACAGTGTTAAAACTAAGCTGCTTTTATCTCTTAGTAATAAAAGCCAATAAAGCCGCTCCATGGCAAATCTCCTAAGTTTTACCTTACTGAATACGATGGTTTCTGCAGTCAGAGCAGTCCTAGATTCATCACACTATATATATGTCTTGTGTTTATTTTAGACTATGATTTTAAATTTAGCTGTTTCAGTTGTTAGTTTCCATTACTTATTCATAAACATCATTTAAAGTGGCAATCCTTATGATTTCAGTCCTGATTGATTTAGAATTTCAGTTTGAGTGAAAACAATTGAATTGTGCTGATTAAATCTACCCACCGTTGCAAATAGGAGTCACAATTTTTGTTGGCAGGCTCGGTCTTCCTCCTCAGTCCATCTGATGTCTGTGTAGTGCTCGTATCTACTAGTGTTACGACACCCACCCGGCCTGCAGCTCCAGAAGCAATAGGCATAGCTGCCTACTACAACTACAAATTACAAATTTCAGAAAATCCCAAATAAAGTCACAATCATTTGGATAAACTCTGCTATTGCAAATGTGCTGATAGTGGAGCTTGCCGTGCAGTATTTCCTGAGTCCTCTTGTTGTTGACTGCTGTGTGAGCAGGGAAATGTGGCGGATTGTGGGGATTTTATGGTGGTGTTTGTTGTTGTATCCATGGCAACAGTTTTCCCAAAGAATGGAACATCAATGAAGCCATTGTGAATGTGATGGAACCACTGACATCTTCTTTACTTTAATTCACTATACAATATTCAGAGTTATAGTAAATATGCCTTTTAACTGTTTACCAACCAGGAAAAACAGCCTTTGTCTTGGTCGGCTCATCCACTTGCCTCTGAAAGGAAGTCATTATTACTAACAATTATTAGTAAACTGAAGTGAAAATATTATAATCAACCAAATTTGAGTTAAACCCATTATGTAATTCTCTCCTGTCTTTATGCCATTTTCAATTACTTTTTTTATTAATTTGTTTGTTATTCATTGTGTACAGTGTACTCTGTGTGATGTTCAGGTTTATCCATTTGCATCACAGTCTTATTCCATTTACAGCATTGCTTCACAAAATGTGCTTTTGTAATCAACAAAGAAGCTTTTGAGGAACACTTTATTCTCAACAACATACAAACAAATTAGGCAATGTTTATACCGACAGAAATGCAGCATTTATAACCATTGATTAGTTGAGGTCGAATTAATCAGATATTTCAACACTATTCCTTCAATAATGATTGTTTCTGAATGATAACCAGCCAGTGTAAAAACAGTTATCTGCATGTGTAGATGACCTGTATGACCTGACTACAGTCCTGGTTAGGACTCTTCCTTCTCATCTCCATGTGTGATGGTGTAGCAGAGTGACTTGTAGTCGATGTTGCCAGTTGGGTCAATGGGAGCAAGAGCGAAGGCCTGATCCACCTAGAGGTTCATGAGATGAGAATTTGCCTCATGAAAATGAAAATTGTCTTAAAGAATGGTTTGAGAGTCTGTGTTGAGATAGAAAACACAAACCTCCTCTGCTGTAAATTTATCAGCCTGGTTCATCAGTAACCGTTTAAACCTGGATAAACGAGACACAAATAAAGGAGAAGATAAATTAGATACTGTTATTTTACAGCTATGAAAAATATGAAAAAGAATTGATAAAATGTAACTTACTCATCCTTATTAACAAAGCCGGTCCCATTGGGGTCAAAAAGTTTAAAGGCAGCAAGTATGGTGTCTTCAGGATCGGTGCCTGGAGGAAAACAAACCATCATTGAACATCTTCTAAAAGTTCAGAAAAAAAAAATTCAAAGGTGTGTTTGAAAATCTGTGAAAAGCTCTCACCGTTGAGTTTCTCCCCAAAAAGAGTCAGAAACACGGTGAAGTTGATGGGACCCTTCCCCTCATTCAACATTGCATCCAGCTCCTCATCATTGACATTAAGTTTTCCTGGTACACAATCAGGAATAAAACACACACACAAACCATATCAAATGCAATAAAATAAGCAGGTTACATCAGTGGAGCCTTTTTATTTGTAGTTGTACATTAAAAGATAAAGAGTTAAAGGTAAAGCATATACCGAGCTGTCCATAGGTCTCCCTCAGGTCCTGCTTTTTGATAACACCATCTCGGTCTTGGTCAATGCAACCAAAAGCCTGTGGACAAAAAATAAAGATACAGAATTAAGTTTTCACAAGTGCTGATTAAAAATGATAGAAATACTAAAAAGGAGATTTTTCACTTTGCACCGTTTACAATAATCATTTAATAATCACCTTTTCTTTCTTCTCAATGACAAGAGTCAATAGATGTAAAACTAGTCATAAAAAAGCATTATTAGTGAATAGTAAATGTAAAAATTGTTCTTTCCAATCTGTGCATCTCACAGTTGTTGAAAATTAAAATAATGAATTGTTGCATTGATCTTTTGTAAGGCTTCTTGTACAAGGAGCTGTTTTCTAAAAAAAATAGCCTGTGTAATTATGTCATACATTAACTTTAAATTTTGAAACGTTTCTTTTCATGGTTTTTGGTTGAAATTTACAAAATGTAGTGTGCAAAAATGAACAACTGCTTTAAAGAATCAAATTATTAACTTAAAATTCCTTCTTGCATAGGGGAAAAATCATTCAGAGATTGATTAAACAAAATAAGTTAAAGTACTTAAATTTCCATTTCTTTTCCCTAGCAAGGATTTGAAAATCAGAAAACTTAAGGTTACTGTGCAAATTTCCTCCAAGAGGTGTTTTAAAGGGGGCTGTTTGGAGGCATGGCAAGATGCAGTACTGTACCTCCTTGAACTCCTGAATCTGGGACTGCTCAAACATGGAGAAGACATTGGAGCAAGACTTCTGGGCTCCCCTCTGTCTCTTGTTGGAGGCCTTCTTACTTGCCTGAGAAGATGGACACAAACTTATTTGGTTTACACGCTGATATTTTGGACTGCAGAAGTATACAAAACGATTGCAATAGGCAATAACACAAATATGCTCTTAAATACACAGCAACCTCAATATGATAGAATAATAGTAATCCTTAATTGGGTTTTCTTCATCACTGACTTGGAGTATGGAAAGACCAAAACCGCTGACTGACTTACCATGTCTGAATGATCGTACGTGGACTCCCAGTCGAGGTGTGATGCTGGGGTGGGTTTTTATATATGGCCCATCTTATCTTCTTCCTTCCTATAATAGCCTGTGGTGGGCAGCACAGCCCCTTACATGGACATGGCTGCTCTATGCATGTCACTGAAAGTACCTGATAAGAAGTGAAGAAAATGGAGATACAAAGAACAGACAGGGAGAGAGGAGACAGGGGAATGTGACTTCTGATGTTTGACAGTCACTCAATCAAATAAAGTTCTATTTATATTTTTCTAAATTCTATTCTTATGTCATAACTTTGATTTTAAAATATGTTTAAATGAAAACGAAAAGAGCGTGATCAAATAAAACCAGCTTAACAACATAGCAGCTGGTGTGTTAAAAGTGAAATAACACTTCTCTTAAAATTCTATCGATTTCTTTTAAAATGCAGTTTCCTGTTATACAGATGTGACGAACCACAACTGCAAGATTTGTTTACGGGTTCACATAACCTAAAACACATTTGCTAATCCAGCTGTGGACTTACATCTCAATCATATGGCAGTTGAAAAATAACAATAATATAAATGTAAAGTGTATTAGTTTAGTTAAATTAAGTAATGTAATTTACAGTTAAGCTTATTCACATCCAAAGCATGTTTCATCATATATGAAAAACGTCAATCTGCTGGCTAAAACACATAGAGTTGTAAAAATAACATTTAAATATACAACACCAAGAAATGTTTCATTGCTCACAAACCTGAAAATACTACATAACAGAGCAATTAATTTTATTTAGTCATAGTTTAAAACAGCATTCACAAAAAATCCTTGTGTTATGAAGATGTTTGCACAGCTATTACAATATATCATCAATAATACATCAGCCATTTTTTAAATGGGCCAGTTCATAGTCAAACACTATCAACAGTCAGTTATACACAAGTTCAGAAACATTGAAATTGCTCAGACTGGTCTGTTGCTACACTGTAACAAATCAATGTAGTTTTTAACGTATTATTACTGTATAATGAACAGATATCACTGTAGAACATGTATAGAGCATGTATATTTGCAAAGTATCATGGTCAAAATTCATTGGCAGGTGAATTAAACAGTAAATGTCTTTTTCCTGTGAATCAAAACGTTATTTTAATGGGATAATTTAAACAGAAACAGTAATCTGCCTTTAATTATGGTATTTTTTTAACTATGCTACAATGCTTTATTTAGTGTTGTCAACAAAATAATCATAGGGCGACCAGTCTAAAAATGTCTACACCTGTACATCTTTCCACTGCAGAGAAGAAGAACCCAGCCCTGGAAGAAGTATCCAGTTCAGAAACAATAAATTAAGTCTTAGACATTTTATTGTTTAAAATTCTTCTGTTTTTGGTTTGTATTTAATTTCCATGTTTTTATATATATATCCACTTTTAACTGAAAATTTGAATTGCTTCCAGTGCTTGGATTTACAGTGTTCTTTGTAAAAGATTATTTGAAAATATCTTGTGTCACAGTTTTGTAAAATGTGATGTTTTTGTGTTTTTTTCACATTTAATCAACATTACTGGACTACATGTGACTGTCTTCACATGCAAGTCTCAGAAAGCAGATGTAAAGCAACAGAGGACTTGCACACATCTTCATGATTAACAACTCCTTTATTATTACCATTTTTCTTTTTTATGTGTCTCTACAAGTACAGTCAAATTAATTATATCTCCTCAAATAATAAAACAATGCATTTAAACTCTTTAAATATGCATTCAAGATAAACAAAATAATTCTAGGGCATGCAGTTTACAGTCAGGATAACTTGAACAAAGAGGAAAGAGTTGTATCTTGAGGAAAGTAATTTTGTTTTTTACAAAATGAAACCTGTTTACAAAATAAAAAATACAAAATAAATGTAAATTCAAATGATGAATGAATGTTGAATGAAGTTATACAATAAATATATATTATTTGTGTGTGAAAAACAGTGTCTTCATTTTACAGTATGCAATTATTTTACTGTTACATATTTACAGTACTAAAATGAATGCATTAACACCTGTTACAGTGTTACAGCGCCCTACTACTGTGATAGAGGTGCAGTACTGAGATTATTATTGTAATAACAATTACAGTATTGTACGTACTATGATTACATTTACAGTAAGCATACTGTGGAATGGACTACAGCAACTTGCGTGCTAATTGCTGCCAGCAAGTTTCTGTAAATTTCACAATTTTCTTGTTACAGTTTACCAAATACAGTATTATACAAGTTAATTTCTTGTCTGTACATCTTCCAGCCATCCAGTTTTCTGACACACATCCTTCAGAGCCTGAAAAAGGCCAAAGCTGCCAACTGTGGATGACATGTCATCTCAGATTAGAGTTCAGACTTGCTTTACCGCTCTTCTGCTGGGAGACAGCTCAGTGCACACATCTCCCTTTACTGTGTCAGCATGCATGCTGCCATCTTACAGGCCACTGCTGAGATAAGGGCGGCTCCACGACCGCTCCCCTCCTCCGACTGGATGAAGGTGATTTCACAGTGAGGTGTGAGGTCCCTAACTATTTTGTGGAACCTGTCACGGAAACTGAGATAGAGAAACAACATGTTTAATGTACAGAATCAGTCAAATTTCCATCTGTCCCACAGTTAAGAACATTTTAAAGCACTGCATTTTGGGCAAATCTTCCCACCTAATCATGTATTTCCTTTGCTAAGTACTTACCTATATTCAGAAAACTAAGATGTTCTAAAACATGGAGCATTACTCACCATGGGTGCAGCTTGTAGACAGATCCATCAACCCCTACTGTGATCTTCAGGGCTTCCTGGCTGCGTCGCTCCCGCATCAGGTTGATCACACCAGCAAGCCCTGCGGCGCACATATGAGCAGAGCGAGTGGAAACACTCTCACAGACCAGACGCACAATGTCACAGTCTAGCTCTGACGGCAGAACACCCAGCGAGGACAGGATGTTGTAGATTTGTTTTCTGTCCCCAGTGTCACTGAAGACAAAATGGCAAAAGGCAACATTTAAAAAGAGCTGTAGTTTCCACCCATTATGTTCAAAATACTTAAATACTTATATTACTACTATGTTGGTATATTATAGAAGAACCTTGTTACTGCATTGGTAACCAAATTGCTTCCTCATATTCCCCAGTTATATAAGCTTATGTCATCAGCATACACATAGCACAACAGACTTTACATTATTTTTTGTTTTTGTTATATTTATGTGCTTTTTCCCCTTTGTGCTTATGAAAATGCAATGATTGTATACATACATGAATAATGTCTAACAATTTCATCATTAGTCATCTTTTGTCTGACTGTCTATAGGCAACATATATTTAAGCAAGAATTGTTGTTTCTTAAGTGGGTGGGCAACTGCAGCCAGGTTAGAATTCAATGGTTCTCACCTCTCCATCTGTGAGACGTAGCGTGTCTCAAAGCTGCTGCGTGTCTTCAGCAGCTCTGAGGCTTCACCGTTAAAAAGAAGGTCTTCATTCACCAGCTTCATCAGAACAAGTCTGACCAGCTCCCCCATATACTTCCCACTGATCAGCTTCTCATATCTATAGGAAGTAAGAACAAAAGACGTGACGGGTAACTTTAAATAAATATTGAAAGGAAGGGTACATGGGAAGGGGAACATGATCTCAAGAGAGTATGTTTAAATGGTGGAAGAAACAGGAAGGATATGTACTTCACAAAACACATGAGCAAACAACTTTCTCTTCTTTCAAAGAGAGAGAATTGACAAGGATGCCAACGTCAATGCTAAAGAGGCTCAATGAGGCTGGGCTCAGCAGTTGTCTGTGTTAAGGGGCTGCCAGTGCAAAAGGTAAACAGTCATTAGGCCGACAGGCATTATGGCAAGCAGCGGAGAGGGGTCATTAATCTGACACCCCCACACGCTGACTGACCACTGACGTAAGAGGGCTGTAGCCATTTACAAACATCTTCAGGAAAAACAACTGGTAGCCTGGCAACTACACAAAGACCTCAGGTGAGAGAATTGCCACAGAAGGATGATTAATTTAGAAAAACAATAATAAGAGAGTGTGGCACATTTTTTCATTACAGTGTGAATCTCTCACTCCCAGCACCTTTAATGACATACTACAATAAACTCAAACACTTGAGTGCATACAGCAGATGAAGTCAAAAGAGTTGAGTCAAAGAAAGCTTTCCTATGTGTGAACTGGACTGCATGAACTTACAGCTGTTTTCCAGGGTTAATTGAGGTCTCGTCCACCACTTTGTCGTACTCCAGTCTGAACTCCTCCAGCTCCCCGTTGTTTCCGAACGCCCCCCACTCTGTGTTCACACACATGCGGCCCTCCTCCCCTTCTACCAGCTCCACAGTCCTCATCTCCTCCATGTAACATGCATTACAACCAGTGCCTGGTAAACAAAAAGCAAAAATATGCACCTTATGTGTGTTTGAGTCTGCATGTCTCTGCACAGACATGAGTGCATTTTAGTAGCGCTTTCATGCTTGAGGGTGTTTATAACTACTTACCAACAATCATCCCGACTTCGCAGCTGCGATCCTCATAATAGCAGGAAATCATGGTGGCTACTGTGTCATTCACCATGGCAACCACATCCATCTCAAAGTCCTAAATAAAAACACCAAATCAAAATGCATTTAGAGTCATCTAGCCGTAAGCAGGTGTTACAGTCTTGTTGAGTCTTGTGTTGTCTATTAAGAAAGCAGAGATTCTAATATGCAGTAACTCACCCCTCGTCTCTTGATAGCATCCCTGAGTAAACCCACAACATTGTTCCCTTCTGCCCCAGAAGCCTTAAAGCCTTTGGTCCAGTTAAGCAGGATACCCTGTGGAAAGAAAAAATACAAACCTTAAATATATAAACCTTATAATACAAACAAAACTTAAATCCGGCAAATAAAGTGAACCACAAAGAGCGTTCTTGAGTTATCTTGGTATTGTTTTTAAGAATATCCAATGTAAAGTATGACTTCCTACCTTGTCAATGTCCTCATGACGTACAGGAAAGGAGAAGGTAAAACCAAGAGGAAGCTTCTTGTGCTTGATATGATGTTTGTCCAAAAAGTCTGACATACACTCTGCTATGTAGTCAAATAGCTGCAGAGACATATGATATGCATGATATGAGTTGTGGAGGAACTGCACAATAATTAGTGCTAATTTCATTCTGAGAACGCTTCACAATTGTCTACAGAAAAACACAAAGAATTGTCTTTGCCATTCTAAGATAGTTTTGAACAGTCACATACAAGTGAAACTACAAATAAAAACACTGATATTGCAAAACCAATTGCTTTGTAAATAGAAGAGGAACAGCGTACCATTTCAGCAGTGCCTGTCATGGCATCTTCAGGAATGGAGTACATCTGGTTCTTGGTCTCCACCTTCCAGCTCCTCTCCTCATCTTCACCCACCTTCACAAGCATCACACGGAAGTTTGTCCCCCCAAGGTCCAGAGCCAGGAAATCTCCCACCTCTGTCAAAACACACACTACATCTGAACGTGCACGTACTGGCTTTACCTGCACAGGTGATAATCATTACATTACATCTTGGTGACATCTGTGTGACTTTACCAAAAATACAAAACTGATAATCTTAGGATGGAAGAATGAGTATCTACCTGATCCTTCAGGGGTGGAGCAGACATAAGTTGGAAGCATTTTGACACTGGCCTCTTCATGCGTCTCTAAACGCAGTCCTCTGTCCATCTCGCGCTGCATCCTCTTCATGACTTCTTTTAGATCCTCCTTCTTCAGCCTGAACTCTGACAGGATCTGATCAACCTGCAACAACAGGAGAGAAGAGCAGGTCAGGAGCTGCACAGGGCATTATTATACAGGCTAACTACAAAGAAAAAGAGAAGTGAGGTTTCACTTTTGAAAACAAGAAGGGAAACCAGAAGAAGTAACAACAAAAAACAAAAAGGAATCAGAGCACTGACCAATGAAATGTACAAATCACAATCACTTCTTTACAATAGAAAACGATAAAAGGAAAGTACAGAGGACTCTATATTCTGCTTCAGAGTTCCCACATACAACTATAAGTACAGATCAAAGTAGAATCTGAACATATAATACAATCAAGCTCCTCACCCAGAGTTTCTTCTGAAACAACATGGCACAGTCTGTGTGTAAAGACTACGGTTAATTCTCACAACAGTCACATGGGATGAAAGTAATGATCCACAGCAATGTTACAAATTACTTAAACCTCGACAAAGTCTTGCTGGACAGAGAAGTGAATCTTACCATGAGGATCTTATCAACCACAGAGCTGTAGCTACAAGGCATCTTCACCATCTGTTCGAGATGAGAGCTCACACAAAGCATCTTCACAGGTTTAACTAAATGAGCCTCTGTGTGTGTTTCTAAGTGTGTGGTGAGTGTGTGTCTTCCCTGTGTGTGTGCAGAGTCAGTGAAGTGTGGGTAGCACTCAATGAGAACCTCAGCTGTTTTTATGCTCAGCTGAAGTGGGCTGGCCACACCAGACGTAAATGCCAACCCTTTCCCAGACTCACCCCATCTGGCCATCAGGAATCAAACACATGAAACTCTATCATGAATGAATATACACAATTATTTCCTATCCTTTCTTGATAAAAAAAAATGTTAACTAAGAAATATGCTGACCTATTAAATGCTTGACATATACTCACAACAAATAATATTCTGAACTACAGTACATGATTTGATATTCTTAATTTTACAAATGTTGGTCATTCAACCTTTTGCAAAATATTCTTGATCTTGTGATATATGTTTTTATGTATGGTTGTTCGTCTTTTATTCAGTTTAATTACCACAATTTTGCCAGGACAACTCTTGAAAAAGAGACTTTTCAGGTTATGCTTTTAAGGTTATATGAACAAAAAAAACAGAATCATAATCTCAAAAAAAATCACTTTGATTTTGCAGTGTGAAGAACTGAATACCAATTACTGTTAGGGTACATCAGATGGCATTTTAACCTAGCAACAAAGAGTTCAGATATATTTGGTAAATCATTCTTTGCTTTCATGGGGAAAAGTATAACCTGTGACCCTGTGCTCACTTAAGACAAATCAAATGAACTTGTAAACCTGTGAACTTCATTTTTGTTTTTAGAAGAGCAGTCTAATCCAATCCAATGCCACAGAGTTGCTCAATAAGGGAACTTCAGAGGTCTAAAAGAGTTACGCATATATTTGTAAAATTAGTAACATGTCTAAAATTAGCATCACTAAGGGACAAATGACCTCTAAAACTAACAATAGTATGCTACAGGTGAAGGCCCCCTGTGCTTATCAGCTCCAGTAGTTTACCTGACCAGAGGCCAGAGCTTTTATTAGCTCTAACCTCTGGCTGTGAGGTGATAGTGACCCTTTCCCCAGTGCCCTGATTGTAGGATTTCTAAGTCACACTGGATTAAAGACACAAACATTATATAAAATATTTCAATACATTTCTCATGATGTAGACCCTCTGGCATGTAATATACATCTTAAACTTGTAAATGACCTCTTAAATAGCTTGTTTGAAAAAACAAACATTTTTGATTCTTTTGATTAGATTACATCTTATCAAGCTTCATGTCATTTACTGTAATACTGAATAACATCTTTAAACAGAAATTGCCATGTCTAGTACTGATGCAACATTACAACACTCACTTTGTTGCATTTGCCTTACCCATAATCTTATCACTTTTAGCAATTATTTAATGGCTACATATAAACTTAAGTATATTTGATACTGTGACAGTAGTAAGATTGATAGATAGATAGATAGATAGATAGATAGATAGATAGATAGATAGATAGATAGATAGATAGATAGATAGATAGATAGATAGATAGATAGATAGATAGATAGATAGATAAATAACACTTTATAATAAGGTACATAAAGATGTTAGATAGATAAAAGGTAGATTATTGATAGATGTTAGATAGATAGATAGATAGATAGATAGATAGATAGATAGATAGATAGATAGATAGATAGATAGATAGATAGATAGATAGATAGATAGATAGATAGATAGAGCTTTATCAAGATTACTTTTATCAATCAGATTTTTTAATGTGTGAACAATAGTGCCCCAGCTGTACTTTGTCGATTTGTCACATAAAAAATAGCAACAGCTAGGCTACTAGGGAATTGGCATATGGCAACTGCAGGATGGCACAGCGCAAAACTACTTTCAGTCAGTCATCTTTTTGACTAAAAGAAATACATTTTCGGAATGCTCTGCCAACGGAAATAAAGACACAAACTGATCTGAAAATGTTTAAAGAAAAGGTGAAACAAAACCAGACCTGGTCACATACACACAGAGATAGGCCTACACATAGACAAACATGCATTCTCATAAATACTTCGCATACACTCGTACAATTAAGCTATATGTTATGACCATTTTCAGCAGAAAAGGCGTCAACCAGGGACAGGTGTCGCAAATTATTCTTGGCTAGAAATTCTGTCAAAGTCAAAACCTGTATCACAACCTGTTACAATGTTGTTTTGTCCCTGACAAATAAAATAATAACAATGATTTAAAAAAGTCACATCATTGACTTCTTATTTTTTTTATCTTTACCTTATCCATCGTATCACGACGAGGATTAAATTATAAATGCCCCGTCGACCATCAGTGGTCTGCAGTGGAAATTCCGTTGTTCCTCCCAGTTTTGGAGATTCCCAAGTTTCTGCTGTTATGGTGTTATGGTGTTGGTGTTGTCCGTGCAAAGAAATCGTTATCCTTTTTAGGGAAACGTTCCCAGCAGGTCTGATCTACATAATGTTCAGCAAGTCTGAAACACATTTACATATTTGCAGTATTTTCAAGGCCTATCTATAGTGAACAGTGAAAGTGAAAATCTTTGGGAAAGCAGTGAAAAAGAGTTAAAAAAACTAAAAAAAATATATATATATATATATATATATATATATATATATATATATATATATATATATATATATATATGGATGTTTTATTTCTTGCAAATATTTTAAGGGGAGAACATTCTTCATCTTCATTCATACATACATCTATGCATTTCTTTTCATTATTAGGCCTATTGATATCGTATGAAGATAGATAGCCTACTGATCTTCATTCCTGTAGATATATTATGTAAAAACCTTTGGATTTGTCTTCATTCTTGCAGTTAACAGGTCCAGTTAACGTCCGGATCGGCGCACTGGATGTGCCATCTGCTCCAACAGGCATGCAGTTAAAAAAGAAAAATAGATTAAAACATTGGATTTCCTCTCCAAAATGTAATTCCAGAGATGTAAGCCTTAAAATTTAGAGCAGAAAAATATTAGGCAAACCTCCCGTAAGCTGGCCTTAATGACCATGTTACCTCAATATCTTAACGCAACAAAAAACTAGTTCCAGGAAAAGATGCCCGGCTGGTGCAGCTGTCCTGTCAACGTATGCACCCAAAGGCTTAGCGGTTTCCATGCCAAAACGATTTCAATGTGTTGCCTTGGAAATGAATTACCGGCACACTTCTGCCATGGAAAACACTTACCACTGAGTTAAGTAGCCAGGAGGAAATTGTTAAATGGTGCAAGATCACCAGAGAAAACATCAATTGGGGGTGCCAGGTTTTTGGTAAAATCTTGGACTCGCAAGGCCACGCTGTTTAAAACATATTTATTATTATCGACAACAATCTAAAAATATACAAAATCACATTAGAAATTAGTCAAACTTTTTGATTTACATTTTTGAGCAATGTATTTAGGGTGACTATCTTCTTGATCACCAAATCCATGTCAATATCTTATACATAGGTCCAGTATTTCCAACATCCTAATTTTATTAGCTTTCATTGTCCTGGCTTTAAAGTAACTTATGCTCAGTAACAACATGTATTTTATTGTTGAGGAAAATTTATTATTATCCGTCTTAATTAAAAAATTATTTAAAAGTGCAAGATCCCCCACTGATTGGACAAGAATTACATACTGTAAACAACATATCTCTTGTATCCAGTCGGAACTATGACCATACCGGCGTATTTGTTTCCTCCGGAGCAAATACCCCGTTGGATCGTCTGAGAATCTTGTGACGTGGTTATTGGTCACTTAACGCATATTGAAAACTACTTAGCTAGCTCGTTAATGGTAACTACATTGTGATTAAGCCGCCGGACGTCTGCTATACACATTAACTAGTTTTAGTTTATGTGGAATAAAAAGTTTATTCGGCTGTTTAGACGGGAATCAAACTATTTGCTGCTGATTTGTCTGGTAAGTTAGTTGAGGCCTCACGGAGACCAGATAGCACCCAAAGCTAGCTATAAGTATGTATGATTTACTTTCAGAAATGTAACATAGCTTTGCAGGTTTTAAACGGCATTTACATAAAGACTAGCATGTGATACGTTTGTAACCAGAAGAAAAAAAGGATTTACTCAAGCGCAGCATGCCTAGCGATAGTTGGTTAGCTTGGTAGCAGCTAGCGTTTGTCAGCTGTGCTAACGTTACTCAAGTTTCTTTAGCTGCGTTATTGTTAGCAGAGAAGCTAGCTGGCTGAGCTCCATAAGAAATATTGCTCTCATATGATTCTGATTATGTCATCCTCCAGATTAGATCCTCAGGGCTGTGGGATCGTATCTGCTGTGACTGACTGACCAGAACTCATACGGCGGCAGCATGAAGCTCTACAGCCTCAGCATCCATCATAAAGGAGCCACCAAAGCCAACCTGCTTAAATCGGCATACGACCTCTCCTCCTTCAGCTTCTTTCAGCGATCCAGGTGTGTCGACGTAACCAGTATCTGAATGAGTAGCAAACAGGTTTGCGTGCAGTTTGGTGTCCCATAGTCCACTATTTGACTTTTTTGTTTTCATTTTCTGTGTGTAGATCGCAGAGAGTAATCAGTAACTAGTTTAGCAGGATATGTTGTAGTTCATCACAAGCCACAATGCAGTCTTGGTGACAAAATAAATCAGAAAGAAAGAAATACATCCTGGACTCCAGCTGTTATGCATTGCAGAAATGCAAACTTGAGGCTTTGAACAACAATATAGCCATCCATCCAGCTTCATCTGCTTATCCGGTATCGGGTCGCGGGGGCAGCAGCTCCAGTAGGGGATCCCAAACTTCCCTTTCCCGAGCCACATCAACCAGCTCCGACTGGGGGATCCCGAGGCGTTCCCAGGCCAGGTTGGAGATATAATCTTTCCACCTAGTTCTGGGTCTTCCCTGAGGCCTCCTCCCAGCTGGACGTGCCTGGAACACCTCCCTAGAGAGGCGCCCAGGAGGCATCCTTACCAGATGCCCAAACCACCTCAACTGGCTCCTTTCGACGCGAAGGAGCAGTGGCTCTACTCCGAGCTCCTCTCGGATGACTGAGCTTCTCACCCTATCTCTAAGGGAGACGCAATATAGCAATCATAATAAACTGATTAATATAACCCAAAAGGATCTTTTCTTTTTCTGGTACAGCACATTCACATCTTTGATATAATGACGTCACCCCCTGGTTTGCAGGGGGCGTCTTTACATTAGATGATCACTGCACCAAACGCAACACAACGTCATTTTGAGGTTAACCTGTTGACATTAAAATGCTTGACAGTGTTTAGTCTAAATAATGTTGCCTGACTATAATGTGCTTCCACCAGTGACGTTATTGTTTTGGTTTGTTTAGTGTTCAGGAGTTCATGACCTTCACCAGTGCCTTGATTGTTGAACGGACATCACAAGGAAGCCGTGCCTCTGTCAAAGAACAAGGTAAAAATGAGCAAGTTCAGCCCATTCTGCAAATTTAAAAGGGTAATTTAAAATTGTAATAACTGGTTCGGTGTTGCTCAACACTTATCTAGTTGTCACTAGGTCTGGTGCCACCCAGTCTATGTGACGGTATTGACTGTGTTTTGTGTGAAGCAGATTATTTACAGTACAAGGGGCATGCTGGTGGCCAAGTGGTTAAGATGTACAGCGTATAAAAAGTGATACTCATCAAAATAATAAAAATGTCCAACAACGCGTTTCATAAAGCCTATGGTCAGCACAATACAGTACGATGACTGATATGCAAACATCATGCATTGTGGCTGTGCTGTTTGTTTGAAAATCTATCATTTTTTACTTTTGCTTTTAACAAAGTGACATGTGGCAATTTGCTTTGGGTTAACCTGTATTATAAGACCAGGAACTGCCTTTTGTTACCACAGTTCTGAACATACTATACATGGTTTTTCTTTCTTTTAGAGTACCTGTGCCATGTGTATGTACGAAATGACAACCTGAGTGCTGTAGTCATTGCTGACACTGAATACCCACAGAGAGTCTGTTTCACATTGCTAGACAAGGTGGGTGTAAAAACATGTTAAAAAAAAAAAAAAGACATACTTTTGCTCTTTGCTGTTTTAAATACTGAGATTGCTGTCTGGTTGTTTTTAGGTATTAGAGGAGTTCTCCAGGCAAGTGGACAGTATAGACTGGCCCTCTGGTAATCCTGAAACCATAAACTACAAAGCCTTGGATATTCACCTTTCTAAATACCAGGTCAGTTTGTTATGTTTTTCAGAATATGTGTCATAAAAATATGTTTGGGGGCCACATAGCAGGGGGTCTGTTTTTCCTCCCCAAGAAATTTTGAGCACTAAAAACCTAATTTCCTTCATTTTAATTCATCTTTATGCACCAATTGGATGTTTTATTTATGTGAAGAAAACATAATTCAGGAGACAGGTGACATGACAAAATTATTTTTTTGGCTTTTATTGCATTTATTGATAGGACAGATTAAGACAGGAAAGTGGGAGAGAGATTGGGAATGACATGCAGCAAAGACTGAGTCTCTGTACATGGGGTGCACACTCAACCAGGTGAGCTAACCAGGCACCCAGACTACAAGGAGTTTTTAACCAGTTATGAAACCGTTTCAGTTTGATACTGATGCAACTATATCAGACGGCAGTGCAGCCTCCTGCGGACAGACCCACATCCGACTTCACTGCCAGCTTGGACCTGCAGCCGGAGCTCCGGCAGGGGGCTGAGAGCTCTGCGCCCGACAGCAGCGGCTCCTCCTCTGGCCAGGAGCAGAGCTTCACCTCGCTGCGTCACCGGGGTCCGGTACAATCTGACTCTGGGCTGTAAAACTGATATCCCATTAGGGTTAGCTTCACAGCGAAGCGTTCAGGTCCAGTCAAAACAATGCAGCTTAGCTAGCTTATCAGCGCCAGCTGCGTGTGAAAAACATAGCGGCTGTAGATGAGAAGGGAGTTGACTGCTGGAAGTCAAAGACGTTTTGACGCTGGTGCTTTTCCTTTTGCTGCTGGCTAAAACCTTATTGGGTCATGCCAAAAAATCCTCTATGCAGGAAAAACCCTGTGATAGCCTATGAGTATGACCAGTCTTTGATTGTTTACTGACAATATCGGATTCCCTTAGGTGCCTTAATAGTTGCCAAATGTCTTATGTAACTTTACACTGTTTACTAGATAGTATTGAAACCTATAGATGGATGCTTTTTTGTTTATTTTATTTTTTTTCCCAGAATCCCAGGGAAGCAGATGCAATGACCAAAGTACAGGCCGAGCTGGATGAGACAAAGATCATTTTGGTAAGATACCTCCCTAAGATGAGACTCAATACTTTACATACTCTTGGACATATTTTTCACATCATTCACTTATATTTGAGGCAAAGGGAAGTCCTTGTAAAGACCATAAAGGCCCTGAACATGGCTGATTGGACCTTTTCCAGGACTGTGTGGGTGTGGTTAAACTGAGCGATTTGACATCTTCCTAAGTCCACCGTGTTGTTGCACCTGTTACAGTGGGACAAATGACACCTTTGTCATCCTTATTGGTAGAAAGAATTTGTGACCTAATAAGTTCCCATCAAAGCTCCGGCCCACCTTCAACCTGAAAAGATTAGCCAGAATAACTGAAAACACTTGTGTGGAACCCTGTCCATCACTCCCTGAAACAATGTGTTGCTATTCCAGAGCGTTTGTCAAGTCAAAATCTTTACACTGCACAATATTTCATGAACAAATATTGTTTCTGTAGCACAACACCATGGAAAGTCTGTTGGAGAGAGGAGAGAAACTGGATGATCTTGTGGCAAAGTCAGAGCACCTGGGAAACCAGTCCAAAGCCTTCTACAAGACTGTGAGTACTGACAACTTGCCTTGTTAACGCTGGACTGAAAGTCTATAATGGCCATTCACTGTTTAGATGCCTGACTGTGCGCATGACATGTGTGTTCATGTCAACTCTGCAGGCACGAAAACAGAACTCATGCTGTGAAATCATGTGATGCTGCTGCCTTGTCCTCGTGGACATGCCTCTCTCTGCCTTTCTGCTTTTCCTACAACTCCCATCACGCACCAGCCACCAGCTCTCAACACAAAGGACAGAAAAGACGCTGTCTAATCCGGAATGGCGTGCCGGGATGAGAGCACATAGGGTGGAAGGTGGTGGCCAGTCTTAAGTGTGACCTGTCCCAATTGTGACTGATGGGGGCTGAAGGAGTGATGGGGTTTGGTCGGGGGAAGAAGTAACATTTGATTTATTTTTAACCTTTTCAAAGGGTGTGGTGTTTCAATACCAGATGCAAACATAATAGTGTGATGTGTATCGGTGATGTGTTGTTGAAACGTCTTCAAACCATTTGTTATCCAGATTGAAACAAAACCTTGATAGTTTGATTTCAGCTCTTAAAATTCTCAAAAGAGTATTAAACACAATTATGCTTCTGCTTCAAGGCAACTCTGACAATCTCAGTCTTATCTTGTGATTTCATAAAATGCGTCAAAACCGTCAGCGTTTCGGTTCAATACTTCAAAACCCAGTTTTTCTAGCAGGTGTAACCTTTCTTGCCCACTAGGTGGCCCTGTTTATTTACTTTATTGCTCCAATGAGCCTCAGCGTTGAGGCAAATGTAAAATCTCTGTGAGCCAAGACGGCAAGTATGATTTAAAAAAATATCTCAGCAAATTTTACAATGATTTTGAGACGTCTTTGCTAGACTGGATTAAGTTACATGACTTTTTTTTTTTCTTCTGTCTTATAGTGTTAATGAAATCTTAAACATTCCCTCTTTTGGTGAGTGTGTTGTTGAGTGATGACGCATCTTAAAGCTGATGAGAAGTGGGAGAATAGATGTGAAATGTAGAGAGATGTTTCTTCATAGACGCAGCCTTATTGCAGTGTGGCTAACATGTAATCCCCTGTCCTGTTTAGTGATGATGTCATGTTAAATGAAGGACAGGACTTGTAATCTGTTCTTTTATTTTATGTATTGTAGCCATGTTTTCCACTCTGGTAGACAAGATACATGATACTTAAGCAGGTTTTTAGAATCCAAAAACCCACTCAGACCTCTGCAGTCAGGGGCTCATCTGTACCGCTCAAACATGGGATCACTGACATTTTACCATCATTTATTGTGACTGAGGTGATTCTGGGAAACCTCAGGCGCTGTTGCAATTCTGGCTTCTTTTTGTGCTAGTGAAGTTTCTCCTAAAATGTGTTTATCTTTTGAAAAGAGGACAGACATAAATTGAGTGATTTCACATCCCACTCCTTTTGTGAGACACTCCACAGCTGTCTTTATTTTTTTTACTGTCAGCACTGTTGGCTTTGTATGTAGAAATGTCTTTCACCAAGAACGGCTGATCAGTTTAAGATAAAGAGATGCCTTTGGTTGTGTATTTTAGAGGATTCTCTGTTCTCTTTTTGCTGTATGAGTGTATGCTTTGCTAATTTACAACATATGCAGGCTGCATTAATGTTGAGTGCCTGTGTTGGACTTGTGTGTGTGTTTTGAATTGCTCTTTCTGCTTTTACAGTGTAAACGTTTGTGCAATATCTCTGCAGACTGTTGGTGTACGTATGTCTCTTTAGAATGGAGAGAATAAATGGAAATATTTCTCAAAGGACAGTGAATTGTCCTTTTTGTATAATGCCACTCTTATGACTAATTCCAAAGTGAAGCGTGTCAAGGGTTGTTTGAGATTATTTTTTTATTCTTTTTCAAAATTTCCAATTCATGTGCTAAATTTGAAAGTGGGTGTGTGAAACAGGCTGCATTGAACATTCTGGTCCAGATGTGGTCTTCAAACTTAGAACAGACTTCAGATAATAAACTGTACTCTTCTGTCTGTATTAACATTTTGTTTCTGGAACGCTGCTTGTTTACGGAACATGAAATCTTGCATAGATAAACACTTCATTCTGGTGTTCTAGTGGTATTTTAATGCATCCAGGAAGTATCTTTCCAAGTGACTTTGAGATGTGTCAGAATATCCTGTAAAACAATGTGAAGGTAAACTTGTCGTGCGCAGTGTCTGAAAATCAACAATTGTAGCTTTAATATCCATATCTAAATCAGCAAACTGGGGCTGTGTGGCGCGGATGTAACCTTTAAGTGTTGTAGGAAATGTCATTTCTTAATAGGAACGGAATTCATAAAAGACCCAAAACTTAGGTAATACAATTACTTATCAAAATAAGAACTCGCTACCAAGGAGGTTACAAATGCAAACGAAAAGCATTAAATGTCCAATCAATTTTACCCTCAGGGATAAGCCTATACATAAATTATGAAAGACTGCTATTTAAATATATAATTCAGACAACAAAATTAACATTTTTACTTACCCTTCCTCAAAATACGTAATAGCCCACAACATGGCCCGAAGTGCTTGTCTATGGTTATTAAGTACGAGTGTCCGACGCCCCTGTGAATGCAGCACGAGAGGCGCTCCGCCTCCGCGCACATCTGAGGTGAGAAGAAAAATGTGGACGGAGGTAAAAAAAAAAAAACAAGCGCAAGACTGTCATCGGCAACGGGAACAGCTCGAAGGTAAGAAGCTAAACGGGAAACCAGACGCTATTTTGTGTTTTTCTGAAGAGAGCAATGTTCCAAAACAAGTCTGTTGATCCAAAAGTGAGCCTCTCCTGGGATTTAGTTCTAATTTACGACGGTTAAAACCTGCCATAACTGATTTAGCCCACTTGTTTACAAGCCTTCAGTGAGTAGTCTTTCAGTAATGCTCGACTGGAAACTGTTTTACACCCAGTTGCAGGGACAAGACTTGTCTCGACGCAAATGTTTAGGAATTACGTGGGTTTGTTATTGTAACTTATATTGCACTTTTCTTATCGACGCGCTCTGATTTTCCACGTTGTTGGACTTCCTGCAGCAAGTTTCCACCTCTGCTGTAAGCAGCATGGTTGCTGATCAGATCCAGCATGCACTTCACTTGTAATTCTATTAAGTGGCTGATTTTTAACCTGCACAAGACAAGTATCCGAGCTGGAGTTGCTGTGTCCTGTCGTGTCAGTGGCGCCCTATGCTCCACATTTTTGTGTGTGCAACCGATGTTTTGTTGCATTTTCAGATGGGTGACCCAGATCTGACACGACAGCTTTTACACACTGTTCAACAGAGAAATGGTGAGATTTTTTCTCTCTTTTGAGTTGGATCCCTTCTATGTTATTCTTTGGTCTTTATATCTGGGGTTATATTTTTTTTAATTCTAGTGAAAAGATGAACTACTTGTACTTCCACTACCACAGTACCTAAATCAGCTTTTAAGTGGCAGATAAATGGGGAAATCCACTTAAGCAGTATGTCCACTTTAGATGATTGGCAGCCAATACTATTTTTTAATTCACAACAACACATGATAAATAGAAAAGAGGCTGACTAGTTTCCATCCAAAATGAAGGTGCAGTGATCACAAACATGCAATTGATTCAATGTGGCAAGGGAAACATTTTAAAAACAATGAACTATACAGTATGAAACACTGTAGTTACAGCAGACAAAACCACTAACTGCAACTGAGGAAATGGCTGTTTAATGAATGTTTTACATCCACAGAGAATTCATAAAATAAAACATTTCAAATTAGTTTACCAGAGAGGGGAGAAAAATGGTATAGTTTTGTATAGTTGTTTGAATCAGTTGTGTGGGCAAATGGGTATCTCTCTCTCACTTTTATATTAGCATTGTCAAGTATTTCTGTTTTTATTTTTTTTTACCCATGAAGGTTCAACTGCAGCTGCCACTCATCCTGCTCTCACAGAGGACTCTGTAACCAGCAGCAGTGGAATCATCCCTGGTGAGTCCCACTTCTACTAAAATCTTTGTAGACCCCATAAGATCTGTTTCAGAGAACAGCATCTGTATATAAGGTGTACCAACCTGAGTCAACAGATAACAACTATTTTTACTCAGAGGGCCAAGGCCCATAAATCAAGGGAAATCAAGTTGCACCACCACAAGCCAGCAAGCTTTAAAAAAATAAATAAATAAAAATAAATTTTTTTATATGGTAGTTCTTTTCGGAATATCGCTGCAAAACAATGGATGTCTTGTCATTGATGAAATTGCTGAGTTTAATTTTTTAATTTTTTTAATTTTTTTTCCAGAAATACCCACTGCTTAGCCTGGTGTTTTTTGTCATACACATTGAAAAATATAACACTCACATAACAGTGTCAGTTCAGCAGACTAGAAACTTGGTAAGGGCAGTGAAATTCCTTGGGTCTGTTATATTACGAATGCGGGATGACTGTCTGCAGAGCTCTGAAAGATGACATTTACAAGCCTCTCACAGGAAGGAAGAAATTCCAAAATCCCCGAAAAGATATTCCGGTAGTTCTTTTGGTATATGACATGTGAAGATGGATAGGAAAATGTCAAAACAGTTTTTGTTCATGTGGAAGAACAGGTTTATTCAGGTCAATAGGATGAACAGAAGGTAAACAAATTATTTCTGCAGGAGGCTACACCCTGCAGAAGACAACTAGGGATGCAACTGACAATTTTATTAGTTGATTAACAGGAGTGAAGAAACTAGAGAATAATTTATGTTTAGGAAGCTGGAATCAGAATTGAGTTTTTCTTTTAAAAAAAAAAAAAAGAAAAAAGTGAATTATCAAAATAGTTGCCGATTAATTTAGTTGACAACTAATTGATTAATTTTTGCAGCTCTAAATGCTACAGGGAATTGTGCTACACTAAACTTGGTGCATGCGTGTGTGTCCTCATGTATTGGCACGTGTAGTGCTTTAACATACAAGTGTGTATTTTTGTGCTTTTAGGTGCAATTGCAGCCACTGTGTTCATTTCCTTTTTACTTGCTCTCTACGCTGTCCTCTGGAAGTGCATGGTGTCACCACCAAAACGGTAAAGGACAAACTCAAGCCACAACTTGACTTTACTGGAGCTTAAATTAGATTTTGTTGACACAGCGATCTTGCAAACAGCCATTCATTCACCTGCCTTTTAGCGTCACATGTCTGAACTTTGTATCCCAGCTCGTCAGACAAATCACCTCACTGCACTTTTCCTTTTCAGTTGTTATTGTTTTTCTTGTAGTTGCCATGTGAAAAAACTAATTTATGTTTCCCTTTCAGAAAGCACAGCAACGTGAAGATGAGAGTAAAAAAGAGGACGTCTGTGTGAAGAATGGCTTCCAGGTTGAGAATATCTTGCGCTTGTTTAGCAGGTCATTTTGGATCTCAATTGTGTGCACTAAAGTCTTTGCTCCCAGTCAGAGAAAAGCTGAACTGAAGAAGTTCCTGCTAATAGATCCAAAGATCAAACCACAAACACCTGATTTAACTGAGTGGATGTGTCACCTGTTTCCCTCAGCTCGACTGCCTGCTTGTGCTCCTGTTGACTCAAAGCTCTATGTTGATGTGAAGCGCTTATTTGGCAGGTCAGACCATGCTGCTTTTTTCTGTGAACTCTGCACTACTGAGGGAGGCAGCACCAATAAGGTGTGTGTCTGAGAGATAGATTGTGGTGAATTTAATACATGTTTGTGTGCATCTTTTGTACTTGCACCAAATTGACAGTTGCATTTTAAGCATGCCCTCTTTTCTGGCATTGTATTTCTTAATCTATTTTATTTTACAGTACATAATGGCATCTGTTGGTTTCATATACATCCATTGGAATCTGTCCTCACTTTTTAAAAATATTTGGTAAAACTCCAAAAGCTGCTAGGGTGTTCAGGACAATCGGCCAAGTATTTGGACAGCATTTACTGTGGAAATCAGAAATGGATTTTAATTTATATTTGTCCTATGTTGTCTTCTTTGAAATTCACACTTTACTCAGGATGTTGTACTACTGTATGACTTTTGACTCTATAATAGCCTGTGACCATTTAAGTGAAATGTGAAAATTAATAAATGCTAAGATCTGTGTCTTAGTCACAATTGGGTCAAACTTCAAATCAGTTTATCCCTTGTTCATTTTGTTTCATGGTGTAGTTCTTATTTACCTTTTAAGCATGGACTGAAGAAAGATATGCTGTGTGATTCACCTGTGCCAGATGGACACATTCTGAACAAATGGACACAGTCCAGCAGCAACAGAGCCCCCTGCTTAAAATACTATGTGTTACATGTTATGAGTAGCTGAATCTTTTACAGCCACATCACAGATGTCTGACACAATTGTGGATTTTAGGAACAGTTCTGTTCTAAAAACTACAAGTGGAACTGACTGAACTGAGCATGGCATGTGACTTGGTGGAACAGATAGATAGCTAGCATTTTATTAATCCCTACATGGGAAATTTCAGTGCTACAGCAGCAAAATATTAGATACACTGCAAACGTAGAAAATATACATGACATAATAAATAGGATAGAATACAAGAACAAATATTTAAAATAAAATAAAGATTCCAAAAAATACAAAGGAAAGAATGTACAAATGTATACACAAGTTGGTAATAAAAATGTACAACTACTTAAATAGTATTCATAAAGATGTAAGTAAAGGGATCCAGGAACAATTCATCTAAAATATTAACCCAAAAGAAATGGAGGCCAATTTCCTAAATTACTACAAACACCTACATACCGAAACCTCTAAGACTAAAGTAGAAGCAATGCAACACTTTCTTAACGATCTAGATCTACGTAGTATTGGCAAGAGACAATGATTGTATCATAGCAGATTTTTCCGTAGAAATAAATAAAGCAATAACCAACTAAAAGTCAAGTAAGACCCTGGGTAGTGATGGTTTTCCAGCGGAGTGGTACAACACTTTTAAAGAAGAGCTTGCCCCCCCATTGCTGAAAGCATTTAATTGGATTAAAGGAGAAGGTCCTAATGGAGGCAAAAGACAGGGAATATTGCAGTAACTATAGACCTATTTCCATTCTTAACGTAGACTATAAATTGTACTCAGCGATAATTGCCAAAAGACTTGAGAACCTTCTCCTGGAATTAATTGACGAAGACCAAACTGGGTTTGTTAATAATCTGCAAACACACGATAATATCAGTAGGACGCTGCATCTGATAGGATAGAAAACGAAAATAAAGCTAAGGCTAACTAAGCCTTGACGCTGAAAAGGCTTTTAATAGGTTTAATTTGCGTTTCCTATATCAAACTTTGCATAGATTTGGTTTTAGCGAACAATCAGTAGGGATCATCACAACACTTTATCAACAACAAGAATAAAAATCAATGGATCATTGTCTCCATTTTTACATTGGAGAGAGGCACTAGACAAGGTTGTTGTCTCAGTCCCACACTATTTGCGTTTTACATTGAACCCCTGACCCAGGCAATTCACCAACATGAAAAAATACAAGGCATTAAGATTGGACACACAGACCACTTGATTGGCAGATGATATTTTGGTTCATTTGAGACCTCCATACCTAAAAATTGATGGAAATCCTAGATGATTTTAGTTATGCTGGATATAAAATAAATATTACAAAGATACAACTCCTGTCATTCAACTGTAATCCTTCAAAGGAAATAAAAGATAGATACGATCTAAGATGGGATATGGAATCAATAAAGTATGTAGGGGTGAACATAGTTAAAAATCTTAACAATTTATATGAGGTAAACTATAATCCAATTAACCAAAATATTCTAAAAAGATATTGAAAGATGGTCCACTCACCCATTGGACTTTAGTAGTAAGATTAATGTAATTAAGATGAACATTTTGCATAGATTGCTATATCTATTCCAGGCCTTACCAGTTGAGGTCCTTCAACACCTGTTCCTAGCTTGGGATATGCTTTTTTCTAGATTTATCTAGGACGGAAAGAAGCCTAGAATAAAATATACAACACTTCAATTGGCCAAACATAAAGGAGGAATGGCGCTCCCAAATCTCAAAGATTACTTTCATGCAGCTCAGTTCCGCCCCTTACTGTATTTCTTTGGTGTAATGACAACTATTTTGTTAGATGGAAGGAAATCGAGACGTGTTGAAGGCTATCAGATCCAGTCAGTGTTGGGAGAAAAGGAAATCCCCTCATTAGTCAAGTAAAGTGTAAAGTAGGCTCTATAAGAGTTCTGCTTTAACTTTGTGAGACAGCTAAAACTAAGGAAAGATAAGAGCGCTCTTAGATGGATAGCCTTTGACACCCAGTTTAAGCAAGGAGTTGATGATGCCATATTCAAGGATTGGGCAGTAAAAGGTATCAAGGCAGATGTCTACAATAATGGACAAGGAATTACAGACTTTCTAAACAAAAGAAAAATTCTCCCTCCACAATCGGAATTTATGCAATTTAGGGATTGCTACAACAAAGAATTGAAAATGGAGAACTCGCAAGAATTCAATCCAGTTCTAAGATCTTATGGACCAAATAGAAACAGCGTTCAAATCATTTCTATGTTTTATGAAAGAATTATGGAATGTAGGGGCAACTCAACATTATACTATATATACTAATATCACGATGGGATAAGGAACTACAAGTGGAAATTCCATCAGATGTATGGTACGATATGTGTGAAACGCAACATACTTCGACTGCGGTCAAGCCGGCCGACACTCGGATCTCCGTGGTCAAATCAGCCGACACTTAATTTGTAGTGCGCTCTTTTACTGGCAAATATGGTAAATGCATTCTAACAGCCAAGCTCGACTAGCGAACAATACGCATGCGAATACTTCCGGTTTTCAAAATAAGGTGTTAATACAAAGTACATTACAGTAGTTCCAAGCAATGACCGGTATATTTGAGTACAGTGCATCCCGTACTACAATCATACTGAATGGAGCAAATTATTTTTAGAGCTCCTCCAGTTTCATATGTTTTGTCGTCTAACAGCAGAAGTATGGGACTTTTGCTTCCAAAAATCTCCAAAATTATACAGTAAAATGTTTTGATTTTCAGTATGATTGTAGTATGGGATGCCTTGTGTTAAAATATATCAGTCACTGCCTGGAACTATAGAGCAAATTCTTTTTAGAGCTCCTCCAGTTTCATATTTTTTGTCGTTAAAGATAGAAGTATGGGAATTTGCTTCCGAAATTATACAGTAAAAATGTTTGATTTTTAGTACGATTGTAGTACGTGATGCCCTGTGATAAAATATATCAGTCACTGCCTGGAACTATGGAGAAAATTCATTTTAGAGCACCTTAAGTTTCAGATTTGATGTCATTTTAACCTAGAAATGAGGGACTTTTACTTCATAAAATCTCAAAATGTGTACCGTTTAATTGCTTGATTTTAAATATGGGTGTAGTCAGAGGTGTCCCCTGAAATAAATCAATGTCCGAAATTATTAATTAATAATGCTATTATCAAAAATAACTCCAACACATTCCTTTCCCAATTTACTTTTTGTTTTGTTTTGTATAAGGGACAGACAAGGGTTACATATGTTTTACTTGAGGTGAATATAATCCATGTACTTTGTATTAACACCTTATTTTGAAAACCGGAAGTAGTCGCATGTGTATGTTCGCTACTCGATCTGGGCATACACACATAGACAGTTAAAGAAATCTGGGCCGTTTGAATGCATTTACCACAAGTGCCGGTTTAATAGCGCACTACAAATTAAGTGTCTGCTGATTTGACCACGGAGATCCGAGTGTCGGCTGGCTTGATTGCAGTATACTTCGACAGGTTCACAACAACTGAGGGTGTTTAACTAGAAGAATTTGGTGCATTTTATTTTATTACACCTCAGATTAGCAGTATAACATCTTCAACACACCAGCCCTGCTTGAGACAATGTGGCTGCTTAGTAGCACCTCACACACATATCTTTGGAGTTGTGGAAAACTGAAGCCATTTTGGGAGGATATACATTTAGTTTTGAGTAATGTACTTGGACATAAGATTCCTTTCACATGCATAGTCTTATACCTGGGTCATATTTCACCTGTAACAGCACAAAGGGACAAGTACCTACTCCTCACAGCAGCGAGGAAAGTGATTGTCCTAAACGGCAACAATGGTTTGATGTCATACAAGAAATAAGGGCAATGGAAAGGATGACATTTGTGCTAGGTTTGAGAGAAGGTCAGTATACCAAAAAATGGCAGAAGTAGACACTTTACTTAAATAAAGCATAAGGACATTGGTTCACAGCTTAAACTCAGTGGATAAAGCATTGACTTGAAATGTATTTTTATTTCTTTTTTTTTTTCTGGCTATCATCACCTTTTTCCCACAGGAGTTTCCCCGTTCCCCCTTTTTTATGTTTTTTCATATATTACTCACAAATTGAGGTGCCTGATTAGTTGTAACAATGTATTGAATATTCAATAAAAACTAAAGTAAAAAAAGTGTAAGTAAAAAATGTAAGTAAAACCTATTTTGTGTAAGTTCCACTAAGTGCAGTATTATGATGTATGTTAATGTAATCTGTATCTGTTTATAAAATGCATGATGCATTGTTATAGATTATAGAGTCTTATCTAACACTCACTACTCGTCTCACTAAAACAATGATAAGTTAAGTTCTATTCCCTGTGGTAGGAACTGAGAATGTTAGTTGGAATTTGTGCTAAATTCATCAGAGTAGGGATACTTTGACTAATAAACGAGATATTAGTCACGTGCAATGCAGTCATACCTTCGACTTTGATGAAATAAAGTGCATCCGCATTTTTCAAAACATCAAGGCAGATGTGTGGATAGTTTGGATTACATCGAAATGTGGTAGCTGCATTGAGTGAATGTTTACTGTATGGTGTAGACATTTTAATCGCTATGTGCTTTAAGTCGAGCTTATACTTAATATTTACTTTTCATACTTAAATATTAGACAACTTTCAAAATATTTATCAGTGCTGAGATTGTACAAAATATATAATTTGAATGATCAGTCAAAGATGACATTTCTTGTATTTACTGTAAACATGTTAGTCCGTATATAATAGAATAGAAACCAGTACAGACTTAATTCAATAATAAATTCTGTTTGTTGTAAAGTCCCCTGTTCAACAGATGGAGATAAAAAAAAAATCAGCAAGATCAGTGCAACTCTATATTCTTTCTTTTTTTTCTTAAAGATTATTTTTTGGGGTGTTTTAGGCCTTTATTTGTATAAGACAGCTGAAGACATGAAGAGGGAGAGAGACGGGGAATGACTTGCAACAAAGGGCAGCAGGTTGGAGTCGAACCCGCGGCCGTTGCCTCGAGGAGTACACTTCTATATATGGACGCACGCTCCACAAGGTGGGCCACCCAGATGCCCCCAAATCTATATTCTAACCTAGATCATACTCATACACAGCTGTGTACTTCGTGGATAAAGGAGACAGTAACACAGTTACTGTAGGTAACTGATGCCACGAAACGATTCAGTGTTTCTTGATGATGCTGCACTTGCAAGAGACACACTCAGTTCCTCAGATGCCTTTGAAATGACAAAAACAATAAATGGGTCTTCCAAATATTTGATCATAAGACATCAGACCAGTTCACTCTGAAATTACATTAGCAGTTCTAACATGAACTGCATATTTGCTGAAAATGAGAGTCATAACTGTAGAGCAAAATATCAGTAGAAGGTTTCAGAAATTACTGAGTGGCCTGTTTTAACAAGAAGAGAGAGTTCACGTGTAAGATTCCACTAAGTGTGGCCAGGTTAGCTCAGATGGTAGATCAGGGGCACATATGTAGAGGTTTCTCCTCGATGCAGTAGTTGTGGGTTTGACTCCGACCTGTGGCCCTTTGCTGCATGTCATTCCCTGTTTCATGTCTTTGTCGGTCCTGTGAAAACAAAGGTCTAAAAATGCCCAAAAAGGTAATCTTAAAAAAGCCCTGATTCCAGTAAGTAGTTGATATTTCAGTCAGATGCTCATCACAGTAAAAACAGACTTCTTACCCACTAGTCACTGATGGGGAGCTGCAGAAACAAACACTGAACAATAACTGTAATAGAATTGAAATAGTAATTTCCCCTTGTGGGATTAATAAAGTATACATTAACCCCTTTCCTCTTTCTATCTTCTTTTAACTATCACATCAATATGGTATACTACCTGACCGGATCATTCAGTGCAGTGTTTGATAATCAATAATACCTTTTGATAATGCATAATAATAATTTGATAATACAAGTAATATAAAAAAAGTTCAAAAAAGATGCAGCTGTGTTTAGATGTTCAGCTCTCTTATCTGTGCTATCAGCTGCATCCAGATAACATCTCTGGTTTCTTCACACTTCCTCTTGTGATATTGTATACACTTTCACTCTAGACTGTGTTGCTGCAGAAGCTATAAATAGTTTATATTCATGGTTCCGGTCTATAAAACTTCTGTTTTATCTGCTGGTTTGGTTCTCTGTCCATCAAAAACAAAAAACGACTACAGCATTGTCAAGCCATGTAGCAAGATTGCAGGCATCAACTTCCCCACTCTCTCCCACATCTACTCCAACAGAGTGGCAAAGAAGGCCCAGTCCATTGCAGCTGACCCTAGCCATCCCTTGTCCTGCCAGTTTAAGCTACTTCCCTCAGGCCGCAGGTACTCCATGCCCAGATGCAGGTCCAACGACTCAGGAACTCTTTTATCCCGACTTCCATTTCCATATACTCTCCAGATTGTCTGCTGTGTTTTCTGCACTACATGTTATGAAAAACTCCTGTTAAAATAATTACATCAATTAGACAGAAACACTGATGATATCTTAGTGTTTATTTATAATTCCGAACACAAAAAGGAGCAAGCACTACAACATAGTACAGAAAGTGTCTAACTGGAAGCCCTCTACATCGTGTTATTTATGAGTGAAATACAATCATCAGTATCGTCAGTTATCTGGTTAGTTTTGATGACGTCTCCTTTATATGGTCGGGGAATGCATGTTCTGCTCTCAGGCTCCAGACAAGATAGCCAAATGGCTCCATGTTATCTTGTGTGAGAGTCAATTCATTATAATATGGCTTTATATAGAAGTATTATCAAAATAGTGAACTGTAATTCATAAATTTCCCTAGCAGCTGCATTTCCCAATCACATGTACATATAGTATGTTAAAGTGTTGCATAAATACAAAAGCTTCACGTATTACATTAGAAAGCTGCAGATTCACATTATGTCTAATAAAAAAAGCATCTATTTACAGAAGTTTAACTATTGAAAACATATGACAGAGATGTTTGGGCCTGGTCCTTGACTGTATAAAGTCTCACTGAAGATATAACCATGTATAACACTACATGATTCCTGAAGACTCAGAAGATTCCAAGCTTGATTTGATGTAAGTCGACATGACTTGTTGTGCCTCAGACAAATCCTCCTCAATGGTGTACAAATAAATCTTGTTTGAGATGCATGTTTGCTGAAGGGTCGTTCTGTCCCAGAACACTGGGACTGACTGTGGACAGTATTCTGCTACGAGGGGCTCACTGGAGAGGGACAAGGCTGAAGGGGAGGCCTGGAAACCAGGAGTGGGCAGTGTGTTCATGGGCTCAGCATCTCTCAGTGCTGTTGTTTCATCCAGAAGAGGTCTGGTATTCAGGATCTCAATGTCACAGCAGCTGCACTCCTCCACCTTCTGAGACTGCAGACGCTCACCCATCTATACAAAAATTCAGAGGGGATTTTATATGATCTAAGGCGCATCACTACACATGGTTTCAGATAATAAAAGTAGTGGGTCTAATGTGCACGTAATGGTATGTGTGCATATTTGAATTAATCTGCAAAACACTTCACAGGAAATTCAGTTATTGGATGTAATTTGCTTATACAGTATCTGTGTGAAGATTAATGTGAGTGAAATAAGACGATTATTGATTAAAATGCAAATCTATTATAAAATTTAAAAAAAACAATAAATGCCACTGGATGGAGGACCTGATCAAATTCAGTTTGTTAACTTAGTTTATTTTTTTTTACATACTCTGCAAAAAGAATAACACTTATTTATATTATTAAACACATCTTATGGTTAGCACATAGCAGTTGTTTCCTCTCTATGCCTGATTTGACTATTATGGTTTGTCCATACCTCATGCAGGAAGCTGTCAAACTCAGGAGTTTTGATGTTCATACCAGCAGGATAAGTAAAGATCTCTTTCAGCACACTCTTCAGTCTGGAAGAGAAACGGAACAACAAAGAAGATAGAGGAGAGAGGAGCTCCAGCTCATCTTCTGCAGGAATTAATGTTTTAGTAAAGTTTTAAAGATAAAGTTAGTCACATTTTTCTTTGAGGCCACAGGAGAATGATGCAGCCCAGTACTACCAAGAACGGAGTCAGTATCTTGGCCAGGTGAGCAGAGTCTACCAGAGGAAGGAGAAGGTGAGGAGTTTACACAATCAACCAGTAAAATTCAAGTCTGTGTACTGGAATCTGAGAACTTTTAAAGACTCTAAGTGGAAAAAAACAAATGAGAAAACTAAATAAACATTGTTTAATTGTTGTATCTCTATGATTGCACTGGATGTTATGGATCTCACAGTTGGTTCTGGTCCTGATAGTGATGTTGGTTGGTTGTCCAGGCCCCTCCTTAGTGAGAGCGCTCACAGAGAAAGCATACTCTTGGTTCTGCTGAAGACCCTCTATGATCACAGACTTCCTCCGAGGGTCTGCCACTGACACGTTAAACATATCTAGATTCACACAAGATTATCAAAGACTTGTTTCTGTTTTTGTGTGTGTTGTTTTACAGTCATATTTTGCACATTTTCATCAAGAATTACAAGAACAGTGGACGCTTTCTGCACCTACTTGCAGGATGACCTAGCAGCGTACCAGATCCGACTGCCTGTGCTGTAACCAGGTAACCAGTGATAAATGCTGAATGAGCCGGATTGTCCTCATCGTAACTCCACTCGAGCGTCACAGATGAGATAGTACTTTGAAAAGGTTCAACCAGACTCGGGGACTGTACAGATTCTGTGGAAAAGGTGGTTTTGAGGAAGGAAGACAAGTAGTATTAAAGCAACAGACTTTAGACAATAATGCAACTTCCAACTCATATTAAGCTACAGAGACTGTATCTGTCAGAATCTGCTGCACAAGCTTTTGTGGTCATTTTTTATTTTAATTTGCATGTCTTCTTGTCCCTTCTTCCTCCTCTCTGCATATCTGGTAAGATCTGGATTAAGATCTTGTGTAAAGATGAAATCTGTAGATTGTCCTCAGAGTCTCTGATCAAGACATCCTGTGTTAAAACTTAAGTTACACCTTATTTAATGTTTAATTTTTAACCATGTGCTTCAGACCTCATCTCTTCTGCACTACGTCTTACTGTCCTCTGGAACATACCTGAAACTTCCAGAACAAATGATTAATCAGTTATACCACTCACTGAGCTCTTGTGAGTATCCAGTCTGTACCTCAAGTAGTCGGTGCCCATTTTCTGTGCATCCATAGATTTTAAATGTGTACCTACAACCTGCTTTGAAATTTCCTGCAAAATAAGTGTATATGACATTAAACGCCAACATAAGAAAAACTTAAAGGGAGCATTTACACTAAAGGAAAACAACAAAACAGAAACTTACCAGCAGGTAGGAACAATGTGTTGTTTCCCTCTGGCACCTTTAGCCATTGCAGAGTGCAAGGCACTGTGTTTCCCAGGATGCACCACTCCACTGTATAGCCACAGGTGGCAGAGTCCTGCTCCACCCATGACAGATTAAAACCCGCAGCTGTGCTACTGCTCAGCCGCTTCTTTACTGGGAGGATTTCTGGAAAGCAACACAATTTCAGACTGTGATGTTGCAACCAGAAGGGTATTAGTGAGTATAAATGCAAAAAGCAATATGAAAATTTACTCTGGGACACTTGCGGACTCAGACTGAAAACCTCCACCAACACTGAACTGAGAGAATCTCAGCTGATTCCACATGCGTTGCTCACCTTCATCGTCCCCCTGTGGGATGGTGATGTGAGCAGGGATGCTCGAGCCGGTGTGGAGAACAGCCTGGACACTGAAGTCATACTGTCCCAGATTGATGGAGACCTCTGTCTGGGTTTGTCTACTGTCCTTCCACTTGGTCCAGTTTTGGCCTTCCTGCGACCACTGAACTACGTAGCCTTGGATGTTCACTGTAACTGCTGACCCAGGAACATGCTGGGAACAAAGAGGGTCATGACAGTTGGGAAAAGTTCATGCTGTGTGACATACGAATATGCCCTAAACCAGAAAACAAGAACAAGTGTTTGTGTGCTATTACGCGATAAAAACATGAAAAAAGACAAGTATTGAGTCTTACTGGATTCCACAATAGAGTAACTTGACGACTCATTGGGTCGGACAGCTGCTTTATTCTCCTCCATACATCCAAGGTCACTGACGGATCTGAGGAGATCCCATGAACATTATGTGTTCAATTCCAGAATACTCTGTATGTACTAAGACTATAGTACTACCAGTAGCAAGCCTTGAACCAACTATGTGATGTGTAGGACTTGTATTGTTGGCTCAACTGTTTGTCTTCTTAAAAAAAAAAGTGTATATAAAAAGGGAACAAAGGAATTGGCTGAGGAAAATTTACTTTTCTAGTGGTTGTGTGGGCAAAGTTGGATATGATGCAACCAGGATGTCAGGGTTCATAACTGTTCAGGTTAATTTATTACCTGACTGGTCTTGACTCAAACTTAATTTAAACTAGGACTTGACCACACCCTTGTATACACCACATTTTCCAGGTAATACACCTTTTTGTACTCACAAGTTATGAAGGATATGGGCAGTGTCCAGTCTCCCCAGAGCCTGCCATGGGCAGAGCAGCGCACACTTGTAGAGTAGCGCGTGTTAGGAAGCAGATGTTCCAGTTTTACTTGGCAGAGACCACTTGCATTATTGCATCTCAGCTGTTACAAATACACAGACGGAAGGTAAAAAAGAAAAGAAAATGTACTTTCAACTTTCAATTCTGCAGTGTGAATATTTTAGATAAACCGGATTAAACTCACTTCAGTGGTGCTGTCTGGGTCTGTAGTGACCTGACAGAGGAGGTTCAGTTGGGTTAAGTTCCCCAGGACCATCCAGGAAACAGTGGTGTGTTTTGACCCAGGGCTCACTCTGTTCATCTCCACAACAGGAATCACTAACACACACACACACACACACACACACACACACACACACACACACACACACACACACACACACACACACACACACACACACACACACACACACACACACACACACACACACACACACACACACACACACACACACACACACACACACACACACACACACACACACACACACACACACACACACACACACACACACACACACACACACACACACACACACACACACACACACACACACACAAAGAGAGCTTGGCAATATATCAATATTATATTGATATTGTGATATGAGACTAGATATTGTCTTAGATTTTAGATATCGTACTATGGCATAAGTGTTGTCTTTTCCTAGTTTTAAAGGCTGCATTACAGTAAACGTAATGCAATTTTCTGAACTTACCAGATTGTTGTAACTGTTCTATTCCTTGCATTTACCCACATAGTCGTTATATCTACATTACTGATGATTATTTATAAAAAATCTCATTGTGTAAATATTTTGTGAAAGAAACATTAATCAACACTACAATATTGTTGCAGGATCGATATCAAGGTATTTGGTTAAAAATATCGTGATATTTGATTTTCTCCATATCGCCCAGCTCTACACACACAGACAATTCACACTGATCAAAGTTCATCTCAAGGTGGTTGTGCAGTGAACGGTGAAGCAACACAATGACTAAACCAGCACTAATTTCACTACATTGTGGAGGGCATATACTGTATATTCCATATTCAGTTTATATGTTTGAGTCACTGACCTCTGTCAGAGATGTTGAAGCTATAGCTCTCCGTCTCCTCTCCCAGCTGGTCCTTCACCACCAAACTGATGTTGTATTCTTCCAACTGCGGGACGGCCGGGAAAGTACAAGATGACCGCGTGCAGTTGATGGGAGCCTGGTCTGAGTTCCTGTGTTTTCAACAGCACAGAAGGTAATGGGAAAAGACTAATGAGACATCCATCAGAACTGTTTGCTTTGGTATTGGTTAAAAAACAAACAACCTTTTTGGGCCTTTTCTGGAATGTAAGGTATACTTTTGTAGTCTTGTTTTAAGGGCAATTCCAAATTAATTAAACATACATTTTATATTTGAAATCTCATTGTTTACCTTTATTAAATATATCAATATGCTGTAACAAAAAAATCTCCTTTGGGCCTCCTGTACAGTGTGTCCCACCATAATGCTGAGAAGTTCTGTCCTATACATAGTGTTGCCTTTTTATCCGTTTACAGAACGAGCAACAGTCTGATTATTATTTCCTACTTAACTTCATAGCAGAGCAACATAAAAATGTGGCAAACATTTGGATTTGTACACGTTTCAAAGAGGGAGGTGGAAGATTTTTTTTGGTAATGTGTGCACTTACTCTATGTGGACAGTGTATGTTTGCTTGTTGTGATCGTGTGGGTCTCGTTCTCTGCCTGATTCCCAGGTGCAAATGACAGTTGTCATGTCTGAGGTCGCACAGCTGAGGTTTCTGGGCTTCTGGGGAGGAACTACAGCACCCACACACTTACATGTATATAAAAGTTATTTGGAAAAATAATATTGAAGAAATGCCAAGAATGTAAATAAAAAATAAAAATAATACAAACTTACAACTGATGTAGTTCCAGGCATAACTGGTCTTGCCTGTTTCATCATTGCAAGACAGTGAAAGACGTTTAATGTTTGCTGTTGGGATGGTCAGGTTTGCTACAAGGATAGCCTTGACTCTGGCTCCAATGCTGATAAGAGGGTATTTGTTGTTGTTGAAGATCATGCTAGTAATATTGACTCCTTTTGGGGGAACACAGCAGAACATGGCACTGGTGTGCTCTCTCATTACCTGCTGGAGTGGGAAGATCTGGGTCTTAACCTTCGCCTGGGCTCCTACCGGTCACAGAGCAGAGTGATAGCACAGGCTCATGAGCATCTGGCACAGCAGTGTGTTCAAGCAGGGGTGCTGTGTCTATAATCCCTGGTATGAACTATCATAACAACCCCACTGCAAAACTTTAGACAAGTGAAAAACCTTATGTATCATTAAAACAAAAGCAGAAAATTACACTATTGTATCACATTCACCTCCACAAAATATAAACAACAAAAAAGTAACCAATCCAAATTCATTGTGAAGAGGCTTTAATAATAATAAATTGAATTTGTATAGCGCTTTTCAAGGACCCAAAGTCACTTTCCAGGGCAAGGTAGAAAACAAAAGAAGGTTAAACAAAACAGAACAAACAAAATAAAACAACACAAAACAAGATTCAGGCAGAGCTGAAAAAGGAGGGGGACATGGGGCTACGGATAGGCAGAGGTGAAGAGATGGGTCTTGAGGTGGGACTGGAAGATGGTGAGGGATTCAGATTTGCAGATCTCTTGGTGGAAGGAGTTCCTGAGCCCTGTGCTGCCCTGGAGAAGGCTCTGTCCCCAAAACTGTAGAGGTTGGACTTGGAGAGGAGACTAGCTGAGGTGGATCTGAGGGACCGTGAGGGTTGGTAGTGGGAGAGTAGGTCAGTGAGGTATGAGGGGCCAGATGGTGGAGGGCTTTAAGTAGCCCTCTGAGTAGACTGTTAGTAGTGGTGCATTGCAACAGACACATGCAATAACTGCAACAGTTGAGAAACACGGATATAAAGATTGGTGAAACAGAAGAGAACAGAAACTATTGCTTATTTGATGTCATGATCTTATCAGTGAAGCCGTCCACACAAGAAATTTACCTTTATGTATTCATTTTGTAGTTTTACTCATGTACAATTAAAATGCATAGCATCATCTCACCCTGGTTGGTTATCCAGTCGCTCCAGGGAGTCGGGACAGACTGATTATAAAAATGTCGTATTCTGACTGAGTGATCAACGCACTCCAGAGGCACATCAGAGGTCCATGTCCATGTGTATTCATCTGAATCCACAGAGATTAAACTCAGATTACTCTAGAATAACAAAAACAGGGAAACATTGTATATTAATTGCACAGGAACTTGTGATTATGAATAATATCACAACAGTAAATGCTCCTAAATGTAGGATAATACCAGTATGCAACTACAAAGAGCCTAAACAACACAAAACCCAGACACTTTCCTTCAGTACTCACATTGTAAATGACGCTGTACTTTTCAGTGCGGCTGATCTGGATCTCATAAATGTCGCCCATAAAGCTGCTGCTGTTAACCAGCCAGCTCACCAAGAGGCTTTGCTTGTCACTGATAGCCTGCAGATGAATGATGCTCGGGCTTGGCGGCTGCCAAACTGGAATACAATATATGTAGTTATGGAACATATTTGAGGAGTTTTAATATGGGAGATGAGAGAATTTAAATAAACCAAACTCACCAGTGTCCACACATCCAGTGTAGTCCTCAGAAAATATTAGATAGAACCCAACCAGGTTAATCAAGGATATTCGGAAACTTATCATCCTGTTAATACAGAAATGCTGCTGGCCATTCTCTACTTGCTCTAACTGCAAGGCCCATGAGTCAATGGTTAAATGCACCCAGCCTACACACACTGTCATGATGTAACCATGGAAGCCATGGGAGGTGTGTCAATGTCAAACTGATGTTGCTTTGTTGTGTTTTATGCAAGGAACAGTTTAAATACATTAAACACAGATGTTTGCCAATGGTTTTATAGTCAGCCCAATATTAATATGGCAAAACACAACTTTGATTACAGAGACTACAAGAGAACACATATCAAACAAAATATTATTAATGTGGACAGTAAATGAAGCAATTTACATACAATAAATTATCAGAAAAGGAGATGAACAGAAAACATACAGCCATTCTTTACAGAAATCACTTACAGTATCAGATAGCAAGATATTTGGCACTTGAGTGAGAAAAATAAAAACTGGAATAGAGGTTCATCTTTCAACATAGTGTGCATAGGTAGCCTTTCCATTAAACACACACACATATATTTAATATTTATACTACAATGTCAGTATAACTTTATTGTCTTTTAGATCACAATCCCCTATAAATATTATTAAAAGATAACGTAGTTTGGGGAAGGTCTCAATTGGCTTCTCAAATATTTCCATTTTTTTTTTAAGTGCTTAGGGGAAAATAACATCAATACTTTGTCCTGATCTCCTGGTACTTTAGGTCCCAGTGTTTGGGGTACAAATGTACCTCTGCCATCAAACAAGTGCAACCATGGTAGGAGTAAAAATTAGGGCTACCAGTATCAAAGCTGATTTACAAAGAATTTGTTTGCAAAAAAGGCACAATGGCTTCATGACGCAGGAGATGCAAGAGAATGATTAATGGCCACCACACACACACACACACGCACGCACACACGCACGCACGCACGCGCACACACACACTGATAAAGGCACATATATCTGTGTATACTTCCTCCTTGCAACTATTCTCTTATTTGATTAATCAGGTTTTTCAAAATGAAAACAAACACACATATACACAAACACATAAGAAACCGATATATTATTTTGGGTCCAGATATATGTTGGGCAGCTTGCATTGCTCATTTCTTTGTAAAGGTTCTCAAAGATAAACAATGTTCTCCTCGCTTCCCTCCTCCCCATTTTGTCCTTCAAGAGAGAGGTAGTCCTGCGGGGGAAGGAGGGGTGTAAGCGAGAGAGACGAGGAGTAGGTATCCTCATAAAGTCTGTGACCTGTGACCTCTGACCTCCAGGGACCTAAGGATCGCCTGTCCAACGGCGGGCTGAAGTCTGCTAGAAGAACAACAGAAAGGCTTAAGAAGAAGATCATGTTTTGGAAGGAGATACATTTTTTTTCACTAAAACTAACCTACAACTAGTCTATATTTATGACGGTTCATTTACGGGATAGTTTCTGTGTCACCGGAAATTCCGCTGGATGTTCCTCAATTTTCGCTATCTTTGAGTTAACTTTAATCTCCAGTCGCATTGAGCAACATAAACCAGAACCTCAGAGCAATGTTACAGGCTGAAAATAGCAAGTTTTCTAAGGAAAAACAAGGCAGGCCCGCTTGGTTTGTAAATGTACTGTTCTTATGTAGCGCTTTTCTAGTCTCAATGACTACTCAAAGCACTTTTACATAGTACAGAAACCATTTACACACTGTGGCCAAGGCTGCCGTACAAGAGGCCACCTCCTCACACACATTTACACCTCGAAGCGCAGCATCGTTGTTCAGTGTCTTGCCCAAGAACACTTCGACTTGGGACTGCAGGGCCAGGAATCGAACCTTCAACATTCTGATTGGCAGGCAACCACCCTACCAGTGCTCCACCCCGGGGCTGTGGCACAGTGACTTTGTTCGGGAAATGTTTGTCAAGATTTACAAAGAATATGTTTACAGCATTAACTATCTAACTGGGATGTTTTGGGAACAATTTGGATTTGTTATGGACAAAATACACATGGCAATACACTGGTAAGAACAAGTTACGTTTAACCATGTGTTCAGCTAATTTAAAATAGCTTACTGTATTCTGTGAACAATTAATTTAATATTGTATAAGGAGGTTTCTTTTGCTGGGTGCAAATGTTCCTTTCCGAGAACATTTTGCAGAGTCACCGTCGCTGCATCTACAGATTAGCGCTATCCAAGATGATTGTGATTGGTTTAAAGAGGGGCTAACAACCCCTGACTGTTTATTCTACTATTCAGGAATGTTGTTTGGACTAGCCAGACCTTCCTCCGCAGCACTGTGGAGATAGGTCTGGCAATGCAAGACTAACCTTCAGCAAAATGTTGGATATACACTACAGTATATTATATGAAGGGTTGAAAGGAATATAAGTACACCTACTGTTGTTGGTCTTTTGTGGCTGTGCAGTGACCCTGCTGCTGAAAGGGTGGATGGTATCATTCAGAGGCCGGGGGCAGCCGTGGTTGTTGCTGTAGTTTGGGTATGTCAGACCATCCGGAGGCTGTTTGCTGTGTGCCTGGCTCAGCAGGGTGTTGAGGCTGTTGTAGAGGCTGGCACTAAGGCCGATGTTAGCAGTGTAACTGGAGCTGTTCAGAGGGCTGTCATGGTCGTTCAGAGGGCTGTCATGGTTGTTAATCGAAGCAGCAAGCAGACGTTGGTGTGGGTTGTTGTTGGCAAGCTGGTGGAGGTGGTTCTGCTGGAGGGAGGCAAGTAAAGCCACCTCGTTCTTGTACACTGAACAGTTAGCATCCAGGCTGCCTGAGCGGCTGTGACCAGACACCTGGAAAATTGAAACCACCCCAGAAAAAGCAGAGGTGACATGGTTTGCTTAGCAATGTCCAGTGTTTTGTAGCCAGAGAAAAAAGGGAATGACATGCAACAAAGAGCCGCAGATCGGAACCGAATCTGCAGCCGCTGCGCTGAGGACTGAGCCTCTGTATGTGGGCGCATGCTCTACCAGCGTAGCTACCCAGGTGCCCATATCTTTGCTTTTTGATTGATCAGATCCACACAAACATTATCATCTCCACTCTACTCATTCCTCATCTTTCTCTTCATTACTGTACCTTCACCTTCCTGTCTCTCCTCTTCCCTTTCTTACCTTATATCCATCCATTGGTATCGTAACAGGCAGGCTGCTCTGACGGTTGTGTCTCCAGGTCTGCAGTAGCCGCTGCTGGGCTTCGATCTTCTCCTTCTCCCTCTCAACACTCCTCTGACCCTCCCTCAGTCGGTCCAGATTTAGCTGATACTCCAGCAGCTGAGCGTCCAGCTCCTCACGCTCGCAGCGCAGACGCTCGGCCTCCAGGAGGCACTGCTGCTCCCGCTGCTCCAGCACACTGTCCTGTTCACACTGGAAACACATTCACATTGAAAAGTTGAGTCACCGGTTATGTATTTTTTTCTGTGGATACAACAGAGTTGCTACAATTACTGCAACTTCATGTGCAAATTGGGTGTTGGTTATGCAAGTTTAGTTAGGATAGAGTTGTGCAAGGTTGGGGTAAGTATCAATCTAACCTTTAACATTTTAACAGCTTTTAGTGATCTATATTTTTTATTTCTGGGTTAATTTATTATTTGTTTGTGTATTTTTCTTGAACCTGCACTTAGCTAAACACAAGCAAAAGTAACGACAGCGCGATTAATAGCTCTAGATAGAAAATGTTGCAACAATCTAAAATCCAATCCACTATGCCAGATTTACTTACCAAAATACATTGCATGTGTTGCGTTTAATGTAAGACATTCAAGTATATATGTTGCAAATGTTTAGGAACAAATTAGCCAGTAAGCCTAATGTACAGGCAGAAACTTCCAACTGGGGTTAAAATATATATATATATATATATATATATATATATATATATATATATATATATATATATATATATATATATATATATATATATATATATATATATATCAGGAGAAGTGAATTTACAGGTGATTTGGCTTTGTTACATGTACCAGCCTTCACGTTTCATGTTGATAAAAATTAAAATTATAATCCGACTTTTTCTATTAATTTCATTATCTAGTCAAAGGCAGAGTATATCAACTGGTAGTGTTTGACTTTTGACTCGCTTTGGTACAGGTAAAAAGGTAATGAGATCTGATATGATCAGAAACCGGCACAGTTGATAGATGGGTGAGGCCTCAATGTGCACAATGCTAACCACATTTTCTTTTGTGTAAAGCCAAACTGGCGACAGATGAGAACAACAGAAAGAGACAGGAGAGCCAAAGAAGTGAGACACATGAGAGTCCATTCAACTCAGAACATCAACATGAGGCTTACTTGTTGTTTCTCTCTGGCCAGACACTCTTTGCCCCAGCGCTGCTGCTCCTGTCTCAGCTTCACATGGAGTTTTTTCATCTCATCCACCTTATCTTTCTTCCTCTCTAAACCCTTCTTTTCTACTTCTTCTTTCTTGTTATCAATGCTCCTCTTCTTCTCCTGCTCCTAGATAAAAACGGAAACTGGTTTAATATTTTCTTTCATTATTTTAAAAAGAAACAACAGAATTCTAGTCTAACTTCCTAAAACATTGACCACTAGTATGCATGTAGCAAAAAATACATATTTTAACATGAATATCATGCAACTCATACCAGACTGTTTTGGAGGGAAGTGAGGGTTTGGAGTGGGGTTCTTTCTCCCTCCTGAAGAAGGAGTTTCTGGACTTCATAGCAGCTGTCCTGGAGGGTCACAGCAGCCTGCCAACACAAGGAGGAGACACCTGATCATACTCCAGTTACTAATCCTGTCCTTTTACAAAGCCTAACTTTCACTCATGCATTCAGCAACAGATACTGTAACTTGTGTCTTTTCTCACCTGCAGACTATAGAGAAGCTGAGTCAGACTCTGAACGCTCTCTGCCACCTACAGAAAACTGTGTTATTAAAGGGGAACAATAATGAATATGTACTTTATTAACACACACAAGTCATGGGAAACTATGGTGGTTGGACCTTTAACAGTGTCCCTTTGGTGTCTCCTCGTCTCAGCTCGACAGCAGAGCTCCACAACACGCTGTCTAGGCCCGTCAGCTCGCTGTCTGACCCAAGAGAGGTGGAGCTCATACTGAGTGTGCTCAGATAATCTGCTGTAGCAACAAGAAAATAAGTGGTTCACTTACATCGTTCAAGTTGTGTGTCAACTTAAGGACAATCATCACAAAATGGCATTCATAATTCCAGTGTATATCAGTGACTCACGCTCAGAGGGAGACTCCTGAATGCTGCTGCCGTGGCTGTTGTAGCTGCAGCACTCTGGTGCTTGAACAGGAGAGCTCGGACCTTTTACAGTAAGGCCATCACCAGCCTGCAGAATGGTGATCAGGTTCTCCGCTGTACAGTAGCAAAACTGATGATTATTCTGTTATTCAAATGCTAACCAACAATGACAATAAGATAAACCTACAGTATACAATATAGTGATAAAGTATACTTTTAATCATTTGTTTAGTTATTTAGTTGCACTTTCATGCTGTTACAATATTATATGTGACTGTCGTATTAATATTGATATTTGCAGAGTAATTCTATTAAGTTTGTAAATCTAATGCACAATTCTAATTAAAACAAATGTTTAATATCTATTTGTTCCAATGCAGTACTGATGACCAAAGCCAAAGCAAGTTTTTAAAGCAGACATTTTGACTTTGTTATAGCGGGAAAGGCCTAATAGAATTAACTAAAGTTATGATAACATTATTTAAGTGTCCTGGGAAGCCATACATAGTTAGTATTCCATCAGATGAACAGGGACCTGAAAATGGCAAAAATCAATGGATTCACCATTAGCTTTCCTGATTATAGTGGTGCTTGATCTGCCATGACATGTTAACATTTATGCTGTGAAAAAGGTATTTGGGACAGGAAATTGAGGAAGTATGATCCGCACATGGGAACACAGTCCTGAAAATCAGCCAAAATAAGTAAAAATACCAGTGTTGGTGTACCATGGCCAGTTGTACCAGGGGCTTTAAGATGATGACACAATTAGTTTAAGATGAATAAAAATGCAAGCAGAAGTGTAAAAACAGGCTTTTTAGAGCCGCCCTTTCAGCAAGGGGTCTGCCCCTGTGTATAAAATGCTATATTAGATTAAGTGTTTGACAATGTGGTTCCCACATACGGATTTAATTTAAGCTGGCCACCAAATAGAATTGCCCTTACCCAAAAATACATTTTGTTGTATTTTAAAATAATTGTGGAAATGATGTTGAAAGTGATGACTGACTGAAAAGTCTGCTAGAATGCTGCATTCATTTTATGACGTTAGTCACTAGTCATAATCATCAAGTATTCAATTAATCAATCAATTATTAGGCTTGTCAAATATGTTCTTGAACTAGATGCAGCATGACTGCAGCATCATGCAGCCCTCACCATTCAGTAGCCGCAAGACAGCTTAACTTTACCTTCTCTGACTGCAGCTGTGAGCAGTGAGGAGGCCTGCTGTGGTGTCTCACTGTCGATGTCTGCTTGAACCAGCAGATGGCGATGTGGAACAGGTTCTGGTGACCGCAGCGTTAACTCTGTAAGCTCAGCATAAAGCTGTAACTTCTCCTCAAGGCTGTTGCAGATTTGCTGGTCCTGACCCAACAGTGTCTCTATTCAAAACAAACACTAAGATTAGGAATTATTGTTCTTTCAGAGAATGATGCAATGTTTCACAAAGAAGGACAGGTAACAGGTAGAATTGGAATGTGGGCCCATTTATGATTTCACCTTGGAACTTGGTGATCTTCTGCACTCTCACTTCTGCCACTCTTCTGGCCTCCTCTGTCTCAGGATTTCGCTGCTGCTCTCCCTCATCCTCCTCTTCCTCAGGACAACTGCCAGGTAGACCAGTAGGTTGGGTAATCAGTAACACACACAGACACACAGACACACAGACACACAGACACACAGACACACAGACACACAGACACACAGACACGCAGACACGCAGACACACAGACACACAGACACACAGACACACAGACACACACACAAGCCCTGACATTTGCATACCTGCACAGAAAAAAACTGTAGAATGGAATTGACACTCATATGCGCACACACACCTCTCTACAGCTTGACGTATGTGTCTCATCCACGCATTCCTCTCGTCTCTAGTGGTGGTGTGAACTTCATACATTTCTGGTCCCAATGAGGAGGCGGAGATGAGGAACATCCCTCTTTCCTCATTGGCTACCTCTCTAACAATGAGCTTCTGCAGAGGGATTACAGGAGGCTTCTGGTCCTGAATAAGCAGATAAAACCCAGGAAGATGGGTTAAAGGATGGAGAGAAATGGATAGAAAGCTGGACAAGATGTGCTTGAATTCAAAGTGCTCTTCAGGCCGAGGCTTACCACAGCAGCAAATACAAAGCGTTGATCTTTCTCTTGTAGGAAAACCAGAACATCTGTAAGCAGGAGAGCCAAAGTATCTGAAAACAGAAGAATATATACATGTAGATTGGTTGTTTTATAAACTCTTCTAAAAGATCTTGAGGCACAGATGATCTAATGCACACCTTTCAGACGTCCTGTGGCAGTCTTCCAGTAAACAAGCCCTTTATAATGCAGATCCCTGTGTTTGCTATGCAGATCCTGTTTGCGAAACACCTTGTCATTTTTTAGCTTGGCAAAGCTCTTGTTCTCCAGCCGGGCCAGCACTTCCTGCATCTCTTGACACCTCTCATACTTATTCACAGTCAAGTCCACAGCAGCAATGATGTCACGGATCTGAGCCACAGCACTTGACAGGTCAGCGTGTTCCTGACTTCCCTCTGTGGGGGGCAAGCAGAGGCCAAATTAAAATCATATTTTAGCCAGTACAAAACAGTTTCTGACATGTAGGCTCTTACCCTGAGTGTAATGTAATATCCTCTCTAGCAGCACTGGGTACTTGGTGATGCGCTGAGTGACCAGCAGAATAAATTCGGGCACCTCTCTCCGTCTGACCAGAGTGTTATTGCTCTGTTGCTGTGAGCAGAGAGGTTAACACCAAAATGACTACCTGCTCAATTAAGACATCTTACTGTAAACCCATTTTTCAAAAAGCACAAGAGGATGGAAAGCAGGAGCTTACTTTGACAAAGTTTTGCAGTTTTTTGTTTTGTTGCTGCAGCTCTTTGAAGACATTGACAGCCTCAGTGTGATGGCTGCAGAACTCTCCATATACCTGCTTCATCTTCTCAGCATGTTCATCTGAGAACTGATGAAGAGTCCACAACAAGAGAAATTCCATTGCTATGCAACAGCTTGGCCCCTTGTTAACTTCCTGTCAGTTGATTGTATTCACATACACTGAAACAGTTGCCATTTAGAATTAAGTTTATAGACATGTATCGGTGTGTGTTTATGTGTATGAATCACCACTTACCTGCTGAAGCAGAATATCTCCAATCTGATGGATGAGGTAATTCCGGGGGTTCTCCAGTTGGGTCGAAGCCTGTCGGCGTTCTTGCAGTGATCCAAAGAGATTTCTGTGAAACAGCAGCAGCGGGTCCAAGCAGGGAAAGATCCGGGCCACACAGTCCAAGTCGAGCTGCAGCTCCTCCAGCATGCCTCTCCTGAACACCTCCGACATGACTGTCAGGGTTTGAATGTGGTGAAGCTCGGTCTGCATCAGCTCTTTATGGGAGCATTGAGAGTGGATAATGGTATTATAATAAGGCAAACTAATGTCTGGCTGAATCACTGCTGAATATCTGCTTCAGTAACTCATTTCAACAACTTCCTTCAAAATATGTGTATAAATTACTGTATTATGAATAATTGTCCCACCATAAATGACATCCTGTCGTTTAATGGTGCGCCTGTCGTGTTGCCTACAAAACTCTGGACTGACCGCCAGACTCCAAGACTCCACCTCAAGTCCCAGCAGGTCAGCTGACAGGTCGCTCATTAGAGGAGCATCAACAGCATCTGTGGAGTCAGAAATAATGTCAGAACAATGTCTTTCTTCTAAATCCCAATTTACTCTGCAGTAATTCTCAGAGTTATGTGTGTGTAGGTGTGTGACAAATAATAATGCAAGCTTGTCTTTCTCACCCTGTGTGGTGATTGGTGGCTCGGCTGAGACCGCTGTTCCCTCATCAGACAATGAGCTGTTAGTGCAAGCTGTCACACTGCACTCACTGTCGACCCCTGCTGCATCACTCAGCCGTCTGTATTGAAACAAAATAGAACACGGTACAAAAAATAATCCAGTATTTGCAGATTGAAGTTGCATTTGGCTAATATTTTGTGCCAATATTCAAGTTTTTTGAATTTTTAGTCGGAATTCATTGATACAAAAGCTTGCTGAAATCCAGATGAATTAAATCAATTTTGCTGGGCCACTACCACGTAAAGATTGATGGATAGATTGGATGTATTGGTTGATGCTGTATACGCTGTAATGGTAACACTGCCATGCTACCTGCTGTCTATTGAGATGGAGAGGCTTTTGGAGAGAGGGGCGACTGTTTCACTCTTCTCTCTGGTTGTTGTGGGAAGTGTAGACGAAGAGGAGAAAATGGAGGCAGGAAAGTTGTCTTTCACAGAGTCTGGAAGAGAGACCAGGACAGGGAGTAAGAAGAGGAATCAGTCACTGATTTAACGGTAACCAACTAATAAAGCTGTGAGTAGGTCTACAGTTGATATTGTTCATTGGTGAACTGGGCATGCAGCCTACAGTGGTGACAATATGTGGTAGTAATCAAAGCTGATTGTGTTCGCCCTAGACACCTATGTCAAACACTAAGTGAAGAAATAAATGAATAAAAGTGATCCTGTCTATGCAAGAGAAAAACTCAACCTCTGTATGCATGCACAAACACACATAAACACAACCCAGGCCAGATCCCCCACTGAGATGGATTAAAATTTAACTTTTTTTTTTTACCAGGGAAAGAACAACAGGGAAGAAGGGAGAGAGGGGCAATGGCTACTACAGGAGAAAAAAGGGAGGACAGGTAAAAACTTAATCAAAGACCAAGGGAGGACACCACGGGAGGGGGGGACACGCTGTAATTTCTGACTCACTGTGTGGGAGAGACAAGGTCTTGCTTTTAGTCAGCAATGCATTCCTCTCCTGCAGCTTCTGAGGAAACACAAAATCATATCAACTTCAAGCTTCAGCTGTAAATCATAGTGTTTGTGTTTTAAATATTAACTTATTGTGGTTGTAACACAACAAATTAAGTCAATTTATACCTAAACAAAATCTTTAAAGAGAACCCCCCAGATACTCTAGTTATACATCATCAGTTTGGGATGTTGGGGTGGATGATAACACATTCCAGCAGTTCCTTTGTCACCAAGCGTTGGAATTTACTCTTCCCGTTGTACCTGCTTCCTCTTAGCCTGCCCCTACTTCAGTAACTGATTTATTTTTTTTTTTTAGCATTTTGCCTTCATGACACAGCACAGCCGAGTGTGACAGGAAAAACAGGGAAAGACAGAAGACCTGCAACAAAAGCTGTATTTGAACTGGAAATGTTACTGCCACACAACACGTGTCTCAGACCAATGGACATAGTCGGTTGACAATTACAGATTTCAATCATTTCCCAAGATGGATTTTGAGATCATATGTTAACCCTTTGGATTCAGAACATAGAGTGGAGAGTTTGATTAACTAAAGTAATAGCTGTAGAACAGTAACAGCATGAAAATGACAGATTTTCTGTTCATGAAGTGTTAATTGTTACTTAAAGGCAACCTGAATTTGTTTTACCTCTGGTAACACTATGGAGCAGTGTTTCTATAAGTGTGTCCCCATTTTGTGTGCATCATGCCCACACACAGAGACGCCTGTGCAACTGACCGAGCATGTGTAGGTGGTGGTTTGATGCTATTCTGTTGATATCGCGCCAAGAAACTTACAAATGTGTCAATAAAAGGCAAAGGCAGTAAAAAAGAAGACTGCAAGCTTAGCAAATGTTTTATGAGGAAGGAAATGCACCCAACACAATAATGCTTGACCCCCACATTTCCCATAATGCCATCTATAGCATATTTTTGTTACAAATGTCTACTCTCTAGGCTGAGTAGTGTTCATACTGACATATTTGTGTATAATTGGTGGAGTCCCCCTTTAATGGCAGAAAAAGAGTTTCTCCCAGAAAGATTGTTTGACTCGTGAAATCGTGCAACATTAAAAAACAAAAAAAAGCTGACCTCTTGACATTCTAGCAAATATTTTAATATGACCCCACATTGTTTGTATCTAGGTTGTTTTGAGGGGAGGGAGGGAATTTTTCCTTTAATTTGAAATAATTATGACAATTGAGATTAAACTAGGTGCGTGGTGATGATGGTTACCTTTCCACAGGCTGCAACAGACTCTCTGCAGTTTTTATGTACATTCAGGAAACAGTCTGCAGACAAAAAAAAGTTAACTGATAACAAACAAAATGACCACATCTCTGCATTCAGTGTCCAGATGGCTTTAAAACTACCCGCTCCTCAAAATCAATGTTGACTTTGTAAAAGGAAGAAAACTGACTTCATGTCTTCTGCTAAACAAAACATCAAGGCGGCACGTGCAAAGACATTTAAACAAACCCTAAACAGTTAATCTACCACGGGACATAAAACAACAACAGTACTGACAGTACAATACTTACTGGAGCACTGCAACAGCTCCTTCCCAGAAACAGACTTATCGCATGCCACACAGAGAGCGGGACCAGATGGAGACACAGGAACAAACTGGTGTCCATTAGCGGCTCCTGACTTCTCCTTTCCCTCCTTCACCTCTTTCCCCTTCAGCTGAAATGCAAGTCAGAAATATTTTAAACATACTCCTTCAGCTGACATTTACTGCAGCTAATGTCACAATATCATGTAAACCATAACATGATTCTGATCAGCAGGCACAAAGAAGCATATAGCGGTCATCTTCTTACTGAAACACACCTGTTAAAGTGGAGTTAGTTGAGATAAAGAGTCCTCTGAGTGAGCTGTTCTGTTTATTTTGTTAAGGTCCATGGGGACGGCTTTGTCCTTAGGGGGGCATTAGGGGGATTCCTCTGTGCATGTGTGTGATAATGCAATGCTTATTTTCTTATCAAACTTTACAAGGAAGTCAGAGAGTCTATGTTTGTTTTTTAACTGTTGATATGCATTGTGTGTGTGTACATATTTGGAAACATGTTCTTGAACACATGCACGTGTGTTTATGAGACTGAGAGTGTACTATGGAATGTGTTTTGGCTTCTCACGCTGTGTGGTGGAGGTCTACGCATTATGTAAGAGGATATTTTCACTGTGTCCCGTTGCTAAGACCTGAGGAGCGGGAATTTCCCCACCCTCCAAATAAAGGCACCGCACACAGACAATGGCACCCCAGCACAGGAATTCTGACCTGGCCTGTCTAAGAGGTGGTAAACCTTTTACTGCACTACTTTGGGAGGCCTTTCAGCTCTGACTTTTTAAATATAAAGTTCAACTATAGGGATTTCTCAATCATGTTTTAAACACATGTAGGTTCCAACAAGAATCATATTTTCCACTGTGCATTCTCACCTTGGTCTTGTTACGAGTGCTGGACATCCTGCTCTTGAGGAAGCTGAAGGTACGGCTGACTTTGTACTTCTCTGATTCAACCTTAGACGGGATTATGTATTTATCCAACTCCTCATCCTCGATCCTGTTTTAGTGTGAACATTTCAGTCAACAACCATCACAACTCCTAACATCATTTTGGCTAGTGGAAGATTACAGTATTCAAGACCAACATGCATGCTCTTTAGAAAACTAATCATTATTTAAGTACTTCTATACACTAATATACTAAGGAGAGTTAAATAACCAGGTACATTGATGTCATGCTGGAATGAAAAAATGTCCAGACAGTCTTCCAAACCCCCTGGTCTACAGACTATTACTCATAACAACATGCTTAGCATGCTTGGAAGTCACTATGGATTCTAGTGGATGCTATTTATAGTTCAACCTTGGCAAGATGCAATTAATAATGTGTCAACTATTTACAGCAACTTATGCTAGTTACACTACACATTCTAGGCAAAAGGCTACAGAATGTAAAGGACAGAAACATGCAATGTTACAACAAACATATACAGTGAGTGTGACTTGACATAAAATAGTGTTACTATAATTCTGAGGATTCACATATGATCACAGACAGCTGCAAATAATACATGTGGTTAATGGATGAGTTGGGGAATGGTTAAATGAGGGGGTTAGGTTGAGTTAAGCCACACATGCATGACTGTGAGGCCATTTTTGTAAAAAAAAAAACATACTCTTTGAGGAACTCTGTGAGGGTGAGGTGTTGGAGCGATGGGCTGCTCTCCTCCTCTGCTGACTGGGCCCGTTTACGGAAACCCAAAACCCTGCATGGATATAACACACCTCAGACCAGGTTGTTGTGTTTCGGGTCATCAGGAGACTCAAAATGTTAATAGTCTGTGTGGTGTCTAAGATTAGAGTCTGCCTACTTTTTCTGGGCCTAATAAAGCGTGTAGTGAAAAGTAAGATGATTACACAAGGATATTTGTGCTATTTAGTGATTTAGCCAACATCCATATTTTGTTAACATTGGATGGATACTGATATTATGAAGAACATACATGGTTAGTGAGTCTGATAAGGCTGGTGTTGTGAATATTGTAGTATTAATATGATCTATTCTAATACAATAATCCTATGATGTAATAAGATAATCTAATTGCCTAATATGATCTTCTAAAATGTTTCCTCTGTTAGCAATGCATGATTATTATCAAACTAAATGTATTAGCGCAAGATACATTCATGAGGCGGTGAGATGAAATAAACTATAAAATGAATATGGATTGTGGGATTTATGAAATGAAAAAGAAAATAGTCACGGTAGAACATTAAGCGTGCCTGTTACAAAAAAAACATACAAAATAGACACTACAATATGTACATTCTACAAGCATCATTTATGTGTTCTAGACATTAGCTAAGATGTTTCTGACGTCCAGGAACGCTTTGCCGTTTATTCGGGGTTATTTTGAAGTTGCGATCAGAGCGTATTCTAGCCTCTGCCTTGCAACAGGAAGTTTGTTGCATCCTGCACACTCATACCCCAACCACAGGTTTAATACCGGAGATACATATACACATGAAAACGCACACATGTTTGCACATTTAAGCCAATCTCTAACCACTGGTCAACACAGTACGTTTACATGCACATAATATTCTGTTTTTTGTCCTAATTCCGAAAAAGACAATATTGAGACTAAGCTGTTTACATGGCTAATGAAAGTGAGTATTCCACTTATATTATCATTGACATGTAACCATGCAAAACAGGATTGTTTCAGAAAGTTTACCAGCAGCGGCGTACTTATTGGACCGTGCGAACACAGCGTCCCTCAACCAACTTCTTGAAAAGTTCGGCGTAGCAATGTTTGTGTATACCCAAAAACAGTCCAAGTCTTTGATAATGTTTCAAAGTAGCTGTGTAGCTTCTTATCGGGTCTTCAGCCTTGCAAACTGATGGCTGGTTGGTCTGTGCTATATTTGGAAAAGGGCCCTTATTCCACAAACAGTGAGGGAAAAAAGTATTTGATCCCATTCTGATTTTGTACGTTTGCCCACTGGCAAAGAAATGATCAGTCTATAATTTTAATGGTAGATTTATTTGAACAGTGAGAGACAGAATAACAACAAAAAAATCCAGAAAAACACACGTCAAAAATGTTATAAAATTGATTTGCATTTTAATGAGGGAAATAAATATTTGATCCCCTCTCAAGACTGGCTCCCAGGTGTCTTTTATACAGGTAACAAGCTGAGATTAGGAGCACACTCTTAAAGGAAGTGCTCCTAATCAATCAATAATCAATCATATTGCAAACTTTCCACCATGGCCAAGACCAAAGAGCTTTCCAAGAATGTCAGGGACAAGATTGTAGACCTACACAAGTCTGGAATGGGCTACAAGACCATTTCCAAGCAGCTTGGTGCGATTATTTGCAAATGGACAAAACACAAAAGAACTGTCAATCTCCCTCGGCCTGGGGCTCCATGCAATATCTCACCTCGTGGAGTTGCAATGGTCATTAGAACAGTGAGGAATCAGCCCAGAACTACGCGGGAGCATCTTGTCAATGATCTCAAGGCAGCTGGGATCATAGTCACCAAGAAAACAGTTGGTAACACTACGCTGTGAAGGACTGAAATCCTGCAGCGCCCGCACGGTCCCCCTGCTCAAGAAAGCACATATACATGCCCGTCTGAAGATTGCCAATGAACATCTGAATGATTCAGAGGACAACTGGGTGAAAGTGTTGTGGTCAGATGAGACCAAAATGGAGCTCTTTGGCATCAACTCAACTCGCTATGTTTGGAGGAGGAGGAGGAGGAATGCTGCCTATGACACCAAAAACACCATCCCCACCATCAAACATGGAGGTGAAAACATTATGCTTTGGGGGTGTTTTTCTGCTAAGGTAACAGGACAACTTCACCGCATCAAAGGGACGATGGACGGGGCCATCTACTGTCAAATCTTGGGTGAGAAATTCCTTCCCTCAGCCAGGGCATTGAAAATGGGTTGTGGATGTGTATTCCAGCAGGCCAAGGCAAAAAAGGAGTGGCTCAAGAAGAAGCACATTAAGATCCTGGGGTGGGCTAGCCAGTCTCCAACTTTAATCCCATAGAAAATCTGTGTGTCGAGGTGAAGATTTGAGTTGCCAAATGTCAGCCTCACAACTTTAATGACTTGGAGAAGCTCTGCAAAGAGGAATAGGACAAAATCCCTATTGAGATGTGTGCAAACCTGGTGGCCAACTACAAGAAACTTCTGACCTCTGTGATTGCCAACAAGGGTTTGCCACCAAGTACTAAGTCATGTTTTGCAGAGGGGTGAAATACATATTTCCCTCATTAAAATGCAAATCAATTTATAACATTTTTTACATGTGTTTTTCTAGATTTTTTGTTGTTATTCTATCTCTCACTATTCAAATAAATATACCATTGGGGGGGAGACGCTCCTGAGCTCATGAAATGACACACTGGCTTTACCTCTTTTCTCTGGTAGACTCAGTCGGGCTGAATGCTTTTAGCTCTGTAAAGAAGAGTAACAAGGACAGGCAAATGAGTAAGCCAGAAATAAATGTCTATAAAATTAAAGACATTGTGACAGATTGTAAGTGAATCAGCCAGTGAATCAGGGCGTTAAAAGCCATAATTGGAAATGAGTTAGAAACAAATACAAGAATCCTCAAAACAGTCTGGATCCATCAAACCCCTTTAGAGAAATACCAAACAATAATGTTTTCAAGGACAAGAGTTTTGTTTTGAAAAAAAATACAGATGAAACCCAAATATAGAAAAATCCAAACCAAGAGTGAAACAAAATATGCACCAAAATAAAAGCAGAACAGAACCCTCAGGGTAGAAACAACTCCTTCTTCAAATGATCTAGTCTCGAAATATTTAAAAATGTACAGTCCTAAAGATTCAGACCTCTACTTCATCATATTCATCATCATATAAATGAGTGGAGTTTAGATGACGATTGTTTCAATACTGAGAAAAAAGGCTTGACATCAAGCTTTGGGAAACATAATTTAGCAAAATTGTGTGAAATCAAAATATCTGTGCAAATCCTTTTACAACTAAATGTGCAGCAACGCTATTTGTTTTCTTCCTAACACAAGGCTAAATACACCAGATATGCCTTTTAGTTGTGCAGCTCTTGATAATCACCAGTTTATCCCATGGTTCACCACACTGAAATATATTTGTCGGCCAACCAAGTTGCTAGTTAAGCTGTTTTTATACTTACTAACTTACTAAGCTTGAAGCAGAGAACGGTTGCTGCTGCTGAATGCACCATCTACATAGGACAAAGCACAGCCTTAAAGCGGCACACTGGCATACGACTAGTGGTGTGGGATCAAAACAGAGCTGATACTAAACACACATATACTTCATAGAGGTTCAGCTGATTTATGACACCTGTCTGGTCTTCTCCCTTTTAGACGTGGCAAAATGTGTCCATTCAGCTGGCTACTGCGAACAGAAAGATCACAGGTCAAAGGGGTAAAGTCCATTCACCTTCTGCCAGGTCAGTGATGGCTGCGTCTCGGTTTAGCAGTGGCCGTGATGGCTTGGCCTTGGGAGAGGAGTAAGAGTAGGAGCGCAGGCGAACCTCAGATTCCTCTGGGTTCTGGGTGAGAAAGCGGATCAGAAGGAACAGATCAGGCAGAGCAGTAAGCAGAAGTTCACAGACTCAATTCTGTGAACAGGAAAATTGCCAATAGATCCAAACATTACATCAATACACACTTTCTGTTCACATTATTGAGCTGTTGGCATTCTGGGCTTATCAATTGATGATTGTAGGGCAGGTTGCGTCTGACTTTGCATTTACTGTTTTGAGCTTTTAGTGAGTTGTCGTGCTTGTAATATGTACTGTAATGAATGAATCCTACTGCATTAAAAAAAAAAAAAAAAAAAAGATATCTGAATGAAAAAAATGATGCATTTAGAACTTCATGTCACAGTGGAAACAGTTTTGACAGAGGTAACCTGCTTATCTGTATCAAGTCAAACTGTATGCCTCTAGAACAATTTATAAGTTTATAGAAGTAGGCTATCAGAAAGAATAAACACAAACTTTTAAATTCCTTATGTAGAGGGCAATATAGTCATACAGTGTTTTATTGTTTGGAATGAATAACTGCGAGAGCCAGGAAGGGATGTTTTGCAGTCATTCTGTCTCAAGCCACATGGGTTTCCACAAACATGGAGAAAGACTCTGTTTTATCTCTAATACAAGATCATATCATCATCAGTATCATGACGGTGTACCTTGCTGGACATGTGTGTGCTGTCAGAGTGTGTGTGGTTAAAGTCTGGTGACGTGTTGAAAGAGTCCTTCTCCTCTCCTGAGCTGGATCGTAGGGTGGACTGCTTCTTTATAGATGAGCAGGGGTAGGAGCGTACCAGGAAGTCTTCTTCTCCACTGTCACACTCGAGACTAGGACTGTACACACACACACACACACACACACACACACACACACACACACACACACACACACACACACACACACACACACACACACACACACACACACACACACACACACACACACACACACACACTTCAGTGAAAGACTGTTGCTTCTGCAGTCTACATGATAAGATTAAGCTAGGAACATACTGACTGCCAAAGGTCTAGGCATTATACATCACAGTTGTAGACCAAAAAAACTGTGTTCAGATCAGATCAGCAAGAAGATGAGGCGCTATATGCCTCTTTGTGCCTGCTGATCAGAGTCATGTTATTTCTACTTTGGCGGTTTACATGATATTGTGGCATTAGCTGCAGTAAATGTCAGCTGAAGGACATTTACAACTTCCACCATTGTGCACAGATGAGTGCAGATCATCTTCAAAATCACCATAGACAGTCATTACGCTATAATCTCTAATCAGAACTGTGTAGCATTTTGACAGCTTTAGAGCTCACAGAGAAGATCCTGCAGCCCTGAGGGCACTGGAAGGAATGTTCAGCAACTTCACTTCACATCTTCACTGACTACAATCACTGAACAAAATGTCAAGAAATGTTTTTGCTGAAATTACAAAACATTGATACTTTGTGGTCTAAGAATGTTAAAGGAAGATCATGCAACACGACTTCACTTGGCCATAATGCAGCATATTTGTTCTCTCACTTTAAAAAAAAACTGTTGTGAGGCAGTCACGTTAAAAGTTCTGATTTAAATAGAATATGTCACACTTTAAGGGCCTATAAGTTTTTTATTCCATAATGAACAACATTAGCTTCCTACCTTAGGCCCCGGCTCGCCTTAGTTAAGCTGCATCCTCTGCGGTTCAAAGCAGGAGAAACTGGCAGAAATGGCTGCATCGGATGCCTCTGTGCTCCCTCGAACAAATGGGAGGCGGAAGCGAGGGGGGAGGAAGGAAAAGACGGGGAGGAAGTAAAGGGAGAGGGGGGAGAGATGCAAGGGGATGGCTCCTTGTGATTCTCCGGGCTGGGGGCTTGGATTCCGCTCTCCCTATTATAGGGTGATGATGGGTGCTGGTTCTGGGAGCAGTTCCCTGAGTCAGGGAGTCATGGAGAAGGAGTCCCAGCTAGGGCTGCCAAGATGGGGTGCAGGGATCACCTCGCCTTCCCCTGGAGAGCGGTATTTAATGTCAGCATCATCCACCTGGAATAGAAAAGTGAGAAAGTGGAGGCGATGAGATGCAACAATCCAACAGTCTGACTACTGTAATGGAACATTTCACATCATATGAGCCAAATCTGATTCTGACTGACTATATAATGTAGTCAGTCAGTATGTGTATATCTTCACACAGAAAGAAACACTAATTTCAGGCCGACTCACCTGGTCCACCAGCATAGCATTAGCGTACACTCTGTCTTTGCCGTGTATCATCGCTGACAGTCTGGCAGCTGCAGCCAGAGTTGGGGATGGGGCCTGGCTCTCTCTAATGGACTGGCTTTTCTCTACAGAAAAGGTAGGAGCCAGAGAGAGAAAGAGGAAAAAAGAGAGAGAGAGAGGATTTTTTTTTCAATATTATATTTGGTTTCCACAGCAGCACCAAATAACTTCTCACAAACACTGGAAGTGACATAGACATCCTGGGCAGTTGCATGTCATTGTTCAGGACCAAGAGTCCCTTTTGAGGGCGCGTGTCTGTCTATATGGATCTATGCACACACACACGTGAATGGGTGTGCATGGAGTTGCGAGCGGGCATCTGAAGGCATGTTTCTTCACCCACCCTGCCTTCAATACAGCGGGTGAGTGAAAATAACTCCCGGTGAGCACACAGTTGCATTGAGAGAAACCCTTTCAACACAGTAGAGTCACTGTGAGCAGCAGCCTGGTTCTGATGTTAAACAGGGGAAAACACTCATACTCTCAAAACACACACAACCCCTCTGGGATGCTACACAATTTCTCGGAAAGTATTTCTGGTTAGAAAAGAACCTGCTGGTATGCACAAACACAAAGAGGCTGAACTTTACTCACCACAGAACTCACTTAAGCAGACCTTTGATGAGACATTAATGCAACACAGTTAAGTATTGTTTGAGCTTATTTGCACAACATTATGAAACGTGACAAAATAAACTGAAACATTGTGGAGGTGAGATTAGAAAAGAAACACTAAAACACATACATTAATATACTAAACTTCCAACTCATTGACATGTAAGTGTCAATGTAAAGCATGAATAAAAACATTAAAATGACCACATTAATGTATATAGAGCATATGGTGCACATGCTGTATATACTGCATGTCTGTGTACAGCATATGTATTAGGTACATGATGTACATAACCTGTTGAATCCTAAATAAAATACAAAGTTGAATTAAATATGAAACTTTAAACTGGTGGGAATAACTACTTATAATGAAGGTTTGTGATCATGGGATACAATAAACTGTAAAGCCAACAAGGACGAAAAGTTGTATAAGTGTTTAGTAAAAATGGAAATGTGTACATGACAACTGGGCAATACCCCATCTGCTGATGAAGATAATGTGATACAATCAAAAGCTCCAAACACAGTTATTAAATGGACTTTGAGGTGAAATTGTTTAGGTAACTTCTGTTTTCAAGGTCACGTATGAACTTTGAAACTCAAAGGCTCAAACTTATGTGAAGTTGCAGATGTGCAGTAGTTTCCACTGCGTGTTACAGGACATCATATTGTTTGAGTTTTCTGTCTAACTTCAAATCTCAGAACCACACTCACTGTGCAGCCTATGTTACATCTGAAACCTGTAAGCTGTAGTTATTTGTAAAAGGTTGATTTTGAATGTTGTCAAAAATCACTTGAACGTGGACCAGCATTCTGGTCAACTGACTTTTTTTTTTACTGCTACGAGTCTAACACAAGTGGTAAAATGTGTTTTGTCTTTTAAGTGATGATTTTCCCGCTGTATGATCGCTGATCATTTGCAAAATAACTATCTAGAAAGATCCAGTCTAGACACAAGCAATTGGTTTTTGATTCTGTGAAAATGACACCCACTTTAAATAGCTTACTATTGACTCTTTAAGCAAGGACATGAAAAGGGAACTTACGTCACCAAATTACAAAAACCTTACATCCAAAACATTTATAGATGTACCAACTCCCCCTTAGTTCTCTAATGGAACTTCTAAGTAAGTACATAGAAATAATTGTGGTACAATTCAGCAGCTAACAGGTATAACAGGATTAGGCATGGGAAATACAGCTAAGAAAACACACAATCTGCAAAGCTTTCACTGGAGAAAAAAAGAAATTCTAACCACATTAGTAATCGGTGGTAACCATGCAGTGCTCTTCACATTAACCAGAAGAGGCAGCCTCATTAGCTCAGTTTAATTATTATGTTCCTAATGACAGTCTCCCCTTTCACTGGCCAATGGTGAAAAAAAATGTCTTTGGCACCGCTTTTCCACCTAAACTCATCAAGCAGATATTAAACCGAGACTCAACAGTCCTTTAAAAAAAAAAAAAAGGAATACATAGTTTATCTACAGTTTCCAAGCTGCCAGCCCCACAGAGTAGGAGCAGACATCCAGCATTTGTAGCAGAGAGTAAATCAAACCAACAATTGGCTGTGCTTCCTGTAGGTGGTGAGTCCAAAACATCTGAAAGGCAACAGGGAGTCAGGGAGACATTGATGAGGACACCAGATGAGTCCTGTTCCATCCACAACCAATGTAAAGATATGGACTCAAGATAAACCACTGCAGGACATACAGAGCCCACTCCACATCAATCCTAAAGTTACGAAGTATCTCTCAAAATGAATCATATCACCCAGAACCTAAATGTACTTAAAGTTACTACATCCTGAAATGAGCAGAAAATACAAAATAAAACTTGTTTTCTGGTAAAAAACAAAACAAAAAACTTTTGGATCCTTTTAGTTCCACCTGAAAACATTATACTGTTTATGAAACTGAATCCAGATACATAATACCTCCACCATCTACTATGTATGGTAGGATTATGGTATGGTACATTAAATCTAGAGACGAGGTCAGATTCTGGATGTGGGTCAAACCACTGTCTGTTTGAAAGCAGATACCGTTTCATGCAAGCCCACTTAAGAACTTGACAGACAGGCCTAATAGTTAAGGTTCTGGGCCAGGTCCAAAGCCACAGCTGGCTGCCATGGGCCCGATCCTTCACACACCTCTGACCCATAAACACCGCCTCAGTGAACATTACTGTCAGGGGCTGCGATCTGTGTTTAACATTAGTTAACTGGGGGAATAACAGAGAACCAGGGAGTTCATATTTTTGACAAGTTAGTGCCACAGAAAATCAATCTTTCTTTGGAGAAGCTGTTTTTATTGCTGAGACGGACATTGTTGTCCGCAGATTGCCATGTCAGAGAAGGTTTTAAGGAATGCAGAGCAATGCGTGGGGCTATTGTGATTGGATTTTGCTCAAAGAAGGTATATTTGGATTGATGTGATATTCAGAGCATGTCCCTGAGCGAGAGTCAACCCTATACAGTAGCAGCGCCTAGAGCAGCAGTAGAGAGAAAAAAGAGAGGGCTCGAGCTTTACAGACACCCAGACAAAGACAGCAGTCAGTGCCAGCTTTCCAGACCAGGGCAGTTAAACACAGAGAGTGACCCTTCAACCCATGCACACCACTGGGAGAGAGAGATGGAGGAAGGCAGGATGAAGAGGGGGGGAGGCAGGGCTGTCACAAGGGCTCTTTCTCAAGGTTTACTCTCTTTGGAGGTTGCTGGTGTGCTGATCAAAATGTTCAAGATAAACAGAGAATCATAATTGTTAATTTCATAAACACCAAGGCTTGTTTATTATGAGTATGAAGGGGTTATTTGTCTGGGCCGTCTCTTCTTTTATGATGTAAGTCGCTTTTTAAGCACTGCATCAAACAATTGTCACTTTGGACAGCAAAGAGAAATTAGGAGCAGAGTAACAGAACAAGCCAAGTTTAAAAGAATCAAAACAGACGGTGTTATTACTTTCTAAGAGGGGAGTCAATTGTTTGACTTCAGCGTTCATGAAGGGCCGTTTAAATCATTAAAACAATTGTCCACCAAAATCCACAAACCCACTCTGAGTTATGACACCTGCGGTCAAACATCACACTCCAAGCATCACATTGTGCATTCCTCGTTGTGTTTACATTTCCGTGCGTCACCCGGCCCAAGAGATCCAGTTAGAGGTAAACTCAGAGTGAAAAGCAATCAGTCCTCAAGGTGAAGAAATAAACTTGTGGCTTCGGACACCTGAAATCACATTTCACTTAGCAGGTACTTCAGATTTTTAAATCCACTTGAAGAACATATGGTCAGTTCATAAAATATAAAGTGCCGCTGTTTGTTCTGCTTATCTGCTGCGTTGTATTGTATAACATTTACCGATGTCAATCACAATTAAGAAGCAATAACTTGGATAATCTTGCAGAGGTTAATGGTGAAAGATGAGGAAAAGACGACTAGAGTTGAGTCATGGCACAGAAATGTCAGTAACTTGATCTTCTTCTGTGACTCTCTCTCTCTCTCAATTCCCAACAAAAACACACACACACTATTTTCCACACAAGCAATACCTAATGATTTTGCACCATTTTAAGCCTTCACTTCAGCTCTCCCATAACTAAGGATGAAGCAACAAACTTGTGTTCCAAGTTTAAGCAGTAGGATTAACCTGATTTGGGTTGGGTTTCCAAATATCGACAACAAACTTTAACAAACACTAAACTTCAGCTCCATTGACAGAATCCTGATTATGATTATGAACGGCAGGTGCCTGAGCCCAGTAAATTAAATCACATAGCATTGGGCCTCCCTTTTGCACTTTATGGAACCCCAGCAGTCACACGAGTTCACGATTCATGCACACACAACAGTGTAGACTGAGGCTGTCGAAATCCCAAAACCACTCAATCAGCTTCGAGTGGACATCTGACATTCCCCAACATACTGTCAGATATCAGGTTACATCACTGGCAAACATGAAGTTATCTCATTCTGACTAACTCTGTGCTGTAGAGAAGGCCTGTGAATATGAATGGTTAATGGGAACAGTGTAATTTTACTGTATTGTTCCACAGTCAACAGCGCCAGGAGGGCAGTTTGTGGTAAAGTCTTCCATTTTCCACCAGTAAACAATGTAGCTTTAAGAAAAGAGACGCAACTGAAAAAGGGTTATCAGTTTTCTTACTGACATTAAAGCACATGCATCTATTGTGAAACACTGTAGCAATTAATATCTCAGTAACACTGTTTATAACTCTTTTCCAACAATGTAACTGACAGTGTGACAGGATGGAAAAACATTGCTTCTATAAATAAATAAATGAATAAATAATCTCCACAAACTATCAATTACAGTACCACTCAGAATCACCTTTTTTGCCCGTCTTCTTGCGCATCCTCATCTTAGGAAAAGAAGGCCAGGAGTAGTTGAAAGGAGAATCTGAGTCAGAATCCATGATTTGCTGTCTTCAAGAAAATCTTTATCCAAACAGCTCAAGATGTGTAATAAATAACAGTGCCTCAGTTTACATCCATTTCCCAGTGTCTGAACAGACTGCGGACTAGCTGCAGTGTTCACTTTCCTTTTTCCAGAGCCCCACTGTAGACACTCTGACACTTCAGGAGTGAGCCAGCATGTTCTGTCCTCTGTCTCCCTCAGCCACCCCTCCCCCTAAAATCCTCCCCTTCCCCCTCAACAACTCTGCACCAACTGTCCGACAGCACCAACTGTCCGTCTTCTTCCTCTGCTCCTTTTCCCAACACGTTTTCCTGTCTTTCTGACTGCTCTTCTCAATTCTGTGCCGAACTTTAAGTCTCTAATTCTTTCTCTGTCACTTGTCTACCACACACACACAGCACAGGGGGAGAGGGAGAGAGATCAACACATGATGACAGGATCAGGGGGGAGGAGTATATTGACTGCCGGAAAGGGTGACTGAAGGAGTGAGAGAAACAGAAAGAGGCAAAAGTCTAAAAGTCAAACATAGGAGTGACTTCAGAACCTACAGAAAAGACAAACATGAGGGCAGACAGCTTAGCAGAGGTGAGTCTCACACAGGGGAAAAATCATTAACCCTTTATGTCCATGATTTCCATATGCCAGGCTGTGGCGCTGCACACTATACACACTCCAAGGTATAAACCATGCACCCCAAATATGCCTGATGCCACGTCGGAGGAATCCTTCTCAATCACTCCATTCTCCCCGTCTCTTTCTCTATATTTTAGCATGTCAAAGCCAGGCTAAGGGGGAAAGGGGATCGGAGCGTGGGGGGAGCAGTCTGCCAGGTCAGCAGCCTCACCATGGAGACAGCAGTGAGAGTCGCTGCTGTTTTCTTCTTCCATAGCTTCCCCCCCCCAACCTTTTCTCCTTTTGCCAACTTGCAGAAGTACAGTGCTCTGTTTGCAGCAGCAAGGATAGAGGTGGTAAAAATGACAGAAAGGGACGGTAAAAAGGGTTTAAGAGACAAATCTGACAATGGCATTGTGGAAAGACGCGCAAACATGGGTTTATAAATGCACATAAATGAAGGAATGTGATTTTAAAAAAAAAGAAAAGGGAAGAGGAGGGTTTTGTAGGCAGAATATATGCAGAGGAGCGAAACAGTGGTACACTGAGACTAAAGAAAGTAGTTTTTGTGTGGGTAAGGGTGTGTGTGCATGTGGAGGGGTGTTGGCACTGTACTAGTGAACATTAATGCTGCCTTTGTGGGGTCTGTGTGAGGTTTAATCCTTTTTTCCGTTCTCCAATTAGATCCCTCAGCCAGGGTAGGAGACTATTGTTAGCGTTCCAGGCATTGCACTCATCGTCTGTTGTCACCTTGCTAAACTATCAATATCATGAATCCCTTTTCTTGCTCCCTTTATTTTCCCCCCTATCTCACACACACACACACACACACACACACACACACACACACACACACACACACACACACACACACACACACACACACACACACACACACACACACACACACACACACACACACACACACACACACACACACACACACACACACACACACACACACACACACACACACACACACACACACACACACACACACACACACACACACACACACACACACACACACACACACACACACACACACACACTCAACAAGCTGCCCTGGCCACAAACACCCCCTTTTTCACTACCCTTTAGCCCTTTCAGAGCTCTCTCCCCACTGCATTTCTGTCTCAAACACAAGAGTGCACACAAACACTACACACACACACACACACACCGACCTTCTTCCTTTCTTCAGCTCTGGAGAGCAGACCTCCTCGGGATGAAGTGCCATTTGCTGTTTGTTCACTAAACTCACATTAAAATGCTGACCTAGGAGGATGGAACCCAGGGGCATGGGTGCATGAGTCTGTCTGTCTGTTTGTGTGTGTTTAAAGGTATTTGGGGGCAAGTGTGTGTTTTGGGTGGAGTATTTGAATTCAGGGGGCATTAGGAGGGCAGAGGTGAGGGGAAGTGGAGGGGGGCAGAAGGATGAAAGACATAAGAGACATTTGTTCTTTTAAGTTTTGAACCATTACACTTTGTAAACCTTGTACAACCTGCTGTGGCAATAATGTATTTAATTACAGACATGCCAATGAAGTTACAGTACTTTACAGAGAGAGGAAAGAGCTGACATCAAGAAGACAGGGGGAACATGACAGCTAGGCTCAAAATTCCTCATCCCTGCTGAAGCTCTGGATACAGGAGTTTTGTCTGTCTATTTGATGACGCATAAACAATAAAAACAGACTGGAATCGCACTATATGCTTCACTTCTTTGTTAAAAATAAAAACCTGCCGGTCACTTGTTATACCCGACAGTTTAGGAATATCTAATGAGGAACTGAAATTCCTCAAAAGGTCAAATATGCATTGTAATCGCTTGTTATTATTAATTTGAGCTATTTATTTTTATTTTAAACATGACATTGAGGGGCAGCTGAGGAGAAAATCGGATTTAAGTGACCAGCATTATTTCTCTGAACCACAAAAAGCATTTAAAGCAACCAATCAAAGTCACAGGCATGTGGTCTTCAAAGACCAGAAAATCCTCAACCGGCCAACAAACACACACACACACACACACACACACACACACACACACACACACACACACATACAAAATACAAAAGCATATAGCATGGAAACAAAACCAAGGGAAGTTCAGATTGCAGATGTCCGTGCCAAGTGTTATAAAGCCTGAAGCCTCAGCTTGTAACCACAGCATTCTTTCACTGAGGCATCAGTCTGCTCTGCAGCAATACAAGCCAATTATTAACCCGCAGGATGTTCCCACTCTCAAATCCTTCCCTTCCCGTCCAGAAAAAGATCTGAGTGAAGCCACCTTCAGCCACATAGTTAGGATTAATTTATGCCCCACTATAACAGCTGGCAGAAAAAGGGTGACTCAGGATAGTTCTCTACATGTTGTATTAACAAGATTCCTTCTGAGTGCCACAATCACTGTAAACACAGAGTGACAAGACTCCAAAAACTCCAGAAAGAGGGGGGGCAAGAGAAGCCATGGGGCTGAAATGTGATCTCATAGTCTGTGGGGATGGTAGACAGCCATCGTCGAGGATTAGACGTCCAAGTTCTGTTCAGGAAAGGAAACGTTTCCTGCAGTTGGACTCACTTAATGATTAGAAGCTTGGATAACTTCCTAGGAATATAACGCCACCTAAAACAACAATGATCAGTTTCAGTCTGCACAAAACATGATCTAGAGCTGAGGCACCGCAAGCTCTAACATTATAACCATATCTAAAAACAGGCTTCTGAGAAAGTAACCTCACTCTGAGGGAAGTCAAAAAAGACTTTAAAAATAAAATCTTTACCAGAGTAAGACTGTGATGAATCGTCATCCTCGTCCTCTTCAATCAGGCAAAACATCAGCGACTCCTCATAGTCCTAAAGAAACAGAGAACATTTCACCAAACAACAAGCACATTTCCTCAGTGAGACTTTCTCATCAGGCTACAAGCATTCCACAAAAACTAGAGCAGAACTAAGTACAAAAACACAAGTGTTTGGCGAGTACCTAGGTGTGTGACAGAGAAAATCAATTAGGTAACCATCTGTATCACATAAAAAAAGGTTCTATTGGATGACTGGAGTCATGTGCACACGCCACACCTCTCAAAACATGAAATACACACTTGACCACTCACAGTGGGCTATTCAGTTGCGTTTGCAAGGTGCCAACTCCAACACCTGAACAATAAGAGTGAAACAATGTGGAGCATTGAGGCGCAGTCAATGCCACTGGTTTATGCAGATGTTCATTGAGACTGAATGGAGCTTAGAGTTTAAAAATTTGATATCCTGGAGCAACACCTGTTTTTGCAAAATAGTTGAAGGCACAAACTTTGTCTGGAATGGTTTGGAAGAACAAGTAACTTATGTTCATATTTGACTCATCTCATCAGATAAAGCTGTTTAAACACACATGGTTTTTACAGTATGAGTTAAATATATACTGGTGATATTTTAGTCTATAGCATGTGAAACTTTATGCATCAAATACTCACATGTTTTTCTACAGCAGCTCCATTCATATCTGAATACAGTGCTGAAAGAAAAAAAGCATGCTCAGATGCAGACATACAGCCACCATTAAACTTCAAAAAAGGCTCAAGTAAGCACAGATGTTTGTTTTTAACAATGTGTACCATGTTAAGTCTTATTTTACATAACCTGGAGATATCTTAACCGTGTGGCCCTGATCGCCTTTCTTTTCATTTAACTACCATGTGCATCCCAGATCAAAGGACACTGTGTGTATCAATGCTTACCAGAAGCAATGCAGCAACGCACAGTATTTAGTGTTTGGGTGATTTGATACGAAGCCTGGGGTCACGTAAAAATGTAAAGGCATATGACTGTCACAGAGATGGCAGCAACCCATAAAGGATAGAGGTTGAGAGAAAGTCAGAGACAAAAAAAAATACATGAGAAGAGGAGAAACAACCAGCAAAGGCTGAGAAAAGAGTAGATGTAATGTATAGGAAAAGACAATCTCACAAAGGTCTTTCTGTGCCTCAGTGTGATAAAGTAAAACACATTGACTCAAGTCTGATAGAGTGATGCCAGCTGGCTCCAAAACAAGAGGGAGAGAGACATAGAGACAGAGGATATAAAGCAACAAGCTTGTAAAAGAGAATTTTACCTTCCAACTATCCTCCTGAACTAACTTGATTTTCAATTCACATTTTTACTACACGTCTTAACATATATACCCATGAGAATCTTCTGACACAAGATAGGGCCGTAATGTATGATTATTTCCATCATCAATTATCTGTTGATGGTACAATTTCTGGTTAAGCGTTTGTCTGTAAAATGTTATTTCCTGATTAATTTCCTGTCAACCAACTACTTGATAAAAGATTATTTAACCAATAATTTTAATACTACTTATTAACATATAGTATTCTTGCTATGTTATTTTGCACACTCTTTTTACACTCTATTAATAAAAGGGATTCATACTTTAACTTTGAATTAAAGATTAGAAATGTTTGGTTGCTTGTAATCATATGATTTTCTTTCACTGTACTGTTCGAGTTCACGCACAATATACTAGACCTCTTTTTTATTCAAACTTTTATGTCTTTGCACAGCTTCTTCCACAAAAATCTCCTACTTTCATCTTCTCCTTTCCCTACCTTCATTTTTTTCACAGTCTTGCAATACCACAAAACCCCACAGGAGGGCAGTAAAGGTCTATCAATATTGTAGCCTGATTCAAGCCACAGTATCTATCTTCAAACAACTAGAACAAAAAATGGCAGACCATTGCAACATAAAAGATAAGAGCTAACACTGGATGGTAAATTCAACCAGGCCTCTCAAATCCCACAAAACAGATTTGGAATGGTATGATACCGTTCTCCACGTTCTTCACTAAGATGGTCTCCACCCGTTCCCTCCTTAGAGCTTTGAGCTGTGGGACGAAAGGGGATGTTAAGGTAAGAGAATGCTGATATGTGAAATTATACAATTTACAACTGGCTTTATTTGATGGCACTTCCAGGTGCATTAGTTGCAGTTTAGAATTGTTTGTGTTTACAAGCAAGGTCCCCCAAGAAAAGACCAATCATTTTGACTGTATAAATCACACGTTTATTTGAATATCGGATCATAAATGACAGTGTTTTAATCCTGTGTTTACCTAAAGTATCTTTACCAGCACCAGACAAAACTGATAACTCAAACTCACCTCTCTAAGAAAGTCCTCATCTCTGAGTCGGTCTCTGAGAAGCAGGATGTCAGCGTGCCGGCTCTCTTCCGAGCTCCACCTCAGGTTCTGTCGGACGGTCAGAGTCAGGTTCCCCGTATCATGACAGAACCTCAGCAAGCGGGACCGGTCTGCCCACACCTGAGACAGACCTGCTGGAGGCGTGGCTAGAGGGTTTGGTGGGCTGCAGCACAACAGGTGGATTAGTTTAATCACAACTTTAAAAAAACAAAACAAAAAAACATTATAGTTGATATTCTTAGAGAACACTGTTTTTACCATTAAAAATGTGATAGAAAGTCATTAGAATACTCAGTGTAGATGATAGGTGACCAAACAGGTCTACGTATTCGTCAACAGTGTGACAAGTGATACTAACAGGTGTTTAGCATTTTATGTGTTAATAAAATACACTTCAACCATTATATTTACAGTATTCGAGAGATCTAAGGAATGCAATTTGTGGAGTTTGCATGCTCTCCCCTTGGCTCTATTGACTGTGGACTGTGATTTCCTATCACAGTCCAAAGACATGCAAGTTAGGTTAATGGTGACTCTAACTTTGCCCACAAAGGTGTGAATGTGAGCAGGAAATAGTTGTCTGTCTCTATGTGTCAGCCATTTGATTGATTGGCAGTCCAGGCTGTACCCCACCTCTTGCCCAATGTCAGCTGGAATTGCCCCCAGGAACTCTTTAAAAAGGATAAGCAGGTATAACTAATAGATAAATGTGTAGACAGAAAGTGTAAAACTGGGTTTCTTTCTACATTTGTAGAAAAGCTTTCCCTTGACATGTGGGAAAACTCTGCACTGAACGCATAATGTCACTACAAAACATTGATTCATTTGCCGGTGTCTCTCCCTGTTGGATCTTATAATCTTACTGTGTGAGCAGCTCCAGGAGCTCGGTGTTGCCTGCTGTCTGAGCCAGCTGCAGCGGTGTGACTCCCTCTTCGTTTGGCAGACTGACAGCCATCAGACCCCCCGGCTGACAAAGCAGCAGCTCTGCCAGCCGAAACAGACCCCATCGCACGGCCAGGTGGAGGGGAGACTCCCTGAGACTGTGCTCTGGAGATGAGGGGAGAAATATAATAACATATATATATAAATATAACTGCAGAGATAAAAGGATGCAGTGGGCTCTAAGACAGCAGCTGACTGGGAGATGAGATTAACAGTAATATAAGAATGTGTACAGTAAGTGGTGAAATGTGAGAGAAATTGCAGGAAACTAACGTGTCAAGAATCTACTCTTGGTAACCACCTCCTTGTGACAATTAACCTAAATTGCAATGATTGATTTCTTCTCTTGCACAGTACTGGATCTCTCTGGTCCACTGACCCACTTTCAAGCAATGAAAACTTTTTAACAAAGTGGTGACAGCTTCTTATTTCTGTGCCTACCACTCTACCTTTAACGCAGTTCAACAAGATCTGTGTCCAGGTAACTGGTCTGCATTAAAATAAGCTGCAGTCAAGCAGCTAGTAAGCTTCGAAATGCACTGTTGCATTTTTTTTAAACTGCAGCATAAAGTCACCATAATCTTACAGTATTATTATTGAAAGGAAAACAAAACCTGGTCAAGGGAATTTTGTTAGATCCTCATCAAATTAACTCCCTCTGATTGGACAAAATAATAATAATAATAATAATAATAATAATAATAATAATAATAATAACACTACTGTAGTCTAAACCAATTTAGTAAAGCTTATCATATTTATGTTTTGTTTTAACTAGTAATCAAATATCAGGATACATGTCCTGTAATGAAAGTGAGTGTCTACTGTAACCACTGCATTTAATTTAATAACAATAAGCAGTGTCTGATAGTCACCATTTTCATTATTACATCTCCAAGGCAACTCACAGAGGTACAAAGAGGCCAGAGAGATGCTGTCTGAATCAGTTGCTAACACTGCAAAAATGTGGCAAGGGCAAAAGAGTCACTAGCAAATGGAAACACTGGTCATACGGTATAGACTGACACTGACTGAAGGACTTTTAATGGGATATTACACCGCAAACTATAGGATTTTACAAATTGGGCTTGATGTGAGATCTTTCAAAATTTAATCTGAACTAATTTATTTTATTTCACTTATTTAAAGATTATATTTCTGTTTGCATTTGTATTGTACAGGGCATTAGAAAATGTTAGCAAACATAAGGATAACAGGTAATAAAAGCCTGTTTCACCTACATACTGTAAGATAATAAATGCATCAAAACCATTTCTTTAATTTAATTTCAAAAGAAATAAATTTAGTTTTATATTCAAAAGGTTTAATTTGGAGTACTCTGTTTTTTTGTATTTGCCCAAGAATGTTCTGCATCCAAAAGCCATCAGGGTGCAGACTTTTGTGATCTATAAAGACAGATTTCACAAGGTAACACTTTAACCAGCTGTATTAAAAATGTCAATGCTCAATGGTTTATGGCTGCACTCAGGAGAGTGCGAACATAATGATTCCATGCTCAAATGCCGTTTCAGATTTTGTGAAAGAATGAGGTTTTGTTAAGTTTTTCCAGTCCCTTTGAAAAGGCAGAATGTACTATAAACAAATGGTAAGCACCAAAGGAAAGTAAGGGATTGATAATTCAGTCGCATACAACATTGGCAGTAGAATGATGTCATAAGCAGTGATATCAAATTAACTGCAGACATTTAGAGGGAGACGCTGCAAAGAAACAGACTGCAGTAACTATGTTAATACTAAATCTAGTTTATTTATGTAGGTGGCCCTTCACAAACACTCAGATCATAGAAACAGATGGTGGCATCTAGTAAACATGCTGGTCAGCACACACACACATACACCCATAAACACACTTGCCCTTGGATTTATAAAGCTCTGCCTAGGGCGACTTCCAGAGGGAAAGGCTCCATTAACCACATTACATGGTGCTTAATTGGCTTTGATGAATTTAACAGAAGCGCACATGTGACCAAGTTCACTTCCGATTTCATCTCAGTAATCATGGGAAATGGGAATGATGGTAGAGAATAAGGGGGATGGAAGGGAGTTGAAGAGTTCACCTTCAATGTAGCACTGGCTCCATGTTTTCAGTGTGATTATTGAGAGATGAGGTTATGACAAAACCTGTCAACTATCTCTGTCCACAAAACTTTTTTCTAATGAACTGACACGTATAAAATATAGTTAATCACTCTTTACACCAATTTCTCCCAATTAAAATGTTCCTAGATCTTCCTCATCTGTCAATTTGCATTGCAAAGTTTCATGTTTTCATCTTTTATGGTGTGGTGTGCTTTTGATCAACACATTTTGGCAGGAATGCCTACTCTCACCATCTCCATTGTGGCTCCCCAGTACATTCCAGTTTGGAGGAATATCCAGATTGGCCATGGCCAGGGCCACGCGACGATCTATAGCCCAGCGAGAGCTCTCCTGGCCCAGGTTGAAGAGGCAGCTCAGCTCCTTGTGATCTGTAGAGCTCAGGCAATGTCCGTGGATTACCAGGTGCTCAGCCAGGTCCTGAGAATAAAGCAGTCATCAATAAGAAACAATCTGTAAGAAATGGTGTGCAATGCAAAAAAACAGCAATTCTAAAACTACTTCTATGCAGCTGAGGTGAGATGATTACATCTGACAAGGAGGTCATGTTTGTATAAGATCATATTTGTGTATCTTCCCTACCTGAGCATCATCTTGGACATACTCCAATGAAGCTCCGCCCACCCAGGTGAGGGGTGTGGTTTCAGAGCACAGATAAGCCTGGACAGAGACCACCTCAGCCATGTTATGTCCTAAAGAGGGACACAACATTGCAAAAGCCAGACAAGCAGATCTCTTTGTAGGGAAAAGAGCAGTTATATACACAGTTTGGGACCCATATATACATCTTTATATCTAATTTTATTCCTAATTTTATGATAAGGCACTGGCTGCAACTGCCTTCACATGCAACAAAAATACAGCAATCTAAATAATTAATTTAAAGGGTTAGGGTTAGTCACTGTAAGCAGTTTCAAGTCACTGTAATAAAATGAGCCAAAATTGATGGGCACCTGTGTGCAAAGAAATCTAAAAATAGTAAGTCTATGATAAATAAATGAAAACAATTTAAATTATACAGTTTGTAGCTAACAAGCCAAAAATACAAAACCAGAATGTGGTTAACATTTTCATTTTGTAAAGCATCTTTTCTTATTTTGATGGAGAAGGAGACCTGCTTTTAATAGTTTACTACTATTGTAGAATGCACAAGCCTGCAGGACTGCCTGTCGTCTGTGTCAACCTACACAGAGGCTCAGTAATGTTGACGTATTGTTTATGGAGCCATTTCCCTCCTGAGAGGAAGCTGATAAGATTCTGTGCCTTTCCAGACCTCAAGTCACAGACTGTGTATGTATGTGTGCGTGTGGTGTGTTTGCATGCATGTGTAAAGATTCAAATAGTGATATACTGTTCTGGAGTAGATCACAGAAATTTAATAATTTAATTTTAATTTTTAATAACAAAAATTACCCCAAAATACATACAATAACACACAGGTATACACAAAAACATACCAGGCACTATAAAGCAGAGCATTACATCACTCTGAGCCATGGTGACATGGACCAGTGTTGATCCTTCCAAAACAACGTAGACCTCTGCATCCTCAGGCACAGAGTCTAAACCCTCCAGCAATGCAAATACCTTTGCCTGGCCCTGAGATAAAAAAGGTTAGAGAGGTTGAGAGGGGAAATAAAGAAGAAAGCTGATAGAAGCAAAACATATTTCTATTCCTAAAGATACAAGCTGATTTTAGAGTAAGTCTCTATTCTGACACAATGTTCTACATTTCTGTGAAGTACACCAAATCCCCTGACAGCATGCCTCTTGAGGGTACAATAAAACTTTCTCACTCAATAAAAACAGGAATTTCTTAGTGTCTACTGCAAATACCTGCCCTGATCCCAGCAGGCCAGAACACTTTGATGCCGGTGAAACATGCTTTTGATATTGACTTTTTAAATACTACAGAAATATTTCAATCATTAGCCCAGCCATAGACATATCATGCAAAAGAGTTTAATATATAAAAATCCTTACTGAGCTATTAAAAAATTCCAAACTTTGGGAAAATGTTATTAGCACAAAAGGTATATTTGTGTGGTATTAGGTTTTACAAAATATTATAGGGAGAAAAAGCTTAGTAAAAAAATAAACACAACAAAAACACAAAGTATAAAATAAAAAACTGACAGCCGTTCAGAATGAACTTTCCTTTGCACTTAAAGCCAACAATGCAACAAAAGGAGGCCATGAAAAGATTGTCAGGATATGGGACTTTTGAAGATAATCTACCTTAAAATATTTAAAGTGGTATTTATTGTTTTTTTGGCCACTTGAGGACAGTGGGATAAATGGTAAATACAACGCTAACATATTATCCTCTTAGCACCATAAGCACTCCTTTTTATGTTTGTGTCCACCTGATAAATGTAAATCCAATATTCACTCGAGCTCTGTTTTGGGCTCCACCAACTCCTGGCGGAAATATCTGGCTCTTCAGCAGCTAAATGCTTCTCTATGTTCAACAGCTGGCTGATAACTTCACCAGTCTGCTGTTTGTTGCTGGGCACGGATTATACCATGGGGTTATCAGAGCTTTTTTGTGAAAACACAGGGGTTGATGAGAGCCTCAACCAAAAACAATAAAGCTGCAGGCTGTAAAACCAAAACAAAGAGGCTAAAAAGCTTGGTAGAGCTAAGGAGAACTGCAGTGTTGGGTAATAATTATCTGTGACTTTCACACAACACAAAGTCATTTAATCCATTATTGATGTATAGTGCAGCTTTAAACATGCCTGTGCCTATGGTGGTGTTTGGTTGTGAACTTTTTGCTGTGGATAAATAACTGCAGTGTGTAAGATACCTAAAACTGTAACTGAATTTGATAGTTTCCATTCCTCTGAATAAATATAAAAAACGCTGTTTTCCACCAACATCTACCAGTCGCAGGGGAAGAAATCTATTGTAGAAGACATCAATTTGTCCACCCATAGTGGCCTCAATAGACCAGGCAGCAACACAGCCACAAGAAACACTGTGTGGGCTATTCTGGGAAACATATCAAACCACTGACTGAGGCAGGAGTAGAAGAGACAGGTTAAAGAAAAAAAAGGTAGGCTACACTAAAAATTTAAATTATAAGGCTTGACTTGAAATGCAAAGAACATCACAGATTAGTGTTGGATGATATAAGAGTTTAAGTGTAAGGATGTTTTTTGTCTCTCTCTCCCAATCTACCAACCTTAAATCAGCTCAACCGCTGACCTAATTTCTAACGCTATAAAATTGGGAGGCTTTTCTCTTTGCTTCTATTGCTGTCTCAGAAAGAGACACTGTGAGAAATCCTGCCTCCATGTCTTTCCGTCTCACCTAATTTCCCCTTCAGGTTCACTTATCTATTTCTTTATCTCCAGTCGTCTATTTATTGACAGAGAGAACACCAGGTTAACCACAAATTCTGTAATGTCTACACAGCTTCTCCTCACCTCTGTGTGATTGATCAGATGTTGACCACAAATGAAAAAAACTTGGGTTTTTGACCAAATACCTGCAAAACTAATTATCATTCAATTCAGCTGTACTTTATGTTTAGTGTCAGTAAGCAAATGTTACCATGTTGACAGGCTAAGATGATGAACATAGTAAACACAACATCCTGCTAAACATTAGCATGTGAGAATTGTAATTGTGAGCATCTTGGCCAGCTGATGTTAGAATGTTGCTCCAAGCCTCACAGAGCCACTGGAACGGGCTTGTGAAAAGACTGGTCAACTTTCTTTCTTCCTGCTTTTAAAATTTAGCTGTCACGTTTTTGTGTTCATTTATTTATTTGTGGGCCTCTATAGTAAGCACCACAGTATCTGAGGAGTAGGTGTTTCATTACATAAAACAGTCAAGAAAAACATAACTGTGAATGAATCACTACTTATACTCACAAATGCCAGGCTGCTATTGTCGTTGTGCTGATGGATAAGGTTAAGGTTTTCCTATCAAAATATGATTCAATGCTCAAATAGTCCAACAACAAAACCCCAAGATGTTTCATTCAAAGAGATCGGTCTCCTGTCACCATGGTTCCCTCATCCTATCTTGAGCCAAATCTCAATTTAAAAACGTGTACAAACAGTGAACTTGATCAAATTGTACTGTATTGGTGCATGAACAGAAAACACCTGTATATTCTTTTAGATATGACATTTGATGTATTCTCATTACACATAATGTTTTGGTCATGAGCATGACATCTCTGCCACTGACTTTGGGTTCTTATAAATGAGGCTACTGATCCCTCACTGCATTCCAAACTCAATTTGCAGAGATTTTCCTAAGGGATAAATAACTCGACTTTAATTGGAGAACTCAAACTTGACTGCAAATTGGAGCATATACTCACATACAGAGGCACTTTCCTCCTGCTCAGCTCCATCTGCACAGCAACTGCAGGAAAAGATGGACATTAAAGAGACATTTGATACTAAAAATGAAAACGCACCAGTAGCCACGTGACTCGTTACTTTTTTTGGGGTTATTTCGGTTATTCTGCCTGCTCCTCTGATCCTAGAGATTATCCAACCTAATCCGTGCCTAGCAGAGTCAGAGGTTCTCCCATGAGACAGGATCATCTTTTGATCTCAAGTACTTAAATAATGATTTTAATGATGATGCTTTCTACCTTGGTGGGGAAACAATATCAGATCACCAAATATTTCCGTGCGTGCGTGTGTGTTAAATTAGTAAATCGATTGAATTTCAGAGCTGCAGTTTAGATGTGTTCTTTATCAGTGGCTACTTCCTAAACTGGACAAAGCAGCACAACATCCATTTTTAAGATAGTTTCCTGCGTAGTCACATTACACTTTCCATTTACATTCATAATTATGTATTCATAATATCCAAATATTAAGTGAGCAAAGGCAAAGCATGAAACAATCAAGAGGAGAGGTAGTGTACTTTTTTAAGTGTGCTAGTTTTATGATAGAAAAACTGCTCATAAGAGTTAGGGTATGGCACTTGATTGCATTTTTACTGTCAAGTATCACAAACACGACAGTCTAGCTTTAGGAACATTTGAGTTTTAAATAACAAATGAATTGAACTCATACTTCGTGACCTATTTAGCTGCAGAATAAATTTGAGGCTCTTTTCACAGGGCTACATTTTACCATTTGACCATGGTTGACACGTTAGCAAACGGTTAATATCATAGGAAAGAAATACGTTGAGAAAGTCAAGAGCTAGTACAAAAAGGGTAATGATTATTAACGAACCTACCTTAACAGGAGCTCAAACTCCGGCAGAAGAAACCTGACAGTCCGCTTCAATTTAGCACAAAAGAGCACCTAACTCGCATACATCCTCCTTCTTTTGCTAACTGCTAATTCAAGTGTCAGTCTTAACGCTACAAGGTGAGAAACGGCGTTCATTCGGTGCCACTGGTGTTTCCAGTCTGAGCTGCAGCCTCTCCACTGACACACAGCATCCTCTTCTGTGTCAGTGTTGATACCCTTAGGTTGATGCTTTCTGTCTTCCGCTTACTCAAATGCAAATTCCTCCATGTGAAAGTTAACTGTTTCTTTGAGGTTACAGCGACACCTAGAGGAAGGGGATACTTCTTCATCATCATCATCATCATCATCATCATCACTACATCTTAAAATCTGTTTTATTATCAGAGAATTGGACAGATTTGAACATAATTATCATTAGTCAGTTTCAATATTACAAAGATTTATTTATCTGTTTAGAAAAACATTTGCCAATGCCAAATAATTATGAAAACACAAAGCAGCCATTAACAGTTAAATCTTTTAAACACACAAGCTTGCGCACACAGACACACACCACATTTAGTTTTGAAAGTGTAATGACAATACTTCCAATAAAAACAACCTCACTTCACATTCACACAACCAGAAATTCTTCATACAGTAAATGCATGTTCTATGTGTTGCCTTTTGTGTTTTCAGTCACGCAGAGTTAAAACACCAGAGTGAGCCCATGGGTTTGTAAGTCTCTTAAAACCTGTACCAAAATGTTTGCTTGGTAATGTCGGAAATTTGTAACTGATGTTTCAAAAAGATGTTTTTAGAGTTGTAAAGGCACTCTAACCCAGTCTAAAGCCGGTTATCCCCGCTACAAGCCTCAGGTGGCCTGACCCTGTGGTCTTGAGATACTCGATTCTCCCTGAGCCAAGCCATTAGCCCTGCTGACGCCAGGGCATGGCACCTCTTTCCGAGGGAGGGAGGAGGCAAACATCGTGTCCAACATGCCTAGCACCTCCAGGAGGTCCTGCTGGTAGTCAATCTCTCTCTCCAGCAGCTCCTGCAGACGCAGCAGCTGCCGGTCCACAACTGGCGACTGTCCGATTACGGATTGATAAATGTCCAGAATCATATCAGCTGCTGTTACGAGGACAGGAGCAAACCTGGGGTCAACCACGTTCCTGGAGAAGAAACAGGGGAAAAAACAAGTATTTATGTTGCAAATTATTTTTGCACGTTTGGATGTACAAGCTACCAAATTCAAATGCATCCAATACTTGAGTAATGACGTTTTATCTGTTTCTTACCCTATGAGGAAGTTTAGCAACCGAGCAAGCCCCTGTTCATCCCTTCCTGCCAGAGCATTCTTCAATGTTCCTCTTCGGTCCAGCTCTTTTATAACAGCAACTGTAATCTCTGGCTTTCTCAGTCTTGTCCATGTCTATAAATACAATTTAATATACTAAGTAAGTAAGTCAAATCATACTACCACTTTTTTACGCCATTTGTTTATACGAATGGGATGCTGTTTAGCTTCATAGATCCAGTAGGGAGATCCCTTTGTACAACTCAGCAAAAGTAAAGTAGTACGTGTCACAACTTTTAATGGCAAATTAAACAACTTTAAAAATAGAAGGAACCTCAAAAGTGTTATAAATATATGAAATGTATACCTCCAGAGCTGTATCCAAAGCCTTCGATACATTAAATTTCTTAAGCTGCTTGTCATATTTGGCCAAATGTTGTTTCACTGGCTTGCTGACGAGATAATCATCCTGGGAAAAGATGGAGAACCAAGAAATTAAGAATGGTGTGGAGAGAAAGAAAAGCCTTATATGATGACTCAGTGTGCAGAAATAAAAGGCATAAGCCAGGGTCAGTTTTACATTGTCTTTTGTATGATTCAGTCAACACATTTCTTTTGGGAATAATCACACATGATCACATAATGTCTCATAATAACTGTTGACTTCAGCTACTGCATAAGTAATTGTTAACATACCTGTTTAGGGACGTAGTTCTTCCCTTTCACAAAAACACGATATGACGGCTGTCGTCTCTGTTGACTGGAGATTTCCTTCGACTCATCAAGGCTTTTCCTGTGTTTGATACTCAGGATACTATTGGTCATACCCACAACGATGGACTCATCATCCGGCTAAGGAGAAAGACACATTTATAGTTTTACTGTCAAAAATTCCAGCCCTGGGCAGAAATAAAAGAGACAACATTTACATTTGTTCACTTTCATGACCAGATCTTAAGTCTGTAATATAGTTTAAAAGGTTGTCAGAATTCTTGAGATCATCATGAAATTCAGTCGATGGATCACTCAAGAGATCATCATTCAACAATTCCTTCAAAAGGTCCCATGACATGGTGCTTTATATAGGCCTGGTGGTGGTGGTGGTGGGGGGGGATTCCAGATCATCCCATTTGAGCTTTCATTTTCTCAAAAGGCAGAGCAGGACACCCAGGGCCAAAAAAAATGTTCATGCCATGGGTACTTTAATACAAACGTACTCCAGAAGACAATCATTTTTTTAGGAGTAGCAATACGGAGGAGAGGATGTACCATTTTACCTCTAATCGATTAAATCTCTGGCAATTCTGACGTTTTCCTATCTTAGTTGATGTAATCAATTATATTATATTATATATATAAATAATCAAAAATGTTCCTTCACTTATCTGAATCCACCTTTCTACACCTAATAAAACTAATGATAAATCACAGAAAATCACAGAATAGTGTTAAAAAAGTAAAATGTAATTTCTTACAGCCAAAGCCAGACTGAGGATGGAGGCAGCATAGTCAAAGTTGTGGACCACTTTATAGTTGGTGGTGTTGTACACCTTTACATGCCTGAAATAGAAACAGAGGCTCTCCATTAAATCAGGTTCATATAAATAAATACTTAAATAACTTTGACATAGCACTCATCTGTCAGGACAGTTGCAGACATGTATGCTGTACATACACCTGTCCTCGTACCTGTCCAGAGAAGCTGACAGCAGTCTGTGTCCGCTGCTGCTGAGACACAAACAGGTGACAGTTTTGTGATGGTTCTTCAGTGACACCAGAGGCTGACCTCCTTTAAGCAGATCCCACACTTTCACATGGCGCCCTCCTATAGAGAGTGAAAGCATTTTTTTTTTTTTTTTTATTGTCCTGGATAAACATTAGTAAATATTATGTAGCATGTGTGTCTAAGTGCAGTTGTTTGCAGAGAGGCAATAGTGTGGTTTTTGTCCTGACTGAAGTCACAATCAAGCATACAATGGACGTTGTCCTACACAACAACCTGTGTCAACCTGAAAAAGGTTTGAGGGACCCCTACAGTGCTGACAACGGTTGACTGTGGAATCACCCAGCGGTGCCCGTTTCTTGGCCAAAAAGCTGCCTCTGAACACACTGAAAAAGTCTCCAGTCAACGGCTAACTAGTACGTACATTCTGTGAAGCGTTAGCAGCTCGCTGCGGATGGCTGGCTCGCTAATTCCATCCAACATGCCTTATGTATGGGTCATTTTACAGAAAATTAGCCAAACTAAGTTGTCATTATTACGGTTACACAAGTGTGTGAATAAAACATTAGGTTGTTTTATTAACTTTAGCTATCTTGCTTGCCACGGTGCAGAGAGTAATGTTGTGTTATGTTGAAATAAATACACCTAAACAAGTAGGTAGGGGTGGGTGTGTGTATGTATGTATGTATGTATGTATGTATGTATATGTTTTTTGATCAGATAAGATGAAAAATGGCAAGAGCCTTCTGTGTGTGCCCTGTGATTGCTTGCTTTCCTAACTTTCGCTTTTCTTCTTTTGCATCGATTCGCTTAAGCTGAACAGCCAATCATAGAGGTTCCTCTCACTGAGGGGCTCCGACGCCAATGTTCAAGGACGTCAAGCATCCACTTGTGGAGAAATTAATTCCCCAGATGGATACGATTGAAACAAGAATCACTTTCTCAGTTTTAACATGCAACAACAAACAGACGAAGAAGGTTGACAATGTGTTTGGTCTGAAAACTCGTGGGTACATTTTCTGAATGAGCTGACTGAACATGATGACCAGAATGGCAGATTACCTGCAGAGACAAGGAGTCCCTCAGAAGGATAGAGAAGCAGACTCTCCACTGGCTGGCCATGGTCCATGGTCATCACACTCTTATCCGCTCTGGCATCAAACAGTTTCAGTGTGTGGTCATAAGATCCTAGGATAAAAACATCCATTGCAAGTCATGCAAAAAAAAAAAAAATATCACCTTAAACCTGGTCCTCACACTTTCACACTGCAGTGGCACTGTCTAACAACTCAATAGCAGAATTGAGTTTATTACTACAACACATATTCATTATTTCTACTCTTTTTTAAAAAGGTTAATTAAATAAAAGACTAGTCAAAAGTCTAATATTGGTAGATTTTGACAGTGTTAAATCAGTTTAATCTAAAAGCCAGTGGCTTTTAGATTAAACCGATTTAACATGATGTTCCTAGTGGTTCTGTTAAAATGGTTTACTGCAATGCTCCAAACATTGATGCTAAAGTTAATTTACTGTTCTAAGTTTCACTTTTTCTAACACAAATTGATAAACATAAATTGCCTCCATCTCACCAGTAATGAAAAGATCTCTGTTGAGTTTGCTTGTGACACCACAGCGAATGTAATCTGTGTGTTCTTGGTAGGTGTTAAGCTCAATGGCATTTGGGATGTCCCAAAGTCGACAGGTGTAGTCGTCTGACCCTGTGAGAATCTGGTAACGGTCGGAGGTAAAGTCTGTGATATGTACAGCCCTGAACAGAAATAAAATGAGACAAAACATATACGTCAGTCATCTTTCACAACCAGATGTTATCAAGTCAGTAAGCCACTTTAAAAAGGTTGTCAGAGTTCTTGAGATCATCACAAAATTCAGTCGATGGATCACTCAAGAGATCATCATTCAACAATTTGGCTGTTCAAATAAAGTCTATTTTGTAACACTCAGCCTTTAGGCCATGACAGCACAACTTAAACACTATCAGATGGTGACTTGTGGGATACCTACTTTGTGTGTCCTTTAAACATCCTGAGCGCCACTTTGCCACTGACATCAAACAGCCGGACCACAGAGTCCTCACATCCCGCCACGAGCAGCTGGCCGTCTGACCTGAACCTCCCACAGTATGCCGTATCTTTAAAACGTGTAAATGTCTTAACAGGCTCCTGGGAGAACGGCCCGTAAATGTGGATCTGTAGAGAAACCAGAGTTAAAATGGGAAATGGCATACTTACGCTTGATTATTCAGAGGACTGACCGGATTTAGAATTGATTTATAGGGAGGATCAATTTAAATAAACACAACTATTCTGAATTCATACAAGGAAAAGCAACATACTCTTGTGAATGCTGTCACCGCGAAGTTATGCGGAGCCACTGGGGAGAAGTCTATGTTTGTGATTGCTCCAAATTCTTTTATCTGGACCGGAGCCTGTGAGGGGAGATTTAAAGATTAAGAAACATTAGGGATATGCTTTTCTAGCTCACAGTAATATTAAGACAGTATACAGTACGAGTTGCACAATTTGAGGAAAATATGCAATAACTTTGTTGAATATCGCAATAACAATTACTTGCGATAAATAAACAGATATTAAAGTGTGCTTAGTTCCGCCTTTCTTTTGCTTCAGTATTCTGTTAAAATACCACAAATTGCTTGTTGAATTTAAAACAAGCGAAAGGAAGACATTTCCAGCATTTTTTTATACGCACAAATTGAACATTGATCTTTGAGTGTTTTTTGTGATATGTCGCAGCCTTTTGAGATATCGCAATGATGATTATTGATATATTGTGCAGCCTTAGTATACAGTAGAAGAGACTCACCTTGTAGTTTTTCCAGTACAGTGTGTCTTGTGTGACTTTCTCTCCAAGTTTAGGATAGACTTGGATTTTTGTAGGTTTAAATGAAGCCATTTCTGTGCTGGTCACGAAATAATCAGTCTGGTAAGATACAGAAAATAAAAACAGGGATATTACCATATAGCAAGAAATATGACACTTGTTAACCTGCTAGTGTGTACTTCTATACAAACTCATAATGTGCGGCACAACAATGGTCAAACCGAGACAAATGTATGTTTCATTTTTGTTGATAAAACAACCCTTTGAGTATTAAACTGAGTGTAAACATGATATAGCTTCAATAAGGAGCTGGAAGAAACATACACAGAACATAATGTGATTTACATCAACGTTAAAGCTATTTAATTGTGAATGGGTCGTAAGGGTTTAATAGCTTAGCCAAGATTACATTGATCCCAAAAACCGTCAAAAAGAGGTAATCAAATTCAACAACCAGGGCTGGGTGGCAACTCCTTTTACCTAACAGCATCACAACCCACCAAACTATGCAATTCGTACAAGCTAACGTTAAGCTAACGGCTTCACGACAGATTTTTTCACCAAGGTTTATTATTGCGCTCAATAAAATTAAATAAGAGCTAGTTAACCTTTACCTAATTGTTAAAATTACATTACTGTTAACGTTACTTGTTTGAAACCAAAAGCAGCTTATCAGAAAGGAAACCTGAGTCAACGTGTTCAGCACACCAACGTTACGCTTTGGCCGCCGAGCAGTTTCTAATAGCTAAAGTGCATTCTGATAATTCTCACCTTTGAACGAAAACGCCCGTGAGTGCAGACGTATTTTTTTTAAAGTATGATTAGTTGCAATTTGTTGATACCGATGTTTGTCGTCCCAGTAAACCAAAGGTTTTTCATTTTAAGGAGTTATCACGTTGCCTCTCGGCACACTGGAGGACGCCATGATTACTACGTGACTACTTCCGTTATGAATGGAATATCTTTATTGTTCATTGAAAGGAACGCCTTTTTACATTTATATATTTTAAATGCTACTGGCGGCGAATCTAGTATTTAAAAAGTTTAATAGGCCTATATATTTAATACATATAGCTGTACTGTTTTTAATAAATCAACATTGATTTATTTTCCTTTTTTTGAAATATGGAACAGATATGACATATTTGTTTATGTTTATCTCGTACATAGTTATAGTTCATTAATAGGTTATTAATAATACGTTAAGTGGTTGTTAAACGTTTTTATAGGTAGACTATTACCGTAAACATAAAAATGCTTTTATTTTAAGTTTCAAGAGGTCACTACCTTTAATCAGTTTTAAAAAGCAGGTTCGTGCAGCTCGTCTTCAAACACTTTACCGGATATTATTTAGAAAACACTAGAAACTAATATTCAAAAAGCATTTATTTCATAGACCGTTAAGAAATATACAGTCTATGATTTATTTATAAGCAGAAATTCTGAAAAACTGCGGGCACATCCGGAATGTTATCGATCTGAGCACATCATTTCCGGTCTTCACTCCTTTCTCTGAGCTTCTATCTGCTGTGTGACCCGCGTGTTTACACACTCCCAGGTCAGTTCACGTCTCTGTAGTCTTTTTAAGCGGTCTCAGCCTCATATAATTTTGACTTGCGAAAAAAAACAGTTCCCTAAGTCACATTACGTGATGCTGATGAAAAGGTCAAATATAATTCTTACGTTACATCAGTTTTAAGAGGCCTGAGCTAGCTAGCAATTTAGCTTGGTTAGCCGACAGTTCAGTTGTCATATTTTCTGAGAAACCGGGTTAATAAAGTACACTTCACAGTTTCGGTGGCTGAAAGCTCAAGCATCAGCCCACAGCACATCTTCTCGTAAGGGCTCACTGGGAAAAGTAAGCTTGTAAAGTCAGTGATCTAACTGAGGTCTCTTCGATATACAGAACGTTGCTAGCCACCAACTTCAGCTGACCACCTCTGTCTGATTTAAACAGAACTTGAGTCGAGACTTAAAGTGTGCAGCTATTTTTGGGCTTCGTGCAGCAGTGCATTCTTGTTCGTTTGTTGTGCCAAAAGGGAAAACGACGGGGGATTTGGGGGAGTTTTTGGTTTGGCACTTCATTGTTATTGCAAACCCAATGTAACGTTATCCAATAAACTGTTGAAATCACTCATTAGGGACCTACCGTTTCATAAATTGCCAATTTCTTAGTCATGAAATGTAAATGACATGTCACTTTACACCATTTTTCATGCTTCTCAATTACTGGTTCTCTTTTCAAGATCAAAACTATTAGTAACGTTATTCACACGTAGATAATAATCAGGATTGCTAAGTGTAAAATGAACCATGGTACATGGGCCGCATGCTCTACCAGGTGAACTACAAGGGCAATAAGTGAGAAATCGTTTTTTTTACTAGTCTTGCATTGCCAGACCTATCTCCACCGCACTGTTAGCAACCGTTTCAGCTGCATAACTTGTGAGGGTACATCCATGACCCTTGATAGATCCTCGCTCCTTGGTTGAACCGGAAGGGGTTCTGTCCCTCCTCCGTAAAGACTGTCTCAAAGCCCTTATTTCTACCCTGAGGATCAAGCATCGTGGAGCTATAGGCAAGGAAACACAAGAGCAGCCTTAGTTCCCAGAAGCCGTGCAGCTGACAAATTAATGTCACGCATCAGAGGAAAGGACGTCTCATCCTTCTAAAACACATTTGCTTGTTTCCGCTCTGTTCCCATGATTTCCTCGCCTCTCTGCAGTGCTTCCTTGGTGGGATGGACTAAGACGCGAGGAAGGGTAGCAAGTGGAGGAGTCAGGGATGCAATTTAAAGAAAGTGAGATGCACTGCCGGAAGGCTGCTCTTGTGTATCTGTGCCTATAGCTCCTTGGTAATCCCTCCTAGATGCTCGGTTTTCAGAGTAGAAATGAGACTGCCTTCACAGAGGAAGGACAGAAAAACTTACGGTTGAGCAGAGGAGCAAGGAGCAATCAAATTAGAGACATGAGATGCAGCGATGCTTAAACATAATTTGCTTTTACCAGTGTATCGCCCTGTGTAGCCTACTTCATCCATAGCAATCCTCGCCAATCAGTCCCAAAATGTCCAAGTTAGAAAGTAAATGTTGTAAACATATTCCTTGTAAATCTTTACAATTGTTCCAATAAATAACCAAGCAGGTTGGCCTATCACAGTCTCTTCAAAACTTGCTGTTGGTGCTTTCAGTGTGTAGCTTGCTAGCTCGAAGGATGTTGTTTCCCATAGGGAAGACATTTTGAGAATGGCAACACACCAAGAGCGGACATCCTTCTCATGAGCCACACACCGGATGTCAGGCTTTATCTGGGACATGTACTTCTGTTGATCCTGACTTTCTAACTGACGGAAAGTTGTGCGCAAATATTAAATTTCATGATGTGTATGTGTTGTTTCCTGTGTTAGATGAAGGAGTTGATAATGAACCAGGAGAAGCTCGCCAAACTGCAGGCGCAAGTCCGCATAGGCGGCAAGGTGAGTTGGATTAAATGCTTGCAAATGCTTTTATTAAAAAAAAAATTGGGTCATTGGGTTTTTGGTTTATGTATTATAGCTCATTTTTGTGCTCTGTAGGGGTCAGCCCGGAGAAAGAAGAAGGTGGTGCACAGAACAGCAACAGCAGATGACAAGAAGCTGCAGTTCTCTCTCAAGAAACTGGGAGTCAACAACATCTCTGGCATTGAGGAGGTATAGCAAATTATTTCTGAAATGCACAGCAACAAGTACACAGACTTGACATTGATGCTCCTAGGACTAGATTCTGCACTTGAAAATTTGAGTGATCCTTTCCACAAAACAAGAGGCTGAAATTAACAATAGTACGACTGGATAAATAATTGGATTCTTATTAAATGCCATTCTTTAATTGCTGTTAAATGTTTTTAAAGTATTAAGATAATTCATTTGCTAAGAAAACATAGCATAAAAAGTGCGGTATGTTTCAGTTTATTGCATAATCCTTCTCCCCCCCTCCATCTCTATTCCTGTTTGTATTCCACTGTAGGTGAATATGTTCACAAATCAGGGGACAGTGATCCACTTCAATAACCCAAAGGTTCAGGCCTCCTTGGCTGCCAACACATTTACGATCACAGGACATGCTGAGAACAAGCAGCTCACAGAGATGCTCCCAGGAATTCTAAACCAGCTGGGGGCTGACAGTCTTACCAGTCTCAGGAGATTAGCAGAGACCCTGCCCAAACCAGGTGCCTACAACACTCTTTACTGATCTGTTTGCATGTGTCAGTAGTTTTGTGTACTGTCTTTAAACAATTTGCTATTTGTTCTTCTTTCCCCTCATAGCTGGAGAGAACAAAGACCCCATGGTTGCTGCTGAAGAGGAGGAGGATGATGATGATGATGATGTTCCGGGTAAGCAAATTTACACATACCCTTTTTAAAACCGAGATTTGTATTAGTTTATTGTTAATGTAGTGTTAAAATAGCCATGTTATTAACAGTCCAGAAGAGGCTGACCTTTGCACATACAGTGCCATGCGAAAGTATTGAAAAACTGAAAAATTGGGCCTGCAAAATTATTCAGCCCCTTTTACTTTCAGTGCAGCAAACTCTCTCCAGAAGTTCAGTGAGGATCTCTGAATGATCCTATGTTGACCTAAATGACTAATGATGATAAATAGAATCCACCTGTGTGTAATCAAGTCTCCGTATAAATGCACCTGCTCTGTGATAGTCTCAGAGGTCCGTTTAAAGCGCAGAGAGCATCCTGAAGAACAAGGAACACAACAGGCAGGTCCGACATACTGTTGTGGAGAAGTTTAAAGCCGGATTTGGATACAAAAAGATTTCCCAAGCTTTAAACATCCCAAGGAGCACTGTGCAAGCAATAATATTGAAATGGAAGGAGTATCAGACCACTACAAATCTATAAACACCCGACCGTCCCTCTAAACTTAGAGCTCATACAAGGAGAAGACTGATCAGAGATGAAGCCAAGAGGCCCATGATCACTCTGGATGAACTGCAGAGATCTACAGCTGAGGTGGGAGACTCTGTCCATAAGACAACAATCAGTCGTATACTGCACAAATCTGGCCTTTATAGAAGAGTGGCATGAAGAAAGTCATTTCTTAAAGATATCAATAACAAGTCTTGTTTAAAGTTTGCCACAAGCCACCTGGGAGACACATCAAACATGTAGAAGAAGGTTCTCTGGTCAGATGAAACCAAAATCAAACTTTTTGGTAACAATGCAAAACGTTATGTTTGGCGTAAAAGCAACACAGCTCATCACCCTGAACACACCATCCCCACTGTCAAACATGGTGGTGGCAGCATCATGGTTTGGGCTTGCTTTTCTTCAGCAGGGACAGGGAAGATGGTTAAAATTGATTAGAAGATGGATGGAGCCAAATACAGGACCATTCTGGAAGAAAACCAGATGGAGTCTGCAAAAGACCTGAGACTGGGACGGAGATTTGTCTTCCAACAAGACAATGATCCAAAACATAAAGCAAAATCTACAATGGAATGGTTCACAAATAAACATATCCAGGTGTTAGAATGGCCAAGTCAAAGTCCAGACCTGAATCCAATCGAATCTGTGGAAAGAACTGAAAACTGCTGTTCACAAACGCTCTCCATCCAACCTCACTGAGCTTGAGCTGTTTTGCAAGGAGGAATGGGCAAAAATGATAGACACATACCCCAAGCAACTTACAGCTGTAATCGCAGCAAAAGGTGGCGCTAAAAAGTATTAACTTAAGGGGGCTGAATAATTTTGCACGCCCAATTTTTCAGTTTTTTTATTTGTTAAAGTTTGAAATAGCCAAGGGGGCTGAATACTTTCGCAAGGCACTGTATGTCTTGTCACATGAAATGTGATTTCATTATATCTAAAAAGTTACTTTTCCATGTATCTAGGTGTGTATTTAAGAAAGTCTCTTGTCACCAACAATATTTATGGATGCATTCAGAGATTTTTGGTTAGATTCATATTTAGTAATTAAGTTTTATTTGTATGCTAAATCTTGTGCTCATTGAAAAATTTCCTTACCCTATTTCTCATTGTTTTCTGTCATCCACTCCACCTTGCTCTCTGTTTTCGTTTTCAGATCTTGTTGAAAACTTTGACGAAGCTTCAAAGGACGAGGCAAACTAACAATCACCAGCGAACATTTTGTCATCTTGGCTTACCGTACTTTGACACAGCAGAATTTTGTATTGTTCATCTCCCCAATTCCTCTGTGGCTACAAACAAAAGTAGTTTTTTTAAATTGTAACTTTGACAATTGTGCAGAAAACAGTAAAATTGACTTTTAAAGGCATATATCTTACCCTTTTTGTTCGATTTGCCTCATTCTGCAGTACAAGTCAAATTATTAAATGGAATGTGCAAACCTTTTCCTTTCACACGCTGCCTCTCCTGCATTGTGATGCCCACTCATCAAACATTGGTGGAATTAATCATGTAATAAAAACTACATTTAAATTTCTCTTTTTCTTCCTTTTTTACAATTAATGGAAATGCATGTTTACTTGGTTTGCTTCATTATATTCAAACCCATGGTCCTATATTTCTAAATGTCCCTAGGGAATTGGATTAGATAATTAAAATCAACTAATCAACTACTAAACACTGAAGTTATCATTGAGTGAGTGTAGGCCTACACTGGACCTTTGATTACAGTACTGCTGTGCAACTCAGAAGCATTAGACAGACTTCCCAACTCATAATCTTATATTCTTGAGTGTAAGTGGGGAAAAAAAACAAAAGCTTATTAAGAACCTGCAGTAAACGTTTTCTTCAGTTTGGGGATTCATATGCAAGTAACACATTCTGGGACTTTTTGGCTTTGTTCACATTTATTTCGTTCACAATCTGATTCAGAGGAAAAAAGAATTTAGGTGACTAAAAACTGTCTTTGAATTTGAAAAATGTATTCACAGCCACCACCCTCAAAACAGAAATAAAATTTAAAAACCTGAAAATCACACTATATAAACATTCATTGCTAATTTAAATTCAAACCACTTTAAAATAACTAACTGAAATTGTAAGTTCAGTGCTAGACCAACATATTTAATGTGCTTACCACCAATAGACAGTTGTGTCTCTTCCTGGTCAATTCTTATCAAGTCATGACCAGCTCTTCAAGCCAGCATTGACAACACATCAGACATACATCAGACCTTTGCGACACATTCTGTCCTCAATAAGTTGCCATTGCATTGCCAGACCTACCTCCAAAGCGTTGTGGAGAAATAAGTAGATGAACTTCTGTATTTACTTGCTCTGCATTCATTTGCAAGACTGTGTGATAATTCATTTTTTTAGATGTGAACATTTCAAATGGCAAGACTTTTTTTTTTGGAGCTATACATTTTCAATAATGTGAGAATTTATCACAGTCACTTTAGTTAAATACTGTTAATACAGACGAGAGAAGTTATTTGAGTACATTAAATTATTCTCAGCAGATACATGAATATTCTGTTTAGGCTTTTAAGGAACTGAAACCTGAAACCAACTTTTTGTGTTCAGATGTCCAAACAGGTTTCGCAGAATTTTCAGTCATAATGTGGTTACAATATGTCATACTGTAGATTGTAGTTTTTTGTTTTTTTTATAAACTATGCAGTATGTACTCACTTAACTGAATGAGTACAAAAAAGAATTACCACCAAATACAAAGTTTTGGTTACTATGGAAGTACTTCACATACAGGTAACACATGACGATATCTGATGTTTTACTGTACAGAGGATAAACACATGGCCAAAATGTGTGAAATAGCTGACATTTGGCCGGACAAAATTGGGTTGTCCCTTCTATGATAAATTAGCAGGGGAAGTCCTGGTTTCTCTCCCCCCTCTCTCTCTCTCTTTCTCTGTGTTAACATGCATGTATGCAAGCTCTTGAACTTTGGGATCATCAAATGTCCCCATGATGATGGTATGATGGGGTACAAAAGGAGACAGTTTTTGTTTTTGGCCAGGGTAATACTGGGTTATTTCTGGGATCCAAGTCTAAGAAAAATATTATCATTAATGAAAAGATACACGGGTGCAGAGATTTTACTATATATAGCCTACTGTAAGTGTCTCTTGTATGGCTACAACTAATTACGTTTTTGTTATGATGAATCTAATGATTCATGTTTCAATTAATCAATTAACGATTAATCATTTGGTCTATAATGTGTGAGGTGATAGTAATAAATGTCTCTCCCAATTTCAAAGACAAAGTGTGTGTGTGTGCATGTGTGTGTGTGTGTGCGTGCGTGTGTGTGTGTGCGTGCGTGCGTGCGTGTATGTGTGTGTTGGTAATCGGACACTGTATATCTCACATGTGGTGTCATGCTGCAGTATTTCACCTTAAAAGCCAAGGGCAACCCCCTTTCCCACTGAACACCCACACTTAACACCTCCCTCTCTCAGTCTCTTATTCGAAACTCACAGTTTTTCTGTTTACAGAATTTGACATGCAAAACAGTAGAGAGGAAATGCACTTCCAATATGCTCTTATCAATTCACTATATCGCTCAGTTTCTCTTTCACCTCCAAAGGTGACGTGATGATGATGATCATCATCATGATGGTGCATGCGGTATGCAACGGTATAAAAATTAAGCTCAGTGAGCAATTCAAGCATACAATCATCAAGATTACCACGACTGAACTTCTGCTAATAGCGTCATTTTGGTGTAACTTTATCCAAATGGTAAGAAATAACTATTGGATAATATTGGACTTAAACATGGTTTTTATATGTATTTATAAGTTATACTTTATTATTATTTATCATTATGTGGTCATTTAATATTGCAATTGATTGTGTATTGCAAATGATAGAATAGCTAGAGAATAGACCCTGCAACAATTTTGCATTATCATAACACATTCTCAACTGAAATCATTCAGCCAATTTAAATGTGATTAAATGGGAAATACTGATAATAACATGAGTATTACTTAGGTTTTAATGCAAGTAGAAAATGGAAAATTTTCAACAATCTGCGCTTGCTGTCACACAATTCTTCAGAAGAGTTTGTTGCTGTGGATGTTTGGACTTCTGTTCATCAGCCTCACTGGAGCACATGGACTCGACCACTTTCCAGAAAATTGTAAGTCTTATTTATGGTATCATTCATTTTTCTATATCTTTCATGGTACTAAATCTGGTCATCTTGACGTGTGTGTGTGTGTGTGTGTGTGTGTGTGTGTGTGTGTGTGTGTGTGTGTGTGTGTGTGTGTGTGTGTGTGTGTTTGTGTGTCTGTGTCTGTATATATTTATGTTTGTGTAGTCGTGGTGGCAAAAAGGAATGATGCAAATCCAGTCATACTGACCTGCCATACAACAACTAATGGAGCTGTCACATGGAAGTTTCATGGTGAAGAGACAGAGAGAGATGTTGAATTGGAGGACAATGTCCAACAGAACGGTCAAAATCTGTCCGTGTCAGAGGTAGATACACCCATGTTGGGAAAATACAGCTGCTGGAGAGGAAAAGAAATGTTATCATCAACTTATCTGCTGCTGGCGCCTGATGAGGACGAAGAGTTTGGTGAGATGCTCTGGTTTGCACTATTCAAGTACTATAAATGTCAAAATTCCCTCAAATAGAGGAACGCATAGTGCAAACATACATCCAAAATAGCCGAAGTCTTGAAACTAGCTGCATTTCTGACTTGGGTGAATCATTCTTAGACTGGAAGTTAACAAATACTGACGCATTCTATGATGCAGTTTCAACATAAATGTCTTACATTAAGTTATGTTTTCTTTTCATATTTTGGTGTGACAAAGTCCAAACATTTTCCATTAAACTTAACGTAATCGCTTACATTGTCTATCTTTATAGATGATCTCTCTTTCAAGTGTCGGGCAAAGTCTTATGACTGTAACTTCAGCTGTGACTGGACCCAAAGTGGACAAACAGCCATGCGCCTTGGACTGGGCTCTGAATGGTAAAGACAAATTTCAGTAAAGTTTCAGCCAAAAGTATAGCATGTGTATGTTTCTCAGTAAATATATTTTACTCAGTGTCTGTTTTACTGCTTGTCTCTGTAGCAGTGAACATAGGAAGTCCTGTCATTGGGTCAGCAGTGATCCGCTTGTAAATGGGACATTCCACTTTGAGCTGTCCCACTCCCTCTCACCCTACGCTGAGGAAAGCACCATGCTCGAACTCACTGCTGAGGCCATCGTTAATCTCTCCATCTTCAGGAGAACCAAGAAATTTTATCTCAGAAACATTGGTAAGCTGAGTGAAACAAGGCATTTTACCAAAGTTTATCAAAATTTGAAGTAAACAGCCTATTTTGCAAAAACAATCACTGACAAAGTTGTTAACAAATTATTAACAGATGAACAGATTATTAACAGATTAACAGAGTATTCAGATGATAGGAAAAGTTAACACTAACGATTAGTGTTTGGCTACAATGATACATTGTTCAGTAAAGTAACTTTCTGATGAAGTGAAAAGGTATATTCTACACATTATGAAAAAAAATGCAACATTAGAATCCAAGTACAAAAAAGGAAGGCAAAAATTTATTTTATTTAATTTAATCGTTCATAAGTAAATCCTTTTTGTAAATCAATGGATTTTTTTTCAGTAAAAACAATTGTTAATTAACATACAGTAAATATTTTAATGATTCCCTACTGACACGTTTTCACCTGTTTTGTTGATTTTTCTTTTGTCTAGTTAAACCCGATAGTCCCCAGCTTGTCAAGTGTCAGGAGGAACAAGAGGGTCTGAATGTGACTATTGATGCACCATCTAGCTGGTCAACTCCTCACAGCTTCTTCAGTCTGGAACACGAGATTGAATATGTGTTCAAAGATGATGGCAAGGTACGCACAAGTAGTGATGTCTCCATGTCTGTCATTCTCACCATTGCATTTGATTTTCTTATTGTGCTACCTGTCTGACTTTAGACTGGACGTTCTTCATCTAATCTGATACCGAAGGGGATCAGCAAGCTTAGGGTTCGCTCCAGAGACTCGCTGGTGCCCTCAGCCTGGAGCCAGTGGACTCCCTGGAAGAATGTAACCTGTTGACATTATTTGAACCCAACACTGTCTGCTCTGCACTGTCTTTCTTTGTCTTCTTATGTGCCTGCAATGCCCTCTCATGTCCTCACACCTGCTAGTTTTCACTATGTGTTTCTGTCTGGCCAAGAAACAACACAACACTCACCAGAAGCAGAAGAAGAAGAGTTTGTTTTATGATGTTTCAGTCTAGCACTTTAATTTTTATTTATGACTGTAAATAAGGCTTATTTATTTGTGCATTATTTATTATTTATTTAAAATCATACACACAAAAGGGAAGAAAAAAACACGATTACAAAAGTACTGTGAAATGTGAAAGAAATTCCAAGCAAATTATTTTTTGCTAACATAAGGACTATTTCCCAATTTGGGGTCTCATAACCACCAGAGGTTCTTATGAGGGCAAATGGAAGTCAGTAGAAAATAAAGACACATAAAGTTACCTCCAAAACTCACAACACAGACGGTTCGGTGATTCAATATGACCAAATCTATTAAAACCGGTCCCAGCAGTTTTGTCCATTTAAGGATATTTTACATTAAAATCAAAGGAAATCTACATAATTTAACATGAATCATAACTGTAGGAGTCTAGTTCCGTCTGCACTTTAGACAGACTTGGGCACAGTATGTTTCTTGGCCCTGTATATTTCTGTAGAAGTTGGCATTTCTGTGTGTTTTAGTGGTTTGGCACTGTGCAGACAAATGGCTATTAAAAGAGCTTTGTGCTTCCTTCCTGATATATGTTCTTTCATTTATGTGTTGCTCATACCCTGTGTACAACTATTGACTTAAATTAGAAATCCCCTCTGACTGTTTAACTCCCACTGAGTTAAACAGAAACAAGATAAGATGCTTTACTTTTAGGTACTCATCATTAGTATGTGGGTAACAATACTCAAGTAAGTTAGAATAATGAGTGTGTTATTTCTTCATAACCTACTAACCAGATTTGTGATAGATGACAAATGTATTTAAACCTAGAAAAAATTATGGTATCAGTATCTGAAATTCCATATCTCCTTTTTCAGCCTATAGTTTATGACATTGTCAGGATAGGAGGTACATTTTGGCCTCTATTATTCACTGAAATGGGTGGGCATTCTGAAAGCCCAATAAAAATGCAACATTTGGTTTTGATACTCCCAAATCTTAAAAGTAAAATAAATCATCATTTTGCTGATAACTCATTAACAGGCAAAAAAAAATAATTTCCAGAGAGCCTTACACAGTTACACCTGGAGCTGAGCTTGAAACTTGAGCAATACATTACACTGTTATATAGGGAAATATCATGCTCCACTGTGAATGTAATGTAATGTAATATAACATGCTACAGAAAGTGACAAAACAGTTACTATTAAAGTATTGTAATAATAGTTTTACTTGATATTCATAGCCATGACTTGCAAAGACTAGTTAAATTTTGACTTAAAGGATTTCTTATTTAATTTTATTCTCATTGTTTTAGACCATAATCTCTCATTAACTCATTGCAGGTGATGGCAGGGGAAAAAAAACTATGCAAATGCAAAAACACCGCAAAATCTTGCTGCCCAGAGTTGCCATCTGGGTACTTGGACAACTGCAAGAGGAGAAGGAAGAAAAAAAAGACCTATAAGCAGAGCCAGAAAGAAAATGCTTAATTAAAACATGCATTGCAACTGGGATTGTGCTGGTGTACAAACACCTTTTATCCAAAAACAGAAGAAAATTATTTGGATGTATTTATATGAAGTAATTAAAATTGTATTTGCCAAGTGCACAAATGAAGATTCAACATTGGAGACACACATACTCTTGCAATAAATCTATACCTTCATGAAGTAATATCATTCAGTTTTTGTTAAAACTGCCTGTGTTTTTATTTTATTACTATTATTATGCATTCCATTCATGGATAGTGAATTCATAGTAGTCATTTTTATATGTTTAACAGCTGCCAAAACTGAAATGTAGTGGGAACTTTTAACTTTATTGCTAAACAGAGGAATGATTGTAGTTCAGTTTGTTTTTTCATAGTGCATTTCATTAACCGGTGAGTTTACTGGTTTGTAACAAATAAATTGTCTTAATATGGAAATTGCAATGTTTATTACCCACATTTGATGCCTTGTCTTGAAGAGGGACCCTGTGACCCGATGTATTACTTTGCAATATTATAGGCTACAACTTATATGGTGCATATTTCTAAATTGGCCTTTTTCCACTGAAGACAATTTGAATTGTCACAGTAGGAAATGTGCAGGTGTAAATAATAAATGATAAATGATGGCTGAATTCCATTAAGCTACTAGGTTTAAAGTCAAAACGAGATGTTGTTGGCAAAGGAACTGGGGCAAGTCTGTGTGCAGACCTCCGAACAGAAACATTTCAGTGCTATTCTGAATTAGCTTCACCTGCTTTTAGCATTGCTTTTCTTGTGTCACAGTGTAACAAAGCACATTTTTGCTCGACTGATTTTCTAAACCAGTGTAGCATGAAAGCAAGGTGAAATGAGCAAACTAAATAGGGGGCTAATGGGGCCCAACAGCTCAGTTTTGCCCCGCGGCACTCTATCAGACCAATCCGGTTTTGCAGCATACGCATGCGCATGAAAAGAAGCGCGGAAGTAAAGGATTGCTATTGCTATCTTTAACTGTCTATGGTGCTAGCTGCTCTGTTGCTTGGTTGTTTATTGACAGAACGGTAGTTAGCATACTGTACAAAAGGAAAATATTGCTCTCAAGTAGAAAGTAGTAAGTAAAGCATCGTGTATGCAACGTTGAGAAGCTCTTCAAATGTCTTGAACATGGCAAGGGTTGTCCAGACGACAGCTTTATTATTATACCTCTGGGGTGTTTTAATGCAGTTTAATCGCACATCAGGTGAGTAACGTTAACGTTAAGTGGCGGAGGTACTTTTCAAACGCTAGTAAACAGCTAATGTAGCTAGTTAACGGGTTGATGTTTCAGAAGCTTGCAAAGGCTTTGTTTTTACCGTTTTACCGTTACCCTTTGAATTTCCTTTCAATGCGTTGTTCATCTCTAACATAAACTAGCTAACTGCCTACACCCCCACCTGGTTCCTGCACTACCCCAGCCCTAGCCCCATTCACACCACCCCTCTCACTGTAAAGGAGCACGACGTTGGACGAGTACTCCTGGCAGTGAACCCAAGGAAGGCTGCCGGCCCAGATGGAGTTCCTGGCAAGGTGCTCAGGGCGTGCGCTCACCAGCTCGCCCTCATCTTTGCTAAGATCTTCAACCTCTCCCTGGCCTAGGCAGTCATCCCCCCCTGCCTAAAATCAGCCACAATCATCCCAGTGCCGAAGGAGTCTCCAATCACCAGCCTAAATGATTACCGTCCTGTGGCCCTCACCCCGGTAATCATGAAGTGCTTCGAGAGACTTGTTCTCCAACATATCAAGGACTACCTCCCCCCAGATTTGGACCCCTATCAGTTTGCTTACCGCGCGAACAGATCCACAGAGGATGCCATCGCCGTAGCTCTCTGCGCTGAGTCACTTGGAGCAGCAGCAGAGCTACTTCCGGATGCTCTTTGTGGATTACAGCTCCGCTTTCGACACAATCATCCCGGACATTCTCAACTCCAAACTGGTCACTCTTGGCCTCCCCCCTCCCACTTGTGCCTGGATAAAAGACTTCCTCACAAATTGGCTCCAGACGGTGAGACTGAGCCTCCACCTCTCCTCCACTCGCATGTTGAGTACCGGCTCCCCACAGGGCTGCGTGCTGAGCCCCCTCCTGTACTGTCTCTACACCCACGACTGCAATCCGGCCCACAACAATAACCTCATCGTCAAGTTTGCTGATGACACCACAGTGGTCGGACTCATCTCAAAGGGAGACGAGGTAGCCTACAGAGAGGAGGTCCTGAACTTGGCAGCTTGGTGTTTGGGGAACAACCTTGCTCTGGACACCAAGAAAACCAAGGAGATCATTGTCGACTTCAGGAAGAACAGCACCGACCTAGCCCCCCTGCACATCAATGGCGAGTGTGTGGAGAGTGTCCACACCTTCCGGTTTCTCGGCGTCCTCATCTCCGCTGACATCTCCTGGACAGCCAACATCACAGCGGTCATCAAGAAGGCCCAGCAGCAACTACACTTCCTGAGGGTCCTCAGGAAGTACGACTTGGGCTCAAACCTGCTGCTGACCTTCTACCGCTTGTCCATTGAGAGCCTGCTGACCTACTGCATCACAGAATGGTACAGCAGCTGCACCGTGTCAGACAGGGAGAGGCTGCAGAGGGTTGTTAGGTCAGCACAAAAGATCATTGGCTGCCCTCTCCCCTCCCTGATGGACATCTACACCTCATGCAGCCACATCAAGGACAGCTCCCACCCCGGCTCTGATCTGTTTGACCTGTTGCTCTCAGGTAGGCGCTACAGGTGCATCAGAGCACGGACTAACAGATTCAAGAACAGTTTCTTCCCAAAGGCCATAACCACCCTGAACTCACATATGCAGTGACTCCACTCCACAGCCTACCCCCGGCCCCCGGACTTTCTTCTTCTTCCCTCCGACTGTGCAATACTGTAATACTGTTATAAAATACCTCAAAGGACACTGGAATCTGTGCAATTTCATACAGTGCAATATTTAATATATTAACCATTCCATTTCATTACTGTGCAATATTTATTTATTTGTTCATACTTATCTACTTTCACACAATGTGTATTCAAAGCTATTTTATATATGTTTACAGTTGCTCTCTGGACTTCTTTCTCTGCACTACCTACACTTTATATTTTTGACTTTTTATATTTTTGACTTTATATTTTTTATATTTTATATTGTTATCTTTATGTTATTGTTATTTGTCAACACTGAAAAGGGATTGCTACAATTTTATTGCACAGGTACTGTGTACTTGACAATAAAGGCACTCTATTCTATAACTTCAGTTGTGTAAATGTTTCTTTTTTAACTGCTCTAGGTCTTGGGATCAATGAACTGCTTTATTTCCGGATCATCAGCCCAGAAGACATAGGGTACATCTTCAGTGCAGCCCCTGCTAAAGACTTTGGAGGAGATTTTGTTAGTACCTGCCTTTTTTTGGATTCCATTTGTTGGCTAAATAATTATCAAGACTCATGTGCACTCACCATCTAATCACATTCCTCTCCTTTCTTTTGGTCCCCAGACGTCATCCTATGATGAGATTTTCCTTGTGCCAGCAGACCCAGCAGATGGCTGCTCTGATCTGGAGGACAGAGCAATCATCCAGGGACAAATAGTCCTGATGGAAAGAGGGTATGTACACATCACTCATTACCAATAGCATCACCTGTATATGGTAAAGAGGATGTGAACACAAACCAGTGTTGGGAATCTGGGGGGGGGCTATTCTGATACATGGGGAATAGGCAAAAGTTATATGGGGATACCCAAAATATCAGGCCGTTTTTTACCTGATATTTTGTGTATCCCATCCCCTAACATGCAAAGGGTCTGTCCTGTCATCATGTGTGTTATTTTGTGTGTTTACCAGGTCACAAAAAAACAACATGACAAAATTTTGGGAGGTCTGCTGTTTTCTGTCAAAAGTCACGTAGAGGGTACCCAAAATAAAATTTTAGGTAGAAAACGGCCTGATATTTTGGGTACCCCCTGTGCAACTTTTGCTAGAAAACAGCAGACCTCCCCAAATTATTTCAGGTTGTTTGTGACCTATTAAACACACAAAATAACACACATGATGACAAGACAGACCCTTTGCATGTTAGGGGATGGGATACACAAAATATCAGGTAAAAAACGGCCTGATATTTTGGGTATCCCCATGTAACTTTTGCTATACAACAGCAGACCTCTCCAAATTTTGTCAGGTTGTTTGTTGTGACCTGGTAAACACACAAAATAACACCCATGATGACAGGACAGACACACAAAATATTAGGTGAAAAATGGTCTGATATTTTGAGTACCTCCTATGTAACTCATATGGTAGACAGGTGAAAAAAGTGTTTAATTGAAAAGCCATATTAAACTAAATTAAATTAAAACAGAAATCACGTTAGAGGACAGGGAGGATATGCCTATCAGTCCATAATATTAAACGACGCTATAAACAATTCACACGTCGCCTTAATGTAACAGACAAATACACGTATTTATGTAGTTAACTGAGACCCATATTACTATGGAAAACCCTGTTGAGTCTTCCACGTTGCTATTTGTTCCATTTAAGAGGTAAATTCAAAGTGCAGCAGTTAAACAATTTGAAGGGCAGCAGAATCTTCGTTCTGTGTGCATGCGCGCTCCCGCGGCCAGGGGATACAAATCCTGGCGGGGATAAGTACATTGGCACGACACCGGCCATTTATTCCAATCAGGGAACAGCCCAGTGTTGTTCATGGGGGCTTGGTTCTTTTCTGAACAACAATAACTGAAAAGCCATGTTTGACGTTGAAGGGTTGATACAGTCTGTCAGACATGACCGCACAAACCCATACCCAAACATGGGTTGGACGCTGCTTGGCAAACAAAAGATATTGATTTCTACACCTTTCAAACCTAAATGTTGCTCTTTCAGTTGTAACGGTATTTGAACACAATTTCAGGCAAGCATAAATGCAGTAAGCTGATATTCTGTCTATTTTAAGAATTACCAAGAGTCTATTGTGTCCTCTTGGAATATCCAGTATAAAAACGTCTAAAACAAAACAAAATCTTACTAGCCTTGCTATGCTTGCTTAAATATGTTAAGAGTCATCTGTTGAGAATTACAGTTGCAGACCTCAAGCTCAAGTTTAGTTTATTGTCATACAAAAAGTACAAGTACTGGTGTCCTCCTTAATACTTGGGGTCTTCCTACTGCAGCAGGAGGTGTAAATGTCCTAAGTCTTTGGCAGTTATGTTCCCATGAGTTTTGAGCTGTTTTAACTGTCCTTAGTTGTTTGTAGTCGTGTACAGTCAGTTTGCCAAACCACACCGGTATGCTAGTAAGGATTCTCAATATAGCCTTGATAGAAATTGACTAGGGTTTTTGTGGGCATTCCCTATTTATAAGGCATCACAGAAAGTAAAGTCTCTGCTGTGCCTTCTTAATAAAACAATTGGTGTTTAGAGACCCAGGAGAGGGAGTCTGTGATGCCTCAGTATCTGATGTTATTCACAATTTCAACAAGGGCATCGTTGAACTGGTGGCTGTTTTGGCAAATGTTTTCTAAAATTAACAATTATCTTATTTGTTTTTTTAACATTAAGAGATATGTTGTTTTCTTGACACCATATGGATATGTCCTTCACCTGTAGGCATTCTCATTGTTATCATTTATCAGTTCCATCACTGTGGTGTCATCTGCAACTTTCACGCTAATGCTGCTATTATGATATTTGACAACACAGCCATATTTGAACAGACTGTAGAGTATGGGACAAAGGCAGCAACCCTGCGGTGCTCCTGTGTTGAAAACTATGATAGATCATAGACTGTATATACAGATGGAGGGCTTGACAGCGCTCCAAAAGTGAAGCCAAAACATTTGGATTGCCCCCTGGTGGCTGTCTGCAGTATAGGTCCTAATCCCCACTCCCTCCATGTTATTCAATAGCCTGGTGTGAATGTTCAAAAGGTTTAACATGTGCTTAGTATCAGGTGTTATACACAGCATTTGTGTGTGAAGATAATTTCCATTTCTACTTGTATGTTATTAGAGGTGTGTTTTAAAAAAAAAAAAAAAAAGGATTCTCATTTATGAATCGATTCAAGCTCTACCGATTTCAAAATCGATTCATAAAATTCCAAAAATCGATTCATATATATACACACACACACACACACACACACACACACACACAAGTAATACATGTACATACACTGAATCGTTTTTTAAAATTGATGATCGTTTTTGATTCAAAATCGATTTTGAATCAAATCGTGAGCCTAAAAATCGATATTGAATCGAATAGTGGCATTTTTTGAATCATGCACCCCTATAAGTTATGGGGAAGACATTATGTCTTTGGAATGTTTTACTGAAAACTAATCACACTATCGTAGTGCCTGCCTTTATATTTCCTCACACTTCTTTCTCTGTTTTTCTGTGCGCTCCAGAGGTTGCTCCTTTGTACAAAAGGCCCGACACGTGGAGGAAGCGGGAGGCAAAGCTGTTCTGATTGCTGATAATGTAGTGGACAATGACAGTCAGTACCTTGATATGATCACTGATGGAAGCACTGCCAAACCAAGCATTCCTGCTCTATTCCTGCTGGGACGTGATGGGTACGACAGACGCATACAAACAATCATTCAGTGTTTTATTTTTATTTAAGCATTAATGCAATACATCTCGGGACAATAACAATTTTTCCCCTTTTCCATGTGTTCTAGGATGATGATCAGACGGTCTCTTCAGAGACAGGCCCTACCGTGGGCTGTCATTTCCATTCCTGTCAATGTTTCCTCTTTGGCCTCGTTCCCACTAAAGCAACCCCCATGGACACTGTGGTAGAAATGATACACATCCACAACTTAATGCACTTCCACACTCAATAAAAATTATTTTTTATCAAAGCATATGCTGTCAGACGTGAATAAACTCACAGCCTCACAGGAAAATTCTTCATTGATGGTTAAACAAATTTACACACACTAGTGGTGAAACAATAAAATGTACGTGTGTATGCATGGTTGTATCACACTTAAACATACAGCCAAGGTTATTAAATGGACTCCCTGCCTGAGCTGTTTTAACCAGGTGAGGACAGACAAACTCAGCAAAAACATGCATGCTTATTCTCAGTGCTCAGCTGAAGTTGAATGAATTAGCCAGTTATTTTGAAGATGTTGAATCATTGATTTCTAGTTGAGTAGTCTCCAGGAACTTCGGTGCAGATGATTTGTTGGTCAATAGTCAGTAGTAAAATTGGATATGCAATAATAGAACGCAAACAGATTGAAGTGCACCAATTCTTTTGCCTTCTTTGCGTATTTAACTAAGCAACAATACAAAATACCAGGAATGTCCTCTCACTGTAAAAATGATAATAAATGACTATTTATTAAATATTGGTTAAATGATTTATGTTACATAAAGGACTCATTTATTGCCTTTCTGAGGTGCACTTCTATACAACTTTAAAGATTTTACATACATTTTCTGCCCGTTTAAGCCTAATCACCTAGACTACTTTAAGTAGTATAGTAGTTGCCCTAAGTTGGTTAGTTTTCAATACAATTGTGCTAATGTATCAGACATGTATCTATAAAGCTTTTTTAGCTTTGAAAATGCTATGTCCACATCCCCATATAAGGCTTACTCTGCTAATTTAACCTTTTGCAGCAAGTCATGTTTTCTTTCCAAGGGACACCCAAGGTATTAACTATATATTTGTATTATCTTTCCAGTTTTTTGCTTTCATATGAATGCTTCAAGTTTAGATAATTTGATTATGTTATTAAACCTATCCAAACTAGATGTTTTACAATTTACAGTAGTTTTGTGCAGATAGTTTACATATATTAGAAATATTACATTAAACTTAATGGACTTATACTGCACTTGCATTTTAATGGACCATCTATATCTAATATCTGTAATTGTCATTGCCCATCTACTACTCTTATTGCACCTGCAGTCCTCCGTGGAGGGAGGAGTTGGTGTCCCTTTGAATTTTCCATGAGGAGGTAATCCTGAGAATTTTTTATGAAAGTTTTCCTCGTATTTAGAGATTTGGCTTGGTCAGGGACTGATTGCTAATATATTTTGAATTTCTTATTTAGTTTGTTTTCGTACACTATGTTTCGAACAGTTTGAAGTTGACGATGGTTAATTTGTGAGAACGTTTGAATCTGAGAGATTTAGTGCTTTCATTTAAGATCTTTTCACGTACAAACTTGTATCAGAAAAGTTTATTAGGATCTGTATGGTTGTCTTTTACACAGCATATGGGGATCATAGAAGTAGTCTATAATTTGAAATATGTAAGGGTTAAATGTATTGCCTTATACTGGTAAAGGCTTTACATTTGGCCATGTTGATGTCCATTTAAATTTTCTATTAAAAATAGACATGTATAGTATCTTTGGACAGACAGACTAACAGCAGCAACATGGCGCCTGTGTTTGGCTTGGCCGCTGCTGCGTTGCATATGTCTCAACTTTCAGTGTTTGTACTGGTATGTTTTGTCATCATATCAGCCCTAACGTCTAACGATTGTGTCTCTGCTGCTCGGACTTATGATCGTCGCTCGTTGTTGGACATCAGAGAGTCTATGGAAGGACTCTTTGATAGTTGGGAAAGTTACAAACAAACTTTTCCACCCCCGCTCGTGTGTCCTCCCTCCTCACCTGAGTACCGGCTTCTGTTTACGACCAGGGGGTCTGGAAATCCCAAGAAGAGACCGAGGAGAAGGGGCTGCAGAGCTGGCGCTCAGGTCAAGATGCGGCGACTTTCCTGGATGGATGTGCTCTGGCCTCGGTGCGGGGTGCGTGCCCGGTGGTTGCGGCCGGTCTCCCCCCTCCAACATGCGGGTGAAGTTGCTTCCCAGCCGCAGCGCTCTTGGATGTCTCCACCTGTTGGGGGAGAGCGCCTGCTGTCCCGGCGACGTGCCGGTGGGGCTGCGGAGCTTCCACTACCGATGGTTGCTGTGCTGTCTGACCGGCGATTAACCGCTTGCCGAGACTGGAGATCACGTGACCGTGTAACCTGTTTACGGTCAGTTCCGTCCGTTTTTGTGGATGCTGGCCTGCCGTCACCGTTCCGGTTTGCCTTGCTCAATGCTCGTTCCATTTCCAACAAATCTTGTATTCTTAACGAACTTTTACCAGTGAGAATATGGATTTTATGTTCTTAACTGAAACGTGGCAAAGGGAAAATGAATTTGTTCACTTAAATGAGCTCTGTCCTGTCGGCTGCTCTGTCACTGGGACGCCCCGCTTGGCACGCCGCGGTGGTGGGCTTGCTGTTGTGCATCGTAACAGATTCACATGTAGGGCTATAAACTCTGAAAGTTTTTCCTCTTTTGAATCTCAGATGCTCAAAGTTGGTGTTTTTAACACATTGTACTGTGTGTTAATTTACCGTCCTCCAGGTCCGGCTGGCGTCTTTCTTACTGATTTTACTGACTTTTTATCATCGATCATCAAACTGGGTAGGGTCCTAATTATTGGGGACTTTAACCTGCACATTGATGATATTGCTTGTTACACAGCTGCTGATCTCTTATCCCTCACTGACTCTTTTAATTTTACTCAGCATGTTACTGGACCTACACATATTAAGGGTCATACCCTGGACCTTGTTTTCTCTCTTGGTCTTGATATAGTAAATGCTCGGGTAGAAGATGTTCATGTGAGTGATCACAGCTGTGTGTTCTTTGACATTAACTTTCCTCTGGATCCTCTGCCCCTGGGAATTAGGGCCCAAAGGCGAATTATTCACCATGTTGCTGTTGAGAGGTTCTCTGCCTTGTTTGACCCATGTTCACTGATGGGATGCAGTGATGTAGATACTTTTATCCAGTCTTTTAATAACCAGTGCTTAGCACTTTTAGATATAGTGGCACCAGTGAAATCAAACATCGTCTCCCATAAAAAACCTTGTCCTTGGGTTGATGAAACTATCCTGAGTTTTAGGAGAAATTGTAGAAAAATTGAACGTCTATGGAAGTCTTCTAAACTTGAGGTTCATAGGCTTCATCTGAGGGAACTTAGGGTTACCTTACATGAGATGCTAAGAAATGCGAGAACTCGCTTCTTTTCTCAGCTTATATCCTTGAATAAGCAAAATCCTAAAATCTTGTTTGACACTATAAATGCATTAGTTTCTCCTTCTGCCCCTCAAGCAACTGTGTCCACAAAATCAGACTGTAATGAATTCCTTCACTTCTTTGTAAGTAAGATCAGTGATGCTAGGACAAACATCTCACCATCACTTACTCAGAACTTTGCATGTGACTTGTCTTCTGCTCATTCTTGGTCATATTTTAAACCTGTGACATTACAGGACATCACTTCTCTGCTACATACATTGAAACCCACATCTTGTCCCATGGATGTTCTCCCTACTGTGCTATTTGTACAAGCTTTTGATTCTATTGGCCCCTGTATTGTGGAAATGCTCAATTCCTCTCTTTTAACTGGTGTCGTTCCATGTTTTTTTAAACATGCTGTTGTTAAGCCTGTACTTAAAAAGCCCAGCTTGGATCCTTTACTACCTAAGAGCTACAGACCGATATCCATACTTCCATTCATGTCAAAAATTCTAGAAAAAGTTGTAGCAGAACAACTAACCCTTTTCTTAGAGAACAATGAGCTGTTTGACAAATTCCAGTCTGGTTTCCGTAAAAAGCATTCCACAGAAACTGCTTTACTTAAAGTTTCTAGTGATATTCTGATGTCAGCTGATTCTAAAGAATATACAGTTTTGGTTCTCTTGGACCTTTCATCTGCCTTCGATACTGTTGATCATAATATTATGATAAATAGACTTCATGATTTGGTTGGGATGTCTGGATCAGTTCTAAAATGGTTTTCATCCTACCTTTCTGGTAGAAGTTTTAGTGTTTATGTAAACCAGATCATGTCTGAAACTGCAGGGTTGTCATGTGGGGTACCTCAGGGTTCTGTCTTAGGACCCATCCTGTTCCTTTTGTATATACTCCCTCTAGGACAGATAATTAGTCATTTCAGTGACTTATCGTACCATCTGTATGCAGATGATATTCAACTTTACTGCTCGTTCAAGGAAACTGAGTTCCATAAATTGTCTTCTTTAACTAACTGCTTGACTAGTATTAAACAGTGGTTATCTGACAACTTCCTACTTCTGAACGCAGATAAAACAGAAACGCTGATTATTGCCCCTGAGAGTAAAATCCTCTGATTAAAAACACATTGCTGACTTAGGCTCGTCTATCCAGCCGAGGCTCAGGAGCTTAGGTGTTGTTTTTGATTCAGCGATGTCCTTAGAGTACCACTCAAAACAATTAGTCAGAAACTGTTTCTTCCAACTAAGGAATATATCCAAATTAAGAGCACTGGTGTCAAATGGTGAGTTGGAGATGATCATTCATGCTTTTATCTCCTCTCGGTTAGATTACTGTAACAGTCTTTTTACCTGTTTGAGCAAGAAGGAGCTTTACCGTGTCCAGGCTGTTCAGAACTCTGCTGCAAGGCTTTTAACTCACATTAACAAAAGAGCCCACATCACACCTGTTTTAGCAGCACTTCACTGGTTACCAGTCCAGTATAGAATTCAATTTAAAATTCTGGTTTTAACTTTTAGAGCTCTGCATGGCCAAGTTCCTTACTACATCTCTGAGTTGATACAGCTTCATACTCCGATCCGTAGTTTGAGGTCATCGGGTCAGAGTCTGTTAGTTGTTCCCCTCACTCATTTTAAATCCAGAGGGGATCGTTCGTTCCAAGCAGTGGCACCTAGGCTGTGGAATGCATTGCCTACATTTCTACGTTGTATGAATTCTGTTGATTCCTTTAAAAAGCAACTAAAGACGCTGCTATTCAAACAGGCTTTTAGTTAGACGTGGGGTTTTTATGGTTTTTATGGTTTTTTGTTTTTATGTTTTTCCATTTGTTTTTAAAGTGTCTTATGCATTGTATTTGTTGGTATTGTATTACATTTTACTGTGAAGCACTTTGTGATTTTTTATCTGTGAAAGGTGCTATACAAATAAACCTTACTTACTTACTTACTTACTTACTTTTTGAATAAAAATACATAGGCCTAAAAGATCTAATTTGTTAACAACACATATATTTTCAGTAAAAAAAATTAGCATGGCTTATGTGCTTAAAAATAGGCAGATTCAGCACCACAGAGCATGGACAGTGACACGGTTTACAGCAACGTAGGCCTACACTGTGAGTGCTAGTTGTTCGTCAGTCCGTAGGGATTGCGCCCTAAATCATAAAATACGTGGACGACAGCCTTAAGGTACGTTTGTTTCCCCTGCTCAGTGTTCACTTGGTTTCAGAGTAAAAAGCGGCTTTACGCACACAACGTAGTTACATTAACACCGCCGCAAATGTATAGTTCATGTGTAAATCAAGCATCCACAATCATTACAAAATACACAATATACTGTTAAAAAAAAAAGATAGTGTGCTCTGAGTTTTAACAATTTCTTTATTGATTTTTTGCACTCACAGGTAGTACATTACGTTTGTTTACCAAGCCAACCGAACCAACAGCACAACAGCAAATTATGACAGGATCACATGTAAGCTACCGAACAATGGCACTTCTAACAAAGCCATGATACGCAAAAATAAATAAATTAAAAAAATTGCACCTTTGCTATTACCCTCCAAGACATGCCTTATTCCGTTCCCCTTCAAACTGACTTTTAAAATAGGCCGATTCAGCACCACAAAACATGGACAGCGACACTAAATAGCAACATACAAAGTAAGATATAGGTAATGCATGCCCAAACACGTGAAAAAATGCTACTGTATAGGCTACTACTTCTCAGACCACAGCACTAGTTTGATAGTTAAAATGTGTAGTTGTTTGGGCGTGGGATCATTATCAGGACACTGAATCAACAGCCAATTCAGATGAAACATTAAGATGACCTGGTAAGTTCCAGTGATTTCAGAAAATGGTGTTAGCATGAAAAGTCATTATTCAGATAGAGAGCGAGAGCGCGAGAGAGAGAAAGAGAGAGAGAGATGGCAAAAACACACAGTTGATAAGAATAACGTGCTGTATGGAGTCGTAAGGTATTTCCATCACTTTTTGTCATCTGCCTTCCCATGACAGGAGCCGACTCTGAAGAAAGGAGTTATAGACAATTTAAATGAGCAATGGATATAAATCACAGTATGTAAATAAATAGGATAAATAGGTTGTTACTGCATTTTGTATTTCTCTGCCCCCATTACCTCCTCTTGCATCTTGGGCACACTTTGCTCCACACTGTCCTCGCCATGGCTTTCCTCAGAGCCGGACTTCCCCAGATATACACAGACGGCGTGCACACAGCGTTAAAACGAGCCATGATGGCGAAAACATTGGTTGCCTCGTTCCTAAATGTCAACCCTCCGCCTACCACAAATCTGATGATAATATTAATAAAAGAGGGACACCACAACACCAAGAAGCTTACTACAACAAAAATAATGATTCTCAATGACTCCTTCTTGCTGTCTGTGTCGGCGCTGGGAGGGTCTCTGGCAAGCTGGAATCTGGCAATGACATACAGTTTAACAGTCATGACAACTTTGGTGAGTACGATTAGTTGAAGGCTGACAATGCTGAATACGTACATTTGTATAGCTTTGGAAAGTGGCAACAAATTTCTGGCAATCAAGTGACCAACACTGTAAAGCCAGCAGAAGATGTTAATGCCTATCACAAAGTGTCTTGTTATGAAGCGACTGTAGATGAATGGATGGCACACAGCAAAATACCGGTCAAATTGTGCAAACAAAAACGTCAATAAATTGACCCCTAGAAGTGACGGTAAAATATTATAAGTTCCATTTCTAGACGGGTATCCTTCCTGAACATCAAACAGGCCGAGATAATACACAGAAAACCCAACCAACGTATCACAAATGCTAGTGTTTAGCATAAAAATAAACCTGTTTTGCAGGTGGAGAGCTCTGGTGGCCAATATGGTAATGACTACAGCCCCGGCTATGAGAACAGTAGTTGTTGCAAATAAAATCTGGAAACTAAAGATAAAATAATCTTCAGGATTGTTAAAATTCACCGATAGAGGTACTCCTTCTGTCATAGAGTCTGTGATGTTGAAGGTGAGCATTGTTCACGCGCAAATGGATCTTCTTAAATGCAACCCTTATTTTATATTCAAGACCTACACATTACCGTGGAGCAACCAGCCTTGATCCCTTGAGAAGCTACGATCTAATGTTTTTTCCTTAACACCAGCCTTATGCAGAAGTCATGGAGGGACTTTAGTTTAACTTTTGAATATATGGCCATTAAGGCTACACAACCCTATGTTTAATTATTTCTTGAGGGTTAGGTTTAAGACAGGGATAAAGTAAAACGGAATTTGATTGCAGAGCACGATAATGCTTTGCAGGACAGGGGAAGCTTGAGCTGTTGGGGGTAGCCTTGGTTACGCAGATTAATGCAGCTGGTCTGTCTCTGCTCTAACTCCGGCACACTTGCACATAAACACACACACACACACACACGGTAAAATATTCGTTTTGTTACTCAGAATTTTACCCAAATTCACACCGACGTGCAACTGTCAGCTGATGGAGCTGCGCCAGCATACCACACGCTACAAAAGGCAATATCCCCTATAATATTTTAGAATAGTTGAGTGGAAAAACAAGATGTAAATGATGGTCGTTATATTATTAAGGAGAAATATCTTTAATGAAGCCAGGAGCTTCTTATACTGTAACAGGAATCAGAAGAAAGCCTAAATCACGACAATCTCGCAGTTCAAGGTCAGAAACAGCCAACACACTATGTGGCAAAAATAATAATTTAGCCTAATCTTTTTTTCTTGAATCTACAGTTTCACTGCAAACTGCCCTATGACTCTGCTCCACACTGTCCTCGCCATGGCTTCCTTCAGAGCAGGACTCCCCCAGATATACACAGACGGTGTGCACACAGCTTAAAACGAGCCATGATGGCGAAACGATTGGTGGCCTCGTTCCTAAATGTTAGCCCTCCGCCTAACAGCAGTCTCAGGGCGATATTAATAAAAGACCAAACCTTTTTTTTTATTACCGGGGCATAGAGACAATTATTTTAGCCCGCTGATTATTGTGACAATCTATTAAAATATCTTAATAACAATAATAGTAATAATAATAATTTTACGATGAGGCTAACCTTATTAAGACATCCAGCTCCCATTGGATGCTGTAGGAAAAGGTTGTTCTAAATCATGAATGTTTCATATTCCATTGTGCTCAAGGCTAATCAAAAACCTCCATATAATTGAATTATCAGTGAATGGCCTTTATTGAGGTACTCTTACTATAACCAATCCAAATCCAAAATGAATTATTTAATTAACTCATAAATGAACCTATCCCAAAATTCACATACTAACCTACTTCAACACTTGTTAATGTGCGTCCGCTGATGGACCTGTGTAAGCACATGACACTACGTTAACGTTTAATAAAACCAAAAATGCAACCTCCTCCCTTTTGCTATTACAGAATACTATCTCGGGAATGAGTTAAAAATGGAATAAGAGGAACAATCTTTGAGTAAGCACGAAAATCCAGATCAAACGAACAAACTGCAGTTTAAGATTAGGAACAGTCTTTAACAGCCAACATGCGCTGCCAAAAAAGGTTTCATATGATAGGCCTATTTATTTATTTATTTATTTATTTATCTACAGTTTTCACATTTTTCCTGTCCCCTTACGTCATGTTCATACTTATATATATATATATATATATATATATATATATATATATATATATATATATATATATATATATATATGTACATATGTACATATATTGCTGACAGAGTACATTTTTTTTTTATTTATTTTTTTTACAGTCGGTGAATCAGAGGCCTCCCTTTGCCAGTCTCTTTCATAGGACAGGAGATAACTCAATGCTGCTCATTGCAAGTACATTAGTGAGTAATATCTTTGTTGCAGTAGCCTATAGAGCCATTTAACCTCTTACCTCTTGTTTCATCTTAGGCACATTCTGCCCCAAACAGTCCTCGCAATGGCTTCCTTTAGAGCCGGACTCCCCCGGATATACACACCCGGTGTACAAACAGAGTTGAAAAGATTGGTGGCCTCGTTTCTAAACGTCAGCCCTGCTCCTACCAGTAACCAACCTGACTTTCGGCTACTGCTGTGTTTAAAAACGCCCGTTCAGCACCACACAACATGGAGAGCGACACTGCTTACAGCAATACACAGGTATACAGCTGTTTTTTCCTAGGTTAACATAGTTTACAATGGCCGAGAACACAATAAAAACATCATATCACACATAGACATAACCAGATAGTAACTCACCAGTCGAGCACTTTGCCGACGTACACTCCTCACACACAACATAAGAACAAATCTATGTAGGCCTACCATATTTCAATATAAAACTGAATAATTATTTAAAATTAAACTTACATATTTCCCACTTTGTTTGACATTTCTTGTATAAGTTAGATAAGTTAAAGTAAAAGTTTACTGATCCCAGGATCAACACCCTGGGCAGCGGTCACACTTGTAGAGCATTACAAATAATCCACTTGAGCTAGCACAGATGGAAACAGAGTTGCCTGTTCCTGAGCCTTTATCACAACTGTCATTTTCACGTCAGCCGCGTGATCTGGCCATTCAATCCATTCACTTTATGATACCTTAAGTGATGATGTTGATTTTGGCGGCTTAATTAGAATAGCTTTGTCACTCCATCAACGTTAAAGCCAATTCTGAATAGAGAGAGAGAGAGAGAGAGAGAGAGAGAGAGAGAGAGAGAGAGAGAGACATACCGTAATTGACACACACAAATGGACAAAAAAAACAAATACTAATTTGATCTAAAACACGTAGCGCGGGCATTATATCTAAATATTGACATTTTCAATCACGTTAAAGTGTTCTGACCGACTCTCACCTTGCCGTCCGGCAGGGGCAGACCTTCCGCCACACTGTTCTCCACACGGCCTTCCGTAGCGCCGGGCTGCCCCAGATGTACACAGCCGGGGTCACCAGGGCGTTCAGGCGTGCCATGATGGCGAACAGGTTAGTGGCTTCATTCCTAAACCTGAGACCCTTACTCGTTAACTGTCTGACAATTATATTTACAAAGGATGGACACCACAGAGCCAAGAAGCAAATAACCACAAACACAATGATGCGCAGCGACTCCTTTTTGTTGTCTCTCTCGGCACTGGGCGCCTCTCTCGCCAGGTGGTTCCTGGCTATGTTGTATAATTTAATTGTCATCAACACTTTAGTGAGTACAATAATCTGTAGAGTCATTACACCAAACGCGTTTATTTCAGCCGCTTTTGAAATAGGCACCATGTTCTGCACCGTGAGGATAGAGTATGTGTAAATCCAGCAAAACGCACAAACGACAACAACGAAAGACGTAGTTATATAGCGGTTGTAAAAGAATGGATAGCACACGGCAAAGTACCGGTCAAATTGAGCAAAGAGGAAGGTTAACACATTGACACCTAGAAATGAGGGTAAAATGTAGTATGTCCCATGCCTCGAGGGATAGCCCTCTTGGACGTCGAAGAGGCCGAGGTAGTAGACCGAGAAGCCGGTCAGAGTGTCACTGATGCTCGTGTTCAGCATGAATATAAAACGGTTCTGGGCTCGCAGGTACCGGTTGGAGGAAATAGCAATGACCACCGAACCGGCGACGAGCACGGCGCTTGTGGCGAACAGAATATGGAAAATGAAAATGAGGAAGTCCTCCGGAGTTTTGAAATCAACCGACAACGGGACGGTAGCGTTATAGTGCATCCTGGCGCTCCGCCAGAAGGCCGAGCATTCATTATATTTATATATGAACGGTGCTCAGAAATATAAGCAAACGCCCTTATCTCTAAAGGGCAGGGGCTTTAGCATAAACAGGGAGCGTGTTAACAGGTAGAACATGCGCATGCCACACATGTGGAAAGAACAAATAAGGCCTAATCACAATAATCCCCAGTCACTTGTTTGCGTCCTGGTTTCCATGAAATCTTCTCAGCTGTTTGGTGCGGCCTGCGTCCTAAAATCTAAAAACCCACGTAGTTTCTGTTATAACAACATATAAGAGACACAGTATTATCTCTTGATTCAGGTAGCCTATATTTTGCAAAAGTATGTGTGGAAAGTTTTTAAACAAATAAGCATTGATCACTTGAATGCCTGTTCGGTAAATTGTCATTGAATTGTACAATAATTTGCTCGTTTTACAGCTTTAGGTATTACAATAACGTCTGTCTGTTTGTAAGTCGTTTGATCTTTAAGAACTTTCACCCAAAAATATCTGACTAAAGTCAGAGCGTTTTTGAACCACTAGATGGAGCAATACTAATAATAATATTCTTTCACAAAGACGTCTCTCTCCTGTTGCCAGTTATTACTAATCCTGCATCGAATAAGTTAAATTCTGTAAGGATTTAAGTAATAAAGGATTCCATATATTCAAAATGCAGTGTAGTAAATCCATGTATGGAAGTTTATAAATTGTTGGCAGCTTTTACTAAGCTGTCAATGTAACATCCAGCCTCTAAATACGAGTAGTCTCCAACAGCTCTGATTACTTATTAAGAAATGCTGTTTTATTTACACATTTGAAAAAAGGACCCTTATATTCAGTACTATATTACTATAAATAGACTTTAGTGGTCCCTTAATACCATATCTGAAGTCTCTTTCCTAAAAATCAGCCTTGTTGCAGAATTACAGCCACTAGAGCCAGTCCCACAATGAGCTTTCCTTAGTTTGTGCCATTTCTGAGTCTGTAGTTTTTGAGGAGGAGAGAGGGGGGGCAAGGTGGAGGCTGGGGGTGTTGCCTTGACTTTGCTCATTTGAAAGCCATGATGTCTCTCTCTTATGGGTGAGCCAAATTCTCTGGACGGGCAAAGCAGGGAAAGAGGAGGTAACCTTGCTCCTTGTGACCTCATAAGGGGCAAGATTCCAGATCACCCATCTGAGCTTTCATTTTATCAGGATACCCAGGGCTTGGTTTACACCTATCGCCCTTTGTAGCCACTAGGGGACCATAGGCAGGCTGGGGAACTCATATTAATGTTAAAAAACCTCATAAAGTGACATTTTCATGCCATGGGACCTTTAAAGATTTTACCAAGCACACAATTTCAGAGGCTGATGTCTACTAAAAAATGTTTCATAAAGCTGAGGTCCTTTTATAAAGTCAAAGTACATTACATTACGAGAGGTCAGACAACTTAAATATAAGTAGTAAAGATGTTTTAAATTAGCTGATTCATCATAAAATTGATTTGAAATTTTAGCCTAATAACCGATTCTAGGTTAAAGCAAAGCTACATTGATTGGTTCACTGCACATGGTCAAAGGCCTCTCTTGATGCAGCTGTCCTCAGACCCAGTGGGAGTCTGCTCTATATATATTTTTTTAAACTGAAGTCAAGACTATAAGAACTGTTGATAAAGGAAACTTGAAACTGATAAACATGTTATGCTGAGAGGAAAACACCTAAAATATTAATTCTGTCCAAATAGGTCAATAGGTTGTTGACCTCATATGTTTTTTATCAGGAGCTTGTTGACTTGTTGTCCAGGGCACTAAAGTCACCCAGGTCTTCGTCTTCCTTTCTACATAAACAAGAGTGGAGGTTAACCCCTCCGCTGTGCAGTGCACTGCCGCCAGTCTTCGCAGTGCAATGACGCCCTGGACACTCTGTCGCACACAGATGGGTAACAGCAGTCAGGGGGGGGGGTCTCTGGTGTTCACAAGCTTTGGCAATGTGTTGATGTTTCTGTTTAGCATTTTCCTGGCTGCAACTATCATTTTCCTCAACATGTCTGTGTCTCTCTCCATACTGCTGAACATGTACATGCTGAGCACCTGATTCAGTGACATCTGCTCCGGGGTGTCATATTATTATGTTGGTGTTCTAGACGTGAGGGATAATTTCGAATCCTCTACGAGAGCCTTCTACATCGTACCAACATTTCTAGGGCTGTCTTATACGGCCCTCCTAGCCGCGCAGGCAGACAGGTACCACGCGGTGGTATCACCTTTTAAATACTCCCACCGCATGACCCGAAACAGGTCGTCATCTTTGTCTACTGGGTCTATGCTTTCCTCATCGTGGCTGCGCACAACCTGGTCACGGTCGGGGAAGCCCAACAGTTGTCAAAACGATCACGACAATGGGCACGTTTCTGGGGAACATAGTCACAGTGATCATAATGATTGGGCTGAATGTTAGACTGTTCATACTAGCCAGGTTCCAGCTGGAGAGGGAACCACCGTCTGAGGAGAAAGACAGCAAGCGCTCATCGGTGTATCTCATACTGGTGGTGGCTGGGTTTTTCTTAGCAACATGGTTTCCTATATTCTGCCATCTTGTGGCCTGGTATTTCTTTGGTTTAACTTGTTATGTCGTTAAGAATGAAGGTACTGACCCTATTCGCATTTTGCCTCGAGTTAATGCTGCCTTGACGCCCATTCTGTACATCAGAGGGTGCTCTGCGAGTGTGGAGACCTTGCTGTAGGAGGAAGAGAGTGATGACGTTGGACCAGTTTACACGTTAACAACTGCTTAATGTTAGCCAAAAATACCTTACATGATAATGATTTTCAAAGTTTTACGCAGTTTACCCGAGCCGAGAATGTACTTTAAAGATGGTGAAGGATTTATATTTAGTCATAAATCATGTTATCACGTATAGGCTACTACTTTTGATGACGTGTTGACACGAATTTAGAGCTCAATACACTGCAGGGATCCAGTTAAACCAATGTGTTTTAAATTATTTTACATTTTCTTTTTGTTGGCTCTTGCTTGAAAATCTTTATTTCGCTATCCTCATAATTTATCCTGGATGAATTTTCCCTATTAGACATGCAGAGTTGCGTGCAGCTTATTTTAAAAGTCGGATGGATGTCAAAGTGAACGTGGTTTCAAATCACTGCCAACGTCACCAAACTATTCCATGGACAAGGAGATGTCATTATGAATGCACGTCAGCTGTCAAACACCGGGGGACCAGTTTGGGCTTTTAGGTTACTTGGAAGATGTTTGGAAATGTTTTATCATGAACTCATTGTTGTTGTCATTGTTGGTCTTGCACTCATGCCTCTATATTGTTCTGTTTCTGTTTAGAGTATATTAGTGTGTATATATTAGTGTGTATATATTGTTTGTTTGTTTTGAATGTGTAAGCACATTGTGAGCAACTACGCTCCAAAGGAAAATTCCTCGTATATGTCTTCATACCTGGCCAATAACGCTGATTCGGATTCTGATTCGGATTCTGAAATCGCAATGAACGAATTTCAGGTATTTGGTAAATGTTCATATTCTGAATGTGTTGCCATGAGAAATGTAATTTCACAAAGAAACTGATGGAGGTTACAAATGAACACAATTAATAAACAAAACGTAATGTATTTTTTAATATACATTTCAATAAATAAATCACTAAATAACTAAAACTGAACTGTCCCAGCTTTTTGTTATTACTTTCAGACGTGTAAATGCTTCTTCTAATTGTCAGCATCTATATTTTACGGTTAGGTTCCTTCTTGGAAAGAATTACATTTATGTAAAATCATTTTTTTTTATCAATTGTTCTGATTGTTCAGATTCGTGACACCTTAACCGGCCAAAATAGATTTTCTATCTGCAATTCATCTTAATCTTTTAAAATTGAAAGTAAGCATAAGGGGAAATAAATGTGTTCGTCTGTATTCGCTGATTTAGTTTTGGCAGAAATTCCTAAAGCACATATGCTATTTGACATTTGATTAATCCTTATGAGGGTTATGACATGTCTGCCTTATAGACAGTCTTGTTTTTCGTGAAGGATATTCAGCTATAGGGTGAGCTGATAATAGAGAAACACATGTGGATCACCTTGAAAATGAAACTCAGGGCGCCGAGCTCCCCCGCAGAGGATGCACTTTCCACGGCAACCACTGCGTGTCAGAAGAGCCCTTTTGCACAGCGCCATAACTTCGATACAAGCTGCACAAGCATAAAGCATGACATATTAAACTGATACACTATCTGGATCAATATGCCACTCAATATGCCAACAATTTGCAGGCGATAGACCAACATATTCATGAATAGCTGCAGCCAGGAATAAAAGTTATCTTACTGATAGAGGTCCAATAAATGCCATGTAGGTGAAACCCACCATGTATCCTGTATTTTATGGCACTTGGCTGACCTGGGTCCTCTGGCAAAGAGGGAGGAGCCAACAGATCGTCACACTTCCGCACATCTGGTGCCCAATTTTTGAACCAGAACCATCTCTCTCTCTCTCTCTCTCTCTCTCTCTCTCTCTCTCTCTCTCTCTCTCTCGGCTGTAAATCACCTGAAAATTAAATTATCTTGAGATTTTTTTAAATGGCTGTGAACTCAAATTTCTAATCTCAAATTGCAATTATTATCTAAGTCCAACTAACTGATTTCAAAATTAACAGGGTTGATGCAGCTGTCTATGGTGATTGCAACATGCACATTAAATAATTGCATATTGAAACTGCATAGTTCATAAGCAAAGACACTGACTTGCATAGAAACATAGCGTACACTGCAAAAGTATCAAATTACTTAATCTGCATCCGTTTTTTAAACCATACAAGGTCATTTAATTGCTTGCCATACAAAACTTAGATTAGAACCATTTCTAATATAAAATTGAAACCTCTGGTGATCCATTTTCCATTCATGTATTGTATTTAGGTAAAACTACATTCGAAACAAATGGGTTTCGCTCACACCCTTTCTTTAAAAAAATGTGATTTGTTTTAATAATCGGAGAAACGGGTATACATTGCACAAAATAACTTATCAAGTCAGACATTTTTGCAGTGTAGACCTGCATTCAGCAGTAGGCTATAGGACCATGGCTGAGTCGTGCTGCTGGGAGAAGAAGGCCTAAACCACAGTGTGACCACATCCCTCTCTCTGTCTTTCTCTCTCTCTGCCATCTTGCAGGTAAAGTTGCCAGGGGTCCTGGGCTGAGAAAGTGGCCAGACCCTCCCACAGTGGGATGTTTTCTCTGCTGCTCTCTGGGCTGGTTTCTATTCAAATGTGGGTCAGGGGTGAGGAAGCCTAACGTCATAAGCTTGCAACATGGCGTCCCGAAGGCTGTGAGGTGAGCAAGAGGATGGTAAAGAACGTTTGAGAACGATCCTACCGATGTAATAAGGTATTTAAAAGATTTGTTTCTCTTTAAGATGGATTGTAAATGCGCAACGGGGCTGCTTTCGTGTCTATTTTGATCGGATCGTTTTTCTCCCATCTGCTGCAAAGATCGCAAGGGTTTTCGGCGTCACGGTGGTGTTTTTTTCCACGGCGTGCCAACAAAAAGGGGCTTCGCTGGTGCCTATTCTGGCTCTACCAGCCTGCTTGGCAAGCCGAGAAATCTCACATTATTGGTTTTAGTTGATGGCGGCTCTTACTCGAAACCGCAGATATATGGTTTGCAAATGTTGTGGCGTTTATTTTGGCGTCGTGTGCTTATAAGAGATGCCCCACGGGACGAGTGTGTACCAATCCACCAGGCTGGCAGAGCAAAGGGAACAGAATGGATCTACAAACGGCTCGTCGCAGCGCTTTACCCAAATGTTTCCACAGTTTACCTCATTTTCTCGGTTTTTATAATCTAATTTGTTTAATGAATCAAGGGTAATGAGCTGAATGTTTTATGAATCGATCTCTTTCGTGTAATCATAACACTGAGTTTGTTTCTTCTTCAAATAGCTGTAACTTGCATATATAATGTGTAAAAAGAAACAGGATCGATTCTGCGGATTTTACGTACGGTATTTTGCGCAATAATCCTTATAATCATGGCGATGTTACAGCCGATATAGTGTCACCTGTATTGTTTATATGTGGATTAAGCCACCTCGTTCCTGGGTACGGCTAATTAAACAATGATCTAACAGTGCAGTGGAGACGCATGGCCTATACCTTCGGGTTTAAACGTTGCATTAACAATAAACATGAATTGTATCGATGCAGGGGATTGTATATCTGTGTAGCCTATAGGTGGACTACTGTTATACACCGACCATCTTTGTGGTCGGCTACCGTGTGTGTAACGTTAGGCTACATTGTGACCCAAAAACCGCTTTATAGAAACAGCGTTGCATGATATTGATTTCCGGGTGTAAATTAGTATTCTGATAAAAAGAGCCACATCGGTGTGTTGAATATTTGGTTATTATACTCTAATTCAGGACAACAACACATCACTTGGTAGCTAATAAAACAATGTATGTGCTCAGTGTTCAGGTGCAAATGCAGCTTGGCTTCTCAGGTGATTAGTGTTGTTAAAGTACCAAGAGGCATAGAGATAATAAGGCACAGGAATGTCAGTAATGTGGGTTCCCTTGACTGGCTGCTGCTTTGTATAAGTAATTGTTTAGTTCTGCAAAAATAATTCCACTATATGTCTCTTACTTTGTGTAGTATCAACTAAGAACAATTGAACATCTGATAAGACTGACTGATAACTCTCTTAAAGTCATTTGTGTAATACATTTGTCATTCTTGATGCTTGAGCAATTGTTGTCCTAGCAATAGCCGGAGGCTCTCACTTGTCCAATATCAGTTATGTCTGTCTATTTTCCTGTATTTGTTCTTATCATGCATGGCCAAAAGGTTTAGCATAGTCTTGTTTTTACCTTAATCACAGAAAGTGAACTGTGTTTATTCTTTTTATTGGATACATCCAGGGCAGTTTTTCAGTCAGCATTTTGTTTGTGATTTTAAAGTGTCATTATTCTACAGCTACTGAGGCATTTCTAGACTCTTGTCTTGGTAAAGTTTGTCACAACTTTAGGGTAATATGAAGATAAATCCATTTTTTTCACAACTTGTTATCCTAATCACAGTTGCAGTGTACTGTATAAAATGAGGACTATAGGACTATATTTTGGCAGGTGACACCCACCTTGAAGTGCAGTTGGAGTGAGCAATTGCTCTGCCTGTTAGCCTAACATGTGGCCTATCACTTAGCTGAATTGTGCTTTTCAAGAATACATTTAAAAATATTTTGAAGACTTAACAAGGTACATCCAAATACATTTTAAACTTTAGACACATAATCTAATTTAGTGAGGCTTGTAACGCTGGAATATGGCTCCTGGCTGTAACTGCCTTAAGTGTTTGACAATGCTGCGTCTGTAACAGCATTATCTTTGAAGATTCCATGTTTCATGTGATCACATTATTTTAAACATAGTGATTTTCCCAGGAATTCAGAAATTATGAACTTCTGTGAGTGACAATACTGTGTTGCATTTTAAAGAGCTGAGGTCAATTCAATTACGCCGAAAATGTTTTATTTAGGCTTTGCGGCAGATAAGTAGCAAAGCTGGTATATCTGCAGAAACACGTAACCGAAATGAAAGGAAATATCAACCAAAAAGTTCAATAAAAGCAGTCATTGTAATCTGTTTCTTATTTTAGCCCCAGCCTAACCATCTGCATACTTTTGTCAAATATACATTACAATTAGGCCTATCTAGTAATAGATATCGAACAAGTTAATTTAGGCCATTAAAATGACCAAGTCAACTGATCAGTGTGACTTGTTTCATTGATTACTATGGACTACAAAGTGTGTGTGTGTGTGTGTGTGTGTGTGTGTTCGGCCTCACCCTACTTGTCCATTCTCTTCTCAACACACTCAGTATCCTGTGTACATTGTGAACATGGTTTAGAGTGGCATGTGTGGGCAGCACAGTGCAGTAAGGCTACTTAGACTGTATGTTCTGCTGACATGTTAGGCGAGGACTTATAGATTGTGCTAGGCTGTCGTATCTATACGGATCCGTCTGTTCTTTACTGCCTGTTCGAGGGCAGTGTGGTTGTTGCAGTGGCTAAAGCACCTCAGGGCAGGGTTGTTGTTCTTTAAGAAGAAGAAACAGTCTGTGGAATGTAGTGCTGATAGCCAGAAGGTTATGCAGTGTTTAAAGGCAGAAGGAGGAGGAGGGGGGTGGCGGCAACTCTGTAAAACCTTGGACCATACCGGATCTGTCCTTACCCAACATGCCCTCTGCCCTTAGCTAACACGTTAGGCTCCAGGTCATGTGGGTCTGCTGCTTTTTACGGTGGGGGTGTGTGTGGGGGTGGGGGAGAAATGCATGAATTCACACATATGGATCAATGGGTTTGATTACAGGTTGAGTTGTGGACATGTAAGGTGATTCACGTGTATGTGTGTAAGAGACAGTCTCTGCTTTTCTTCCCTTGCTGCACTGCACTGGTACATATGGGGTACACAGCAACCTTTGGCCCCCTCCTGTGATGAAATGGATGGGGCTCCTTTCATTCCACTGCACCCTGGGCAGGACTTGTTTGTCTGTAACATGGCTGAACTGCCTGACAGAAAATGGGTCTTAATTGGAAGGGTTCTACCCAGACTGCGGTGGGGATACTGTAATTCAAGTTATTCCTCCTTCAGCCATGCAATACAAGGGTAATTCACCTTTTATTATCCAACAATTGTTTTATCTAACAATCCTGCAGAAATTCATGTCTCTAAGACAAGGCAGATCAGCCGTTCCATCTTAATGTTTGTGAGCTTTTGTACAGCAAGACGTCTCCCCCTGCAGCTTTTCTGAAGAGATTATAACAAGAATTGGATCAGTGTCCAGAATTCCAGCAGATGCTGTGCATCAGAGCTATTCAACCATTTGCAATGGAGAAACGTGTATAGGCAGGTTATTATACCAAGCAAAGACCACAGCTGGTGATTTCACTTTTTATTTCACAACCCTGAATATTCTGCTCTCCTGGGCACCACGGTAAATCATCTCTATCTCTAAATCAGCTCTATTGCTTGTTTAGAATTTTATTTCATTAGTTTAGTTAGTTTTGGATTAAGCTTTTTTGCTATGTCATGTATACACCTAACAGGGCTTTTACAGTGTTGTTTTTTTAAACTTTTGTGCATGTGTATGATAAAGACTACAAACAGGGAAAGTATGGCTGTGGCAGCAGTGTGGTGGGATGAAAGGAAACATCATTCAAATTAGAAGTGCATGTAACCAATCCAATCTCTGGTTAAAACTGAAATAAGCAGGCCAGTTTCCTCTGTTGAACAGTCATCATTAATACACTTCTGTGACTGCAATCAAAACTTATCCAAGGGTTAGAGTTACTTACTGACCAGCTGCATGTACCTGCAAGTTTTAAAGGTTACTGCGGTGCATATAAACACATTCTCCAATTTCCTGCCTTGACCTGATTTGCGCCGTAGTGTGCACATTTAAACACATTAGCTGTGGACAAAAGTTTCTCGAATGTTTCTTAAAACTAAAATCATGTGATTAAATCATGAGAGATGGTTTATTTTCCTCTAATGCAGTAGATGTCACACAGGTGGAAAGGAGCATATAGAGCGGGTAGCCAAAAAGCACAGCTGCTCTGTTTAATCTTCTCATTGTATTGTGAGCCGTCCTTTCACTCACAAGAAAACTGAAACTCAGAAAATTGCAGTACCCAGGAGTTCTGCATGGATCAACCTTACCCATGCAGCAGCGTCAGCCATGTTGAAATGGCTCGGAGGTGGTTGCTCTGTGTTTGTATTTCAAACTGGCTTTGTACCATCCCCTAACCCCTCCCCCACTCCCTCTGCCCACCAGCATTTTCTCTCTCTCTTCCCCCTGTGTGTGTGTGTGTGTGTGTGTGTGTGTGTGTGTGTGTGTGTACGAAAGTGCGTGTGTAATCAGTGAAGCCTTTTGCTCGTGTACGTGTGATGGCTCTGTTTCCCTGTCGGCTTCAAACAGTCTTACCTGCCGAGTCTGTTCTACCCATCTTCTGCATTATGTGACCATCTACACAGTTTTACAAAGTCATTACTGTATATTGTTCATAAGAATCACTTTGAAAGAAGAATAACCCTGCTATGTATGATTTTTCTTTTTTTAATTTTTTTTTTTATCTTTCTTAGTCTTGTTTGCTATTGGTTGTTTAGCAGATTACCTTTCACAGTAGTAGGGTGTGTTTTGTTATTGCACCACAGGACTTTGCCTCACCTCTGCCCTCTCTCCTGGCTCTCTACCCTCTGTTCAGGAGATTAGTGCTACAGCCCACTGCTCTCTCAGTCACCATTGCTCCATGAACACTGACTCTGAAAGGTTGACTAGCTCACTGTTTAATCCATAAACTCCTTGCAAAAAGGATGCAATGACAGGCACTAGTAAATTAAGTAAAACCAGATCATCCAGCATTAACTCACTGCTGGGGGCACTTTTGACACTCACTAGTTTTTAGTTCCTCAAGGACCAACACACGGATGTGTTATCCTGATCATGTCTGTCAAGTCTGTGTAAACATCCCTGCCTGCTCATCTCCTCATCAGCAGACTCCTGAAACAAGTCAAGGTTGAAGCAAGCAGTAGGGTGCTGTGTTATTAAAGTGAGGTTTCCCCTAGAATCATTAAGCCAGTCATTTTTGTAAAGTTTATTTTCATTTCATTTATATAGCCCTTTAAAAGCAAACATGTTTGCACCAAAGTGCTTCACAAAGACAACACATATACCAGTATAAAGCACACCCACACCTGGATACATGGATGTAGTGGAAATATGACACTATTCAAGTAGAAACAAGTTAAACAAGTTGAAACTCAGGAAATTGCATAAACAGATTTTTTTATATATATATATATATATATATATATATATATATATATATATATATATATATATATATATATATATATATATATATATATATATATATATATATATATATATATATATATATATATATATATAAAAATAACTAGTCAACTGATTAATCATAATTAAAAGTTACAATTAAAAGCCAGAGAATAAAAGTATGTCTTAAGCTGTATTTAAAAATATCGACATACAGCCTGTCTAATGGCCTCTGGCAGGTTATTCCAGAGCCGAGGAGCCGCTACAGAAAAGGCCCTATCACTGGCCTTTTTTTTCCATGATTGGGGCACAGTCAACAAAAAGGTTAATACTGCAGGCAAGGTAAGCTGATCCGTGCCTGTGCTTCAAGGGCAAAGTCTACCCTGGTCTGCAGTCCGAGCCCAGAGCTGTCTTTGGTTGGTATGTGGTGCCATATATGGTCAGACCAAGTATTGTTTCTCACATCTCTCCTGACCAGCTATCTTGCCGCCTCTCAATCTCTCTGCCAGCCTTTGCAGAGGGCCTAGAATGGATCCAACCGTACATGAAATGCTACATGCCTGCTACGTGACTTTATACATATAAACTGGTCATCCTACATACTGAAAACATCGTGCTAGCTGTTCTAGTAGGGTCATCTTTTTTTAATGGTTCATACATCCCTGACACACCATAACTATGAACCTGTGATGCTGTAACAGAACAACAGTCTAGAAATTGTATTGAAAATGTTTCTACACACTGCAAGGAGCGCCAGGCAGTCACAGATGGAGCTGCCATGATGGTGCAGGCCTATCTGTCTTCTGTGGTATTAAGCTTGCTTTCCTGGGCAGCACTATTGGAAGGGGAGCTGTGCCTACATGTGTCCCACCCTTGCTGCATATAGATCAGCCGTAATCCATTAGCAGCTCCCTGGAATCCAGCCGGCACAGCACCGTACTGGAGGGGCCAGGGGGAGAGGGTAGCTGTGTGGCTGATGGGGGGAGGAGAGGGAGAACGAGGGATGAGAAGAGGAGGGGGTGGGGAAGGGCTCTTTTTTTTTTATTTTATTTTTTTCTCTACTCTGAGCTCAGCCCCCTTTTTATGTCGGCCTGCTGGAAAAGCCTCTTGAATCCCCCCCATAAAGCCTGCAGAGGTGTGTGTGTGTGTGTGTGTGTGTATGCTAAGAGAGCGACTTGACTGATATATGGCTTCCTGGCTGGCATCACAGCAGAGGCCTTTCTTTCTCTGCAGCCCTCTTCTCCATTACCGCCTGCAAGGCTGGGTGTCGCACACCCCTATAGCACATTCTGCGATTAACTACGGATCTGGGTTATGCATTCCAGAGTAGCTCATTATAATTGACGTTGTGGACAGCGAACTGTTCCTGTGGTGTCTTCATGCCCGGTGAGACGCTGGTGAGGGTGGATGGATAGAGAAATGAGGAAAGGAAGAGGAAAGATGGGGGAGGGGAAGAAGACCATGAGTAGAAGTGTCAAAGCAGAGGAGACAAGCCCAGACCTGAACCTGAGACTAATGAATAGTGATGGGGAAACTCTTTTCTGAATCACTATGATCAGTTCACAAAAATATTTTTTCAAAAGATGCGGTCATTGAATTGTTAAGTGCTTGACCAGAGCTCAGACTGTAGTAGTCCCATTCACTGAATCAAACCAAACTACGTCTGTCTGAACATTCAGTTCAGCTTGCTAGTTTGCTAAGAACAAAATTCAGTCATGTACCGTTTATAAACGGAAAGCTGAAGTCCTATATGTACAGTATATTTTTTGACACTTAATTATTGAATAAATATTTGGGAATTGGTACTACTTCCTACTTGGGGAGACATGAGAGAGGTGAAAACAGTAAACGGTTGTTTGTATAGTCTGCATAGGTGTCTCAAACCGGGGTTTACGTAAGACTTTTTTTGACAGCCAATATTTTTAATAAATAACCTACAGAACAAGTGTATAGTTTATGCAATGATAAGGGCATGAAGAGAAAAGATGAAATTTGAAATAATGTATATGAATAGAAGGCCTATTGTTGCATTTGCAGAGAGGATTTCTGTAGCGCATATGCCATAAAAGGTCAGTTTTTATCCTCCTGTTTTTTTTTATGCTGCTGTACCCTGTCAAACTTGAATAAATTAACCTGAGTGTTACCGGTTGCAATGGGCCCAAATTAGACTACTTAAAGTTCCGGTCGATTGGCCTTAGTGTTCCTTTTAATCTGTCAAATATTCCAACTAACGTAAATCCTGCATCGAACATAGAATTATCGTTTTTATTATTTTTCTGAAGTATCCAAAAATAACTTTCCTTGATAGATTACCATACTCAACCCTGGATGGATTATAATTACAGTGACGGCTCATTGTAACGGCTGAATGGTGCGCTGAAGGATAGTTTTTAAAGTAAGTTGCAGCACATAGTACATCTGTTACAGAGTCATTGCAGCTCCAGTAAATGTAAGCCACCTGTCCATAATCACCTGTTTATTTGCTGTCTTGTCCTTGCTTCTGTAACTCTAGCTGAGTTGAAGAACCACTCCCTTCTTTACTCCTGCGTATTATGAAACATGATTTTCAGTAAATCTCTAAGTTGGCACTGGGTGGAAAGGGAACATTTTCACATGTATTTACGGCTTGAGTTAAGTATTTCTCTGCATTACTGTGTAATCTCCTGTAATACGGAATACACCCTGCTCTGATCAATGGCATTAAAGATGTGTGTCTATTTTCCCAGCATGTCTAGGGCTTTAAGAACATGCCAAACATGAGTCAATGGCACACCCTGGTGCTTTAACTAAAGCACACACGTACTGTTACATCACACCTGTGCATCAATTTCAGTACATTTCTTTCACAAAATGTTTGTTCAGACTAGAAGTAGAGCACTGTGGTACGTATATAAATGGTCATAACTATGTAATTTAACAGTAAATGAGATTTTGTCCTAATTCTTTAAATGAAGCCCTCAGGAATCAGATGTTCCCCCCGCAAGCCCACTCCTTCTGTGTAGTTTAGTTTACCTGCTCAGGTGTCACCTAATCCCTCCCCCGGCCCTACTGTGGCACCGACCCCCACCCCTAGACAATGGGCAAGGCTGACATTACCATGACCTAATGGAGGCTAGAGCGAGCCTAGTTTCCAAAGAGGGCACCCCACCGAAACTAGTTACTCCACGGAGATAGAGAAGAAAAGCTGATAGGAGGCACCTTAGGAAAGTAGTTACTTTATCCTTTCTTCTTACTTTGGCTTTTGTGCCGGAACAGTGGCAATGTGCATCAGAACTTGATCCATGTAGGTTTGCAATTTGTTTAAAAAGGAAGTTGAGAAGAAGGAAAGGGTTCCAGTGTGAATATGTGGCATGCTGTGCTAACAATTTGCTACTTTCCTTGTGAGAGCTAAAAGCATAGATTGATGTACTCACTGTACAGTCATAACACACCCAATTTAATTATGTGTCGGACATGCAAGCAGTGTCGTTTTTTTTCTTCCGTCTGTATTACATTTTAATCCTAATAAACTAGAAAGTAAACCAAGCTTGCACAACACACTGTTTTTGACAATGCAAGCTCTGTCGGTACAACTAGCTAGTACAACACATTGCCAGGTCAACATTTTTGGGCTTTTTCATATTGCCAACTCAAGTATGGAAACATTTTGTGCGCTCTCTTAAAGACCTCTACTCTTACTTCATTTCTTTACTCTAGCTTACACACTGAATGGAACAGCCTGTCATTGATCATGGTACCAGTCTTAAATGTGACACTAACCAGGTTTTCTTTTTCCAGCTTCAGGTGGTGCTCGTGTAGGAAGAGAGAGAGAGAGAAGGAAAGAAGGAAGGTGGAAATGGAACTGCCAAATCATGCCAAACAACTGCTGCTGCAACTAAACCAGCAGAGAGCGAAGGGCTTCCTGTGTGATGTTATCATTGTGGTGGAGAATGCACTCTTCCGTGCCCACAAGAACATCCTGGCTGCAAGCAGCATCTACTTCAAATCTTTGGTACTCCACGATAACCTCATTAACCTTGACACAGAGATGGTTAACCCCTCTGTATTCAGACAAGTTCTGGACTTCATCTACACTGGGAAGCTCCTGTCCTCATCAGACCAGAGCAGTGAGCGTAACTTCAGTGCCCTCTTAACCGCAGCCAGCTACCTCCAGCTCCATGACCTCGCTGCTCTGTGCAGAAAGAAGCTCAAGCGCAGTGGTGGGAAAGCCCTGCCAGGTAAACCCTCCACTCCAGGTCCCCTTAGCCGCTTACGCCTCAACAACCAGCGCCTTTCCACTTCTACCCCTGCTGGCCCCAAAAACCACTATCCTCCGACCCCCTCCGATGCCGACCAGCCACAGCCAGATGAAGGCCTTCGGGATAAGCTCTCAGACGATGAAATGTTTGTTGGCAGCTCTGGGAGGAATGGGAATGGGGGCAATGGCAGTAGTAACGGTAACCTCAGCAGTGGAGGAAGTGCTGGGGAACCAGACCTTGGATTAGACCTGTCCAAGAAGAGCCCTCCTTCTGTGGGCACAGCCACGGATGCCCTCAGCCCACACAGCAACTCCCAAGAGTCCCCTCAATCTGCCTCAGTATCCACAACCAACAGTGCCTCACTGGATGACTCCTCTACCACCCTACCAGGTGTGGACACCTGTGGCTCTGAGATCATGGAGCTCAACTCCTCTTCTAAAGCCTCAGAGGAAACTCAAATCCAGCCTGATGGCCCCCCACCCCAGAAGAAAACCCGGCAGGGTGCTCGCAAGAACGAATGGCCCAAGAAAGAGGCGTCAGGGTTGAAGTCTGAAGATCATGACAGGCCCCTGGCTAATGGGGTGATTGTGGGTCCTAAAGATGGCCGCTCCTCTGACCAGTCCTTCCAGTGCAAAGAGGAGGAAGAAGGAGGAGAGAATGGCCAGGACCACACTGATGAGAGTGGGCAAAGTGACGGCGAGAGTGCAGGAGGTGGAGGAGGAACAGGAGGGGGACACCACAGCGCCAACTATGTGTACCGGCAGGAAGGTTTTGAGCCAGCATTTGGAGACAACCTCTATGTGTGCATTCCCTGTGGGAAGGGTTTCCCCAGTTCTGAGCAGCTCAATGCTCATGTGGAGACACACAATGAGGATGAGCTCTACATCAAAGAGGAGGGAGGGACCTTTGTGAAAGAGGAAGATGAGGAGGAGGCAGAGGACCTCTCTGCCCCCGTGGGTCCCTCCAGCTTTGGCTCTGAAACGCGTCCGTTCAAGTGTACAGTCTGCAGTAAGAGCTACAAAGACCCGGCAACTCTGAGACAACATGAAAAGAGCCATTGGCTGACCAGGCCCTTCCCCTGCAACATCTGTGGCAAAATGTTCACCCAGAGGGGCACCATGACACGCCACATGCGCAGCCACCTTGGCCTGAAACCGTTTGCATGTGAAGAGTGTGGCATGCGCTTCACACGCCAGTACCGTCTGACAGAGCACATGCGTGTCCACTCTGGAGAGAAGCCGTATGAATGCCAGCTATGCGGGGGGAAGTTTACCCAGCAGCGCAACCTCATCAGTCACCTGAGAATGCACACCTCACCCACTTAGAAATGCATCAAGCCAAAGAACTCTGGGAATAGAAAAAAAAAAAACATTTCTCTACCTTTCCATCTCAACAGCAAAGAAACGCACATGCAGACACACACAGTTCCTCATACTAATTCCAGTTTACAATGCCCTGGCTAAGTGAATGATGTAGCTGTTAGCCACAGTGGGCCCTTGGTAACAGTGGGAACTTGATGATGCAAGGATCAGGTCATCATTTATATCACGCAACGTCTGCTCACCTCTCAGGAGTTCTTGAGGGACAATTACTCCTGTCTCTCTCCTGTCTCACAAAGCCATGGTAGAGTGGCATGACTTCTGGTCTGCATTACAAGTCTGTAAAATGTGAATGTGGCTACTAATATAAAGTCAAGGCCCCTCACTGCATACCCCTCAGCAGCCTTTCTCTCTTCTACCTATGAGCATTGAGTCTGTGAGTTTTTCAGATTGATCATCAAACTGATTAACTTAAGAGTCCCCTCTGTACTCCAGTGCTATTTTGACCAAAAACACATGCAAACAAAACTGGCAATAATTCAGCAAAAAGATTATTTTTACCCTGACAGCTTTATATCCTTTGCTATATTGGTGATGGGGATCTGTATGTAAGAGGAGGGGTAACTGGGTTTGGGACCATCTCCATGCTTTAACTAAAGGTCCTGAAAGAAATGGTGGGATGACATTGGATCAAGTTTAGTTTTACTCACCACAAATACGCAAAGTCCTCTCTACAGCTGTTCACAGTAAAATAGAGAGCATTTTCATTGTTTTTGGTTTTGCCTGCTAGTGCTCCCAGGAGTGAATTCTTGTTGGAAAGATTAACCCCTTTGAGGTACTTAATTTACTTAAAGAACTTGTAATGTTTCAGTGAATGTTTAAACTGGAAAGTCTGGGATTTTTCTCGTGGAGGGGAGGGATTTTGGTTGGGATGGGGTGGGTGTAGTCTCGTGGGGGTAAGGAGAAGGTATTTCAGACTGAACATTATTTTCAGTGGGTACGTTTTTTTTTTTTTTTTTTTTTTTTTGTCTGTATAGTTTCCTTCCCTCAGAAAAAAGAAGTCTATTTATATAGACTTGTGACCTCGCTACCTCTGATTACTCTTACGAACTCTATGTTGATTAGTTGAAAGTTCCTATGTAATTAATTGTAAAAAGTGTGTAGATTATGGTAACGTTTCACCTAATGCTTTAACCTGCCCATCTCTCAACACAGGTTTTTAATGCTCATTTTACACAATATTGTTTTTAGCTGTTGTTTTTACTTGTCAAATATAGCTTTTTGGGCGCCCTGCTAAGTGTGGCTCAACCTCAAAGTGTACTGTAGCTTCCTGCCTTGAGCAAAAAGTGTTTAGTTAGTGTAGATGTATAGTGTTCCAAAGATCTTATGAATGTTAAGAGGAGAACAGAGCTAACTAACCTTGCTAGACAAGTTCATAACCAAAGTTTTTAAAAAGATGTACTTAAGATATATAGCATACTAAATTATTTCACTTTTGATTTCTTTTTGCTGTATAAAACAAATTATGAATTTATATTCTAAGTCTAGACAAAGAAATCCACTCTTGATGGAGTTTTGACCAATGATGGTTCTCGTGGTTTGCAAGGAAAGCTTGTGCTGATTGGTGGGCCGGTATAATATAAACTTTACCACCTACCGGAAATGGTAAAGTTTGAAGATGTGTTCACTGAACATGTTTTTGGTTTCTTTCTGTTTGTGTCCAGAGTTCCTATCACTTTATATTCCCTGTCTTTAAAAACAGGAGTTGATGACATTGTATGTGTTCTGTTCAGACCAAAAAAAAAGAAAAAGACAAAAAAGATAGGAATTATAATCAGAATTTTAATGTGAAGTTCAAGTTGCTTGACTTGTGAAAACTTGTAATAAGAAGGGAGAAGCAGAGATGCACTGGACAGTTAGACAACAAGTTGGTCTTCTGCGGCATCCTCTTTTTTTCTGATTGTATTCCATTATATCACAGAATGATTTTAAATTATTATAAATCTCAAAAGCTTTACCTCATAAGCAACCAAAAGTTGGTAATGGCCCATCTGTTGCCTGTGGGTTTCACTGAAACCTGTCCAGTGTATCTACTCTTAACAGTTACACTCTGGAGCATGAACCTTCACTACAAGTTTTTGGTATAGGCATTCCTCTATTATGTTGGTTTAACTGTCTTCTTGATTTTCTTTGTATTCCTCTTTCGTCTTCATGTTATGATCTGTGAAATGTTTGTTGTCATAAGGATGCAGCTACAGTTACACAAACATCACTACCGTTTAAGGTACCTGCGTCCTGGACTCCCAGAGTTGTTACTTGGTTATGTTGGATGTTGGTGTCTTGCTGTTAAGCAGTTGCTGTTAAGTGATTGCATGGTACATCTATGACTTTTTCACACTCCCCACTCCCCAACCACAAACATGTTATTTATCACTTGATCCACTGTTGCTTGTGACCTCTTCTAGCTTAAGACGGAGTCCACAATGCATTGCCTTCAAACGTTATTGTACTTGTCGGCACTTACTGCAGTACAGCATAATGTCTGTCATGCAAAAGGTGTTTTTCTAGCCATCTCAGCTGCATTTGAATGCTTGCTTGTTTGACATAACGAAGAATAGAAACTACGAACTCCAACTGTGACCACACAACTACTCTTACTACTACTACTACTACTACTACTAGTACTACTACTATTCAAATACTTCAGGGATTGTTTTGCATCTGTGAATGCAGACTCTCAGCTACATTTGTAAGACATAGTATTGTATCGATTTCTCTGTATTTTAATCATGGGAAAAGCAAAACACTAGTTTCATATTTAAGACAAACGGGGGTACTTTTTCAACTAACACAAAGAGCCTTGACAAAGGCGAGGCAGCTCGAAACAAGTCTACATTTAAGTTAGTAACACAGTATGTTCAGAAATAGTTGCAAAGTTGTACAAAGAACTAAGAAGAAGAAGAAAAAAAAAGAAAAGCTCATACCCAAATCCACAAACTATTTTTTAAACCAAAGCACATTTGAATGATTATGGAACCATGTGTGGCTCTAAAAAGAAACATGTATTTATCTCATTGTTTACATAAACTTTTACAGTTTTACAGACCTCAGTCAAGGCTCGGCCAGTCAGAGGTGATTTTTGTGTGTATTTTTTTAAACGATGCTTTTCCGCAGAGGTTGCTGCCAAAACACAGAAAACACAGGCATAGCGTCAAACATGGGGTGAACTGCTGCATATTCAATACAGGGGAGGGGTGTGTGGTTTAGGGGAACCCCCCTCTCTCTGCCAGCTGGCTTTGGGGTGACCCTGCGCCCCACGCTCCCTGCCCTCTGGCCCTTCTTCAGATGGAACCGCAGCGATGGGGGTGGGCAGTGCGTCCTTGACGTATTAATCAAAAGGCATTGTTAGGCAGGGTCTTTAGCTCAATTTTGTGTCTCTGTGTTTACCCAAATGTATTTGAGGACTACCTCTGCTGCTTGGGTCTCATACTGTGTAGGAGTGGGTGGGTGATGCTTGAATGGTTTGGGTGGTTTAGTAACACGGTACATCTCTTATGCTGGCGGTTCTCGAAACTTATCTGGACAATGTAGCTTAGATTTGTTCAGTGCATGTAAACAGGCTTATCTGGTAGTCTTAACTGTGAATGTTACTGTTTTTCTGCTATATATATATATTTTTTTTTTTAGCTGCCTGTATTCTGTGGGTAAAAGCAGCACAAACCTCTGGCTGGCCGGGCCTCATACAAAGTTGGTGCAAACACTTATTGACAGTGTTCTTTTTATCAAATGTCTATTGTCAGTGATGAATGTATTTATTTCTGGTCCTGCCCTCACCTCTGCAAAAAAATTGCTCAGTGTGTGAGACGGAAGTGGAGGCAGGACCCCCTTTTTATTTTTATTTTATTTTTTCGTTTAGAGGATTTCAAGCTGAGAATCAAAAATGAGACACAAAACATAGCCATTAACCACAATCTGTGAAGTTAACCTTTTTGTGGGAGAACTGATTTTATTTTTTCCAGCTCAAATAAAATGGTCTATGGCATTTAATATTTTCTTTCAGTTATGCCTGACAGTCTGTAAGGTTTTTATTTCATGTGATTCATTATGGGTTTTTTGTTTGCCCATGTGATGTCTTGAGTTCTCATTGAATGACTGCACACCATGGGTGTTGAACTTTAACCCTTGTGTGTGTCTTTGGACACAGGCAGGACACTTACCTGCCTGTGCAGAACGGAGGCTACTGTATCTTTTTAAGCTTGCTCTCCCTGGGTGTTGCCATTCTGCTGCCATTTATAACAAAATAAATAACAAAAAAAGAACTTCACACAGCAGAAACATGCACATAATTGAGAATTATCTCCGCTGAACACTAGTTCTTATGACGATGTTATATTTCTTGTCTTATACCACTTCCTTCTCTTTTACATAACGTATGTGTTTCAGTGTCCATTAGTTCTACATCGGATAATTTTAGAAACGTTGGGTGAGATAGCTTTACTAAGTGCACTTTGTATGTTTTTCAAAGCCTCTGGGAAGACCTGGGCACTCTCATATAAGTTCCCATTTAACTGACAGTTTACTCTTTGTCCTTCTCTTCTTACCTCATCATTGTTCCTGTGTGTTTTGTTGAAATATCATATCATTATGCAGTGTTACAAAAGCTTTAAAAATGAATATACAAAGCAGGAAACGCAACTGAGAGACTGTACTTGGCTCTAAGCATTCACGTTTCCATCTCATTTTCTCATATCTCGTTTTAGTGTTGTTACACGTTGTACGGTTGTTACTATTACCATCCTCTCCAGGCATTTTGTATAGTAGAGGGGCTGGTCTGTCCAGTTATTATGGAGATGCTCCTTCTTACCTCGGCAGACTAAACCAAAGCCAGTTTTAAAATGGCCTCCAGTGCTATGGAAGCATTTCTAAGCTTTATTGTCCCTTGCTGTATCTCAGATACACCTGACCCTCTGCTTTAGCCCTTTTGACCCTCTGTAATCTCTGTTACTGCGCATGCGACTTTATCCTCAGCTCTGCTGCATTTACAGTATTTACTGTACCTCCAGTGATGTTGTGCAGTAGTGACTGGAAAAACAGAAAACACCAAATTACCTCAAAACTTGCAGTGTTTACAAAAATGTGCTATCTTGCCATTACATTTCAGCATTTCTTTCTTTCTTTCTTTCCTTCCTTTTTTTTTTTTTTTTGCCGTCCATTTGTAACCAAAATATCCTTTTGACATGGAGTTTGTAGCAGCATATTTTCACAAGTAACCTTTAATGTACATCTGTTTTTTAAAGGCACAGTGTCACTTTCATGTGCACTACAATAATAAAAAAAAAACATGATTAACTGCTAAAAAAATACTTGATAGAGTTGATTAGTGGAGCTGCTCATGAAGTGAGTGTATCAAGCCTTTCCTCTCTAGTCTGTTTTCTTCAGGAACATCCTCTCAATAATGTATCAGGGTCCTTAGGCTGTGAGGCTCTGGAATGGACATGTAGGGTCTTTACTGATGAATAATTGAAGGCCGAGAAGCCCTCCCACTTGGCAGAAACAATTCACATGCAAAGGTGTACACACCCAGGTGGACTTTTGCTGGCATGTATGTGTATACACTTCCACTCATGCAAACACAGATGCCACCGTCTAGACTTCAAACACAACCTAACATGCACACAACAGTATTTAAGGTGAGATTCTGTGACCCTTTTTCGTGGCTTTTGGCAGCACCCAGGCTGGGCTCTCTTTATCTCCACTCCTCAGAGAGCTCGTATTCAGGTCAGAGCCACCGCCGTGCATAGCGATGGGGCTCGCAAACTCAAAGTGTCAAAAGTGTAATACAGCTGACCTCAGCACTCACAACCTTGCAGTCTTAATGTACAGCAGTGAGAAAAAATAAACTGTTATTTTATGATCTTTTCATTAAAAGCTTGATTGAAAACCAAGACTGCTTTTGACTTTCCTTTGTTTTGTGTTCCTAACTCTCGAGAAGAACTCTCATTCTGTCGTGTAAGTGATCCTGGTTGTAGATAATATCTAATGGGTATTGTCTTCCCACTCACAGGTAACGTGTCCTGTCTCATTTCAGGTATTGCTACCCTGTGCAGTTTGCCTTGAGGTTAATTTATGTACATTCTATGTACTTTTTTCTTTTTGAATTCCTGTGAAGTAAAATCCTGTTGGCAATTTTCTTCATAGACAATAGATACACGGATTCTTGAGCGGTTTCCTTTGGCCACATTGCAGAATTGAAATGCTTGCTACTGATTCTCCAGTTATTCAGTGACTGACCTTCTGGCCTTTTTGTACCTCTATAAGTTGCCTTATGATGCCTTGACAATTCCTATACAAATTATTTTTTTCAGAGCTTTTGTATGACTGACAAATCACAACTGCATTTGTCATTGGAATTAACAATATCTAGTCCCTCAATTGCAAATGTTTGACTAACATTGCAAGAGTGTAAAACGGCAAAGGGAAAAGTCTTCTTGAAATAAGCCAAACGCAGGGAAACTGCACCAGTGGTCACAAGAATACCCCCAGTGACATTTAGTAGGGTGCACTTAAAACAGTAGAGAGGAGAATTAAAAAATGCATCATGCAGAGCACTGAAGTTCTGCTCACATCAGCTGTCACGTCATTAGCTTATTGATGGATCATATGTTTGCTTGCAGGTGACCAGTGTTATCCAATCAAGTGTTTTAGGGCCTTTGTAAACTGTCTCTACAGATTCTCTAATCCCAGCGCTAATTCTTGCACAACTCCCTCTGTCGTGTCATTGAAGCTTTAGTATTATCTCGCTAAGCTTGTGTTCATATACAGTTTTGTATCTGACACTGTATCTCGAATGTTTGAGGATTAGCTCTCTGCAGGATTCTTGTTGCTGTTGAGATTCTGACGGAGAGCTCCCTCAAACAGCTGTCTTTTCTGCAAAATCTAACTTTAAAATAACTTGAAATGAATGGTCAATTCTTTGACATGAGGGTCTTTGACTGAAATACTTTTTAAATGCAACATTCAAATATGTACCTAATGAGGAGAGGTATAGGGGCAGAAAAAAATACCACATGACTAAACAATTAGTGTCCTTGCACGACTTCCAGGAAGTCATTGCGCCTTCTACACTGCAGTCATCCTGCTTCCAGTCTTCATGCTTAGCTATGCTAGTCATCTCCTGACAATGGCTTCATAATTAACAGACAAATTGTATCAATCTTCTCATCTAATGCTCAGTATTAGAAAAAAATGGATTTCCCAAAATGTTAAACTATTCCTTTAAGATTAAACAAATTCTAATGAAAATTGATCATGATGAGCTTTACCTAACTGTATTGTTTTTACTATTGTCTCCACCTACTGTAGTTAGGACAGACCCGGTAAACAACCTTTTTCAGTGGTAAACACCTTTTTCAGCCCTTCTATGGCCCCCTCCCCCCAGTGTCTCTTTCTCATAGTTTTTTTGCCCAGGCAGGAACTTGTATAGATCACACATGCACACACCCTCCTCAGGCATGTAGATGAGCTTCTTCAACCTTTAGGTCTGCTTAACGTTGGATTTGTTTCACTGCCATACATCCATTATGTGTTTCTTCTGATGCTTTATTGTCCCTGATATTGAGACAATAGTTTTGCCCTCCCTGTGCCATCCAACTTTCTTCCCTCTTATCTCTCCTGCCTTATTTCTCACCATCCTGGCTCAGGTTAGAGTGTAGAGAGCTGGCACATCTATTGCTTTTCTGTGCCATTAGTAATGCGCTGTGCCCCTAGAGGTGTCACATGCTAAATGACCCTGAATGGGGGCCGCTGAGAAACAATGTGTTTGTAGCCCTATCCTGCCCTCCCCCACCCGAGCCCCTCTCTCCCCTAACATCAGCGCCAAGTAAACACAATAGTAAGAGTGGAGGGGGGTGGGTCAGTACAGGGTGGACATTACCCACAGCAAAGACCTGGAGTGCCTCTTTGCCTGCTGGGGGTCATTCATGTTGAGTGCTATTTTGACTTCTCAAGAACAAACACAAAATGCTGCTTCCGATTTTATCTGGTGAAGAGAGAAATTCTTTAAAATTCCCCCACTTCTCCCAGGCTTTTCCTATCCCAGTGGGTCTGCGAGCATGAGAGGAATTTACCAGGGTCTGCCCAGGTGGATCCAGGCTTGTCTCTGCTTGTCTGAGATGGCCCTCTATTATCTGAGGAATGTGGATGAGAGATGCCTGGCCTGCCCATGGTGGGCGAAGGAAATGGACAGCGTCTGTTATAAGTGGATCTCACACACACACACACACACACACACACACACAGACAACCCACACCCACCTTTATCTCCAATGCCAGATGCCCCTCTTGTCTACAAGCTGATATTGAGCAGAAGAACTCTGATCTTGTCTTGGACACTGTCTCTGTTTTAACCTCTGTGTGACAAATTGTGTGATATTTTTGGAACTACGCTTACTTGCTTATATGAATAGATTGATGCTTCTCTCATTGAGAGTGCTATCAATCTTCTCAACTCACCCTCAGCAAGAAGGAATAAGTGTCCTAAACCACCAAACTATTCCTTTTAAAACCCTGATTTTTGTCCTCCTTTTCCTTAAATGTATTCAAATGTATCAAAGATACATGTTTCTCTACTAATAATTGCATGCTCAGCTTACTCTAGTTCTTAATTTAAACTATATGATGCTTGCTTCAAAGTGAAATATTCATGTCCTGTTGGATTAAGCAATGCTGCTTGGAAACACATGGATTTTGTAGTTATGTAAAAGCTCCACCTGTTGTGTGATTAGGTTGATTTTAAAGGAGAAGTAAAAACGATTATTGGCAGTGAGGGCTTTGCATGCAGAAACTGAATGCAAAAAGTTTTCTATTGGTCCAAAGTTGTTGTGAAGAGTACGGAAAGATATACCAGCTGCATGTGAACCAGATTGACAAAACTCTCTGTGGATCACCCACAAGTTGAATTTATGCATTTTGATCATGTGTAGATTTATCTGCTATGTTTTGATGCACATTAATTATTAACAATGTGTTGAATGTATACCTCGGAGCCCCAGGTTGTCTATACAGCTGTTGAGAGAGAGATGCTGCTCCTGGTAGAACAGAGGAGTGAAACGTTGATTCACTGCTGCTTTCCCCTCTGACGCAAAGGTCTGTCCTGTTCATCCCAGGTTCCAACACTTTGTTTCTTCTTCATGGTTGCATCTTTTCGACTCCCTGTCTCTGCCTGTGGGGCCGTTCCCTCTGTCCATTTAGTTAACCGTGCCCTCCTCCTCCTATTTTTCCTCAGGGAGGAGTGTAATGAATCCTATCCCACTGGGAAGACACGTGTCTTGGCACAAAAGTGCAACGCTGCAGGCAATGTATATATCTCCGTTTGTGTGGGATTTCATTGATTTTTGCTGTGTGAGTGTGCTCACATATATGATAACACCTTGCTATAACCCTATCTCATTATTTCTTTACACACACACACACACACACACACACACACACACACATAGATGTTTCCCTGACCGTACCGGTCTCATCAATACCTGATCTTAAATTCAGTAGGTCTGTTTATGGAGCATTGGGAGGATGTCCAAGGTCTGTGTTGCAGGTATGGCAACAACACAAGGCCAAAGTAGGCACAGATCGAGTGACTTGCATGAGATATACAAACTAGAAGTTGTAGGTTAGATCAAGCAAGTTTGATAAACCTTGTCCTTCTCAACACCCATGAAAATCACTTTAAAATCCAGAGCCAGGTGCAGCTTAGGCCTCTATTTCAATGCAAAAAAAATACAGTACCTATGTATCTGCCTGCTTCTTTTACCCCTTTTCACTCTCCCACTCAAGAAATTAATCTTTTTTTCTTTCTCTCTTTGTACCCTTCTTTTTTTCTTTATATCATGAGGCCTCAGTCTGAATTGAACCTGGACTGCTGAGTCACCGCGCGCTTGACAGTGAAAGGCAGAGAAAGAGAGCAGAGAGAGAAGGGAGAGATGAAGGAGAAAGAACTCAGCAGGTGGTGGGCACCGCCACAGCTTCAGCCCGTGGAGTCTTTTCAGCTGGCACACAACTGCTAGGCTGCCACAGAGACCCTGCTTTCCATCAGAATATTCCCCCTCTCTTCCCCCTCTTTAAACGATAAACGAGGAGAACAGGCTTGGGCCGGAATAATAGGATCTTTTCTTTCTGCCTTTGCCATGTGTGAGGACAGGAACAATGGCAGGGACCGGGAGGGGAAATGATTCAAAGTGAGATTTTCACCTGCTCCCTTCAACCCTGGCCCTGCTCCTTTCAGAGCATGCTAATGTCAGTTCATTTACAGAGTAGTACTGTAAGCGCTAACACACAGGCACACACAAAAAATGCACAGATCCTTTTTTTTCTTTGTGATGGACAGTTTAGATTATTGTGCTCCAAGACGTCCATTTCGGTAATCATACTCATTATCATCATTATCCCATTTTCAGAGCTAAATAAGAATTAGAGATTGGCTGACCTGCTTCATGGTACGTCTCTGCTTTTGGTTTTTGTTCGGTCAGAATAGCAAGTTTGGATTTTTTTCTCCTTTATGTGGTGAGGTGATACAGTTGTTTTCTTTTAGAGGAAACAGAGAGGCTTTCACTAAACTTTTTCTGTCAGCTGTAAAATGTTTTGCATTCCTTATGGTCTGATCCAAGGACATGGAAGAAGGCTAGATACTCTTAACACCTAAGAGTAAAAAAAAATGTGATCTATTCTCGAATGCTAATTTATGTCTATGACGTTTTGGTGCTATTTTGAAAACTAGAATAATACATGCTCAGTTTCCCCTTAATACAGTGAGATGTAAATTAAGATTTTAACAGTTGCATAGTGGAATTGTTAGCAGATCAAAGTGAACAACATACCATGGAAAACACTTTTTTTGAGGGCACTACATATTCAGAGTTTGGGCACTTAAATGCAATGGCAGACTGTAAACATAGTGCAATATATACAGTAAATAGGGAGTGATTATGGACACAGTCACAATTGTCCTCAGCAGCAGATCTTGCCCAGTTGTCACAGACATGTAGCTGCTTAAATTCTTTTTTTTTCCTTTCCTATTTATCCCTGAGCACTTTAGAACTTCTCGTCCACAATGACTTGAAAGTTGAGTTTTAGCAGCAGTAGTTGACAAAACCATTTTAAAGCGCCAAATACTCATCTTCTGATGATAGTCATGTGTTCATGATCGAAAGCTCCAGGAGAGCCTAAATAGACCTTGGGATTGTTTCTTCCACTGTTTTTCCCAAGGTCAAGAATGAACTTTGAAACTCAATTTGTTAATGAATCAACTGGTAAATTAATCAACAACAATTTTGATGATTAAATAATCATGTAGATCATTTATCAAGTAAAAAATGTCAAAGCCTATCTGGTTACAGCTTGTCAAATGTGAGAATTTGTGGCCTTTCTTTGTTGGAAATATGACTATGTTTGAGTTTTTGGACTGTTGGTCAGACAAAATGAGCATAGTAAAGATGTCACCTTGAGCTCTGGGTTTTTTTTATGGCATTTAATCAACCAAACAACTAATTAAAAGGAAAATTAATTGATAATAGAAACTTTTGTTAATTGCAGCTATGCTTCATTCAGTTAACAAGAATCTAATATTAAAGCCACATTTAGAGCAAATTACCAACCCCTCCACAATAATGTCCTCTAAGTATGAGGTCATCCACTGTTTTCTACTGCTTCTCATTCATTTGCACCCTCTATAATGAGACATAGAGAGCACAATCAAGTCTTAAGGATATCATGATGAGAAAGGTATTTGTCTCAAAGTAATCAGCGTCATGGCGTATGGGTAAACTCATTTGGTTTCTAATCTCCTCCCCTTTGTCCTAATTTGTTTATCTCTTTGTGTGTGTGTGTGTGTGTGTGTGTGTGTGTGTGTGTGTGTGTGTGTGTGTGTGTGTGTGTGTGTGTGTGTGTGTGTGTGTGTGTGTGTGTGTGTGTGTGTGTTGATTGTACCGTAATTCCCTTTAGTGGTGAGTGAATTAAAACTTGCCTAATTTATCATTCACTGGCTGACTTTGAGTTAATCAGAGTGTGCATACATTGAAACACTCATCTTTCTCTCTCACACTCACACACACACACACACAATCACACACAGATAATCTTGTGTGGAGAACATAAATATTTAATCACTGGTGGCTGCTTACATGCAGTGTGACACATTTATTACGTGCTTTACAACGTCAAAAGAAAATCATGAAACAAAACAGCTGAAAAACAGACATGCATTCAAGATAGATTTTACGTAAAAGTCAGATATAATGCTCTTTTCTGTGTCATTTACAGGACCTATAACTCATAGAACTATTCAGACACATTAACTGACAATAAACCAAACATTCCGGCATGATATCCCACCATCATCTGTCAGCTCAATATCCACCAAACATAAACATAAACCTGCCACAGATAACGCCCCTGGAGATGTCCCGCAATAGAAAAGAACACATATATGCCGCCAAAGCAAAGCAGTCCAGCAAACACTGTATATGTGATCCAGTTAATAAACCAATAGTCTGAAATCCATTTTAAACAGTCTGAGGAACGTATCAAAAATACGTGCTTTAGAAAGATATTCAGATCATGCAAAAACATTATCAAAAATATGGTTTAATTAAAGCTCCATCCCCTATACTATCAGTAAACAGTATTTGTTGTAATTCACAATATAAGGACAATATTGAATAAAATGAATTTTGTTCACCTAATTTAGCTCACAAAATTCTTCATCATTATCTTTAATCACACCTCTGTATCTTCTGTGCAAAGAGTGATTTCTCACTTTTAGGCAAAAAATACTTTTATTTTTGTCACATTTGTAATCTTTCTTAAATAAACAATAAGTGCTAAAATTTGGCTTTTGCCATATTTCCCCCGCCAATGATTGTGAGGATTTAGCTTGGGTTGGTTTAAATGCGTCTTTTATGCTCCAATTACCAGTCCTTTCTGACCCTACATAAATATCAAAGCAGTACATGTGAAAGAAGAATACAAAAACCATCTCATTCCAGGGTTGAATATTTTAAAAGGAGTAACGATGATGGCATGAAGGAGCCTTTGAAGATCTGGCACTGTTAGAAGATCAACCAGTCACTCCGTGAACATGTTAAAATAATAAGCACATTGTGGAATGAAAGGGGAAATAGCACGCTTTTACACATGCACACTTTAATTTGAAGTTATGACATGATGCATTTTTGTTCTTCAAAATCATCTCCTCTCCTCTCCTCTCCTCTCCTCTCCTCTCCTCTCCTCTCCTCTCCTCTCCTCTCCTCTCCTCTCCTCTCCTCTCCTCTCCTCTCTCCTGAAAACCTTCCCCTAACCATTTCACTTTACGCCTCAGCTCCTGCTGTAATTGGACAGAATTTGATCTGCTTCTCTTTTTGTGCCTTTTTTCTTCTCTTCCCTTTTTGGTTAATTCTCTGTCTTCCTCTCTTTCCCCATAATGAACTATATTCATTTACATGTAATACTGTAAAAATAATCTTTGTTCATTGTCTCAGTTGCTCTATCTTGCCCCTCACTCCCTTCCGTGTGTTCAAAGACAAGAGAAGACCAGGGACAGAATAAGACAGGAATAGAATAAAGGTAATGGCTGTCAGTTACAGGGCTAGAGGAAAGGTCCCTTGCGACACTGAGCTACACCCTTTGCCCTGAAGCCAGCACAGTGCATTGTGGGAAGGAGGTCAGTGGCAGACACTCCCTAGGGCAAACCAGTGATTAGGCTGTTTGCTCAGTTCCTTAACAATATGCAAAATAAAAAAAAGTTTTTTTCAGAATTAATATCTAAATGTACCAATGAAACACTATATAGCTGATTAAATTACTGTAATATGTAACCTCTCATCTTGGATAGATGAAGTTAATTCATTTACAGTAATATGGTAATGTGAGCTGATGGTACAAAATGGCTTACATCTCATGGTTCAAAGGGTTTTCCATTGTACACATGAAGTTTACGTTGTCTGTTCTGAGGAGTACGGTGAAAACAGTTGTATAATGTCTTTCCTTGCTCCGAGCTTACAAAAGTTTGAAGAAAACTAACCCAGATAATGTCATTGTGGCGTCATCAGGCTTCTCTCGCTTTGTGTTTAACATTTTTACCAGAAAACTTGGAGGTGTGGGGTTTGAAAGTGGTAATAACACTATAAATGACTATCAAGTTGCATCATGGAACATGTAGAATAGAGAACATAATAGAAAATATATATCATTTTGGATGAAAAATGTGTCTTGAAGTTTTTGTCTGTTGGTGCGCCTTAACAAAAACTACATTCATTTTTTTGTTTGTTGTTATTTTACTTGTGATCACTGCAGATCCTTAACTGCTTCCTCCTACATAGAAATTCAATTTGGTTCGCTTAACACTGCAATAGACACGGACTTAGCAAACCTATAGCGTAAGCCATTTGGCTAGCTGAGCAGTGCTTTATTCCTCTGGGTCTTTCTCTCACTTTACTTTTTTCATCCAGGCAAGAATCCTAATCGGTTCCTGCTCGGAAACCTTTGCACTTACATGCATGTTATACCACAGTTAGCTTGCTTTACGTACAGTTGCATCTATTCCATGAATATCAGTGAGCCCTTAGAAAAATGTTGCATTAACACATAAAATGACCCTGCAGCCATGGTTGAATAGGACCAGTTTTTAGATTTAGGGCCCCTGGAGTGAGTCTAATAACCTAAGAGCTGTGCCTGACCCTGTATTCAAGACACCATTACTATGCTAATGCTTACACAGCAATTGTGTCAGTATTGTTCAGTGAAGGGGGGGTGAAGCTGCTGCTGTATGTAATGAGTGTACGTGTGTGTGTGTGTGTGTGTGTGTGTGTGTGTGTGTGTGTGTGTGTGTGTGTGTGTGCCATCTACAGTTTTGTGCAATCAGATACTTCCGTGTCTGATACCTTTCAGGAGATAATGGAGCCCACAATGAATGAGTGAGTGGCAGCTTCTGGTGGAGCCCACGGATTCATGAGCTCTTTCTTGGCTCCCAAGTTTCTCTACGCTCTCCCCCTCCTCATTCTCGGCTTTGGTGATTGGCTGTGAGCAAGAGAGGATGTTATAGTGTATGAATAATTGAGGAGTGGGAGAGAAAGAGGGAAGGAGAGATGTGTAAACTGACCCTTAGCTGTCCTCACACGTAGCCAGTCTTTCATTCTTCAGGAATCCACATTCAACTGTACACAACCCAGGAAACAAAATATAGCTACTTATTGGAAAGGGTTAAATATAGATAGAGTTGAATGGTGATGCTGGACTCCCCTTTAAAAGAATCCTTCTTTAGTTAAGTGTGTACATGTGTATTAATGTTGGTATACACAATACATGCACCTTCATTCAACCAAGGGTCAGTTTGAGGTTGCATTGCACTTATCCTTCCATTCCCAAGAGACCACCTCATTCTGCAGCTGTACAAGTGTGTGTGTGTGTGTGTGTGTGTGTGTGTGTGTGTGTGTGTGTGTGTGTGTGTGTGTTTTATGCCCTCCTGGTTTCTTTTAAGGGTCCCAGAGTGCCACAAAGGAAGAAGAGATTGTTGCCATGCTGGCTTGATCCTATTCAGCTCCTGAAAGCTGTGGCGTGGCTCCAGCGAGGGTCGGTGCAGTCAGTCAGACTGTGAGTGAGGCTGATGGGCACTGTAGATCCTTAAAGGCAAGTAAACACACCACACACACACACACACACACTCTCGCTATACCAAGGTTGACATGGTTTCTGGGGAATGTCGTTGGGCAAGTTGAAGCACATCTCTGGTAATTCCACCCTGCCTGGCAGCCATACTGCGTATGTCTTGTGTGTGTGCGTGGAAGGCTGGAAGGTAAATATGCTGTGGCGTGCAACATGGGAGTGGAGTCCAGATTTCACATAAGGGAAAGACAATTACCTTATCTATTTAGTGTTAATATGTGCTTCCGCAGCAATATCAATTTTCTCCAGATGAGCACAAATTAAGTGTGGATGATCTATATCTATAAAAGCATTTGTACAATGAGTCATAAGAAGAGCTCTGTGCAATCGATTAAAGCAAACATTTTATCTTCTCCTTTCTGTGACTCACTGTAGTGCTTTGAAAATGTTATGTATGTAGTAAACATTACACAGCGACAGTTTTAATGATTATTAATTTAGTGTGGCAATGAGGCTGTTGGTCACAAGACCCTCCACTCTGGCATTTTTTCATGTCGTGTCATTGGTCAGCTCTCTTTGAATGGCCCCTAATGGCTCTTATTGAGAAAAATGGCCACATCTGCTTTAGTGACCTTTTCCCTGCAGCTCATTATTTTGCAGTGATATGATAATGCAGTTTTGTTTTGGACCACACAATGTATTGAGCACATTTTTGCAGATTTACTGAAATCACATATACAATACATCACATCTAACAACTTTGTAAACCACGCTGTTGTAATTTATACTTTTGAATGTATCTCTGACAAGTCTGCATGACCATTGTCAATGTTACAAATCAAATCTGCACACAAATAATTAATGGTCAATGTTGTATCTAGAAAAACACATAATTTTTATTTTTTTGTTAAAGTGTTATGATGTCTGTCTGTGGGAAAAAGATTTCCCTCCTAAGCAACAGAGATGAATATAACTTATTTTGTGGTGCTCAACAGCAGTTACATCTAATACAATAGCAGTGCCAAGACCTCACTCTGACAGTTTTCTCTGCCACTACTAATGAAAAAATTAACAACAACAATAACAAATAGAACCAAAACTATCTGCAGGGCTAAATATCAATATAGGTTAGTGAGAACATTTTGTATTTTATAATTTGCATGCAATTGGAAAAAAAACTTTTAACAGAAAATATTTAATATTTAGAGTGATAATTCAAGCAACAAGGTTCAAAGGTTCGCAAATTGAATTTCACACGAACAAAAATGAATGAAAACGAATGGCTGACAGGAATGAAAAAAATCACAATCAAAATAATTGTGTAAAAACATATCACTAAAACTAACAAAAACATGAGTGTAGTCCTTTAAGATAAATGTGTGATGCAAGTCTGCAGTCAGAAATATAAAAATGCTGCCCACTGCCACACACACACACACACACACACACACACACACACACACACACACACACACACACACACACACACACACACTCTCTCTCTCTCTCTCTCTCTCTCTCTCTCTCTCTCTCTCTCTCTCTCTCTCTCTTCTATGCATACAAAGCTGTGTCCTACAGCTGGAAAGTGGCCTCCTGACTTTGACTGTCAAAACAATAAAAATCCAACTTCGTTATGATCTCACCCCCAGCGATTGGACAGTTACACCTTGAAAATAAGTTGATGGGCAATAAAATCATGAACTACCATGCACACAAATGGATTTAATAATCTTCATTCTGGGTCTTTATACACACACACACACACACACACACACACACACACACACACACACACACTGGATTAAAGGTAAACTCAGCATTTTAAGTGTTTCCTCTAGTAAAGCACATTTTCTTTTTGTATTTCTTTATGAGTCTGTTGAACCTCTAAACTCCAAACACACTGACAGTGATTTGCTTGTGGTTTCCTCTTCAAAGGGGTCAAGCTCCATATCTGTGACTGACACTTTAACAATGACTGTGTACACGTCTAAACTCCCAAGCACTGCTCCAAACATTGCAGTTATATAATAATGCCATTTCCTCTTGTTTTTCCAGTAAAAAGGTGACAGTTTCCTAATGTATTTTTCTCTATTCATGCCAACAGGATGCACAGAACAGATGAAGGAGATGGTATTGCCTGTAATGGCTTTGCCAGGCCCATCTCAGCAATTCTCCTGTTGGTCTCAGTGGCCCTGTCCCCTTCTTCACTCTCCAATCCACAATACCCACCCTCCCCTTGCCTTAATCATAGTGACCCAGCCCACCTTGAGCCTATATGCTTTAGCATACTCAGCAGTACTGTGGTAATCAGTAATCAGCCTATGGGTCTAAGCCTCTCTTCACACCACCAGCCCAGGCTACTCAGTCATCACATCCCAGTCAGAGGGACATGAGCTAAGCATCACTTTGCTAGCTTATGGCTCACACAGAAAAAGGCTAGTGTTTTATTTTTTTTTTAAATTTCATATCATATGGGAAATAGCTGCTATGTTGGCTTTGAAGCATTTCAGAATTTCAAAGAACAAGACACCAGTTAAATGATGATGATAAACTTAACAGCCTAGTGTTTGCAAAAGTGTCAGACACACAGTGAGACACATTTACGCAATTGTAAACACATTCAGCTAAATTAATACAAAATGACTAAATACCGAACATGCAATTTAATGCAAATATATCTGCGGTTTTCACATTTTCACTTCAATCCGAAATTTCTTGTCTTTTTTCATGAGAAAATGGCATTTTAAAATGTGATTACCTGACAGTGACAACATATCTGTGTTTCATTAAGACATACTCTGTAAGACTTTTAAATGCTACATCTCAACTGATAATCCACTTGTGTTTGTTATTCCAACAAGCAATTACATCAAAAGAAACTTTGGCATCCGCACAATGATTTGCGGACTCTGTCAAATGTTTTGATATAGCTTTTGCACTCCAATGAATTTCTTTTATAATTATACACACTCCTCGATTAGATAATGAGAACATGTTCCATGAAAATGCATTTGATGTACTAGTTTAGTTCAATATTGATTAAATCAAATATATCACAGTCTTGGGAATTTTTTTTTAATGCAATAACATAGTATCTTGAGAAAAGGATCATCACACATAGATAGAGGGGGTGAGTGTCTTTAGAGTTGCTAGAGTTGCCACAGCAACCTCGCCCCCAATCCCATTTTATGAATTTCCCCTACTTATCTAGATACGGGAGAGGCAGTAAATGATTCATTAACAAACTGATGGAATTATTTTTAATCATTATTCATGGGCATTCGTTCTCAAAGTGCTCAAATGTGACATTGTACATGCATTAATTTGCTGTATAAATAGGCATTTACTGGTTGGGCATTCGCCAGGGTCATCATTATCATCTTACCTTGGTTCTCTTTCATTTAACACAAAATACAGGAGCACAACATCTGCAGTGCTATCAGAGTTAATAATCTTGTCATCATTGTTTCACTCAAAGCTGACTGCAGCAGTGTTGAAAGCTGAACTGTACAGTTTGTGTGGTTCAAGACAGTTTAAAAGTTGGAATGGTCTAACTCCCATCCTACATTTACCAGAAAAGTATAACATTTCTGCAGCTCTTTAATATAACTATGAAAGTATGAATAGTTGTGCACACAAAATAGTAACAATACATGTGTTAAAGGAAAATAGGTGTCAGGGACATTTGGTCATCTACAGTTCTAAACAGCAAGTGTGCGCAGGAAGTGACAAAGTAGCTCATCGTTACTTGATCAGGTTGATCTGAGGCTTTAAAGGTACACCATAACTCTTCGCTCTGCAGTAGGCTCACTGGGGATAGAAACACAATAAATGAATACATGCACTTGACAAAAATGTGTTGCTGTGAGTCATCTGCAGATGATTAATTATTTTTCCATCATAGCCTTGTGCATTATTTCCACTAACATCAGATATAGGCAGAATGACTTATCTTACAGTCTCCAAGCTCTCATTATAATACACAGCAAAACAGATTACTGACAAACCATTTCATAATGCTTGGAAGTTGCTCTCTCATATGATCAACTTAATGTGGATTTAACTTAAAACAAGAAAAACAAAGAAAGGAAATTTTATTTATTTTTGAATTAACTTATTGCAGTTTAAAGCATTGCATTGGAATTTATAATAATGTTAAATTCTATTCACAAGACTGTCACAGTATGTCCACTTCCATAGTGGGCCACTATTTGTATACATTATTTGCTTTTTTGCGCTTCTGATATACAGGTCAGGCCATCTCCGTCCAGTGTGAGGCTTTGTTCTCCCTGCTGTCATAATAAAACCTGACCTGACTGTGAAATTACATCCTCTCTGATCACCCCTTTTTCCTGTAGCCTCCTCTCTATTTTTGCCGTCCCCTCTCACTTCCTTCTCTTCTTAATATCCTTCCTCTAATCTTGCAATCTCTCTCTCATTCTGCCTCTTTCATAACCTCCCCCTCTCTCTTTTTCCTCCCACTCTTCTCTTTCTCTGCTTTCTGGCATGTTCATTAGTCTGACAGGAAAGTGCTATTAATTGGGGCGAGCAGAGGATGGAGGTGAGGGAGAAGGTCCATAATGGGAATCAGCATGGTGCATATGGTACAGAAAAACATCAATGCTACTACCTCAGATGCCCTGCAGAAAAGGAACGTAGGACTGTATGTGTCCGCATCCTCTACTAAACAGTCATTCTCATGACCGTAACAGGTATGGGGCACTGAGAGCTACCAGATATCTGCAATTAAAACAATAATAAACACTGCCTCTCACACACTTTTAGACACACCTTCACTATGCTGTACAGTAGGTCTTTACTTAAAGGTGTTGGGTTTTATTCATTACCTGTAACTCATATCATTGTTACTTATGTGCATTGTATCCTGCTTGGTAATCAAACAAATGCTGTAGCTAACCATGGTGGTCCCATCAATTTAAAAGCTAAATATTTCACAGATCCTCCAAACCTGAAATTCCATTATTCTACACTATGTACACTATGGCTCTTGTCAGTCCAGCTCTGGTGTGGAAATGTGACACTGAGAGTATGAGGAGAAATCATGAATACTCCTTCTTCTGAAACCTTCATTAGGACCTGTCAATGCTGTTTGATTAACATTAATGGGACCAGCCCGTATTTCTGAAACTGCTCTTACTGCTCTCCTTCTCCCCTGTCTTTCCTCCTTCTTCTTCACTTTCCTGCTCATCACTAACCCTCCTCCCTCTATGGTCCAGGTGCATCTTGTCTCCCCCTTTTCTCACCTCACTTTATTTTGTCTTCTTTCAGAATGTCTTTACCATCCTCTTAACTTAATGATCTCCTCCATCCTCACCTTCCAATGCTAATGGAGTGCCACGTGTGGCTCGTACCTCCCCTCCTCCCTTGCCTCTTCTCTCTTGGCCTAGTCCAACACTTGCAGTCTCCTCCCTCCAGTCCCTCATGTTCCCTTACTGCCTCTTTCTCCTCACCCATCCAGTCTCTCCTCTCTCCCTTTTTTCTCTCCTCACCTATATGTTCTCCATCTCTTCTCTCTTTGCCTTTTTTATGCAGATAACTCCCTCATCTCTGCTCTCTGGACCCCTCGTTGCTGGAAACCGTGTGGTCCAGCTCCATTCATCTCTGTCAGACTTCATTAGTGCCATGAGGTGCACACACACACACACACACACACACACACACACACACACACACACACACACACACACACACACACACACACACACACACACACACACACACACACACACACACAGGTCCATGTCTGATCTGCTATGGAGGGGGTGGGGAGGCCTGACAACAGGCCTCTCCAAAGCTAGCCAATGAATATAGATCACCTACCTATTCTCAACTACAGGGGCCCTGAAACTGGCCCTCTGGGACTCTGAGCCTTTAGACTGGGTCAGACCCGCTCTTTGTGGACATGCTGATAGAGCCTTCACTAGTTCAGCATCAACACCCTTTGTATGTGCATGAACATTTTGCAGTCAGTAAATGGGCAATTATATGTGGTGTTATTCAACCACAAGCTCAAATTTGATTTTTTTTTATTTATAGGAAACTGTAGTGTTGTAGCTCTGGTAGGAAACAACAGTCTTGGGGATACGTAATAGAAAGAAACACAGCCAACAGCTCTGTTTACCTTTCCCTCAACAGAGCAGAAAGGGGACATTTTCTGTCAGTATTCCTTGTAGTTATTTATGTAATAGACAGGGCTGTCACTACCACTGAGGACCCTGAGGTTGTGTATCTGTTGTGGGAGTTGTGGAACATTTTACAGATGTTTTCAGTATTTGTTTTGACTCAATATATTTAATGTTTACTACTTTACAGCCAATAATAACTAAATAAATAAATTATTGAGTATTTCCTTATTGCCAAATCCTGCAATGTGAAGAAGGCTTCCGCATTTAGACCAAACTTTCTATAACTACCAAAATAAAGTCATCACTCACAAATCTGCTATTGCTTTTGTTTGTGCGCATTCATTACATGTGTTACAGCAATTGTTACAGTTTTCCTTGTTATGAAGTTTCTTGTTGCCTGTGTATATGAGAAGAGCAACCACAACTGTGGGAAGATAAAGCATCAGGGCTTATAAAGTTACAAACTAAAGGAGTTCATGTTACAACTGCAGTTATTGGGGACTATATTAATTCTGCAAGTGGGCCCCACTGATGTAGAAACTGAATACATTTTACTCATAAACCAGTAATTAGATGCATGATTTAATATTAGATGAGCACACATGTATACACTGAAAATGTAAAATATTCCAATATTGTAAACACAATTGCTGATTAATTTCTATTTCTGAATCTGTGGTCATTTTGTAGACTTTGCACATATTCAACAGTCATAAAGGGAGAAATCATACATGCCAATTTCTCCAGTGAGTGCAGGCAAAGCAGTGTGGCCACATGATATATCTATTTCAATATCTGCTGTGGTTCTCCCAACAGTGTATTATTCTCTTAATCTCTTGCTACTGCTTTTACCTGCTCTCTACATATATTATCAACAGCTGAATAAACATACTGTTAGGGTTTATTATTGACATTTTTGGAAACAAACAGGCACAGAAGTAATTGAAGTAGGATTTTTTTTTTTTTAATGTTTACCCAAAAATAAAACGACTTGTTGAATGCAATGAAGAAGACCAAGGTTGGCATTTCCCTTTAAATCAACATTACACACCAGAGCAGATTATCTCTGAGGTGAAAACAAGCAATGCAAATGCTCACATAATTGTTTTTGTAGATAATACTATGTATTGTTAAGAATGTAAAATGACCTCTGTACAAACAGAAAAGATCAGCACCAGATGATCTGGCTCAAGTGCTTGGGTACTGGTGTGTTCATGTTGGTATGTGTGCTAGCATGTGTGGTTTTGTGTGTGTACAGCATACATGTGCTGCATTATCTGGAAAGAGTTACATTATGTGTGTTTATGAATGCCTTTGTGGTTTTAAATGTAAGAATGTAAGAAGAATAAATCAACTGTAATAAGTCTTTCCTGTAGCTGTGGTCAGCCGTGTGCCGCTGTGGATAGGTAATCTGTCTTGCTATAATGTTGGACTCTATGCTTGTGTGCCCAATCCCCTGCAAGCATGCAGTAGGCATCCTAATCTGCTGGGAGAACTACTAAAGCTCTAAGCTCAAGGTTGTTGTTTCATGGAAAACAGCAAAGGAAAAGGGGGCATGAGTGTTTTGGACCTTATCTAAAACTTTCTGGTTAAGGGCCACACTTTTTCGTCACAGTTATTTATAAAGAAAAAATTTTTTTCAAGCTAATTTGGCACTTTGATCCCATTGTATCACATCTGAAACAAGGATATGATTAAATAATACTAAGTACTACAAGACCATGGATTTGTGCTGTATGTATGAAGAAAACGTGCTGTGCTGGTGGTGTGATCTCATGCTCAAAGATTGGGATCACCCTTCCTTGATCTCATTAGGTGCAAGTTACCCAGTTGGTATGAGCAGATTGCTGATTAGTTGCCTCTCTGAAAGCTAAATGTCACCTGTGTAAATGAAAGATAAGGTAAAGTCAGGATCATTTGGAGGCAGAGGGTAGGTCATACAATGATGGTGAAGGCCAGCACTCACAATATTATTCCTCTGTTCAGCAATTTGTCCAACATCCCAAATGCTTTATGCTACGATCATATAAACAGCTAACTTTGCTTGAGCTTGAGGACAAATCAACTTCTCGTGTTGACTCTGTGTTTACCACTGAGGCCGTGGGTTCATAGTCCATCACTTAGGGTGACTTTGCTCATTGTTGACAGAGATTCTTGTTGTAATGCTGTTCTGATTATTGAAGTGGGACACAACTTCATGCTTTAACAAGACTATCAGGCTCTCACAGGTGTGAGGTGTTTTTCCTCTCCCATTAACTGCTACTGTAAATTTAGGGTACAAACGTTTCCACCCCTCCACTTTGTTTTTAACTTTAAATCTTACCAGCTGTAAACATTGTGTAGCCCAGATATTGCTCATACTGTATGAACATCACTGTTTATAGCTGTTCTTAATTTATTTACTTTTTGGTTTTACAGACATGTACAGCTAACTGAAATTAATCTGCAACTATTTAATAAGTGATTAATTGCTTAATCATTTTAGAAAAATGTCAAATGTTCACTAGTTCTAACTGGTCCAATGTGGCTCTTTCTCCTATTAGCCTTTTCTCTGTTTTGCATAATAGTAAACTGAAATCTTCAGATTTTGGACTGTTGGGCTCACAAAACATTAAATTTGAAGATGTCATCTTTGGCTCTTAGAAATTATGATAAGCAATTTTTTTGTTTTTTTAATTGGTCCTCATTCATTAAAAATTGTGTAGAAGCTGAGTTGTCCTTATGTGATGCATAATTAAATCTATCTATCTATCTATCTATCTATCTATCTATCTATCTATCTATCTATCTATCTATCTATCTATCTATCTATCTATTGCTATCAATGTTGTCGGCCTGGCTTGGGTTAAACTTTGTGAAACATGAACAAACACAAACAATGAATGCCATAGAACTTTATTTTATTATCAAGTTTGACAGTCAGTCATAACCAAAAAGAACATATAAAACTAAGTAGATTTTCTTTGGGTCTAAATTAACCAATATTGGATCGGTGCATAATTAATTGGCAATACCAGAATTTTAGGGAGTATTGGAGGCTTTTCCGATACTGGTATCTCTATTGGAACATCTCTAGTCAAGAGACCCAAAACAACATATTATCGAAAACTAAACACAAAACACAAAACAAACTAAAACAAAAACTTGACATAGAGACGGGACAGGACATATATGTTGTGTCTATATGAATATATTGCAAGTAGCTCATGTAACCAAAAAATATCTTTCTTGTTAGGCAGATCTTGTGATCTTGACACATATTTACCGTTGTGAAACAGAACTGGTTGAGTTTAGGCAACAAAAATCTTTAGTTAAGGTTAGTAAAACATCAGGGATTGCTTCTAGCCTATGTATCTGTCCATGCATTTCACTAACATGCCTGATGTTAATATACCTCTCACTTTGTCATGTTTGCTCAGATGTTGACACACACTAATACCCATAAACATGCTTTACACACATACTGGCAGGAACCGTTAGAAGAGGCACCACTGGTTCTGCAGCAGTTAATAAAAACACACACCAAAGTCAGTTACTTACCAGGATCATGAATATAAACTCTCTAACACTGTAAAATGGTTATTGTGTTTGGACAGTCAGCTAGTCAGTGTCACAGTTGAAGGTGTACATCATTTCTCCCAAGAATGAGAATTGCCATGCAGTGTTGAGTAGTGTATCCCTGGGCTATTTGAGATTCAAACAGACAGTTGAACTGCTTACACACCCACTCATAGCATGCAAATATGAAGGTAATGGCCCACAGACTCTCAGGGGAAGATGTAGAGGGTAACTTTTAGAGAGCAAGAAAATGTATAACAGATTACAGAGAGACAACAGAACGAGAGAGAGAGAGAACGAGCCACATTCCTCCATACCACTTTCTTACCTCATCTGTCAATGTGTGCAAAGTGAAGCTGTAAATTTCAACCTGTGATACAGGTTGCCCTGCTGAGAGCCACTAATATGCTTATACTAAACAAAAACTAAAATCTTCCAGAGCAATTTGAGAGTGCAGTCAAAGAAGAGATGTCTGGTACAGTTTATTGAGCTAAAAGCTATAAAGTAATGTGATTATGCACACAGTTTTGTAGCTAATAGTAGTAGTTAATGTAGTAGTAAGTAGTTTGTAGTTAATCTTTCAAAATCTTTGAAACTCACACAGACAGCAAAAATCATCAACAAATGAGATCAACTTCATCATTGTATAAACTATTGTAATGTAACAGCCGATAATTTCTATATGTGGCACTGCGCAGGGCGGTGCTGACAAAGTATGGCTTCAACATGTGCCAACTCCATTTGAGATGTCAGTGTACACAAATACCAACCTGCTAAATGCAGTCATGAGTGATATGCAAGCAAGTGATGTTACACAACAAGGTTTTATTTTGTTTTTGTTTTTTTTGGGGCAAAGTTTTGATGTTTTTCTCGTCTTTCTGGAGGGCTTTTGTTTTAAAAGTTTTTTCTAACATTTGTTGTCTATTGACGTTGAGTCACTTTTGTCAAGTTTTGTCTTATTTTTTTGAGTTTTTTTTTGTTTGAGCTGTGTGGGGCTGATAGTCTTAATTAGCTTTGTAGCAATGCATTTGGCAATGGCTTGAACTTTAAAAACTCAAACCACTCAGCTCCAGAAAATGTTCAGCTTTCACATTTTACTGGGAAAATTCAGGAAAGAGTGAAACAATACGAAAGACCTCCATCCAATAGCATACAATTTCAACACACCTTCCAGAATTGATATGCTGTGGCTTAATATAGCATGGCTCAGTACTATTCAGTTAGGCTCAAGATATTTTTTTTTAACAAACTGATCTATATTTATCTATATAACAGGTTACTGCAGCCTCCGAAAACTCTTTCCCTTATCGTTACTCACACAACAAGTATAGCAGGTGTTGTCAGTTAGTTAGTTAGTTCTGAGTTAGCCCTGGGGTTTTAGGTTAAAAATTTGTCTTTACTTTTGTCTAACTTGCATCTAATCTAAGGGCCAACTTAAAACTGGTGACTCCATAGATCAGTCAAAAATATCATTGTCCATTTGTGATAGTGTAAATCTATAAAAAAAAAAAATACAATCCAATAATTAGATTAGATTAGATAATACTTTATTCATCCCACAATGGGGAAATTCCTTTGTGACAGCAGCAGTATTTCCACAGTAAAAAGCAAACCAGCAAACAAACAAACAACAGCCAAACAACAGCCAAAAACAGCAAGAAGCAAACTACGAATGTACAATATGAACATCCATAGCTACACACTTGCTTAAAGTGTTGATGTGACTACAAAAAATAACAATAAAAACACAGTAAAAACACTAAAAAGCGGTAGAAAAATACAGAGCTGCTGTAACAAGCTGCCACTCACGCGGCACCATCTTGTAATAATAATAATAATAATAATAATAATAAGAATAGTAAATCAGAATAATCCTTTAAAGCGCTTATATTATGCTCATTTTCAGGTTCATAATTGTATTTAGAGATTGCATCAGAATAGGTTTACATGGTTTAATGTTTACGGCTGCAGCTCCCCTTTTCACCCTGTGTGTTGAGCTCTCTAATTTAGCTACAGAGGAAGGTCTCTCACCTCTGTTCTACCTTTGTTGGGAGTCACACATGCGCAGTAGCTAGGTAAGGACTACTAGCCAGTCAGAAGCAAAGTATGAAGGCGTACCGCTAGCAGCTAGACGAGTGTCATAATGTGTGTTACAAAGTAACGCACGTTTGTCAGGGAAGTAAAGGCTGGACTACAATAGAGCTTTTTGGAGCAATTGGTGAACAGTGTATTCTGTTGCAGATGGTAAGTCCCTTTGGGGTGGACATTGGGTTTTTTCACTTTATAAACCTATAACATGCACAAAAAAGATATATAACACAATAAAGGGAAAAGGCCAAAAAAGCATAATATGAGCACTTTAAAGTAGTTTGATGTGCCATGATTTAAGTGCCCCATTGTATGATTTAAAAGGAAACTTACCAGACCAATCAGAAAACAGTTTTCCCGGAACAGGGTATGCAATATATTATTCACTGATAACAATCTCTTTGACAGATGAATTATATTAATATATTCATCTTTGGTAATAAAAAAAACTAAGAACTTTACAACTGCCTTCTGTTGCCCACCAAGATAAGGGTGTGTAGAGGTATAGGTATAGGTAATATTTGGAGTATGTGCTTTGTTTCCTTTTTGACCTCTGTTTGTGCACGGCCTTGTGTGGGAATTTGTTTTTGTCAGTGTGTGCATGTGTGTGATTGAAGTAAAAGAAAGAGAGAGAGTTGTTGCCTGCTCCCTGACCCCTCTCGTGTAAACATGGACACACTCCGGTGAGGTGCTGAATGGCAGTGATTATGAGCGAGCCCTGCACACACACACACACACACACACACTGGGAGCTCTGCCAAGGAGGGAAGACCTACAGAGCAAGGCTTCCCCTGGCTCACTGCCAACCCTACATTAACAAGTGGAGGAGGAGAAGGAGAGCAGGAGGGAGGGAGGGAATGGGAAAAAGAAGAGGTGAAGAGAAAAGGAAAAAGGAGGGGAAAGCAGTAGCAGAGGGTAGGGAAGTGGAAAAAAGTTGATTGTATGGGGAAATAAAGGATAGAATAAACTACTTTTTGCCTGTGTATTCCTTTCATAGCCTGAGGATTAGAGCTGGGCTGATAGGTAAGAAGGTTGATGGAGTAAATTACTTTAATGAGATTAAAGGAAGTTTAAAAACTTGCAAGTGTTCTCCATCACAGTTGTTTAAAAATAGAGCATACATTTATTTAAAAGCATGCCAGAGACAGAGAGAGAAAATGTTTAGATGGTGATCAGGCGACGTTAGCACAATTGCTGAATGAAATCTGTAGTTTAAACACTGTAAAGGAGGAAATAGATAGTTTAATAGCACGTTAATGAATTTTAAAAGCCATGTAAACTAAAACTGAACCAACAATTCCAATAGCTTCACTGTTTCTTTATGTTTCAGAAAAATTGCTAGCATTAGTGTTGATTTGATTTATTTACTGGAGTTCATTGGATTTTTATTTGTCCACTGATATTGCTGACTTAAAGGTCCCTTGACATGGTGCTTTTTGGATGCTTTCATATAGGCCTTAGTGGTCCCCCAGTACTGTATCTGAAGTCTCTTTCAGACCAACTGCCACTTTACTTGTTTGAAAGCCATGATGTCTCTCTCTCTCTCTCTCATGGGCGGGCCAAATTATCTGGGCGAGCAAAGCAGAAAAAGGAGAGGTAACCTTGCCCAAGATTCCAGATCAGCTCATCTGAGCTTTAATTTTTTCAAAGGCAGAGCAGGATACCAAGGGCTCGGGTGCGTAGAAAATTAAAGGGACAAAATAGAAAAAAAATATTTGTCAGGGTCATGTGTTGTTTGTCAAGTCATGCTTTGTTCTTTGCCCGTCTGGCCTGTTATCAGAGAGCGGCCTGGCCTGTCAGCTAACTCCAGATGACCATGTGTTAACCTCTGCAACCTCCAATCAAATCATGTGATGGCTGCATTTGCTGCAGAACCACAGTCAGCTGGACACGCTCATCTTCCAACACAAGATAACTTTATACAAAACAGCTGTGCTCACGTCAGAGCACACCTCTGATAGGAGACACTTCAGGTCACAGTCTTATCAAGAGACAGTAACTAATTGAAAGAAAATTTAAGCAATATTGGGTTTTACACTCAGCTCTATCATTTTTTCGGCTGCTTCAGAGCCGGCTGCTTGCAAAGGCAAACGCTGCCATGAGATATGCACAACAAAGTCTTGCCTTACACTGTAATCCATATTAAGTTTCACACCCCCAATTTCCACCTGACAGGAGTCACGTTTGGTCTTAAGTCATCTTCCATCAATGTGACCTGAACAACGTCAATATTTATAGAAAGTTCCTTTAAGGCAACATTTATAGGCTCTGATATTCTGGACAGGAAGTATTTGCTATCCATCAAAAGGGTAATACAGTTCAGATACAGTAAGATCTAAACATCTACATCAGCTTCACTTCCTGTTAGTTTTTACTAGGGATGCACCCTATGTAAGAGGCAACATACTTGACTTAAACACTGCTTTCCTAACTTAGTAAAACAAAAAGTAAGAAAAACATTACTGAATTGTTATTTATTACTAAAATGATAAATCGTTCACCAGCAATTAAATAATCTTACAATTCAAGTGTAACCCTTTCAAATGCAGGAAGAAATTTGAACAGGAATTACAATTTCAGTACATAATGTATATATATATTATATAAACATAGAATTGAATTGAATAGATCGGCCCCCTTGTCACAGATAGCCAATCCAGATATTTTAATCAGTTCACAAGAAGCCTATATTTTCAACCTGAATCCCAGAACAGAAGGAATGTCTATCTTCCCCAACGCAAATAATGTAGTGTGGCTCTGCCTAATTTTGAGGAATAAAAGATTAGTGTTGTTTGATGCTGGTAGGGACAGAACTGCAGCCAGGATCTCAGAAAGACAGATATATTCATACGCCTCCCAAAATGAACATTTAAATATAATAATAGTAGAAATACAGTATATTGAGCCTGTTGTACATGTCATTGTTATTGACCTAAAAGTATGCAGTCTAAAAATACTCAAAATACCCACTGTGTCATCTACAGGACACTAAAGCCCTTAAATTCTCAGAAAGAAAATAGAGGACATGATCTCAGTGTTCTTAATGGTAGCTACGACCATTGCTAAGAAAGAATACTTCCAAAGATTATCTCTTCCCACAGGTGAAAGGTGACAAGTTACATTTTGAACATCAAGAAAACAAATTGTTTTGTATTGTGGTATGAAGTCAACATTTGTTAAAAACAAGTCTGTTGTCTTCAGTTTATTTATATGCCTATACATTAATTTCCTAGCAGCCCTGCAGGACTCTGGGAGTTGCTTTATTTTTGTTATGATTCATACAGCATCAGAATTTTACAAAATACAATTCAGAATTTCAAATTAGTATGGAAATGAACAATTTTGAAATGGTGTATTCCTTTCCTCCAACATCACATTTGATCTAATCTCAGGTGAGGTTATGTGTGTCTGAGTGATTACAAGCCAGCTGCTACTGATAAAGCAAACACTATACATGACAAAGTCTGCAGGGGGAATGGAGCGAATGACTTGCTGGAGGGAAATATATTTGATTTGTAGTAGAGAGGACCAACACTGGAAATCGCCAATAACAACATGATTAGAAAACACAAGACGCAACAATGCACTTCTGTGACTGGATCCAGAGTCAACATTTCTTGACTGACTTATCTAACATTTCAATGGCTCCTGTAAATACGGCAGAGAAATGGTAGCTTTCTTATAAATGGATTTGGAGGACACAACCAGTAAATCATTTGCAGCCCTTAGTATCCCATAATCCATAATGTACCATTGAGTCGCTTCCCCTGGATGAAGAGTGGAATAAAACTGGCAAATATCTATCAACATGGACTACCAAATATGTTTGAAAATAAGAGACGCAGATGGCTGATAGATATCTCCTACATACCAGTGTGAGCCACCTTTCTCTAAAGCCAAGTAATGGGACTGCTTGTCCATTTAGTTGTTTTTCTGCACTTGACTACTGACTACAATCTTGTTTTAGAGCATGACACACCCCCTACCTGGATTGCCACAATAAAATAATTGTTATTCTAAAATAGCATCCTGATAGAGCAGCTAAAATGGTCAGATCCCCACCAACTCATTAAGTTGGTAAATTTGAAATGAGCAAGTCAAACAGCTCCGATGGCCATTGATCACTGGTATTAGTATCACATGAAATAATGAAAAAGCAATCTTTGGCTTTTGTTGGCAGCCTAAACATATTGCGTATCACATGGCTTAGTAGGAAAATATAAGTTATTTGCAAACATTTATCCTCCACACCATTTGTCCCTCAACCCTCATGTGTTCTGTAAATCTGGTATTCCTGTATAGGTTTAGGTTTCTCTGTAGGTTTCCAAAGGTGCTTGCATTTTATCAGTTATTGCATGTCCTAGTCATAAACTTCAAGATCTCTACCATTTCCCTCCAGAACTCAAGTGCTTTATGTGGTGTTTGAGGTATAAAATAATTCAGTTCTTGAAATTAGGAAAACGTGTGTGAGAGAGAGAGAGAGAGAGAGAGAGAGAGAGAGAGAGAGAGAGAGATGCCGCACTGGCAGACTGCAACACAGAATTTGACCTTATAATGCCCTTTTTAATCACAGGTAATTGACACAGATTGACCATATAAGCCCTTGCCAAGTATGCCAGAGCCCTGTTCTGCCTCTAGGCTATGACTTCTTCAACTTACAGTAGTAATAGTATGATTAGTAATATGATTTTGGCGGAAGAAATATCACTCTATTAGGAATAAACTGTCCAGGTTGTTTTTTTAAACATGATAGCAATCCAACGAAACTGCTCAGGAAACTTCTGTAACTCATATGTTGTTTTCCTTCATGTAAAAAAATGTACTTTGTTAGCCTTGCACAGTAATGTGAGAACTTTGTGCCACTGGATGGTTCAATTAATATACAGTAACCAGTTTCTCCTTTTACCCTCCATTCTTGTCTCGCCCCTGCTGAGGGGAAAAATGTGTCTCATTCCAATTTAATGCATGGCCAATTCCCACCTCGACACAGCAGTAATTAAAATCCACACGCAAAGCCCCATTCATCAGCGGAGATGACAGAGAGAGAGAAAGGGGGGGTACAAGGGGCTCTGTTGCTGTACCCCTGGATATAGGAATCCAAACTAGCTTGTGAAGAGTGAAAAACAGAGGAAGGAGAGTTGAGGCTGAATCCTCCAGACATGTGGTGCATGTTGTTTTCAGTCAATCAGCTCTGTACTCCTTCCTTAAACAATCACATGCCTAACATGTGTCTGTAAATGAACATGTGCACAAATTTAAACACATTATATTCCTCTGAGTAATTACTGTTTTGTGTATGCTTCCCTCTCCACTACCTGCAGTGTTGTCGTGTCATTAGGAAAGCACCCACCAGTCTAAGCCCCGCACGTCATATTTCCCCCCACCTTTTGCACCCTCCATGGCAGATTTTTTGTTTTGACAGCAGTCCTGCTGTGCTCTCTTGGCTTCACTCACTCACACACACACACGCATTGCATGACCATGACCCTCAGAGAGCCCTGTGCATATCCACAAAGTCCTTCGGGGGCGCAAGGACACCAAAGGGGCTCTGGGAGGTTGACGGGTGTGTGTCATTGTTTGCAGTCTGTGATCACGCGTGTTGCCACCCGGCAGCTGTTTGCATGTTTTATCCTGCTGTCCAGCTAAACATGGATGGGGCCGTATCTGGCGCCTTGGTGACATCACATCACTCTTGAGCTGACTTACATCTTTCAAAATAATGCCCCCCAAAAACATCCAGCTCATAATGCATGCTGTGCCTTTTTTTTAAATAAAGGAGGGCAATGAAATCAAATAGTAGGCATGCAGTGTTTGAAGAGGTTAAAGGGGATTTTATCTGTGCACATTGCCTTTTTAATCTTCACCATTTTTGTGTAATTGATTACTTCATACAAGTTTTAAATCATTTTAATATATAACAGCAGAGTGATGTCTTTCTTCATGCAGCCTCTCCAGTCCCAGTGGTGGTGGCATATGTCCAACCCCCCAGTGGACTGCACTTGAGCTTGAATGGCCAGAGCAGGACAGGCAGCTGCCTGGGCCCTGTGCTTCAGAGCAGGAGAGGAGGGGAGAGGGGGGGTGCACAGATTTTAATGAGATGCACAGTGTCAATGGCCACTCTCTCTGAAGAGGGCAAGAAGAAAAGGGTGTTCTCTCTTTCTTTCTCTCCCCTCCCCTCTCCTCTGTGCCCCTTCCTCCAGCTCTCTCTCTCTCTCTTTCCCCTGCCCTCCTCCCCAGCTGGCGAGGGGCTTTGTTAGGCGCCAGATGATACCCCAGATGCCCCGGCCCAGCCGCCCCTTTCAGCTACATTCACCAGCCTCCCTTCAGGTCAGAGGTCACTACCGGGCATCTGAATGGGTCTCCGTGGCAACAGTGGCCATGGCGGTTGAGAGAGTGGCAGAGGCTTTTTGTTGTTGCATTGTTGCCATGGACAGTGCCCAATTATCCTGATTCAGCACCATGGGGAAAACTTAAGCATGATTTAGGAAGAAAAACATATTTTTTTCAGTTTAATGTGGCCATAATGCAAGAACAAATCTTTAGTTGTAATTTACCGGGGAATTAGTCTAGATCATAGCTTTTAAAAGATTGAGTGACAAGGTAGGACTCTCTGCATGCAAGAAGTATTATATATTTCATACAGATCTCTTCCATCCTGTTTGGGACTTATTGTTTCTGTGCTGATGTTCCTGCAGCTTCAGCCCTCTGCTGGGAAAACACACAACTGCATGGTTTCATGTCATCAGTCTGGCATTGGCCAATAAACTGTGGGAAAACTTCAAAGCATTGTCTTAATGTTTGCAGAAATGTTGTGTGATGCTGATTAATTCTTCTGGTCTCACTTCACATTTTCTTGTTGACAGATCTGATTAAAATATAAAATGTGCCTTAATACTGAAAGGTTCCAGCAAAATGGAGAAACACAGGGATAATGTGTTTTCAAGAAAACACAACTGTGTACATAACTATGATAAAGTAAATAATAAAATGCTTATCAAAGCACCAAGTAAATGAATAAGCAATCAGATGACAACAATTAGCATACGTCATATAGCTGGGAAGTGGTGTCTAACTATTCGTACAATTCCGTTTTTTAGGATAATGCATGGCTGGCATGAATGTGGACGTTCAACTGTAAAGTAAATGCAGTGACAGAAAGTATAGGCTGTTACAGTTACTCAATAGAGAGAAGCGGAACCAGGCCAGGGTGACGTGCTGAGGAGACAGCAGTAGTAAAAGGGTGGCAAGAGGACAGCAGAGAAGGGGGGACAATGAGTTTGGAGGACAAAGGTACTGACTTTCTCTAAATGCAAACAAGCGGTGCCGTGATGTCCCACAGAAAGGGAGCTTTAGGAGATTTTTTTAGTTTTCTTGGTGTGGGAGTCAGGAGTACGTTTGCATTCTGAGATCTCAATGTGTGGGATGGGTAGTGCGTGTGTGGCATATCTTTAATGTTACAAAGTACAAAACCATCCTGTGATTTATGAGTCATGGACTAATATTTTGAGGTCAATACAGAGTTCAGCAGCAGTGAAGCCCTGAAAGAGTATTACACATGCTGTATGGTATATATCATATTACATTTTAATTTTATCCATATACATGTACACTTGATGCTTGTAACATGCCATAAATGCTTTTTTTCAGCTTTGCATTTCATTTAGTGACATTACAATTGAATTGTGCCAGGTTTCTTCTGCTCTGACTCGGGTGTCTCTTCTCCTTCTGCCTTCAGCCTCTGTTGGTCACGCTGTCCAAACAGATCAAAGGTCACATGATAAGGAGAGGGCAAACACTGGGGCCCATTCAGCAGCCCAGACCAAAAGCGTATAACTCGTGGGCACAGAAAAACAGAGAAAAAAAAGACAGAAAGAATGGAAAAAAGAAAGAATTTTGGCCCTAGTGTGTGTCTTGACAAGTTCTTTGAGAGTTCTGGGAAAGTCTTTTCATAGAGGAGCGTTATAAAACATAGATTTGTTATGCTAATACGTCAAATTGTATTGAATACAATGAAATACATCATTGTGATGGAATTAGTCGTACTGTTGGGATGCACAGTACTTTGTGCGTGGATACCCTTTGCATGTTTAAATATACAGGTTCCAAGTGGCCTTTAGCTCACAGGTAAACTGTGTATGTTGGTTAAGCATATGGCTCCGACCCCTCCCTTAAGTCCTCACACCATCACACCATGAAAACAGGGCAGAGTAGAGGTTGACCCTGTTATCGCCCTCCAGACTTATACAAATTACAATAAACAACCACCAAACAAAATGGCCCAAGTGAAAGGATTCGGTTTGGGTGGTATTTAACGGTTTCTCTTTCTTACTAGTTTAGAGTCAACCTAATTTACAGTCAGTTGTCAGTTTATCATGTACACCTACTTAATACTAATGCAGTCTAACACAACAGCCAATGCAATAAATCCTACTTTCATGAAGGTTATAATGGTCAGTTTTTGTAGAAACTGTTTTAGAGAGGTGTTGATTCAGTAGTTTAGGTGCTGTTAAATTATATTGTGTTATACTGAAAAGTACTTCTAAAATGTTGTCCACCCCATTTATATCAATGAGGAGAGTCCATAAAAATGTCTTAGTCACATTAGAGATGGAGCTATTTTTCAAAAATATGCATATTTATCCATCTTGTGTTCTGTGATTGTATGTATGTGATTAGAAAATGAATTGGGGGTTTGGTATGAGCTTGTTCTTTGTCAACGGTGAAATTAGTGACTTAATAAATATGCAAATTACAATATGTGCTTTCATTAGACCAGCCATCCATCTTTGGAGAAGTCTTAAAGTGACTTTTAAAACAAGCTGTTACTTAATCTCATAAACATCCATGATTTGGGCTAGGCTATGTTAACCATAAGGTTGAACACTAGGGCGTAATTCCCATTGTGGACAGGGGGGACATGTCCCCCCCACTTTTCAAATTCCCATTTGTGCCATCCCATTTATTTATACATCCCTATTTTAAACAATAAAGAAAGTAAGACATCATTTTCAAATACATGGTTTAGTACTGTTCTTTTTTTGAAGAATTTATCATTATGATCAACGGAATTTTTTCCTGGATTTTGTATCAACATAGTCACTATAAAAGTATGTTGAAATACAGGAGATAGAAAAATATGTTTTGGTGAAGGACCCCCTGTTTTGTCTGCCCAATCCCCCCTTTTGTCAGAATATGGTTAAGGAGGAATAATATTAAAGGTTTCCTCAAAATTGTACAATCTCTGTAAAACCAAGTCAACATTATTCAATCTCATTTGTTGTCATGGCTACATCATAAATGCCAGCACTTATGTGATGCAGGTCATCTCTTGAAGCTGAAAAAAAACCCTCCAAAGATTAGACATTACAGTCAGATCCCAGTTTTATTTGATGCCCCAATGATGTGAAAATAAGAAACGATGGCAGCGTAGACGAGGGGTACAGTCTGACTTTTGTGTGGCACTGGTTTCCTTTCTACCTCAACAAAAACACATCAACGCTGCTATTCAGGGCACAGCAGCCACTATTCCTGATTAGCTCCAGCATCTCTTCAATAGGCCTGACTGTCTGCAAGGGCTGTTGAACAAATAGCCCTTTCTACTCAACCTCACTCCTTACGGCTTTAATGGCTGGAGCAGCTAAGAGAAGAGTTAATTATTGCATAGCACATGGCTGGCATACAGCACCATGGCTGCACCAGTTCAAGAAGCATGAATGTGTCACAAGACGCCCGCGGTTTAATGCATGTGATGAACAAGGATGTAAGGAGCTACAGCATATGTGTCTACAGAGAAAGACTAAACTAAAGGGAAGGAGAACATTTTTAGTTAATATGTTAGGTGGTTTTACTCAATTAGATGATATATGCTTGAATTAATACAATAAAAACACTTCAGTATCCACATGGTGGATAATCACTTACATGTGCTGCACACACAAACACACACACACACACACACACACAAACACACACACACACACAACTACAGGGATTGGATTAGTATATCTGCAAGACCACGGGGGATAGCCATGCCAGTCAGTGATCTGATCTCATCAAAAATACATCAAGGTGTTTCCCTTCTGGACATTTGTATGCAATTAAATATTAACCAAATAGAGTATTGAGAATCCACCCATAAACAACCATCAGCACGTTTTTTTTAATTGAATCTGTACTTTTTCATTAAAACTGCAGGTATATCAGCTGTGAAAACTAAAAGCAAGAGCAGCACAGAGTGCTGTCTTGGGATCTCCACCCTTTTCTTCTGTCTTTCTTTCACTCTCTCGATCTCATACTTGTTTTTTGGCCTCCAGCTTGTTGACCTGAGCTGACACAGCCAGCAGCCCAGCCATACATCACCCAAACACATAGACAAACCTATTTGAATGCCATACCGCACTTTAGGTTGGTGACTAAATAAGCAAAATAAGTTACAGTCGTCTCGATACATTTTCATTCCCTAAACTGTTTTTCAAACTTTCACTTTGAATGCACTGAGCGGTTATTAAAAAATGTTCTAGAAGTAAGATGAACGTCTCCATTAATTCACTGATTTCCTTTCTTCACATACTCTTGCAAGTGTATTAGCAGAATGTAACACATGCCACTCCTAAGTGTTTCTGCCCATGGAGGTGAAATCTTCTAATCTATCTAAGAAATCTAACCTTCTACCTTTTTTTAGGTTGAGCTGTTTTATTCCAGCATCAATATATTTAATATAACCTGTTTTGCAAGAATATACCAGTATAGTATTTCACACAAAACAAGTTTGTGTTTGACAGCAGCAGAAACAGGTAAGCACGTTTGCCTCCAGAGAAATCCATGCTGCTGTCAAAGGGCAAGATCTTCTTCAAAAGTAGTCGCCCAATGCTCCAAGGCCCACTTAAGGCCATTCTCATTATCTGAGAGGTAAACAGTTTGACAGCTGCAATGCCTGAGCGTTTTTTGGTATTACTTAGGTATTGTCTTATCAACAGTGAGATAAATCCTCAAAACAATTCTGAGGTAGCTGATTTGGTGTCCCACAAGTTATGACTGAGAGCATTTGATCAGAAGTGGCACCAGAAGGAACTTGGAAACACAATTACATATGTCATTATGCGCTGCCCTCTGGTGGGTTTAAGTTTAAAAAACAGCCTGTAGTTTCTGAAGGGAAACATGATTACAAATTGTCTGAAATTGTTGCTGACACATTATCTAACATTAACTAGGTATGTGCTACATGACAGAAGAGAGGAATCATTTGGGCTGTGAATTAGGCATCTCGAATCAGAGGAGGCATCCCTAAATCTAGGTCCCAGGAAAAGCCCTCACTTCTTTTTAAGTAATGATTATGCTCCGCTCCTACCTTTGTTTCAAGGAAGGACACTTTATTTTTTTTTACAAACAATAATTAGTAGATCTTTTTTTCTAATTTGGTTAATTTTTTGCCATTTTTCGTCTTTGTTTTGTTCTGTAAAATTAAAGCCAAAGTAACTGATATTTAAAAACTCCCCATCAGAGATCTTTTAACTGATAATGCCTTCAACTTCAGATTGTCATGCTTTATGATCCAGTCACCTGTTACATTAAACAAAATATGTGCAAATGAATGTGCTGCCACCCAACTGAGTTTAAAAGCAGTTCTACAAAAAAAGTCTGTTATTAAATAGTTTTCCAAAAAGCTCCTGAAAAGGCTTTTTGAACATAAATACAAATGCATAATACCAAAACCCATTGATTACATTTTTGGATAGGTTTCACAGTAAACTTCAAAATAATCTAGCCCTTTAGGTTCAACTGCTATGTCAGTATATGAATTACTTTCTACTTTCTTTCCCATTACACAAACTCCATGTTAATAGCCTATTAAGTGTTTGGACCACAGTATCAAATTAGGCTTCAAACCAGTGCAGACTTATGCTTTGTTTTTATCCTGGTCCACAAACAAAACCAACTTCATTTGTCTAACTGGTCATTGACAATGTATGGCAAACTAAAAAAAAACTAAAACAAAACTGTAGTTTAAAAGGTACAATATGTAAAATTTCCAAATAAAATGTCTAAAAACGACTAAATTATATATTTTGTTGAGTTGTGTACTTACATTATCCTGTTTCCACCAATGTTTAAACTCAGAGAAATCTATCAAAGTAACGGTCATGATCCCACGCTACTTCACATTGTCAACAAACTCTTTTTCATAATTAATGAAACACCATCAGCAAGACAGTTTCTTTAAGTTAATAGATCTTTATTTGATTTCTTATCTTATGCATTCTCATTCAAAAGGCATGAAGATAGAAAAGGAGACAGAAAATGGGCCATGGATATAAATATACAAAGAGGCTAAATCTTTACAATCTGTAACATTACATAAAGGCTTAAGCTATCCATATGGACACGTGTCACAGCACTTTGGATTACTAAAGGTACTTTCACCAGAAGCCACATTGGACACAAGCTACATGGTGGTTAATCATGAAACTTCATGCAACTGCCCAACATTCAAGCTGTGTCTTACCTTCATCCACAAACAATAGAAAAGTTAGATTTATATGCATTATCTTGCCTCCTCCTTTGACAATGCTAAATATACAAAACTCAGCCCCAGTGTTTCTCTGAACTTGTGTTCTTCATTTCTCCCCTTGGTAACTGCAAATACGGAAACCCAAAAATACAGACGGTGTAAATCATGTATATACAGTCAGTCGTCACTGTTAAATATAAGACAAGTACCATGCTACAGATCAAAGAACTCAGACTGGTCCATTAAAAAGAGAAGCACAGTAGTACAGTCAAGTACGAGATGACATAATAGGCCACATCGGTCAGAACTGAAACTGGTCTACTTCAGCTACTTCAAGTATCCAATTACATTTAAAACCCCATCTAAAATCAACAGCTCTAAGAATCCACATTCACAAACATTTTAAAATTGGCACAAACTCTGGTTAAGTATTTACTGAATGTGCAGATTACCAAGAGTTTTTTTCTCTAAGTGCACAGAAATCAAGAAGCTAGCATAATAATATAAAAATAATTAACAACATTGATTTTAACATAACGTAATAAATAAGGGAATACACAAGTGATATAAAGAAAATATGGTTTAAGAGGAAACAAGAAGCTAAAGCAAACACAAAGGACAACATCCAACGATCAGCGGAAACAATGAGCCACAATTTTCAATGTTGAACATTAACAAAGGCACATACGCAAACGCACACACGCACACTATGTACCAGCCAATATATGCACATGCGTAGGCACAGACATTTAGTATGGGATCTGGTTTTGGTAATACTGGATCATGTCGTAGGTCCTACTCCTGTGAGACAAAAAAACAGTTTGATAAATGTGAATAATGCTTTCTGGAAACCAATATTAACAGGAATAGATGAAGAGTATGTGAACCATTTCGGTTTTGTACTGACCTGTTGCTGAGGAAGCAGTTCTGGATGACTTTGATGATGAAGGAAGCTGCATCTTTCTCACTCAAACCAGGGTTGAACCGCTGCCTGTATGTGGGGAAAGAGAGTATGAGCAACACACAATTACATTCAAACTGTTTATTCTCATTCACATTGACACACATGCAGACACGTCAACACGCCTGACTCACTTGAGTAATTTGATGGTCTGTCCTCTGAAGCAGGGAAGGCCAGTGTCCAGCATGAGTGTAACCAAGGAGACCACTCCATCCATGTAGGGCCTGGTTTACCAAAGGAACTTGTCTTAATGTTATGTAATGTCAGCCATCTTTATAGCACAATGAACACTCACTTTAGCACTTCTGCATACTCACCTGACAGCCAAGTATCCCCTCACACACATCTCCATGAACCATTTGAAGGGTGTCGCCTCCATCTTCCCACCCATGATCATCACCATCTCATCAGTCAGCTTGATATCTGGCTCCCAGCCGAGGTTCCCACCAGGAGAGCTTTCAAAAATGAACCCAAAGTCTAGAAATACACAAACAAACTTTTTTTTTGAATGCTCATGGATCATGCAACATGAAGATGATGTAGGGCACTCTCAATACAAATACAATCACTCAAAACATTTGGTGAAGACTGCAGACAGATGATGCAAAATAAAAGCTTAGGTAAAAGAGGGTTATAATTCCATTATTATATATAACAATGTACTGAAATTTTCAAAAATGCACTTTGAGAATCATAAGACAACCTGTGCTACCAACCATTTTCACATTTTTTGTTATTAAACTTTTTTATTTAAAGAAAAATAAGTTATAAATGTTGCTCTGAAGTCTGTATACATGCCAGTAATCAAGAAAGAAAAATCATTACAAAAGTACCTACACTCTCTCCCATCCCAGTACTTTTATACCAGTTCTGGACTGGTAGGGAACTTAAAAATCCAAAAAATAAGAAGTGGGAGTGATAACTACAAAAAGGAAAATAGAATAAATAAAATAGGTAAGTATACAGCAGCAGTACGCAAAATGGACAATAACAGCTGTAAAATTAATAAACGTGTCTGCTCCATATGTAGCTTTTTTCTTTCCTCATTCATAACTTTTCCTGCAAATAATATGCTATAGTGGGGTGATAACTGCAAAGGCAAAATTTACAACACAAAAGGTAATCATTATAGAGTAAGTAACAAAGTTTGTTGTATACATGTAAAACTCTCTTTTTGACAAAACAAAGAAAGAAAAACTGAACCAGATGAGTGGAGTCAAAAACTAGGGGGATTTATCACATTACCCAGAATCTTGCGTTAAAGTTTTTAAAAAGTTTATCCAGGTTTTCCAGTAACTCTCAAACTTATCTTGTTTAAGCCTGAGAATGAATGTTAGCTTCTCCATCATATACATTTCCTGAACCACTTAGCTCCAGTCCTCGACTGTTGGAGAATCCTTGTAGCTATTTATTTCTATCAGTGTATAAGAGTAGTTAGGTCTACAAGTCAACTTAAAACCTTTTTAAGATTGGTAATCCATGACACAATACGCACCGATGTGGATAAGGTGGCCCTGGCTATCCAGCATGATGTTGCCATTGTGTCTGTCTTTTATCTGCAGCAGGAAGAGCAGCAAGCTGTAAGCTGCCATACTGCGGATGAAGTTGTACCGTGCCTGAAAAGAGAAGCGTTGGAAAGAATCTCAGTTAAACTGTTAATAAATACAATATGCAAGCACTGAGACGTGGTAGAGTTTTACAGGTGTTAATGACTGATGACTGGAAGAGCCTGCATTTACCTTCTGGAACGCTAACGTGGATTCATCTCCATACTGGTTCCTGAAATAGTCATACATGCCGAAGTCAGTCTGTCGGCCCAGCTGATCACGAGACTTGCAGTCTGGGATGCACTCGATCACTCCACACTGTGGTGGAACATCAGCAAATAGTAAGAATGAGAAGTACATAGATTTCAGGGGAGATTTAGGAAAAAATTAACTTGCTCTTGTCAGGAAGTAATATAGAGTGCCATAGGAAAAGTTATATATGAACTTACTCCAGGGGCTGTGGCTACCACCCTGTAAGGAAACACATAGAGATCAAGGCCGACTAGCTGGAAGATGTTCTTAAATAGACTGATGATCTGAAGAGCCAGCATGTCCTGTGAACACAAAAGATGTATTTGGTAAATTAAGGATAGTCAAGCAAAAAATTGAAGTCACTTCAAAAGGAAGATAGCAGTGCAGTAAGTGAAGGGAGAAGAGTGTGAAACTGAGACCTGTCTGCAGTCGTCTCCCACTTTAAAGATGGCCGCCTGCCAGCAGATTCTCTTGGCCTCCTCTTCGTTCTTCACCTCATCTCCAGAATCTGAGCAACACTTCAGACCTGAGAGGAAGATGACATGACACTCTGTTTGTCTGTGCACAAAATCTGAGAAATAAAATATCTATGGTAAGTTCATTTAACATTAGCAGTACCTTCTTTTTCCAGTTCACTGACACCACACCTCCTAACTTTAAACTTGGCCAGGTAGGGAGCTTTGGCAGCACTGAATAGGGGGGGACAAAAAAGGGCTTTTGTAAGTTCAGTGAAGCTGTTATATTTCTTTGTGAATTCTGGTAATACTGGTTATGAGCACTATAGAAGATGGTTTTGAGGCCCACCTCTGCATGGGGGTCCCAGACTTGTAGTCTATATCCAAAACTATGGCCTCTGGGTTACTAGGAAGATAACATCCGGGTTGGACTTTGATCTGTGACATGGCTTCCAGGCAGGCCCTCTTCCTCTCCTCCCCTTTTGGAAAAGGTCTGATGAAGACAAACAAAAACAACTTGAACACAAGTTTCCACACTTCTATGACTCACTTTACTGAGAATAGCATGCATGGGTATCTCACTGAATGACTTCAGACCATAAGTGACAGTCAGCCTCTGCTGTTATTCACAGAGGGGAGTCACTTGGGAAGAGAGTGATAGAGAGTGGAAGCCAGGGGACAGTCCATGTTTTTTCTCCAGATAGTTGCAATTAGTGCTGTAATGAGGGCTGAGGGGGATTTTCTCTGCCGCTAAGCGGCTAACACCTCTGTTAGAGCCAGCAATAATGGGACCTGTCACAAAACTTCCAGACCGGTGCATAATCAGTGAGACAGTACAGCAACCAATAGCTAAATAAATTAACAACAATGGGATTTAGAGAGGAGCCCACAGGTGGAACAAGACAGGGAAATGAACAAAACATCTTGGCTCACTGGAACACTTGTTATCACTTAATTAACACCTTGAAGATCTCCCAAGAGGGTTTTGTTTAACAGTAAAGTTAAAATAAATATTTCATAATTTCTTGAGATGGCATTTAACTGACGAAGATAGTATATAACACAGGATGAAAAAGTGATTAAAAACGAGATGATGACAATAGGACAATGGGATATATAATTAAGCAAAGCTTAATAGGAGAAGACAAATAACTCACGGATATGGGTTATAGTAAAATGGATTGCCTTGTTGAGGCCCAAAAAAACAAAAGTAGCATTTCCTTTAGGGCGGTGGATACATGTCTTAATTTGTAAAATGGTTTTAAAAGAAGTCCCAGTGCCCCCAAACAGTCCCAACTCTCACCTGCACTACGAAAATTGTCAAAAACACACATCTGAGTAAAGGTTCACGGTAATGGAACTTCAACCAAATTACAGGTGTCTGAAAAACTGACACTTTTACTGAATTGAAATCAATCCAAAACATTATGTTAAATTTTGAAAAAGTGCAACAGTAATGCAAATAATATGCTACTGTAACTAATGGAATTTAACATGCTAAATGTACAGTATGGTCCCTAGAGTAGCCAGTTCACCTCCTGGGCACTGCCAAGGTGCTCTTGAGCAAGGCACTGAACCCCGCCCCAACCACTCAGGGCAACTGTTCAGCAGTCGCAGCCCACTCACTCTGACATCTCTCCATTATTGCATGTATAGGACCTGAGCATATGTGTGTGTGTGTGTGTGTGTGTGTGCGTGTGTATTTAGGCCTTTGTGTAGTGCAACTACAGAGTGTAAATTGTAATTTTCCCATTGTGGATTAATAAAGAGTATAAGTTGTATAAATGATTAATTATTAAATAAGAAAAAGAGTTCATACTTGATAATGGCTGACACATTGGTGATCTTGTTGAAGAAGTCAAACTCTCTCTGGTAAAAGTCTTTGGCCGGGCCAGACAGAGAGCCGGTGATCTCCTCCACCATCTGCTCCAGCAGCTCACCTATGTCAGCTGCAGGGAGAGAGAAGGTTGTAAGTTCTTATATGTTCACGTGTTGTGGCGTAGATGTGTTGAGTCAGTAAAGAGATAGTGAGGGTGAACATCTCACGGTCTTTCTGGTTCCCTTCCTCGTCCAGGTATATGTTGGTCTTCATGTTCCAGATAAACTGGTGAGCCAGCAGCTGAGACTTCTGAGCAGCCCACAGGATGTACTCTCTCACATAACCCATCTACACCGGGTTGTAAAAGGAAAGCAAGACAGGGACAGATCTGAAAATATCAACCTGAAGTTTTGTGGGCTTTGATGAATTTGTAGACTCAAAAACCTTGATATTTACCTTGTCGTAACGAAGCGCTTGGACAATTTGAGGAATGTAAAACAAAATGGCATCCTAGAAACAGTGGGAAAAATATTTTACAAGCAAGAACACACACACACACATACATACGTGTGTGTATATATATATATATATATATATATATACAATTTTTCACCACTTGCCATTGAGCATATTAGCGTCAAATTATAGACCCTGAACATACTACTACCATCACCTTTCTCACATTTTTAGCAAAATCAGTGCTGATTGTGTTTAATACTGTATGCTACATGAGGAAATGACAGCAGATTGTGTATGTGTTATGTATTTGTGAACGTACAGGAGGAAAGGAGCGAAGTACTTTGACCCCGTACTGGGCTGTGAGAGGGTGAGGAGGGTACATAGACGAGAAGTAGGACAGTCCAGTTGGGGGATCTGCCGGGGCCCAGCACAGGACATGACCTAGCTCTGGAGAGTCAGCATCAATTGTGTGCCACGTCACAAGGAACTGAAGAAAAACAAAAAAGAGAGAAAGTAAATTGAGAAATATCAAAATGTTTCAAGTTTAATAATTTTTTTCTGCTCCTCTTGCTTGATGTATATCATCTACCGAATCTTACTAGTATCATTACTGTTATTTATTCTCCTTGCCATATTATGTTCTTTACGGTAATATTATAGTTTACGTTTCAATCAAAAAACTACAATTGCCACACACAATATTATTGTTGTTCTGTTATGTTTTGTGCTATTTGTATGTCTGACAGATACGTGTTGTTTACCAAAAAAAAAAAAAGTCAGGTTCAAGCCAACATTTTAATCAATACTTTCACAGGTTCTACTATTATGCGCAGCATGCATCACAAGAGCCATATTTTCGCATCAATCTGACATAAATCTGACGCAAGGTTCCGACCCCCAGCCTGGCGGTGGGCTAACTAGCCTCAAGAGGAAACTGTGTTTATTAGTTACTAAAGTGACTGGAATAAACAACTATGAGATGTCAAGGTGGATCAGCCCATAAATTATGGTGGCCTTTGGGGAAGGCCGTGCTCTGCCTCCCTTGCTTCTTCTTCAGACAAATAGGAGGCTCATTAAGTGTTCAGTCAGAGAGACATAAATGAAGAAGACAAGAGGAAGCAAGGAAAAGAGACTTAAACAACACCAACATTTTTTAAGGGGCATGATTATGGCCACTTGAAAGCAGAACACTGAGTAAAAAAAACAAACTTTTTTTCCATTTATGTTTTTTTGCAACTTAACAGAAATGCATTGGTGGCAAAACTTAAAAAGTCAGGTCAGAACATTTCAAATCCTTAAAGTCAATGGCTGCCAAACTTCCAGCCTATTAAGATGATAGTGGATGACTGAATCTATACCTATGGCTATAGATGATTGCAATGGCTCAAAGTAGTGTGTATTCCAATGCAAAATGAGGTCCAGAAAGGGTTTTACTCAGAAGAGATCTTTAGCTTACATAATCAAAATAAGAGAAGGAAAAGTAAGTGCAGAAAACATTAGGATTAGGAATCTGTCATGGTATAGCTACAGCAAATAAACCTCACACCATGTGGCTATGTTAGTAAGCATGTAGGAAGCTATGCTGTCTATTTTCATAAAGCCTACTGTATCACACATGCACAAGCAGAGTTTGGCCACACAATATGTAGAGTTTATTCTGCTAGTTCCTATACATAGTGCTTCCCTTTCTTTCCTTTTTTCAGTCTTGTCCAGCTGCCTAAACCTTGAAACTCATTGACAGTTACAGCAGTTAAACCCACTTAATCCAACTCATTTTATGATTATCTTCTCCAAATACAGTACTTCAGAATAAAAGCACCATGAATAAAACTATGATGGCAGACACAACTGCCGTCCTGTTGTCTGTAGTGGCCGGCGGGGGACCTCACCTTGACTGCTTCTGGAACATCACACACAGCAGCCGGATCCATTCGCACTAGGCGAGTCACCTCTGAGACAATCGCTTCAGTGTTTTTAAATCTGAAAAACAAAACAAAATGTAATAGGTGCGTGCCCAATAAAGGACTTTATCTGTTCTGTTTTGCACTTGTTATGTTATAAACGTGCATGTATGTGTATATAAAGTACATTGTGTATGAATAAAGTTGGTGATTTGATTTGGATCACTTAAGTTACAGTCCTGCAACTAAGCCATAGTGTGTGTAACAGCTATTTGTTGGTGAATATATTAGGCACAATTAATTAAAGTGTAATATTTGCATTATCTGTTGAGGATATTTTCATTCAGCTACAAATTGTAGTTGTTTGCACGCATTAATGGTGTAAGATGTGTGTTGTAGTCAATCATTCAAATACCTTTTGCTGCAGTAGAGGGCAATACAGTGCAGATGGTTAGGGATTTTTTGTGAGACAAAATCTATTTACACTCTCAGTTTGACATTGATTGAAACTTGGGGATGTAATGCATCTTGTTTCTCTGTGTACCTGGCAGGCAGCTGCAGGGCAAGGTAAGGTGCTATGCTCCAGGCCAAGTTGATGTTGTCCTTCCACTGTTTCTCTGTCAGACTGATGTATTTGGACCTCCAATTAGCAATGCTGGTTTCCACCGACTGTTCAGTAGCAATAGCAAGCTCCTGAGTGGATAACGGGTTGTACCATATTGTCAGCCGCTCAATCTCGCTGGCCTAAAGAGAGACATAGAGGGGATGGGATTCATAATAATTCACCAATAGGATGTCAAGTATGGAACTACATGTATACATTTTTGATGTCATTCTCTCTGTTACCACATACAGTATGTGTGAATATAGATAGTGGATGAGAAAATGTAGTGTAGTACCAGTAAAGCCAGTAAAAGAGTCCGGCGTTTCATGTAGTACTTGTGCAGCTGTGTGCCTCTGTTGCTTTTTTTAGACAGTCCTGAAACAGGACAGGAACAATAAATCAGTAATACATTGTGACAGCAGAAATATTATATTATTGACCTATTTCATCTATAAATGAGAAGCAGATGTAAGTTTCACTGTGAAACTTTGCAGCATATGGTGTGCTCCAGCACAGCTGTTGCAAGTTTATTCTGTGTGTGTTTTACCTGATTTCTTGGATATGGTAGACATCCCGGACGACAGAGGGTAGGTGTTGATCCATCCCTGAGTCACCTGCTGCCTCTGGCCCATAGCGGCATCAAGACTGCTCCTGCTATCTGCCCCTGCCACGACAGACAGGCTGTTCACAGACATGTCTTGGGGATCTACACAAAGTAAAACCAAATCCACATATAAAGGTGTGAATTCTCTTGCTGATGCGTTAGTTTCTAATTCAGTTAATATTACTGATAAAATTAGACAACTGTTGTACTGTGTTGTACCTGGGGGAACCAGCTGATTGGCAGCCAGATACTTTTTGTCAGACTGCAGGCTGGCATAGAACTTGATCATGATACTGATGTCTTCTCTCAGCCTTTTATCGGTCTGAGTGGGAAATTTGGGAGTGGCACTACACAAAGACAGAGATGGCAAGGAAGTAAGTGGACAGAGAACTTTTACAGTTTTCCTTTTTTCCTACAAAACAAATTTGAACAATATTTTTCCTACCTGAAGTAGTCAAAAGCCGATGAATAGATCTTCTCTCTCAGAACATTTCTGATGGTGGCATTTGTCACAACATCAGAATGCAGAAGAGTCAGACCCAGAGTTAGCAGTCTGAAATTAAGTAAAGTGATGACACAATATTAAGTTTAGGATTTAGGATTTCTGGCAGCTGATTATTACAGCATTAAGGATTAAACCAATTTGCTGTTGTGATAATTAGACACAGTACCTAAATCTTGGACCAATGGCAGCAACATGTCGGTTCAGGCTGCTTTTAGGCCCTCCGACACTCAGAGAAAGAGATCTCTGCAAAATGGAGGTGAAAATCTCCACCTGGTCAGCACTGCTGTACTTTGCTATCTCAAACCTCTGCACCAAAAACTGGAGGGAAAAAAGAAAGAATGAATAAGTATGTGACAGTTTCCGACCCTTTTATCCTTAAAATAATAAGCTACATTTTGTGAAAAATGCATCAACATGATGCAAATGAAAATTAAATAAAAAGCAGTAGTTTATGTCTGCCTGTCACTGACCTCTATCCAGAGGAAGTGAGGGATGACGTCAGGTTCACAGGGTGCAGGTTGACTCTCCTCTGATACAGCCAGAGGGCCGGCCTCTACCTTAGCCTCCGAAAACAAGCCCATCTTCAGCTCTACTGTCATCTGCCAAGCTCCTGCCATCTCCCGCATAAACTAGGCAGATGGGGTGGGGTGGGGGATAAGAATGAATCTACACATCTCAAATCAAGATACACATTCATGTAATAAATTATTCCTATGATTTTCCTTCATGAAAAGTGATAAAAATACCCACTGGTACTTCTACCCCGTTGTGTGCAGCCAGGAGCCATTCCCAGCAGGCGATAGCAGTTTCCATGCCATGTTCTGTAAACATCTTCAGAGGAGACCAACACAGATGGTGCAAGAGCTGAGGATTGCAGTCTGAAAGACAAAATATAGAAAATGTCCATAATTGAATTATAACAAGAAACAACCAGCACTATTGCTCTTTTTGATATTCAATACAAAAATAAATGACGCAGAGCTGCTCACTTTTGGTAGTTATGAGCAAAGCGGCCATCTTGAACATGGCCTGGGTGAAGGCCTCTGGGTCTTTTCTGTCAAGAGCACTGGTCATCTGATAGATCATCAGCTTGGTGAGGTCTGACTGGCTGTGAGTTGCCTGTGAGAACTGGATCATACCAGCCACCTACACAGTACATAAACAGACAGGTATGAATCATACTGTATGCAAAAAAGCATAGGAAAGTCGCATATTCTTAATATTTACAATATTGAGACTTCACCTCTCCTGTGTAGCGGTTGCGCAGGTTGAGGGATGCCATGAAGTTGGAGTAGTCCTTCTTCACGCATGCTGGTCTCTCTGTCAGCTGGGTGGTCTAATGAAAAACACAGTTCAGGGTCTACTTAGGGCAACACAGTCACAAGCTAGGAAAGTAGATTTGTAGCTATACTGTAACACTTCTGGCTATACTGAAGCTATTATGTTGGAGCCCTGACTCTCTGTATTTAGAGATATGACCAACCTGAGGGAAAGCAGCCTATGGTTGGCCACATGGTGAAGGACAGCACCAGCATAACCAGTTAGCCAAATGGGCAACCAGCCAACCAACCCACCCGTCCATTGCAGGTAAGTAACGAGGTAACCAGCAAATCCGCAAACCAGCCAAGCAACCAGGTAGGTAGTTCGGTGCAGTTTAACAAAGACAAAATATAACAAATGAAGCAAATGAAAAGACAGATATAGCAAAATGCAAGCCCATGAACATAAACACAATGCATAGCAAGCAAAAACATGTCACACAGACTAGTAAGCATGCACACACGGACATACAATGCTGTAAAAAAGACAAGACTCCCAGTGTTTCCAGAACCATAGACATGTGTAAAAAGGATACAAGACACTGGACTGGCCAGTGTTTTACCAAAACTGAAAAGGCTTTGACAAAGCGACTTAATGGCACATTTGTTAACCAAAAAAGCCAATTATGTTGGACAAATGTTAATAAGCATCCAATCAACAAGCCTGTAAGGTCAAAGCAGTCGGGAATGTGTGTCTAAACAATGTTTTCAGTATTTTTTTATGTGACATACTGACATTTGTTCTGCAGTCTTTAAATATAATAAAATGTGACAGGTAGCTCGGATTTACCTTCCCAACCTCACCATTAATTTGGGCTGTGTAATGTTTTCTAAATTCAAGACCGCCCTTAATCTGGAGAAAGGGCCCGTGTTCCCTGCATGTGTGTGTGAAACTCACGCCTAGTGTAGTACTCTGTCTGTTGTAGCCTGCAAAGTGCAGTATGCTCTCTGTGGCCATGGCCAGGCCAGTGTGCTGGGACAGTCCCGACACCCAGTTCTGATGCTTGTTCAAGTACTCCTGCACAACACACAAAATACAGGTAAGATATAGGAATGGACAAAAAGAGAGAACAGGGGGGAAAAGAGAAGCAGTAATAGAACAACAATGACAAATATCCTCTATAGTTAAAATATACAATGACTTCCCTTAAAAAGCTAAACTGATTTAAAGCAACACTAGAGAACTTTTTGTAACTTAAAATAATGTTTCCAAAATCGTTTCAGTGGTTCATCAACTCGTAACAGGGTAAACGTCACTTCTGCATTCACATTGCAGCTTTCTATCGGCAATAACCGCACTATGCAAGTTTGCCACATCGTGTGGCAGCTCTGTAGTTTGAATGAGACATAATGGGACAATTCTGCTTCCAACCTGTAGGGGGACCAAAGAGGGAAAAGTTCTTTAATAATAATAATAATAATAATTTATAATAACAGTTTATTGATCCCCAGTGGGGAAATTACTATTTACACTTTGTTTTGTTAGAAATCAATACATATAGGCCTGGAAAATACACAGAGAGAGAGAGAGAGAGAGAGAGAGATGTCAGAGTGAGTAAGCTGCCAGTGCTGGACCAGCACCCTGAGTGTTGCTTTAAGTAATTTGGAGTATTAGGTTATTGGGTTGTAGCCAAAGCAATGTTCCTTAAACTATACACACAAGTAGCTGTGAAGTTCAGACTTTTAGTATTAACTTTCAAAAGACCATCAATTACGTTTTTTTGGACTTACTTCCAGTAATAAATAAATAAATATATATATATATATATATATATATATATATATATATATATATATATATATATAGAATTTGCTTCTTTTGTCAGTTTTGCATAATCAGAAGGAATCAATAGTTAGAATTAATATAATCCCTCTAATTGAGTGTGCTGACCCTCTCTTAAACTCCCCACCTCTGTCTTTTTCTGATGTCAAAGAAGAGTTCTCCACTCTGAAGAAACATAAAAGTAAAGGAATTCACCTGTAAGTGGGACTTTGTGACTGAAGGGGCCCATTTCATTGCCTCTTTCAGGATCTCACCACAGCGAGCAGCAAAGTCTTTCACTATGCTCTACAGGGAGATAATGAAACCAGAATGTGACCATTAAAGAAATACAAAAAGGGCTATTAGACAATCAATTTCAATGAAATGTATCCCTACACATGTTGAGATAAGGTAGACTCTTCCTTAGAGTTTCTATCGGTATATGAATGTAAGAAGCTTATGTCACATCACGAAAAAACATCACATTAAAATCCATCACAAAGATTTAATAATCCAAAAAGAACACAGACTGAGCAAGACTGAGGCCACAACTGTCTTTAAAACCAATAATTTGCTGTCCTCTAGTGGTTGTAAATGTAATAAGAGTCCAAACTCACCTCTCTGGCCTCATATGTGTCTGGAACAGTGATCCTGTACGGGGTGTCTGGGATGTCATAGTACGGCTGATCCTTGTGGATGTCCTAAATAAACCAAGAAGAAATTTGTTGGAACTGAAGCATATAGGTGCACCTATCTAAACACTTCCCATGCTAGGTGCACCTATCTAAACACTTCCTATGCTCTTTAAGCAAAAGTTATTTAAGCTCTGCTTTTGTTCCACCACCGAACAGTTTTATTCTTTGACTAATAATGTTGATTAAAGCTTCACCAGAGGAGAATATTCCACATTGTCTCTGTGTTATTCACACCAGCCCTCCACTCATACTTACAGCACTTAGTGATAGAGAGAGTGTCTGCAAGATGTCCAACATGGTCTTCAACACACGACCGCTCCAAAGCAGATGGGGGAATCTAGTATAGGTAAAACACATGAGAAATATGATTCATACTGTATATAACATGATGAAAAAAATGTAGGCAAACAAGGCTCTCGGACACTCACGTCTCAGCCAATCCAGAAAGGTATTTGTCCGCCACTCTGCGAATCCTCTTGTGGGTGTGGTTAAAGTTGATCAATAAGAATTGGGCATGTCGCTCCAATTCCTCCTCATGCTCTTTGGTCTTGGGCTAAAAACAAGAGAAACATGATTTCATTGTTATTCAATTATACTGATAAAAATAAACATACAGTCAACAAGACGTCCAAGCCTTTCAAAATTGTTTGCTGTCAACCCAAATTTGAAGAGAAATTATACTACCTACCTTCTCAGCCATCATCTGGAGAAAGACATCAAACACCTTATCGCTGACACAAATAATGCACTGCATCATGCCTGCAAAGAAAAAAAAAAAAAAAGGGAATTTGAGAAAATGAATTACACAGCATGAGGACAAGAAAGACCAGAGATGAACGGGTGTAAAGCCCTCACCAGATTTGTCTTTCTGGATGGCTTTGTCTTCAAAATACCGAAACATGACCTGAAACCTGTCAGGATCATTGGATCGTAGCATCCTAAAAGAGTGCCAGAGAAAAAAGTGGTAATACAAAGTTTCATAATCTGACCTCACGAAGAACAAAATATTAACATGTGAACTGGATACAGAAGGGTAAAAGGAGCTGACCGCATGTATTCCAGTCTGTAGACTGAGAGCAGGTACGTGGACATGGCAAAGTCGAGTTTGTTAATGAGGGCAGACCCTTCTGGAGGTGGGTCAAGAAGATTGCTGATCGTTGCTCGCAAATCGCTCAACTCAGCCTGGTGGACAGAAATGAAGAATTAAAAGATAAGTTCTGGTGTTTCTGTTTTCAAAGCTACTAGGGGGGGAATAAAAGTCTGTTTATGGGCTGTACCGGCGTGACTGTATCATTTTTCAGGGCAGAGTTATATTGCAGTTCAGAGCGAAGAGGTTCTCCACTGGGAAAGGTGAGAAGAGGAGACGTAGTAGCAATCTCACACACACCTTCATACCACTCCTCTGGCCAAAGCCCTGAAAAGACAAAATACATTAATCCCAAAAAATACAGGAAGCCCCTAGACTTCAATGATGCTGATGTTGTATGATAATATTTTAGATTTGATTAAGGTATTTAGAGCTGTGAAAAAACACTCTTCAGTATGGTTTTAGTTATATTTGGGTTGATACTGATGATAGAAAAAGCCAAACATCTGTCTTTATCTTATTTAATTAACTCTTTATCACAACCCTAACATATTTCTATTTCTGGTGTGAAATAAATCTCCATAATTACTTAAAGGTCTTTGGCTGCTTTTATATAGAACATAGTGGTCCCCTAATACTGTATCTGAAGTCTCTTTCCCGAAATTCAGCCTTGTTGCAAAATTACAGCCACTAGAGCCAGTCCCACAATGAGCTTTCCTTAGGACGTACCATTTCTGTGTCTGTAGCTATTGAGGAGGAGAGAGGGGGACAAGGTGGAAAGTGGGGGTGTGGCCTTGACCAACTGCCACTTTGCTCATTTGAAAGCCATTGTGTCTTACTCTTTTCTCATGGGAGGGCCAAATTAACTGGGCAGGTAAAGCTAAGAAAGGGGGGTATCCTTGCTCCTTATGACTTCATAAAAAGCAAGATTCCAGATCGGCCAATCTGAGCTTTCATTTTCTCAAAGGCAGAGCAGGATACCCAGGGCTCGGTTTACACCTATCACCATTTCTAGCCACTGGGGGACCATAGGCAGGCTGGAGGAACGCATATTAATTAATTCATAAAGTGAAATTTTCATGCCATGGGATCTTTAAAGTTATATTCACAACATTATCACAACAGCTTCTAGTAACTCTTCTTGCCATAACCTGGGCGACACGTATAAGAAAATAAGATCTATAACCATCAGATGAAGGCAATGGGAACCTTGATAGTTTCAAAACTTTTTTGAACGATTTTGTGATGAAGAAGCTATTGAACTCTTAACCAAAATCAGACTTCTCTGACTCATTTCAAGTGTTATGGTGTAGAAGTGCAGAACATTTGCCTAAACATGTAGCATTCTGAAATCAGTTGCTCACCTGATCCTTCCACAGCAAAACCCATGACCACAGAGTACAACCAGAAGTCCCTGAACAGCTTCTGGAGACGGGGCTTGGCCTCTTTTATTGGCGGAAGCCGCCTGGTCAACTGGAGTTAGAAACATTTTTTTATTTAAAATGTATCACATTCTGTTTGAAGTGAATCTTTAGGAGTGGTGAAATGGGAATTCCTACAAATACAAATAGATTAAATCTATTTTGATGCACACTGAATACAGATACACAACTAAAATAAATAAACAACTGCAAAATATCTCTTACCAGACTACAAGTCCTTCAGTAGGCAATTAGTATTAAATCCTCTTAACAGATTAGCTCAATTGTGAAGAGTTAAAGATTTTAGTCAGTCACAGCAATTTCTGGTCTGTTTGATCTGGTCTATTTGTTCAGGAGGAGCCCACATCAAAGTTCAGTTTTGTATTCAATTCTTTGCTCTTAGTCCTACAAACAGGAGCAACACAGCACTATCCACCAGCACAGTAAAGGTAAGACATTTTACAGTTTGAGTCTGCTATTTGAGAGTTTTTATGTAAAATGTTTTGTATTTTTAGCAAGTAAAGACATGATTTTATTCCTATAGATTTATTAAAACATGATTTTTAGGCCATACTAATTGTCTATTCTCCCTGCCTTAACCTTCAGCATGTGGGTCATCACTGTCATGTCTGTGGCCTTTCTGCTGGTCAGTCCATCCCTGGCTGGGATTAAAGACCTCAGCTCTCACTTCACTAACCCTGAACCGGAACCCAGAGGCTTTGAACCAGGGGGGGCAGTGGATATAGAGGCCATCCCCTTAGAGTTCCACAAAGAAAACACTGTTACTAATGACCTAGTTTTGGATGGCTTTGAGGATGAAGATTATATTGATTTTGATAAAATCCTGGCTTTGGGCAGTGACGACTACATGTGAGTATTAACTGTTGTTACTTCTGGTACATTATATTAAAAAATAAAATGTTAAGAGAAGAAGTTGAGATGTCAAATAATTTAATGAGAAAAATTGTATATGGTAGGCAATGTTACTTTTAAAGCAGGTACTGTATAAGTGCTTTTAGACTTTCCAAACAAAATACCTAAACAAATTTAGAGTAATTCTACTTCTGAATGGCTGGATGCTAAGTTTACAATATGTTTCAGTGAAGGGGATGAAATAGATGAGATTGCCACACCAGCCCCAGACATTGACATCTTTGCCGAACCCTCTGACCCAAAGATCCGCCGTGCCAGACTCTTACGGCTGTTCCATAGTCGGTCTCGCCTCCAACGCCTCAACGTTGTTAATGCCCATTTCGGTTTCAACCTCTATCGAAGTCTTCGTAACGACGTCAACCGGAGTGACAACATCCTGCTAGCACCTGCTGGAATCTCTGTCGCTATGGGGATGATGGCTCTAGGGGCAGGACCTGGTACCCATGATCAGATATATAAAGCTCTGGGATTCGCAGAGTTTGTTAATGCTAGCCATCATTACGACAACACAACAGTGCATAAGCTCTTCAGGAAGCTGACGCACAGGCTCTTCAGGAGGAACTTTGGTTACACACTACGCTCTGTAAACGATGTCTACATAAATAAGGATGTCGCAGTGAAAGACACTTTCCGTGCAGAGACAAAGGCTTACTACTTTGCAGAGCCGCAGTCAGTGGACTTCAGGGACCCTGCCTTTCTGGACAAGGCCAACCGTCGCATCCTGAAGCAGACCAAAGGACTGATTAAGGAACCGCTCAAGAGTGTGGACCCAAATATGGTGCTGATGCTGCTCAACTACCTGTACTTCAAAGGTGAGTAAAAATCGGGACACACTCTATCCTCCACCTACTTTCAAATTATGCGTATGTTGCAGAACTGTGAGGAAAGTAAAATTACAGCACCTCTGTCTGCTGAAGTAAACAGATAACTCTTATTTGTTTGTATAAACAGGTACATGGGAACAAAAATTCCCCAAAGAACAGACTCATTATCGCAACTTTCGAGTTAACGAAAAGACAAATGTACGCGTGCCAATGATGACCAACAAGGGGAACTATCTGGCTGCTGCCGACCACGAACTAGAGTGTGACATCCTACAGGTCGGTGGCCTCGCAACAGTTTAACATTTTTACTTGGCATCTGAAGGGTGGCAATTTCCTGATAAACATGCACACTGGTCTATAAACAAGTCAACATTGGATACATAATAATGATGTACATTTTCTATTTTCAGCTCCCTTACACAGGAAAAATCAGCATGCTTATTGCCTTGCCGAGGAAGATCACTGGCATGAGGACCCTGGAGCAGGAGATCTCTCCCACTGTTGTCAATAAGTGGCTCAAAAACATGACAAACAGGTCAGCAGCCTTTTCCCAACAAACTAATGAATAGCTGATGCAATAAACGTTTGGGAGCACCTTAATAATTAAAGGCTTGGGTAAACATGCTGAAAATGTTTAGACATAGTGGTTTTAAATTAAAAGCTATACCATGAGAAACATTTTCTATGGCTCCCTTCAGGACTCGAGAGGTGGTGTTACCTCGGTTTAAACTGGAGCAGAACTATGACTTGATTGCAAATTTGAAAGAGATGGGCCTCACTGACTTGTTCCAGGAGAGTGCAGATTTCTCTGGAATGACCTCTGAAAAGGTTTCCATGAACTGGGTGAGTAAGACTAAATTAGTCATGAGGCAAACATCAAAACAAAATAAAAGTGTGCTGGTCATTCAGTCACCTGGACACATTATCAACTGCAATCAATAACAAACTATTTCAAAATAATGGAAGCCTGATCTCCTTCCCCAGCTTAAGCACCAGGGGACCATTACGGTAAATGAAGAGGGCACTGAGGCTGCTGCTCTGACCCAGGTTGGCTTCATGCCCCTCTCCTCTCAGATCCGCTTCACTGTGGACCATCCCTTCCTCTTCCTGATCTATGAGCACCGCACAGACTGCCTTGTGTTCATGGGCCGGGTGGTCAATCCTTCACAGAACTAAACAGCTAAAATATACCCTTACAAATTCCATGTTTGGTTAGAATATCCAACTAAGACATTACTGACTTTAATAGCTGGGTCATTGTTTTTAATAATAAAATACTGCTATTAGTACAATATGTATATGTACACATAGAGTGTGAGTGTTATGAACGTTAGTGCAGTCTCTTACCTCACATTTAAACTAACATAATTCTCGTAATGAGAGTCTGTCAAAGTGAATCAATGATTATCTGTCTGTTAATGTTTTATCTTGTGCAATGAGCCCAGTGAAGAAATATGCTAAAAAACACATTATATACCTGTCATTAACCTAATGTTGTACTGTAATAACACCAGAAAGACTATGTGAGTACATGAATAACACAAGGGGATAATAAAATAATATATAAAACTATTAGCCAAGAATTTCTGTGAAAATTATGAAGAGAGAGCTTTAATGAAAACATGTTATCAATGTATAATTTATTTTCTTATCTCATAATTAAATATATCTAATATATTTTAAAGAAAAACAAGGTTGTGCAGTGCAACAAAATTCGTCAGTGAACTGGTGACAGATGTTTGTACTGCAGCTAACAGGGTAAATATTTGTCGATTGGTCCCAAAAAAAGGGCAAGAGTTTGTACAGACATCACATACTCACCACAGCAATCACCGGAATGAGGACTCCAAGATTTCCAGCACTACTTGATGCCTACGGGAGATAAAGAGCCCTTATCAATTTACCAACAATGCAAGAATTTCCTGTTGTGTTCAGATGTTAATGCATTTAAGCACGTACCTTCAGGGCTGGTCCCTTGTCTGAGGCCCTCTCACTGGCTCTCTTTCCTTCCAGGCCAAGTTGGACAAACAACTCTAAAAGGTTTACCATCAGCTCATCCACGAGTTGCTCCCCCTGCAGGTTGGCTGCAATGTTGGCCAGAGCATTTATCACTGCCAGAGAGCAGTGCCTAGTGGAGGGAACATTTAAACCAGTTCCAAAGAGACAAATGTAAATAAGGTCAACAAGACAACAACAAATATTAATGTTCTCCTAACTACATTTCCTGCTTCTACATGAAAACAGTCCCCTTGTGCAGCTAGTAATTTTGTGATCAGGGTAAGAGCAGATACTGACCTGTAGCCATGATCTCTGTGGTCTTTGGTGGCTGAGTAGACCACTGAACTGGCCTTCACACTGATCTGCTGGAACAGGTTCCACCCCTCCTGATACATGTATTGCTACAAGACAGAGAGGCAGACAGGAGTAAGACTGTGAATGGACCAGTAGGTTCAATTCAAACTTAAATTAAAAATGCTTTTGTTTGTTAGCTAATCTTCTCTTACTACTTATAACATTTACACTTCTCAAAATCAAAAATTCCATTATTAGGACAGCATTTTGTAAGTGATGTGTATCTGCTGTATAATTTCAGATTATTTTCCAGTCTTTTGTTTATTGTAGTGTATTGCACACTTGGCACCTTGGTTACACTCTAAAGGGTTGTCAACTAGAATACTGGAACCTATTCTTAATGCCTTGTACTGATCAAGTAAACAGAAGCCAGCAGGTTTCCAGTAATTACAGCGTGTCAGTCCCTCTGGGTTAAGAAAAAAAGGGTTACATTGCAGCTATTTAACATTTGTCTAATATAACATAGTTACTATGAAATAAATCTGCAGTCGCTCAACAATGGGTTACACATTTGAATGATTCCCTGATGCAACCATAAATGTATCAAAATAATGGAAGCAAGATGCGCTAAAAATATGTTATCATTGTATCTTTGAACTCACATTTCCTGTAATGACCATGCAGCCAAGCTGGTCAATGATGAGGACATCCAGCTGTGATGGAGGCTGGCAGAACTTTTGTTGAAGGATTTGTAGGATGTGCTCCATGACTTTAGGAGTGTCTCTCAGAGCCACTGCAATATGGCCCAGTGCACGAATGGTGTGATCTGGTATCAGATGGGCATCCCTGGAAGAAAGACACATTTTATTTTTAGAGTAGCTGTCCATCAAGGAATTGAAAATGAATGGCACAGTGTTGCTTTTCTTAAACCGGAAATGTTGCTTACTTGTCATTCTCCTGTGAAATGTATAAACGATTTGACAGACTTGCCAAAAAGGCCTCCACTATCACATTGTCCATGGTCAGACCAGCTTTCAGACATCTGAGAGATTAGAAATACACACAAAGATGAACAATTAAAGTTAAAAAAGAAAAAAACTTAAAATCTTATCTTCAAGTCTGTAGCTGTGCCAGATGTTTGTGTCTGACCTGCATATGTTGTCAATGGAAATGTCTCTGAGCTGCTCGTACATAGACGGCTGGTCTTTTCTATTGGACAGGAGGTTGAAGGTGGACTGAGAGTGCTCATTGGTCACATTTATCCTAATTTCTCCTGTGCCTTAAATAAAGATTACACAGTTCAAATACAAAAACAGAAAGAGCATTAAAAACAAGCAATTTTAAATCTATTACAATTTAAAACATTGCGCCTTGCCCAGAAAAAAAAAAAAGGCTGATTGTAGTCTCAAATCTAAAGAGCATGTTATCTTTTAGAATCTAACAAATTGGCAGCTAATCTATGAAAAAAAAAAAAAAACAGTACACTGGGAAGAACCAGTAATCTGAATTGCTTTTCCAATTGTCTGTACTGTATTTGCAGCAGCAGCTTATCAATGAACACTGTTAAAAAATAGTGGATTAGAGCTGAATGTAACAGATATACAGAGTGCCTTACGGAAATATTTGGCCCCCTTGAACTTTGATCTTTTGCCACATTTCAGGCTTTCAACATAAAGATATAAAACTGTCATTTTTTGTGAATAATCAACAAGTGGGACACAATCATGAAGTGGAACGGAATTTATTGGATATTTCAAACTTTAACAAATAAAAAACTGAAAAATTGGGCGTGCAAAATTATTCAGCCCCCTTAAGTTAATACTTTTTAGCGCCACCTTTTGCTGCGATTACAGCTGTAAGTTGCTTGGGGTATGTCTCTATCAGTTTTGCACATAGAGAGACTGACATTTTTGCCCATTCCTCCTTGCAAAACAGCTCGAGCTCAGTGAGGTTGGATGGAGAGCGTTTGTGAACAGCAGTTTTCATATCTTTCCACAGATTCGATTGGATTCAGGTCTGGACTTTGACTTGGCCATTCTAACACCTGGATATGTTTATTTGTGAACCATTCCATTGTAGATTTTGCTTTATGTTTTGGATCATTGTCTTGTTGGAAGACAAATCTCCGTCCCAGTCTCAGGTCTTTTGCAGACTCCATCAGGTTTTCTTCCAGAATGGTCCTGTATTTGGCTCAATCCATCTTCTAATCAATTTTAACCATCTTCCCTGTCCCTGCTGAAGAAAAGCAAGCCACCACCATGTTTGACAGTGGGGGTGGTGTGTTCAGGGTGATGAGCTGTGTTGCTTTTACACCAAACAACATTTTGCATTGTTGCCAAAAAGTTTGATTTTGGTTTCATCTGACCAGAGAACCTTCTTCCACGTTTGGTGTGTCTCCCAAACTTTAAACAAGACTTGTTATGGATATCTTTAAGAAATGGCTTTCTTCATGCCACTCTTCTATAAAGGCCAGATTTGTACAGTATACGACTGATTGTTGTCTTATGGACAGTCTCCCACCTCAGCTGTAGATCTCTGCAGTTCATTTCAGAGTGATCATGGGCCTCTTGGCTTCATCTCTGATCAGTCTTCTCCTTGTATGAGCTCTAAGTTTAGAGGGACGGTCGGGTGTTTATAGATTTGTAGTGGTCTGATACTCCTTCCATTTCAATATTATTGCTTGCACAGTGCTCCTTGGGATGTTTAAATCTCGGGAAATCTTTTTGTATCCAAATCCGGCTTTAAACTTCTCCACAACAGTATGTCGGACCTGCCTGTTGTGTTCCTTGTTCTTCATGATGCTTTCTGCGCTTTAAAACGGACCTCTGAGACTATCACAGAGCAGGTGCATTTATACGGAGACTTGATTACACACAGGTGGATTCTATTTATCATCATTAGTCATTTAGGTCAACATAGGATCAGTCAGAGATCCTCACTGAACTTCTGGAGAGAGTTTGCTGCACTGAAAGTAAAGGGGCTGAATAATTTTGCAGGCCCAATTTTTTATTTGTTAAAACAAGTTTGAAATATCCAATAAATTTCATTCCAATTCATAATTGTGCCCCACTTGTTGTTGATTCTTCACAAAAAATTACAGTTTTTTTCTTTATGTTTGAAGCCTGAAATGCGGCAAAAGGTCGAAAGGTTCAAGCGGGCCGAATACTTTCACAAGGCACTGTGTCACTGTATCATCAGCTAAAGCATTTCTATCCCATTTACTTTTGGCTCTGATCATTTTTGCCGTATTTATTTATTTTTTTTAAATTAAATTGAAATTATTTATTTATTTATTTATTTATTTATTTAATTAATTAATATAAAATACATAATAAAATATTAATAAATAAATGATTGAATGAATTTACCTGTGTTGCACTGGCTGTGATACTTATAGAGTTTTATAAGAACAGGGGAAGGAACTACCAGGAAATCCCTAAGAGAGGTAGTGGCAGAGTGAGCAACTACTGGAAACCTCTCACATAGACGACCAAGGCCCTGAAACAGAGGGGGAGACAATAAGAGAAATTGCCCAGTAAATAATAGAAATGTATGACCTGCAACACAGTTTTGGGTCAGGTTCAAAACCAGGATCACTAAGATGCTCACTTATTTTTAGTCAAGTAAATTTATGTAACATTTTTTTTTATTTAAGCAAATATCTTAGTGCCCTGGCTACCTTGTAGTTTAATACCTGTAGGCAACAGATGAGCAGGGGCATATGAGCAATTATGACTTTACTGGAGGTTTTCGACTGTAGCTTCTCTGACAGTTTGGTGCACAAATTCTCAGCTCCTGAAAAAAAGACACCAGGAAAGAAATGTAATGCAACCATTAAAAATAAACACATCCTGTAAATGACTACTGAACACAATTATCTGCTCACGCTCTTCTACAATCGACTACCTTGCTCATCTTTGACAGCCCACACCATGAGGTCCACACAGGCAGCGTTGGCTTGGCAACGAAGCTTGAGGGGGCTCTGTTCCACTGGCAACCCTCCCGTGTCATAAAGTACCCGCTGCAGCTCTGATTGACTGCTGCTAAACTGTTCTAGTACAAAGTCATGCACTTGCCGTACAAATGCTGGCTGCAAGGCTGAGAAAGATGGAGAAATTATGAAAATTTGACAAAATATTCTACTTGTTAGACCACAATATACAACAATAATCGCATGACTGTTGGGATTTAATGCATAATAAATAAGCTATCTATGATGCCTTACCTTTCATGTAGTATAGTGTGTCCCGCAGCATTTTGAACACACACACATAGAGAGTGTCACTGAAGGTTTTGTAATAGAAGTTGATTCCAGGATTAGACTTAACAACAAACAGAAGAGACAATGACATAGAAGATCATTTAACTGATTATGGCATAAACTTAACTTTGAATTTACCATTGGTCAGTGGTCACATAGTTACCTCTGTAACCTCCATCATAGTGGCATCCAGAGATTTCAAAAATGAGTCGGAAACAAACTTCTTCACCTGTAAATTGCCGATATGTACAACCACTGGTAAAGATGCAATATATGTAAACAGGATGGGAGACAACAGATGCAGTATCTTGTAGGGCTGCATGATATTAGAAAAATATCTAATTATGATTATTTTGACCGATATTGCGATTGCAATATGATTCACGATATTGGGGGGGGGAGTGATTTTTTTTTTTTTTTAAATCATTATTCTTATTTTCATTAAAAGAAAAAGATGATTGAAGTGTGATTTTTTGCGAGGATCTGTACCAAACAAAGATTTTTTTCTTTAGTCCGTAGGATACAATTTGTAGGCCAGGATATCTCTGCAGCACCACAATAGTTTATTTTAGAATGGTTTGACACATATTTTGCCTTAAACAAATATTGCACCCCCCTGCAAACTGGATATTGCACTAGTTCACATTGCAATTTCAATAAAATTGCGATTAACTGTGTAGCCCTAGTATCTTGCTAGACAGGAAGTGGGCTACTGTACCATGCCTAAGAGCTGTCGAAGCAGATCAACAGGCACCTCCACCTCGTTTTCATCCCCCATGAAGAGAGGAGACACTGAGAAACTCGAGCTGACTGTAGAAAAATAGTAGGCAGGATCTACTGTGCTGCTGTCTGGGAGGTAGGCACCTAAAATGAAAGAGCCCAAAGGACATAAAAAACAACGACTCCATAGTATGTGGTATCAAGCAACAAAGGCTTCATCCAAATTAAAAAAACTTTTTCTGTAGGCATGACTGTATTATTACAGCATGTGAGATATGTCTGCTGTGTACCCTAATAAATATCATTCATTTAGGATACATACAAGTGCAGATTAGCAATATGCAAGTAGCTAGTTGTTACATAATGCTGATGACTCACAATGATTGACTAGGATGAGTTGACAGAATCCAGGTTTACATCGGCAAACACAAAACTAATCAAAGCTGCTTGAGTTTCTTGAGTTTTACCTTCAAAGTAATGCGGGCCAGGCGCTGTAGGAGAGCAGGGAGAGTGGCCTCCTGGATCTGTACAGACCTATGAGACCCCACATTACAAACATTTATTTATCAACTAACTAAACAAAGTCATTGAAAATGACTAAAGTATGTGAGAATATTATGACTCTGCAGTCACCACTTATTGTCTTGAACACACAAAACATCTAAATCCAATCAGCTTCATCACAACATATACACACCTGCGCAGGTGCATCCAGGTTAGTCCCGGTGGATCTGCGCAGAGTTTCACTCTGGCACACTGTAAGCAGCGAGGATGGCATGATAGAACGAAAGTCATTGAAGGATCTGCGCCGCACTCCCTCTGTTTCCTCTGTGACGCAGCGGGCCTGGGGAGAATCTTTGGGGAAGAGCTTGGACAACAGGGCTTCGTCTGTGTAGCTGTAGCGGCCAAATGCTCGAGTCATGCCGAGCAGGCTGGGGACAGAATACCTGCACAAGTAAACTGGAGGCAAGAGAGTACTGATGTTATGCACCTTTTGCCTTTGTGTGTGTGTGTGTGTGTGTGTGTGTGTGTGTGTGTGTGTGTGTGTGTGTGTGTGTGTGTGTGTGTGTGTGTGTGTGTACCTTTGTCATGATTATCAGGTGTTTGGCACATGTCCTGCAATGACTGCATGACCTCCATTATAGTGCTCAAGATCTGGAGGGGAAACAATAACTTAGCACTTTACTGCAATGCAGCCTAACCTAGAAATTATATATTATGGTCATTTTCTAAACTGACCTCTTGTCGGGAGTCTGGGTCCCTCTGAGCCACATCTTCTAAAATAGTCACTAGACAGTAGCTGAAGTTTTCTGCAACTGGGAGATATTCTGAGGAGTAGAAAATGACAGACAAAAATACCTACAGTTGAATGTCACATACGTGTTCAGCAAGAAGTGGCATTTTATAGACGGATATTAACATTATCTCAATATGTCTTGAGACAGTATTGAAAATTAGTAATAATATTACTACGTGCACAGTTACAGCAAGTAAATAGAGGCCATTGTAAAACAAAGGGGCCCACTATAAGAGGATTTTTCTCACCCTTTAATTTCTTTCCCGAGCTTTCTTCGATCCATTGAACCCGTGGTAGCCCTCTCAATAGGCTCAGCAAGTAGGAAACAAGTATGTCTTTGTGCTGCCAGAGTGAACAAAACATTACATCCCACAAACAACTGCACTTGTTGGCACAGAGCAGCACGTTTGTTTGCCTAACAAGCACTAATAAATCAAAAATATTAAGTATTAATTATTTATTCCGACAAATCAATTAAATCTGGGTCAAAGAAAATATATCAAACATTACTTGAAAAGGGAAGCTACCATCTCTACATAATCAGATAGCAGGTAAGCTTTCTACCCTGTGTGTCAGTGTGATGAGGTTAGAAGCTTACGTGGCAAGCTGCATGTCTAATCGCCAGTTTAATCAGATTATGGGAGTAAGCTTATCATGGTGATATATGTGATATATATGAGTCCTGCTGAGAGGCTGGTAGCAAAAGCAAACTAATATTACTGATACAATAAAACTAATAATTTAATAATATGTCATGCTACTTCATCCCTTTGTAATAAACTGTAATTTGAGCAACGTTTGGATCATATTATCCATTAACTGCCGGGACAACCTAAATATCTAATGTTTAAAGTGATGATGAAATTCACCCACTGTGTTAAAAAGGCTCAACAGCTTGATTTCTTACTGACGACCACTCACCTGTAAGCCAGATTCCACCAAAAACACAGCCAACGCAATAACAGCATCTCTGCGACGCACATCTAGAGTGAACACCCCACGAACTTCCACTGGACACATACATTGTAGCTTCTGCACCTGGAAGAGCACAAAGAGATCATGAATTTATGATCTTGAAATAAACTTATGATAGACAGATATCCATTGAAAGACCTGTTTGAGAGTGATTGCATGCTCCAGTATTGCCTTTTGATATTTTTAGAGCTATACCAGGAATATCAGGAAACTAATTAGAAATGAGTTTTTTTAAAGGTCCTAACGTTGGCTTATTAATACAAATGTGTTTTGAGCTCACTCGGTTTTCTCATTTCTCACCTTTTCGACCGGTGCGGGACTGTGGGCAGCCAAAGAGCGGGCCAGCGACAGGACTGTGTTGAAGTAAAATCCTCTCGTGCCGCCTCCCATTACAGACATGTTTACCACTAACGCTACATAAAACGAGCGAAATTGAGCGAGGAGAGGAAACAGACGAGCACTGGCAACTGGCTCTGGCAGAGCCGCAGTACGGCAACTCAGCGCGGACAATCTTGACGAGGGGCTTGCAGCAGGTATATAAGGGCATTGCATTTGACCCATAGACTGTATATTATTAATTATTATAATATGTTAATAATATACAGTCTATGATTTGACCATACAAACAACATTAAAATGAGAGTGACAGGTAAACAACACACTCTTCTGCCTAGTGTCATGTTTAATGGTTTTAAGTGCTTACGTTTTTCTACATTGTAAACAGACAGACATTCAGCAGGTCATGGACATTCTTATCCTACAAAAATACATATCAATAAAATTATACATGAAAAAGTAAATTCAATATAAAACAAGGTATCTTAACAAACTAAAAATGTTTGAATATAGCAGTGTGCGTTTAATTTTTAGTGTGTCATCAGGGTTAATGTATCGATGTACAAATGGAATTCAACCAGAAAAAGGTTAAGATTTAGGAAAGACTTTCGTTGCGTTTATATTGCGCAGCATTAGCTGTTGGGAGAGCACGCAGCAACGTCACCAAACGTGACCGGAAGGGTTCTGTTGCAGCAGTCAGCTGATAAAGCATCAACAACGGTTCAAGGTTTGTCTGTTAAGTTGACTGTACCTATGATCTTTACAGTTTTATTTTAGATATATTTTCTACGAGAAGAAAACGTCAACATGTTGACACCGCGCTGTCCTGTATATTTAGTTAGCTTGCAATCCTCGTTAATTAACTTTAACGCTAGCTAACGTTACCAGTTGACTAACGTTAGCCAACCAACACCCCTTAGCTAACGTTAGCTTAAACACTTAACACTGTTAATGTAGCAATAGTGTGAATTACTTTTCGTTAATATGACCCATTAAGTGTTTTAGCAAATTGTTAATGTAAAACAGTTTGACAAATTCTCTCTCCATTGCTCTAAACTCGTTTTATTGTGTTGAAGTTGTGGCTAGTTGAAATTAACAATCTAGCTAAAGATAGCGTTAATTTATTTCTCTCGAAGTTTGGATTGCATTTGTCAAATCAACATGTCGATGGAATCTCACATTATTAAAATAGGAATACAACTAAGCTAAGCATTATTTTCAGATTTGATACTTGTATTCTTAATCTATCAATTGAGTAGCTAACCAGACTTTGTGAAATGTTAAAAGTTGATAAATGCAAGCTACCAGAGCCCCAAAACATAGTAAAAAGGGGATCATTTCTTACCTGATGAATCTGACCAGAGTCCCAAATTTCATTCATTATTTGTAATTATATGAAATAAAGATAAGCAACTCTTGACATTTTCAAGGCTGTATTTGGAATGTTTTTATCAATATATTAGTAAAGTTAATTGATTTATCAAGCTGGAATCCATTACTTAATCATCTGTTAGCCAGTTAAAAGTTTAATTTTGTTCCAGCTCTTCACAGTAACAAAACTCTGAGTGTGAAAGTTTATTCTTGACCTCAGAAAAAGTTGCTTCAACGAAGTTGATTATAACTGGTCAAAAGCTCTAGAAAAGGCTAGTAGACCTTGAGTTAAGATTATTTTTGTCTTTTCCTACAGATGGCCTACCCTAAATCCCACAACCCATTTGCAGATGATGACGATGAGACAGATTTCAGGCCTAAAAGTCGGGGGTTTGGTGATGACCCCAGTGACAGTGGAATGAGTGAAGCAGAGAGGAGACAGAGGTACCTTCAGCAGGAAGTGATGCGTACAGCGAAGTCTGCTGTGGACAGCAGTCACCGTTCCCTCGGCCTCATCTATGAATCAGAGAAGATGGGTGTGGAAACTGCAGAGGTATGTCAAACTAATCAGATTTATGCTGGCAGAGGCAAATAATTGTATTATCTCTGAGAGGGTGACAATCATCAAAAGATTGTTGTAGTATCTGTCTGTCTGTCTATCTTATCAATCTATCTATCTAATCTTATCAATCTATGTCTCTATAGGAGCTGAAGCGACAGGGTGAGGTTTTGAAGAGGGCTGACAAGATGATGGACAACATGGATCAGGACCTGAAGACCAGTCAGAAGCACATTAACAGTATCAAGAGTGTGTGGGGCGGCCTTGTCAATTACTTCAAGGCCAAGCCAGAGACAAAACCACCACCTGAGGAGCCAAAGCCCCGCCAAGTCAACAATCAGTAAGATTCAATCCTATATTCTCAGAAATCTTTTTTATTTTATTTTTTTGCATAATATGGTACAAATTCAAGCTGGACAAATAGTAAAGGTATACTAAGCAGCTATTTAAGTTCATTGGCCTCCATGTTTACTTCACTACGTCAGTGTGCTGCTACATCTTTATTGTTCCTTCCTTCATGAGGGTCAGTTTAAGACTGTGATCGGTTCACACTGGAATCTGATATGGCCACATTTTTAAAATACTGTGAACAGCCAAACAAGAAAAATCAGATTTGAGCAGTAAATCTGAATTGAGCACTAACTATTCCAGTGTGAAACTAGCCAGTATGTTGAATCAACAGAAAGGCCTGAAGCTCAGATGTATTAGGCTAGTTCTTCACCCATCTGAGTTTAGATGAAAAAGCAGGGTGTTGCAGCCCAAACCTCGTTTACCAGTCAGTTATGTATTAGGTAGATACTTTATAGTCTTTATTGCTAGTATACCCATGATATTGGTATATTTTGTGACAATTAAATGTTTAATGTGTCCATGTAATGTATGATCCATTACCTCATCAGTAGGTAAATGTCTACCCACCACATACAGATCACTTCTGTGTATTTTAGTTTTCTGGAGCCAAGTTGTAGATGACATTTTACAACATAGCCATCATAACAGTGACTCAGAATGTTTGACTAATGCTACTGTAAAATTTGTGCTTTTGCCATTTCCAGCTTCTCGTCATTGACTGTCCTTCATTAAATGGCTCAACAATGCTTATCTGACTTTCTCAGATTACAGAATGCCATGTCCAGCAGCAGAGAATATGAAGATAAGTACCAAGCCAGCCACCCCAATCTAAGAAAGTTGGATACAGAAGGTAAGAGTTTGCACAAGAACCTTAGCATGGCATAACCATACCACAAACTGGCTGCCATTCCAGATTTCCATGTTCCAGGATTTGGAGCTTCTGCATCAGTAGGTGACAGCTCATCTGGACAGAATGGATACACTGTGAACAGACACCTTAGGGAGGCTCACCAGACCCTCGACAATAATTTAGGTAAAAAAAAACTTAATTCTCTTGTATTTCTACTTGATAATAAGATAGAATGAAGTCACAAGAAAGGCACAATGAGCTTTTTGTAATGTTTGAATTATAATTATTTTATCTTTGCTAGGTATTATGGAATTGGAAATGCATTTAATTTGCCACAATTTGCCTTACAACATCATCAAATCCATTTAAAGTATTTTCTGCCAATCCACAGTTTAACTAATGTTAGGTGTCCCTTTTGAATTACCCAGATGAGATGTGCAGTGGCTTGAGTAGACTGAAGAACCTAGGCCTTGGTCTCCAGTCTGAAATTGAAGACCAGGACGACTCGATTGATTCTCTGATGAATAAAGTGGACAAGATGGATCTTAAGATCCACAACACGAATCAACAGATTAAAAACCTCAAGTAAAGCAAACATTTGGACTCACCTTACAGAGACAAAAGACTGCAACAGGTCATCCTCTCACTTTGCTCTCCATCCAGTCTTAAGTTGTATAAACTGTTCTTTTACTGCTGGTTTTAGACATTTTAATAAATATTTTCTTCTTGTATGGCTGAAAGGAAATTTCCCATTCATTTCTATTTTGTATTTGTTCATAAATACCTACTGCTACTCAGTTACATGTTGATATAAGGATTTCTTCCAACTCAAAATAACAACTTGTTAACTTGTGTGCTTTTGCAAGAAATGTTCTATTCAAAGTGTGTATCAGATGTGTGACTATCCAGGTAAAATCTGTCTAAAACTGGAATGTTTGGTGTGTATGGTTCATATGTCAGTGCTAACTTTTTGGACCTGCCGCCACATTTGTACCAAAACACTTTGGGAGTTCAAGTCACTTTTGCCTTACACATTATTTGTACAGTAGGCTAGCTTTTGGTTCTGTGTCATGACTTTGTCTCCGCTGACTAGTACATCTCACCTGGAATTTTTTTTAAGTACATTTGTGTTCTCCAGTGCTTTCCCTAGCTTTATATACATTGTTTATATTGATCTTGTATTGAATTTTGCAGAATGTGATTGAGTGAATTATTGCACAGCGTAAATAATGTGAACAAACTAGCTTGGACTATATTCTCAAAACTGAAGGAATACCCGCCCATTTATTATCAGATATCTTCTCTAGGATACATTTATGAGTAGATGAACCACTTTTAATTTTTTTTTCTTTTAGAAATGTAAACACAATGTGGCTGACCAGATATATAGAGGTGCACTCCACGATGCAGTGGACCCTGTGCTGTATATCATTCCCCCTCTCTCTCCCCTTTCATTTCTTCAGCTGTCCTGTCAATAAAGGCCTAAAAATTACCAAAAAAAAGAAATGTAAACAAAACGTTACTCTAATTAAAACAATCAAAAATAAGTAAAAAAATGAGGATTCATGGTTATCAATTTTTTTCAGTTTTGTTTTTGCCATGTATATCATGCAATCTAATCAAAACCACATACCCAATAAAAACCTTTTATAGGGGGAGTCTCAGGTGTTTTAAAAATTGTTTCTGTTAGAGTGGAGCAGTAAGTCAAAAGCACCACAAGGTGACGCCACATTTCCAGAGCGGAATTTGAATGAGCTTCTGCAGAAAAATACCACTGTTCATCATTCATTTGATGGTGTATTTTGGCAAAGTATCTGACTGTTTACATTTGTGATGCATTGTGAGATAGCAACAGGGTTACATTTTATGATGAATTTGGAATACTGTAGGTGCCATTTTATAATCCAAGTACACTTACTACGGTTGAAAATAACAGCTTATATTTAAAAACTCTGTACTTTAGTGTTTGTGCGTGTGTGCGCATTGTGTACCAGCTGTGATGCTGTGTGTAGCTCAGGTCCCCATGTGAAGCCGTCTATTCATTATCATTCTTCTGTGTTGGACCAGCTGCTCCTACAGTGACAACAAGCCCTCATTAGGATGTCTTGCTAATTACAGTACACACTTCCATAAAACACATATATACATAACACTGGGGCGACACAGAGGGAAATATGGGGGTACCAACTACTCAGGGCCACAAGCTGAGGGAGGCCCCTGCGTGTACTCACAAAAAAACTAGAGTTTTTTTGTGAGTTCTTAAACACCTTGAGAATGTATTTGTAGATGATTATTTAATTTCTTTATTTGTATTTAAAGCAAGAATGAATGTTGAAGAACATTCAACCAAACCCTCTGGTAAATAGTCTACTGGTTAGGGCATGGTCCAATTAGCACTATGAACAGTTTCCAAAACATATTTCATGTGAGTCCATTAATTGATCAATAAATTAACAGATAATTCCAAGCTACAACCCTGCACTGTAACACACAAAATGTGACTTCTCCTATTGCATGTGTAGTGTTCACACACAAACAAACGAGTAAACAAGGATGATCACAGTACCAGATAATTGCAGCATTATTTACACATTAGGATAGGAAGGAAAAAGTCAACGATGTTCCAGTAGAGAAAGCAGTGCAATCATGCAGTCTTGAGCAGTTATCATTTTAGTTTGGGTCAAGGTAAGATGCACCTGATTGGAGGGAATATTGGATTGAAAACTCTTAAGTTTGATCAGTTGCTTTTGTTACTCAACTGTAAGCATGTAAAAGCAATAGGATTATATGCGATGTACAAACGTCTACAGATAGATTGGTACTGAAGCAACCTCAGGTGGAGGTGATACATTCAACGACATACCAATAAACGGAAGTCACCCCAGGGATCTTTCCCTTAACGCCATCCGTGGGGGCCGGGAGGGCTTTGAACAGCTGTCTTGTCAAAAGCAAACAGTGGCCGTGCTGTGACAAAGGCCGCCGGTGCTGGAATGCCCCCCTTTTCAGCGGGTGTAATCCCAGAACACACTGCTGTCGGAGCCCATCAGGCACTGGGCCAGAGATGGGCCTTCCTGCCCTTTGGAAAGCGGGTTAGCAGCAGAGACAGGGCAGCCAGGGGGGTAAAGCCTGCTTCAGAGGGGATGGACTGTCAGGCTGACAGCACTCTATTGCCACTGTTGTAGTAAGAGAAAATAAAGAGTTGTGCTGACGGAGGGGAGTTTGGTAGGGATCTGGGCAGAGGGAGGAGGGATGAGTGCAGAGAAAGGGGGTGGCTGGAGAGATTAATGGAAGAGGTAAAGTTCAAGTGTCCTTGAGATGGAACACATGAAAGTAACCAGGAGCATGAATCTTTCTCAAAGGGCTAATGTGGGAAGTGTTGATTTGTTAGATCTTGGGTTGTCTTGTTTTCCACAAAGGTCAAGTCTTTCTATACTCATTTTTCAGACAAAAATTATCTTTATCAATAAAGAGAATGAGTCTTTAAAATGATTTAACTTAAAGTCTAAATACGTGGCATATGTAATATTTACGTCCTCAAATCCATATATTGTGCTTTACCTCACATTTACTCCTCTAAGTCTCATTGCCTTCTTCCTTACGTATCTGCTTTATGATGAAGGGCTGTAGGGCATGAAAATATGGAAGAAATACTGTATCATGCTCTTATATTGTGGTTTAATTTGCGCGACATGTGGTTGGCAAATGTTTAAACTGTCAGCAAGGACAAGGAGCAATTGCTTAATTAACAACTTCCAGGGTCATAGTCAAGGTTTGGACATCCCCTCCTCCATGTTCAGTTTAGTAGTCCATATATCACCTGAAAGAGGAGGCAAACTGGCTTTCAAATTGGGCATCTTGGTATTCTCTGTCCAGAGCTGCTGTGAAAACATGAAAACAAATGCGAGTAACAGATGTATTTCAAGATGATGTAAATTGTCCAGTGTCTAAGACCTTGTGTGTAGCCTGTCCACACATCATTTCTGCCAGTTACATAACATAAACAAACCCCAAATTGGGGAAGTATGTGGAGCAAAAACATGATTATACACATTAGCTTGCTTGTCGTCATCCCGTTTACCACAGTAAAAAAAAAAAAGCCAAGAATGCAACAAAAATATGTTGAAGGGTACATGTTAAAGTTACACATGTTCAACTGCAGTCTTCTTTTAACTGCAAAGTGCTGCATGTAAACACTGGTCAAACTGAGGGAGATAATTAACATTGTTGGGCTCATAGTAGTAATTGCAGAGAAGAGAGGAAAGAAATGCTCATGGTGGTCTGTAACATCTGAATGCATAGTTGTTTATTTTCACTAATGGACAGTGTACAGAGTATGATGTGCTGCACTAATAACATCAATTGTTTTATAATAAATAAACACACAGACATGGGAGAGAGAAAGTCCTGGGAGTAAACTTCTGTTCTTAAAGTAGAAGAGTGCGGAAAGGCGATCTGAGCCAGTTGACTGACTCCTGGTTTTTAAGAATACGTCAGTAGAGGGCAGAGAAAAAAAAGAAGTGCAGATCAAGGATATGTGGGGAGTGCTGGGAGAAGATTCTGTTAATGAATAAAATGGGAGTAGCATGGCTGTATGCAAAAGATATATTAGATGACACTTTGCTAATAAAAACTCCCTTGTGACAGTAATAGGATTTCTGGGCAGGGAGTAAGAGAAAACATTGTTAAGAAGCAATTGTTTTCAGTCTTGGACACAGAGGACAGAGAGAACCACAGTACGATACTTTTCAATGGCTCTTTTTCCTCTCCAACAATATAAAGTCTAACAGATGAGATTTCAGCTATGAGTCACTCTAAACTCCTAAAAACATCCGTCACTGATCATCAGAGGTGGTAGACATGAAAGAGGAAGCTTAATTGGAGACAAAGACACAAATCTCAGCACCTGAGAATCAATACCTGATATTCAACTTGACTTGCTGGTATAAATGTTTTTGTTGAAAAGAAATAATAGCAGTGACAAAACTGTAAAACACAGATATATTGACTCAAGGATTCTAGCAATGAATACAATTTGGATGAACCAGTTTTCAGCTACTCCAACCGGCAGGCAATTTAGGGACCCTGGCTAGGGCTTACACTGGGTGCAGCAACTGCTGTTCGGCATTTGTTGAATACACAAGTGTAGCTATATAGACACATATACATAACATATAAACAATCAAAAGTAGAAAATGTATAAAGCAAAATAATATATTTATATATTTATACATTATGCATTAACAAATGCATTTGCATTGATGGAGGTAGATAGCAAAGATTCAGAGGTAAAAAGGCATTTAGATGTTGCTGTGCTTTGGGGGAGAATGAGTACGTAATGTGGCTGTAAGATCTGAAGTTAAATGCAAGAATTTCTGTGTGCTTAGTAATAGTGTATACAGTACAGAGTATGAGGTGATAAGAAAAAGTGGCAGGATGCTGCTGATCTCCTTGAGTTACCCATCCAGTAATCTGGATCAGAGGGGTCTGGCTTGGCTGGCAGGGCTCTCCATAGTTAGCAGGAGGTGCAGAGGGAAATCTTGTCCCTGCATAAGGATGTCTTGGGTTTGCGTGTCAGCTCACACAAAGAGCACAGAATAGGGAGGACAGCGGCAGCCCACAGAGGACGACTCTTTCACCCAGGAACCATGACAGCCCGGGACTGAAGCTGCTGCCCAGAACGTTCTAGGAAGAAAAAGATTGTATCAGGCATGAGACAGTTGATTACAATATAGGGAAAGTATTAAGAGATTATGTGTATTAACATTTTAATTTTTCATTCTACAGTCTAGGTGAAATTTAATGCAAAATTCGACACATAATGGATTTAACGTCAAAAATATTTTTCTATTAATACCCAGAAAGATGTGGTTGGGTTAAAAGGCCACTTCAATTTTGGGGGGCAGATGGAGTGACCCTGCCCGGAGGAAGCCCGGGGCCCCCATCTGGAGCCAGGCCCAGATGGAGGGCTCGTCAGCGAGCGCCTGTTGGCCGGCTTTGCCACAGAGCCCGGCTGGGCACAGCCCAAAAAAAGCTACATAGCACCTCTCTCTCCATCCCATGGGCCCAACACCTGTGGGAGGAACTGCTGGGGTCGGGTGCACTGCCACATGGGTGGCGGTGAAGGTCAGGGGCCTCGACGGACCAGACCCGGGCTGCGGAGGCTGGTCTCACGAAATGAGATTATAAAAAATAGATTCCATTTGCATTTTATACAGCAAATTAACATGCATATGCTTGGCTAACGAGGACTAAGTATTACACCATCTGTGTTGGGGGAAGTGTTTCTTTCAGAAGCAACTGCTAATTGATCCCATAGACCATCCAGAACCATTAATTGAGCTAAACTAAACTCACCATTCAACATACTGTACAATGTACAAACACATAAAACACTGTATTTATTAATTTCTTTGAGTGTCTTGATCCTGGGCTTTGCACCTAGTAGTTGCGGAAGAGGAAAATAAATTGTTCCCTTTCTAGTTTTCTTCAGCTGGTCTGAAGATGGCTAAGTCAGTGGTTTTCAAAGTGGGGTCCAAGTACCCCCAGGGGTCCTTGAGGGGGGTTTCAAGGGGTCCCCAGCAAAAAGCTGAATAATTTATTTTAATTTATTCCATCCATAAGTAGCACAATGACAGAATGTATGACTATTTTGGTCATGGGTTTCCTACTCTTTCTTTAATTAAACATCTAAAAGCAAAAATCCTATCAAAGGGAGCACCCTGGGATAAAATCTTTTCAAATGGGGGTCCGTGGTCTAATTTGTGGCAGTTAAGGGGTTCTTGACGTGAAAGTGTTTGGGAACCACTGGGCTAAGCTACTTTAAAAGCTACACAGGCCCTAAGCTGGAAACTGTGAGCAGTGTAATGGATGAACTTGTCTTTAATTTACTTTAGGTTGTTTGGTTTACCTGATGCTTTCCAGGCCGTCTCCTCCACAACGGTCTGACTTTGACATGGCATCACTCTGACACTCTGCACAGACCAGCCTCTCCTTCACCAGCTGAGCACTCCACAGTTTAAGTTTACATGCTGCACTGGCCTGTTTCACCCGCAAATAGACACAGTAACTGCAAGCACAGAGTAAAGAGAGAGAGAGAGAGAGAGAGAGAGAGAGAGAGAGAGAGAGAGAGAAAGAAAGGAAAAGAAAAGAAAAGAAAAGAAAAGAAAAGAAAAGAAAAGAAAAGAAAAGAAAAGAAAAGAAAAGAAAAGAAAAGAAAAGAAAAGAAAAGTGTCAAACATAATGGACCAAATTTTGCATACATTTTATTTTTATATCTGGCAAAAACACTGGGGTCAAAAGGTGAAATCACACATTTCTGGGCTGAGAAACACATAATCCTGTGAGAACTAAGCAGCATGCAGCTCACACAGCTCTGCAGCCAAAAGTGCAACATCTAATATTTTTGTTCTTTGGACTGAGCATTGAACTATTATCATTCACTCCAATCATCATTCATCAAAACGTGAAAACGTTTAGATGAAAACACAGAGACACAAGCTAGGTTTAAACACTTTTAAATCTCGCCTCTTTCCTATCCTATCACGTAGCTCAAAATGAAAAATCAATCCAATGTGGCTTGCTTGCTGGAAGCCAGGTGATGAGCCAACTCAACAAGCTGAGCTTGATCGCAGCCACAGCCAGACAAAAGACTAATCCAACTTCCCGATAAGAGATTTGTTCCATTTGAAGGTGATCCAGCAGTGTCACGGTCACCTGCAGTATCCTAATATCAATACAGCTCAGTCTGTGCACTGAAAAAAATAATACAGGCTTGTTTTTTTGCACACTGTGTTCTCTGGCAGACACTTTAAACTTCTGGACTTTTGTATTGTCTCTGATTTAGTCAGCTGTGACAAAACATCATCCCCAGTGGGGTGGTTTATCAAAGAAAACATGAAGCTGCAGCTTTTTTCTCAGCGTGAAGACTTTGTCCAACAGTAACATTAGAAAATATCTTCTTATTTTTTAAGTTTATGCAATATTATTATTCAGCTCTGACTTGCAGTGTGCATGCTTGCATTTGGAGGAATATTTACAAGTTAAACAAGCAAACGTAAAGGTAGTGAGAGAAAATTAAAATAATCACTTATGCTTGATGTATTCCATCAGCAATTTTCATTAGCATACACCTTTGGGAAAATTAACAAAAACATGCTGACATAACAAGTGTAATGACATTCTAGCACATTCAGTACATGTGCACATCCAACTGCTGAAGGGGATTTCCTCACTTTTTCCCTCCCTAATTAGACTTGAACTTGCTCATGCTGTAGAATAACTTTAAATAATGCAAATACCTCCTACCACTAAAAATGCTGTCCATAAAAACACACTCTCTACCTTTATGTCTTTATTCAGGAAAGATATTACCACATGTCTGCCCCCCGGCAATTCTTAACCTCAACATTATGAAATATTACTCATTCAGCTAATTTTACAGATATAACTAGAGATCCAAAGACAGCTATCGGTCATTATTTCATGTTTTATACCATGTTTCCTAGGTCAGTTACCATGACAACCGGGACCTTTTAGGGCACCAGATGTCTGTGTGAAATCACCCTACCTCACATTTATGAGTAATGTGCTTTCCATCCCCTGATGCTTTGTCAAAACAAAGGAATCCAATGTCCATTTTAATCAGTGTGAAAAGCTGTGGGCTGTCAGCAAACCAGCAGTGATTGCATTCCCTAGTTTCTGATTTTTCCAGCTCTGAGACCATCTGCAATCAGCTCAGGGATGACATCTATGCAGAGAGGTTTTACCTATTACATGGATAACAGTTGCCTTATCAGCAAAGGTCATCTGATGATGCAAATATTCAATAACGGAGTGCATGTTAGACAGTCAAAGCAATTTCAAGGCTCTGCATGCTATGGCAACCTTGGACTTGGTCTGTATTCTCTAATCTTTGGAGCACAAAGTTGCTCTTAAAGTGACCTTTAAAACTAAGTCAAAACTAAGGAAAACTGATATGAACCTGTAAAAAAAAGTAAAACTCCAGCCATATCAGAGAAGTTGAAAGGCAGCCTTGAAGCTTGGAGCTGGAACAAGCTGCCAAAAGAAATTCTTATATAAAATGATTGCTGGCACAAAAACAACGCATATTGTTGGTTATAATTATAGTCACAAGTATATGTTGTGCTTTTAAAGATGCTTTTGAAATATTAAACCAGTAAATTTCATGCAAAATGCATCAATAGCATTTTTTTAAATGGATTTCTTCAGTTGCTAAATCTCAGTCTCTGTGCAGGATGTATGAACAAATTAACCCTCTCCGCATCAACTGCACATGAAAGCTAGTACTGGTAAACAAAGTGGGAGGGTCAGTAGGGAGCAGTCTCTGTGTTTGTTTGCATTCTGATAATGGAGGCCTTACCTGGCCTTCTCCTCCTTCATCAGCATGTGTGGTCGCCTCCAAGGGTCCTTAAAGTTTCTCTTGAAAGAATCAGGCAGGATTTTTGCCACCTCTGCCAGTCAGGTGGGGATGAAAAAGTGAAAATGTAAAAGGCAACACTCACGTCAGATAAGCTTTTGTTTCCACTGAAGAGCATCTTCTTTTTTATTATAATTAAAGAATATTCAAAGGATAAACACATCCCACATTTCATCTGTAGCATGTCATCCCATGACTCAAAATGACTCAATGTATCAAAGTGGTGTTCTGTGTTCCATGTTTTATTACTAGGAAAGTGATTCAATGAAGAGCATAACTGAGGCGTTTGAAATAGTGCTGGAGAAAAGGCCTGCTACTTACAGTAAAAGTGATAACAAGTGGTACTCCAGAGAATACTAAAACAACAAATTAATTTGTAATGGAGTTCAGAGCAGTGCATAAACATACACATGTGGGGGCATGTAGAAAAGGTCACATTCTCACCTTTAGCAGCGCTGCATATGGCGTTATTTCCAAAGCATCCCCGGCGCTGTTTGAGGTCAGGACAGGGCGTGCCGCCATTTCTAGGCGGAACAGACACTTGGCGACTCCTTTCTGTGCTGCCAACTCCACATGGAGATGTGCATGATGACCAGGGACCCCATGATCCCACCACACAGTCAATGGCTGCTAGGGAAGCAGGGAGACAGAGAGATCAGCTGAGGGTTTTAAATGAACCTCAGGAGAAAAAATCCCAAAGATGGGAAAACAGTCATAAAATATGAGTGAGGAAAAATACAAAAGGAAGAGAATCTGAAGCCTCTATGTGTTTAATGTTGCTTTTTTTCAGAGCTACATACAGAGAAGGTCAAGTACATTTTGTAAAGGTGAGATGAGTTTCAGTTCAGGAAGATTTAAAGGCAAGCAGGGCAGAAGAGAAAGAAAAAAATATATTTTGAGACTCAGACAAGTTTTCTTCAGCTTTTAACAAATGTTCTAATTTTGAAAAATAAATGTATCTTTACCCGAAGGTAGTTGTAAACCTTTCCCTAATCTTTGCTGTCATCCCTCACTCCATGGCTAAAAGAGTGAGCTGCAGCACACACCCTGATACAGAGTTGCATAATATTACACTGGATAGATGGGCGGGAAACAAGTGACTGGGTCATTACCATCTACTAATGTCAGATCAGCCAAACCCCTGACTCAGGAAGTCGAGGACCCAGGTCATATGTCTGGGACCAGTTAAATAAAGGCTAATTTTGCATCCTGTTCTCTCTGGTTTCCCCCTAGCACACACTTGAACACACACAAATACACCACACCACATAAACACAGCAGCAGCAGCAATCAGGCTTCTTCGGTAGGCTGTTTTGGCCAATTACATCAATCTTAGAGGAAGCTGAATTAATTAGATGGCTGCTCTGATCAAAGCCAAGAGTCTCCAGCCATAATCAAGCTTTGTCCAAAACAGAGTTTTAATAGCGGCAGACATTTAACAGCCTTGTTTTAGGGAGGAAGTGCCCACTCCATAAACCCATAGACAAGCAAGTAGAGAGGCACACAAACAAACACAAAAACACCAGAACACTTTAGTCAAAAAGATAGATGCAGGTGTGTGTTTCTTTTAAAATTGAAGATACTAAAAGTGTGATACAATGAGAGCAGGTGCACAGAGCTTGAAGCTGTTAGATGTTATTGGGGAAATTATAGGTTGGGAGAGGATAAATATACCATAACTGAATACAATCCTCTCTCGCCATTTAATCTACCTCACCCTGTCTTTATAATACACACTCACGCCACAGTACAATGCTGAAGTGAAGTGTGTGTGTGTGTGTGTGTGTGTGTGTGTGTGTGTGTGTGTGTGTGTGTGTGTGTGTGTGTGTGTGTGTGTGTGTGTGTGGGTGTGAACAGGAGAAAAGAGAGAGAGAGCTTTCAAGGTGCCGCCTGTTTGGTTCATTCCCATGGTCCTGTTAGGGTTTTGGAGGGGGGGTGCGGCTGTCTCAGTGTCACAGCCGATCCACAAAGCCACTGTGGAATCTCTGCATTCCTCTGCACATTAGTGCTGCCCACCTGACACTCGTCTTTCCCAGCTCATCACACACACATACACACATACATCGAAAACAATTTCTGTCAGATAAACCCACCCACTAGGGCTTGTTCCACCTTCAGTCATCACCCTAAAACACACAGACATACACATTACACTGTGTAGACTTGTAAAGTGACATAAACTTGAAAGAATACTGAGGGGCGTGATTGAATCAGACACCACAACCATAGCAACTTCCTACTCTTGCCTCCTCCACCTCTTCTTATCCTTACTCCTTGCCTTTCCTTCCCTCTTCTACATCCTCTGACGTTCACAGGGGCAGTTCTGATGTTGCTGTTGTTCTTTCTCTTAGTGGAAAAAATACGAGCAAGCAGGGCAGTTAAGGTCTTTACTACAGAGGGTGTGCAGTGAAACCTATAGGGTCAGTGAGTTCCCGCACCCGAGGGGAAACAGGGCTATTACCGTTGTGATGATCGACACCCACACACACACTAACAGGCCTAAGGCTCTGTCTGAAAGTCTCAGCCTATTGGCCCCAAGCCACCAGAGGTCAGAAGGCAATTACCAAACTATGGTGGTCCCCCACTCTGTTTCTGGTACCACTAGTGCGACAGTCCCACCACCCACATGATAAACCTGCTTACCCACAGAGCTTACAGCCACCGTTGTCTCCTGTCCCCATTGTTGACGAGAAAGTCCCCAGTTGGAAAGCACGCCACCACCTCTGACCTCTGACCCCAATACAGGAAACAAATGGTACTCGTTGTCAGCATGTTTAGCTTTTGTCTTTTCCATCAGCTGTTTTCAAGTACTCTAAAGCTTAAGTTTTCCTCAAAGAAGATTTCTGTAATTAATCAAAGATAGTGACACTGACTTTAGATCTATATTCTCTAATATTCTGGGGCAAGGTCATTTTTATAAACACTAAAAAAACATACTAGCTACAGAATCTGCTAAACTTAACAGCCAAAATTTCAATATTTTTTAGAGGAGATTCTTAATGCTGTTTTCACTGCTTAGCTCAGTTTGAATAAGGCATTGTTGAATACTGTACATTGATTAGGGTTTAGCAACATTTGAATTAGATCACTGTCCATTAAATCTGATTGTTTGTTTGAAAGGGGTGTGTAGCATATAGTAATTTTACTGGCAGTTGGTTCAGATAAGTTCAGCTAAATGCCATTAAATGACTCAAACCACTGAATGTGTATCCAACACCAGCTCTTTTATCTTCTCAATTGTCAGCCAATCTCCAGTCACACTTCTTACAGTGAGATAATGACGTATTGGCATTCCTTTACTTTCTCTTTCTGTCTCAATTCATTCTGCTTCCATTTTAGTGGCTCATAACAAAAGACTTACAATTTGCTTTATCTTCTTTTCCCTTTATCACTTTGTCCCACACTCTCCTTGTTCTTTCTCCCCATCTGTCACCTTGTTTTTGGTCCTCTTTTCCCTTCCACCCCCTCTCTTTTCCCTCCAGCTCCTCTCTGATGGGACCCAGATGTCCAGCTACTCTAAAGGACAACTGAACCTCAAAACCTCCACAGCCAACCTTCCTCCCATGTGGAGAGCTGGGCCTTGGTCCCATCAGACAAGCCTTATAATGTTCGGCCACACAACAAAGAAGCCTGTTAAAAGGGGTGAAGGACACGGGACTGAGCCCTAATAACATGTTAGCACATAAATGTTTCCTGTAGACACCTTGAATAGTGGAGCCAAGCAGAACAACTAATTAAAAGGATTAAATACAAACACAGCTGACACAGATTTCTGTTATAATTGCACAACCTAAAAAGTATATTATTGCATGGCCTCCCAACACTTTATCATAGCATAATGATAATAATTAAATTCATGATACACAAACACAAAAGAAAAAGCTATTCTGAATACTTACTCCTAACAACAATAAAACAACAAAAACAAGGAAGAAGGTTCCTTTGCTTTTATTCAAAAACATTATTTAAAGACAAAGTGAACTTTACTTTGGAGTAATACACAGAGCTGTTGAAAGCAACAAAAAATGTGGGTACTGTACAGTGGAAGCTTGCACTTCTATACTGCTTCAGTTGCCAGATAATAACAACTTGAATCATTTTTAATATACAACCATTCTGGGTTCAAATTGTACCCAATCAACTCGTTTGTTGCAAAAATGTATTTCAAAATTGTGGGCAGATATAATTTGTCCAGGTTTTGAGATAACCATCTCTCATGTTTCTGCCACAACATTAAGACATTGAAAAAACATATTTTAATGTCCCTGTATAGTATGGAATACAACATTTGAGTTTTGTGGTCATGAAGAGGCCAGATGAAAGGCATCAAATTAGCAGCCAAGAGCATCTATGGCAGTGTGTGCAGTATGTGAGTACCAGGAGAAACTGGATGGCTCACTGTTCATCAAAACAACTACAACAGCTGGCCTGTTTCAGCCAAGTTGAGGAAAAACATTTACCACTCAGAGGTTAAAGGAAGAACGTGGGGGTAGTCAGGAAGAAAAAGAGGGAGTGAACGTACAGTAGGTGGAAAGATGCAAACATCATGGCATGACGGAATACTGTTCCCTAAAGGAAAGAAAAAGAAGCAGAAGTGCCTGCAGGAGAGACAGATGACGGATGAGCAAACCTCTGGTGTATCTGAGGTAGAGGCAACAACATGTCTTCCGGCTGAAGTGAGAACTACCAGACGCCACAGTATGAGAAGAGAGGACAGGAGCTGCCTCTTCCATCCTCCCATGGATTTCCAATCCAATTTTATCCAATTCAATTTAAGTTGCCTCTTCCTCTTTTGCTATATACAGTAATATCATCCCTGTAGTAATGACATAGCAAGATGAAGCATATCACACCAAAAAAGATGTCATATTATGACTTACTGAAGAGGCAACGATTGGGGCTGTATTGAACTATGATGTATTGAATCCTCCGTCAGTGCAGAAATACGCATCTCTGCCTCTTTCACGATGCATTTTCTCTCTATGATTTCAAATAACACTGATGGATGCTGATTATTGCTCATGTGAAGTTTAAATTTCTACTTTCGTCAATTATTTGCAAAAAGAGAGAAAAGTGCACAAACAGCTAGCATTGCCAAATCAGACAAAAATAATTATAAGCATAGTAATGAAACAAACTGCACCTAGAAGCTAATGACTAAATTATACTGACTGGTTTAGATGACTATCTGTGTCAACTTGCTGTGTATCAACTCCCCAACCTCAAGAACATCTTAAACTAACTTGTGGATCTAAAACTAAGCATTACTCTGTAACTTCACATCCAAGTAATTGCTCCTTCTGTCAGTCTGGTGCAGAAAGACTTGAGTGAATCAAAATGGGCCCAGAAATGCATGGCACATCACTTTGAGTGGTTTTACTGTGTGTGTTGTGGGGAGGATTTTGTTGAGAACCAACTCGAAAAGAGCTTTAAGTGTTTGTGTCCAAGTGGTGCAAACCATCTGCCAGTTTTTTTCTGTCTCTCCTCAGATGTCACCCACTCCAAGCTCTTTGCTTGTCACAGCTGACCCGACTAAATTACAGACTGTGACAGACAGTACACAGACTCCTTGATGCGCTGCAGAGCTGCAAGATCAGATAAAGTCTGAGTGTATTGTGGGTGAGGGCGCTTTGATGGAACTGATCCAAGCCACATGATGCATGTTGTGTTTATATGGGTAAGATGCTCAGGTTGCAGAGGGAGGAAGTCAAGGTACTTTTCACAGTATCACTCAGTGCTCACTGATCCATATAGCATTTACAGGCCATGGCCAAGTTGACATCATTTTCATTTTCAGATTCAAACAAATCAAAGACTATAAAACCATTAGCAACACAATGCTATTTTTTTTCTTTACACAATGAATCTTTCCAGGTTGTAGATGATTGTTAGGCTTGTCACATGTCTTGATTTACAGATATATTGTTCAGTGACTACATTATTTTGGGAAAAGTCCTCAAACTTGTAACACCTGCATCACACCACTGTGTGATTTTTTTTCCTGTAGAGTGTCACATCTGGATTGACCTGTCTGAGCCACAGACAAGATCCACAGTGACACGTGAGTGAACTGATGCACATGGCGGCCATTAGCTGACCTGTGAGGGACCAGCTGCTGTTACACAGTACAGTGATGACTCAACACTGACCTGAGGTGCTTTCCTCTGCTTATTCTGTTAAGTTTCAGCTTGGCAAACACATGGGATGGATCAAGTCATGCCTGGACTAGACTCAGCTGGCTGCTGAATGAAACAGGTTGTCTCTACATGCCTGTGACTAATTGGTGGATCCAAAACACAAATTGAGATTGAAGTCTGCAATATTTCCTCCTATGTGTAGTAATTTGTAGTTGCTACTAACTACGTCTCTGCTGTTAGCAACAATGAAGAGTGCTATCATGCATTCATGCTGTACTGGTGTTTTAATGTTTTACACAACAGCAAAATATGTCCACCATTTAATATAATTCAGTTAAAATTGTAGATTGACTATATTTAAGTTTTGAAGTAAAACTTGAAAAAAGTTCTTGTCTAAACAACACTAAACATGTTTAGAAAAACATACAATATTTGGCTTAATTGATGACCCAACAGAAATGTAAATATGACATTGTTACTGGGTCAAAATAACCACATATTGGTGTGGCTGAATAACTCGATAAAAATAATATAAATAAGTAAAAGGGGAACAAAATAACGTTTGTCATTGGTGACTTAGTGGTTTTTATGCTCATGGGTACTGGGTCGGTGCAAAATTGACCCAAAATAATAATAAACAGGTTCCTTCACTGTACTGTTGTACACACTTTTAAGTAATTGACCCAAGTTTCTTTGACTTGCAGGCCTGACCCTGCAGTGTGCACATAAGATGAGGGTCACACTCTGAGTGTATCTACACACAGACACTCCTCGTAATACACTCTGCGTAAACTTGAGCTGTTTTAACATAGTGTAAGAGCTGCCTCTGTTGCAGTGTTTCCTCTCATATCTCAGACACAACTCTACTGTAATCCTGACCATCTTTGGCAGTCTGTTCCCATAGTGTCCATTCCCTCATTTGTCCATATATAGCAGCACGAGCCAGGATGATGAGGGAAACGGTAACACACTCACATTTTACAGCTTCTGTGAACAATTAACCTTGTACTAGTGATTCAAAGTGCAGTTTTTTGTTTTTCTTGAAGAGAAAACAGCAATGCTGATTTGTTACTTTGTTATGATCATTCAGTTTCCAACCTTTTATGGACAGGTTTTAGGGTCAAGGTTCAACCCTACAAACCTAAAAACATATTCTCACAACCTGCTGTTGGAATATACACCATGAAGACAGTAGGTTCCCCCCTACAATACACCTCTGGCTTGTCACTTAAAACAAACAGCCATAATGGGCGCTCTACAGACAGCTATGTGTAGTATCTCGCACTGTCTGCATGTCACCTCAATGCCAGTCATCTCTGGCTCAAACAACAATAAACAACAGGCTCACTAGACAGAATACAGTTTGAATCCACACAGGATCTGTACAGTGCAGGTGTTAATTTCTCCCAAACATTTAGCTTTTAGACCTTAAAGGCTTTAACAGTTTTTTAAAGTTATTTGTTATTAAATGTCAGTGAGCAGGATAGAGTGAGCAACTCACCAGATATTTGACACACACGCTGGTAGTCCTCGCAGCAGTCTCCGGTTTTCTGACAGTAGGTGTCACAGTAACACACAGTTTTTCTCTTGCTGTACTCAAAGCATTCGTTGTTCCGTCCGGTGCAGCAGTTTGGGCTCTCTCTCTCCCTGCAGCCTGCTTCAGCCCGTGGAACAATTTCCCCGAAAAAAAACGCGAAATATCCACAAACGACAAACGCTGAGCTCCATCTATGCGCTCCCATGACGGAGACTTATCTGGGTCCACTGGTCCACACTTACACACACTGCGCTGGTGTATACTTCACTCTGTATGATGCTTAAAACTGAGTTTTTCTATAAAGACAATGGTGGTGTTTTTTCATATAAAATGCAAATCCAAGGTAAGTTTGGCATTGACACCTTAACACGAACAACTGATGCATAAAAGTGGAGCCTGTGCTCTATTCTCTATTGGACACCGCCCCTTACAGCTACCGTTGGTTATTAAGGCGTACAGTACCAGCCTCTCTCTCTCTCTCTCTCTCTCTCTCTCTCTCTCTCTTTCACAAACACACACACACGCGCACACACTTGATTGCGCAATGTGTTACTCAACAGTGGTATTTCAAAATGTCTTATTATTTTCCCAAAGTGTGTTGGACCACCTACCACAAGTGAGATGCAAATCAAGAAGACGTTAATTTTGGAGAAAGAAAACACTCAAATTAAGCCTCAATTGAGGCATTTATGGTGACTTGCACCGTTGCACCAAAATTTGAACTAAAAACATTTCAATGAATAAACATTGGCTTCACGCGAGTGAAGCGATAACTGTGAAAAGTGCCTAAATTCGTCGAAATCAGCTAAACTTCTAATCAGAAAATCCCATTCAGCACCACGGACAGCGGTGCAGGCACTTTATATAAAAATCAATAAGTAAAAATGAAGTTTGCTTTAAAATAAGATTCAGTCAAATGCTGCGGAAAGTGACGAAGTCCTTTGAGCTGCAGCAACAAAATTATCCTCCACTCATCCCGTAGAACTAAGAGCAACCTTTGGAGAGAAAGACTGGAGAACAATAACATTACTTATCCTTCACTGGTTTTGAGTGAATGGAGGCTCTCGGGCAGAAACTGAGCGACAGGGAAACTGTAAAGCGCATCATGACGAGGAAGACACTCGTCATTATTGTTAGAGTTTGGGAAATTATTCAAATCCCTTACTTTAGTTTAAGAAGCAATACCACGTCAGTAGGAAACTAGAAGAAGTTCTATAAATTTCTGATTCACATTGTATTTCCGTGTTGTGTTTGATGCATTGTATCCTAATTGCCGTTCTGATGTTTGTAGGTTATTTAAAGTTGAGCATATATAACATATGAGCTTGTTGTAGGAGGTTGAACCTTATACAACAGCCACGAGATAATGGGATAATATATAAAGCTGTGGTTCCCAAAGTGGGGGTCCGGACCCCACATAGGGTCCCAAACTAAATCTAAGGGGTCATAAACAAATTACAGGTATGAAAAAAAAAAACAATATTGTGTTTTTCTACGACTTTCTCTGAGTATTTGTAGTGTTGGGCAAAATAAAGAATTGGAACTATGAAGCCACTTCTCTCAGAAAAAGGAGGGAAACTTTTCATCTCTGGAGCTCAAAGATCTCAAGGCCTGATCTGTGATCTGCTATGTCTGTGAAGATGATGAGTGATGTTTAGACAATTTTGGCCAAATCCTCTCTCCAGCACCAGAGAGAAGGAATAGGAGAAGGAGGGAGTGATGATCTAAGGATGAAGGAAGGTTGGTAGATTCTTTGATTCTCTGACCCTTCTCATAAAGCCCTATTGTACAGATATGACGAAAGAGAAGGCCTCTCTCATCACTGGTGGGTGTGTGTGTGTGTGTGTGTGTCAGAGCATTTTAGGGAGGGAGAGCTTTACAGATGGGTTTGAGGCTCTGGCAACAGCTCCACCTACTGTTTAAGAAGAGCCTTTGGGCAAGTACTTTGTTCTTGTCACTGAGTTCACACTTCATGCTGCCATCCAAGGTACTCTCCTGTTTAACTGATACGTGTTAACTTGTTACAGACCCCTATATTCTGTGTTGCATGGTACACTGCGACTGACTGTCCACTGTCCTAAACTTTCACACACACCAGTGGTGAAAAGTAACTCAGTACCTGACTTTTTATAAAACATGTTATTTTATATTTCTACTCCATTAGATTGAGCTTTTTACACCACATTTACTTTAAGTCTTTAGTCACCAGTTATTCCGCAGATTCAGATTGAAATGGGCCATTCTGCATTATGAGTATTTTTACTTTCGGTACTGTAGATTTTGAAGCTAAAACCTTTTACTTTTCAGACTATATTGTGAAAACGTAAGTTTTACTTAAGAAAGTATTTCTTCTCTGTGGTATAACTACTTTTACTTAATTACAGTAAGTTTTACATAAGTACTTCCGTATACTGCACTTTCCTCACTTCCTCATTCAGGCCAAATGTCCACTACTTGTGTGTAAGACACTAAAGAGGGAAAAGATGAATAGTTGTACCACTCTACATGAGCATCAGCCAAAACTGGAACAATGGGTTCCCTGTTCGATTCCTCCCCTACCTGTCCCCCCCATGGTTTGTCCCAACCACCAAAAGGGCAGAACAGACAAACGAAAGGGTATGGATTAATAAAACAACCAGTCTGCGTGCTTTCAAGTTTTCTAATGCTTGTTTTAATGAAATCTAAAATTCCCCCACAACAAAATACTTGCCATTAAGCACAGACAAATGGAGGGAACAGTCTTTATTGCACAAGCTTCATTTTAAAGAACCACATAGCCTACACACAGCCTTGGAATATATTGATTTGCTTTGACAATAAAAAAATATATTGGCTATTTGGCAGTAAGGAGCATGAGCATTTGTCCGGTCAAACAGAAAAATGCAACAGAAATAGATATTATATTTAAAAAATAGGGATATGTAATCCATATATTTTTTAAGATTATTTTGTGTATTTTTGGCCTTTTTATATTGACAGGATAGCTGCAGATATGAAAGGAGAGAGAAGGTGAATGACATTCAGCAAAAGACCGCAGGTCGGAGTCAAACATGGGTCCACTGAGTTGAGGAGTAAACCTCTATATATTATATGGGTGCCTGCTCTACGAACTGAGCTATCTGGTCGCCCAATCCATCAGTATTTTAATACAATTATTACAGTAATAGATTATATTCATAATCATGCAGTTATTGTAATATTTGTTATGAAAACAACATGACTGGACTACAAATATCTCAAATTGCCAGTAAGATGATAAAGTTTCATTGATCGATAATAGATGAGAATATTTTATAAGTAGCATTCACCAACAAACACCAAAAGGCACAGGAGTGAGAAGTAGAAACAAACCCTGAATGAACAGAACCGCACTGGAAATGGATTTGAACGGAGTGTGATTCCCAATCTTTTTAGCAGGTGACCCCCTTACAGTAAATAAAGCAGTGCATACTTGCAAATCACAGGTTACATGTCTACACACTGTGAGAAGTTTTCACACCAGAGTGATTTTCTGACGAAAAAATAAATAAAAAAAAAACACACACACACACACACACACACACACACACACACACACACACACACACACACACACACACACACACACACACACACACACACACACACACACACACACACACACACACACACACACACACACACACACACACACACACACACACACACACACACAGTTAATTACCCCTTGACCGAAGACAAATAAGCATCCAGTGATATGAACTGATGAACAGCAGTGCTTCCATTGAAGGGAAAGAGGTCTGAGGTTACTTGGTCTGTATGACTCAGTGTCATTGGGTCAGACTCACAGTGAAATACAGCAATACATTTTTTTTTCTAACATCTTAAAAACACCCAACACCCTGAACTGACACAGAAAAAACAAGTGGCACAAGTTAATAGTGAATATTTTCCCAACCATCTAGATATTCAACCTTCAATAAATACATTTATAAATTCACACAATAAGTCATAATATTTGCTCTTCTCTTGTTAAGATCATTATGCTACTTTTGCATGTTCTTACTTTGAAAACACTTTCAAAATAACAGGTTTGGCATCTGGCACAGGAAAAATATATTTTTACTTTACAATAAAACTATAATACTAGTAATAAACTAAATTATAATCTATCCTGTATAAAAATAACTGCAAATTCATTTTTATTAAAGGCATAGTTATGGAAATTACTGCAGTTTATGTGAGTGTAAAAGAAGAGTCAGAGAACACAAACTCAAAAAAAATCCAGTACGTTCAAACTCACAGTAAACATCTATAAAACATCTGAATGACTAGAAGTAATGTTTTTCACTGAAGGAGGGTATTTTACAGCAGGTACAATAATGTGAACCAGATACATTTCTGCAAAAATGTTGTTTTTAAGAATCATTTTGTTGACTCTAATACTCAGGTTTTGTTTCACATTTAGAAATGATGCATCTCTACGACTAAAGGCTAATTTATGGTTCTGCAGAGCCTCCACGCAGAGCTTTCGCCGTAGCCTACGTAGTTGCCTGAAGTTTCTACTTGTGCAATGGTGCATGCGTCGATCTCTTTAAGAGAGCAGGGCCAGCGTGTGTGTGTGTATATGTGTGTGTGTGTGTGTGAGCAAGAGAGAGTGACGGCAATTAGCTTCAGAGGAGTAGCGACTGAGAGTCATAGTGAGAGGAACAATGTGTCTTCCTGTGCCTTCTGACCACGTTGGTAAATCCGTAGCAGGAAAAGTTAACCCTCTCCTTGATTTCATGTTGTTTATAGAGAAGGAGAACCAGGAAATGAGTCAGGGGAAAAGCAATGCTACCAAGCCATGGGAGAGCGACATGCGTCACTGCGGTGTGTAGTTAAATTTTTTGAGAGGTGCACATCAGGCTACGGCGTAGGGTTCTGTGTAGGTTTCTGTCAAAACGTACCTACATACGTAGCCACGGCATAGACTTTACACAGAAGCATAAATAAAGCTTAAGCATCGTTTTTTACCAAGTTATTTGGCTAACCTTACTACATAATCCCACTTGTGAAATTGATCCTTGGTCTGGTCTTGGTGCTGAGCAACCAAGTACTGCATACAGTACAGCTACATTGAGCCTTTTTTCAGGCTTTATTCTCGTCTACAACCCTTGTCTATGGGCTCTTTAACTTCCTGGTTAGCATAGGACACCGATCTAAGTTCAGCTTTCTGTCTCAACCCCTTGGCGGCTGCTTTTATGATGCGTATCTGCAATACTCAGATCTGTGTCTGATGCCTGGAAAGCAGGAAGCCACCGCCCTATACGTACAGTAGCTCAGTCCGTCTTCCAGACTGTATTCAGGACCTTCACGACCTCCTCGTAGATGATGAAAACTATTGCCACATCCAGACACACACGGCCCAGCCGCGGAACTGTTCCTTTATAGAAACTATAGATGGACACAAAAAGAGAGGGGTGTGGATTTAAAACACCAGTGTTTAGGAAAAGGCACATTTATTGATCGCTGATACATCAATATATAGCCATGAAATTCTAAACAAATTTTGGCTCATAAGATTTTATTGTCTAATTTTATGTTAAATGTTTCATGTCAAACATGTTTTCACTTGGATTGCTTTGTAGTTAAATAAATAACATTTTAAAAATTCCCACTTCACTAGGTTTCTAAGAGTAAATATTTGCCGATTTAATTTCTGTAGACTTACTGTATTATATATGATTAATATTAGGGTTTAAATAACTCCAATGGGTGTTTCAAATGTACTGTTAACAACATAACTTGTAAGATGAAAAAGCAGAAGAGGCAGGGTGTGATAAAAAGGAATGAAAGCCTGCTGTAAAACTAAGCTAAATTCAAATAAACTAAACAAAGTAGAGACATACTCACGCTGCCAAGCCCTCATATTTCATGATCTTTAAAGCACAGTCCACTGTGCTTTTATATTTATGTGCTTCCAGACCCTTTGTAAAGAAAAAAAAGGCACTGTTATTTATAAAAGTATTGACAAGTTTATATTAAAACAGCAAGGAATAAAAAGCTTGTGCCTTATAACGGCCACCATATTACAATATACCTGCATCCTTGTCTTGATGACATCCAGTGGTGTGTTTCCAAAGACACTGGCTGCTCCTGCTATTGCTCCAAATACTCCAGTCACCAAGGGATTAATGGCTTTATTGTTGTCATCACCTAGTAAAATGACATAACAGAGGAGTCAGTAACAGTGAATGCTTGAATGCAAATACAGTCCTGGTACTAAACAACTGAACAGGGTGTGAAGCTGATGAATCCCTGCAGTTTGCCAATTCTTTGGCTCTCAGAAAATTAGTCCATATGAACACTATACAGTATTAATATTCATAGTATATTGTGTCCCAGTTCCACACTACAGTATATACCCATCATCATCAGTCTGCACGCTTTAGTTTTTGCTGCAAGACTTCTGCTTGGACAAAAAAAGGCTATTAGACATGAGCCACTTCTAACAATCATCTCAACTGATTTTTCTAGGCCATCAGCATTGTTGGTCTCTTGTTCAAATATCTCTTATACGGATAGACAGACAAACACATACAGTCTTATGTACACTTACCTTTGTACCAGTTCTTGAGAGAGGTCATCACATAGAATCGAATAGCTTGGTTGGAGCCTTGTTTAAGGACTGTGGCGGTAAGACCCTGGTATGTCCCTTTTATTCCTGGTAAGGCATGACAAGTACAGTAGATAGAAGAACGTTATTCTCTTTATACATTTTGTAAACATCATCATCTTTGGATGCTACACTTTTTAATTATGCTATGTTTTCAGTTGCATTACCCTATCCGAACAGTAGATGTCGGGTGAATTACATGCATTGAAGCTCGTCTTTACCTTGTGCCCTGATGATTTCTCTAACTCCGTGGAAGAAGCCCTTGTATTTTGGGTTGACTGAAGTCTGGTCATGAATGAATTTAACCTTGGGAGATAAAAAAAAAAGTTAACCAGGAAATGTTGCTTTGATATTACAGAGAAGGAGACACACAAGGTAGTGAAAACTGCATAAATGTTTAGTCTGACCCTCTTCAGTGAATGTGCAGAGACACAATATTAAACAAACTGAAAATATAATTAATTGAGAAGAGTGCTTTACGTGAAAATGCTTATTATACAAAAATTACAAATTCACAAAGTACATGGGACAGAATAGCTTTTGGGCATTGAGTGTGCATGAGACTAAGAATCTGACCACAGATCAGTTGGTAACATACCTTAACAGTTTCCATGGGACAGACCACAAAAACAGCCTCCATGACGGCTCCAAGCCCACACAGCAGGCCTTTGGTGCTGTCCAGTCGACCGGACTCATCCCTTGCACGGTTGCTGAGGAACTCAAATACCCCAAACCTGAGAAACAGAACAGAGCCAGCAGGGAATAATGGAAGAAGTTAATACAAAATGCTGCAGACAAGTAAATAATAATTCATTTTGGGAGAGAAAAAAAATATGTAGGGTCTTGTATTGCTAAAAGTGGATTACCTTCACAGTACATCTGACATGTACCGTTTATTCAACTGGCTACTTTTGTTAAAAACCCTGCAAGTTATAAAAAACACATCCTACACACAACTTAGAATATACACTTTTAACATGACAGGCTGAAAGTTATAGGTTTCTTTTGTGGTTGTGGTTTGCTCTTGTTTGTTGATCCCCTTTTTTACGTCTTTGAGGCAATTGCATTAAACCATTCTATGCACGTTTAATCACCTAAGATCATCTTCTAGTTAATGTCAAATTATTAAGTAAATGAATAAAATAAGAAAACAAACAGATGATATGATTGCAGTCAAACATAATATTCCTTGCATTAAGTCATTACCATTACACCTATAGCTTATGAAAAAGGCCACAGATAGAAAGATAATTATGCTGTCCATCAGCAGAAATCAGTAGTAGTAGTAGTAGTAGTAGTAGTAGTATAGAAAGACGTTTCCACTCAATGACTAATGAGTACAAATAAAATCAGAACCACGCAACTTCCACCACCTCAAATTTTTTGTGGAAACAAACTTCTTAAGATGCAGAATGTGCTTACAGCTTTTATTTTACTGTCCTTCCTGCTTCCTCATTAAGGATGCAACAATAAACTGTAGTGTCTCAGGAACCAATGTGTGACCAGCAACAGCTGCCATGGACGTCACCCCAGAGAGAGAGAGAGAGAGAGAGAGAGAGAGAGAGAGAGAGAGAGAGAGAGAGAGAGATGCCAGTGAGACCTTTGCAAGAAAGGCTATTTAAAGATGGAATTGAATTGTGGTGAAGGGAGGACACTGTACGGTACATTTAGCAAAAGGGGGAGGAGGACAGACACTAGGTCTTGATGAATGCTTTGTTTTCCTCTCTGCAGGTGCTTAGTCAGCTTGAACCATCTACCTGCCGTCGTCACAGGTCTAACAGCATTCATCTCTTATACTTGAATCATGCGATTTCAGTTTTCTTCCCCATCTGCTTTTCTATCCCAATATTTTCTTCTGCTCTTTAACCTTCCACATCTGTTTCTCTTGTCTCACTCTGCACACATATTTAGTTTTGAAAGACAGGCTTCACACAATTAACTGAATCAGCCTGTTGAGCAGGAACAAATAACACACACAAATAAATCCACTCTCTCTCTCTTGTTATGCACACCACTTGCTGACTACAAACAGGGTTTTAGCTTTGGAGAGAATATAAATGAAAAAGTGTACTTCCCTGCAGCTTTCTTAGACTGCACTGAGATACACTTGCATAATAACTAAGTTTCTGGAGCAAATGCTTTTGTTAAAAGCTGCTTGAAAAAATCAGGCCTGATCCTGTGCCAATTAATTCTCCAAATCTCCCCACCCATTTAACAGGTGGACAAAACTTCACCGCTAGAATATGACGCATCGTGTTTTGGCCGACATCCACAGTTGGAGATGAGTCATTCTGGACAGCAACAGGGTGCTGCCCAATCTACATTAGCAGGTCTTTCTACAAGGTCAGTTGGGCAGATAAGAGGAGGTGAAAGAGAGGAAAAGAGTTGGCTGGAGACTAAAAAGGAAAGAAAGAAGGGAGGCTGGGCAGACAAGAGAGAGAGAGAGAGGGATGTAGCTATGGATGGAAGAGTTAAGGGGAGGAAAAGGTCAAAGGCACTCTTGTCTGTCCCTCTCATACCTCTCCAACAACCCTCCACCAGGCTGTAGGTGCTTGATGGTGCATAGGCAATCAGTTAATGGGATGGGGGAGAAAGAGGGTTGGGGAGGCAAATGAGCAATAGGAAGAGGGGAAGGGAGAGAAGACAGAGGAAGTAAGAAGAGAGCAGATCGAACAAACGACTCAGGAGAAGTGGTGGTGAATGGAAACGTGCCAAGGTACTCTCCATTAATTAAATCTGTTTGTCATGTTGCTTTTTTGTATTCACCTTTACATGTTACCTAAATCAGAAGCTCGGCACACCCCCAAATGATCCCAAGATAAATCTGAGGATTCATGAGATGATTACCAAGTTAGGAAAACAGAAAATGGTGTGTATATTTTTTTCAAACTTGCCTCTAAACATGGATTTGTCTTGTGAATTACTGAATTACTAACTTCACATCTTCATGTCTCTAGAAAGTATTCAAATAAGAAGAGGGGCAACAGCTCATAACCCATAGACATCTGAAAACTGTACTGATGGGTCGAAAGTAGAAATGACTGAATTATGTATATTTTACATAATGCATATGAAATGTGTATAACTTGCACACAGATGGTATGCATTCAGCCACCAATATGCATTTTTATATACAATGCAGTCTGATAACAACAGCAGAAAGAGGATATGGTCTAACCCCCTTTACTCCTCCATTGCCACATTTCCTCAGAGAAAACTCTTCTTAGAGCAGGAACAAACTGACTGACACAATGATCCTTGCGCACACACACACACACACACACACACACACACACACACAGAACCAACACACGGCTCCTTCTCCGTGCCCCTATTGAGACCCTGCCTGAGGTTGAGTGGCATCTTTGCTCCGCCTGGCTGGGCCTGTCTCTCCATCGAACAGACAGGCTACCCTCCCGCATCTCTCACTCACACACACACACACACACACACACACACACACACACACACACACACACACACACACACACACACACACACACACACACACACACACACACACACACACACACACACACACACACACACACACACACACACAGAGAAAGAAAGAAAGAAAGAAAGAAAGAAAGAAAGAAAGAGAGGGTGAAGGAGTTAAAGAATGAAACAGGGAACCAAATATTGTTCTATGCAAGTCTCTGACTTAGGTTTGTGCTATATGTGTGTGTACACGTGCACTGCAATGTGCACACTTTCATAAATGTCATTGCTGTGAAAGAATAATAAAGGCTAGTGTGACATTTATGCCTTGCATTGTGGGTAATGGACTAGAATAATTGAAATGTCTGTTAGTGGTTACAGGTAGAAGATCACAACGGCTTAGCTAAAAGTGCTCAATTTATTTACTGTACATATATACACATACACTACAGATTTTATATTTATTAGAATATAAATATAACATAAAAAATGTCAGAACCAAAGCAGTAAAAGTTTGTTTTTAGAAATGGTTTTATATGATGAGAATGATAACTGTGTGTCAGTTCTGCTGCTGCCATTTACTTTAAAGGTCCAACATCACTGATAGATTTAACACTTCAGTTCATAACGCCTAAAATCATTCATTACAGCAAAATACTGAAAAACTAACCAGAAGCATCAAAAACTGGACCGCTTTAAAGAGGAGTTATGTGGTTTCACTGTGTGTGCACTTTATTTGGTCATTTCTGATTTTACTGACTGGAGGAATCAACTATGAACTGATCTTATCCTTTAAGAACCGCTGGTAAATTACATGTAGAATTTTACGTCTCAATTTTGTGCCTGTACTTATTTCAGAACCCTTATCTGCATCTTAGTTACCTGACTGCAGATTTGGGTATGGATCCATACACCAGTGAGCTGAGTCCTCTGTACAGTCCTTTAACACCATGACCCTGTACCGTCTGTTTCACACAGTCACCTGTAAGGATACACAGATAATTTAAAAAAAAATCAGATTCCATGTGTACAATTTCCATCAGTAGAAATACGTTGTTTTTAAATAGCAAATAGAATAAACAATGTACTGCAACAGTGTTTATTAATTCATTTGCGCTGAGCATGGAATGACCCTTATAAAGAATACATAAGAGCACACCAAAAACATCTGTCCTCATCCATTTGTCATCTGCATACTATTTTCCCCAAAAAACTTGGTGTTATTCTTTGAACTTACTTCTTACTCTTGGAGATGCAAATGCACAACGGAGCAGAAAAAGCAACAGCTGTCTTGAGCGCTCATTAGCATGGTTGCCGATCCTCAGAGTTCCAGCCAATATTAACACATCCTGTGTGTGTGTGTGTGTGTGTGTGTGTGTGTGTGTGTGTGTGTGTGTGTGCACCCTAGTACGCATGGATGGTGAGATGGTCTGTTCTAAGTCATATAAACAAGCACAGCAACAGCCTGCCAGAATCCCTAATGTACCTGGGGATGATGGGTAATAGGATAATGAGGTCCTGAGACAGAAACAGATATATATATATATATATATATATATATATATATATATATATATATATAGTATATTCCGTTTTGATTCTATATACGATAGACAGACAGACAGACAGACAGACAGACACGTAACCCTCATAACATTTTGAGATATATTATCTTTTAAGTGAAATTTAGAGGTGCTTGTAAGCGGATTTTGTCACCTTTTAACAGAGCCAGATGAGCTGTTTTCCAGTCTTTCTGCTAAGCTAAGCTAACTGGCTGCTTGTAGTAACTTTGTATTTACACTTTACTCTCACTTTACTCTCTTTTGGTATCGTTTTTCAAATAACTGTGTTTAATAAACCAAAAATGCAGTGGTAGGTGTCTGAAATGGAAAATGTTTGATATTAAATTGAATCCCACATTCAGCTCATTATAATGGCACAATGATTGAACAAAACATTTTCTTAAAACCAACACATCACACTCACCTATTCCTCTGTATTTGGGTGGACTGGCCTTCTCATCCAGTTGTAACTGGGTCTTGACATACTCTGTTGGGAAGGTGATGCAGATCTCTATGCCACCTGCAATTCCACCTGAAAAAAACAAACAATTAGAGTAGATGTTTATTAATATACAGAACATAAACAATAGGTGTAAATGAACCTGACACTGTCAAAAAGTGAGTGCTGAAGAAGGAAAAGGAAGCTTTGTTGACATATTTCCTAAACTTAGCATACTATACTCTATCTGCAGCCAAACCAAGCCAATGCCCCATCACCCTTACGAATTGTATGAAGGTGCCATCACGTCATGGATCATTACAATGACTCTACTAATGGCTTTCCCTCCATAAACATTAAAAGTACTGCAGCCGAGAGAGGAATGAATCAACTGATTCTGCTACACAGTGACTGTTTAAAAGAAGAAGAGAAGGTTGTGTGAAAATGTTACTGCATCTTAAATATTATGTACTGTGTGATTGCAGAGATATAGACATATAGAAAGAAAGAAATAATAAAGTATGTGAATGTGTGAGTGACTGCTAGAGCGTTCAGCTTGAAACCAGCTGTGGTTGATGAGTTGAGTAGATGAGAACAAGTGTCCAAAAGCGAGGCCAATGCACACACAGATGAGTCACAAGAGAAGAGGGAGGATCGAAAAAGGGCTGACATTAATTAAATTATCTACTCAGCCTGCAGGGAGGGGCTCCATTACCCGGGCCAAGGCCCTCTATTAACTCAATGACACGGACACACATGCAAACAAGCACACTGTGCAAGTGACACAAACAGAAATGTACAGACATGCTTCCCCCCCCCCAACAAAGAATACAAAAATACATTTTCTGGCTAATTATTAAGGAACATTTACTGTATATGGTTTGTATTTGTGCCAAGTCAAGAAGAGAAGTGGTTCCAACAGGAAGAGGTTGTGATTCTCTATTTTCTGCGAATTATCAGTTGTGATTAGATGTTTACTGAAGAATGTTTAAAAGCTTTTATAAAACATGACTATGTATGCACTACCAAGATATAAAAAGTACATCTTAAAACCTGAATATGTATGTGATTATAGCATCCCTCAAAATTTTCACATGGCATAGTTTTGTGTTTGTGGAAAATTAGACAAAAATTGGGGCAGTCTATGTTCTGCGTTGTTCCCATTCTTTCTCAGTGTTAAAGCTGTCTCCTTGCTAAAGTCAGACATTTTAAAAGCTTTAACCAGATTAAATCAAAAAGTCAGTCCTAAAAGCCTATTTCTTAAAACAAGAGATTATTTCACATTTGTATTTTAAAACGCCTAGTTTCAAGATCTTTGAAAAATGTTAATTTTCTAGTGTATCTTGTTTCTTATTTAAGACTTTTCTAGAAATGAGACATACTGGCAGAATTTTCCTTCATGATTTTAGAAAAAGAAGTCTTGAAGGTTTAATATGACACCGCTCTCTGTTAGGACTGGTGTATTCTGTGTATTTTATTGTTCTCAATGTATTCTGGCATTTCCAGTTACTGCCACAGTGAAGTATAAACATGCATGTGTCATTTCTGCCGTTTTGCATTCCTTACATGTCACAGCTGCCAACATGACCTTTATCACTGTGGCACCAAGAAGCAGAGGATCCACTTAAGATAAAAACATATACATCATCCAGGACACACATTTTAGGACTAAAAGTAGATGGAACAGCAAATCAATATCAAAAGTTAAAAGGAATATCTTCCTGATATTAGGTTCTAGCTGTACTTGCATAAATCTCATTTGTCTCAAAGCCTAAAAAGCCTCCAATTCATCTGCTTCTCTTTATCTACTTTTCTGTGAGAGGAGCTGATTTATTATGGGGAATCAATAAGAGTGCATGGCTTTTACTTAGGCTGCACAATTATCTAATACACTAATTTATTGTCATTAATCTCCATATGATTGTAAATTCAAATTTTGAAATTGTGTAATACACATCTTTATCAAAATTACAGTATTTTATTTTGGTCTACCTTACTTTTTCAATATTATTTATGGTCACAGATAAATATAATTTATTTTATGGTACCTACTTTTGCTTTATTACTCTAATTACATATTCAATTTAATTTTAACGTCACTTACACCGCAATATTGTTTATTGTATTATGGCAACCACACTTTACCATACCTTTATTTGACACCACTTTACTTTCAGTCTACCTTCTGCTCATTGTCAGAAGGTAGTTGCTTTTATTGAAGAAATGCTGCTGCAGTAAGGAAATTTCCCCGCTGTGGGATGAATAAAGTATAATCTAATCTAAACATTATACAACCATTAATTTAATCAATGTGATGAAGATGACTTTGTAACACGTGATTGGGAGTATTTCAGTTAACATCAGCGCATTAGTAGTGAGATAACACTGGGATGATAACTGACAATAATAAACCATCATTGGTTAGAGCTGGATTCACCTAATGTGTAATCTACTGTGCACCACGAATCTGAGTCATGACATTCTGTTATCTCACACACTTTAATCACCAGGCCAGTAAGCGGTCATTCTTTTAATCCTGGTGGAGTACTAGTTAGTAAATGCTTGCTGGCGGAGACATAACAGAAATCACATGAGCTTTACGACACTCCATTCCTGCCATGCTGATCCAGGATCAATGCACCTTTGAGAAGGAAAAACAATAAAGCTCATTCATCTGTTTTGGCCAAAACCATCCAGTCTGTGCACGCGCACACGCACACGCACACGCACACACCTCATTAGACACACAGTACCTGTGGAAGAAAAGCAGTTTGTTTGTCTTCTAGTCTATTTCACAGCCTATATCCAAACACACACACACACTCAAATTTTACAGATGACACCCTAAATGACTTTCTTGTTGCTGCCAAAAGTGGATTACATTAACAAAATGGCCATTAATCTTTATCTTCACAGGCTCGCTTTCCTCTCCCATTCTTAATCTTTCTCTCAGAAGCACCTTCCTTCCTCTTTCCTCATCCCACAGCAACACTTCTTCACACTGTGTCATAAAATCAATGCATCCACATAGATTTTTGACAGTTACTATTACACAAGAAGAAATGGAAATGGCATTGGAGTGCTATTCAGATCCCAAGGGCAGTAAAAAACGCATTGTGTCTAGTACAAATCTGCTTCTACAGACTATTAGAGACTTGGAACTTCCACAAGCTAAGCAGAAGTTTAATAAATCAGACAGGGGGCATACGTTGATGTGCGGTTTAAAAGGTAACACTGTGCTCGGACATGGTAATTTTATTATTTAATCAAGACGTATTAATAATTACACCTATATGTGATTGTTGAGCATAGCATTATAGCAGCCTCCCTCTTCTGAATACAGCTTTCCACCAGAATTTTGAATCTGGCTGCAGGGATTTGTTCCCATTCAGCCACAGGAGCGTTTGTGAGCCACTGATGTTAGGTGATAGTCACCATTCAAATCTATCCCAAAGCTGTTTGGTGGTGTTGAAGTCGGGCTCTAATCTAAGTTATTCCATACCAAATTTAGAAAACCATTGCTTTATTGACCAGGTTTGGGCACAAGAACATATTCATGTTCAGACAGCACCTGCTGGGGGTGCTAGATGAAAAGTCAGGGGATCACCATATGATTAGGGTTTATCCTCTGGTCAACATGGATATTTTTTCAAACTGTCATGGCAATCCTTACAATATTTGTCTAGACAATTAACAAAACACTTAAGGAGAAGTTGGAGGACAATCCTCTGGGGACCACTATGTCTTTACAACATTTCACAGCAATCCATCTAGCAGTTGATATTTTTGTCTGAACCAAAGTGGTTAACAACAATCGGCATTGCAAGACCCCTAGAGTGACTAAAAATGGCCATCCCAATATATACGTTTTTTTTTTCAACTCACAGATATTTAGTTTACTAACACATAAGACAAAGAAAATCATTAAATCTTTACAAATGAGACACTGGAAAAAGAACATTGATTGACTTATTAATTAATCAACTAACATACTTTTGAACGCACTGCGTATATGTGCAGATTCACACACATATTCAAATCATGAATGCAAGACACTCAACACAAATTCATAGCCACTTTTTTTGCAGTACAGAGAGGCACAGAGGCAGCCAGCTGACAGGGAGGAACTGTCTCTGAAATCCTGTCCTGCCTGCTTCGGTGACTCTAATGAGCATCCAACACATCTGGACCACCGAAGAATTTCCCTTTTCTGTGGGGGAGCTGACAATCTAGCAAGCTGTCTAAGTGTGGCAAGTTGTTATCATCTTTTTTCAGTGACTCCATATGTGACTAACTCACCCACCCAACAATGGGTATGTATGAGTGAGTGAGTGAGTGAGTGAGTGAGTGAGTGAGTGAGTGAGTGAGTGAGTGAGTGAGTGAGTGAGTGAGTGAGCAAATTAATAAGCATTTTTTCCAGCAGAGTCTATCTATTATTCATCCAGATGTTCCTTATTTGGATTATCTCGCACTTTGAATCCTCTGGAGTCTGGTGAAAAGATGTTATGTCAATATCTCCAGTCCAAATGGGGAACATAGCCAGAGGACTGATGTACTTCAAACATAGTGTCCTATTAACAGAGCCGTAATAACATCGCAAAATAATGAAAAGAATTATTCATCTGATGTCTGGCCTTTAAGGCTTCCTCTGTCCTGAACAGCATTCCCTTATGCTACACTGATGCCTAATTACAGGATGATTAATTTTACATGGAACTTTTTAACTGCAGCAAGCAGATTGTACATAGATTTCCATGAACAAGACAACTGCCACAGGTTGTTTTGACAGTGTGTAGAGTTGTAGACAAGGCTGTCAGGCTCTCTACAGTTAAAGGATAAAACCAGTGGGTTTACATGTTTTACATTTACTTACATAGACATTTGAGGTTGTTCTTTTAAGGGTTTATTCAGTCAGTCAGAGGGGTGGGCATAAAACAAGCAGGGGCTTCCTCCCATTCCTTTTTATATTGAAGATATTGTTTTTAACCCTTTATAGATTCTTTTTTATATTTTGGTGTTGCAACACACTTATTGTGGTTTATATTTTATGTGTGTTCGAAATAAAAGAAAGAAAGTCTGTTTACTAATTTTGCCTAAGTCAAGTTATTATATCTTCATGCAATTATGAGCATTTGAAAACCCTTCTTTGTTTGGCACATTCAAGGAAACTCTGACTTCTAAAATCCAAGCACTGTCTACAGATGAGTTTGAAATTGTATTCAGTGGCTGACAGGTGCAGCCTGAATTAATTTAATCAAAGAGGGGAAGTCTTTGGGTAGTAATCTGATTTCTATTATTGATCCCTCTATTGTAGTTTAAGGGATGCTTCTGTTTTGTGTTATATAAAAAGAAAATTGGGGACAAGGAACATAATTGTGAATGGAATGTTGTAAGGTTCTGGAACATCCGTTGTCCTGTCAAAATATCAATAAAAGATAATAAATAAAATAAAATCCAAGCACTGTTTGATATTAAATTTCAATCTGTATTCACAAACTATGCTGTCCGGGTTTCAAACAAAGACTAAGCAAACACTGAATGCTATAACCATTTTTTTGTATTAACATCACATTCCCTTACCTCTCTTTGAGGGTTTTAGCATCTTTCAACTTACTGTTTTGATGCAGTCTCTCCTCTCTTCAGCGTGGTTTCCAGATGCAGTGAAAAATCTCCCTACAAACCCTCTATATACTATCTTCCCAGTACCAAACGGCAAGCAGACAATAGTTAGCCACAAGCTGGTAAAACATAGTGGTAAAGATATTTCCCTGAGGACTACACAACCTTATCACTCATAGTAAGGTTTCCAAGGCATTTAAAGATTGTTGTCGGCAACCATCTTTCAAGTCTAAGACGTCAGAGTGTTTTGGAGCCCAACAAGGTAATTACTTGAAAATGAATTACCCCGCTGTGATTATTTAACTTTGACAAAAATGTATAACATGTTCACTTTGATTGATTCTATCAAGTTTCAAGTCTTTGCAAGTTACACAATAACAAAATTAATTAAAACCAGTGGCTGACTGAAAGAGAGAAAATCTAAAACTTCCAATATGTTTATAAAATAGTGATTTGTGATTAATTCAATTCAATTCAATTTTATTTATAGTATCAATTCATAACAAGAGTTATCTCAAGACACTTTACAGATAGAGTAGGTCTAGACCAGATAGAGTAGGTCTAGACTACACTCCAGAATTTACAAGGACCCAACAGTTCTAGTAGTTCCCTCCAGAGCAAGCAACAGTGCGACAGTGGCGAGGAAAACTCCCCTTTAGGAAGAAATCTCGGACAGACCCAGGCTCTTGGTGGGCGGTGTCTGACGACCGGTTGGGGTTAGAATGAAGAGTGGCAATAACAGCCACAGAAAAGATAACAGTTTGAGATAGTTTCACTAGATTAGTGAGATACAACAAGCTAAACATCCTGTGTGGGAGAGAAACCAAAAAATTTAATATTAAGCTGACCCAGTGTATTTTAAATGTTCTAATGTCTACACTGCTATTTGTTTGTGCGGCTGCATTATATCAACATGTAGCTGGCAGGCTATTACAGCAGGGGGGGTTGGGAGATTAACAGAAAGGGTGCACTGTAGTTTATCATCTCGCCTCCCAGTACCCTGGGTCTGCCAGCAGCAGCACAGTGGAGGGGAGGTGACTATGTGCGTCACCTGTGACGCGAGGAAACAGGAAATACGCGCACAGTTTGACGAGCCCTCTGAGCCTAAGAGGAGACAGACACTCAGAAAACCTAACTGGCTGCCCTGAGGCCAGAGAGAGAGATGGAGGAAAGGGGGGAAAATAAAAGGGAGTAAAAGAAATTACATAAAAGCAAGCCTGTCTCAGTGGAAAGTCCAGTCTATCATGAAATTAAGATTAAAAAAGGAACTTTCTCTCTCTGTCTAATCCTCTGCTTTCCAGGCTCTGCTTATAAGGGTTATAAATGAAAGTGTATGAATGCACTGCAGCCAGCGAATCAGGACCAGAGACCCATTTAGACCGCTTTCTCCCCCTCAGGCCTCACGCAGATAAAACTCTACCATGTCGCAACTTCAGTCATCACCAGTGGCAGTTAAGCAAAGACTTGAACTAGCCAATGGGAGCAGAAAGAGCTCACAGGTCTCTAAAAGCTTTGGAGATGTGCAATGTGCACCCTTCCTCCCTATCCACGGTCTATGTGGGCTATGTAATCCATTAAGCTTTGACCTTCTACTTCTTGCTTTGTCTACATAGAGCCTTGGGGCATGTGGCTCGTTCTCTCCACACAGACATGGCCTACTGCTAACCATAGCCGATACATCTAAAGTAGCATTAGTGTCAGAACACTCTGAGAGGTGTCAATTGGATTTATAAACTGCCACAGCTGAGTGAAAAATGTGCATCCTGACGATGTAAACTATCAGCTGTGGTTTTTGATGGACGACATCTCAGGTCAGACTCAGAAAAGGAAATTATCTTCCGCTGAGTCATCTAAATGATGCTTTGCACATGTACTTTAATTAAACTACACATAGACACACTTCCATTTCCCAAACCCTTGAATGGCAGTGATAAATCAACGGTGTCTTGACAGTGAGGCCAGGAAGAGTCAGAGGGTGCACAGAGTTGAGAAAGAGAGAGAATGCAATCATGCTGCTGTTGCAAAACTGGCCAGCTACACTGGGCCATATCCAGTCAATCAGGCTGCATGGGACTGAAGGAGGGGGTGGGGGAGGTCTCACCGCAGTCACAATTCCTTTTCTCAGGAGCTGACAGAACGACACTAGTCTAGAGGGGAGATTTTTTTCTCTTCTCACTCCATGCACCAAAAAAATCATTCATCTTTTTTTTAAGACGCTTTTTTGATGCATTTTTAGGCTTTTGTTGACAGCTGAAGAGATGAAAGGGGAGAGAGAGAGGGGGAATGACATGCAGCAAAGGGCCGCTGGTCGGAGTCATATTTGGGTGCCCGCTCTACCAACTGAGCTATCAGGGCACCCTTGTTGTTTTTTTTTAATCTTGAATAGGATAGTAAACTAAATATGTGGGGGTTTTGAACTGTTGGCCAGGTAATACAAGCAATTTAAAGACATCACCCTAAGCTCTGGAACTCATATTCACACATTTTATAGCAAAAATGATTCATCGAGAAAATAATCAGAGCAATAACTAAAATGATCGTAAGCTTCTGATCTAAAATAGTTAGTTTTTAACCTTAAATGAAAAGGAATTCATTCAAAATTTAAAAAATAAAAATGTAACTGGTTCTGCCAAACAGCAGTTAATACAGGAGCATCTCTCAGAGGCTCTTCATCAACTGGAGCTGCTCATCAACACAGGAGGGGGTCGAGGGGTTGGGGGCGGCAGAGCAGGGGAGCTTCTGAACCTTAGGAGGATAAACTGATGAATCACAGGAATGGCTAAAACAAGCAGTAGCGCTATAACCAATAAGTAGATCAATTGATTTGTTTGAAATATTTTTACCAAACCTTTGGTGGTTGCACCTTCAGTTCAAATAATTTTTTTTTTCCTTATTCCTCCGTTTCATATCAATATATAATACATCATTTTAGGCTGTTGGCTACATGGTTAATCTATTATTTGTATATTATTCTATTATGAGATGACAGAACGTTAAAGGTGTTTCTTGTGTTGCATTCTCTCAATCCTCTCACTCACCTCCATACCTGAGACATGGTTTGAATGGCTCCACTGTATTGTCTCAGGAGAGGGTTCCCTGGACCGCTGCATGCATCAATCCACTCTAACAGCTTTATGTAAAGTGCACCAGAGGTGATCTTAGATTAGGGGGATAGAATCACATCAGTGCAGCAGGTAAGATCTGACCATGGCAGGACAGGACTGTTTGTCAGGACAGAGGAAGAGAACGGCTTTCTTCTTCTCTTAAAGGCAATGAGGCTCAAGGCCATTTTACAACAGGGTCAGAGGGTCGGCATGGTTTAAGTCCAAGTATTAGAAGTTGGTGGAAAATGTAGCAACTCTGGTAAAGTATCTTGTTTTACCAGCTCATCATTTATCTTTAGAAACAGGAATTGCAGATCTCACATACTTCTCTGTGCAGATCCACTAACTAAATGGAAACGCCTTGTTTGTGATACGTCCAACAAAACAAAACCAAATGCAAAAAAAGAATGTCGCTTTCACTGTGTCTGCAAACAACAGCCCTGAGAGAACACCTGGGACAATATTTTACCAATACTAACGTGTCTGTGAATAATGCATTATTAGTTGTAGACCTTATGTCTAGCCTACTTGACTTTCCTCCCTCCTGGGTGTGACTTCATTAGGTTTTCATTTCTCTGTTTTAAATTGTTTGTCATTAGTGTTGCACATTCGCTCTGCTGTTCGCCAAAAAGCTTACACAGGCAACTGGAAAACAAAAATACTGTTTGGATCAACTAACTTACTTCATTGGAACTAGTGGCATTTTGTCAAACTCTGACTTTTCCGCGTGACAAATTAAGATAAGCTTACCTGCCAGAATCGCCTTTCCGGGTGAGTCAATTTCGCTTTCCCGGCCGGCGCCGCTGCCGCCAGACACGTCGGTCTGTGGAAAGGGCTGATAAATGTTCCTTTATCCTGCATAACTACGGGAATACACAGTGAAATCTACAAAAGCTTTCACTGTAATGAGGTTTATCTCCAAGTATAGCTCGTAATTTCTTTTAAGTCGACTGAAGAGCGCAACACATGGACGTCTTTCTGTGTGGTGCGCTTGGATGCAGGTGGGCTCAGATGCGTCCGGATACTTGGGTGTCTGTTGACAGTGGGCGTATGCGGTGACTGTCCAAGCAAGTTGGGACGTTCTAGCTCCAATAGCTGTTATATGTAACCATGGTAACGCTGTATCGCGACAGTAGTGCGTATAAAGCAAAGCGAACCGGAAATAATGTGCGAATCGAAGAATTGTCTCCGTTTCCTGCTGCCACGTGGAGTTTGGTTATTTCACCGTGAAGCGAGGGAATTTCATCAACCACCGAGCCTGTTTTGTGACGGGGGTCAGTGGGTTACACCCTGGGTGCTTATATGAGCGCAGTGTGAGAGCAGACCGGCCACTTTGGTTCCACATCAGAAGAAGGGCGGGGCGCAGCCTGTCTGTATCAGCGAGGCAACATAAAATCTGATCCCACCTCTGTTATTAAATCTTTTACTAACAAAACCTTTCGCATTTCCCCAGCAGCAGGCAGTAACCGGTCCAAACAGCCCAGCCACACCCTCTCATAACAAAGAGGCTGCAGGTCTCACACAGACAGAAACCATCAATCCGGTCTTGGCAGCTTACTAAAATGTATTCTGGGCCCAGAAAGAGCTGGGAATAAGGTGCCGCAGAAAACTCCTGGCATAAACAATGTTCACAACTGTAAAACTCCACACCGACCTCCAGAAACACACAGACAATAGAGGCTTGTAAATATGTTTCTTAAGTGAATGAACTATTAGAAAAATGGCCCAACAGCACTGTGTGTACATTTTATTCCTCTTTCTGCATGACTTTTGTGGAAAAGTAGTGCTTCGTGTGCAGCTCAGGCTTTTGCTTTCTGTTTTGACAAATCCAAAATTGACTCCACTGCAGGACAGAACTCAGTGTGTCGTACTCTGTCGGATAACACGGGAAGTAAATAATCAACTGAACTGTCACCACTTTAAGCAGCCTTGCCTCGAGACTTTTATTAACCTGCTGTTTTTGCATTTTGCCATTTTCTTACAAAAATCATTATGCTTTTTAAGACTACAACAACACACTATAGACAGTACATACGGTTTTCCATAATATTTGACTTACTGGATTAGTTAGGTGTTTAAATACATCTTAAATTATACACTGCTTTCAGAATAATAATTTTTTTTTTTTTTTTTTTTTTTAAATCAACTGGCACCAGGATGTGAGCTAACGTCATCTCCTCAAGTCTGACAGAGCTTCATTACTGCTTTCTGTTAGTCAGGTGACAAAGTTTCATTGACCATCACTTCGTTTTTGACACAACATTAGTAATACTTGATATACTTGAGAGTAACAAGAAAATTGTGCTCCTGGTTGCAGCATTATAATTTGGCAGCACATGCACAGTTTCAGCATTATTTTTTTTTCTTTCTTTCTTTCTTTTGTCTTTTTGTCACAAGCATCCTGAAACTCCAGATATCTGGAGTCCGAGATCGACCGCTCTGACCCAGCTAAAGGTTTGCAGCTGCAAGGGGATGGACATTTTATTGAGTGTCTCTTGTTTTGGTGACATATCCCTCAAAGGCTTTAGACGACACACACACACACACACACACACACACACACACACACACACACACACACACACACACACACACACACACACACACACACACACACACACACACACACACACACACACACACACACACACACACACACACACACACACACACACACACACACACACACACACACACACACACACACACACACAGTACCGTAACCTCATAGACAAGTGTTCTTTGTCCGTATACAGCAAACACTTTGTACCTGTTGTGAGAGGACAAACAAAACTATTGCACAGTAGCCATCTTTCTAATCAGAGCATGAGACAGTGAAATTAAACATGAACAAATTAGCCCCTGTTTTGCCACCTCATCAAACTACATAAGGCCGTAGCAGTGCTTTTGGAGGGAGGGGGAGACACACACGTACCCTCTCCACTCCTCAATAACAAAGTCTCTTCCTCATCAGAGCCGAATCTCTGTGAAAATAAAAAAAATTAAAAAAAATAAAGCTGCTCTAGGGTTAAAGTCTACATGGAAGAGCAACAGGACAGAGTGGTTTGATGTCACTAATGTTATCTTCAGTATGTTAATTCCTCTAGGAGCTGAGAGGTGACTGCATGCTGTGTAGATCAGTGATGCAGATATAATGTCCAAATGGAAAAGAGAGGAGGGAGGGATGGTCCAACAGCCTTGCAACAGCCAGTCCTTCTGAAGTGTGTGTGTGTGGAGGAAATAGAGGTGAAGGGTTTCTATTGCAGTTTCAGTGGAGCCTTTAAGTTTCAGGGGTCTCTGTGCTGTCAGTTGAAACCCAGAGCAGCACGGTTCAGTCTGGTCCAGATCCTAGGTGTGTGAGTGTGTGCAGGGGGAGAAGGGTGGAAAAGGCGGGGTCAGGGTCATCTACATGTTGAAGCCATAAACGGGCTGAGCGGGGAAGCCCACAGGGGCGGCGGGGTAGCCGTAGCCTGGGTACGCTGGCTGGGGAGCCACTGGAGCAGGAGAGGCAGGCAACATCAGCTGCTGGCCTGCTCACACACACACACACACACACACACACACACACACACACACACACACACACACACACACACACACACACACACACACACACACACACACACACACAGTTACATTTACATGCTAATAGACAAATGTTAAACTTTTTTAGAAATAAGTGCACATTCCTACAATGTTTTTGTTTACTGCCCTTCACAAAAGATGTTATTTTTTTGCACAAATAGATGTCTTAATAATTAGGTTTTCAGTTAATGAAAGTTTCATCATGTGGTGCTCAAAGACCAGTTAATATTATTAATGGTGATGTAAAACAATTTTCTTCCAGGCACAAGAGGTGTGTCCTGATTATCATAGGGTTAAAGCCCTTACTACAATTGCTGCTGGTTTGATCACAAACGTCTTTGTTCAATATGAGTTAACTTGGCCAGAAGGCAACATTCTTTCTTTTTAATAATCTAAAATGGAAAAATAGATAGACATACAAAATGAAAGCAAACAATTCAATGATGTTTCTTCATGGCCGTAAACAAAAAAACATTGTAAATGTTTTCATCTGGAAAATATAATAGTAGCTATTTTCGACCCAGGTATTACAGACAGTTTGTTAGAGACAGATAAATACAGCAGCTCACATCCTGCTGTTATCTCAGCAGGAGGCAGTGTTTTCCTATATAGGAACCACAATTGTCTGCCTGTAAACCTAACATACCAAACACTATCGGCTGAGGCTCTGTCACCTCCTCTTCAGTTTTCCTCTGGCTGTCTGCCTCCTCCAGTTTGTCCACCTGAGGGCAACAAAGACAAGAGAATAGATCAGAAAAAGGCTCACTCACAAACTTTACAAAAAAAGCGTGATTTCATACATTGTAGGTATCCTGCGGAAACCTTGCAACTCCATGTACTTAGCTTTGCAGGCTGTTTAAATGTAAATCCAAGCAAAGATTTCAAATGCAAATTTCAAAATGTGTCCCATGGCCCATTAATAACATCATAAAACAGCTGTCAATAAAAAGACAATATTCTAAATAAAAGATTTTTGCTAGACACCTACAATGTAGTGATCACAGTGTGCCCGTTTTATTTAAATTGCAATTTATTTGATGTTATACAATAGACCAGAAAATCTAAATGCTTCAGTTGTAAGACTACACTAAAGGTTATATTTCATATTACATGAATAAATGCTGATGAATATGCCGGGTTAACATGGTACATATATCATACCCACTTCTGAAAGACAAAGCTACACACACTACTTCACAGTGCAGCTAAGGTTACCTGAGAGAAGATGCCATGCAGGTTTGCTGAGAATTTCTAATGCAGCTCGCAGTACAAATGTTAAGTCCAGAAAAAAGGGCCCATTTTTCCAAATCACACAAAAATAACCCCTAGTGTTATCTAACCATGCAGGCAGTGACTATTGAGAATGACTCTTACTCCTATAATCTCAATTCAATTAAATTGAATAACATTTCATTTATGCTGCTCATGGCACTAAAATTACATTTTAAAAACCCTCCAAAACAATGTCTCTGTCCAGATTTGATGTCGTTGTTCCTCATCAAATAATTATCAGACCTCACTGTTGACAGTTGTCACCATTTTTATATTCTGCAGAAAATCCATAGTTTTTGACAACAAGGTCTGTGGGTTATTAGAAATAATAAGATAACAAGGACATTGTTAGGCACTGCTTTTTGATTTTCTAAAATGTAATTTTTCTTATGTTTTGAGCAACAGAAATAAAAGCAGATTCACACCAATGGGACAGGGCAATGTCAGGTACCACAAAAACTCAGCAAAGAATACTACAAACTACACCATGGCTGGAAACCACTGGGGGAAATGTTTTATTTTGTTTTGGTATTTGGGTGAACTGACCCTTTAAAAGTAAAATTATTGTGAGATTCAAGGTTAAAGAAATATTACTTGTGTATTGAGTAAAGGAGAAGCTATACATGCCTATCTGCTGATGCTACATTTCCAGCCATTCACGGTTAACATATCAAGAAATGACATGCATCCTGTGAGCAGGCCCTCCTGACAGAGTGTTTTCCATTCTGCTGGACTAAAGCCAAGCTTTATATTAGACGCTCACAGGTTAAGCCCATCCTTTGCCAGGCATACAGTGTTTGTGCAGCGAGTTGGTTGTAATGCCAATTCTTCTTTTTTGTCATTAAGTGCAAAGCAATAATCCGGCATTGTGTTTCAACTTCGAAGACAGCTGAATACAAAAGGTTTCTGATGTAAGTGGAGATTAATGTAAACAATGGTTCTGTTAAATAATTTAGAATAAAAAAGGTTGAGTCATTGGTTCTGTTGAGTCATAATTTGCAGAGGAAAAAGAAATTGGACAAAAGGGTGAAATGGTTAAAGAGCACCTGTAATGCACTTTTCTGTATATGACAAAACATTATATAGCATTTGAATGAAAAATAATAATTTAATTAATTAAAATTTCTGAAATGCAGATTTGATAAATAGAAATGGATGTATTTATTTTTAAACAATTAATTTGTCTGTGTTGCCTATCGATTGCCAACACAAAATGTTGGCACAACTTTACTGCTGTCTTTTGGTATTTGGTTTTCAACTACTCCCAAGTTTAAAAAAATAAGTTAGTATTTCACTTCCTGAATGGCTGCACTGATTCCATCACAACCAGTTTGACCAGTCATTAATGCAACAAAGCATTTGGTCTTTTGATAGCTTTGGTCTTTTGATTCTTTTGATTTTGATAGCTGAAATAGACTGAGAGGATTTCCCCAGAGACAGAGAAACTTTTAGTTAGTGTTTGTAGCCCTGCACTGGTCTAACAGTTAAATATTTGAAACTAAAACTTGTTAACTTGGAGTTAGAAACATGGGGATGCATCTAACAAGTCTAGAGTGGCTCGCTCTCTTTATCCGCATTCATGTCTGGTCTTTGGAAAAATCTCTCATGATTTTGCATCAGCACAACTGAAATTGTTAGTTTTTTTTTTAATGCCACTTAACACTACAGATGAAGATGCAGCCCCAAAAGAGATGAGTTAGAGGGTGAGAGGTATCTGTCAGGCCAGGACAGGCTAGTCCTGGTCATGAAGAACAAGATGGTGCACAGGCTTTGACTCCATCAACACAGCATTTAAAGTTAGTGGGCTCTGAACTGGTCAGAGATTCTTTAGACCATATTACACCTCCTGGAGACAGTGTAAATCTTAAAGTCAGTTCAACCTTCAATCATAAAATGCCGGCAAGTTAGGGATCTATAGAAAATACATTATAACCTACCAATTTTTTAATCCCACATAAGCAGCCCCCATCTTCCTGTAGCAGCTAATTATATTAACACATATATATATATATATTTCTTCATATAAACAAACTAGTTCTAGTCATGAACTTTCTCTCTAATCAGCGCCATGGTAGAAACTGCAAAGAAAGAGATGCTACTTCAGATTGCAATGAGCTATTTTCACATTTAGCCTGTTGCTTCTCTTTTTTATTTTTGCACTGAGAATCAATAGATAGCAGTGATCATCTCATTTCATAGTTTCATAAATCTGTTTCTGCTTCACTGCTGAAAGCCTGCAATGCCAATGTATTAAAAACATGTGTTGGTATTGAAGTGGAATAAAAGCCTGCACAAACCACTACAGCTCTCCAAGACCAGAGCTAGTTAGGCCGTACTCAGTCTACAGTCCATGCTAGGTTCCTACATCAGAAACCTAAGAGATAAGTTACAACAAAAAAGAGACAGAACACATAAGAGAAATAAAAAGAAGGCCAGAGACCGTCACCTTCGCTGCAAACCCATCAACCTGAAAAGAACCCAAAGAGATGACCTCAAGTGACCTCACATGTCATGTCCTCTACAGGTCAACATTTTAGGAATGATGATGGACACCAGATGGAGTTCACTGGCAAACATACACTTAACTACCATTTCAGTACATAAGAAAGCCTTATCTTTGTAAATTATAATTCACAGTATGACCTGTTTGTCAATACCTCCAGGAGATATTACAGCCTATTGTCCTCCTCTCACCTGTCAATACAGGTTTCTTTAGGAAATTAAACAATTTAAGAAAAATAAACCAAGTATAGTACACAGTAAAAATGCAGAACTTCAAACTTGTTTCCTCTAATAGAAATACTATAATTAAATAATACGGTCATATTAAAACCCAAACTTAAAATTAACAATAACTCTTTGTATTGTTCTTCAGTGGAGCACTAACCTTTGTCAGGTACTCTCTCATGACCTGGATGAAGTATGGCATGGCAAAGTCCATGATGTTGTGCCTCCAGGCCAGCTCCAGCACCACGTCAGGGTGCAGCAGGTCATATGAGGCGAACAGGCAGGCAGCAAAGCACTCCTTCCTGCCCTCCTCCAGGAACCACTGGAGCAGAGTCTCTGCCAGCTCTGCATCCTTAGACTCTGCGACGTACAGCATTGCGTCCTGGGAAAGATGGAAATACAGTGTGTTTGATTATCAATAAAGCATTCATGCAAGTTTCAGAAGTTGTTTAAACAATTGTTTCTGTGAAGACCTGGCTTCTGGAGAGATAAGCACTAAAATTATTTACTTTTCCTGTCTTTACTTGATGTTACTTGGTCCATGTATCTACTGTATCTCCAGATACTGTCTAGATATTGTCTATCTATCTAACGAATAAACAAACAGTGCCATCTATAGGAACATGGAGGTACGTGTAAGAGCTTTTCTCAAATATTGTCACTTTTTTTTCTTACCTTGTAGAGTTTGTCCTTCTTGCAGAGCTCTACACTCTGTCTCCAGCGGTTGTTGCCCTTGTACAGGTAGGCAGCAATACGTCTGAACTCAATCAGTTCATGTTTCTCTAACCTCTGCGCAAGGCCAATGGTATCAAAGTTGTCATAGGCATCGATGGATGCTCTGAGGCCCTGTGGATAACACACATAATGAAAGAATATTACATCACAGACCAAAAAGTGAGACAACCCTGAATCAGTTAGTTACTTGTAACTGGAGCTCAGCAGTGTGACCTAGTGACCACGGGAATCAATAAAGTATTTCTGATTCTGATTCTGATTTAAGACCGACGCAGTTGTAAATTTCCTGCACCCACGTTGTTTAAATAGCAAATGCACTTGCACCCATCTTTGCGGCCATGGGCGGGCTGGTCTTACAGGGAGGTGTGTTCAGGTGAATTCTTGGCATATTGTTATCTTGCGGCAGCAAAAAGTGATCGTGCCCTTTGACCAACAAAACCTGGTCTAAAGTCAGGAATGCAGCATTATATTGTATTATATTATATTTGAACAGCACATTAGTAAAATGCACCTAGGCTTATGCACAGCGTGCAGACACATGCAAAAGATTAAAAATAAAAATATGACGGTGCAAATCCGCCATCATAATAGCAATGTGACAAACGCACCTGGCTTTTAAAGGGAATGGGAGATGAAACTGATTGGTTGATTGCATGACACTAAGTACAACTCTTTTGAACCATGCACCCGGCACACAAACCCTTTTTTCTGCCTTCACATTAGAAAAAGTGGATTTGGACACACCCTAACGGCACCTGCGTCATGCGCTTCATGCTGTGCACTTAGATTGTTAAAACAGGGCTCTAAGTCTCTTTTCATTATGTGTTTGCATTATTTTGTCTACCTTCTATTTTCAACGTTGTATTATATCGACTATAGGAAAAGTGCATTTGTTTCAGTTAAAGCTACTTGTAGGTGGTACTCAATCCCAAGCCACATATACAATTTGAAACATATGCTTCTTTTAAAACATAACTTAAAGAAGTGGCTAACAAGTAGTCAGCATTGTTAATATTAATTTAGGCACTTAAACTTGCTGCCATCTCTCCTGCTTTTTTATGCTCTCCCAGTGAGATTGTCGTTTCACTATTCACAAATCGCCTGTTGCTTG